>OY978447.1:11883444-13155731 GCA_963854805.1 Plagodis dolabraria | reverse complement strand
TCCTGTTAGCATTAGGCATTGCTGTATTGAAAATTTTAATTAAACACCATTATTTGTCTACTTTACCATCTCATTGAAATTTGTTCAATGAGAGTCTATGTCCATATTGTTATCAGGGTGGTTAAGATAAATAAAGAGCATATTATTATTTTCCCACAATGAGCAGCAACACCTAACGCACATACACGTAAGTCACGGCAAGCTGTTCATTCGAAGCATTTTTTTCCTTTGTCACCACCTCTTACGATTCCTACGGGAAGAGATGGGGAGATGCGAGTTCTAGACCGGCATTCTATTATGAATAATACATACAACACGAAATACATTATACAGAGTATAAATTTGAACTTTCAGTTTCTAAAGCGTCAGGACTAATTATGAAACACTAAATAGTTGCTTAGTAAAGAGCTAACAACACTTCAAGAACAAGGTTTCTGCTCGTGTGACTTCAGTAATAGGACGGTTACTAACAAACTAGTCTGTTCACGACAGATTCTAACTACAATATTGTATTTTCGCCACGACAAGTTTATGAGTGGGTACCCAATATGTAGTGTTAATGTAATGGACATTATAGTAACGAGAAAATATCCTGTCCTACTTTAGTGTAAATGCGAAAGTTGGCATGTGTGAGAGTAAGAGTGTGTAGATGTTGTATTTGTTACCATAAAACTGTCGAGTGAAGAGATTTTGATGAAATTTTCTATCGTTTGATCGCGGAGTTCTGAAAGATAAATTCTCGATAGTCTATAGTCGAGGGTAGTGTCCGGTAGAAAACCGACAGACTCGCCCCACTTCACATAGGAAAAAAAAATTACGGCGGGACGCTTATACTATAGCACTCGACTTATTCCCTATACAAAAGCCGCGTTCTAACTAGCTATTACACAGACACTACACAAATGTTGTTTTTTTACACGCTTAATTGTGTGCGTAAAGACTAAGGTAACCTAACAACCTTTTGATAGTTTTATTAGTCGTATTAGATTTCGTAAATTACGCATATACCTGCAAAAACATTTACAAGCACAACAATCCCACTTGATTACATAATCACTTAGGACATAGGAATATCCAACACACAACCGAGTAAGTAACATTACTTCACATTTCACTCCATTACTTAATATACTATGATATATACCTACATAATACAAAATGTATCATTCCACGTTCACATTTTATACAAGTAATGATAATAATTATAGGCACAATAATAATTTATGTTCTTCTCGTTTAATAAACAATCAGGAAATCTGTCGCGTATCCTCCAAGGCGGAGGTCTACCAACAAATCCACCAACAACCGACATGACAAGGTACCTACCTAAATAACTGAAGAACAGAAAATAGGTAGGTATAGTATAGGTAACCAAGAATGACAAACCTCGTATTATAAAAAAATAAGGTAACCATGGTGACCTTCTTCATCACGTCACCGTTGTCGTCGTGCGCGTGTTGCGCGTCCCATGCTCAAGGCAACTCAGCGACAGCTCAGAATCGGTGGCGGGGTGAGGAAGGCTGGATTGGTAAAGGGAGAGTCCATTCTATATGTAGTATTATTATATTTTCTATGATTATAGTATTAAAAAATATTACCATATATAGATTCAGTTTACAGTCGAACACAACTGTTATGTTCGACAGTAGACGTCTGATAGCTGTTGTTGTAATGAATAACTTCCGACTGCGGCTTTATCCGCAACATCCCATTTCTGGAATTATGTACTTAAAAAGTTGGGACAGTTTTAGTAAGCCTAAGTTTTTGCCTCCCCTATAGAACGCCACAATGTTTGGCTATTAGCCATATGTGCCATCGGTTTCCCGCGACTCTTACTGAGTCTTCAGTCCATCAAGTGGGCAGCTGGGGCGGAGACTGGACCAAGTCGTAGGTAAGAATGCGTTAGGTTGATACCTACCTTTATACCGGTCCGGACCTAATGCAAACTTTTATACACTTTTTTCATAATGAAAAACATATTATTATCTCTTCCGCACTCAATTAAAAAAAAACACAAACATTTTTACTAGAAAATTATGTTATATATTAGGTAAGGCTAGCATCGATGTGTCACTATCAATTTCAGTTTAAATTTAAACTATTTTCAAACTCACACTAAGAAATTAGACACATTTCTTTCTATAGTATGTAATGCAAAGGATTTAAGAACCATCGACAAGTTATTTTTTAGGATCAGTAAATAAATATGTAGTTAAATTTCACACATTTCGTCACAAGCGACCACAAATGACGAAATGCACTGCGCCTATGACCAAACCTTTGAGTTGATAAGTCCTGTAGCTGCAATTTCACCGGCACCTTACGCTCTTCAAACCGGAACTCAATTCACGGACATTACAGCGTGGCGGTAAAAATAGTTATGATACCAGTCCTTCCCCGGACGTACTCGTTTACAACAAGTTCTGCTACTTATGGATATAATGTTAATTGATTTTACTTGTTACTTGTTTAAATTCAACATTAGCCTAGTTACCAGTTATCTTATTCCATCAGTCTCATTATAATCAGGGACGGCTTCAATGAAAATTTTAATTAGGCTATTTTAGGATATTTAGCTCGTCTACAATACTTAGACTATGTAGGCTTCATATATTTACAGTATGAAATAAAAGCCTTAGATAAAACTCAAAGGGTAGCTTGGAATATTTTAACTAAAAAGATACTTTGTAGGCTTATACTGAAGGTTTATTTTTGTATGGATGTAATACATTTAATGTTTTTCTTTCTTCTTAATTTGACTAGTGAAATCTACTTTCAAAATTATGTCACCAAGTACCTAGTAGTGTATTCCAGTAGCTGTCCTCAAGAAGTCATAATTTTTTTTTTTGTGTGGCAATAAACAAATTAAGATTTGATAATCTTTTGACCAAAATCTTAACTGTTGGTAAATGATGTCATGTATTCTTAAACTAGAATGGAAACTGGCTCGTAACACAACTGCTAAAAGATATTATTGTGCGTGGCCACAGATTTCTCCTCTCAGGTGGTAGCTAGCCAGATGAACATTCGCATAATACCCGATGATTTGAAAGTACAGTTTTTTTATATTTATTTTATCTGTAATAAATAGTATACAAATACACTATAAGAACATTATAGTACACCATTTTCTAAATTATTGTCAAAATTCATTGCCCGTTTAATACCTTTCAACATCTCATGCATATTCCAATTCTACTCAAAACTCTGAGTCAGTTCAGAATTCAGATAAGTACACTTAAATAAATATCCTCGCGATCAAGTGAAAACACGATAAAATTAAAATTTCAATTTTCCCAAACAGCGCATACCACGCGTAAAAATTCACTGAACCCCGACGAACATTTTAAGACTTCCCAGATTTCACAATGTTGCTGTTTCGTGTTAAAACTGAGTGGATCATAATGTCCTAACGGCGAATATATAATAAAACTCGGTTTTATTATCATAACCCCGTGACCTTTTAGGGTGGAATGTCAACCGTAGCAAGCATAAATTCTTATTAAGCTACGCACTTAGCCCTTACATTATGTCAGACAAGTATCAGTGGAAATTTACACCGCACTCCGTAACGATACTCGGGAGAATACGTTACATTAGTTGAAAAATTACGTGCCTACTTAAATAATATAAATGGAAATAAATAATATCAAATGAAAACTTAATATGGAATGTTTTAGATTTTCGATTCATAGGTACTCCAAAATTAAATGCATCAAGTGGTGTAACTTGGAGATTACGCCGTGCATGTTTAACATATTCTTAGGCATAGTATGATACAAAAGTAAATATTTTTGCTTGATAGTTCCCGTGAGTATAAGACATATTCATGTTTTATTAAACCGGCCGTACTCACACGTATTGGTCGAGACTGTCGACCTAGGTTTCGGGCATTTGCGCGGAGTCGACGCCGCGATTTAGACGCGTGAACTCACCTGATGCAGGGCATCGGATATGCCCGAAACCTAGGTCGACAATCTCGACCAATACGCGTGAGTTAAGCCGGTTTTATTAAACATTAAAAGTAAATATTAATCATAAAATAAAGGAAGACAACGCATTGGTCATATAAAACCAAAGTAAAAATATAATTAAGTGTAAGCATTTGAATACTTCTACGGTCAAAGTACTTCACCTCGCTTGAGGGAAAGTGAAGATGCAATCTTGAAGCTATGCCGGCTAATACAGCCATACTCTACGCTAATCGCAATCCTTATGATGACCAAAGCAGCTGTTGGTAGGTGACGATGCGGGCAAAGGTATTGATCGGTTTTTTTTATGCCTGATAGGTTAGCCTTTGACCACTATCTCACCTGATGGTAAGTGATGATGTGGTCGAAGATATTGTACAGGCTCACCTAGAATTACTGGCTCTCAAGGACAGCTGCCGGAACACACCTTAGGTGATTGGCGACAGATTTTCTATTTGAGGGTGGTAGCCAGGCGGGCATTCGCAAATGCCCTACCACCATGCTATAACGACTGCCATCCTAAGACAACAACCGGGACCGACGGCTTAACGTGCCCTCCGAAGCACGGAAGCGCTCAGTAATAATGTCACCAGCGGTCACCCATCCAACTCCTGACCGAGGCGGACGTTGCTTAACTTTGCCGATCGTTTCAGAACGGCTAAGGAAACTTCACTACGAGCGCTTCAAACTGTAAGTGTAATGAAGTAGCATTGACTATAATTCTAGGTTAGCCTTTGACCACTATCTCACCTGATGGTAAGTGATGATGTGGTCGAAGATATTGTACAGGCTCACCTAGAATTACTGGCTCTCAAGGACAGCTGCCGGAACACACTTTAGGTGATTGGCGACAGATTTTCTATTTGAAGGTGGTAGCCAGGCGGGCATTCGCAAATGCCCTACCACCATGCTATAACGACTGCCATCCTAAGACAACAACCGGGACCGACGGCTTAACGTGCACTCCGAAGCACGGAAGAGCTCAGTAATAATGTCACCAGCGGTCACCCATCCAACTCCTGACCGAGGCGGACGTTGCTTAACTTTGCCGATCGTTTCAGAACGGCTAAGGAAACTTCACTACGAGCGCTTCAAACTGTAAGTGTAGTGAAGTAGCATTGACTGTAATTCTAGGTTAGCCTTTGACCACTATCTCACCTGATGGTAAGTGATGATGTGGTCGAAGGTGTTGTTCAGGCTAACCTAGAATTACTGTCTCTCAAGGACAGCTGCCGGAACACACAGTTAGGTAATTGGCGACAGATTTTCTACTTGAGGGTGGTAGCTAGCCAGGCGGGCATTCCCAAAATGCCCTACCACCAAAACTAGGGCTATCCTAGAATGACTGCATGACTCTTATGAACAGCTGATGGAACGTACCTACTTATAGAACCTTACATGTGTTTTGCTAACCTTGGTAAGAAAGTAACATATATTATATACAAAGGTCCGTAAGAACTCATGATGGCAATATTCGCAATGCGGCCACTATATATAGGGCTGACATTTGGTCTGTTTATAAGCTTGCTACTGAATTTAATAGTATTATTTTTAAAAGACGTGATTTCTCATTAAATCCGTGCGTTGGTTGTTGGTACATAGGAAATATGAATAGTATTTTTAATAAGATTTTAATCATACTTAAAACTATTCATATTTTTATGTAATTTCAGTGCACATCGTAATATCAATATAGTACTTTGAAACCATTTTATTGTCTTAATATAATAGGGTGTAATATGAAACTACGATTTATGAGGGACATAAATTTAGTGCACTTCACTTAATATTCAATAGATTTGAGAGGGTACTTCTATACACGCTGTCGAAAGAGCTTAATAGAAAGCTCGATACCGAGGAAGTAAATTGCACGTGATGTTTTTATGGTTCTAAAACGTACTCGTATATCTTTATTAATAATACGTATATTATGTTTATAGAACATTCGGAAAGATTTTTAAAACTAATAATTGTTCTGAAGAGCAAGTATTTTTGGTAAATGTTGTCATAGAACTTTTCACCATGTTTATGCAAAGTTCTATGCATCTTAAGCAATTTTCAAATAAATCCTCATGCACCGATTTCACAGCCTGCTCGAAGCGTTTAGCTAGCCCAAGTAACGGATATGAAAACTGTATCCCCATGAGTCGATATTTCTAGATAATAAATAAGTCTCTCGATGCCAAATGAGGGTTGTAACAAGGATGACCCAGAAATTTGACCAATGTGGTATCCCTCATTTTAAGCGCCGAGTGCGCGGGCGCAGTTTTTTTTTTGTGAAGCAGAAGCCTGCGGAGTGACTGAAGACGTGTCCTCAGTCGCTTGCTGCTCACATCAGTGTACACTTCGGGCATGCATTTGGTAGTGTACCAATCGGCATTATTGCTACTTTGATCAAGGTCATAAGCTACCGAATATCTTGTCATGGTGAAAAGTCAGCGATCAAAATTTTACCTGCGCTTCTCGGTCCCTTCCCTATGGTAGGCGTTCACTTCATTTTGAAGTAAAAAAAACTGCTGTCAGCAGCAGACGTTTCACTTATGCTTCATATTGATGAAGATATAGATTTGCCACCTTTCATAATATTGTAAAGGTGCCGAGACAAGCCTGCGTTAAACTTAGCTAAGTCTAGCTAGTTTCTACTTCGACGATAGACAAGTAAAATTTTATTGGCGCTTTCTTAACCAATCTTGAAGAAGTGCTAGAACTCTTCAAATCGAAATATCAAAGTTATCTATTGTCTTCGATCAAAATTTTAAATACTGACGTTTTTTCTGTAACAGTCGTCAAAGGGTTACCATATCTTTCTTCGTTGGCCAATGTTGACCTACCTTGCTTAAATTTGCTAAATCATCACTACAAAGTAGCTTTGGAACATCATCCAAAAATGGAGTTTGAAGTCTATATTAAAAATATTCTTCTGTTTTTATAATGTTCTTGAGATAGTTCAATTTTTTTCAGTGAGACATGATAATTACGTTTACTTCGGAATAAAATGTGGATTAGGTATTTGAATTCGTGCCTTTTATATATCTCCTCATTAATGATCTTCGTTGAAAATATTAGATTAACAAAAAAGTGAAAACATATTTTTCCAGAGTAGCCTGGTATAATGAATAAAGATGATATCATCATTAAACGCAAACTAATTGAATTTCACTTGAAATATCAGATCACCCCTAACGGAAACCAAATCTATACAGCAAATGAATTGAAATGCCGCAGCGCTTCAGCTTTTAGTGGTATAATCACAGCAAGCATTTAGCAAAATAACAAGCACGCATTGCGGTGACGCACTGTGTTTATATTGCCAACATTGTTATCAACGTTGTTTACTGAAATTGCAGGAATGTTACAAGGATCATATTTTCAAGGGATAAAAACAAACCGAACATCAGGATTGGATATCTGCAACCTGCATGTAACTACTTAGATTATTGGATTTGCGTCCTACATAGTTATATGCAGATTTAGACGGTGGGTTGCTGGCCATGCCGCGTGCTTTAAACTTATGATACTTAATTATCCTTCAGGCATCTTTCAGTTTTTTTTTTTCTATGAATACATTGAAACATTACCTATAGTTGAATTTTGATTTCATTTTAGTTTTTGGTATAGAAAATAGTGGTAGATAATTTTTGAATTCTAATTTTAGCCGAGGACGTAGCAGCTAAATAATGGTAATAAAAGTCTTATAATGGAATAAAATCGCAATGTTGTAACTCAACGTAAGCCAATATTTCTAAGAATAGTTTTATTGCAAGTGCCAATAAGATTTGGCCTTGAATCAGGAATTGGACAAACAAATTAATGATCTTCATTATTAGCTCTGATTGGTATACTCTTACCGACCGCGTATTGTAGAATAGCTGAAATTAAAATATTTTAGCTTCAACTCGTCTTTAATGTTGCTTTTAATACAAAATTGGTTTTAAGACAAATATCAATATTTATTCAGTAGCATTTGCTTCTAGTGTTACCAACACATCGACACATTGGTAACACCACATTTTTGGTAAAGTAATTAGGAAAGACTATTTTGAACAGTGCGCATAGTGAGAGCTATTCATAATTCACCAACGGCACCTAGACGCCCCGTAAGAACCACTTCTGCCGCATTCATGGGTATACCCTTAGAAATTCTACTTCTGCAGTACGTCTACGTGCGCTGCGCCTCCAAGAGCGTTATACGTTTTGCTATAAAGAAAATCAAGCTCTCGCGCGTATCGAGAAAACTCACACTGGGTTTAGTGTAGGTAGCAACGCAGGAGGGAGGTTCGTGTTGCTCTAGGAAGCCCATCATGTACAGTCGCTGGTACTAAAGTTGATACTTTTATTCCATAACTTTCAAATGTATCATTATTTCAAAGTATCTCACTAATAAATAAGACCCCTTAGCTCATATATAAGGTATATATATATATATATATATATATATATATAAACCTTACAGTGGCTAAGCCCCAAATTTCCTCCACTGACTACAGACCTGTCTGAGTGCAATAGTATTCTATGAATCGAGACAAATCGCTGCAGTTCTGGTTTGGTCGCGCCGCCGCTGGACAGCTTCCACACCACAGAAATGTAACAATTTATGTATGTGTATTTATTTATACCAATTGCGGCGAATTTCGTTATAGTTAGGAATAAATCCTTATTGTGCCTTAGAAACAAAAACCATTTTAAATCAGATTTCGTTGCCTTTCAGAATATCGGTCAAAGTGACATATATTATTAGGTATTAATTTTTAATTATATAAAACATTTGACAGACAATGGTAATTTATACCATATCTGAAAGGGATACCTTCAACCATTAAAATAATGTACAGACCTTGGATTTCATCACCGATGTAATCACATTGTGAATCGTCATTATTCATCGTGGGATGCTGGGCGCTCTAAGTACCCGCTATACGTTCCCGTCGGAGCCGTGAGAGACGATGAAAGGAAAATAAAGTGGGCAGTAGAGCCACTGCAATCCCAAGACGCCTGCCAAGCTCAAGAACCATGGCAAACCCGTCCGAAACGGGAAGGCATTATGATCCTAGCACCATATACATCTACCACTACTTTTACATCTCTATCACAACAAAACCCCTAATTTGTGATGTCAATTGGGTTGAGGTTTTGAGGTTCACTGGCGATATCAACGCGTCGACCTAATTAGTGAAATAGTGTGTATATAAATGTGTAGTAATTCAGCATCACATTATTGGATAGACATTAATGATGTAAATAATTTCATCTGATTGATTAAACAATACCGTTATGTTATGTATGATGTAAAATGTAAATAGTTGAGTGAGGTCATTTTTGTTATGTTTAGCGATTGTGTGACTGTAACACCTGATTTCGGAATTATGTATTTTTTTTGTTATGAAAGACATTTTTTGCCGACTTCAAAAGAGGTAAGTAAATAGTCTGTAAATTGTAAGTTGATTTGGGTGATGTCACCAATTGATGCAGAAACTTGAAAGCCAGTATTTCTGGGTAAACCTGTGCGACCATATTATCACTAAGTGAGATATTTGTCAATTTTGTCAAAGATTTTACCTATCAGTGAAAAATATATTTAAAATCTTTATTTTTAGACATTGTTGTTTAAAATGTTGTTGCAATCTTTGGAGAGTATTATTTCTTTCCTCGCATTATTAACATGAATAAGTAGTATGTCCATTATTACACCCTAGAACTATTAGCGTTCGTGCGTTCAAATATATTACGTGTAATTGGTAACTTACATTTCTTGTTTAACAATCTACTAATAAATTTCAATTTCCGAACGTTTAATCAATATTATAGAGTGAGTGCTTCAGAGTGCTCATTATTTGGTTCATTTCACTAATTGCGCTCTTGTAGTGAAACATATTACGCACGCCCGTCGGTTCGATGAATTAATTTACTCATGCCTAACTACTTTATTTGAATATTTACCTTAATGGACTGTGCAAATAAAGGATGTTTGTATATATTTAAATTACGTATTTTGTTTGATATTATACTAAGTAATATAGGGTATTTGCGAATTCCCGCCTGACTAGCTACCACGCTCAAGTAGAAAATCGCCAAGCACCTAACGGTGTGTTCTGGCAGCTGTCCTTGAGAGCAAGTAATTCTAAATTAGCCTGAACAATATCTTCGACAACATTATCACTCACCATCAGGTGAGATAGTGTTCAAAGGCTAACCTATCAGGCGTAAAAAAGTACGTAAAAGTAACTCTTCTTTATTCCTTTGTCTCTCGTTAAGATGGAAACCCACGTATAATGGATTGTTTAACAGTCCTTGAGAGCCAGTGAAATTACAGGCACATAAGTATTAACTACTATGTCTCAAGGTGAAGGGCGCAGTGCAATTCGTGACTTATGACGAAATGCATCGGTTATAGGCAGACGTTATCCGCATAACATCAGGTGGGCCTCGGGCTTGTTCAGTATATATGTACGTAAAAGTAAATTTCTCAAGGAACGTTCCTTGTTCGTGTTTTTTTATCATAACAGGCATTGTCAATAATAAAATTAGCACCTATAACAAACGTCAAACCATCATGTTAGATAAAGATCTACGGCTAGCCCATCAGCGGTAAAACTCTATGGTAGTAAAACGGCAAAAGATCAACCTCGTGCAAAAGATCTAGATACAAATATAAAATAAGTAAATTTGATGAAAATATAAAACAAATACTTATATTTTGAATTTATTTTATATATAACCCTTAGAGAGAGAGAGAATCCGATTCGCACTTAACTGATTTTATTGTATAATTATTCAACCGTGTCTTCAAATAACACTTGGCGACTATTGTGTGGCCGACGCGTGTTGGTTTGAAAAGTTTGTGTAAGACTGGGTCTTCACCGAGTCAAAGTTAATGGCCAAGTGTTGCTAGTACGTGTTACTGATAAAACGCGGCTTTATAAAACGAACGTAGGGTAAATAGCCGTTGCACCTTGCTACCCTCATTGGGTTGCCAAGATACAGCTTTGCCTAGATTGGCACCCGCAGTAAATTATAATAAGTTAATGTTGTGACTCAATTTGGATAAACAATGTTATTATTAATACGGTACCTTATATGTATATACGTGCAAAATTATTAAAAACACAAAAATAATACCCACGTAAAATCGTTCAATGTTATTTTACGGACTTATTTGTGACGATTCTACACAAATTCCCTAAATAGAAAATCCTTTAAAACTATGCCAGTTCTTATTCTGTTCATACTAAAATCCACATTCGTGTAACACTTAAAATGGCCATTATAAAAATGTAAATAATATTTTTTGCATACGTTTAAAGATCACGTGATAACTAAATTAGCGTAACACATACCACAATTGAACACAAAAGCTAACCTTAAGGATTGTCGCAAGTGTTATACGAATTTTAATTTTAATGGCAAAAAATCAAAATAAAAACTACTATAATTTAATTCGCAAGCGATGTACCAATTTAGTTTTCAGCGGAAACGAATAACTACTACCAAAAGCTCATTTGCAAACGTTGTTCGAATTTGGATCTTAGCAAAAACAGAATAAGAACTATCATTACGTAGAATTTTATAACATTTTAAATTTAAAGTAATTGGTATAGAATCGACACCAATTAACGTACTTCCCTATCCGTTACTAATATAAATCAATAATTATCACAAAGTATATACAATAAGTTGTTAATTTATTTTTTTATCAAACATTTCGATGTGACAGCATGTAGGCATATATTGAGCACGTTTACAATATTTATAGCCACCGTTTGAGCTCTCGACCTACATTTTTAAATTGAAACACAAATTGCCACCAACCAATTAAAACGTTGTAGGTTTTATTTATAATTATAAAGTAAAGTGCAAAAGATCCGGCTGCGCACAGAAATTATTATAGATAGTTGATATATAGAACAGATTAATATCAGGTGGTAGGTATCTGTAGCAAGAATCCGTCTTGGCAGGTACCACCAAAGTGTCAGACATTCTGCATCAAAGCAGAATCTAGTTGTTATTTTATGGTATATTGGCAGAACTCCTACGAGGCTCACCGCATCGCTGCTGATGTTAAGTGATAATAACCTCTGCCTATAAACGATACATTTCATCACATGTGACCAACTACACTGTGCCCATCACCCCGAGACATACAGCTGTTAAGTCTCATGTGCCTGTAATTTCATAATTGCTTACTAGCTCTCAATGACTGCACCAGTAGTGGCAATTTTTTTTTTAACATAAAATGGAACCGATTTCAACACTCAAAAGTGAGACCCGCGAGCTCTTTTTAGTGACCCTTGCTCTTACGGGATCGATTGTCATCCACTGTCAACGACTATATCATCATCATCAAGATTGCAAAATATTTTTCAATTATTAGACTGTAACTCAAAAACGGCTTGACCGATTTTGATGAAATTTAAATGGAACCAAATAATGGCATCAGCTTTCAAATAATTATCAAAATCGGTTCACCCAGTCAAAAGTACTGAGGTAACAAAAAAAAACGAATTGAGAACCTTTTTGTGAAGACAGTTAAAAACTACTGTGTTTAGGCGTGAAGGACACTGTAGCAAGTGAAATGACTGAGAGAACGACACACAAAAACTATCGTCTCGGAGTGACAAGCGCAGTTCAGTGTCATGTTGAACGAGGACAGTGACACTGCAACTATTTTAGACAGGCGTGTTGTTTATCACCAGGACTTATGTATGTCGTCATTTTATTCGTCACAAATTTGTATTTAGAAATTAACAAAATAAATGAATAAATATTGGTAAAATGCTATATTAGTGGCGCAAATTGCTGAAACAATTTTTACTGATTACTAAAATTTTATAACTTTTAGGGTCCATTTCAGAATATCTTAATGAAGTTTCGGGTTGCTATGCAACCCATAAAATAACTGAATGATAAAAATAACAGTTAACAAGCAGCGCGTTTCAAGCTTTAACCGATGGATACGCTAAATCGATGACTGTGAAACGCAAAGATAGTGTTTTGTTTAATAAATATGTTCTGGGTAGTATAAGCGGAACCTACTCGAACATTCTGAAACAGGCCTTAAAAGTAGTTACGACCTTAGAAGTAGTTATGTCTTGCTGTCTTTATTGTAGCAATTCGCGTCATTTTTCCTTTGGTAATTAAAAATTAAATTTGAAACGTAAAGAATCTTGTCAGGAAGCTTCAAATAACATGGCAATACATCGGCAAATTAATTAATTGCAATTCAACGGGGCAATGCTGCCAGCATGCTGGGCACGCTGCCAACTGGGAGTGGGCTAGAGCATTTGGAGCTTTGAGGCTATGAGTCTGCTATGACTTATAGGTTGTCTAAATGCTTTTATTGTAGTATCTGTAGTGTTGTATATAGTTCATAGTATTTTGTTTAATTAATAAAGGCATACAATTAAACCTCTTCATTGTAATATTCAGTAAAGTAAAGAAAAAAATCTAACGTGCCTGTTTTTTCATAGTATTTTGTTTAATTAATAAAGGCATACAATTAAAACTCTTCATTGTAATATTCAGTAAAGTAAAGAAAAAAATCTAACGTGCCTGTTTTTTGCTATAGAGTGTATATTATTATCATAAGCTTAATTTACAATTTAGTCACACATATTTTTTTTAATTTACGTATGCATGTGTGCTATTTTAATATCTACTTCTACTACCTCCTTTCTTATATGGTATTTTTAACCGACTTCAAAAAAAGGAGGAGGTTCTCAATTCGTCTCTATTTTTTGAGTCAAATCTCTGTTATCTGACAAAACGTTTGTTTTTAATGAAAAAAATGATTATCGCTTGTTTTATCTATGTTTTTTTCCAACACATATATAATTACGGGAAAAGACTACCTTGATTATGAACAAAACCCAAAACATAAGGGAAGAATAATACAATCATATTTAGATGTCCTATGTTAAGATACAGCCTACGATAAATTCATACTCGTATAAGCAATGTTTCGTCCGAATACCGAAACATCATAATCCAAATTTCTACATTAGGCCTTGCCCCGACAATAAGCTAGTCATAGTTTCTATCTATTACTCTAAGTACAAATTAGATACAAGTATAGCTTTTCTTAAAGCACCAAGATCTTCTTTCTATCAAGAGTCCAGACAAAAGATCCATATCTCAACCAACTTATTTCACAACAAATGCCTTTCGAATTGATGACCTAGAAAGTCGATTCTTAATCCCTGATACGGAGGCTTCATAAATATTCAGTGTCGTTATTTCACCTCGGCGGATGTCGATCCTGGAGACTGGGGTCTGTGTTTATGTTTACAGGGGTGTGAGGAGGGAGGGGGATAGGACCACCCCCTCGCAGTGCTCAGCTGAGAGGTCCCCCTTCGTCCCTCTTGCCGCGGGACTGCGGAAAATCGATAACGCTCTCCGCGCCCGCAAGTTCTGTGCGGGTGCTTTAGAACGTGCTTTTGACTCATAATAATCCGCATGTGCTTAGCTGTTCTTGTTAAGATAGTATTTAGCATGGATGGGCTGGCATAGAACGATATAATCACTGCAGGCGCCATACGGCTTTGCTAATTCAGAGCTAAATTGCGCTGGAAGCGTGGCTTTTATACGTTTTATTTAAAATCATAACCATATATAATTAGTATTTGAATAGTAGAGTAAGAAAATTTACTGAATCTTAAAAGTAAAGTTTGGTTTATTTGATTCGTACGGCTGTGGTTATTAGTGTGTGTCTCTTTGTATATTTGATTTTTATGCTAACCGACCTATATAATATATATGGGACGGAAAGCTTGCCTATCTGGGTTAAGTAAGCATTATTTCACACAGTTAAGTACCTGACTATTACATTATGTATTTTTATTTAACTGGACCATCAAATAATATGTTATTCGAAAAAGGTTTTGGGTAGATAATCTCAAATCCATATCTATCCAAATATTGTCTTAAAAAATATCGTTTGAATGAAAGTGTTAGCTATGTTCCATTACAGTACATTTATATTCAGTATACGTAGTTACTTATGTCTTTGATTAATGTGCAATAAAGCTATTGCGTTTATATACTATATGTATAGAATATAGCATTCTAGTTATATTACGATACGAATATCGTAAGACATACGTCTTACGATATATGAATGATATTTATCGTGTTCATTCTACTGTAGGTTGTTATACTATGATGCGTGCGCTGATGACGTCATATTCAACATCAAACATTGTAAAGGCACTGAGGCAGCCTTGCTCACCAAAAACTTTTTAGCTCTCTTAATTATGTGCTTCTTTCTATTTCAGATAAATATACTTTGAGGATCGCCTAATATGAAAAAAACTTATATAAACGTGGTATTTCCCACATCAAGACGTTATTACCTCAGCTCGAACATTCAGCAGATTGATTACTAAATAAACTATTACATGGGTAATACTACCCATGTAATAGTTTATAAAAAAAAGTAGTAGCGTACTTATATATGTGCGATTATTTATGATGTTATATTTACTGCCTTAAACTCCTTATGTAGTGAGACAAGATTACTGTAATAACCATTAATATATCCTCAAAATTTATATTACTGTTACCCTTATGCTTATTGAATAAATTAAATGACAGCGTAACTTAATGAAGATGCGTCGATGAAAAGATGTAAATTTATATTTAATTAGGTAGGTGTAGTGGTGTATATAGTTCGTAGTATTTTGTGTAAAATCGCAAATATATCTTGCACCGACATAAACCCGGAATTAATAGACAATTGTCTTCTGTCAAAATTATACCTCCAATAATGACAGGTTACCGACCTAACTCGAGAGTTAGCTTGCGGTAAGATCTTCGAAACTTTTTTCCGTTGTAAACACTGCTCAAAGTAATGTAGTAGGTATGTATGGTTTGCTGATTATAATAATTATGGAGTTAAATTCTCTTTTTAAAAAATTAGATTGAATTTATCAGAAAGTTCATTTCATAATTTTGGCCGCATATTGATGCCAAAATATTTATTTATTGGTCATTTAAAGAGGTCAATTAATTAGGCATGTTATTAGATAATCTACTATATTATTTAAGGTTTCAAAATTACTGCCATAAGCTACTTAAAAAGAGGGTCGACGGTACAGCCATTAATATAATCATAATTGTGTCTGAATTTTTATGAACACAAAACTTCAATACCTTATTCAATATTTTGGTTTAATTTCTAAAACAATGAGATATTTCGAAGAAATAAATTGGATACCTATTCCACCAGCGCGAACCGCTTATGATGCCATTAAGGACGATTTCGTCGGGGGTTTCGCTAAGTCCTTTCGCGGTGAAATCCCAATTACGCTTTTATACATTTATTTTTGATCTCGGAAATCGGTGAAAACCATGGCAAGACAAATTACGTTATCGAAAGATTGTTGTTATAAACAGTTCTAACATTTTGTACAGTATATTAGTTTCTACATACTTATATATTGAAATACCAGACCGATTGAAAATAAAATACCTATATTTACTTTCTGTACGATACAAATTAATTACAAACAACTAAATTTGGATTTAAATCAACATCAAAGAACTAAAACTATGTTTCTTACCTAAAAAAATTACCAAACTTATTGCTTTGTAATATTTACTAACATTTTATAAAATAATTACTTATTTTTTGATTAAAATAAATAGGTCTTACGCATCTGAATTGTTTTTGGGTTCTTTCAAAATAATTTCGGCTAGTTTCGTACAATAATATAGTAGTGTTTAGTAGTTAATAGTTAGTTTTTCATTCGCAAGCATTTTACGAAATGGAATAATCGTTAGAAAATTAAAAATAAAATTAAGGCGTCACCAATTTAATTGCTTAATGTAATGGAATAAGCCTCCCTACAACATACATAGTAATAAATGGTACACTCTACATCCTTAATAAATAGCGAACGGGTGAGTTTTAAAACACACGTATTTATGATTATAATCCACACAGCGTAACATTTGAATGGTGGTAGGGCATTTTGCAAATGCTCGCTTGGTTACCTACCACCCTCAAGTAGAAAATCTGTCGCCAAGTGCATAACTGCGTGTTCCGGCAGCTTTCCTTGAGATTCAGTAATTCTAGGTTATCCTGAACAACATCTGTTTTTTGTTTATTCATAGCTATGTTACTATAAAAAAATATATAAATATGTCCAATGCAAATGTTTACATAATATGGAAAAGTGATGGTGACAAAATGCTTCAATAGTTAATCCATATTCCATCTTTTGTATGGTTTAGATCACCATCAGAAAATATGATCGATAAATAGTTATCGATCATATTTTCTGATGGTTAATGTTGTTTTTAGTACTCTCAATGCCCTTATTAAGAGGCAAACAATAAAATTTTCATTACTATCCCTTTCATTTTTACAAGACTGACAAGTTACTGGAGCATCATGATGATGATATAAATGATGGTGGGATGAGTTTTCAATGGGTTCAAATATTTTATATATGACGTAGACTGTACTATCACTTAATTTGTTATTAATATTGCATGGCGTTTCCTGACTTTTAAAATTTTAACGCCCTGATGTCAGAATTAAATTAACGTAACCTAATCAAACTATTAGGTCACGTTAATTTGATTCTGGCATTATCTAGAATCTAGAGCATACTGTAAATATTTAGAAAAAAACAAAAGTGGTATATAATAACATAACAATGTTTTCATTAGTCTCCCTTTGAATTTTACTGTAGAAAAGTAAAAAACTTCGTTTTACTAGCATGGAAAAACGTTTTGTGAAAATTTTAAACATTGGTCAACAGAAAAAGAAGCAAATTAAAATTTGTCATTCGTTGTTTGAAATAACAGACTTTTATTCATGATAAGGCTTAATTAGTGGCATATCTCTGTTAAACTTTAACATCGTCGACATTGACGATGCAAGAATGGGTTTTCTACAATACAGGTGTTTCATTCAAGTTACGCGTCTATCAGTTCATCTCTCATATACATGACGTAGACTGTACTACTCGTACCTTGAAATTATTAATATTTCACGGCGTTTCCTGACGTTTTGAAGTGTAACGCCCCAGAAACGAGCAGGTCACGTGAATTTAATTATGTCATTACCAGGAGCGTACTGTACAATTTCAGAAAACGTTTCATCTTTTATTGAAATTTCATATATTTTTTCTATCTCACTTAATAGTAAGTGATGATCCGGTTGAAAATGTTTTTTATTTAGCCTAGAATTGAGAGCCAGTGGGCTCTCAAGGACAGCTGCAATTTTGTTTTTTTTACATATTTATATTTTTGACATTATTTTTATATAATTCTCTAATAATTATCATTGTCATTAGTGTAATTCGTGAAAGCGGTACTAATCGAATTGAATAAATAAATAAATTGAATTCGTCAAAAAGTGAAGTAGCTTATGGGTGACAATGTTTAGCATATATGATATTGAGAGCATATCATATGATATTGCTTCTGTGCTTCGGAGATCACTTGTCGGTCCAAGTTGTTGTCACAGGATGGCAGCTATTACACGATGGTAGAGAATTCTGAGAATGAAGCCCACCTGGCTTATGACCTTCAGGTAGGGAATCACCTAACAGTGTATTCTGGCAGCTGTTCTTGGGACCAGTTCTCTTCTAGGTTCAGCCTGGTAACCAACTAAGACCACATAACCACTTACCAGTAGGTACTTGCTACTTATTTCTTACCAGTAGTAAAAAAATAAGTAAAAGTTGGTCAATTTATTTAAACTTCAGATTTCAGTGCCACATGTAACACTTCTGAATATTGTTAATATAGCAATGCCGAACCACATCTCAAATCTTTTTATCAATATTTTCTTATCCAAATTGTGTTATTATTATTTAATATATTTATATTTTAAAACCAAGCCTGACAACAACACTGAGAATATACTCGGCTATACCTATATCGTTTCTTTGAAGGCTTATACCATATTCTGCGTGTTTTAGGTTTGTGTGTATGTACATATATTCCAAAACATACAGCGCGGTAAAATAGAGACAGACCGCAAAGCTCTGCTAAAATATTAAACTATTTCAGACGGGTTTACGGCACGAATGTATTTAGGGATAGTAGTTGTAGGCAATGGGGGAAAAAGACGAGCTTTAAAGCTAATTTACGGAAAACCAAAAGGTAATCAGCTTAATAAGGTTTCCTAAAAGGATATCCAGTTCTAAGATATAATATTTGAAGAACAAGACTTTGTTACCCTTTTTCGTTAATTAAGTTAAATTTATTATGTAAGTTAATCAACATTCAAAATTAATCGTATTTAGAGTTTATATTGGTAATATGCTAACAACCTCTTAGGGTTGACATCTGCTAGTCTTAATAAACATTTTGAGATATTATTCTTTTGTTTTGAAAGTAAAAAAAAATGTATGCCCCGGGCGACAATCGAATCCGCGTGCAAATTCTATCAAATCCAACTTTAGTCGCTGACCTACACTACTGAAGAGAACTTAAACCTGTTGAAAGGAATTATTTTCGTTATTCCATGCAACCACTCCTTATATGACGATAATTATTTACTTATCTCGTTCACCCTCATCATCGTCACCTATATTTAAGCATGTCAAAGTGTATTTTACTTCAAATTCTGAAGTTATTGTCATTCTGGTGTGTCAAGTTAAATATGTGCACCAAAAGGTTCATTATCTCAAGCTGAGATGTCTCTCGCTCATAGATATTATCTCATATTTGCTGGCTAATGTTGATTAATTTGTTTAATAGAAGTATTAACACGAGCCTTCCAGCACGAGCTAAAGTATAATGAGTTAATGCAAACGTATTTGAAGCGCTCGTAGCCAAGTTTGCTTTGCCATTCTGATTCGATCAGCAAAGTTAAGCAACGTCCGCCGCGGTCATGACTTGGATGGGTGACCGCTGGTGACATTACTATTGAGCGCTTCCGTGCTTCGGAGGGCACGTTAAGCCGTCGGTCCCGGTTGTTGTCTTACGATAGCAGTCGTTACAGCATGGTGGTAGGGCACTTTGCAAATGCCCGCCTGGCTAGCTACCACCCTCAAGTTGAAAATCTGTCGCCAAGCAGCTAACGGTGTGTTCCGCCAGCTGTCCTTGAGAGCCGTAACTCTAGGTTAGTCTGAACAACATCCTCGACCACATCATCACTTACCATCAGGTAAGATAGTGGTCAAAGGCTAACCTATCAAGCATAAAAAAAAAAAAAAAAAACAACGACTAATAATACACTAAACGCATATTGACATTGATACAAATACAAACAAAGTTTGACGAGGGGCTATCGTATTGTGCTAATTCAGAACATATTCGTAGCACAAGTTTGATGTTTACATTTTCACCTCAATACATTCAAAGATTTACTGAATAGAACCGCAACGTTATTAGACCTACCGTTCATTAAAACAAGGTCCACATTTGTATGTGTACAGGAGTACGAGATGATTAATTTTGAACCTTCCGGCAACGCTCAAAGCTACAAAAACCTAAACAAGCGGAATCGTTGAGTAGCAGACAATTACCTTATTACGAGTTGGCTTATTCATTGGCTGCACAGAAATAGTAAAAACTAGCTTTTATCCGTGGCTTTGCCCGCGTTTATATTGTAATATTAAAAATATTATTTATTTGGAATAGAGCTTCAAGAATAGACACAAAACATAAAAGTATTTCAGGAAGTCCAAAATAGATTTGTAATTAAATTTATATGGAAGGGCAGAATTTCTTGTTTGCTGCTGCACGGACGATTTCGATTCTTTAGATCCGATTCTTAAGATTTAGGGACAGAGTAAATGAGCGGAATTTACTTAATAGAGGAAATCTAAACAAAACAAATGCATAATGAAATTCTTGTAGCATTGGTCATTGTATTAAGTTTAACTACATTCCATTACAACTAATAATTTCATTTAAGGGATAAAGTATGTGATTTATATTTTCTACGTGCTCTAGATTTGAAGACACAATCTTTATTAATACCTCTGAGAGTACATAGCCGGCGTAGTTTCACATGTAAAAATTATAAAGAGCTGTAGCAGAGTGTCGAGTTTAAATGTCATATTTTGTCATAGCTGGTAAACTAAACGAAACATCAATGTAAATTTATCCCCCATATCTAAGAATTGGATCACCATTATTTTGGTTGATTAAATGCAAAATTGTAGTGTACGGTGTCGTCATAATTATGCTTTCCTACAGAAACTATTATTTTTTTTCGGGATAAAAATTACTCTCCAGCTATTAAAGTATTTCGATATAATGTTGTCTTTGTCCGATGTGTTTGGTTTTCGCTTCTTTCACGCTGCATCGGAGCAACAGATCGATTTGATTTTTGGCAAAGATTTAGGTTTTAATAAGACCATTGCCGAAAAGTTATCAGTCGATCCGTTGCTTTGACGCAGAAAGAAGGGCAAATTAAAAAAACAGACAAACACACTTTCACATTTATGTGTGTGGGGATAGTACCTTTGTTATCATATTTACACAATTACAACTATATTATAGTATCAGACTTTAGTTCAATACAACAAATAAACTATAATTGGTTTGCACATATTGTAGAAGTAGAACACGATTCATTTTAATAATGATTCTTTGTGAGGGTATGACATTGTTTAAATACTCTTTCGGTAAATTTTCAAATCTTCTTTCAATTTTGAGACATCAAATTTCCTTTATATATAATTTAACGGCATCAATCACATGCATTGAAAAAGGGAATATTCACCTGTTCATGTTTTCACTCAAAACTTGAGAAATAAAGCTTGAAATGGAAAAAATATTAAATGAAAATGAAATTCATAGAAAATTTTAAAATGCATCACATAAAATATCGAGATTTTCAAATGGCTGACATCTAAGTTTGCGGTGTGTCGATTCATTGGATATGAAGTAGGTACAATAAAATGAGAAATGTAACCGCCAATTTTGTAGTCCAAAAGAATATTCATACAAGAGCACAGGTCAAAAACCTGCCTAAATAGAGTTTTAAAATGACTTGGTGTGAGCAAAAGCGATTATACCTATGAAACAGCCACTTGCGTTCACTGTAAAACGATGTAAGTTTTTCAAAGACATATTCAGATCCAACTGATGAGTATCTGAGACTTCGTGTTGTATGTGTAAAGCACGTCTAGGTCATTACGCTACAGGACAAAGCACACAAAGTGATGAGCTTACTAAGAGCCAATACCACGATTGACAATTATTTCGGTTTCTGTCGACAAATTGAGTTTGATACGCCTGTTGCTATTGCTTTTGCGAAAACTAGAAGCTGAACCAATCGTCGATAAGCTATTGCCATTTTATGACTACTGATTTGCAATCTTAAAATATAAACATGAGCCATAATTTTGTAATAGATTTCGCCGCTTGTTGTGCCCTTTAGTTATACTGCTGTTAAATTGCGGTAGGGACGTCTGGTAGCATATAACATCCAGTCCTGAACTAACCTCACTGATTTCACTCCGGACTAGCCCCGATATGTCTGGGTTAATTTTAATTAACAATTGGTTTTAAGTACGAAGTCGATGCTAACATGCAATAATGAAAAATAAATGAATAATAAATATTTTAAAGAATTATAATTAAATAATCTCGGAAATGGAAAATTTGAAACCTATGTAAATATTAAGCGTCAACATCTGTTAACAATTCACAAGTAAAACAATACCATAGCAGCTTTACGTGCATTGAAAGTAAAGTTTTCGATGAAAACACGTGATTGCATTTTAATACAGTTCGATATATATAAGAACCGGTTATTAGACAAGAATGCGAAGAATGTGAAATCCGGCTGAAATGGAAAATGCATTTTCTCCGCCCAAAACATTCTCGAAATCTCTATACCACACTCGATATGCACTCACGTAAAGATTGCACCGTATTTCTAGAAATATATCGGAACATTTAAGAGTACGCCAGTAAAATCGAGATTTCTCCTGGCATAAATCTTTCAAGTGGAGATGAATTCGCCGGGACTGCGAGATGATACATAAAATATTCATCTCGTTCAGAAATGCAAGCATCTGTTTTTCACTCTGTGAGATATTCGGGTACCTTATTTATGTCCGATTCGACTTGTTTTCAATCGGTGCGAGATTACATATTTAAAGTTCATTACCTATCCTACGTCTATAGAAGCAGGTTTTTATTACATCAAAGACATAAACGAATCCTGTATCTGTACCTTTAGTTACATCGTGTGTCGAAAACGTGAAAATGCTTACGAGCTTGCTAAGGTTGTAACATCATCAAATCTTAGAGCAGACGTGTAGGTAAGATACGTACCTGAAACAAACAAATTTTATTATTTTAGTTTTGTGATAGCTCGCAAACATCGACCTTACCAAATTAATTATGCTTAAATGCGTTGATGGACAAAAGCTAAATCAGTACTTAATATTATAAATGCGAAAGTAACTCTGTCTGTCGGTCTGTCTGTCTGTCTGTCTGTCTGTCTGTTACGCTTTCACGGCGAAACTACTGGACCGATTTGAATGAAATTTAGTATGGAGGTAGTTTGAGACCCGGGAAAAAACATAGGATAGTTTTTATCCGACTGCGCTTAAAGAGATTAATGTTTTCGCGCGATAACCGACATACGCGCGGGCGGAGCCGCGCCCGGAAAGCTAGTCTTCAATAAAAACTAAATTAAATAGAAAAAGTAAATGTGGCATGAAATTGAATGTGGCATGAAGTTTGAAGCGCTCGTAGCGATGTTTGCTTAGCTGTTCTTTGCCGATCCGAAAATTGAGCAACGTCCACCTCGGTCATGACTTGGATGGGTGATGACCGCAGGTGGCATTACTACTGAGCGCTTCCGTGCTTCGGAGGGCACGTTAAGCCGTCGGTCCCGGTTGTTGTCTTCGGATGGCAGTCGTTATAGCATGGTGGTAGGGCATTTTGCAAATGCCCGCCTGGCTAGCTACCACCCTCAAGTTGAAAATCTGTCGCCAAGCACAAGCTGTCAGCTGTCCTTTAGAGCCAGTAATTCTAGGTTAGCCTGAACGACATCTTCGACCACATCATCCCTTACCATCAGGTGAGATAGTGCTCAAAGGCAAACCTATCAGGCATAAAAAAAAATCTCAATATCACTTACGTAGACATGTGCAATTGACCATTCAAATCTTGAAAATATTCTACGTTATGTTACAATACTTTCTTTTAATGCCACAACATCAGAGAAAACATTAAATTTATATTTTAATAAAACACTATAAAATTTGTTTCCAAGCACACTGGACTGCCTGAGCAGCGTTTAGGGTATTTTTTAATATTGTTAAGTTTGCAATAACGCCTGCTAGGCGAATTACATTACAAAATTACAAATATACGAGAGAAAAAATTATAGTCATGTGCGGGATTCGAACCCGCGTCCATCCACCCCTTTAGCCGGGGTATGCTCTAACCAATTGAGCTAACATGACACAATGACTCATAACTGTAATTCTTGCTCTCGTTCTTCATGCAACCATCGTATTGGGATGGAGCGACACCTATAGTTCAACTTGCGTTGTACTACAAACAAGACCAATTTTGCAATTGGTTTTAAACTTGTAAATGATGACGCAACCTTATAATTTTAATATTGTTAAGTTTGCAATAACGCCTGCTAGGCGAATTACATTACAAAATTACAAATATACGAGAGAAAAAATTATAGTCATGTGCGGGATTCGAACCCGCGTCCATCCACCCCTTTAGCCGGGGTATGCTCTAACCCATTGAGCTAACATGACACAATGACTCATAACTGTAATTCTTGCTCTCGTTCTTCATGCAACCATCGTATTGGGATGGAGCGACACCTATAGTTCAACTTGCGTTGTACTACAAACAAGACCAATTTTGCAATTGGTTTTAAACTTGTAAATGATGACGCAACCTTATAATTTTAATATTGTTAAGTTTGCAATAACGCCTGCTAGGCGAATTACATTACAAAATTACAAATATACGAGAGAAAAAATTATAGTCATGTGCGGGATTCGAACCCGCGTCCATCCACCCCTTTAGCCGGGGTATGCTCTAACCAATTGAGCTAACATGACACAATGACTCATAACTGTAATTCTTGCTCTCGTTCTTCATGCAACCATCGTATTGGGATGGAGCGACACCTATAGTTCAACTTGCGTTGTACTACAAACAAGACCAATTTTGCAATTGGTTTTAAACTTGTAAATGATGACGCAACCTTATAATTTTAATATTGTTAAGTTTGCAATAACGCCTGCTAGGCGAATTACATTACAAAATTACAAATATACGAGAGAAAAAATTATAGTCATGTGCGGGATTCGAACCCGCGTCCATCCACCCCTTTAGCCGGGGTATGCTCTAACCAATTGAGCTAACATGACACAATGACTCATAACTGTAATTCTTGCTCTCGTTCTTCATGCAACCATCGTATTGGGATGGAGCGACACCTATAGTTCAACTTGCGTTGTACTACAAACAAGACCAATTTTGCAATTGGTTTTAAACTTGTAAATGATGACGCAACCTTATAATTTTAATATTGTTAAGTTTGCAATAACGCCTGCTAGGCGAATTACATTACAAAATTACAAATATACGAGAGAAAAAATTATAGTCATGTGCGGGATTCGAACCCGCGTCCATCCACCCCTTTAGCCGGGGTATGCTCTAACCAATTGAGCTAACATGACACAATGACTCATAACTGTAATTCTTGCTCTCGTTCTTCATGCAACCATCGTATTGGGATGGAGCGACACCTATAGTTCAACTTGCGTTGTACTACAAACAAGACCAATTTTGCAATTGGTTTTAAACTTGTAAATGATGACGCAACCTTATAATTTTAATATTGTTAAGTTTGCAATAACGCCTGCTAGGCGAATTACATTACAAAATTACAAATATACGAGAGAAAAAATTATAGTCATGTGCGGGATTCGAACCCGCGTCCATCCACCCCTTTAGCCGGGGTATGCTCTAACCAATTGAGCTAACATGACACAATGACTCATAACTGTAATTCTTGCTCTCGTTCTTCATGCAACCATCGTATTGGGATGGAGCGACACCTATAGTTCAACTTGCGTTGTACTACAAACAAGACCAATTTTGCAATTGGTTTTAAACTTGTAAATGATGACGCAACCTTATAATTTTAATATTGTTAAGTTTGCAATAACGCCTGCTAGGCGAATTACATTACAAAATTACAAATATACGAGAGAAAAAATTATAGTCATGTGCGGGATTCGAACCCGCGTCCATCCACCCCTTTAGCCGGGGTATGCTCTAACCAATTGAGCTAACATGACACAATGACTCATAACTGTAATTCTTGCTCTCGTTCTTCATGCAACCATCGTATTGGGATGGAGCGACACCTATAGTTCAACTTGCGTTGTACTACAAACAAGACCAATTTTGCAATTGGTTTTAAACTTGTAAATGATGACGCAACCTTATAATTTTAATATTGTTAAGTTTGCAATAACGCCTGCTAGGCGAATTACATTACAAAATTACAAATATACGAGAGAAAAAATTATAGTCATGTGCGGGATTCGAACCCGCGTCCATCCACCCCTTTAGCCGGGGTATGCTCTAACCAATTGAGCTAACATGACACAATGACTCATAACTGTAATTCTTGCTCTCGTTCTTCATGCAACCATCGTATTGGGATGGAGCGACACCTATAGTTCAACTTGCGTTGTACTACAAACAAGACCAATTTTGCAATTGGTTTTAAACTTGTAAATGATGACGCAACCTTATAATTTTAATATTGTTAAGTTTGCAATAACGCCTGCTAGGCGAATTACATTACAAAATTACAAATATACGAGAGAAAAAATTATAGTCATGTGCGGGATTCGAACCCGCGTCCATCCACCCCTTTAGCCGGGGTATGCTCTAACCAATTGAGCTAACATGACACAATGACTCATAACTGTAATTCTTGCTCTCGTTCTTCATGCAACCATCGTATTGGGATGGAGCGACACCTATAGTTCAACTTGCGTTGTACTACAAACAAGACCAATTTTGCAATTGGTTTTAAACTTGTAAATGATGACGCAACCTTATAATTTTAATATTGTTAAGTTTGCAATAACGCCTGCTAGGCGAATTACATTACAAAATTACAAATATACGAGAGAAAAAATTATAGTCATGTGCGGGATTCGAACCCGCGTCCATCCACCCCTTTAGCCGGGGTATGCTCTAACCAATTGAGCTAACATGACACAATGACTCATAACTGTAATTCTTGCTCTCGTTCTTCATGCAACCATCGTATTGGGATGGAGCGACACCTATAGTTCAACTTGCGTTGTACTACAAACAAGACCAATTTTGCAATTGGTTTTAAACTTGTAAATGATGACGCAACCTTATAATTTTAATATTGTTAAGTTTGCAATAACGCCTGCTAGGCGAATTACATTACAAAATTACAAATATACGAGAGAAAAAATTATAGTCATGTGCGGGATTCGAACCCGCGTCCATCCACCCCTTTAGCCGGGGTATGCTCTAACCAATTGAGCTAACATGACACAATGACTCATAACTGTAATTCTTGCTCTCGTTCTTCATGCAACCATCGTATTGGGATGGAGCGACACCTATAGTTCAACTTGCGTTGTACTACAAACAAGACCAATTTTGCAATTGGTTTTAAACTTGTAAATGATGACGCAACCTTATAATTTTAATATTGTTAAGTTTGCAATAACGCCTGCTAGGCGAATTACATTACAAAATTACAAATATACGAGAGAAAAAATTATAGTCATGTGCGGGATTCGAACCCGCGTCCATCCACCCCTTTAGCCGGGGTATGCTCTAACCAATTGAGCTAACATGACACAATGACTCATAACTGTAATTCTTGCTCTCGTTCTTCATGCAACCATCGTATTGGGATGGAGCGACACCTATAGTTCAACTTGCGTTGTACTACAAACAAGACCAATTTTGCAATTGGTTTTAAACTTGTAAATGATGACGCAACCTTATAATTTTAATATTGTTAAGTTTGCAATAACGCCTGCTAGGCGAATTACATTACAAAATTACAAATATACGAGAGAAAAAATTATAGTCATGTGCGGGATTCGAACCCGCGTCCATCCACCCCTTTAGCCGGGGTATGCTCTAACCAATTGAGCTAACATGACACAATGACTCATAACTGTAATTCTTGCTCTCGTTCTTCATGCAACCATCGTATTGGGATGGAGCGACACCTATAGTTCAACTTGCGTTGTACTACAAACAAGACCAATTTTGCAATTGGTTTTAAACTTGTAAATGATGACGCAACCTTATAATTTTAATATTGTTAAGTTTGCAATAACGCCTGCTAGGCGAATTACATTACAAAATTACAAATATACGAGAGAAAAAATTATAGTCATGTGCGGGATTCGAACCCGCGTCCATCCACCCCTTTAGCTCCCCTAGCGGGTTCGAATCCCGCACATGACTATAATTTTTTCTCTCGTATATTTGTAATTTTGTAATGTAATTCGCCTAGCAGGCGTTATTGCAAACTTAACAATATTAAAATTATAAGGTTGCGTCATCATTTACAAGTTTAAAACCAATTGCAAAATTGGTCTTGTTTGTAGTACAACGCAAGTTGAACTATAGGTGTCGCTCCATCCCAATACGATGGTTGCATGAAGAACGAGAGCAAGAATTACAGTTATGAGTCATTGTGTCATGTTAGCTCAATTGGTTAGAGCATACCCCGGCTAAAGGGGTGGATGGACGCGGGTTCGAATCCCGCACATGACTATAATTTTTTCTCTCGTATATTTGTAATTTTGTAATGTAATTCGCCTAGCAGGCGTTATTGCAAACTTAACAATATTAAAATTATAAGGTTGCGTCATCATTTACAAGTTTAAAACCAATTGCAAAATTGGTCTTGTTTGTAGTACAACGCAAGTTGAACTATAGGTGTCGCTCCATCCCAATACGATGGTTGCATGAAGAACGAGAGCAAGAATTACAGTTATGAGTCATTGTGTCATGTTAGCTCAATTGGTTAGAGCATACCCCGGCTAAAGGGGTGGATGGACGCGGGTTCGAATCCCGCACATGACTATAATTTTTTCTCTCGTATATTTGTAATTTTGTAATGTAATTCGCCTAGCAGGCGTTATTGCAAACTTAACAATATTAAAATTATAAGGTTGCGTCATCATTTACAAGTTTAAAACCAATTGCAAAATTGGTCTTGTTTGTAGTACAACGCAAGTTGAACTATAGGTGTCGCTCCATCCCAATACGATGGTTGCATGAAGAACGAGAGCAAGAATTACAGTTATGAGTCATTGTGTCATGTTAGCTCAATTGGTTAGAGCATACCCCGGCTAAAGGGGTGGATGGACGCGGGTTCGAATCCCGCACATGACTATAATTTTTTCTCTCGTATATTTGTAATTTTGTAATGTAATTCGCCTAGCAGGCGTTATTGCAAACTTAACAATATTAAAATTATAAGGTTGCGTCATCATTTACAAGTTTAAAACCAATTGCAAAATTGGTCTTGTTTGTAGTACAACGCAAGTTGAACTATAGGTGTCGCTCCATCCCAATACGATGGTTGCATGAAGAACGAGAGCAAGAATTACAGTTATGAGTCATTGTGTCATGTTAGCTCAATTGGTTAGAGCATACCCCGGCTAAAGGGGTGGATGGACGCGGGTTCGAATCCCGCACATGACTATAATTTTTTCTCTCGTATATTTGTAATTTTGTAGCGTTTAGGGTAATCACTTACGTGGTTTGGTTACGTGATTTAGGGGGCGAACGTATTACTACCTGGTGTAATGTGGGCTGGCCACATTCCTAGACTCCACGTTGCTACTGAAACTTTATAGTTGTTAGAAATAATCCAAGAACCAAGAACTAAAAGACTCGAGATCGAACCCAGGAGCTGGTAATTTTAAAGCAAAGCCAACAGAGTAGTGAAATTAAAACATGACCCCAATATAATGACGTGGTGAAGTAATGGGTTAATATTAATTTATTATACTAAGATATCAAATGAAAGTTGAACGAACTTCATTTTCGCCGCGGGTATTACATTTTAATTGAAACAACATACAATTTCGATTCCTATTAACGAATGTGTTTTGCTTAAATTCAAGCTTGCAAATGTGGCTTCTAATACTCGTAACTAAGGAGATAATAATAACCTTTTTTACAACATTTATTATTTACTTATATAAAAACTAGCTTTCCGGGTATGTCGGTTATCGCGCAAAAACATTAACCTCTTTTAGCGCAGTTGGACATATAAACTATCCTATGTTTTTTCCCGGGTCTCAAACTATTCCCATACCAAATTTCATTGAAATCGGTCCAGTAGTTTTGGCGTGAAAACGTAACAGACAGACAGACAGAGTTACTTTCACATTTATAATATTAGTACTGAGTACTGATAATGAAAAATAAAGGGAACAGTATTAAACGTCTATACATTAAAGCTAACTACACATGTTATGGCCAAGAAATAAAAAAATTTTTTTTTTCGTAAACGTCCTCTTCGTGACGTTTATATACGTTCTCTCGAAAAACTGAAAAGATTCTGGATATCTGCAACATCGACACAAATCTTTTATCGATCTCACTTGAAGCGAGAGCCATTGTAGAAAGTTTTAGCAAGAGATTACTTCAGCCAGTGTCGTGGCAAGATGGATTGCTCGAATTACATGACACCATCCTTTCTTGCTTACGTTTACCACAGAAGTTTATTCGATCTACCCTTCAATTTCATTCTTCGTGCATAATGTCTGAATTAAGTTCATTTTACTCTTTTTCAGGCAGCTTAGTATAAAAACTTTACTAGACTTTTGTCTTTACGATCATGTTGTGTCAAGAGATTTGGATGAAATTTGAACGTGTCAATCTATTGTACCGCATTAAGCCTACTTAACCTACATAGAAAACTATTTTAAGAATATCTGACTATCGACGCTAAAAGTATTATTATACGTAATTTTGTTGAAAATCTGATAAAAATGATATGATAAAATTCTATACAAAATAACCAATTAAATCTTATATTTTTTAAGACAGTTAAGAAGCCTATCGTATGCGTAACGCATGAGGTTGTGTCGTATCACCAAGCGAAGCCCAAACTTTATACAATTAGATAATATTACCGTGACAATATTCTTCAATATTCGTGATGATGTGGTCGAAGATGTTGTTCAGGCTAACCTAGAAACCTAGAAAACTAAGTAAAACATAAAACAAAACTCATTAGACAGTAGTGACATAGTTAAATAATAATTATTTGTTTCAGAATCAAAGCTCGAAAATACTTATTTATAGCACAGGTCATTAAGACAGTATAGGCACATCCTTATCAATTTTGGGTCACACGAATGACCTTTGGCATTAAGCTTAGGCTTAAGGACTTTAGGCGTAAACTCGGCCTTTTATTTGGACTCTAATTGCTTAACCGGCCGGAAAACAGCTTATGACCGAAATAGCCATCTGACCACTAGAGGTACGCACTTGAATTATGCAAGTACTGTAGATACGTTCATGTATGAGCTCTGTAATGAGTAAATTTAAATTGAAACCTGCTGTAAATAAAGAAAGGCAGACTATATACTGAAGTAAAAAAGTAAGTAAATAACGAAAAGGGCAAAATAAAGAATACCGCTAATATATACGTAGAGTACCAATTTTTTTCATGCTTGTTCTTTTAATTTCTTTTACAGCTATGTTTTTTTTTGGGAATCAAATTATTTGAACAGGTTATAATATTACAAAATTACAAATTTACGTGAGGGAAAATTCACGTCATGTGCGGAATTCAAACCCGCGTCCATTCACCCCTTTAGCCGGGGTATGCTCTGACTGTCTGAGCTAACATAACAATGAGTCATATTTTTTTTCTATCGTTCTTTAACCATCGTATTGGGATGGAGCGACACCTATAGTTCAACTTACGTTGTTTTACAAACATAATTTTGTAATGTAATACGCAGAGCATGTGTCATTGCAAATATTAAAATACGATATAATATATTTAGGTAAACGCAATGGCTAACAAATTATAGGTTTGTGTGGTAAAATTATTGTTCGTGTTGTTGGAAAAAGATTGACAGTTTCGGAGAGTAAGATTAGTTTAGGACAAATGGTGTGCCAGAACCGAATCAAAGCAACTATCCAAGCTGTATTATCTGCACTACCTGTAAAGTATTTTTAAATTCAGGAGACTTGGATGGATAATAGCTAATGGTTACAAGCGGCTAATAGTTATTCTTTGTGGCGTTCCATGGGGGAGCCTTATGTTCAACAGTGGACGTCGTCCGGTCGCTAATGCTGATAATGAAGTATTTGTACGTTAATAGACCCGTTAGTGATGTATAGTCTAGTTTATGAAAGATTAAAGTAAAAACCGTTTGCACAAAAAAGCTTTCATAATAAATAAATAAATAGGTATAAGAAAATCAAAAAACGCGCTCAAAAACGCGCATTGACTCGCAAGCTGTTCTGCAGTATTTCACTACGCTTGTAACCAACATTGGAATTGTAAATCTCATTCGTCCCGTCTGTCACTCCACTCTTTTATGTATGCACTGTATCTCTGCAGCCACAATTTAGCCAATTAGAAGTCTAAAATAAAATAAAAACTGGCCTTTATAGCAAAAAATGTGATGGAGTACAAATTAGAACGTCGCTTATAAGTAAATAATTATGATCTACACCGTTGCATTAATGCTTTGAACTGCATGTACTGCTGTATGGTAAATATGTACAAATTGTGTCATAATATCATATTACTTTCATGAAGGATCAATGAACCTGTGAATCAAAACAATATAAATCTAAACATGTTTTCACATTTACTTTACCGAAGGTGTATAGGTGATATACATATTTTTAAGTGGTTGTTAAAAGGGGGCGAGTCTATTGCCACGCGCAATATCTGACTCTGGACTGCTAGTAAAATCTCAGCAAAAACAAATTGCAAACGTGTTTTATTCTTACATATGCGTGTGTAATACAACCAGCCAAGCGCAAGCGGGACTCGCAACGCGATGATTCCGAACAAAATTTTGCACAAACAGTCATTACTTCATCGGTTTTTTATACAGTTCTAGTTTTCTAGCTAGTGTTTGACCCGCAGTTGGCTGATTATTTTTTTTGCTTTAGATTAAAACAAGTTTCTTTTATGGGAACCCAGTTTTATTTAATCTTCTTGTTCTTCAATCTCTAGTAAGCAATTCTCCAATCTATCCACGTATTCTGAGAATTTTTTTATTATAATAATTCCAAAGATCGATTAGTTAAAATTCTTTTAATACTCAGAGAGACGGACGGATGAAAAGACAGCCAACCGATGCTTAGTAATAGTGTCCTATTTTATAGTTCTAGACGAAACTCTAAAAAAACATCAGCGTGGGTATACTATCAGGCATATTTATCAGGCAGAGAAATACAATTATTTTTATATTGAAATCGGTTTTTATTTTAATCGTTCCAACTTTACCAAGATCTTTCAAGATTTTACCTTAACTAATGTTATTTCAACATGTATGTCTGTAATAAATATACCCGCTTTCAAAATGTTAGCTTGTTTAAAACTCCGTCCTAAGGTTGCCTGGTAAAGATCACTTTTAGTGATAAGGCCACCCATTGTAACACTTTACTTATTCATTTGTTTTAGTCAACGTGTATTTTATTTTTTGTGATGTAAAAATTAAATGAAATCTATTCTATTCTATGTTTATGTACAATAATAGGTTTCTAATTTAATTTTACACCTCCCATTCGTCTGTTCTTCAAACCATTTAATTTTAAGGCCCGCTCAGCAAGACTAATGTGTAATTAAAAAAACAATCATAAATCAAAATACAATTACAAAAAAGTTAGAATTCATTTAGTAAAGCTGACACGCATAATGATTATTTACTGTGGTTGAATATTTGATACACGTTTTACTTAGTGACTCATATAAGGTGAACAAACTATATCCCAGCTGCGTCGGCCAGGCACTTGTGTAATTAACAAACAAGCGAAAGTCATCACAAGGACTCAAACTTATATTGCCACAGTTTTCTTGTTTGCTGAAAGAGATTCCAGTATTACAAATAGTTATCTAGCTACTATTAATTAGCAAAGGTTTAAGCCAGCGCCAAAGTTTTCGTTCCCTATATAGTGTAAGTATAATCTACAGAATACGCTGCAGTTATTTAACTTTCTGTTTGTGATCTGGTAGGTACTTAGAAGTTGTGCATGATTTTTTGACACACATACGATATATATTAAAACTTATAATGTATGTATATGTATACCTCAACATGTTATTTTTTTTTATCGGTGGTATGCGTTTATTAATAAAACACTACGAAATATATACAACACTACAGCTAATACAATGAAAGCATTTAGACAACCTACAATCTATTTCAGACTCACAGGCAGTCCAAAAGCTCCAGCCCACTACCAGTTACAACGTGCCCAGCATGCTACCAGCATTACCCCGATAGATTGTAATGCTTAGTCGTTAAGCCAAATAGGTGCCAGTGCCAGATACCACCAAACGCTCAGATAAGTTTTGGAAAAAACGAAGATCTCGCATCCCCCGCGGATCCGATGCCTCCATACCAAACGGCTCAAATATATAAATATTAGTACCTCGTACAAATTGACACAAGTTTGAGTAAGAATTTGAAAGTAGATTTTTATTATAAAATATAAAACTTAAAAAAACTTCTACTCAATGAAAAAAAAACAATATATATATTACTAGAACTGTATAAAAAACCGATGAAGTAATGACTGTTTGTGCAAAATTTTGTTCGGAATCATCGCGTTGCGAGTCCTGCTTGCGCTTGGCTGGTTGTATTACACACGCATATGTAAGAATAAAACACGTTTGCAATTTGTTTTTGCTGAGATTTTACTAGCAGTCCAGAGTCAGATATTGCGCGTGGCAATAGACTCGCCCCCTTTTAACAACCACTTAAAAATGTGTATATCACCTATACACCTTCGGTAAAGTAAATGTGAAAACATGTTTAGATTTATATTGTTTTGATTCACAGGTTCATTGATCCTTCATGAAAGTAATATGATATTATGACACAATTTGTACATATTTACCATACAGCAGTACATGCAGTTCAAAGCATTAATGCAACGGTGTAGATCATAATTATTTACTTATAAGCGACGTTCTAATTTGTACTCCATCACATTTTTTGCTATAAAGGCCAGTTTTTATTTTATTTTAGACTTCTAATTGGCTAAATTGTGGCTGCAGAGATACAGTGCATACATAAAAGAGTGGAGTGACAGACGGGACGAATGAGATTTACAATTCCAATGTTGGTTACAAGCGTAGTGAAATACTGCAGAACAGCTTGCGAGTCAATGCGCGTTTTTGAGCGCGTTTTTTGATTTTCTTATACCTATTTATTTATTTATTATGAAAGCTTTTTTGTGCAAACTGTTTTTACTTTAATCTTTCATAAACTAGACTATACATCACTAACGGGTCTATTAACGTACAAATACTTCATTATCAGCATTAGCGACCGGACGACGTCCACTGTTGAACATAAGGCTCCCCCATGGAACGCCACAAAGAATAACTATTAGCCGCTTGTAACCATTAGCTATTATCCATCCAAGTCTCCTGAATTTAAAAATACTTTACAGGTAGTGCAGATAATACAGCTTGGATAGTTGCTTTGATTCGGTTCTGGCACACCATTTGTCCTAAACTAATCTTACTCTCCGAAACTGTCAATCTTTTTCCAACAACACGAACAATAATTTTACCACACAAACCTATAATTTGTTAGCCATTGCGTTTACCTAAATATATTATATCGTATTTTAATATTTGCAATGACACATGCTCTGCGTATTACATTACAAAATTATGTTTGTAAAACAACGTAAGTTGAACTATAGGTGTCGCTCCATCCCAATACGATGGTTAAAGAACGATAGAAAAAAAATATGACTCATTGTTATGTTAGCTCAGACAGTCAGAGCATACCCCGGCTAAAGGGGTGAATGGACGCGGGTTTGAATTCCGCACATGACGTAAATTTTCCCTCACGTAAATTTGTAATTTTGTAATATTATAACCTGTTCAAATAATTTGATTCCCAAAAAAAAACATAGCTGTAAAAGAAATTAAAAGAACAAGCATGAAAAAAATTGGTACTCTACGTATATATTAGCGGTATTCTTTATTTTGCCCTTTTCGTTATTTACTTACTTTTTTACTTCAGTATATAGTCTGCCTTTCTTTATTTACAGCAGGTTTCAATTTAAATTTACTCATTACAGAGCTCATACATGAACGTATCTACAGTACTTGCATAATTCAAGTGCGTACCTCTAGTGGTCAGATGGCTATTTCGGTCATAAGCTGTTTTCCGGCCGGTTAAGCAATTAGAGTCCAAATAAAAGGCCGAGTTTACGCCTAAAGTCCTTAAGCCTAAGCTTAATGCCAAAGGTCATTCGTGTGACCCAAAATTGATAAGGATGTGCCTATACTGTCTTAATGACCTGTGCTATAAATAAGTATTTTCGAGCTTTGATTCTGAAACAAATAATTATTATTTAACTATGTCACTACTGTCTAATGAGTTTTGTTTTATGTTTTACTTAGTTTTCTAGGTTTCTAGGTTAGCCTGAACAACATCTTCGACCACATCATCACGAATATTGAAGAATATTGTCACGGTAATATTATCTAATTGTATAAAGTTTGGGCTTCGCTTGGTGATACGACACAACCTCATGCGTTACGCATACGATAGGCTTCTTAACTGTCTTAAAAAATATAAGATTTAATTGGTTATTTTGTATAGAATTTTATCATATCATTTTTATCAGATTTTCAACAAAATTACGTATAATAATACTTTTAGCGTCGATAGTCAGATATTCTTAAAATAGTTTTCTATGTAGGTTAAGTAGGCTTAATGCGGTACAATAGATTGACACGTTCAAATTTCATCCAAATCTCTTGACACAACATGATCGTAAAGACAAAAGTCTAGTAAAGTTTTTATACTAAGCTGCCTGAAAAAGAGTAAAATGAACTTAATTCAGACATTATGCACGAAGAATGAAATTGAAGGGTAGATCGAATAAACTTCTGTGGTAAACGTAAGCAAGAAAGGATGGTGTCATGTAATTCGAGCAATCCATCTTGCCACGACACTGGCTGAAGTAATCTCTTGCTAAAACTTTCTACAATGGCTCTCGCTTCAAGTGAGATCGATAAAAGATTTGTGTCGATGTTGCAGATATCCAGAATCTTTTCAGTTTTTCGAGAGAACGTATATAAACGTCACGAAGAGGACGTTTACGAAAAAAAAAATTTTTTTATTTCTTGGCCATAACATGTGTAGTTAGCTTTAATGTATAGACGTTTAATACTGTTCCCTTTATTTTTCATTATCAGTACTCAGTACTAATATTATAAATGTGAAAGTAACTCTGTCTGTCTGTCTGTTACGTTTTCACGCCAAAACTACTGGACCGATTTCAATGAAATTTGGTATGGAAATAGTTTGAGACCCGGGAAAAAACATAGGATAGTTTATATGTCCAACTGCGCTAAAAGAGGTTAATGTTTTTGCGCGATAACCGACATACCCGGAAAGCTAGTTTTTATATAAGTAAATAATAAATGTTGTAAAAAAGGTTATTATTATCTCCTTAGTTACGAGTATTAGAAGCCACATTTGCAAGCTTGAATTTAAGCAAAACACATTCGTTAATAGGAATCGAAATTGTATGTTGTTTCAATTAAAATGTAATACCCGCGGCGAAAATGAAGTTCGTTCAACTTTCATTTGATATCTTAGTATAATAAATTAATATTAACCCATTACTTCACCACGTCATTATATTGGGGTCATGTTTTAATTTCACTACTCTGTTGGCTTTGCTTTAAAATTACCAGCTCCTGGGTTCGATCTCGAGTCTTTTAGTTCTTGGTTCTTGGATTATTTCTAACAACTATAAAGTTTCAGTAGCAACGTGGAGTCTAGGAATGTGGCCAGCCCACATTACACCAGGTAGTAATACGTTCGCCCCCTAAATCACGTAACCAAACCACGTAAGTGATTACCCTAAACGCTGCTCAGGCAGTCCAGTGTGCTTGGAAACAAATTTTATAGTGTTTTATTAAAATATAAATTTAATGTTTTCTCTGATGTTGTGGCATTAAAAGAAAGTATTGTAACATAACGTAGAATATTTTCAAGATTTGAATGGTCAATTGCACATGTCTACGTAAGTGATATTGAGATTTTTTTTTATGCCTGATAGGTTTGCCTTTGAGCACTATCTCACCTGATGGTAAGGGATGATGTGGTCGAAGATGTCGTTCAGGCTAACCTAGAATTACTGGCTCTAAAGGACAGCTGACAGCTTGTGCTTGGCGACAGATTTTCAACTTGAGGGTGGTAGCTAGCCAGGCGGGCATTTGCAAAATGCCCTACCACCATGCTATAACGACTGCCATCCGAAGACAACAACCGGGACCGACGGCTTAACGTGCCCTCCGAAGCACGGAAGCGCTCAGTAGTAATGCCACCTGCGGTCATCACCCATCCAAGTCATGACCGAGGTGGACGTTGCTCAATTTTCTGATCGGCAAAGAACAGCTAAGCAAACATCGCTACGAGCGCTTCAAACTTCATGCCACATTCAATTTCATGCCACATTTACTTTTTCTATTTAATTTAGTTTTTATTGAAGACTAGCTTTCCGGGCGCGGCTCCGCCCGCGCGTATGTCGGTTATCGCGCGAAAACATTAATCTCTTTAAGCGCAGTCGGATAAAAACTATCCTATGTTTTTTCCCGGGTCTCAAACTACCTCCATACTAAATTTCATTCAAATCGGTCCAGTAGTTTCGCCGTGAAAGCGTAACAGACAGACAGACAGACAGACAGACAGAGTTACTTTCGCATTTATAATATTAGTACTGATTGATTGCATAAATAAAGGAGTAGTTTGTAATTTGGAACTGAGCCCAGTAAATGACTAATTGCCCCCTATTAAATGGTTTCAAAACATAACAGGTGTCATTAGTTTGAAAAAATGAATGAGTGATTTCACAACCGAAAAGAATAGAAGATCATTTTTAGTTTTATTTAATTCGATGTCACAGATTCCATTTAATTTGATTTAAAACTAAAATTTCTTAACTGATTTCGTTAAAATTTATATGGTGACATATATGAAGTATGACGTATCAAACATAAAAGAAATTAAATAACAAATACATATTTGTTGGAGTTATCGTGTAACGAACATACAAAAAAACATACAGCCGAAATGAGAACCTACTTATCTCTTGACGACTTTTTTTATTACTGATAGATAGATAAGCCTTTGACGACAATCTCACCTAATGGTAAGTGATGGTGTGGTTGAAGGTGTTAACAGGCTTAACCTAGAATTACAGGCTCTCAAGGACAGCTGCCGGAACACATCGTGAGGTGCTTGGCGACAGATTTTCTACTAGAAGGTGGTCGCCAGCCAGGCGGGCACTCGCAAAATGCCCTACCGCCATGCAAACAGTTAAAAAGTAGGTGTTAAGCTTCCTTTTCGGTAATCTAGGGGCGTGATGGCATGTTTCTGTACAAATATAAAGTGATATCGAATTAATACAATCGTAGAATACCGTAGCACCTCTACGACTACTGCAAATTTTGCTACGAGCCCAGCTATACTAGCGAAGATGCGATAATAGTATAGTGGCAGATGGGCTTTTGGAAAATAACTGCAACTTTTTAGTTACACACTTACATGTTATTTCTAGTTATTAATGCATATGAACCTCATCTGCACTGACACCTATGACAAAATAACTACATCTCGTTATTCTTTGGAACTGTGCCCGGTAGTTGGGAATACGCTCGCCCCCTATTTAATGGTAAAACGTGTCTGAAAAACCTGATTATGAAGACAGTTCTGCAAATCGTAGACGAAGGATAGAGACGTGCGATGTTTTTTTTTCTGTGTAAATAAAATACCTACTTGGTTAGCTTTATAGTCGTACATTCTGGTACATTCTGCACAATATACGACTGTAAAGCCGTATGAAATAGTAAAGTTTAACAATTTTCAACAGGGAACAGCCTTTTCAAGCACACCAAGCCTCTTAGAGACTAACTTGGCCTTACTTTCATAGTGACAACCATATTGAACGACACTTGAAATGTCAATGCCAAGTATTGCAATACTGGTTGAGGTGTTCAAAACGTAGGGATACGTTATAGAGATATAGTTAAGCGGTAAACTCACTAACTTGTATTTTCTTGTGGTGAAATTGGACAAAATGTATTCGGCCCCACTTCGAGATATTTAAAAACAGGGTCTGGACCTAAAACACAAGTTTTTTCAAGTGTTTTCTCGAGAAATTACAGCAATTATGTCCGGTATACGAAGCATTTCCGGTACTGTCATCCCCATAGCAATGAATATCTTTGAGTTGATAGGCGCTAAGCAGAGCTTGAAGTTTTTTTATGCCTTTGACTACTATCTCACCTGATGGTAAGTGATGACGTGGTCGTAAATGTTGTTCAGGCGAACCTAGAATTACTGTTTACGAGAGGTTTTCTACTTGAGGATGGTAGGCAGGCATTCGCAAAATGCCACACCACGATGCGAAAAATCACAATTTAAATTTGCTTTTCTATTCATTTTTCTTATTAAATTTACTGCAAGTGTATTAAATAGATACATCGTATATCATAAAAGATTTATCATCGCTGCGCTGACGTTAGTGTAATAAGTATTATAATGACAAAATCAATCATGAGAGTAAGGTTCTTTTATGCCCTCAGTGGACATTTCGACTCCATTGTAGTGTATTAATTTAAAAACGTCACGATTACAACATTTTTTTAAGTGCCTTTTGAGATACAACTCAGAGATTTCAAAGCAGCTTTATTCATAACTGTCATAATTTGTTGAATCTTAAATAATCTGAAGACGTAGGTCGTTGGTCAGATGACATTTGCAACGCACTATAGATGTAGATTAGCCCTATGTTAAGCTAAAGTTATTATTCTTACATTACAATATGAACTGCTTTGTAGATTAGACTGTATTAAAGTTTGAAGCAATTGTCTCGTAGCAATGGCAATGGATTGCCCTTCGGGGTGTTTGTTTACGATTTCAAGCGCAGAATTTAGCTTCACTGCATGGTATATAGCATTTTTCAAATATATTCACTCGTAAGTAGAAGTTAGTAAGCTCCTAAGTATGCACGAAAATTTTACCTTCAATCATTTTTACATCACACACAATAATTGAGTACGTGATTAAAGGCCCTGTGATAAAAAACAATGAAAAAATATAATCGATAGAGCTTTATCATTATTTTGAAGGCAATTCCTTTATTTTATTTCTTATATTTACCTCATCGGATGATTATATATAACTTGTTTTCAATTGATTATATATATTTTTCATTTTAGTAGTATAATGTTGTTATAATAGAGTTTTAATAGTATAATATTGTTAAAATTTTATTTGTATTTTCAATAATTATTTGAGCCCTTCACTTGATTGATACTAAGATGATATTTTAATCTTCAATAGTACCCGACATGTTTACATACATAAGTATAAATATTCATTGCTTGTTTTCATATAACCAAAGCAGTTGAAGTTAGAGAACACATTTATATTTTATTTTCTCTCTGATTTGAATGCTTGAGTGCATTGCGGCAAGCTTCAGTCGTAACATTGAGTGGATTCAATCACATTTACTTCGCAATAAACTGCAGATAATTTCTTCAGCTATCGAATAAAAATTCTATTCGAAATAGGTACATAATGCCTCCGCGAGCGAAGACTGAACATTAGCGATATTAAATGTGAACCATCCAGAGCAAAAGATACATTCATCTTAGATACTTCACTATCAAAAATCAAACGCAATCTATATTATTTTAAGTTGCAGTATCTTTAAAAAATCGATCTGGAGCATAATTAACTTTTTATGTGGAATATGAACGAAGAAAATAATATTTATTAGAATATAATAGTTAATAATGATTTTGAATTAAATTAGTGTATGGGATATAGTGTATGGGTCCTATCCATATTTGTGTGAACTGCTTGGATGCAAGGATTAGCAGATAAATTCGTTTAACTCAACAGAAGCTCCTATCATCTATTCAATATCCATCTATTAAATTAAATTTTAAAAGTTAAAATATAGCAAGAAATATTTGTTTGTTATTGATATTGTGACTTCTTTTCTAGTGATATATGCTCAAACGTATTAACTGCCTAAAGCCTGTTATGGTCCAAGTTTAATTATTGTTTTATTTACACATTTTTTCTGTCAGTTGAAAGGTTTATCTTATCACTTTTATTTTAAGATAAAGTTATTTTAATAAGATTCATGTACTTTGTGAAATCTTTTTAAGATAATGCATACCTTTTTTAGTTTAAGCTGGTTTACTGTGTACCTTTTTGTTAAAAATAATACGAATATGTATGTTAAAAGATAGCCTGCGATTATCCATCAAACACCACATGTATTCCTCTATTATCTTTTGATTGCTCCACAATCATTTTTTTACTTAAAATCTAGGATTAATAATGCCTCACAAGCACCTGTCATTTCAATTGTTAGTAAAAATTATGACCCTGAAAATCATAAAATTTTTGTCCCGAGGACCACCGTAGGTGACGAAATTGGAAAAGATTTTCAAAACATAAATTAATAGCGGTCCATATAATAATATACTGTTTATTAAAATTTTAATACAATAAAAAATGTTGCCTTAGTTTTGGGGTACAAAACGAATGCGTCGATTCCATAAAGTTTCTTTAAATTTTTCGCAGGCCTCGTTTTTAGACATCATAGATCAATCCCGCACTAACCAAAAAAAAAAAAATTGTTCATGTCTGTTTTGGAGTTACATTACATAGTCATTAATTGTTTTGTTCCATTCTCATCCTATGACGTCTAATCCTATCCAAATAATAATACTCTTACTCATAAGTCATTCTGAACTATATTCCTGACTCAACCGATTACAAATTTTGTTAACCAATTCATTTTCTTAACTCATTCTAAATATGTTCGTTACTCATCCCAAAGGAAACATTAACAAGAAAAGGAATTCCTCATACAAAATATATCATGCTATTTTATATCCTGCAGATCTAAAGAGCTTTGATATATACCCTATTATGAAAGCTTTTTAGATCTGAAACGCATATCCGCATATGAAAGCTTTTTAGATCTGAAACGCATATCTGTCCACGCATATCCGACCTAGTCTCTACAAATAAATATATATTATTCGTAGCCTAATCCACTGTAAGTAAATTTATTATTGTGTACAAATTACTCCGAATTATATTTCGTAGCGGAAACACACTATGATTAAACTTTCTGAAACACGCAGAACCGTGGTTCCAAGTAAGCTGTTTTTTATAATTCACACCCGATTCACGCTGAATCAGTATGAGCTGATTCGTAACAGATATCGCCTTTACCTACATCCATGGCTTCGTTTTATAGAGGGGGCGTTACATTTCCGAAATAACTTCAACTTGCAGCGCTGGTTCATACACAAAATGTGGCTTCACGCTGCAAAACTAGACAATTATGTTTGTTTTTGTTAATTCTGATAGATAAGCCTTTAATCGCAATCTTATGTGATGGTGATAGTTATTTGTTATGCAAGGCTGCAAAGTTATTATTTTGCGTAACTACTTATATTAAAATCTGAGGACGCGAAGAATTTTAGGGTTCAGAGAGAAAAGAATCCTGAGCGTACCTAAGGTTTCATACGTACGAGACGCAAAAGAACTCTGCTGCCGAAGGCAACACACATTTTTCACCTCACAACAACGAGGAAAATGCTATGTGAAAGAAAAACAGTTTAAATTATTTAGTTAATTTGCGTTCATTTATGGTAAAATTACTTAAATAAGGTAAACTCATTTTATTGGAAAACCTTTTCCACTCTAGCGGATGAAAAGCACTTTTCCACAAAGATTTCGAATGATAAATGACGCCTTTCCGAGCATGTTTGTTAAAAATTATAATGATATATAATGTGTTAAGTCTTAACATATGATTATAGGCTTAAGGACAGCTGCCAAAACATACCGTTGGGTACGACAGAAATTCAACTTGAATATATGAGTCGCAAAATACTGTACCAACATATGATATTTTAACTTAATCATAATTAATTTATCTTAATTATACATTGGTGCCATATTAGTGAGTTTATCGAGTGATCATTTAAGTGACTAATTTGGCACCAATACATGGATGATTAAATTTTAACTTAGTAAATCGATTCACAATATTACGAACATTAGAGTAGATCTCGTATCATACCATTTTATTACAAAAACTTTACAAAAGTCCACTGAAACTTTAGAGAACGTTATCCAAAGAACCAAAACTGCGGTCGAATATCTAACCAAATGTAACGGTCAAATATCTCTGCGATCGAATGAAAGTCACACAGGTTAAAAGGTCTGTTGTGTATTTCGATTGATTTTATTATTAAAAAGACTACAGAGTATACAGTATCATTATACGTGAATTGTTCTTGTACTTTCTAAAGTAAATTGATTGGTCTCTAGTAGTTATTTATTATATTTAAGTGTATTAAGATTGTTTTTATTACATGAAGAAATATTTCACATTTTATCTATTTAAGTTTTGTAATATCTTTTTGATAAAGTTTTAGTTTTTTTCATATGTGTTTGACAGAAATATCACATAAAGTTATAGAACGATGTGATCGATGTAACACACTCACCTAGAAAATATTTATTTATAGCTTTGTGTGTAATATGTTATGTGTCTGTCAAGATCATAATATAAAATCTCTGAATATGTTTATTAAAATAGGTGAGTAGAATGAGCTTCGAAAGTTTACGGCAAATTATTATAAGTACAGTCCACAATAACAAGTATACATTATAATTTTCAAAATTGTGGCAAAAATTTCTGTTTCTCTCTATGTACACAGAAGTATCTTAAAAATCAAAGAATTATTTGTTTTTTTTTTACTCATGTTTATCTTAACTTCAATTATTAGGAATTTTAGAAGTTTTGAAAGGAGCGTATAATTATTATTGCAGGCGACTGTACATTTTACAGCTGATAACGCCAACATCAAACCTGTTGGTAAGTGATGTTCTCGAAGGTGGTGGGGCTATGCCTAATCTAGAATTAAAACTAGCTCTCAAGCACAGATGTAGAAGCCATCCAAGGATATTTTAGCATCATATTAGCTCAAGTTCTCGACCATGCGGGATGACTGGCTTTGATTAAATCTTGATAAGTCTATTAAGTTACTTTATACTTTGTGTATAATTTAAAAAAAATACCCTTCAATTCTATTTTTATGGATGATTAGCGGTTTGCCCAGGCTTTGCACAGAATTTAACAATATTAAAAAAAATTTTTTTTGGAAATAATCTGTAGCCTACATTCATTAGGGATAATGTAGGGTTGAAATAATTTTTCAAATCGGTCAAGTAGTATTTAAGTTTATTCGTTACATACAGAAATACAAATCTTTCCACTATATAATACTACTAGTGTAGATTATTATACTTTTATTAGTATTATTATTGGTGTAGATGTAAACAACGCCCGTGCTCACCGTTGTAGCAATGTCGAAGCCAAAGTATTTTGTTTATTTGCTATTGTGATGGAACAAACTCGAGGCCCACCTGATGTTAAGCGGACTAGTTTCTGCCTATAACAGATGCATTTCGTCATAAGTCACTAATTGCACTGCGCCCTTCACACTGGAACAGTTGTTAAGTCTCATGTACCTATAATTTCACTGGCTCTCCAGGACTGCTGCCAGAACACACCGTTACGTGCTTGGCGACAGGTTGTCTACTTGCGGGTGGTAGCTAGCCAGGCGATCAATCGCAAAATGCCCTTCCACCATGCGGTAAAGCTTAAGCCGGTGGTGGGGATCAAATCAGGGACCTGCGGCACGGCAGTCCATATCTATTGCCGCTCGACCATCATGATGTCAAAAGACGGCATTCGTCGTTTTGATTGACGCTCGAAGACTGGACCCCAGTTCAATATACTCGTAACAACGTCTGGTATATTCTAAAACGATGAGTACGGTCTGTGCTACTTATTCTGTAGAACAACAAGGAACTCAATAATGTCATGTTCAAGTCCTGACCTTTAAGTAATATTATGTACAAGTTATACTAACTTTCGCAGAGCCTTAAAAGCTTACAAAAGAATTTTCATATAACGTTACAGGTTAAGGTACAACAGTTTATAAATAAATAGGCACGTAATAGCGTTTCCGTCCAATTCCAATGTAATTCTTTCAAAGTGGCACCAACGCGTGGGCGGGGTTGATTTGAACAATGGATCTACACGCAAGGCTTTGACGAAGGGGAGAACCAGTTGCGATACATCATAGATGTTATACAAAGCAATATACTACATGGCTGATTGAACCAATAGTCTTAGGATTTATGTTAGAAACTAATGTTAGAAATGTTACTGATATTAGAAACAGGTATGATTAATATCAACGTCGTTATGAAATTTCGTGGCTTGAGTTTTGAAAGTTAGATACATTGTTCTTTTGTAGGTACTATTCGGTGCTTTATGCCGGTATTGAGAAAAATAGTGACGAATATCGTTATTTTCATTTACACGAAATATTCTACAATTTATTGCATATCTTTCTGTATCATAAGTCATTCAGTTAGCTCTGAACTGAACTGACTTTAGTTATATAGCTTTTTACTGAATCGTATATAATAAAAACGTTATAAGGTTTTAGATATGGTATTTTGCGTATAAGTTACAGTTGACAGTTGTTTACAATTGAAATTGAAATTTGAACGAAGGCAAAAATGGATTAAAAATAAACAATTTCATTTTAAGTACCTTCTCTCTATAAGTAGTATCTAAAATACTTCGTCGAAGCATGAGTTACGTAGATAATAATTATTATGCATGGAGCATTTGAGAGAAAGGGAATGAAAGTATTAGTAAATCAAAAGTAATCATTTTTGAAAAGGATTAATGAATGATAGCGTTCCATGTTATGATTGATGGAGTGAAAGTTGAACAAAAGAAAGATTTTTTAAATCTGGGATCTTTATTAATAGAATGGAAAGTTCGAGGTTGCCATTTTTTGAGGGTGTTGAAAGAAGGTTGAATGTTTGAAATCAAGTTCATATTTAACTCAACACTTTTATAACCAGCCGTCACAAATCCTAAAAGGGCAAGGTTTTCAGTGCCTAGAGGAGTTCTTGTGCCAACTATAATGTATGGTAGTGAGAAATTGGTATTGGTATATTGGCATTAGAAGGTTTTTTTTCTATACTGCTACTTGGCAATCTGTCTATAAAAGACGATAGTCCAATAGGCTTCGTAATAAGAAGGATTAAAGTCAAATAAATTCAGTTGAGATGAGAGCTTTGTGAAATATGTTCGACTATGAAAAAAAAGTGTATGCAACAGCGTGATAATGTATGTAATGTAATCGTTATCCGAGAAAAGTATGCTGAGATGGTTTTTACATTATATATACAAAGTATGGACAAAAGGAAAATGACAAGCAGGCAAGCATAAATGGAACATTTGGAAGGGGCAGATCTTCGCAAATGTGTTCTGATCCGATGAGAGACGTTCTGTAAAAAGGTTAACAGATTTTGCCGGGCCTTTGTTTGAAGCAAACTTACGTAAGACAAAATCAATTAGTTTAAACGTTAAACTAGTGGGACAAGTGTCGAACCCAATTTTTTTAATCCGATACGACAGAAAAATATACTCGTAATAATTTTTTAATCGGCATCTGCATGATGCAGATCTAGTCAAGAACTTTTACCCAGATAAAAGGCAAGCTTTGTAGATGCGTCTCAAACGTGAAACTTATTAAAATTGGGAGAAATGGCACCTGTACCTCGAACATAGCAATGTCAAATCTGGCGACGTCATCTGGTTGAGTGTCAGTAGTGTGCGTATGTGCGTCTACTGCATGCTTGTCTTCCTATTTTTGTCATTCATTAAAACGTATCGTATATAATGGAAGTGTAGCTGTGTGCATTATATGCGTGTATTAAATTTTCTCCACATTAATACTAATTACACCTGTATTACTTATCTATGATTAATGAGAAACGTATCATCAACAAAAGTATTTTTTCTCTCATAGCTAAATAATCTGATGCCCCAGATGTAGCCACATTTTTGGCAACCGTAGCCGGTTTGTGGCATTGTGCTCTCAGCGTATTTACGGGTTTAATTCTGTTTATTAAACGGATAAATTTAATATTATCATACCGCTAATATTTTTTAAACACAACGTACTTGTCATAATTTTGTTTAATTTGTAGAAGTCAAAGTAATAAAAGAATACAAATATATAGCTGAAAATTATAATAAAATTATATTATATACCAAATGGTATTTGGTATATAATATTGTTATTGGCTTTTGTTTCGATCAAATTACGTTAGTAGTTAGTTAGTAAGAGAGGAAAAAGCAACCTTTAAAGTCCGATTTGATATTGCACTGATATTGGGATGAAAAAAGTATTCGCCTCCTTTTATTAAAAGAAAATTACCCGATCGTGATTTTACCCGCATTTTGTCTTTTTCCAATGCCTTTAGTTTTTGATGTGCTAAATGTGGAAACTAAGGGCAGGTGCCATGAAATTCAATCTATAGAAGAAATCCCCATTAATAAGCGAGGAATAGAAATGACTAAAAAAAATAAGGGTCTTAAAAAATTAAAAATACAAAACACTGTTGGTATGGAGCCTATTTCAAAAACTAAACTAGTTACAAATCGGTATGTTATTGGACATTTGCTCTACAAAAAACGATGAAAAACGCCGATTTCTAACAAATTTGTGAGATGGTAAAGAAAATAAACAGATTTTTTTACAAGCAATATAAAATCCAAAAATCGCGAGGTTTGACTCGTACTTGGGCACTAGCAAAATAGCCTTTCACTGCCGTCCACGATCACCTGTTGTTATGATGAAGACAACGGATAGGTAATGTTATATCCATGATTTTATTCAGGCTAAGCTTAGAATGGGTATTGAATCCCAAGGACAGCTGCCGGAATATAATGTTAGGTTCACCAGATTTTATACTAGGGGGTTATGTGATACCTAGAAAAGTGAGCATTGGCAATGCTTGTCCTACAACTACGCAAAACATTTTGGCGACATTTCAAGTAGGACGATGTCAAATTTTAATCTGGTATTAATAACTCTTCTGTTAAATGTCCATGAATATCTTTATCTAACAGTGCGAAACTTAACTTAAAAAGATGATTTGAGAAATCAAACTTATTCGTTATTTACTCGTAAATAGTTATGTTAATTATGTAATTATCTTCATCATAACCATTTTACTTATAGTCAAATATTAAGCTGGGCGCGATCTATGGCCTTTCTATTCTCTCTTTATTAAAATACATTCCGCAATATTAAAGCATTTATAATAATATACCTAAGCGTTTATAATAGCATTTTCTTCTTTTATTACAATACTTAATTAATTCTTCTTACTGAATTAATCTTTTATAACAACCAAACATAATATTTTGGCAACTTTTCAACGTCTGTCTTTTTCACATTAGCTCTATATAGGGTTCCGTCCAAAAAACGGCATCATATTACTAAGCCTTGGCTGTCCGTTCGTTCATCCGTCCCGTTACTTCGTCAAACTTTTAAAGAGCTGTATCTTTGGAACCTTAATACCTGGCTACCTCGCCAGTTGTAATTTTGACAGAATACGAATAAGTAATGCGTAGTAAATAATAATAATAAGAAAAAGTTAAAAACTCAAGCCTGTCTTCTATTTTACCCCATTCAGATTTTTAAGGTTTTTTGTTGTTTCTCTATTGTAAGCGCGGTATTATATACAAGCTTCAAATTTGGTGTGAAAATTGTCCAATATTTAAAGTAGAAAATCAAATAATAAAAGTTAGCCAAATGCGTGTCAGATATCTTCTAAAGATCTCGAACTCAATGGAATAATAACGATTTTATAGATTAAATCCTGTGTTGATAACGAATACGAACACCGGGATGAGTTTTAATTTACTTGGCCAGTCGACGTTGGCGCCACCATCATTTTCCATATCAAGATCGTTTGAGAGATAGTTATAAATTGGTAAAATGTTGTTAGTGCACAAAACTAAATAAGCGAATGAAATCATTACAAATAATTGTTTACTTGATTAAACCAAAATAAAATAATTCTTAATTGAAAGTTACAAGCAGTAAGAATTAGTTTCTTGCAGGGCAAGGCCAATAATGTACTTTGTAGGTATAAATCATAGGCCAAGGTCTACATAGCATGAAAATCATGCATGCAACATACCACGCCACGGCATGCGGCCATATGTGCTGTAACTCTTTTACTAACCATGATGGAACCGCAGAGAATGGAAGTCAAACTTTGTGAATTATGAATAAAGTGGACTGGATAGCTCCAGGGTTGTCTTACCACTTTCAAGTTACATTTAATATTAAATTTGTCGGCGGGTGGTTAACTAACTATGACGCTGTTTTTATGCATAGAACTTTCGTCGTTTGAACAAAAAAAGTTGTACGTTTTTTGTTCTTACATTGTAGGTGTTTATAGTTAGTACATTTCTTTTTGCAATAACTGGTGAGTTTTGTTGGCGTTATAAAATTTATATCTTTATAAATAAATTATTTAATATTTCTAAAAATTACCGTCGCGTGCTAAGCGAAAGTCACATTTACAATTTTTTTGAGTTGCCCTTTGTCTTTGTATCCCATATTAAGGTATCTGGTGTGTAAAATTGGGGGACGAGAATTCGAATTCAACTTGCATTTATTTCGAATGTTGCATAAAAATTTGTAAATGTATACTATAAAAATATCCAGGTGCGAAACGACTCACTCAGGTTTCCGTACCAAATCATGCAAACACTGCTTTCGCCAAATACGTTGCAAACGTCTTCATCTTTAATGAAGCACAGGAATGTTCACCATAGATCAGAGAAAAAATAATTATAGAACCGAGTAAGTAGCAGCCGCGATTACGACATCTGTCAACTGGCTACTTCGCCACAAATTAATCTTCACATTGTAACGGAACATACCTTGAGTAGGAAGTTCCGTCACTAAATATGAATAGTATAATTGAATATGGTAGAGAACCTAAAGATCAGAAATAAATTATTTATCCTAAGTAAGAAATTTTTATAGTCAATATTTGTGTATGCTAACCTTTTTGATGTCTTAAATCTGGAATGAGATTGTGACCTCATTTTATGTTTAAAAAGAAAGAAGCATAGAATATTTTGAAAATGTTGAAAGGATCTGTATTATAAAATTTACGGTATTGATACACTATTCAACTAGTATAAACTCTTATTCTTGGGTCTATCAGTTCTTATCTACTGAAATAGTAAATTATATTGATTTTGAGTCCTAATCCTACCTCAATATCTTGTGAATATTGTTCCAGAAAATTTATTTTGTCTAAACTAACTTATAAATGTGTATGATTATTCTACTCAAGTATTTAAGTTGATATAACGAATGCTTTAAGTTTGTTCAACCAATATGGATTGACACCTTTACGACAAGAATGAGGCATGTAAGTCCTCGTATATATGAAAACAACAATATGAAATATAAATTATATTCAACCATGATGATACATTGTTGAATATTGGTGCAAATGCGACCACAACTTCAATAAGTCTTTCTGCTGTAAGGATGAAAGATGTTATATTCGACATGAGAAAATCAGAGGGAATATAAATAACTCCTCTAAACTTTATATATTCACATTTGAGTACTTGAGTCAGAGTATAAATATAATTCACTTTTGATATCACAAACACGTGATTTTACAAAACTTAGGCAAAGTAAGTCCTAAAATATATAACCAAATTTTTCATTGAAATTAAATAATAATATGGATTGTACCATAATACTTTAAATAACATTCTATTTCAAACCGAAAGGTATCATATCAATGATATTAACTAACTAGACATGATGTCATGTACGAAATATGTAAAAGTAAATTGAGAAATAATCAATCAATGACACTCATTATATGGATATTATGAATTATTCAATAATGTGTTCAAATTAGGAAGTTAAGCAGTATTTGATTTAAGGAGAAGGCTTTACCTAAGTGAACCGATGAGCATTGGCGTCGTGCGCCGTAAAGAAGGCCTTCTGAAACGTACTCCAGGGGTTGCAAGTCCCTGGCACTTCAGCATTTGAACTTTTCCTTAAAACTGCTAACTAATATACGATGGATCCATCTAATTATCAAAGTTGCAACTTATTAAATAATAAAATCTTACAATAACAAAATGTTATAAAATACCTATTTGCTAGTTTACTTCCAATAAACGTTATACTTACAAAATGTAATAGTGTCGAAGTCAGAGTCAAAATAATCTATGAACTATCAGTCTAGTCCATTCTCCTACTCTTTTAAATAGACCAATTTTAAAATAATTCAATTTACTTAATCAAATTTCATCAAACAATTTTGTTCAATACTTTATCTTATACAATATCCATTTTACTATATGACGTTGAGAACATAAGTTGAGGAAGTAAATGGTCAATTTGTATTTTAGAATACAATATTCAATATTTCGTAGTTTTCTTTATATTTCCGACAGATTTATTACAGATTTATTTTGTTTGTTTAGATATACATATTACGGATTTGTAATATATAATTTAAATTAATTTATATTTTTTCTTTCCTATTTAGATCTTCAAATGATTGAAGTCGCCTAAAATATAAGGTGATTACGGAGTTTGTTGATTATCCATTTTGGTATATTTCCTTTATCAGCCTATCTCACAAAACATAATAATAATATAATTAATTCATACATCTTAGTTTCCTAGAGTTAAAGTCAAGGTAAGCTAACCTAACATAGTAAGGTATTTTAGAGAAAATATCTTCTTCTAATATATTTCACTAACTATTCTAGATAAGCCGTTATGCATCTTAGGTTGTTATTGTTAAGCTTTAATATATTTTGCAATTTTTGGGGAAATCTCAGGAAGTCTTAGGAGTCATGACAATATATTATTATGAGTACAAAAATTCAAGTAAATTCTAGTTTCATGTTGATTTCCTTACAATAGTCAAAACATATCTAATGTATAGTTATTTATACTACGCTATTTTGAGCCAAATTCTATACTACTTACTTTATCTAGATTTTATGTCTGGTTTTCCCGATACCTATTTTTAATTTGAGACTATCTACAATAATAATTTATACACGTGATTTTAGATTTGGGATCTGTACAAATTACCTTAGGATTCATTTATCTGCTTTTATCTATTTGTATAATAAATTCATTGTTTTTCATTTAAATTTCCCGTAATTTCTATTTTGTTCTAAGAAACAATTATTTACTCCCCAACAAAAAATATTTAGCCGTTTAATGAATTAGATAGATAGATAGATAGATAGATAATTCTTTATTGTACACACCATTAAATTACAAAGTATTAAAACATGAAGGCTTACAATCAAGTGTTACAATGGGCGGCCTTATCACTAACAGCGATCTCTTCCAGGCAACCTTGGAATGGAGAGGAAATACAGGAATCATAAGACGGGGGTGCAACAAACGAATATAAAAAGTGAGGTTAAACAAACTATGCTAACTTAAAATTTAAGCCAAAAAATAAAAAAATATTTTTATCAAAAACAGACAGATGACCTAGATACTAATAATATACATACCATAAATACTAATAATACTCGTAATATACATATTTCAATACTCTGTCAGACATACACAAATATAATAAATTATATTCATATATATCTATATACATACACAGACACACTATACAATACAATATGCCTTATTATGCTATTTGCGAATAAGTACATGTACATTTCGTATACATATCCTACAATTGTGATGATAAAGTGCAAGAGATAAGCAGTTTGAAACAGAATGGGTGTTATTACTCGGACAAGTAAAACTTTTTGACTTGGCTTTTAAATATGGATAAAGATTGAGCTTGCCTAATAGAAATCGGTAATGAATTCCACAGGCGAACAGCTTTGACAGAAAAAGATTGGTCATAGAATATTGTGCCATGTTGAGGCATACTGAGGGAGAGGTTTTCTGATGACCTTAAATTGTGAGCATTTGCATTGTGAAGGAAATTAAAACGTTCCTTAAGATAGCGCGGGGTCAAAGGATTGAACAAAATATTGTAAAGGAGAGAGAGTATGTGAGCATTCCGGCGAAGACGTATAGGGAGCCACTTGAGCTTAGATCGAAATTGAGAAATGTGATCAAATTTGCGCAAGCCAAATATAAATCTTATGCAGAAGTTTTGAAGACGCTCAAGCTTATCTAGCTGTTCCTCAGTAAGATCTGGATAGCAGACATCAGCATAATCGAGAATAGGGAGTAAGAGAGATTGAACTAGTGCAATTTTAGTAGTAACAGGAAGAAAGTTGCGCAATCTCTTTAAAACGCCTGCAGTGGCATACAATTTGCGACTAGTCACTTGCAGCTGAGGAACCCAACTCAAGCAACGATCGATAGTCAATCCAAGATTTTTTACAGTTGCACTATAGGGAATGGGAACTCCATCTAAATAAACAGAAGGAATAATAGACCAGTCCACCCTTGAGATGAACCGTGAACTTCCCAGAATTATCACTTGGGTCTTGCTTGGGTTTATTATAAGTCCAAATCTTTTGCACCATACAGTAATGCATGTTAAGTCGTCATTTATAGAGTGTATGGCGTCAGATAGCTTGTCGAGAGGTGCTTGAGAATAGATTTGAAGATCGTCTGCATATAAGTGGTAGGAAGAAGAAAGATTTTGTGAAATTGTGTTGATAAATAGTGCGAAAAGGAGAGGAGAAAGAACGCCGCCCTGTGGGACACCTGCAATTGAGTTGCACCAGGAAGAGAATTTCTCTTCGCAGCGTACTCGTTGCTGGCGCCCAAACAGATAACTATGAAACCAATCGAGTACTGTTGGAGATACGTTAATTGAACGTAGTATTGCTAAAAGTATGTCATAATCAACTGTGTTGAAAGCATTACTGAAGTCTAACAATGTGAGTACAGTCATGTTTCCATTTTCCATTGCAAAGCGAATGTCATCAGTAATCTTTACTAGAGTACTAACAGTACTGTGCCCAGGACGGAAACCAGATTGGAAGGGATTAAGGAGCTCACGACTGGAAAGATATTTGCTAATTTGACTGTGAACAAGGCGCTCTAGAACCTTAGATAAAAATGGGAGAATGGATATGGGACGATATTCGGAAAAAGATTTGGGGTTAGGTTTTTTGGGTAAAGGAATGATTTGAGCTTCCTTCCATATGGTTGGATATATGCCGTTGGTAATAGAATTATTGAAAATTAAACAGAGTGTAGGAAGTACGATATCAAGGATTGGGACGAGCATATTACGACTAATTCCATCGCCGCCTACAGCATTGGACGTGACAGAAAGTAAGCTCTTCTTAACGTCACAATCGAGTACTCGATTAAGAATAAAAGGAGAGCAGTCAGGAATTGGTAAGGACGAAAGATATTTAATCGTATTTGATTTTTCAGAAGCATCAATATGAGACGTTGAAGAGAAATGGAGATTAAGAGAATCTATATTTAAATCGTTAGGAATACAATCTTGACGAGATTTACCAATTCCAATAGACCTAAGAAATTGCCAGATCTTTGCTGGATCATCGTTCTCAACGGAGTTATGAACATGGCGACGTAGACCATCCCTACACACCATATTGCAGCGATTTCGTATTTTTACGTATTTATCTTTATTAGTGTCGTTAGGGCGACATTTATACCTATATTTAGCAGTGGCTTTTTTATGAATTAACAGTTTTATGTCTTCTGTAAGCCAAGCTGCTGGTCGTTGCTTCAGTTTTATGGCTCGTAAGGGAGCATGCTTGTCGTATAACTGCGTTATTAACGAGTTGAAGATCGCCACTTGCTCATCGACGGTCACAGCGTTGGTTACCGGTGACCAATCAATTTCCCTGGCATCATTAGAAAATTGTTCCTGATCTATACCACTAAAATTGCGCTGAAGAATAATTTTGGGTTTTACTTTTGGGGGCCGAATTTTATACGATAGGAAAATCAAATCATGATATGAAAAATTGACAGCGGGACATTGACCATGCTTAGCAACATGTTGTGGGGAAGATACTATGCATAAATCAAGTAGTGAGGGATTACAATTGGGGGCATGATGAGTGGCACTTAGAGGGAGTAAATGCATGTTGCTAGAGTTAATTACTGACTCGAGGGAAATCGAGCGATGGTCTTTTTTGAGGAGACAGGTATTGAAATCACCCAAGATAATATTATGATCGTATAAGGGAAGAAGATCTTCTAGGATCTTCTCAAAGGAAGAGAAATAATTGACACTAGAGGAATGGCTATAGTAGGCTCCGAGTAAAATTTTACTATTTGATAATAGTACCTCAAGGAACAGATGTTCACCGGCGTTGGAGGGAGGAGGTTGAGGCGAAGTGCTGATAACCGAAAAGGGAATATTTGATCTGAGATATATGGCTACTCCGCCACCCCTACTGCCGGTGCGGTCATTGCGAATTAGGTGAAAACCAGGCAAAGAGTAAGAAATGGTAGGCAGACAAGGTTTCAACCAGGTCTCAGAGACTACTATAGCATGAATATTTTTGTTAGGAAGAGATGCCTGCATATCGGAAAAATGAGCCGGGATGCTTTGCGCGTTAATATGAACCAGGTTAAAATTTTTAGGTACATCAGAAAACTGAGAGTCGAGGGTATCAGCCAGAGAAGGTAGGCTGACAAAACTGTTGTCTGTGCTACTATCGGAAGATAATGATAGATATTGTTCGCTATCGCTGCATAAATCATCATCGAATAAGCTAAGCATAATTATATTATACTATATTTATATATATATATATATATACATAGACTACAGAATATTAACAATATGTAATAAAGTAAGTACTTAATACTAAAAAAAAACCAAAACTTAAAATCAAACTAAAAAATAACACACCTGCCGGGTATGTATCATAAAAATATACTTAGTAGGGACCTAAATGGGGTAACAAAGTACTAAAAATAAATATATATATACAATACAGAAGACATAGTGACAGTGATGATTAAATATTATCAAAAAGCGGTATGGCAACGCTTACATCAATAAAAAGTCATGTGAACACATTTTAGCTATCGCAACACAAAGAGACAAATAAAACAAAGGCAAAAAGAAAGACAAAAAAAAAAAAAAAACAACGGAGTTACAGTACTGACAGTCGTATCTCATTTGACAATGACGTGACATGACAAATGACAGCAAACTACAAAATTATAAAAATATTTGTGTACAAATGTTGTACGTACCCTACTAACTACGTAAATATAATAAATAATATCAGGAATTATTTGTAAAAGATACAGACGTTGAGGGTAAACCTATTGAAAAACGTTAACCATACCTAATGAGCTGCTAAAACAAAGAAAACCAACACTGAAACAGTTTGATTTACTTTTTGCTGGTTGAAGGGGCTCGCCGACTTCTTGGTGGAGCCGCAGCTTCTCTTGCTCTGCTGGTGGCGACTGTAGATGCAGCTTTAGGCGCCGTGGGCACAGCAATCTTGTCAAGCTCCTGGAAATTGCTTATCCGGTGCCGCGCACCTTCAGCGTCTATTATGAAGATAAACCCATCCTTTGTCCAGCACTTCTGGACACCAAATCTCTGACGGGCTGACATAAAAGTGTCGTGACGCGGTTTAGTCAGAAACTCAGACAAAGTCATACTTGACCCCTTCAAGCCGGCCTTGGCGTACCAAATCCTGTTTTTCACATCTAGATCACGCAGCTTAAACAGGATTGGTCTGGGCTTGTCAGGGGCAGACGCACGACCCATTCGATGGCAGCGACTGATGTCCGTAGTTGTAATGTTTGGGACTTTCATTTGCCCAAGTGCCTTGACCACTACTGATGCAGTATCTTCATCCTTAGCCTCAGGGACACCATGAAAGAGTAGAATTTTACGGCGGCAACGCATCTCCATTGCATCCTGTTGTTGGACAACAATACCCAACTGTTGTTGGAGGCAGCTTAGTGCGGTCATAATAAAAGTACGAAATGCTGTGAAATCTGCTGATAGAGCTGCTACAGTGGGTGTGGAAGATATGGCTTGCAGCTCACCTTGATATGAGTCCATTCGCTGAACAAAGAGGTGCTGAAGCTCTGCTACAGTTTTTTGCATGGCATCCATTTTGCCTGTAGTGTCAACTTGTAGTACTTAGTGCTGATAAAAGTGAATTCTTGTGTGATTTAAGTATGGATAACACTCCCCGACAGGTATTGTTTACTGTATTTTAATTATACATAAGATTTTGGTAGTTATAAACTGTTTAAGTATTTATTTTGATTAATATAAAATGAGTAACTTTTTGATTGATGCTTATTTCACGCCTACCCGCCAAAAAAAAAAAAAAAAAGTTCAATACTCTAACGATTTAATTAATTTTATACGATTTAATACCGTGTTGGTACTTCACTTATAATTGCTTTTCCTGAAATTATGGTTTAGAAATATAATACATTTATCTCTTATGTAACGTCTCATACAATGATTTACCTAGTTTTAGACTTAGTTTCTCTAATAATTTACTATTGGTCTTAGATACCTAATTCCAATTTTAAGAGATATTTATTATTCTCTGTTCAATAATTCAGAATGTCTACGTTATTCTAATAATACATTCAAATTCTATTCCTTTACATCATCAAATGAACAAATAATATTCTAAATGATATTGGAATGATTAGCAATTATTTTACTATAAGAATACTATTGTATAATAACTAATATAATAGGTCCATCTTTATGATTCTTATTTTAATTATAAATTTTAATTTGATAGATTTAAATGTTAGGTTAAGGAGATACTATTCAGGAGTATTATCTGTTAGGTTAGACAAGTTCTTTCTTAATTACCTTAAAAGAAAATGGATTACTACAAAAGGTCACTTCTTAAGGTCCTACCACTATACTAGACGATTCACATGCCATATTTCAAATCACAATAATTTTAGATTAAAGAAAAATATTTAATATGTTATTTTAGGCTTCTTTAGTAATTCGAAAATTTGGGATCAGAATTTTTAGTCAAGCACGATCGCTTAAGTTAAAGCAAAAAATAGGATCAGTTTCAGTATGGGGATCAGTTCAGTTCAGTGTAAGTTAGGTTGTTTTAGTTAGTGTTATTAATGTTTCCGAGTCAATTTATTATTTAATTTAAAATGTATTAATTTGGTAATTCAAATATAGTTATTTATTTTTTTAAAAAAGTAAAGGATCCTGAGACGTTACAACATCAATCATCGACATAAGTAGTATTAAATTTCAAGGAATTCTTTTATGAACAAGATTGTTTTACGTATCGGTATTTTACAGACGCCATTTTGGTGAACACATTTATTAAAAATACCTGTGTGTCTTACCAGCATATTTGTTTCACGATCAATATAACTTCGGAGCCTTTAAGTACCTACAGGTTAAAACGGTATCGCCCAAGCGAAGAATGTTCTTACTTCAAGTCGTCACTATCTAACAGTTAATGCTGCGGGCAATGCTTGCCAACCTATCGGTTATAAAAGAAAAAAGGACTAGGTCGTAGTTATTTTATATTCTGGCGTTCACTTAAATATGTACGTCAGGTGTGAAATTAGGTATATACGGGTATAATACTCTCAGAGAAAAATGTAACTTACATAAGTAGGTACACGATGTAATCTTTGAGCTTTGAGCTTGCAAGATAAGAAATATTCTTTTTACAGATACGACTACATAAAGTTAAAGAAAGGACTCAATTTTGTCAAAGATTAGAAAGATGAATGTCTGAACGTAAGTCTCGGTTAAAACCCTTTTTCTCCGAAATGTATGTAGAGGTCGAAGAAACCCAAAATTAATAAGATTTCGATATAAATAAATCGATTTAATACCTTGAAAGGGTTTTCAGGCAATCGGTCCCGTCAATCCGAATCGTGACCTAGTTTAGAATATCGAAGGTCATTCACTAAGTTTGAATTGAGAAGGGCCGCTGGATAAAATTGAGGGAAGTTTATTGAATACATTGAATCCATATAGAAGCATGGATACAGAATACTGCTGTATAACAATAACAATATTGCTGAACTACACTCACAAAACAATTACCTTATAAAGAAGGAAACGTAGAATAATGAAAACTTTAACACCACTTTTTTACTATATATTACATATTTTTTTGAGACCAAAAATTATAGTGCGTGATACTACGGAACACGACTATAATTTTTCCTGTTATAAAAAAATATATTTTGTAATGTAAACCGCAAAGCATGCAATAAAAATATTAAAACCTCTTTTTACCCTTTGACATTCTCATTTAATGTCTTGGTTTCAGATTTTCGGAAAATAACAATATAAGGCAAGCAAGGTGGCGGGTATTCGAAAAATATCCTACTTAGTCCAGTCATTATAGTAAGTTTACCTCGGAATTCGAGATACCCAGCTGTAAGTCTGTAAATACTTGTATATTGACACCCTAAAAGTTGTCCCAAAACCTACATATGGTAGGTAGGATAGGTAGGATGTGCGCAACCATTAAATTTCAAGGTCAACGGTCACAAAAAACAGTTTTCTGCGCTTTTTTTTGGAAATATCTCATTTCCTATGGGTTTTTTGATATATGTATTTTCAATCAATATTGTAGAATACAAAATTCTCTAAAATTTTTTTTTTTTTAATTTATACGGTGAACTGTTTTCGAGATAGAGTACGGAGACCGCGCGGTCACAGGGTCACTTCAGATGAACCGGTGCCTCCGGTGTAAAACGCGCCATATATAGTTGATGAACTATCGATAAATCAAAAATTGCTAAAAACTATTTATGCTTCAAAGTTACAGTAGATTTTTGATTTTTTGTGTTCACAGGCAGTCCTAATGGTCCAATTCACTACCAGTTGACCGCGTGCCCAGCATACGAGTATGAGCATTGGTAAAAGATGGTAAAAGACCTGACGTCATGACTCTGTTTCCTTGGAAGTTAGGGCAGCCCTAAGTACTTGTTACAGCTCCATATTATTATATAGGTTCTAATCGATTGGCATCAAAGTTATGATCACAATTCATGATTTAAAAAAATAATCAGTAGTGTGTTCAAATAAGGTTCACGAGATTAACCCAGCATCAGCTGCTGCAATACACCTTTAGGTGCTTGTCGACATATTTTCTGCTGAAAGTTGGAAGCTAGCCAGGGGATATTTACAAAATGCTCTGTCACAATGGAAAACTAAATCTCACATTTATCTCAATTTAGTGAACGTAACATTCACCCTCAGAGAGAATCAGTACCACTCGTGATACGTATCATGTAATGCGGCGTCCGAACGACTCATTAACCCAGAAACGGAAGTGCCCTCGGAATAGTCGCTTAACTTAATTCTCGGATCACGAGTGTGGCTTGAATTCACTAGAAATACTGAGCAGTTCTACACTAACCACGAAAGTACACAGTAATAGGTAAGTAGGTATTTCTACAGCTTCCGTAATTGTTTGGGGAAAGCTGGGGTTGAATCACGAATCACCACATCGATATATAAGGTTTAGGGCCCGTTTCAGAATGTCATAATAAAGTTTCGGGTTGCTATGCAACACATAAAATAACTGAATGATAAAAAATTACAGTTAACATGCAGCGCGTTTCAAGCTTTAACCGATGGATAGGCTAAATCGATGACTGTGAAACGCAAAGATAGTGTTTTTTTTAATAAATATGTTCTGGGTAGTAAAACCGGAACTTACTCGAACATTCTGAAACAGGCCCTAAGTGTAATATAAAGCAAAGTGCCTGAATATTTTTTTATATTATAAGCATTTATGCATTTTGAACTCGAATACTTAAGTTAGATAGATAAAAACACTTTATTTGCATACCATAAAAACATTACAGAGAAAATTTACACACATTTTGAAGCAACGATGGCCGAGCGGTTATAGCTATGGACTGCCGTGCCGCAGGTCCCTGGGTCGATCCCCACCGCCGCGCCAGCTTGAGCCGCACGGTAAAAGGGCATTTTGCGAATGCCCGCCTGGCTAGCTACTACCCTCTAGTACAAAATCTGTCACCAAGCACTTAACAGTGTGTTCTGGCAGCAGACCTTGAGAGCCATAAAAAATACAGGCACATGAGACTAAAAACTGTATCTCTAAATGTGACGGGTGCAGTACAATTCATCGCATGACGATATGCATCTGTTATAGGCAGAGGTTAATCCGCTTAACATCAGGTGGGCCACGTGCTTCCACATCAAGTCAAAAAATCCTCTTTGAACCTTAATTTGTTAGCGGTTAGACCTAGAAGTGTAATTTCAATATGAACTTAATTCAGAAAAGCAAAAAGATACTACTGATTTATATTTTTTTTTAAGCTGTGACTACAACTAACAAAATGTTCTTTTTTATGGGTTGTAGCCCTACGTACGGTACGGTACGTTAACTCTAATAGAGCGAATCCTGACACACTGAGCCAGTTTTTTAGGAAAATATACTACTAACTATTAACATACACACAAATAATCGCGTCTGTATTCCCCGAATAGGAAGGCAGAGGTGTGTACGCACCCACAATTCGCCAATTGGGTTTTGGTCCCATGTAATAGGGGGCGAACCTATTGCCATTCACCGGGCACAGTTTCAGGGTTATACAAAATGTTTTCTCTAACACACTAATTATTAATCGTCCAACAAATAATGCAAGCGGTGAGGCCAACGGCTGTTGCATGCCTATTGGAGCCCAAATGCTGGCAACAAGAAAAAAAATCTTCTTTAATTTTTCAGAGAGTATCAGGCAACTTGAAGCATGTCTCGATTTCACGTAGGTAACCCTAAGCAAATAAGTTCGACAGAATGTCAATGCAATAAAATAGTCACCATATTTTCGTACATATACTCCTAATAGTAACCCTTTTTATCTCAAAAAGAAAGTCTCGCAATGTATCCATCCGTTATATAAGATTCTCTTCATAATCCTAACATTATATAAATGTGTTTGGATTTCCTAAATAAAGGTATGTACTTCGCTGGACAGAGCTCGTCATTACAGCTTGTATTGTCGTTTTATGGGGAGGCGGATACTTTGTTTTGTTACGGCGACCTAGTTCCGCCAAGATTTTTTTTCAGCTGACAAGTTTGGAAAGGTATTGTTTATCATTCGGAATCTGGATCTATCATTGTGGAAAAGGTTTTGGAAATTTGGTTCTCCATAAAGTTCCAGAAAAAATAATATATTTTAAATATTATAAATTTTAGTGACTTTACACTATACACTTTACTACTATACATTTTTACTACTTTATTTATAAGCTTTTTACTTTCGTTTAGCATCTTCCTCGCTGGATTGAGGCGAAAAGTTGTGTGTTGGGCTCGGCAACAAAGTTATTTTGCGTCTCGTACCTTTGAAACCTTCTTTACGCTCAGGATGCTTCAGGATACGCCATTCGGTTTGCTCGTGGTTCAATCCTAGAATCCTTCGCTTTCTCAAGTTTCGATACAGGTACTCACGGCTAACGGCAACATTGCGGGATTTGTTATTAAATAATGATTATACATTTTCTTATATAATTACTCGATATGTACAACATAGGCGTTATGGTTATAATACAGTGAACATACCTATATACTAAAATGAATCGATCAAGCGATGTAGTTAATTTATGCACTTGTTCAACGCATTGGTGTAAGATTAACAACCAAAAAGAGTAGAAAGGAATAGATCTATTTAATGCAATTGGCCCTAAACCGGAAGTAAAATACATTTCATTACCTTTTTCCCAGTTTGAGAACTAGAGTATCTTAAAAAAAAAAGATCTTGGTAAAATCTTGCTTACTGGAAATTTGTGTGTGGTTCAGGATGGTAAACAGGCTTAATGGACTCATAAAATCAGATGTTGCTAGTTTCTGCTTGCTAGCTATCCAGGCAAGCACTCGTTAAACATCACACCTCGATATTTGCTACTTATGAGTGGTAGCTATTCAGGCAACCATAAGTAAAATGTCGTTACTCCATTACATGGTATAGTCTGACAAGTTAGTTAATGGAGAAAGAAAAATCAGTTGTGATCAAGTAACGGATGAAGTTACAGATAAGTCAGTTTGTTGAGAAGGAAAACATAACGAAGTTTAAATAAGAATTCTATTTTAAAACTTACATGGAAACCTGTTCGCGTAAAAACACAACCAACAATCTCATACAGCTATTGCTTATGCAACTCACAAAACCCTCACTATACAGAGCATTATAACAACAAAGGTATAGTAAGAATCCCAAGTACCCTACATCTTCATATTCGCGATAGAACGTTTGAAATCTCGCATTCGATGTAGTACCTCCCCCGTTCTGGGGTCAACGCACCCTGCACCACCCCAGAGAATGCAAGATCTCTCCGACAGCGAAAAACAAGTTAAGAGACGTTGCCACGTGTTTTGTTATTTTCAGGATTGACGTTCAGTACAGTACTATTCTACTGAAGCTGTGCGCAGAAGCGAATCAGTGACGAAGGTAAAAAGCAACGTCCATTAAAACGTTTACTTATTGGGGGATTTTTTCTACGTAGAGTATTTTTCCCATTACACATAAAGCAGCATAAAATATACAATAAGAAATACGGAATTCCTAAGCATTCTGAAAAAAGTTAAGAACGCCTGGAAATCGGTACGATTCTCGATTTTCGATTTAAACACTTACTCAATATCGTGATGAAAGTAAGGTATAATTTTTATTTGCTCCTTTCAATGATGACATTTTCGTTTGTGTAATTCCCCAAATGCAAAAATAATGTAATACATGAGGAAAAAAGCACTGAATGATCCAGTAAAAAAGTTAAGTGTTCATATGAGTAAAATAGAAAAGAGTCTTAGTAATCCGCCACTATTAAAAATTAAAGGCGCCGGATTATTGTAATGTCCATATTACTGGATTGTATACAAATCATGACATTTTAGCTACACTTTTTGACCGAGCGATCTTTTCTGTTTCAGCTTGGGCAAAATGCTTTTGTATGTCCGGCTGATCTCCTCTACGGGTCAAAGAGAAATGAGTCTCAACCAATTCTCGTGAAATTTTGTAAGCAAGTTTGATAATTATAGGACTTTTTTGTCGATCTAGTTTTTATTTTTTTTCTAAACGGCTGAAATAATATTCTGTGAGCTTTTCGGCTCACAGAACTACTAGTTTATATGATTTTAATCAAAACAGCAGCGGAAGATCGATTGAAATGTGCGCAGAGTGGTAAACACGTGCTACTGTGATTTATACTGATGCCGGAGCGCAAGCGCGGAGCGGGCGGGAGTGAGGAGGTGCGGGGGGAGGGTACCGGATTATTGGACGTGCCGGACTATGGCAGTGCCGGATTAGTGACTCAACTGTATATACAATCTCCCTAATAGTATTAGTTCGCATTTTTTGCATTGCTAGGTCAGTGTCCTTGTGGACGTTATCGCGAGTGCACGCCATAACCGTAAAAACGAAAGTGATTTAGATTGATTTTCGTTGATAATTTAGTTCCATGCACCTTATCTGTCAGTATGGCTTCTACTAGCACGAGTAATAAGAGAAAACATAATACCTTGACATTAGGTGAGAAGATGGAAATTTTGAAAAGGTTAGAAAAAGGCGAAAACATGTGCAAACTTGCGAAGGAATACGACGTTGGACGATCTACTTTGCACGATATTAAAAAAAAGAAATTAAAGATAATGGAGTATGTTAAAACCATGGAAATAGGATCAGAAAAACGTAAGACATTAAAAATCGGTGATTATCCGAAGATGGAAACTGCTCTTTACACATGGTTTCTACAAGAACGCGCGAAACACACACCAATATCTGGAGAGGTATTAAAAACTAAAGCAATCGAATTCTACAAGAAAATTACAAAAAAGGATGACTTTCAGGCTAGTGATGGCTGGCTTGACAAATTTAAAAAAAGATTTGGGATTCGTCTACAAAGAATTTCAGGTGACAAAATATCCAGTGACAAATCTACTGTCCAGGCATTTGTTCAGATACTTCAAGAGAAAATTGATGAAATGGGTTTAAGTCCAGATCAAGTGTATAATGCTGATGAGAGTGAGCTATTTTGGAACATGCTACCGAAAAAAATTCTTATGTCATCTCAAGAAAGCTCTGCACCAGGAGTAACGGCAAGCAAAGAAAAAATCACTTTCATGTTATGTGCTAACGCAAGTGGAAATCACAAGTTTAATATAATGGTTATTGGAAAATCTATGAACCCAAGAGCTTTTAGAAATGTTGTTTTGCCAGTTTTTTACACCAACCAATCAAATGCTTGGGATACAAAAGAAGTGTTCACACAGTGGTTTCATGAGGAGTTTGTTCCTGGTGTAAGAAAATTTATGAGAAATTACAATTTGCCTGAGAAAGCCTTGCTCATACTGGATAATGCTTCTAGACATCCAAGTGCAGAAAACCTCAAATCGAGTGACGGTATGATACAGACCATGGTTTTGTCGCCTAACTGTGCTCCTTTGCTACTACCTATGAACCAAAATGTCATCCAAATGGTTAAAACTAGATACAAAAAGAAACTGCTTGTCGACATTTTCACTCATAATGGAGACCAACAAATCAACTTGAAAAATGTTGTTTTCTCTCTTGCCGATTCGTGGAACTCCATTCCAGCTAGCAAAATAAGGTCTTCATGGAAGATGTTTTGGCCTTCAATGCCTACCTATATTGAAGAAAAATGGGATGAAGTCGATGATCTGCCTGTTTCTGCATGGACGGAACTTTTTGCAGAAAGAAATATTGAAATAAGTGAAGAAGATTTGACAGCTTGGTTTCAGGGAAGCGCTGCTGAAACAGATCAGCTAATGACAGAAGAAGAAATTTGTAGTAGAGCTATAGAAGATGCAGAAGAAAAAGGAAAAGAAACGCAAATATTGGAATGTGCACCGAGCATCAAAGCTGATGAAGTTTTAATATGTTTCACTAAATGTGTGACTTGGGCTGAAGAAAATGGAGCTTCTACACAAGACGTGATGGTTCTCAGAAATCTACGTGAGAAAGTTTTTAAACAAAAGCTTGGGGAAAAAACACAAAAGCTTACAACGGATAACTACAAGAAACATTAAGTGTATTGTATTTTGAATAACCACACACCATGTCTTACTTTTTGTATAATTTTTACCATATTCCACTTAGTCTGGAATCATACCCCATTATATTACACAAATACTTATTTATAACTATTAGCTACTGGTATAACCACAAATACTTATTTATAACTATTAGCTAATAGTTATAAATAAGTATTTGTGGTTATACCCGTGGGGTACCGGTATAGGATGTCGCCCTCCCTCACTTTTCGTAAGAGGCGACTAAGGGAAAAATACTGGAAGGAGGGCAGCAGCACCTTCAGAGGAACTGTTATCTTATACTGCAATCCCTAAACCGCATCCCAAGCATGGGGATTATAGCAAAACTCCTCTTAATGGCCCCCATTAAGGCTGTGTTCAGCAGTGGACGATCCGACTGATACGGTATATTCACAAAACAAAACAAGTATACCTAAATTAATTTAAAAAGTAAAAAACCCGGCTGTAAATTATCTAATTTCCTAGAGCGTTTTATCATTCCATTGAAAATAAAACTGCAAGTTATATAATATTTATGGAATCCTTTTTAAAGCCCTTCATTTTGCTACCCCATTCGATGGGTTTCGAAGAAAAAAAAATTTTTTTTTCCTTGAAATATGGCGTTTTAAATCCGCCAGTTTATTTTTATTTTATTTTTATATACATAGTGTCATTTGCGCTATCAAGACGAATTTAATGATGACTCACTCTTTTAGGGTTTCGTATAGCAACATCTGGATAAATAAAAACAGTTTGATGGTTTTTGTTACAGCTTCAAAATGACAATGAAAATCAGTGTTCCTAGTACTTATTAATAAATACGGAATATACGATTAACAACCAGCATCTACTTCAGTACCTAATACGCCGTCTGTATGGGTATATATTCTTCCTCGTATATTATTGTGCTTAGAGTTACCCCTCCAAAGAAAAATGCGGTGAACCCTAAAATAGAAATGTCCATTTAAGTAATACTGTTCGTTCCCTTTGTAGAAGCGCTCATTCTCGTAATATAGGTTCCCTACACAATCTACGTTATTCTCGTATTAGCGGGATTTCAGAGAAAATTTATTCCGTTATGAGATAACAAAGGCAGGCTCTGCGGCATAAAGATAAGCGTGATAACATAAGATTTAGGTATGTAAGTAGATATTCGTCTGTATAATAAATAACACCCTAGAGGTCTTACACTTGTGTCTCGACCAAAATCGACCTGATTATACCAATGGCACCGTTGGCTGTACCAGGGAAATATTTATTTTACAAAAGTTTGGTCTTCTCTCCAACTGTAATTAAACTCAAGAGTCTAAGCGCTCGTAGCGAAGTTTGCTTAGCCGTTTTAACCTATCAGCTGTCGTGGTCATGACTTGGATGGGTGACCTCTAGTGTCATTACTACTGAGCGCTTCCGTGCTTCGAAGGGCGTGTTAAGCCGTTAGCCCCGGTTGTTGTCTTACGATGGCAGTCGATATAGCATGGTGGTAGGGCATTTTGCAAATGCCCGCCTGGCTACCTACCACCCTCAAGTAGAAAATGTGTCGCCAAGCATTTAATGGTGTGTTCTGGCAGCTGTTCTTGAGTGGCAGTAATTTTAGGTTAGTCTGAACATCATCTTCAACCACATCATAACTTACCATGAGGTGAGATAGAGATCAAAGGATAGTCTAGGATAGTCTTTAAAAATATATTTTAAAAATAAAACCCAGAGCGATGGTCCTGTTGAGCGGACAACCTCCACTACACGACGGGGAAAGTGTGGTTAAATCACCTAATTTGTTCTTGATGTTCTTAATGGCTTAAAAAGTGGTAAAGACGTCAATGAAATTGCACATGAGATTTTAAACATGAACATTCTTTTATTTGAGTTGCTTTTATAGGTTATTGACCTCTGATACCTGTCAGAATAATGTGGTGGAAGATATTAGCAGACTGAACTAAGAACTATCTCAAGTTATCAAAACTGTGCGTATGTGTTTCTTTTCTATGGAACAGGATGTGGCAAATACATACTTTAATATCAGACAGCCTAGTTGTTTTTTCTATAATTCTGGAGTTCATACACACCAATGAGTTTTCCTTTTTCTACGATAGAAAATATTCAAAGACTGCCACTAGGTTTGAGGTTCTATGGTAGTAAAATCCAATTAGGCTAATATTAAAAAATTACATGGTTATAGTACGAGCATGCCTCAGTCTCCTAAGTGTAGTTAGTGTGCGTCTTCGACGGTACAGGGGTAATGGTTTGTATAAAAATTAACTGTTATCATCCTGTTTAATATATCAGCATCATCATGCTCATCATTAGCTAGAAGACGGCCATTATTCAACAAATTCATCTCTCATAGAACGCCACTATATTGGGCGATTCGCCACTTGTATCCACTATGTTTAATATACAGGGTAGCTATACAACCACTGTCACATGAACATTTAATTGTCCGTGTTCATTAAGTAAATAAATAAATTAACATACTCGTCCTTGTAATTTATTGAATTGGATTTTTCCTATATTTTCTCTGTATAAGAATGTGTTAAAAGTAGATATTTTTTTTCACAAATAAATACCTTCGAACTGTCTATTTACATTTTAACGTTAAACTGAGGCAATGTATCGGTAAATTACACATAGGTATCTCGTATTTCCTGTTCTGAAAATAGCAAGTTACAACGAACTTTTAGTACATTGACGTTTGGGCGATGACCTTTCTAGTTAAAAGGTTGGGCTAATACGTGTTGACTCAGAAATTCACAAGTTTATCATTCTGGATTGAACTAAGAATATTTCTGACATTACTGTTTATTTGATATACACTCAAAATAAATTATAACCTTTTCCCTTTTAGTAATCGATTGAACGATTTAGAATATTAGCTTACAAGTATTTTTACATATATTATTACATAATATATTGTTTGTATAAAAAATGTCCTCGTGTATTAGGGCATAGAATATTTTTTATTCAGCTATACTGGGTAGTTCTTAATTTCTGACCAAGCGAATCGTCAAGTGGAAGCAGTTTAGTCAAAATGCATATAAATGGTACCCTGGATGGACTAGAAAAGAGCTTTGGTAGAAAAATCCTGTCATGAGCTTGAGCTTCACGTAGTGCTGTGTGTTTTGCGGATGCTCGGCGAGCTACCAAACTCAAATCAAAAAAATGTTTCTACGCACATTTCGGTGTGTTACGGTAGCTTTATTTAAGAGCCTGTTTGCATCCTAAAACTTTCTGTGTGTAAAACTGTGATCTTTAACGATTTCTATAACTTACCGTTGGTAAGTGTACTATTTTATTATTTCCCCTCCACAGACAAGGATATAGGACTATTATTACACCTCTAGGCAATAAAAAAATATTCCTCCAAAGACACATATAAATAATCACCTGAGTAGTTTCTTCGTTCAACATGGAAAAACTTTCCCCGACAGAAAGCATCATCTGAAAACTTTGCAATCATATTTTCCTTTGATGTTATTATAACTTTATAAGCACAACTGTTGTCATGAAATTTAACGAAATCTCTAGCCAGTTGTTCTGGAACCTAGGAGAGAAGGAATATTTGCCATAAAACCGCTGAAATATAATACTTAACAGCACACAACTCAACTGTTCGAGAGGTCAAAACTATTCAGTTGTTTCTACCAAATGCTCTGTATACAAATATCTATATTATAATAAAGTTAACTTTTTACGCTCTGTAAATTTGTAGGGGGAGATCTGTAATACTCACATATATGAGTTGATGCGTGAATAATCTGATTTAACCCTTCCACATTCGATGTCAATAACTTTTGTTTGCTACTCTTGTATATCGAACAGAGTTATAAACATGCATATATTGATCATTCTTATTTGCTCTCAAATCAATCTCCTGTGCACTGAAAGTCAAAGTCGATCTTTAATGAAGACTGGCATTGTACAGCAAGCTAGAAGAAACACAAGCTTTTGTTCACTGAAGAGCTAATATTGTATTTCTTAGCACATGTGATAATCATATAGATATTAGTTAGAATCACAATCGAGGTTTTGGCCACCCTATCGTTCGTTTTTACTACCAATAATAAAAGGCACAATCTTTCCGCAAAATTAAATGTTTTAATTTTGAAGGTTTAACGCAACTTGAACTTTAAAACAAAATCATTAGTATACTCACATTTGATCAAATTGTAAAATATTAATGACGAGCTTTGGTCGGCTGCGTTGATATCGGAAATACCGCGCTGCTTTGAATACATCACAGTTAACTGGTACAAAAGTATTGTAGATAGATAATTTACACTCTATTGAGACACCACTTGAAACTTATTACAAGAACATGAAAAATCACAACTAAACTAGGACCTAAGGCATATCTTATTGTTTACCAAGTTTCATGAAATAAGGTTCCAGATGCAGTAATTTTGAATTGTTTTTGTATTATTGTGACTAAATTTAATTTATTTCGAATTCTGAATGTGCAAAAAGCTGGTTCCTGCATTTTGTAGTGTATTACGTTTGGATCAAAATTAATATCCAGTTAAAGTTATGAATGCTAAGGTTAGTCTGTCTTTATTACCTACCGTCCACTTACGAAAATGTTGAATGATTTTTGATGAAATATAGAAAATAGTCTGAACCAACATAAACTTTGGAATATAAATATATATAGGTCTACATAGACTTTTAACCAAGAATTGCGGAATCGTTTCCAAGATAGCGCGATACAAACAAATTTTAGGCGAACAAAGTTACGGTGCTTGTGGGTCTTGCTATTATTGGTAGGCATTATATCTTAAAGTAGGCGACGTCCTCTTTTAAAACCACGCAATACTGGAAATACCATGACATCATTGCATCCCTACGTAAAGTTAGTAGGTATTTAGGTATATTCTTACTTTTGAATAAGTAACGCTGTTACACAATTCGATCTAAAACAAACATTTTCCTGTTACGATGAATTGGCCTCGTTATTCGCATCTGAGAGAAACCCAGAATTAATTACCGACGCAAAACATAATAAATAGGGTTGGTAAGTGACAAAAAATATCGTTGCGCGGCCGCCCGTTAGCTGGTAGCCCTGACTGGCGGGTCACGTTCGAAAACTGGGCTGCGAAATGAAAATAATTACACGTCAAATGAGTTGAATGACGCCTATTTAAAATGGTGGGCGAGGGTTTTACGTCACTAGGCCCAATTGCCCGTTGACCACGCAACCGTGAACATTTATTTACTGGCTTTCAAATGTAGGATTCGATAACTTTTACTCTTTAAGCTACCATTACATATCAATTTATTAAAGAGCGGTACAAACCTTCCCACTTATAATTTTTGCTGCGCCATAATTTTTAGAACAATTGTAACTACTACGTCCTATTCAGACAATCATATTTTATATTTTGTTGTTTTGCTGTATTACCATTTGCATTTACCTTATTTGCTGTATTACCATTTGCATTTACACCTACAATAAGACATAGTGTACAAACGAGGCGTACCCTTATTAATGCGGATCAATAATTTACTGTGGATGGGCGCGCCTTCGTGAGTGAACAGGTCTGTAAAAGAATGGTTGTAGCTAAGCTACAGTCTTGCTTGTTTTCCAGACCACAGATTTAAATTTTCTTTAATCTCGATATATTTGTTTTGCTTCCTTCACTCTGGTTAGGTTCATTCTTCATACACGCCTGTCTTATAACCTCGCTTTTTCCAGATTTTCACCAAACTGTTCAAAATACGTTTCCTGATGTATTCCGTTTGCAACTGTTTCATTCATACTTCTTTAATGACAAATCTACGTATATGGGTCTTTTATACATGCCCACACAATCTCTTCATAGTTTTCATGAATAACGTCACTATGTCCCTTATTAACTCCCCATTGCTTTCTAATCAAGATGTTTCTCTGTTTTTCAAAGTTATACCACATTCTACTCAAAGCTCTTATCTCAATTCCATTAGTTCGGTTTTAATCCACATACCCAACTTTCACTGCCTATCGTGCCTTTTTGCTGGTGGAGTGCCCCATTCACTTGATTTCTTGCGTTCATTTTCCTTTTCCCTTCAACATCTCTTATTCTCCATTCCACGTAAGTTAAGTTTCTATACATACAGACTCTTTCAATTGTGCAACTTTTATTTTACCTTTCATATAATATTCCATTATGTCATACGTTCATCCTAAACAAATATCTTTATTTCGATTTGCCAAACACTTTATGCATAATCCTTACCATCTCTTGGTAACTTATGCGCCGAAGAACCAAGTATTACATTATTATCGGCGTAAAGAAGACACTTGGTGAGTTAATTGAAATAGTGTAAGAATAACCTTACACTGAGAAGTCAGTACTTACTAAGTAAGATTTAAAAAGGTGTAAGACCAGTATAATACGAGGATGTAGCGTCAATGTGGCTTTTTAAAAACAATTCATGGTCAGTGTTTGACGAGATTTGAAAGTAGACTTAACCTAAAGTACTTTCCCAGTACTGAAGCCTCATACGATTGGTGAAACTGTTTAATAGATGACATTTTTTATTGTTTTAGGAAATACTAACACCAGAAATATTTTTAAATCTATTCAACTACTGGCCATGAAAGCATTAAACACGCACGCGGATACCACCACTTTTAAATATTCTGTATAAAATCAATGCAAGTATGTAAATACTACTACTACTGTGTTAAAACTGATAAAGTTTTGGTAAGGCATTATAAAACTGAAATGGCTAGGTTGGCTAGACATAAGAACTATCTAACATCTCGGATCGACCAGCGCAGGGCAGTGTCACGCAGAAAAGTGACTCTGCGACCGCCTCACAAACAGTTGACTTGTCAGAATCAACATTTATTTCTTGTTATAAAATAAAACTGGCTAAGTGACAGTCGGGCACGCACGCCGAGAATTCCGAACACAATTTAACAAAACATCGTTGCTTTTTAACACAATTTGGAATCCTTAGCAGTTTTGTGACTCGCACTAGGTCAGTTTTAATTATTTAGTTAACAAACCTTCTGTAGCCTTTTGAACAGATAATACTATCAACCGTGCAATTAAAGTTTATCAATCAAAGTGTAATGCTTGCCCAGTTGGACACCTTGGAAAAATCACAAAATACGACAATACGCGAATGAGGCACGACGCGAGCGTAAACGCCCTGAAAACTTCTTGAAAAAGACTATCTGATGTGATGAAACTACAGTTGGATTCGATCTTTTATATAAGTAAGTGAGTAACATCCACTAAAGTTTTTAAAATGTGTGATAAGCACGTTAGTATAGGTAATAAAATTTCAAATCAACATCGTATGCTCGAAGAGTCAAGACCTAATAATGTTTGGCGCTAATGACGTCACGTCCGCTTAGCAGGTAAATCAGGTAGAATCGAACTAGATATCTATTAGATATCTAGATATCTTAAATATAGATTTTTATATTTAAGATAATAATTTAATATTTTCTCCACATATTATTAGTTATATACTTCCTTATAGTAACGCCAGAAAGTGTTTAGTAAAAAAAGATATGTGGTCATAACAACAAAGCTATAAATAAAACGATATGGACTCGACAATTGTAAAACATTAAATATGTTATGTCCGCGCACAAAATAACTAAAATTGTGTAGTATGTTGCAACTAAGGACGGGAAAGGAAGTCGTTTCAGTACTATATGTTACATTGAAACAGTCTCTCGTATAAATTTAATAGCACTTTGCAGGCATGTTGAAGGAAACACAATTCATTTTTAACGATGCCATAGTATTAATACTTTACTTTTTCAGGAAAATAATAAGGGTTAAGAGCAAGTGTACGTGACACAAATACTTGGTAAACCAGATTGTTTGAGGAAAGCATTTTCTCGTCAGGAAATTTACAAAAATAAAGCCCGGAAAATATACGGTGAATTCTCAGGTGGTCCCAAAACATTTGCTGTAAGTAGGGAAGGTGGTGGCATAGACTTCGTGAAATGACTCGTGAATTATGGCTAAAGGGTTTTTATCTGCTAGGTCGCTTTTATAAAAGTTATGGATCACCACGCATTTTGTTAATATTTGCTTGGCTAGCTACCCCTCTTAAGGAAAGCATTTATCGCCAAGCACAGATCAGCTATGTAATATTATGTTTAATGGTAGTAAATATAATTTATAAGCAAGTGAATTTGAAGCTTACAGAGGTATCTAATCATTAAAAATGCATATAGCGAATGTCAATAGATCCAAAGAGCTGATCTGGGAAAACAATCTGATGGAACGTTCACGATGCGGGTTTACAATTCTTCAATTCCAGAACATTTTTAATGATGTTTAAAAACTACCCGTATGATAAAACACCCATTATTTATGTAGTGGCTGACTGTTATATTAGTTATAAAGCTCTAAAATATATTAACACAGTCAGTTCTGTAGCAAAAGAAATCTGGAAATTCCATACCATTCCTCATAAGAAACTGTTCATATATATACAGTAGATCCTGCCGGAATACATACCTGAAATAGAAAAAAACTGCGTAAGAAAAAGCCTTTATACATGTGAATTCAATTAGGAAGCGAATAAGAAAAATGAGAATAATTCCGTTTTTTATTCTTGATCTGCCTTCAACAGAGATATGATGAAATATGTGTATCTTTCAGCAAAAAATAAAGCATGATCTAGATAAATACGAAATCCGTAGAAACTTGTCGACAAAACACAACAAGATAATCAATTATGCTAATGGCGGATGCCGCGTGCATGCAGAGTGGATGATTTCGTACTACCCTCCCAACGCAAGTTCTTTGACGCGTGCGAGTTAATGAATGTAATCTGCTGAGGGGAACTTGTCCGTACTTTGTAATCTCTGACTTAAACAAGACAAAACAAAGGTCTAAAATATATACTATACAAGAAGTATTATATATATATTTAATTTTTTTATGTAATACATATACAAGATGTACCTATTATATATACAAAAAGTACCTACATTTATCTATAAAGTAAAGTCTAATGTCCTGTAGCCTACAAATAAACAACGTACCTGTAGCACTAGGTTTTTCCTAAGTCTAGATTTGAAAAGAGGTCAATAATTTGCTACCGAAGGCGTTCTTTTTTATTCATGACTTAATATCTAAAGAGATATACTGTCGTTTAAAAAGTGCGACATATAGTCATGTGCAAGGCTGCATAACCCGATGCACATAACATACTTAATTTTTTATGTATATTATATTGGCGGCTGTTATATAATTAATAAACAAATAAAGAGTTTAAAAGGCAGAAGTTCTAACATTTAGATATTGCACCTATTTATTCGTAGTATTGCAGCCTGTAACAAAAACTTGAAAGCTGACATTTAACTCTGTATCTGTGTTCAGCACGACATTAAAACCTGAAAAAGTTGCACAAGTACGTGACACGAGTCGAGAAAATACCTTTGATAAAAAGATTGAAACGACTAAAACGAGAGATGTAGGGAAAGTTCAAAGCAGACTTTCAAAATGTCACCAGAATGATTCATAGCTACACTCTGTGACATTTTAAAAGAAATGAAGACTTGAAGTGCTTAATAGCAAATCCTGAGGTAATTTTGACCCTTGTGAGAAGTCAAGGCACTCACTGGTTTTAAAATAAGGTTTAGGTCACTAAGAATTATATAAATAGTCTTCAACGCTTTATTTCCTTGATTGATAACAATTATTGCTTCTGTTATCTGGTAAACAACACACACACAGTAAATAACTATGTATGGCTTAAACTCCGTTTATAAGACATAGAGCTCGAAAGATTTCACAAAGTGCAGGAGAAACTAATAACAGTTTTACGCGCATGAAAAGTGTTCGCTTAATAAACCCTCCGGATTGTGTGAAATTGCTCGTGAAATCGGGTTATTAGTTACATTCATATCGACGGTAAGAGAGACGCGATCGAACTCAACGTAATAAAATTAGGCTCGATCCCGAGCAGAGCAGTGAAAGCGACAACGGAGGGAAGGGGAGGGAAGGTCCGACCTACTTTAGCCAGTCGAGGGTTCTACCGCAGTACTATTATATACAGTGAAAGATCTTCACTTTTACCACATTGCATGATTAAAGCAGGCATTTGTTACACTACAAAATTTATTACAATCACATTTTAAAAGGTAATAAAAGTTTTTTTTGTTAATTTCTATACTATATAACTCACGCACATCTGTATACTTCACATCAAGAGCCGGGATACTTCCACCGTTAAACAAATGCCTCCCACATTATCATTAATCATAACCAGTGTTCGGACTAGGCAGAGCTTTTCTTAGTACTTGGGACATGTTTTCATAATATGGATATGCCAGAGATCACAGAATTTATTGGAATTAATAAAATATGTTGATTTTATTAGTTTGTTATGATTTTAGAGGTACTATTATAGTAATTCAGAATCACAACACATTATATCGCACTCTTTGCACCTGACAGAGTGAGCTATATTATTGTTACGAGAAAAAATAATTCTATAGAAAGGGAAAAAATAAAGTGTCTGCGATTTTATTGCGCTGCGCCATCATTTTCTTTATTATTTTAACAAAATATGTTGCTGCTATTTGCGCATAGAAATAGGATAGATATTGCCAAACTTTTGCTCATAGTTTTGGAGTATCAAACAACCTCCAACTGATCTTAATTTTGGAAACTTCCTGAGAAAAAAAACTCTGTCTTAGGACTTTACAGCAACAGTCACAACGAAAAAAGATGTCATACTTCCAATGATTGTCTTTGAATATCAAACAATCTTCAACTCATCCGATTTTGGAAATTCAATATCTCTATACATTTAAAATCGTGGGATGTTGGTGTCATGTCCATAATAATGTATACAATTGAGGTTGTTGGCCCGAAGTAGCTTTAAATACTACGTTGATAATAACTATTTAATATCAATAAATACCTGCATTCTCTTCATTAAAAACTATACATAAAAACATATAATTCAGTCTACCTTGGAACAGGGCTTTACGTACAGCTGCACGGTTTCCACAAGATACCTGCGGGTCGAACAAGTGATTTTCCCAACACCAAATTCATAAAAGCAATAAGGTCGAAGAAATGGTCATTCAATACTTAATCGTCACTGGTATTATTTCTGCTACGGGACCCAGGCTAAGATTTCGGTCTTAAATATTAAGTATATTTTATATCACTTGGAAAGGGCTGTAGCCTCTATCTGATAGCCATACCGATATTTAGACGGATTCCATATGCTACTTGCTCTCTGCAGACCTTGCTAACAATATTAAAAATGTGCGAGTTGGGCTCCTACACGAAGTTTCCGTACAAATCTAAACCTAAACTAGCAGAATCTACCAAAAAAGTGTTTTTTTTTCATACATTGTAAAACCCCTAGTGAGAGTCTGACTCGCTTTTGGCAAGTTTTATCGTTTGTTACGATACGTTAAATTTAGGACTATAATTACACCATGTTTGATACGTGTATATGTTACCGTTCTTACGTTACAAAAAACATGTTTTTTTTTTTATAAGATCACCCTTTTATTTATAACTTCTTATAATAAATAATTTGTTATGCCTAATATTGTCACTCATACTTATGTTTGGTAGTGAAAAAGTTGATAATAAGTCCTTTGGGACAGTGACCTCAATTTAGGATAGATTGGGGTTAAGACGACGGTTCAGCTTTCTTATGTCTTCACGATACCACTTTAAGATTTACATAAGAAAATATTTCAAATTATTTGTTAAATCCGACCTGAGCTTGGGATAAAGTTGGTTGGAAAAAATCATCGATCGCTACTCCTTTTGTGACCACAATTAGTGAGGATATGCTCAGTAAGAGACCTCAGTGCGACGTGATTGATGTCTCAGCGCACCTTATAGCTTTGTGCGAAAGTATTCAACATTAATCATTGAATCGGAAAACAAGAAACGGTGAGAAACTTCAATACGCTTTGCGCATTCGTCTCTTACACAAAGAACTTTAAAATTGTCTAAATCTGGCCGAATAAAACTTTCGGTAATAATCACGCGAGCCTTAGTTAGTTTCTCAATAATTATGAATAAAATTGAGCAGATTTTTATAAAAACATATTTTTAAGTGCTACATATATTTGCGGAGCGGTCGCCGAGTTCATAGCACTTCGGAGGAATGAACCAAAGCCACGCCTGGGACGGGCAACCCAGGTATAGAAGAGGCCTTCTCTTCTATGTGATCAATATTTAGTTCTCCTTCCAAACTTCTTTCCCTGTCTTTTCGATTAGATCCTCGTAATGCCGCTTTAGTTATTTGCTCTCAAAAGTAAGTTTTGGTTGACAAACCAAGTCATATAAGAGCATATAAGAGAATGATTGAATTTTGCTGGTATATCCCACTCTCCGACTTCTATTGCATAGTATAAATTAAGTTCATATCTGTTTCCACTTATCTCATTGAATTTAACCAAAAGAGAGTTTGTGCTTGAATTCATTTTGCGTATCTTTGAGGAAATACACATTCTTACGGTAAACCTGCGCAGTCCAATTGTCATTATATATCATTTTATTTATAACAATTAAGATTTATTTATAACAATATAAGAAATAACAAATCAAGCTATATCTCGCTGTATAACGAATCGAAATACCAGTATGAGAAGCAATAGAGAGGATGGTTTTAAATTAGTTGCATCCTGGAATCCAGTGCTAAGGAAATGCACCAAACGCGTTTTGATGTTATCAGTGTCGTGTGTCGAGACGATACATTTCTAAATCAAATGCGAGTAGTTGGAGAAAATACCCGCACTTCAAGATATTGACACCCGCCTCTTCAGTCCAATCGTGACCACGACCAATGAAACTTGGTCGAAATGTCGAAGTAAATAAATATATATATGTTCTATCGCGATCAAGTCCCGTTAAATACTTAGAAGAGAGAAGAACTATGTATTTAGATAGCGAAAGTATTTAATTTACTAACACAAGGACGTGATTGTAAACAGTTTTGGCTTCAGTTTTATGGTCGGTTACCTACCTGGTGCAACTCTCTTTGGAAATTTGTATTATATAACGAATCGTAATACCATATTACTAGACAAATATCCGCTTGTGAGTACAAATTCGACATCGAAATAATATCAACTGATGTAGATTTTAATGAGTTAAAAATAATAAATTGAAAGGGTTGGAGTACATACACATTATATCATAGGAAAAATATTGCAACCTCTACTTTACACTTATGCTGCTAGGCATGATATTGGCAATGAGAAAACAATACTGGACAGGAAATCCCTAGTCCCTCCCCTGTTTCATCCCTTTACACCCTTTTGTTTAAGGTCACCGCTCGCCATTGATCGTCGCCATCTATATTGGACTCTTCCTTTCGTCGCCTTCTCAATTTTCTCGTTCCCGTATAAAATGTGCGATTCATTTATTTATTTGTGCTAAAATTACCTTTTGTATAAAAGATAGGTTTCATAAAAAGTGTTATTGTATAATTTATAAGCCACGAATAAAAACGATATACTTATATTTATTCGTAGTTTATAAGCAAATAATACCAACAGAGCAAAAAATAACGAAATATGTACTTTAGATCACTCTAAACAAATCATTTTAAAGAATTCAAACATTCTTTTAATATAAAAAGTTTCCGGTTTCAATATATTCCAAAAGTTTAAATCTATATTAATATGTTCCAAAACTTTATTATTTTAAGCTAGGAATATTTAGTAGTATTATTCGTAAATAATACTACTAAATATTCCTAGCTTAAAATAATAAAGTTAACGTAAACCTAGAGAGGGGATATTAATATAAATCTTGTAGAATTCATTGGTTTTATCTGAGAATGGGGGCAATAACATCTGTAGTAAACTGGTCGTTGGCCTCACAACCCGCTTTCTAAAGGTGATTAGCCCTCACACACAAACTATTCAACTTCTTGGTAAGTAAATAATCCAATTAAAGTATTTTGAAACTGAAGATGTAATGAATTAAATATCGGCAACCTTCTACCCATATTCCACTCATGTGGAAGTCGGTAATATATGTCTTCTAATCATAAGGACATAATAATTGTTGAATCATTTTGGTTTCGGCTTAATGGTCTGCTTGTTGCCTGACGCCACGACTCCCTGCTCCCTCGTTTGTAGTGTACTATTTTATTTATTCAAAATCGACAACTATTGAACCTGATGAAAGTGATCATGAGGTCGAAGATGTTGTTATGCCGTACCACCTTTGTAACAACTGCCATCAGAGACAGAGTGGAAGAAGTATGCAAGAAGAATACATATTGTGCCAAGCCCGCATATCTGTGATAAAAGGACTAGCAGAAGAAAAATTAACCTAAGTAAAATTTAAAATTAATTCATAGTGTTAAGAGTACATACAACATGTGTATCAAAGAGGCTGCTATAGGACAGGTCAGACTTTACCCAACATAACAATATTTTCATATGATTAATTTTTAGTATGAAATTTCGATTATTTTTTCTTGAGAATTATCGACTTGTATTTACTCTTTCTGAAAACAAAGTCAAAAAGTGAGTGTTGCTAGTGATGACTTACGGCACTCAGACGTGGTCCTTACTATAGACAAGCTCAGCAATATGGAGAGCTACTCGTACGCCTGGATCAAGCTTGCGCCCTATAACCATATCGATTATGCTTTATTCTTATAGAAAATCGAGAAGTTTCTGTGATGATAGGAATTTTACGCATTTATGTGCTTTTTTTATCGATATAAACAACTTAAAACTGCTTAAGTTATTAGATGGAGCCATTTACTTAGCTGTAAAAATATCAGTACGGCACACATACTTTTGAATATGTTTGTTAATAGGGAGTAAAAAAAATCGTGAAGTTTTCAATCGTTTAATTGCCCTAGCGATAATGGCAGTTCCTTAAATATTATTCAACTGAAGTAATTAATTTTTCAATTCAAAAACCATTGAACAAAGTGCTCCAGCCGCTTCACCCTAGTGAAGTGTAATTATTCTTCCAAAAATGTATTGAGTTACTTTTTATATAAGCTTGCCTATGTTACGGAATCTAAAGACATTAACACCTATATACCAGTAGTAGTTGGAAACCGTTACGTATTATTTATTAAATTTTAAAAAGTATTTTGTTTTGAATGTTTATTTGTTTTTATATTTTGCCAGTCATTAATTACATAATATTGGAGGTGTTTTGTTCAACCTGGAATTCATTATTTTTTCTACTTTTCTTATGGCAATATGTAGCTGTCTTGTTGGATAGTCCGTCATCATTTAGCTTGTACTGTAGTAGAACAAGCTGAGGAGCATTAGGTCGTACTTCCTTCGTCTTTCGTTTGGTAGTAACGGGCTGATTTAAGATAATTGTAGGGCCTTATACTTTCGCGTGTAGATAGGAAGATCTCTCTACGTAGCTGGCGATAGCGCAGACTAGTAACAAAATAGACTTAGGAAGAAGTATTAGTACACGAAAACCAAGCCATTCTTGAAATTCTGTTCTATTAGAACTTACTAAACAATGAATATGACAAAAACTTTCAATTATCTGAAAATATGTGTAAAACAGTGTTTTTCGGTAGACATATTTCAATATAAAAATAGACATTGTTATATACACATGTCTATTTTTATATTGAAAAATGTCTACCAAAAAACACTGTTTTACACATAGAGATATAAATAACTAATTCTCTTTTCTGTGGTTTTACACATCTTTTCAGAATTACTCCTATATGCAAGATAGTGGACGCAATACACGCAAACTGGTCAAAGTCATTGATTCTTTCGTCATCACGGTGTGTGTGCAGAGTGTGTTTACAGTAAAATTGCTACATTACAGCACACACACATTTGTACAATCACATTAACTGAGCGTGTATTTTTCAATTTGTTCTATCTTGTATGAAGAATAATGAATAATAGTTATTATTTTCTTTTTTGGAGCCTTAGTCTTAGATACAGCAAAAATTTATAAGTAAGTATCACAATTTTAAATACCATAACCCAATAATTTTCAACTTTTTTGAGGTCATTGTAACAGAAAAACCATGAACTTTCCACACTAACCCTCTATTGTTCATGTATATTTTATTTCACGTATATTCAAGTACATAAATTATATAGGTAAGTACCTATATAATATCATTATGATTTTTTTGATTTTAATCGAATTGACCGGAGACATTTTTCTATACATAAAAAATAACAAGTTCAATATCTGACATACCTCAAATTAACCATTTTGAAACAACCAAATATATCTAAGATTTATGTTACTATAGAATGAAAATATTATATTTTTCATAAAATTTACATTGCGAAGTCAGTTCAAAAAGGCTTGTAAATATTTAAATGGAAGTTAATGGAATAGATCGATTCCCACAAGACTTGGATCTACTTAGATAGCGAGAAAAGGTCATTGGTTTTTTAATACAAAATTATTATATTAGATTTTAGAAAGCTGCTTAAGCATCAACGGTTTCTAAGCGACAAAGTACCAAGATTCACTTAAGCATCAGCTATTAGCTATAACAACATTCACAGCAAGCATGGCGTTAAGAATATTTAATACCCCACATAATATATCAGAAACAGAGACTGTGTCATCTTTTTCTTTTTCCAAACTCGATTTTACCTCTTTTATATCGTTTCTACATCAAATATATCGAAAGTCACTCTTTCTGAAGCATTTCTTGGAAGGTTCGATTATTGTGTAACATTGACTGTGATTAATCGAAATGTAGTGGAGATAAAAAGTAATGTGTATGGATAGAATGAATTTGGTAACGCTTGCGGATTTCACCAAACCATAGCTTGTTGCAAAGTCATTCAAGATTTTAATGAAAACCACGTGGCATTTTCATATAGCTATCTGTTATCTTTAATCATGTATATGCACGATAGGTTTATGGGGATTTATATGAAAAAACTATTACGTTCTTAAACATTAAAGGTATTAAAAGAATCGACTAACAATATTGAAGAGGGAAAATTAAGAGTTGGGCTCTCAGTCTGGCAGGAAATTTCAGGTATGTTCGTTGGTATATTTTACAACTTTTATAAAGGCAGTATTATGAAATTCTTATCACGTTTTAATATAAAAGGTATTCTCTTGCTTTTCCTCAGCGCCATTTCACGTAAACCATTGTAACTTTGAATCCCGAAGGACGAAGGTAACCGACCACCGTGTGACCGCTTCGGCGTAAATTTTAATCAGAATAACAGTTTATATAAAGTAAAGACAGAAATAAAACTTAGCCGGGGAAATCCAAACAGAGCATCCCAGAATAATAAACTTTCTTCTCAAGAAGATAGCGCACTTTCTCGCCTAACAGTACGTGCTGAGAATGGGCACTAGGTACTAAAGACCAGGGAAGGCATCAAGTTTTTACTCAAATCGTACTTCGTAAATACGTGATAAAAACTTAGGCTTTATGTAAGGTATCGAGTTACAGGTGTGGAAGACTTTTATTTTATTTCAACTCTTATGTAACTCACTTCTTGAAATTTGTAGTGGGACTTAAGCGTAAGGTCTACTTTTAACTATTCAATGTTGCTTTGCAAATAGACTGATTTAGAAAACGTGCATCAAATTCATTTTGAATGTTTGAACAAGGAGCTTAAATTACCGTTAAGTAAATCTCTGAATTTTAAAATCTCCCAAAAACTTAATATAAGCATGTGTTATTTTCCAAGTTTCATCCAAATTGGCTCACCAATATAAACCTAACTACACACACTAAACTAAACACACTCAGATCCTCAGGGGTGTGTATATGTATATATATATATCTCTACACTTGCTCACAAACTTTCGAAGTATATTCCATATTATATTGGTGTTATTAGGATGAATAAAAAGCAAACAGCAAATATGGGGGGTTCCCCAAGAAACTTATTTTTTTGTTCTATTGAATAAACCGTAAATTGCTCCCATGCTACCTTTGCAAGCATGACAATCTTGGTGTGTATATAGTAAAAACTTCATAATAAATATATACTTGTAGAAGAACCTTAGTAATATTATATATGTATTTGCTACTTTTGGTATAAGGCACAGCGTTTACTAGACAGAAAGTTTCATGAGAAAAACTACATAAGAAAAATATCTTCAGGCCTGTATTCCTCGGGAGGTTAGGCTGACATGTCTAAGCACTCACACGAAATATGGAGCGAACTTATTGCTACCTAATATTGCTATTGCTAATGTTTTAGACTATTGGATGTTCTGATTTTTTTTTAAGTCAGTAATTTATCCGAATATGGATAAACCCAATATCTAGAGATTCCAATGCGGTCCTTTTGCACACATTATCGATGTAGATAATCATCATCCCAAGTACCTACATTACGTGTACCGTTCATCAACAGCCATTACGTGTACCGTTGAGCAGTCAAGCAAGAGCCTTCCCCATCAGGTTGGGGAGGTCCTTAGGCTTCGCAGGCTTCTTAGGGATCGCAGAGTAAGCAGTTCATCAGAAGGCGCTACTGCCCAACATTTGGTATTTTGCCCTTTTCCGTCTATTACGAATCCCACGGGAATATATAAGGGGATGCAATTCTACCCTGGCATCGATTACCCATTGGATATTGATTAGATATATTTTTTACTTAAGGCCCTTCTCCCATAAGGCTATCGACAAACGACTTGATTATTATTACGCGTATCCTACTATAGTCTGTTTTTTTAACAAACGAGTACCAAAAATTGTACTGCGATGCTATTGGCCCACGTAATCAACATAAAGTCCGTTCCACACGAACTCTGTAGTCAGAAGATTCTGCTGAATCAGACTACATAGGTACATTCAGTAGTCTTCGACTACCTGCGCGTCGAAAAATATTGCTTGTAACGAATCAATACTAAAGTTGCAACTTTAGAAATAGGGTCAGCAAAACAAAGATCGTTTTGAAAAAAATGTTGTAGCCAAGTCAAAAAATCATCTTGTCATACGTTTGCCGACGTATCACTGTAAGCTCAACCCAACTGAACTCGTTTGGTCTCAAGTGAAGGGCTATGGTAGGAAATAACAAAAGTTGTAAAAATTATGTCTGAACTCTTTTGTTACAAGGAGTAACTAAAGTGAATAGATAAAAATGTCTTCTATAAAAATTTCTCAATCATGTGATAACCAAGATAAAAATGAAAATGTACGGAGTTGACAATCATGTACAAAATATGTTAGAGCATTTTATTATGTTAGAGCAATTCATTATGTTAGAGCAATTTATTATTGACGTATTTGCAGAAAGTTCATCAGAAGTAAGACAATATAATTTTTGAGTTAGCAAGAATTGCAGTAGAATTATTTTTTGCATGCAATATATACTATTACAATATTGTTTTAAATCATAAGCGCGAACATAAAATTTTGTTACGAATATACTAAGTATGCAAATTTAAATCTTAAAATAACAAAGTATTTTTATACAACACATTTTAGAAATATTAAATATGAACGCACCTAAACAATTTCGTAGCGTCTTAGTAGCGTCGCATATGTTTAACTCCGTGGGAGAAAGGCCCAACGTGTTTGCGTATAAAGCCAAATTATTTCTGATTGGTTTTCAGCTGTTTAAAACGCGTCTAGAAATTATGTTTCAACGTAATTATGTTACATAATTATTTAAATTTGTATTTAATGAAATCGACGAGTGTTTCCCAACGTGCCGTCACCAGTTACGCAGTTAACTCTACCCTCGTTTTAGCTTAATCAAAACTCAATTTAGCCGTCTTTAGTTCGTGCCGGTTTGAAAACAAGCCCTTTCGGGGGTGGAAACTTTATGTCTTCGTGATTAATTATCAGTCGAGGATTGTACCGTGGCCGCACAACCTCGGGATAAATCGTGCAACTTTTGACGGGATATTTTTAATTAAGTTGAAAAATGTACCGTTACTTTCTGTTTAAATCCAACCTCGCGAAGTTTACGCTTTTAATTCTCTCTCGGACGGTTACATGGGCAGAAGGATGGTAGGGCTGCTATTTTTGGTTCATGTTTGTTTATATTATGAACGAAATATTTACACTGATTTGCGTTCCATTTTGCGCTTTAAGCTCTCTGAGCAGCGTGAGCGTGCTCAGAATCGTTCCGAGATGCACTGATAATATATCATATATTATCAGTGCATCTCATATAGTATATATATAAAAATACAAAGTACAAAAAATACATGTGACGTGATCCGTGAGATCATCAACCGATAGGTACATACAACGCTCACGACTGTCATTGCAATCTTAATAAACTACAAAAAAAGCTACCATTATGTACTTAAAAATGTGTGCATTATTCCATAAAATTTAAGGAAATACTTTCCATTTTATTTATATTTTTTTATCATTTAAAACAGATGAACAGATGTTTTGTTCGCGCACACACTAAAGTTGTTCCGATTTACTTGTGGGCGTCAGCACTGTCAGTAAACTTTTCATTTCGAGATAGCGACATTTTTATGTTCAAACATATGCATTGTAAACGCAAAACAGAAAACATCCTAATTTATAATAACTAATACACCTGGCTAACGACCACCCTCAAGTAGAAAATCTGTCGCCAAGCACCTAAACGATGTATTCCGGCAGCAGTCCTTGCGAGCCAGTGAAATTACAGGCACATGAGATTGGACTTAAAACTATGTCTCAAGGTGACGAGCGTAGTTCGATTCGTGACTTAATTATGACGTTAATGCATCTGTTATAGGCAGAGGTTAGTCCGCTTGACATCAGGTGGGCCTTGAGCTTGTTCCGTCAAAATAACATAAAAATATATATTACTCGCGTGTCTATCAACCTTACACCTCCCCATCGGAACACCACTTTGATCTATTAATAACTTGTTTTATGTTAGCCGAGTAACTTACTTAATAAATACAATTAAATATTGTTGGCATATCATTACAGTAACTATAACAAAATGGAAGAACTGTAAAATTATAAGGCTGGCATTAGACATAAGGTTGGTCATTGATTAAATAAAAATGTTAATATAGTATGGAAACGAAACTTTTTAATAATAATGATAGTAATTAATTATTATTGAAATGTTTTGTTTTCGTATAATTTCTTATTATTCGTAGAATTTCGTCAAATATCTTCGACATTTTTTTATGTAAGGAAATGATGACACGGACAAGGGTCACGCCTGTCCCTTACGGTTATATTATGACCACTCTTGTCAGCTGCACACATTGCACTAAGTACTCACTCCGAAAAGCGAGTTCCCTCTTCCCTCAAAAAAATCGTTGAGGAGGACGATGGCTGGTACGCGAGTCAACTCGTGAACGAGTGCTGCTTGAGGACACTGGTCTTGGCATACCTGTGCAAATTTGTTTGCAACTGTTTAGTAACAGCATATTCCTTAAAACTGTGTTCCCCCATTAAATATGTAAGAATGCTCCCCATAGTAATGTAATTACTTTATAAATGGCACGGACCCTGCAGTCTGTGGAAAATTAACAAAACCAAATAAAATAATAATAATAATAAAAGTGAGTTCCTGTCTTGTCACCGATTAATTTGACTAGGGTGTACTATGCTGTAGCATGTGAAGTTACCGCCCCTCACCTCTAAAACACTGTAATGTTTGCATAGAAGCAATTTAGCCACCAAGCAGAATTGTTCATATTGGTGGGTACCACCACAGATATTGTGCTTCGGAGCAGTAGTGTAGTACTAACCGTGAAGGGCGCTGTAGCAAGTGAAATTGGTGGGATAACGATACAATAACTAACATTTAACAACCTCACGTTGTCCAGAAAATATCTAAGGTTAGACATTAAATAATAATACAATTTAATCATTGTCATGATACTAACACAATCAAAGAAACTAGTGATGGACGTCACAATATCGATATCGGCGTTCGATAACGGCGCGGATGGTTATATCCGGCGAGTGATCGAATAACCGCCGCCGCGACGCCATCTGGTTGCGAGATCGATTCGATTGAGGAAATTACGTCACTGTTACACCTTTGTGAATACACTATTGACATTCAATTATTTTGAATATGATTTCGAGGCGTTGTCATTGTACTAAAATAATTTTATTAAATTACATGAACATCATTTCCATCAACAACCATAACGTCTACTGTTGAACTAACGCCTCCCTCCCTTATAAGGGAGTGTTGACATAATCCCCACGCTTGGCAGGCGTCTTGGGGTCGCAGAATAGGATGGAAGTTGTTCAGAAGGCGCTGCTGCTCACCTCCTTATATGTTTTTATTTCTTATTATTTTTCTTTCATTTCGTTGCCTGTTACTACTCCAAGAGGAAGATATCTTTACTTTATAATTTTATAAATTCAATGTTTTTAAATGTACACTTCCAATTTACTACTTTTATTTGCTTTATAAATTAAGCATTGAGTTTGTAAATTAACTGTTTACTAATTTTGGTATGCAATAAAGAGTATTCGTATCATATCGATATGAGAGGCTTTTCTACCCTGGCACGCATCGGGTTATTTAGTATCTATTTAAATACCTATATTATATTGCATTTGATCGGAAATATTAATAAAACCCCGACATAAAAACTTACATTGTCTTTGGAAAAATTCAGTTCTAATCCAAATTTTCCGATTCATCCATCATATTCACTGAGAGTGCTACACATTACCCGGTGCAATGTGCATACTACGACTTGGTTGGCGGGTAATTCAAAAAATGTTTTTTGTTAATTTGTTAACAAAAAAATAACACTAGTAAATCTACGTCTAGTATATTGTGTACGTTATTATATGATCGCAAGTTTTTAATTATAATCTATACATTTTCTAATTATTATTCTAAATAATCATAGAAACGATTAATTACGACTTGGTTGAAAGGGTGACAAAATTATTCATGTTAATTTATTTTCAATTCCTTTCAAGATATTGTATGCAGTCTATTTTTCTTTTCTTATATTGTCGCGAATTCATTGGTCATGCCAGCTATAAAAGCTTTATTCCGATCTTGTCACATATGTGCGATTCCGCCCTAACCTCATTTTCTTGGTTTTGAATTTCTGAAAACAAAATCAAACTGATAATATCTATTTTTTGCTATCAGGGATTGTCAATGTAACTTTAACCTTCATTGGATTTGACCTGCTTCAGATTTTGAATCACGTATTATTTTATTAGGTATAGTCCTATAAATACTGGGTATTTCGTGATTCATATGTTTTATCAGGTTTCAAATTCACATTTAATTTAGATGAACTTGAATAGACTTTCAACCATCAATATTTTTAATATGACAAAACTACTTTAGTATTGAGAGCGCTACGTGGACACTAACCTTTAAAAGAAAATTTACGTCTGTGGCGGGTTATTCAGAATTTAACAGTTTTATCACGATTGTTATTGGTGACAATTTTTGGCAACCAACCTACATAATTATGGCATTCAAGAGTTTATATTAATATTGCTCGTATTATTTCAAAAAGTTATTGAAAACCAATGCACATAATTCCATTACTTACCCCTAAAACCGTTAAAAACATAAAAAATTACGTAAACCCGTAAAAAATATATTAATGCAATAATTTTAAAACCACTTATTAGATATCGTAAGTATTCGTCTAGAGAGTAAGTATTCTTAGATGACAAGATAAAACAATGCTGGCCGAGCGGTAATAGCTATGGACTGCCCTGCTGCCGGTCCATGGTTCGATCCCCACAGCCAGCCTGAGCTTCACCGCAAGGTAGAAGGGCATTTTGCGAATGCTCGTCTGATTAGCCACCACCTTCAAGTAGAAAATCTGTCGCTAAGGACCTAACAGTGTGTTCCGACAGCAGTCCTTGTAAGCCCATAAAATTACAGGCACATAAGACATAACAACTGTATGTCTCAGGGTGACGGGCGCAGTACAAATCGTCACTTGTGTCGAAATGCATCTGTTATATGCAGAGGTTAGTCCGTTTAACATAAGAAGGCCCTCGTGCTTGTTCCATCAGGATCCCGTAAATGTAGCAATGAAAGAAAAACTTTTTTGCCTTTTTCTTCTGCGTTAACCGTAAATTGTTTCCTACGGGTAATTGGTTATTCAAGAATCTTTATCACGTTATTTAAGCCTACAAGGTATAACCAGACTATTAGCCATCAGTTTGTCGCTGAGAAATCAGAGAACTTAAATATTAATCTGCAATTTAACTTTCGAAAGTAATTATAAAGTTTTTAATCACAGTGTCACCTTGAGAGAAATGACTTTTACACACAAAATAAGTAGTTAAAATCGATTGGTGTTCCGCATAACGTAGAAATGTGGTTTATCGGAATACCTTGCCATGACTGTCAGCAGTCTAACATAAATTGGCTTATAAAATCGACTTATATTCAAAAACATCGAAAATAGACGTCGCGTTAATTTTAAAAACAGAAATGCTTTCAATGATTGGATGTTTGAATAGCCTAGTCTATATTACTGTGGCCTGGAAAATACAGGTGTTAAGGATATTTTTTTAACATAACTTATTTATTGACCGAGCGAGAACTTATTTTCGAACTTATTTCGAGCGAAGCGTCTCTTAGACTTAGACTTACTTCAACTTAGACAAAAATGCTTTCGTATGTCTGGTTGTTCTCTTCTACAGACCCGCGTGTCATTGATTTTCTGGGACATAGGTCCAAGAAAATCATTTATTATTTACATTATGTACATATCTAGTTTTTTTTGATTTCTTGACCCATTCTCCCATAAGCATTGGTACCTTGTATTATTTTATTGAACCTTGTATTCTATTTTCAATTGTAAGCTATGCAAGGAACAATAAACTCGTATTTATAAAATGTCTTCACTATCAACATAGGATAACACAAGTAGGCATTATTTTTGAAAACTAAATTTTGCTTGGAACTTATGGGCAGATAATATATTTAGTATCACTAGTTTCCATGCGGACTTAAAGTAAAGACTACACCATAGGGAATACCTAATTCTTTAACAGTTTAGGGTCACGGTACAGCGCGGTCATAGCTCATCTTCATGCAACGTAAACAGCTATAAGCTTACAAAACTAGAAGAAGTTTTTGATTACTTGCCTCAAGGGGGCCACGAGTACTTTAAAATCACTGAAAAGTGACTTTGTCTAAGATTGTGATAAGCCACGCTCTAGAACTTGGTCTAGTTTTACTAGACTTACGCGTTTCAGAGATGCATAACATTATAATGATCTTTTGAGATTTTATAGGTATTTGTTTTAAACTGTCGAGCAAAATTTTGGTTTATATGACACTTTTGGTCATACATACGGATTAAGAAAGTAAGACCCAATTGAATCGTAGAAAAAAATGTCTGCAACTTAACAAAATGTTTAAACTATTTTTACCTTAATTCATACGTGATGAGACTTGAAAATCTCTTTAAACCTTTTTTTTATATATATATATAATATATAGAATATTTTAAATCGAACTACGCCGAACATTGAGTCATAGACCACGATTGACCACTTTGTAGACTGCTTCTACAAAGTTGGCATTGGTCCAAAGCTGCAAGCCAAATTCACAATCATTTTACTGAGAAGTTTGGCTTCTAAACAGCAGAAGGAAACTCACCAAGGACCGCCCATGAAATTTTCTAGGCCATAACCTTAAAATAATAAGCAACGTCTTGTGTCGGGTTATAAATAAACAAGTAATTAAAATTAAATCTTTGTCGCCATTCATACAACTTAAACCCTGTATCGCTTTGGTTACAAATATTTCGGTTCAAATCCAAGTTATCCAGATACATTTTTGCCGAGAACCAGAGCTACACGGTGCGTAAAACGGTGCGCCGGCTACGTTTGACCCAAATCTGATCATATGGTTGTCAAACATACTAGCAAAACAGCATCAAGCTTCAAAACCTTCTAACTTTTAACTTATTCCAAACTCGCTTCGTGTCGGGCGTTAAAAATTGAAATGGCCTGCCGCACTCCCGCCGATATGCTATAGAATAGTATAATCACAGTAATAAAAGTGTAAGCATACATGCGCAAGTGTACAGAATTAGTTATTACAGAAAAAAGCTCGTCTACAACGTGAATTTGTCGATCAGCGGCACCGTGAGTGCTGACATACCACGGTGTTTCTTAAAATGTTAAACCTCTTTGAACAATTTTTTTTATCCTGATCATTTTTATGCCTTTATGCTTAAAAATCTAGTTGGAGTACCTAACAAAAAATATTGATGACACTGTAAAAGTCAAGCGTAATAATACATAAAAAAATCGTTGACTCTCTCTTTCTTATTTTTGGTAGTGGTAAAGTTGTCCTTAAACTTTTGTCTTTAAATGCGGTGACAAACTGTGTTATAATATTATAACATTTATTTTGTTGTGTTTAAGTTACCGCTATTTATATTGTAGGTATTTGAGCTATTTTTAACATGTTGTTTTTACCGAGCATGAGTACATTGCCGAAACATATTGCATTCCAGTGATCTTAACCTACAAATCACCGTGTCCTATAATATGTAAATAGTATATTTTTTTATGGGATTACGATGGAACACGTACGAGGCTCACCTGATGTTAAGCGGTAACCATTACATATAACATATAAATGTCGACGCAAATGACGAACTGCACCGTGCTAACTCTCTTGTCTGTAATTTACTGGCTCTCAAGAACTGCTGCCGGAACACACCGTTAGCTGCTTAGCCACAAAATTTCTACTTGACAGTGGTAGCTAGCCATGTGAGCATTCGCAAAGTGCCCTTCCACAAAAAGAGTATATTTCATATTATCGTGTGAGGCTTTTGAAACAAAAAACAGGCAACAAAAATTAAATAACTATGCTAGTAATTTCAAAACATTCTAAAATATTTCAATTAATATAGTTAAAAATAACCGTTTCGGCACAGCGACTACAAACTTCATGAGCAACGGCGATATCGTGTGAAATAAATAAAATATAACATAAGCGTCAAATTAACTTCAAAACGAGCACGCGAGCACATGAACCAGTATATAATGCCAAACTGATTTTCGCGCTATTTTGCTCTTTATGTCAAAGGAGTAAGAGAGCTGTAGCATTTAGAGAGGTGCAAAGTAAAGTGCAGTAGTGCTGTGACAGCATAATATCGACGTAGCACTCTCCGCAACCGGGTCGGTCGGCATACTCGACCTGAAACTGGGTCCCATTCTAGTTCACGACGAATTCGGTTCAGAGACGTTTTAAACTCTTTCGAGAGAATTTAAGCGAGTACGGGGACGAGAACGCGGATGTGACACGGAATGAAAATGCTAGGAAATTAAAACTGTCCCTCAGTCCTGTCACCGGTCGTGGGGCGTAAAGATCTATTTATTTGGGATTGTTGGAATAAGAAAACGAATATATTACAATAAAAGCTATCGCCTAGTGTTGTTCTGTGTTATATGTATGTTAAATTTGAATCTATTTTGAGGGTTCCATGCAAGAAAACAAAACTTATTTCTAAGCCTACGCGCCACCGGTCAGTCCGTCTGTCATCGCCTCTTTAAAGCTATATTTTAACCACAATTGATAGGTTGAAATTTTCACAGGAATTGTTATTGTAGCTGATATCATATAAAAGGGCTTCTTACGTTTTAATTTAAATGGCATGTTAAATAAAAATTAAATTTAAAGTAAAATGTATTAGATTTATAAAATTTTGCAAGCATAATTTCGAATGAAGTATTGATAAATATACTAAATGCATAAATCAAAAACGATTAATTATTCATTAAATTTCAGTACACACAAGGCACTTATCATCAAATTAACGACAGTCAAGAACTTACCACAAGCATTTGGGTTGTTAATATTAAACTATTATTCCATTTGGAATAATGTTGCTAATGTGTCGTCACTGTCGATTGGAATGCTTCCAGAAACAACTAGATTCCCCAACATAGATATCCGTATACAAAGCGTACCCATCTTCGAGTAACGGTTCCAACTCCAGCAAACAATGGAGTAAACGAACTATAAATGAAGCAAGTAATAACGTAATGCATTCACACTGCATACAAAAGTTTAAATAAAACGGTATTACTTAGCACAACAACGATAACAGGAACCAGTTCAAGTCAGTTTGAACTGCTTTTATTTAAGTTGTTATTCTATGAAGTTTCGCAATTCGTTTCAATATTCGTAGCGGTATGAATACCAGTAACGTTCGAAGTTACTTCCTATCCTAGATAGCTTAGAAATTGCGCATAACGTTTTGAGAAACGAGTACCAAAGTTTGTACTTTAATAAAGGTGAACGCATACTTAGCACAAAGCTTAATTAAAAATGATTTGCTTTAGGTCAAATAAGTTTACGTTTTTACGCACAAACACACCTGAAGTTGTTAAATTATCATTAATGTACAAATACAAAAGTTTCGCCTTCGTTGTGCCCTTGCATTGCTATTAGGTCTAATTTTTAGCCAGATACACATTATACGTTTTTTTTAACTTCTTAAAATGGATGAAACTATATTGTCATGAGCAGGGTTTAGTTTCTATATTCCAGAATAAAAGCGTAGTATAGAAGGAACAGCTACAGTAGATCAGAAATATGTATGTTCGTTTTTCCCGTTCATGCAATTTTGCGTTCACAATTAAAGCAAATGAAATATATGTCCAGCTTGCATCCTGAATTTCACAACATAAGTATAAATGGTATAAACGATATGTTTAAACTATTAATTTAAATAATATGTACTCTTAATTATAATCAGTACTAATATTATAAATGCGAAAGTAACTCTGTCTGTCTGTCTGTTACGCTTTCACGCCAAAACTACTGGACCGATTTGAATGAAATTTGGTATGGAGATAGTTTGAGACCCGGGAAAAAACATAGGATAGTTTTTATCCGACTGCGCAAAAAGAGGTTAATGTTTTCGCGCAATAACCGACACACGCGCGGGCGGAGCCGCGCCCGGAAAGCTAGTACTAAATAAGTTAAAAACCCTTTTTAAACGTAACCACTACAAAGTTTTTAAAATGTTGAGACAAAATAATGTCAAATAGACGTGATTTAAACCGTATAAAGTTGTTTAATAGCTAAATATAACAAAACGTTAGAAAATATTACACTAACACCAACCAAACTTACTAAAACCACCCGTAAACAATAACATTGAAATAAAAATATCATAACAGCTGGTGATCGGTGAGTTATCATTCCCGGGACAAGCAAACAGTATACGAGTACATAGTAAGCCTCAAATTAAACTCATAACACAGGGAGTGTTATGAAAACTTTAAAAGAACAACTAAAAGTATGGTAGGCGCAAATTCAGCAAGTATTTGAGAATCTTTTTTGTATTAAACTTAAAGTAGACAACACAAAGCAACCATATAAAAGTCTTTTTAAAACTCTGTTTTACTTAATTGGATAAGTACTTATGGTACTTAATTTCGCAAGAGTAAACAGCGATGTCTCATTATCTACTGAGCAAAGTTCATAAATGTTTTCTATTCGCATACGAATAATCTATTATTTAGCGTTGGTAATGCCTGAAATTAAATACTTTTCCATCGTCTGCTAAGGATTCAAGCGATTTTGTTTTTACCTATCGTAAAGTAAAAAATACGCTCATAATTGGGAACCTTCTGCATATAGATAACAACGATTACATTTCGAAAGCATTTGATGTTATTTTATGTTTCTTTAACATTTGAAATTAGAAAATTATTTATTGAAACTTTTCATCTTAACAGATAATAGATTTCTTATACTCTAATTTCAAAGTCGAAAAGCTTTTGCTACGAGTTCTCGTAGCACGTAGCCTTTTTTGATACAACATAGATGGAAGTTGTAGGCTCTGCAGGTCTATTCAAACATACTCTACTATAATGATGAGTAGGGCATGATGATGAAGCACTCATCATCCTCTTTCTACCTTTACGACACTCATGTGGGATAGATACAATATGTCTTTTCTAACCACACAAAGTAAAACACAAATCATATATATTCACACAAAAATATATGTTAATAACAATTATTCCAAACACAAGGAATATTATAAAATGTTTGCTACCTTCGGTTTTATGGCCAGCCTTTTTTATTTTATCTAACTCTCCTTGGGAATGTGCAGCAACACGCAACTGGTATCTACGTGAGTGGAGGCGTGGTGATAATTTTTCCTTAAGTCGCCTTTAGGATATCTTACATGGAACAGTATACTTATGTATTTAAACCGGTATCTGTATGGCATAAGAATCTACAGCATGTTCTACTATCCTTTTTTAACAATATTGTTTGTATATCAGTCTAATATTATGAAAGCGAAGAGTGTGGTTGTATGTCTGTTACTTCTTCACGCTCAATTGTATGAACCAATTTTGATGAAATTTGTTATGGACGTAGATGAAGCGTTGGATTAACTAACACCTAGGATACTTTTCATCATCATCATCATCATCGCCACACGGGTGAAATATTTCAGATCTCGGAAAGTGCTGTAACGATTTGGATCAAATTTTGCATATACAGAATTATTTTGCATGTCAAATTTATCTAAATAGACGTTTTTTCCTAAAATAAATGTTTAATGTACTTGAAATGTTGCTTTTCGATGTTAGCCTACTGGTACATCAAAATTTCATAAAATGAATCTATAAAAAGGCTCACTGAAACTTGGCTGCCCAGACACTAATATTATAAATGTGAATGTTATCTCTTTAACAGTTTTGTTTAACATATTTTGATGAATATTGCAAAAGACTATGTAGGTCTTAGAATAGCCAATAAATTATTAATGCCGAAGCTATTTAAGGAGGGAGTATAGTATTACATCATTCTACGAGAGCAAAGCATCGGGTGGTTACTAATCCATATGATTTTTATAAATCATTACGTTATTGCTTCTTTGATTACATCTCTTGCTGAGAAGTTGAATGGATTCAACGTCATAAAAGGTTGATAAAGGTAATTCTAGATTAAGCGATCCTCCTATTCTCGACCACATCACCACTTACCAACGGATGGTCAATAGCTTACCTATCAATTGTAATAAACAACCTTAAATTTAGTCTAGGTTATCTAATATAATTTATTCAATAGTCACAAACACTAACTCACTTTCATAGTAATACGTCTGAAATATTTAATCGGTTATGTGGCCTGACCCGATTTAAAGTACACTTCACATCAAGATCAAACCATTTCAGGCTTGTTCTTACAGTTTGGTTAAAATTTAATTAAGGGAATATAATCGAGCGGGAGTGGGTTAAGTGGATGTCATCATTAAGTGGTGGTTATGTACATGAGCGTACTTTGGTTAATAGAACGGAAACAGAGGGGCTACTTTTTACGGAAAAAATATTAGAATGTTCTGGTCAGTACATAAAATTTAATAATTGATATAAAGGAAAAAATCTATTGGACGTACGGTTAATCAACACATTTTGATATAGACTGTATCAGGCGGATTGTTCAGTCCTGAATAAAGCCACCCCCATTTTGATTTGCAATAATCTCCACGCTAGGCAGTCGTATTAGGGATCGCAGTATAAGGTATCAGTTCCTCAGAAAGCGCTGATGCCCACCTACTGAACTTATTCTTGGTCTCCTCTTACGGCACCCACCACGGGTAGAGATGGGGGGATGACATTCTCCACGGGCTTTTGATGCTACAGTGTTATATGCCAAACAGAAAAGCTTCGTAATTCGTATTTTTTTCTTGTAGGAGGAGAGACACCAGCTTATTTTGCACCTACCAGAGTCCGTCAGAAGACTCTATTTTAATTTTCTTTAGATATTATTATTGTAATCGTTCCTCTGATGGTGAACGCAAGTTAAGCAAATAAGGGCCGGGCATGGTGCGTAAATTATGCTTTGAACGAGGTATACGGGTTTATGCTTTATTATTAAAGGTGACGCTACTACTTCAATTTTCCGCCTATGCCCCACCTCCCAATATTTCGTCTATCCTTAAGTACAGCCAAAAGCTAGATGGTTGCCAAGGGCATGAGGCGATTTGGGAGCCAGCCAAATCGCCTCATGCCAACGTGTTGGCAACGTCTTGAGCTTTTGTAGGAGAGAACGAAGTCTAAGTCTACTTGCATTATACTAAGCTTATAAAGTTCAATGATAAAATGATGTAAGGCATATGAACTTTAAATCGAATTCTGCATCAAAACGGTCATTTTTTGTTAGCAAATAGTTCGTTCAGTGATCTTTGAATATACGGGCACGTGTATTGAATCTGTATACCGAGCTGTATAACTGCTGGATATATGTAGATATATATGCTTAGGCGTCTACCTTTCGACAGTCATGTTTTGGTCATATAGTGGGCGTATAAGTAGGCATATATTTTAATAATGAAGTGTCATAGAACCGTTACCGAGGTGAAAAAAATTTAATAAACATATACATGTATGTTTATATGATAGTATTATAAACGGAAGATGATTAAACTGCTTTTTAAATTTGATGCATAAGTCATACCAAGGAGTTCAAATGCTTATATATTATCTTTTAATCGTAAGCCTGCGTGGTGAATTCTGTCCAATAGAACGGTGACGGTGCGCCAGTATGAGAGGTAACGTGATGATCTGATGCCAAGTGTACATATATTATATAATTATATTTAACATACAAAATACGAACATAATTTAATCACCACTGGAATTCCCAGGTAATGAATTATTTATTTGAAAAGAGAACTTTCAAATTGAATAATATAGTCATTTTTCAAAAAGAAAATTCTCTGAGTTAAACGAATTTTAATCCAAGTTGGACCAAACCCTTTGTTTTCAGATGATAAATTACGAAAGAAATTCGAGAAACCGTAACTTTTTGCGTTCAGTTACATTGTTCCAAGCATCTGTCAAGATTCTGTGAAATTTTGGTAGTCGCCGAGTATTTTCTATTGAAGAAGTGAGTGGTGTCACCACCCTTCAATTTCTCAATGATAAAATAACCAGGCACTTATAAAGCGAAATAAATTGTAGTTCTTCAATTTTGGCATATTATTTGGAATAAATAGAGGGTTTTTTCGTTTCCTTATTCTAAAATAAGATACTTGCATATCTGCTGCAAGGTTTTTATGTTAACAAAACATTTATTTGGTCACAATAATTCTGTTACGTACTATTTTCGCAAAAAGGAAATGGTTGTGACATTAACAAGAACCATTGATACCTATATATGGTGCTGCGTAACGCGATTTTTCTTTTTGGACGGACCCTAATGCTGAGTTTAGCTTCAGTTAGTATTTGTTGCTTCCATTTTATTCATATGATAATGATGAAATTTGTTACATAGATTTCTAAGAGCTTGGAATTAACTCATAATACTCGTGTTCGTTGTAATTACAGTCTACCAGCTGAAACTGCGGTTATATGCTTGCCTTTTTGATATAAAAAAGGCTATATATTATTACGATTTAGTGGGCAGTTACTGAGGGGGCTCGATATAACCAATTTCTGCGTGGTAAAACCTTAGATAGGGGTTAGTTTTAAATAATTTGATCCTTTATGCATTCTAAGCATTAGCTCGTACAAAATTTTGCAATGGAATATTTTCGACCACGGCTTGTTTTCAACCCACAGTTCATTAATTGAATTACTTTTACGATGTCTCCAAATTAACTCCATGTTGTGGGCAGGGTTTTTAAGAAGAGTTCACTTCCGTGTTAGTCACTGCTGTGGAAAATGGCAGTGGCAAGTAACATAACTAAACGAGTATATGACTTAAAACAAAATGGGCGATGGGTATAGTGCAATGTTACTCAAAAAGGTGATTCTGCAACTGTACTCGTAATGTGCAGGCTATACATCAGATCTGTCATAGACCCTGGACAGTTTCTGAGAATGTATCATCCGTATGGTCCGATTCCGATGTCTGACAATCCGTCTTTGCAATTGGTTTATCTGTATTAGATGAATAATTATTTTGTTATAATTACGTTCAAAATCTACAATTCAAGTCACATAAGAGCAATCTCCGTACTGAGCTTGATTACGAGACAAGCAAATTAACCATATCTGAGCATCTGCCGTTAGCCCGAACATTGTAATACAATCGATCGATTGTGTTTGCTGCAATCTGAGTACAATGTGCTAATCAGCGTATCAAAGGGCGGGAATATGGCCGGGCGTCCGCATCGGCGTTCCATTAGTACTGAAGCGAGAATATTCAAGCACTGATATTGTAAGCACATTGTTAGCCTGTCAACCTACCACGCAACATTATATACGGGCTAGTGTTATATGGAACTGTTTACCTAATTATGTACATGATGTATATCATATTGCTTAGTTAAAGCCGAAACTTAACACTTTTGCATAAAAATAACTGTTACCCTTATATGCCAATGTATGTGTGGTTATTACAAACTAAAACATAATAATAAAACCGACACCCTCACACTTTTTCAAGCCCTTGTACATTAAGTCCCCTGAATTCAGTAGAAACTCCAATTATGTTATTTGGAAAAATATATTGATGCTACTTTTCAGTGGTCACCTGTTTACGTTGATTGACTGATTAATTTATCAATATAATAATAACAGTTTGGACAGAATATCTACTAAACTTATTATAAGACAGTTAAAAAATGATAACGCCAACGTGTATAAGAGTATTTTTTTACACTTAAGGCTTGTACTACGGTAATATTGTTTACACGTTTCAAAATACTTTCTCACATAGAAAAGTTGACACAATTCGAAACCATGCGATCACTAAACAGACAAATTTCGGAAAAGCGACAAATATTTTCAGTTATTAAAATTGCGTATAGAGAAAAATAGATATAAAGTAGCATACAATAAATTTTTTTATGTGATTTTTTAAGTGAAAAATTCTTGCCAGAAACGAAATCTATCGGCTATATACAAACTATGGTACGCGTTAATAGAATAAATTTTAATATATTCATCTCACAATTTTATACTCCTATCGTTTAATACTATGAGCACCTGAACTCATGCTAAGGAGTAAAGTAACCAGTGAGAGCAATGCAGCCAAGCCAAGTTAAGATATTGAGCTGCCAAAGTTTTGAGCTTATCATAGCTACTACTGTGTTTTGATAGTTTAGTTCTCTAACTCAACTGACATTATATAGCTTGGCCAAGAAAGTTACAAGGATTTGCAAACAACTCTGTTCAGAATGTATTTTGGTAACTCAGTGCTAACATTTTGCGAAATATTATTACTTATGTTACAATAAAAATTGTTATTTTGCTCAAATATAATAAAATTGATGAGTTATTATATAAACCTAAGTCTCTGTTGTTCATACGAGTAGATCGATGCGGATATTTTATCATACATACATAACGTAGAGTAAAAAAACAAAATGTAAAAAAAAATTTGTTTTTTTACTCTACGTTATTGTAGTAAAATGTTACTGCCATTCAAGGTCCATGGTTTGAATATCACAGCGAGCTTTTAGCTTCACCACATGATGGTAGGGTATTTTAAAAATACTCGCCGGACTAACTAACATCCCCAAGTAGAGGATTCGTCGCCAAGCAAATAAGTGTGTGTTTTGGCAGCTGTTCTTGAAGCCAGTTCTAATTCTAGGTAAGCCTGTTTAATATCTTAACGATAAAAATCAATACGTAGGTATCATGGCTTAAATAAAAGTAACCAACTGCTGAGAAACCATATTTTGACGTTCTCAAAACGAATCCTACTAATAGCTTGGCTTCTGAAACCCGAAACGTCTTAGTTTTAAGTTATTCTTTATAACTAGAAATTGAGTGCATAAAGAAACCTTCATGCAAATTCAGTGACGAAAATTGAAGGATTGGAAACGTAAACGATGATTTCGGTAATAATGTAAGCTCAAACTGCAATTTGAGTGAAGCTATCTCGTGGAGACAACCATTAATAACATATATGTACTACTTACATAATCACAATGAAAGACATTTGAACCACTACTAGCGGGATTAAAAACCGCGACCATCCCTCTTGCATGATCTGAGAATGTTATTTACCGGTACCAATCATCAATGTATCAATGTGTCAAGTATCAATGAATCAAAGTTTGAGTTTGTGATCATCTTATTTTGAAACAATCTTGTCCATTTAAATTGACTAATAGCCGTACCTAAGTGAAAAAATACAATATTAGAACATACCAGCACACATATATACATGCTTGACGTGGAATGTCTAGGCAGAGCATAAATTAAGTCAGCTTATGTTATCTACTCGTAGTTAGACGCCGAGATTCCTTTGTTTAACACTAGCAGGATTTGCTGTATGAAGCAGAGTTAGCTTAGCTATAATCACAAGATAGTTCGGATCATAGTGTGATCTAGTGATAACTTACCTCGCTTGTTTAATATTCTGCTATATGTACGTTGAGAATAATTCGAGCACTACAGTGATCTCGTAACAACATTTTGTTTATTAATTTTCTAGGCCTAAACAAAAATTCAAACACTTGATTAGTAAACATTTGATATTGGTCCAAATGTCCCCATACATAAAAATTCATAGGAGATGTATACCCCAGTCCAAACTGGCCAAGTTTAAAAAAAATGTGAGTAATTCACACCGTGGTGCGGTAAGCCCCGTATCAAAAAAGAGCCGTTGCGCAATTCATAACGCGGTCCACACGCGGTGTGAAACTTTTAGCCTTTTGCAAGATCACATACCTACATGTCTTTAAATGCTGTGCAATTGATCAACAAATAAGGCGCATAGGGATTTAATTAAATAGAATTAACCATTTTTAACAGCTGTATAGATATTAAGTAAGTTTGAAGCTTTTACTTTAACCCTTACAATGACTACATAAGCAAAGTTTGTTTACTTACTATGTAAATATTATTCAAGCAGCGTTGCCGTTAAGAACGCGGCTGGACACAAACCCAAAGCTAAAAATTAAAGAAACCACGTTAAATATATCTGTCGCGTCGTTAACGAAATCATATATAGAAATACATATGTACGATAAATTTAAGAAGATAATGGATGTAGAATTTTCACTTTAAGCTCTAAAAGAGCGAGTTAGTACTCACTTTTTTAGGGTTCTGCATTGCAGCAATCAGAAAAAGAAAGTATGTTTGTTAGTTTTGATCATAACTTCAAAACCATGTCCCAATAAAATTGGGCGATTTCAATATTTAGGATATGGTAAATAATTATACCGAAAGAGATAAAATATTTACAAAGTTTATTTGTACATTATTTATTGTGTTCTAGATGATGACACCACTCGTGGTAGGGTGCAAAAAAGATTTTTTATATATGGCTTCTCTTTCCTTTTCGGAGCTCCTCAAGTATTGGAGGAGCCTTTAAATATAATTTGATTGAATTTCTAATCTATAAGTTATGTATTGGTCAATGTTCCACAATGTATATATTATATTTCAGATATATAATTCCGGTTACGAACTAAAGACCCGTAAAATATGGGAGGACGGACGGATATATAGAATAATAGCCGAGTCTCTTTAACAGGTCTCCAATTTACATTTAAGGTACGGAACCCTTTAAATTCTTACCAGTTTGTTGACGCAACTTTATACGGACGAGGATATTTTTGCAAATGGTTTTTGCTACTTTACTGTTCAAATAATTTCTTTTTAATCGAAAAAAGTTGTGGTATCTTTAATTTTGTTTTGATATTATGTCACGAACATTTTAAAAGTTAGGGACCCGTTGTGATTACACAAAAAAAACTAACGAAAATAAATAAATTTCATAAAAGTTTATTATTTATTTACGTGAAAAGCAATAATGGTGTTGTGAAAGTTTGTTCTTCGTGTCGTGAAGCTCATGATTAATTTTCTTTGGTAACTCTGAAACTTACAAGGATGATTCAAATACTTTTTAGGGTTCCGTACCCAAAGGGTTAAAACGGGACCCTATTAATGAGACTTCGCTGACCGTCCGTCCATCCGTTCCGTCTGTCACCAGGCTGTATCTCAAGAACGGTGATAGCTAGACTGTTGAAATTTTCACAGATGATGTATTTCTGTTGCCGCTATAACAACAAATACAAAAAGTTGGCCAAGTGCAAGTCGGACTCGCGCACCTTAAAACAAAACAAAGTTAAAATATGAAGTCTAACGTTGTATAGCCAATGGTACCCATCGTTCGCGAGTCCGACTCGCTCATGGCCGATTTTTTTATAACTACATATATCTTTCTTTTTTTAAATATTTCACGAAGTTTAGAGACGGAGGCTTCGCTCTCCCGATGGTAAGCTTCATGCCTTCCTGTTACAGTAGCAGTTCTATGCTCTGCGTGGCACTGCACTGGCGAGTGACTCCGAGACATTTATGTATAGGGTTTCGTCATAAAAAGGCAATACGGAACCTTATTAACTAGACCTCAATCTCTGTGTGGTAGTCTGTCTGTGCGTCCGTCTTTCCGTATGTAATTGACTAGTAAACAGAATGTATTACAAACCTGAAATGTTAAGATATTGTGTACATATAGTTGACCTACAGATGCATGATGTACTAAGAATTCATTTAAATTTTTTTTGGGTTAAGGCTCAACATGCCAACCCGATCAATTTTTTTTTGTACTATAGCATTCAAGAGCGCTTTAAGAAGAATACAAATGTATGTTTTGTAATATTTTAGCCTATAAGTAGAGGGCTGTAAAAGTTGTCAATTACATACCATTTTTGTTAAGGAGACTGTCTTAAAAACCAAACTAGTAATGAGTTGGAAATTTTGATTTATTATTCTGTACCTACAATACCCTTGAACCAACATATTGTTCTGACGGCGTTTTCAGAATAAAATGTAGGATTAATTTAAAACCACATTTAAAGCACAGTTTTGGTTTTCGTCAAGTTTCATCATTTGGTATTTAAAATATGTCGAACCTACGTCCGTATGAAAGTGCTACGTGTACGCTCTACAAGCTCTAAAATATAGTCAAGTAAACGTGTGTATGAAAATATATGAATTATAATATTATACTCATAAATTAAAATACATAACGGCTTCAGAAATAGAGCGCAATATGCTTTGCAGTATGTTTTTGAAATATGGAGGATTAGGCCAGAGCTCAATATCTAAACCATAGCGAAGTAAACGCATTTCTCTTATAACCGCTATACGTTGCGTTGCATAAAATCAATCTGCTTTTTATGCTTTTTTTTTTACCGGCGGTATGCCTTTATTAAACAAAATACTATGAACTATATACAACACTACAGCTACTACAATAAAAGCATTTAGACACCTATAAGTCATAGCAGACTCATAGGCAGTCCAAATGCTCCAGCCCACTCCCAGTTGGCAGCGTGCCCAGCATGCTGGCAGCATTGCCCCGTTGAATTGCAATGCTTATTCGTTGAGCCAAATATGTGCCAGCATTTTGATCACGCGTCGCATCGACCAAGCGCTCAGATATTTGGAAAATACGATGAGCTCCCGGTCCCCACGGACCCAACGTCTCCACACCAAACGGCTCAAAAATGTAACCCATACCGAGGTTAGCATATTTGCGCCGCTTGAGTTGCTCCGCCGAAGTAGCCGCAGCGCCAGCCCTCACGTTGGTTTCAGAAAGATGTGACGGCGCTAAAGTGTCCACGCACGTAGCGTCCCACACTAAGGGCCGTCCTAACTTCCACGGAACCAGAGTCATGCCGTCAGGTCTTTTACCATCGTCACGCATCAGACCATTCGGTTCGAGAATAGCTGGAAATATATAAAAATATATTTATATATAAATATAAATATATTTATATATAAATATCTGCTTTTTATTGATTTATGAGGGATAGTCAGGGATAGGGATAGCTTCAAAAGCTTAGATTAGGAAATGTAATGAGTCGCATTTGACGAGTTTTAAAAGATATAGGTATCTACTCATGAATCAGTCTTGCACCTAATGGTTTTCCAAATTTTTTACCGTTTAACAACTCTAAATGTAGCCATCGTACCCACTTAATCTTATTTTTGCGTGGTGGTACGGCATTTTGCGAATGCCCGCCTGGCTAGCTACTACCTTCAAGTAGAAAATCTGTCACCAAGTACCTAGCAATCCTACCATCAGGTGAGGTAGTGGTCAAAGGCTAGCCGATCAGCTATAAATAAATAAAAAAAATATCAATAACTTTCAGTCTTTATTGTATTTCATGTCCAAACTGGTATACTATGTAAATTCTAGAAGAGCTAAGTATCTTTATTATTATATAGATTGTATACATTTATGTTGTTTGCGTTCGGGAAGCTACGCGACATCTTCTCGTCCAACATCCCGCAGAGCCTAAAGACCAAAGTCTTCAACCAGTGTGTGTTGCCAGTGATGGCTTATGGCACTGAGACGTGGTTCTTACTGTGGCCCTTATGGATAAACTCAGAGTCGCTCAACGAGCTATGGAGAAAGCTATGCTCGGGGTTTCTTTGCGCGATAAAATCCGGGACGTGGATATTGCCAAAGAAACAAAGTCACCGACGTAGCTCTCAGAATTTGCAAGTTGAAGTGGCAATGGGCGGGCCACATTGCTCGATGAACTGATAACCGATGGGAAAGAAAGGTTTTTTTTTTTTTTAGGGAGGACAGAGATGCTGGCTACGCCTGTGCGGTCGTCCAGCTCCACCGGGTTTTGGGCGAGGGCCTGGCCCTACAATAGCCCGGGAGGGAGAAGTGCCGAAGGCACTTCTCCCGAGACGGGCGTAGAAGGCGAAAAGCGCCTTCTACCTCCGTCTCCTGCGGACGCCGAAAACGTACCGCTATTATAGGAGGGGTTGACAGCGAGCTCAAGGGCACCACTGTGGTTCGGACCTCGGCTTGTCTCGCTGTCGAGAGACATGGGGGGGATCGGAGCAAAATGCCTCTGTGCTGCACAATTGGGCCCTACTGAATAATACTCTTTGACTATTTGGAGAGCAATTTATCGTGACCTTGTTTTGCCTCGAGCTCGCCGGCGAGCTCGGTGTTTGATTGTGTGACCTCTAATTACCTCACACCTGGGGATTTTACTTCGACGACTTGCGGATAACGCTAAAGCTGCCAATGTAATGGCTGCGATGGGGTCATCCGGGTCGTCTAATACCTGCCGTGGTCGGCGACGGGGGGGTTTGAAAAATGGGATAGAAGAGGCGGTCGAGTAGTTCGATGCCTGGACAACCAATGGGTTCAGGTGGTGGGGCGCTTGATCAAAGTATCGGCGGGCGCAGTCCTTATTGAACTGCGCTAAAGAGGGAAGGTTTAGGTCGCAATGCAACTCGGTGTTCCGGATATACCACGGAGCGCCGGTTGCATTACGAAGAAAACGGTTTTGAATGACTTGAAGCTTATGAAGATGGGCCTCACTAGCATGACTAAACACTACTGATGCGTAAGTCATGATGGGGCGGATGCAGGCAGTGTAAAGTGTCTTCTTATTTCTAAGAGACATTTTACTCTCTTTGCGAATCAGGGGACCAAGGCGACCCATTACAAAGGCCGCTCTGTTACAGACGGTTGTTATATGATCGTTAAAGGTGAGATTCCGATCAAGGGTGACTCCGAGATATTTTGTTTTACTAACCCAGGGGATGGGTTGGTCGAACAAAGTTAAAGGTTGCGGGTAACGGGGGCGGCCCTTCTCAGTAAAGTACATAGCTGCACTTTTAACTGGGTTGACCGCGATGCGCCATTTACGGAACCAGTCACCGATCTCGGTGATGGCCCGTTGAAGGGCGAAAATGGACTTTCTGCTGATACGCCACCCAGTGGTATAAATAGCGGTATCATCCGCGTATTGGGCTACTAGGACGTTTGGCTGAGAGCGTGGGATGTCGCTGGTATACAGCGCGAAGAGAATGGGTGATAGCACGGAGCCCTGAGGGACTCCGGCTCTGACTGGGTGGGGGGAGGAGAGGGTGCCTTCCACGCGATAGCGAAAGCTTCTGGCTTTAAGGAAGTCTTGTAGGATGAGCACAAGACGTTCTGGCACGCCAAATTGGTATAGCTTGTAAATCAAGCCATTGTGCCAGACTTTGTCAAAAGCTTTCGCTACGTCGAGGAAGACTGCTAGCGTTGTCTGGGGTTTGGGGTACTTGTTAAAGCCCTCAATGATGTGCTCCGTGAGGCGGTGCACCTGTTGGACGCATGAGTGTCCGGGTCTGAAGCCAAACTGCTCATCTGGAATAAGGTGGTGTTCCTTAGCATGGGACTGGAGACGGTTTGCAAGTAACCGCTCGTAAAATTTGCCTAAGGCACTGAGGAGGCTGATGGGGCGGTAAGTGGTGGGGTCAGATGAGCTTTTGCCTGGTTTGTGAATGCCAATGACATTTGCACATTTCCAGGTGTCTGGGAATAAGCAGTGGCTCATAGCAGCATTGAAGATGCTGACTAGGAGATGGATGAGAGGAGGAGAGAGGGTTTTAAGAACCCTGTTGGAGATGCCATCGGCACCGGGGGATTTGCGCGGTCGGAGGGCCTTGATCAGTCTCGCCACCTCAGCGTAAGTCGCTAAGGTGATTGGTGGGAGTTCAGAGAATTCGCGGTATGCCTTTGAGCACCGCACAGAACGCAACTGGGTGGGTCCGGCGAATCCCGGGTGCGAGTGCACGCTGCTGTCTCGTGATCGCCTAGGCACTTAACGCACCTAGCGCGAGCGAAGCAGAAACGGGAGGCGTGCCCGTATAGTTGGCAGCTATGACACTGCGAGGGACTCCCATTTTTGTATGGGGCTTGGACATCGAGTCCTGAGAGGCCACAGACCTTTTTTAAATTAAAAATGGCCTTGCCTTCAGGTGAGCGATCTAGTACTACGAGTACTAGATCGTAGGGACTGCGGTCCTTCCCGCTGTACATGCGGTGAACTGCATGTACGGGGAAGTCTTGTGCCTTCAGGTCGGCACATACCGAATCGGTATGTACCTCCTTGGGCACACCGCGGATGACAACTCGGAGGACTTTCTCCTCTTCGAGCGCATAAGTATGAAAGCCTATGCTCTCTTTACGGAGGAGCTTCGTTAGCGCTCTGTGGTCGCTAATGGTGGGCACTTGGACTTTAATGCCCTGCTGCGTGGAGCGGGCATTAGTGTATTGGATCCCACGATCCGATACTAAACGCCCATTTGCTTTTGTCCTGAATGAACAGGGGCGGAGGCGGTTTTTCGCGGCGCGCGCTCGCGTCCTGAGGGGACGCGGCAGTAGTGGCCGGAGCGGAGGGAGGAGACGCGGGGCGCGGGGCGGGGGTCGGCTTCTTGCCGGAGGCGGGGGCCTTAGCGGGTGCCTTGGCGGGAGGGGCGGAAATTGCGCAACTAGCGGCTTTAGGAGCGCGCTTGCGTTTGCGGTCTACGACGGTATAGCCGTCGTTATCGGAGTCCGAGTCAGTGCGTGAGGCGCGGGTCGGATCTACGTCCATCTCCGTTTCGGAGTCCGTAGTGGGCTCGACAACGGCGATGGAGGGACGGGTGCTCGCTGGCCTCCCGATCGGTGAGCGCGAGCGAGACCTCTCACGGGGAGGGGCTGCCACCGTGCGTCTATTATCAGGGCCCGGAGCGGGCGAAGCCGGGCTGTCCTCTGAGAAGGACCGGGTCAGAGGAGGGGCGTTGGCCTCCGGGATTGAAGCGAAGGTCTGAAGGACCTCCACCTCACCGTTAGAGGGACGATGCATCCTGAGGGGAAAACTCAGGATGGCCTAACGGGTTCTGTTTCCCTCACACACCTTGTGAGCTCACTGTGTGAGAGGGAGTGAGTACCTACGGTGTGCCCTAGTTGTGTACGACTAGCTTTTTTCTCAGCGGAGAGGGGTGATCCTAAGCGCTACTCCGGGGTTGACTAGGGGCGACCCCAAGGCCAGTTGTCCCGGAGCCCAGCTTGCTTCGGCTGACCCGTGAAGCGGGAAAGGCCACGGTGCAAGGTTAAACCAAAAATTCAACAGTGGCCGTTGTCACCGTAGGGTGTCACACTGCGACCGCAGCAAATGGCGGATTTGATCGTTCAGACGGGTTTGGCTGACGCTACCCCACGCCTGAACGACGTCGCTTAACAGCACAAAGTGTGTTGTTTAGCGCACTGATACGATGTTGTTCGAGTAGAAAAGTTTTGAAGTGCGCACCGAAAAGTGCGGTTAAAACAAGACCACCGACCCGGCTTGATATTATTTACATGAAAGGTTTCCGGGTACGGTGGTAATGCCTGACGTCTTAGAGCGCCTCTGCGCGCCGGCACGGCGAGCTCGTAGCTCACGTTGCACGGCGTTCGACGGCTGCTCAGCTTCTGCGCACAAAACAAAGCTTCGTCAGGACTGCGTATTCCAATGGCACTGGTCCGAGTGAGACAGCAATAGTGCGGGGACTATTGCGGTCTCACTGGGAGATACTGGCGGAGCTGAAGACAGGTGTGCACGGCGTGGCGGCACAGGGCGGAATGAGTCCAGTGTCGTCGTCGCCGATGAAAAAAAAAAAAAAAAAAAAAAGGAAAGAAAGGTTACCACACTACACCGGAAGACGTAGAGTTGGTAGGCCCCCCAGGTGGACTGACGACATCGTGAAAGTCGCGGGTAGCCAATGGCTACAAGTGGCTAACAGCCGTTCTTTGTGGCGATCTATGGGGGAGGGGCCTTTGTTCAGCAGTGGACGTTTTCCGGCTGATGATGATGATGATCATACATTTATATAAAAATAAATATATATTCCTATGATGTTCCTGCCCTCGAGGGCAAGAAATATTCTGATACATAAGTTAATTGGCCGATATATATAACTTTATATAGTGAAATAGTTAATTATTGATCAGGTATTTTCTATTTTTTTGTCAATTTCATTTTTTTTACGCATATAGGTAAGCCATTGACCACTCTCTCACCTGATAGTAAGTGACGATGTGGTCGAAGATGTTGTTCAGGCTAACCTATAATTACTGATATGCATAGGTATGTTAAAAAATATACACTGCTTCCTCACACAAAATGTTAATGGTTTTGCTTCAAGTGGAATTCTGAGGAATTAATAGGTTTTTATTTCTCCTGTAGCCCAAAGGATTGATCAATATTAAATATTTTAGGTGGTCTAAAATTCGATGTTCAAAGTGTAAATACCCTTTATTTATTTATTTACATTTTGTGTTAAATAGTTTTTTTATAAATAATTTAACTAACATGCAAAATACAAATTCATGTTTTTTTATGTTAATGTGACGGAATAAGCGCGAGGCGCACCTGATGTTAAGCGGATAACCTCTGCCTATAACAGATGCATTTCGTTACAAGTCACGAATTGCACTGCGCCCGTCACCTTCAGACATAATTGTTAAGTTTCATGTGCCTGTAATTTCACTGGCTCTCAAGGACTGCTGCCGGAATGCACCGTTAGGTGCTTGGCGACAGATTTTCTACTTGAGGGTGGTCGCTAGCCAGACCGGCACTTGCAAAATGCCCTTCCACTATGCGGTGAAGCAGGATTCGAGCCATGGACCTGCTACGTGGCCGTCCATAGCCAATGCCACTGAGCCATCACTGCTTCATGTTAATAAACAGCTTGATGACTTAGGCATAGAACATATAAAAATACTACGACTGAGGTAATAACGACTTATAAAAACCAAAGAGGCTTCATAATAGATTATGAAGATATTACTTTTATTTTTTTACTTTATACGATATATATATTCAGGGCGGTGAGAACGCTGCAGCTTTCTATGTAAGCCTTTACTCTAATTAATCTGTAGATAGCTTTACTGTTCTATTTTTACGGGCGTCTATCGCCATAGATTGGATTTAGTATAGACGCTCTGCGGTTCAGTCGTTAAATCGATTTCAATGCATTCCGATAGCTTTTATTTTTATGCTGCAGTAAAGAGAAAATGGCTCTGAATTATCGACTTTCGTTGACGATAAAAAGATAATGGTCGAGATGCTTTGAAAAGATTTATAATGTAATATATACGTACTGTTTTAAAAATTGTAGCTAGCGAGCTAAAGTTGAAAATTATTAGGCATTTTGAGAGGTTAAAAAGATTGAAGAGTTTAAAAATAGATGTTATCTGCTTTGGACTTTATGACGTATGTATGTAGTTAAGTATATGCTGGGCCTAAATTTGTGTCTAAACTTTAGCTTAGAATAATAAAACGGAATATTTTAGTAGATAGATAGATAGATAGATAATTCTTTATTATTACACGACTTACTATACAGAAATAACATCAAAAAGAAATCTTACAATAAAGTGTCACAATGGGCGGCCTTATCACTAATAGTGATCTCTTCCAGGCAACCTTTGGATGGAGAGGAAATACAGGAATAACAAGAAGGGTGTAATAAAAGATAAAGGTACAATCAAATCAAGACAAAAATACATAACTAAAGAAAATTAGTATAATTTGATAGTTATTTTTTTGTGGTTAGGTGGTAGTAGCATTAACTTTTTAAAGCCCTTGGTCGATGCGACGCGTCATCACAAAGCTCCGCATATTTGGCTCGCTAGCATGCTGGGCACGCTGAAAATTGGTGGTGAGCTGGAGCATTTGAACAACCTACAGGCCTTCAAAGAGTTGCCTAAATGCTTTCATTGTATTAGGTTTAGTCTGTTTGACGGATTGTCAAAAATAAATTACGATTTACTAAGAAAGCTATATGATGTTGATGCTGTAGAAGTATCCTACATGTTAATCCAGGACGTAAACAATACATATTCAAAGTTTCATCCAAATCGGTTCATCCGCTTCAGGGTGGAGGAGTAACAACCTTCACTCCCACACTCAAAAACTTTTGCATTTATAATGTTAGCGTGAAGAATGATTGTATAAAAGTAATTATTTTCTAAATTATTTTAATATCAGTTTTACAGTTATTTGTACGTAGGCGATTTAAATCTTTTTAATTGATTATTTACGATTCTTCATCTTAGTTATACACATTATTTACCTAATGACATGTATGTTTACCACGTATATGACATAATACGTATTTCTCTGTTAGTAAATTGAAATTATTTTGAGAAATAAATGATTTAAACCGTAAAATAGAATTTAAAATCCTATGAGTCACATTTCAACGCTGAGGCTTTAAGATTACCATAAAAAGGTTTAACAAGTAGAGCAACAAAGATCTGATCTATTAAACAGAAACTGAATACAGTGCCCAACTTTAATTAGAGATAGCGTTGTTGAAACTCGTTCATTCAATAGTTAAAGCGAGTTTAAAGTAAGCATTAAAACTATTGCTTTGAGGCGGAAGTGAAGCTTAGGAGAACGTACTATGACTTATTCTGTGGAGCGGGTTGAACTCGATCAGTTGGTAATTTAGAACTTGATTTATTTTTTAAGATACTTCCAGAAATTCAGAAGGGCAAATGTGTTTTATATAATATTTATTATGCAATAAATCCGAAAAATATAATATTATAAAAATATTTGTTTGGAATATAATATGGAAACGACTTGAAACACTCTAAAGAATGAATTAACTTGTCACATTTTCACGGTCATCAGCCTATTACAACAAATTTATTTCTTATTTTTTCTCTGTTGGATATCAGTTCCTTTTTTTATATGCTAGCGTATTTTATAGCTGAAATTAACCACTATCCCATCCATTGGTAAATGATGATATAGTTGAAATATGTTCATCAGCTTCGACCTATCATGGGATCTGGCTCTTGTAAATTGTATCATTCGCTCGCTAGCAAAGCTATTTTTCGAATTACCGTAGCATTGGAACCTACTATTTTTTAAGCACTCCTTTCGCTCGTGGTTCTATCCCAGGATCCTTCACTGCCTCAGAATTCAATATAAGTATATGTGCCCAATAACAACTTTGCGGCTTTGTATAACAAATAACTATTGTTTCTCGGGTGGCGTATATTGAATCTCTCGGATAAGGACCAACAAATCTAGAAATAAACAGGAATATATATGATATATGGCTGCTGAACCAAATTAATTTTAGGAAACTATAGGCTTACTTAGTTATTAAACTAACTTCTTTCACAAACTGCAACTATTTCTATTTCGGCGAGTGCTTTTAACATATAACCCTAAATACAAATAAAATAAATTCTAATTTTGTTTGAACAGAAAATTGAAACTCCTACCTAATTGAACAGCTTTATTAAGTCCGTTGAATAACCAAGCGGCACTTTAAAACATGGTCGCACCAATTAAGTGTGCCATTTCGGCGGTGCTATGAATAATAAATAAGCTAAACCAAGACAAATTGCCATCAACTCTTCTATGGTTATCAAAGACTAGAATAATGTAATTTACATATTTTCATTAATATTACAATTTGATGTTTTCGTGGCCGAGGTCTTTAGGAACCGTGGCTAGGCCACCACGGTGAAACTAAGGGAAGGCTTTTGTCCTCAAGCACGTGTTGAATGGGCCGTAAGTTGCAGTGTAGTATGGGTGGCACCGTAGCGTAAGGATGGAAGCTGCGGCAGGAGAGGCGTGACAATATCACGATGGGCCGCTCTCCCTACCTTTTTTAGCCTTCCTGGCCTATAATGGGGTCTCCCCTGGGTGGGCTCCGGCGAGTTCGAAAGTGTCTCCACGTTCTCGCAAGATGTGTTACACCCAAAAGTGTTACACTGTCAGGTAGTACGAGTACTGAGGTATTTACCTATTAAAACTTTTTAAGTCATATAAAACTTCGAGTTTTCAATACGCATATTACAGAAAAGTTTTAAATTTATAGTGTTCGAAATTCAACAGACAAATACAAAGCCAATTTTGACAGTGGTCGATGAAACTCACCGCGATCGAAACATCTCGAGTCACTCGAGGTTAGTTAATATTTGGTATAAATTGCACATAATTATGTACCCGATGGTAAATATAACTATGACATGGCTCGGATTACCGATTTTGTATAGAAGTTTTATAGTTTCTACAGTCAATCTTTAGTAGTATATTCAGAGCTAACTGCTTGTTTTAACAAAGTAATGGAACAAAATTTCATTCATTTTAGTGCTCTAATAAAACAAAATAATGTAAAGTACAATTAACTCTGATGGCTTTGGAGCCAATTCAATTAAAAGTTGATAAGTGTTATAATTAAATTCTGTCAAATGGAAGAGTGTCATTTCAATTAGGCTGTAAAGCCAAACGCGACTTTCATTCTTTAGAGGCATACACAATAGATAGATAGATAGAAAACTCTTTATTGTTACACCACTTTAGAAATATAAAAGTTTACACATTAAATTATAATAACATAGTGTTACAATGGGCGGCATTATCACTAAAAGTGATCTCTACCAGGCAACCTTAGGATGGAGTTGAACGAATAAAACAATAGAGGCGGGTGTAATCCAAATACATAATCAAATTTCATAAAAACATTTTAAAATAAAACGTATTTTAGTGTAATTTCTAAACAAATATATAAAAAATAGCATACATATAGGTTACTTATAAACAAAAAATACCTTTCTTCGGGCTAGTATTTCCCCAAAACGTATAGGTAGAGGTAGATAAATAGGTATAGAGCGAAATGAATGACTTGTTTAGTAGCTTATCTATTTATAGCTAGTTGTAAAATAAACATAGATATTTGTATGTCGATTTAGGTGACAGCCTGAATGCTTGTCCGACGTCATCTACTGCTTCTCTAATCGGCAAAGACTTTTATATCTACATAATATACAAAGTGTTTGCGTTATTGAGCAAGTCATAGCACAAAGATTGTAGTCAACAGTACTACCGGGGAATTACCTACTGCCACCAAAGCTACCGCCAAGCAGTTTATGTTCACATTCCGGTTTGAAGTCTGGTTGCCGGTGAAATTACTGGTACATGAGACTTAACTTTATATCTCAGGGTGATAGGCGCAGTGCAATTCGCTACTTGTGTCTAACTGCATATAAGCAGAGGTTACCGTTTAAAACCAGGTAGGCCTCACGCTTATTCCATCACGAGGGCATTAAAAAAACATATAATCTTATCATAAAGCTTTTCCATGATTGAACTAATCGGGTGAAGGTGCATATGAGCGCGAATTTTACCACTAATCATGTTATGAATGTTATACGTTGATTGACTATACAAATCTCAATCATGTCATTACGGCAATGTCATGCAATGTCATTTTCCTGAACAAAATGTAACATCTAACATAAAAATTCATGATCTTCCTTTTTATTTCCAACATTATATTATTTAGTAAAAATTAATCCTTATGATAATGCCTTTCGATCGGTATAAAAAAGCTACAGGTTGATTATTTTTCTCGTGTAACGGGTGCAATTTCCGGTTCAATAGTGTAATTATTTAAATATCTGTGAATACAGATTAAATTGTTTTTCTTACATTCTAATAATGTGTTCTTTCAGTTAAATGTTCCATCTACAATATTCAAGGTACTTTCCCTCCATTTGGCATATCCGTGGGATGCCCTGTACAATTTTTAAATGAATACAGATATTCGCAAAGCTATACCTGAGCCAATAATTTTGATATGTAAATTAAATTCTCTGTTAATATATTTTTGAAATGTAATTGCCTAATAAGAATTATGGTTAAAAAGCTCTCAATAACTTTAGTTTGAATAATAACTCGTATTTTAAGATTCCTAATGCCGGTTATATAAAATTACTGTAGATGCCAAAAGTATGTCTGAGTAGAAACAACATTATTCTCACCGTTACAATAAATTATTATTTTGAATATTTTTTTTATTAATTAAATAATTACAATAATTTACCAGGTTTTATTTGTGTGAATAGCTATCGACAAATTTATTGTTCAAATTCAAATTCAAAATCAAAATCATTTATTCAATTTAGGCGTCTACGACGCTCTTATGAAGGTCAATTACAAATTTTAATATTGAAATATTCTACATTGTACTGCCACGTTCAGCAAAAAAAATTTATAGAGCCACTGCGAGAAGGACGGGCAAGAAACTCGGGGCCATTCTTTTAAATATCTTTTAACAATGTGTTATATACAATATAATATGACTATTACAATATTTGTTCTAATTACGTAGGTGACAGGTGACAGCTTGGCAGAGGCGGAACCTTCCAAGCATCTTTGTCGTTTAAGTAATCACAAACTTTGTAGTATGATTTCTTAATCAAAATATTTTTCACATGCAACTTGAATTTTCCTTCTGTGAGCATTGTAATATGTTTGGGAATTTTATTATAAAACCGCACACAATTACCTAAAAAGGACCTTTTGTTTGTCTTTGCTAGTCTAAAACCTGGTACTGGTTGTCACTATTTAATTTAAATTTACTCAATTTTTCCGAACATACATAATGTTTTCAAATATATACAGACTCGGTAAAGTTAATATATCAATTTCTTTAAAAAGATCCCTTAGAGATTCCCTAGGATCCATTTCATATATGGCTCGAATTGCACGCTTTTGTAAGATAAAGATTGTTTCCATCTCAGCAGCAGCTCCCCACAGCAATACACCATACGACATAATACTGTGGAAGTACGCGAAATAAACTAGCCGTGCAGTAGCTACGTCTGTTAACTGTCTTATCTTACTAACTGCATATGCAGCAGAACTAAGTCTTCCGGCTAGATTATGTATATGTGGATTCCACTGTAAAGTTGAGTCCACTTTGATTCCCAGAAAGACTGTCGCTTTGTCAATAGAGAGTTTATCTAAGCAAAGCTTAATGTTTGGTTCAACATAAGGAACATTTGGTAAAGAAAACTTTAAACATTTGGTCTTTTTTGAATTTAAGAGAAGATTATTAGCGGCGAACCATTCAGAGATCATAGATAACACATTATTTATATTTATGAGTTCACTATCTTTCCTATCTACTTTAAAAATCAGAGAGGTGTCATCTGCGAATAAAACAATATCGCAGAAATCTTTGACCATGCAAGGCAGATCATTAATATACGCTAGGAACAGAAAAGGTCCCAAAATTGATCCCTGCGGTACACCTATTTTTACCAAAGACCCGGAAGAAGTATTGCCATTTATTCCAACCATCTGTAGCCTGTCTGACAGATATGACTCTATTACTCTATGTTAATAATTAAATTGTCCCTTAGTAAATCAACGCACTTGGGACACGCTAGGTATTTGCCCACACGTACATGTAGCGAATGATACAGCCCTATGAAGCCTAACTACTTGTCTGGTTTTCTATGCTAATAATATGGACATCTATGAGTACTTATAGTTCCTCTGCATGTGTACTTCAATCAAGCAAATAACTTGGACGCCGGTTGAAGGTGGATCAATTTGGTAATGGCCAAAGGGTAGTCGTTCGACTATTTGTCAATGTCTGCTTGCTGCTACATCACATCGGAACATCATAATCAATTGCGAAGTTAATGATGGAAGGTCATCATTCAACCTCGGATGGAATCGTGGGGAAGTAATTGAACGATGGGAGCCAGTTATATTTACCTTCTGAGTGGGCTGAAACTTTGTTGAGTGAATGTTTACTTTGTAATACGTTCCTTCTATAGGCACTGATTACATATTAATACGAACTTGTACATTTTGCTGTAGCTACCAATTGAAACACACATAAAAATATATTTTTATATGTGATAGGAGGACAAATAAGAAGATAAGTTGAGAAACGCATGCCCCTCCACAAAATGTGATAAATTAAATGTGTGTGTGTGTCACGGATATCGAAGAGATATGTCATAGAAGAGTAGCTCGTGTCGCCAGGATGCGGTCAAACTGACCCTATATACGAGCGGCGTCTATGCACTCCGCTCAGTTGTTTATGTATGCTATACGTGTTTCAGATACTATAATAAAAATCCTTTTTGGTCAGTGGAAGTCTACTAAACAAAGATGACTGTAACAAACTGTGAGGGTGAACTGGCCTGTATCACTATCTAAAATCTTAAATGAAGTAGTGGTCACCTTCCAACGTTTGTATGGAGAAGTGACCAGCCATTTAAAACTTTAAACAAAAGATTTTTCATTAGTGTGTGCAAATTAGCTGGCGACACTGGAACGCATAAGTTACACGCAGACGGTATCTTGTATTGTATCTTAAATATCTGTGGTGTGAGTATATCGATTTTATTGTGAACTCGGACTCGTCTGCGCATTCCGTACACACACCGCACACCGCGGTGACTGAAGACACTTTGATACACACGAGGGTGCGTGTGTTTGTGTTATGTCTATACACTATTTTGCATGTAGGAATACAGAAATTGGAGAGGCGTGCATGTTTAGACTGACGAATCTCAAAGAATCTCACTAGACTTGTATCTTAGACACCTATGAGTGTTATTAATTAAATTAAATAAACATACACCCATTATTATTGAATACATATAATTTGGAAGCGTCTTTTTTACTTACATACTATTAGTTATTAGTACTCCAACCATTCAATCAATGATCATTATCACTATCACAACATAATAGAAAACAAAGTCGCTTTCCACTCTCTGTCCTTATGTATGCTTAGATCTTTAAAACTACGCAACGGATTTTTCTGCGGTACTTTTAATTGATAAGAGTGATTCATGAGGATGGTTTATACGAATACTAAATGCATAACATAGTAGAGAAATACTGATAATTTTAGAGGTTTCTAATGTGATGACGTAAATTAACACTTTCTTTGCGCTATTATTATTGCATACTCTGATTACGAGATGGATCAAAATAATGTACAACAGTATTGCACACCTTAAAAATGTCTGCAAAAAAGTCCGCGATGGAATATGTATGTCTCAATCATACCTATCACAATAACCATTTTCAATCATTTACTTTATATTACGCGTGCTAAGCCGGGGCGGATCGCTAATTATAAAATACATCAAACCATGCTTTAATTATTAGAATTCTCAGCATCCATATGCACAGTTCTGATATAGCATCCAGTAGCAGTGCTCTTTGTGCAAGTTTCTCCGGGGAAGTCCTGCCATAATATCTATTTCTACCGCTAAGCTAAGCCAGTTTGGCTTTCACATTACTGTGTTCCAGTTTGAAGTATATGGGTGCCGGTGAAATTACAGGCACAATGGCTCAGCGTGATAGTTATTACCGCTTTTCACCAAGTGGACCTGGTGCTTGTTTCATCACGATTCCATAATAAAAGGCTAAACTATTTATAAACCGTGGCCCAATATAGTTATTTTCCGCCATAACCTCCACCGATTTGAAAAATTTCCAAATACTAAATCGAAAAAACTCTTCCAATTAACAAATCTGTTCACAAAATTACAAAACAGACTTATCAAGCATTTTTGCTCTAGCTAAAACGTCGTCGCATTACTCTCGCTCAGTCATTATGTATCTATTATTATTATAATCTCAACTTTAAATCTGAGGTGTGCCCATCTCAACTACACCTCAGGCTGTAAGTTAGCACTTCAGCTAAGCTTCAAATGAATTCAGTAGGTAGTTTAGTTCGAGTTTTATAATTATATACGAGGCACGGAAGGTACAACATAGTAGGTCATAAAAATATTGATGCTATTAATTGCTGTAAGTGGTACTGCATGGTAGTAGGTTTGCTTCAACTAACAAACCTTATACGTCTTTCTTGGTGAAGCTTTGGCTTGCCTAACTATTATTGTATATGTGCTATGATTTTTTATGATTTTATGCAGCCAACCAGTATAGTTCAATGCTCGAGTACATCGTGGCTCACACGCACGATTGCGCAATTTGATCCACAGCGTCTTCATTTCTAACCAGAGCAGAGAGTCGACCCGTGTACGTCTTCATTAACATAATATTAGGACACGTCTGAGCTGCGCTACTTTAATCTAAAGCTTTACCTATGTCAGCACATTCGACGCACCACTGGTAACAGTACCAATTAACTCATAAGATCCAACCGAGTGAGGTGAATGAGTGAATGAGCCGAAAGTCGTTTCAAAGATAAATTTTTGGGAAAGGAGGGTAAACGTTTAAGACGTTATATTAACGGGATTCTGAAATTAGTTTCAGGTAGTGTTAACCTCATAACAATGATTATAAACGCCTGATCACGTGATGGTGTACAACCGCTTAGTATTAAAGAATTCAAGTTTGGGTTTCACGTAGTGGTAGGATATTTTGCAGCAAATATGGCACCCAATCACCAAGCTAACGTTCATGTAGTTTTCTTTGAGATTAGAAACACAGTGTTTTAACAAAACATTTAAGCAGTAACTATACTTTTTTGCTTGCATGTCATTAAATGCTCCGAAATCTAGACAAAAATTAAATTAGAGGCAAGCTCAGGAAAAGCTGCAAAGTTACTTATCTTGTTACTATTGAAAACATATAGGGGGACTATACTGCTCGCGTCCGTAGGATTTAGCCCTCGATGTCCTACACGTGTCCCCTGGGTGGCGCCAAAAGAGCAGTACTTTTCAGGTGGTAGGCTTAGGCCGCGGCGTGTTACCACCCACCAGACAAAGCCATGCCGCCAAGCGATCGCGTTACGGCATGATGTCTGGTGAAGCCATTATGGGGAACGGGTCGGAAACAGTTGAGCTTTTTACTATAGCTAGTCGTGACACATTGAAGATCAATTTACCTGGCAGCCAATCTTGGAGAGCAGCGGGATCCGAGGCACGGTTCTCCGCTGGCCGACCGCAGATAGTTGGGGGCCCAAGTAGTGAGCCAGCCACTCATGAAAGGCTGCCCCGCCATCTCGCGAAAAATCCCGGAGGTGCGCCATCGTGCTGGTTGGCGACCAGACGAGAGGACCCGATGGACACCTCTGGGGGGGCTCGGGCGTCCCCGCGGTCTCCAGGATTGGTTTCCTTTAGGTGGAAAGGCCTAATTTGTGTCACGGGTTGGTAATTTGCGCCTCGTTTCCACTTCCGTTTCCCTTTACCTATCTTCACTCCCAATTAAATGAACAAGAGAAACAGAACAAAGGTCCAACAGCGGAAGCACGTCCTCTCTCTCCAAGTGCACCTCTCAAACATTCGAGGCTTGCACTCCAATATCGACCCGGTCCACCACCATCTTGAGACCGCAAGACCGCATATTCTGTTCCTCACGGAGACGCAGATCAAATGTCCTGCTGATGCGTCATACCTTGCCTACCCTGGCTATGTTCTTGAACATAGTTTCAAGGCTAAGGCGGGAGTTTGTATGTATGCTCGCGATGACATTTGCTATCGGCGTCTCCGCAACCTTGAAGACCCCAAATTCTCTGTCATGTGGGTTCTGGTGGACAATGGCATGGAGAAAATTCTTTATGCTAGTGTCTACCGTTCGCACAGCGGAGATGAGGAGACAACCAGGCTCGCAAATTACCTTAGTGAGGCGGCCGATGTGGCCCAACAGAGGTATCCTTCTGCTCAATTAGTGCTTCTGGGGGATTTCAACGCCCACCATCAAGACTGGCTATACCCATACCAGAGCACAGACCACGCTGGTCGAGAGATGCGCAAGCTTGCTTTGACGCTAAACCTCACTCAGCTGGTCCAAGGAGCCACAAGGATACCGGATGTTGATGGCCACACAGCCAATTGCTTGGACCTTCTGCTGACAACAGATCCAGACCGCTACTCGGTGTCGGTTTCATCACCCTTAGGTAGCTCCGACCACTGTCTGGTGAAGTCTGTATCAGTGTACTCCCCGCCCGATCCCAGTCCGAGAGGCACCCGGCGGGTGTGGCGATACAAGTCAGCAGATTGGGATGAGATGCGTTATTTTTTCGCGTCTTACCCTTGGCGGCAAGTTTGTTTTTCTTCGAGCGATCCCTCAACTTGCGTGGATGCTGTGACTGAGGTGTTACGTCAGGGTATGGAATACTTCATATCATTTTCTGACGTCCCGATGTCCAGCAAAGCTCGCCCATGGTTTAATGCTACATGTGGAGATGCAGAAGCGTCAAAACATGAGGCATATTTAGCCTGGGCTGATGCTCGAACCCGCAAATCTAGAGATGTACGTGAAAAGAAGAAAGCATTTAACCTAGCCGCCAAGTTCTGCAAAAAGGCTCTCAAGAAGGCTCGCTTCGACCACATACGCCGAACAGAGAACAAACTTGCTTCTTACCCCTCGGGTAGCAAAGCGTTCTGGTCCCTGGCAAAGTCGATCGAAGAGAACTTCTGCCGTCCCTCACTGCCTCCACTGCTGAAACCTAACGGCTCACTAGCGCACACTGCCGAAGAGAAAGCAAATTTATTTGCCTCTCTGTTTGCAGAGTCTTCACGTTTAGATGCTGGCAATGCTGTTCCTTCTAACCTGCCAAACTGCGGGACGTCAATGTCAGAAATCCGCATTCGACAGTCTGAAGTACGCAAAGCGTTGCGCGATCTGGACGTGAACAAAGCTAGTGGTCCAGACGGTATACCAGCTGTAGTCTTGAGCATGTGTGCGCCTGAGTTGACTCCAATATTGACTCGCCTCTTTCGCTTGTCTATGACGACTGGTCAAGTGCCTAAGTCCTGGAAGCTTGCAAACGTGCAGCCCGTGCCCAAAAAGGGTAGTCGCGCAGACCCTGCCAATTACAGGCCTATTTCAGTCACTTCCATACTCTGTAAGACGATGGAACGTGTACTGAACCACAGGCTCCTAGCATACCTAGAAGTGAATGATCTCCTCAGTGACCGACAATACGGGTTTCGCCGAAACCGGTCTACTGGGGATCTTCTAGTGTATGCCACTCACATCTGGAGCGAAGCCATCGAGAACCACGGAGAGGCGCTTGCTGTTTCTCTCGATATCTCGAAGGCTTTTGACAGGGTTTGGCACGATAGCCTTATTAGCAAGCTTCCTTCATACGGCTTTCCCACTGGTTTATGTGTTTGGATTTCAGATTTCTTGAGGGATCGGTCGATTCGAGTGGTCATCGATGGCTGTTCTTCCGACCAATTGGCTATAAACGCCGGAGTCCCTCAAGGATCAGTACTCTCTGCAACGCTTTTTCTGCTGCATATTAATGATCTGCTTAAGCCCGGTATTTTTGGGTACGCAGACGACAGCACCGTTGTAGAGAGTTATACATCTAACGCACGAACCAGTGCATTACAAATCCAGTCTCATAGGGAAGCGATGGTTCAGCGCTTGAACTTTTCTCTGAAGGCAGTCTCCGATTGGGGCGATGCCAATCTGGTTAAGTTCAATGCAGCTAAAACCCAGGCTTGTCTTTTCTCCGCCAAACGGAGCCCTTTTCAGCTGGCTCCTACTTTCAGGGATGTGTCCGTGCCGATAAGTAACCATCTCGAGCTTCTTGGCATCTCATTAACACCGACTCTCAATTTCGGCTCCTATATTGAGTCTAAAGCCCAGCTAGCCTCAAAAAAGCTTGGTGTTTTGGCTAAGGTGAGACAATACTTCACACCGGGACAGCTGCTGAATCTTTATCAAGCGCAAGTCCGGTCGTGTATGGAGTACTGTTCTCACCTTTGGGATGGTTCTGCCAAATACCAGCTGGAGACACTGGAAGCTATTGAGAGGAGAGCCAAGAGACTCATTAACGACGACGAACTTGTAAGCAAGAGACTCCAAAGTCTCGAGCATCGCCGCAAAGTCGCTTGCTTATCGGTTTTTTATCGGATACATTTCGGGGAGTGTGCCACAGAACTACATGATTTGATTCCGCCATCCCCATTCTTTAACCGGACATCCAGGGATACTCCGAAGCGCCACCGCTATATGGTAGATATTCCATTTACCCGAACAAAGCGATTTGCTTCTTCGTTCATTATACGAACCGCTAGGGAATGGAATACCCTGCCTGAGTCTGTGTTTCCGGTTAAGTACAATATGGGGGTCTTCAAAACGCGAGTGAACAGGTATCTTCTGGGTAAGCGCGCTCCATCATCGACCGCATCATCACTTAACATCAAGTGAGATAGTGGTCAAGTGCTAACCAGTTAATTATAAAAAAAAAAAAAAAAAAAAAAACATTATTAAGTATATTGAGACAAACCCAATTGCCGGACTTATGAAAAATAGATCGTACTCTTTAAATATGCTTTGTACAAGGCAGTGATTTAGGACCTATCCTTCTTGTTTTTATAAATTATTTGCCAAAATTTACGAAACTCCAATGTCTTTTTTCGCGAAATATATAAAAAAAATTCGAAAAGCAATAAGTTAATGTAAAAAGATATTTTACGACGATAATATAACGAGATATCCTAACCAGTTATACGTGCCATCTCAACAACTGAACCTTACCGAGCAAAACGCTTATTGTATTCCAATTGAAGTCAAGTTTTAGTAGCATTAGAAGTATAGAAGTAGAACTTTTTGTGCGAGTTCGTCCGGGGAAGTACCCGTACACATTACTGTTTTCTGGTTTGAAGTTGTTATGTTGAAGTTTAAAATTACAGGTACATTTTACTTAACAACTATATGTCTCAGGGTGATGGACGCATAGCAGTTACCCACTTATGATGAACTGCATCTGTTACAGGCAGATGTTACCGCTTGGTGCTTGCTCCATCGCGATAACCTAAAAAAAACATTACTTGAAAAATCAAATATTGAGACTTACATCTGACGTGAAAAAAAAAAACAATGAACTATTACAAAGTTATTACTCGACAAGTAGATTAAATTTTAAATTAATTTATTGTGTGTGCGTTAAATAGTAATCCATTGATTAGAATAAATAATCTGTTAATCTAAACTCTGGTAATTACTTTGAACAATATTAATTGTTTTGCATGGAAATTTATTCAGTATTATATAAGTAGGTATTATTAATGTGAGTTGATAATTATAAAAAAATAATAATGTTGTAGATATTGGTGTTATTATTTGTGTGAACTGTACTTAAAGTTAATTTGCACTCTGCACATGTGTACCCCAAAATACAGCAAATTATTTCAATTCATTCATTAATTATTACTATTTTTTTTTACGGTATGAAGTGCGATGATAAAAAGCTGCCCACCATTGCTAAGCGTCACGCATGTCCATTACAGTTTCAGTGTCACCATCCCCGTTCTGCATGACGCTGCACTGCGCTCGTCACTTCAAGACTTTAGTTCTTATTACAGTTTCAGTGTCACCATCCCCGTTCTGCATGACGCTGCACTGCACTCGTCACTTCAAGGCTTTAGTTCTTATGATGTATGGCCAGTAATTGCACTTGCTATAGTTCCCTTTACGCCTGAACACTGCTTTGAGGCAGAATATCTGATACTGTTGGTGTACCCACTATGGTGAAATCTTGTTAATAATTAGGCATTTGTTCTTTTAAATACGTATAACGACCAATCTAGCAATAATATGACAATCGGAACTAATAATGATATCCGCACATTAGCAACACATCTCTAAATATGTTATATCGTTCAATGCCTCATACAATAATCAATTGACCACAATAATTGTCTTCTAGTGTATGAGTCAGATCACCAGGTTAGGTATTGGGCACGGATTTCGAAAGGGAGTCTCCCTTCCTAAATCCGTGGTTTTGGGCTTTTCTAACAAAGAAAAGCTTCGTTCGTCAAATGTAAATAAACGCTCCTATAGGGAACCAAAACATTTCCGGCAAAAATAGGGTGTTCAGATACATCTCACACACAAATCATCTGCTCTTTGGATATTTACCTATTTGCATACGGAATAACTTGTAGTACCTACCTTGCTAAAAAGTCCGCAGGCTAATTATATAATTTGGTAACAACAAAATCTGATTGAAATCATTGAATGACAGTGGTTACGCGTTGTATTTACGTTTGTTACTAACTTCATCTGATACTAAAAGCTTTAGTTGATAACAAATGTTATAGATTCCAAAAATTTTTTGTTGGTAACAATTTACATAATTCTTGGTGGGTACCATCGAAGCGTCAGAAACTCAGCCTCGAAGCAGTACTTAGTGTGCAAAACCTATAATGTTTAGGTGTGAAGAATACAATCAAGTGTTCGGTGTGGTGAAGTACAATTATTTTTTATGTTATTGTGACTGAACAAGCTCGAGGCCGACCTGATGTTAAGCGGACCAACCTCTAACTATAACAGATACATTTCGTCCCAAATCACGAATTGCATATGCGCCCGTCCCCTTGAGATATATCTTGAGATATGTAATAATTTCACTGGCTATCATGCATTGCTGCCGGAACGCACCGTTAGGTGCTTGGCGACAGATTTTCTACTTCAAGGTGGTCGCTAGCCAGGCAGGCTTTCGAAAAATGGCCTTCCACCATGCGGTGAAGCTCAAGCCCGCGGCGGGATTCGAACCATGGACCTGCTGCACGGCTGTCCATTGCCAATGCCACTGAGCCATCAATGCTTCAAAATAAATATATTTTAGTACTTCACCGAAAATAAACATATTTCAGTCACGAGTTTTTCAGCTGACAGAGACACTATTCTTAGAACTATAGCTTTTTTATGTTATTGTGACGGAACATACCTAGCCACCTAATGTTAAGCGGACTAACCTCTGCCCATAACAGATGCATTTCGCCACAAGTCACGAATTGCATATGCGCCCATCACCTTGAGACATATCTGTTAAGTCTTATGTGCCTGTAATAATTTCACTGGCTCTCAAGGACTGCTGCCGGAACGCACAGTTAGGTGCTTGGCGATAGATTTTCTACTTGAGGGTGGTCGCTAGCCAGGCGGGCAGTCGCAAAATGCCCTTCCACCAAGCGGTGAAGCTCAAGTCCGCGGCAGGATTCGAACCATGGACCTTGTGCGCGGCAGTCCATATCCAATGCCACTGAGCCATCACTGCTTCCTGTAACAACATAGTTCGCAACTAGCCAGTTCAAACTATTATGTACAGGACTTTAGCCACAGATTGAATACGGGTTATTACTCAATCTAAAGTTACATGTTAGACCGAACCTCAGGGTTACCTATATTATGATCTGAAGTTCCGAACTGAACTATACACTGTAGTAAACAAGTAGTTATTTAGCTATCACGTATGTTTATATTATAGCATAATGTTCAGTAATTGGAAGCTATTGTGTTGTAGTAAGGCAATTGTAGTCAATTAGCAATTAGTAATTTGATGTATAGTTAATATTATTTGATCGTAGGCAGTTCCTCTGTAGATAAGTATTAGAAGTGACTAACAGACTGGTGTCTATTATCATAATATTTTTTTCTGTTTTGCATCAGATTGACCGTAAACTAAAACCCAAAAAACAATTGTATGATGATATGTTCTTACTTTTTCACCGACTTCCAAAAAAGGAGGAGGTTCTCAATTCGTCTGTTTTTTTTTATGTTTGTTACCTCAGATCTCTTGACTGGGTGAACCGATTTTGAAAATTCTTTTTTTCTTTTGAAAGCTGATGCTTGTCGTTTGGTCATATTTTAAATTTCATCAAAATCGGTCAAGCCGTTTTTGAGCTACACTAAAAAGCATGAAAAATTTTTTTTAACAAAAAATGAAATAGACTTCAACACCCAAAAGTGTGAAATAACTTGTCGAAGTCGGTACCATGCGAACAATATTGTGATAATAGGTACTTTTGAACCATCATGGTACCGACTTCAACAAGTTATTTCACACTTTTGGCTGTTGAAGTCAGTTCCATTTTTTGTTAAAAATGTTTAGTAATAAGGTAATTGATCCAAAAAGGTGGAAGATATCAATTATTGGTGTATTTTTATGTATGTATGTAAATATCTCCCTTAGCTGTAAACCTATAGATAGTGTCATTAACATTTTATATGCATTAAAATATACAATATTTGATTTAGAAAGTCAACCGTATTATTCTTGATCAGTAATAACAAGGAAAATATTAATGTACATAAGGATATCCTACCGCGCGTTAGGATGCTAACTTTTCTTTCCATATATTGTTTCTTTATCGTATCCCGAGAACAGATGCAACCACGATCATCACGTATTTCTGAATGGTTTGTTATATATCTATAATTAAAATATATAATGTATATACACCAAAAAAAAAATTTAAACGTTTGAAGTCCCATTCGTTCTATGTATAACGATGAAATCACATATATTTTTTATGCCTGATAGGGTAGCCTTTGATCACTATCTCACCTGATGGTATGTGATGATGTGGTCGAAGATGTTGTTCAGGCTAACCTAGAATTACTGGCTCTCAAGGACAGTTGCCGGAACACATCGTAAGGTGCTTGGCGACAGATTTTCTACTTGAGGGTGGTAGCTACCCAGGTGGGCATTCGCAAAATGCCCTTCCACCATACTCGTACTGTAACGACTGCCATCTGAAAACAACAACCAGGACCAACAGCTTAACGTGCCCTCCGAAGCACGGAAGCACTCAGTATTAATGTCACTAGCGGTCACCCATCCAAGCCATGACCGCGGCGGACGTTGCTTAACTTTGCTGATCAATTCTGAATGGCTAAGCAAACTTCGCTACGAGCGCTTCGAAATGTTAAATGTAATAGATAATAAATGTTAAATTGAAATTAAAGCACATATTTAGAAAATACACTTATTACATTATAAAAAAAAATTCCGCTCATGTTTATATATTTTATATGAAGACACGGGTGTTTGAGCGTGAACTTACTATGAGTCGATATCACTATCGACAATGTTTCGGCTTGTACCGAAAGCCTTCTTCAGGATTTTGAGTGTGGTACGTCCGCCACGCTCATACACCCGTGTCTTCATATAAAATATAATACACTAGTCTTATATAAATTGTATGTTCACAAATTATACAATAAATTATATAACATAGAATGAACTAGACACTGATTATTTGATCAAATTTAAAATAGAATAAAATTATAAATCTCAATAAAAATATGGATTAATAGCGAATGCCCAAAAAATTATAATACATCTCCAAAATGGAAAAAGGCGCATGAACGACAACAAAACCGAAATAATATTAAATTAAAACACACGTATTAATAAATGCATCCCAAAGATGAGATCGATTTTAAGCTCCGATTAAATATAGGGTATATTTGAAGATTTTATGGCGTAATTTTCACGTTCAAGTATGGAACATCTGTTATTAGTAATAGCTCAGTGCAATTATTGTGAATATTGTTTTGTATAATTTTGATGCCATACGGAGCGGCATATTCGCTGAGGCGAAAAAGCTCCTTAAATAAAGATTTAAAAAAAGTGTGGAACATCAGTCAAAAACTGCATCTTAAGTTTAATCTCAACTTTGAAATGCATTTATTAATACGAGCCGAAGAGCAGGTAGTGAATGGTATTAGCAGACTATGACACCTGTACTTCAGTGTCGGTATACTATAGTGTAAGTAGTCATTTTAAGTAATTTTAGTAAAGGAAACAAATATAGTAACGAGATTATTCTGTAACTATTCTCTCGATATGGAACCAATTTTGAAAATAAAGCAGTCATTGAGTATTCCAATAAATAAATGTAAAATAAAAAAGCTCCTTCTAAAATTAATAATAAATTGCGGAACACCCATTAGTCTATTAGAGCTCTAAGGATTTGAATAATTATGGCATCAACTTCAATAAATTTTAAATAATGCTCTTAGTAGGATTAATGCCTTTAGAAATAATTTTAGATGTTACCTCTGATCGTGTCTTTGTAAGTTGAGAACTGACATGATTATTGTTTTTTTGAGAATGTTCCTTACCTACCACCGTCAAGGTATCTGCCGCTAAGCACCTAACAGTGTGTTCCGGCAGCAGTCCTTGCGAGCTAGTCAGTAATTAATAAATTACAGGTACATGAAACGTAACGACTGTGTCAAAGAGTGATGGGTGCGGTGCAGTTCGTCACTTGTGAAATGCAGGTGTTATAGGCAGAGGTTACTGCATAACATCAGATGGGCCTCGTGCCTGTTCCGTCAACGCCTTTTTTGCTAGCAGTATAGAGTCGCAAAATGTAATAAAATGTTTTGACTTTGATTTGATGTATTGATAAAGTAAGGCCCCAGTAGCAATGCAAAGAGGCCATAATTTAAATCAATCTGCGGGTTTGGGCTACATCATAATGTTAATAGGGTATTTTAAGTTTGCCCGCATGGCGAGCTACTACTCTCAAGAAAAGAATCTATTAAGCACCTAAATCATGTGATCGAGTGTTTTTATTGTAAGAAAGCATTGTTTTTTTCGCAACAAATTAATAATGATATGACATTATATAAAAAAAACTAGTTCCCATTCCCACATCAGCAATAAGCAAGAGCGTATACGTATTATGTCTAGTCCATAATATACGAAACAGAAGTTATAGTTGACTAACATTGTAATTTCTGCTTTAAAGCTTACTCGTACTAAGCGAATATGCATACAACCATACAAAATTACAACGAAAGTATAAATTTAAACCACGAGCATAGAACATATTATACTCCAGCCACGAGCGCTATTCGATCCCGCCACCATCCGTCCCTCAGGCGAAGCATGTTCCTAGAACCTACCTTTGGGTTACTTACCTTTTTTTTATGCCTGATAGTTTAGCCTTTGACAGATTTTCAACTTGAGGGTGGTAGCTAGCCAGGCGGGCATTTACAAAGTGCCCTACCACCATGCTGTAACGACTGCTATCATAAGACAACAACCGGGACCGACGGCTTAACGTGCCCTCCGAAGCACGGAAGCGCTCAGTAGTAATGCCCAACCAGCGGTCACCCATCCAAGTCATGACCGCGGCGGACGTTGCTTAACTTTGCTGATCGATTCAGAATGGCTAAGCAAACTTGGCTACGAGCGCTTCAAAATATGATCTAAACCCAACGCAGTAAGCTAGTAGCTATTTACTCGTAGCTATTATATATAATATAAGTATGTTTAGGATTCTGTTCATAACCTGGTTTTCGTTGTGTTGTAGTATGGCATTTGCAGTCAATTGGCGATTCGAAGTACATATTAGATCATACGAATTACTCGTACTTAAATATATCCTAGGTAGTTCCGTCATTACATTAGTATTAGTATCAGTTAGACATGCGAGTTGTCCTATAAAGGGGCGGAGCATGTCTCGGCAGGTTTGAATCCTACTCCCGGATCGAATTTTTCTTTTCGTTGTATTTTTGTAGCAGTTAGAAATATCCAGAAAAAGATAGACCGACCTATATTCTTTAACTGCGTGAATACTTGGAAAATAGCATATCGGCAACAAAATAAAGCTTAGTTGAAATTCGTCTGAAATTATTAAGTACATCGGTAAAAATACTTATTATACTACTTATTATAATTATTTATTAATCCTTAGGTATTTGAAGTATATAAAACTTTCGGAAGGAGTTATCAAATTTAATCTTTAAAAAAGTACGTACTGTTTTGTAATGCCAGCCCAAACATTTATGTTAATTCTGTAAAAAAATACTGTTTTGTTTTAAACCGCAGTTACTTTAGTAGGAAATAATGTAAATAATTACACCAAATTTTGTACACTTTTTGTTGAAGTACACGTCTTTTCTAGAATATCTTATAAATATATTCTCAATTAGGTTATTTTTTGGATTCGGAGTGATGAATTGTGATTCAAACACTGACACTTCACCGGATAGTGGCATATAAAGCATTTTATGGATGGCTAAAGTTACGAGTAGATTCAATTGGATGCCAAGAACCCTGCTGCATGGCTTGGGCCAGCCATGCGATCATATAGGTATACCCAATGACTCCACGAAGAAATCTATAACATTCTTAAGTGTGTATACGTACAAGTCGTTAACGAATTCACAAGAATTTTAAATTTACATCGAAGTTTGGTATAAAAGTATCAAAGGTACGAAAATTTAAACAATCTTGGAATTTGGTGTTTGAAACACGAAAGAAAAACTAGGCAAAAAGACTTCTTTACTCATCTAAAGAAAGGCGAAAAGAATTCCGACAATCCCAGCATTTTATGGCAAATACAACTGTGGAAAATAGAAGTCTACAAAGAAGTTCGACTTAAAGGTAGGCATTTTATCTCTCAGACTAAAAACATTCAGTCAGTGTTCAGTACAAATGGGTTCTCTCAAAATGTGAGTAATTCATTTATCTTCCTTATACGCTTGTTTTGCTTCTGCGTTTTCAGCGTATCAATAAATCACGCACCTTGCTTCCTTACTCAGAATAATTTTCTTGCCTATACGTCTTGCCATTGTCCGAAAAACCATTTGTATACTTTTTTACTACAACGCATTAGCTGGCTAGGATTTTATGTTTCTAACAAACTTTTGTGATTGGAATTAAGACCGTGAAAAGGATGTAACTATTATCTAGGATCTCTTAAGTACTAGGAACTTTTTATTCTATTGGCGTTCGTAGTCGACTTTCTTTAATCAGAGAATTTGTGCCCAAGGCTTGAATGGAACAGTTGGGAGAAGAAAACTTCTTAAACGCATTCTGATCAAATCTAAAGCATTTCAACAGAAAAAGCCAGTTTAGAATTCAACCAACGGCTACGAGCGGGTGGATACTTACGAAGCATGTGAGAAGTGGGTGGTGCAAATAATCAAAGTCGGCTCGTGTGAAATATTATAAAATATATGTATTGGTGTGACCACAGCTATATTATCTTCTAAAATAAAGTTAAATACAGTCAGTATATAATAACTTAGGCAAACTCCAGTAATGTTTTAGTTTTTGTAAATAGAATAAAAAAATGAGGCTGTTCGTACCAAACTGCAAAATGAGTGGTCTCTACCTACCAGAACATTTTATTATTTTTCTAATGTATCACTCTACCATGCACGATCGGTTGAATTCACCCAATCAAAGGTAATGATTGATATACTAGTGCGTAATAGAATCTCTACAAAGTTAAGTTAGTACTTAATCGCAAATTATATGCGAGTAAACAGAGCATTTTCAATTTAACCCGGTAATTTATCTCTACAAAGTTAAGTTAGTACCTAACTGAAAATTATATGCGAGTAAACAGAGCATTTTCAATTTAACCGGGTAACAACAAAGAGGTTTAAGGCTAAGTATATGTTAATCAACCACCATACATTTGCCCGAGCAAAAAAAAACTTGCGCGCTATTTTCCATACTTTTCGTATGTTGTTTGTATCGCATTTGTGCAATATATTTTTTTTCCTCCCAGCGGTGTTGAAAAAGTGCGTATGAAACTCGTGAGCAACTTGCTCATTATACACTCGGCTGATTTACGCTACAACCCACAGCCTCGTGTATAATGAGCAACTTAGCTCACTTGTATCATATTATACTATTATTCAATTTAATCGTCTATGATCCTCGGATGAAAGTCAATTAGATATTTTGTAGTATTTGTCTGTAGTACAACTAATATTCAGCAAAACCCTAATAACATCATAAAAATACAAAGGGAAAAAAACGCAAAGGATAGAAATTAGGTTAACCTACGTACGAGTCGGACGCCCGGTAAAGGTCTTAATAAAAGAAAACTCCATTAAGAGGACACAAGGAAGCGTGGCAAGCCTTTGAGGAGGTAATATGCTCTTTTCTTCGAAGTTCCTTCATCCGACGAAAAGCAAAGTTATCTCCAAGGGCCTGCAGGCTGCAAAAAAGATCGCATTCCATCACAATCTGCCGAAACAAGACGACAGCCCACGAAATGAGGCGAGTTAGGACTGTAAATGACACTGAACGGATCAGGAAGTGATCCAAAAATCCGAGGGGCTGTTAACGGACACTGAATAGCTGTTCGGTTCAGCAGAAAGTGTAGCAGGGTAGGTTTCAAAATTCAGGTAATCATTTTCGATGTGACCTTTTGTGCCAGATTTAGACATTACTGCTATTAGCAGACCTATAAATGATCGCGTAGATTCTCGGATGGTTATAGCAGTCTACGCTATGTAAGATAGGTCTCTCCCTTTAAGATTGCTTTCGTGATATGCTCAGATTTTCCGTCTGACGAAAAACATACACCCACCCAGAGCAAAAAGGAATGATCCAGTTTTACCTCAGGTTGTAAGGATGGAAGATTCTCTCGGAGAGCATAATATATACTATATATAGCTCAGATAGCATATTTCGGTCAGAAAGAGCAAGGCTGACTCAGTCGCCAGGTGGTAATGGGTAGCATTCCGATCAGAACGGAGACTCCACATGTTACAAAGTCCAAGGTAAGCTTGTTAGGGGTTGACTTAAACCTCTGGCCTTGTTTGCACTGAGAAACTGATATAAAACTGAAGTTGCCAATCCTTCCAATTCTACAAGTCGTGTGGGTAACGCCCGGAGATGGATTCTCCAGCGATATGCAGTTGGTACCCTCCTGAAATAATATCTCTTGAAACTGTGCTGTGGTGGCATTTGCACCTTCCCGGGAAACAGAAGTAGCTTTGTGTGCTCGATCGTATGTAACATTCTAACATTTTATGCGACTACTACCCACGCGAGCGTAGCGGCGGGTAACTGCTAGTAATAAGTTATTGGCGGTATCTATTGCATTACACAAAGCGACAGATAATTCCATGTAGCGAAAATATTAAATTGCATGACAAGATTATTATTTTCGCCGAAGCACTATAATCTAGACGCCCACTTTCTTTCGCCACAAAATAGAATCAGCTTAAGTTGATTTCTTTAGAATCACGCAAATAGAAAAATGTTATAATTATATTGATATTTTATACTAAAAACCTTTTTGGATTTATACACGTTAGTGTCAAGTAATAATACTTGAATAATACAATAAAATTATTCAAGTATTGAAAAAATATAACGTATAGGTAATACGCTGACTCAAAGCTCTATAAATATGTGAATGCATTACTAATGATGTAGATTGTCCATTTTTCTGCCTACGGAACGACCATCTCGGACATGACAAAAATATGGCTAGTTAATGTAGGTAGTTAATAATGCCTGTGTACTATAAAGGCCATCGTTCAAATATCGCCTTCGATATGTCCCGTTTTAATAACATTATAGAGTTTAATGCTTAACATGGCTAGTGATTGAACATGAATTGCAATTAATATTAATCATGAAATGATATTGACTAAATTAATTGTTGAAATATTGACCATCATTTTTGTTTTAGCGAGCGTACACTAGCGTTCACGTAATAATATACTATATAGGTATATTGGAAACACAATAACTTACGACTTCAACAATATAATAAATACTAATAAGTGCCAGTTGGTATAACGTTCCTAAAGTCCTAATTATTACTAGGGTGTATTCCGGTCCGATCCCATTAAGTGATAACACATGGTATCAGTTACTAGCGGCATTGCTTTGTTGAACAACAACGAATCATTTTTAATTTCATTCATCTGTTGCATAAGTCTTTAGTACTTAAGTTAATCTTTATTCAGCAGGCTATCTAGGTTTAAATTTGAAATAGGATTAAAATTAAAATAAACCAGTGAATCTAAATTCTTAATGTTTCAAAAACATTCAGTTCTTCAATTTTATTATCACTTAGGGCTCTATATAAACATGTTTTCTTAATTCTGATCTTTGTATAATTATAATCTTGTTATTTTTATATTATGACTATTAATATTTTTACTATTACTAACTACAAGTATACTTTTTGTATATATATTCATTGAACGTCAAGCTGGATAGGTCATGTCTAGTTAAATCCTACTGACCTTGCTGAAACTTAAATCATCTCCGTAAGATGATCCAGTATGCTGTTGTGTACACTCGTTTAAAAAAATTCGTAATTTGACGACTCGGTTCCCTTAAACACATTATCCTAATGTAAACAATACAACAAATGATATAACTCCCAGCTGCAAAGGAAACCACAAACTATAGCCACCGTCATTACATAACCTATGTTGCATCTAGTTATAAGTAAAAGTAATGAGTAGGCTCATTATTATTTGTTATTGTGGAAAATAACTCCGAAATGAGCACATATCCCACCTGATATTAAGAGGACAGAATGTTTGCAAGGAATAGAAGAAAATTCACTAAATCGACGTTTCGTTGTTCCCGCCAACCTGAGCAGATTTAAATAATTATAAGATTTTAAGCAAGAGGAGACCTAAGCTCTTAATACAAATAAATAAGCCTGTGATGGTGCTCTGAACATGGCGGTAAAGCGGAGCATTCTATTTAGATTTTCAGGATAACATTTTCTTTAATAATAATTAATTGCTAAAAAAAACAATTATTTACTTATACAAAAAAAATAATTGATATTTTTCGGTTTTGAAAAAGAAAACAGGGAAATAACTTCTAGAGTTCTTTCTCTACAATAATTTTTACTAAGATTTCGTGTGAAAAGGTGTCTTTTTTAAATTATTGAGCTTGTAGATATATAACAAATTTATGACGATTTCCCGAAAAAATACCGAAATAGTTAAATTTTAATTATTGATTTCGCTGTATTATAAAACAAATTAAACAAAAGCGTACAGTATATTGAAAATATTTACGCCCTTGGGGCGCCTGGTTAGAATTTCACCCCCCATCTCTACCCGTGCGTGTCGTTAGAGGCGACTAAGAGCAACACACCAACAGTTGTGTAGCAGCGCTTTCTGAGGAACTGTTATCTCACCCTGCGATTCACAAGACACCTGCCAAGCATGGGGATTATTGCAAGCCCCCATAATGGGAGAGGCTGTGTTCAGCAGTGGATAATCCGGCTGATACAGTATACAGTGTATATGTACTGTTATGACAATTTCAAGGCGCAGCTTGTATTGAAATAAACATTGCTTCAGTACACAGTACCATCAGGTTGCACTTCAGCTCACACCTTGTCATCTAATCCGAAATACGTCAATTTAGGATTGCCTCAGACATTACAGTATCGAGGTCGAATATGTAGGGCACGAATGGACACAATCAGCACGTAAAAAGTATCTATATGTATAACCACTTACTTTTTATTACTCATCAGTAACCCAGTTACGGAGAACTCGCTAAATCACCACAATTCGTGTCACTAAGTCAAACCAGTTAATAGTTTATTGTAGCAAAAATATGACATATCAATACTTGTATTTTAAAAAAGCTCTAAAAGAATGTTATTTTTTTTTAATTCCTAATGAAACCTTTCATGTAACATTATTGTATTAGCTTTAACTCCACGCAGAAATTGTACTTTACATTAGAGTCAAAATACGAGAACATCAATGTGAGTTAGGATTCAGAGGTGACCTTTAGTTAAATTACGCATAGGTACATTAACCTTTTTAAGGTTAATGTATGTGTAAGTAGTGTTCCCTTCTCAAACGTATAGTTTTGTCATATTTCGAATATATTATATTATTCACTTTATTTTATTAGGGGACTGAGTCACCCTCTTTCGTGAGAAGGTACTCTTCATCTCTATGCCCCACATGCGGTCCCCGGGTGGTACCAATCAGGAGACAAACATTGTGGTAGGCCTCGAAAGCAAGAGGCCGCCTTGCTGGGTACCACCGCCGTATCAGATTCTGCCTCCAAGCAGCAGTGTGCAAACACTGATGTTTTAAGGTTTGAAGGGCACTTGAAACTAGCAAGTTAAATTACCGGGTAATCGAGGATTAAAAACGAATGACTGGGCGTGTCAAGCGCAGTGCAGTGTCATACTTAATGGTGAAACTGTAACTGTATTGGACAGAGGTGAGGCTTACCATCAGGCACTGGCTCGTCCGTCTCGGAAAAAAAACAGCTAGTAATAATACGCGAGTAGAGAACGATGAAAAACAATGATAATGATAATAAAAATTTCCCTTGTCTTAAACCACGACCATAACTATCTATATTCCAAGCTTCATCTAACTCCGTTCAGCCGTTTCATCGTGAAGAAATAACAAGCTTCCTCACTCACCCACCTTCGCATTTATAGTGTTAGTGTCATTATGTTTAAGGGGTTCGTAACCAAAGGGGAGGTTCGTAACCAAAGGGGAAATCGGAGCCCTATTCTTATGATCTTATCCTTTTTTTTTTTTTTTTTTTATACTGAACTGGGTAGCCTATAATATTATGAGCACTATTATGATGATTAGGACCTGCTGTCAGTCCATGCGTATGCCGCTGGTCTCGATTTGTGTAGAATGTTGACTCAAAACAAAATATTTAATTTTCGTTTTTGGGATACGCCAATCAGAGATATATAGAGATCCAATTGCCTCATATTATCACATTAATATTGGTATGCCAAATTTGGGAAATGAGTGAGGATGACAGGACGTGAGTGTACGTTTGTTACTCTTTCAGGCTGAAATGACAACCGATTGGGATGAAACTTAGAGTAAAGATTAATTAGGTCACCACACCATCACCATTGTCATCCCTTTTCATCATTATATATGCGGGTGATACCGCTGGGCGCAGCCTGTATACACTACAGATGATTGTTAGGCTACATAGGAGTCAACCATAAGAGGTTGTTAGCATTTTTTCAATAACCCTGTATTTACAATACAAGCAAATTTTAAACAATGGCTAAAACAATACTTTTTTTCTAACGTATTTTCGGTTTGGAACTTTTATAAATTAACTGACATAACTAAGAGATTAAAAAGTCTACTATTCCTTATAACTCTTGAAATTAAAAATCCCTAATGACTTTAAAACCTTGATAGGAAAGTATATAATGTATTCAAAATATGATCAAACTACGTTTGCATGGAACGCTTTCACAAATACACTCCCTTCGAGTAATAAAAAAGGCAAAAGAGGTTCAAAGATAGGTTAATTTTTGTAAGGCATTTGTTTTACTCATGACAGTAATAACGATCGACTAAATCGGCGCGTCCACGGCACACTAATTCACACTTGTATAGGTTATCTATATCACTGACACCTTATGACGGTACTATTTGATCAACATTTACAAAACAATACTTTTATCTTCAACTACACCAAGTTTTTACAACTTTTACACAAAAACAATGAAGTTTCTGTCAAATATTGAACTAAACTGTGTTGATTATTCGGTTGTCACAGCTCCCCGTTACACCCACTTGTTATCAAGATTATAGTAACCATGACATGATAAGAATGGTATGCATGAGTAAGTATAGGTACTGTGAACTACGCGATTGTTGTATTGATAAGGAGATAACTTGATAACTAGCCATTTCGTTGAAATCTGGTTAATACTTCTCGATGGCTTAATATTACTTTGGTAGGTGGTAAGGCATTTTGTGAATACCCTACTAACTACTACCCACAACTAGAATGAAATTTGTGGCAAAGAACCTATTTGTTCCCTGTTCTTGAGAGCTAGCAATTCAAAGGTGAAGATTTTGTTCAGGCTAACCTTTAGCCTGAACAACATCTTCACCCGTATCATCACAAGCTGTCATATTGGTTCTAATAGACGTATCAAGATTACGAGTATGGCGTACTCACATATGCTAGCCTATATGTAGACAACTTCTAGTATGTATCTGTACATACATCTACTAATGATCATTCGAGTGATTCCAAATTATTTTATATGATACGGAAGTAAAGACTGACTGCCAGATATAGGAAAATGGGATAGGTATATTCAAATATTTTGTTTTTTATATTAAACTTGAAATTAATGTATCAGCCGGATTGTCCGCTGCTGAACACAGCCTCCCCTCCTAATTTTGTGAGGTTGGCATAATTCCCACGCTTGGCAGGCGTCTTGGGGATCGCAGTGTTAGATATCAGTTCTTCAGAAAGCCCTGCTGCCCACCTTCTGGTCTGTTACTCTTAGTCGCCTCTTACGACACCCACTGGTAGAGATGGAGGGGTGACATTTTAGCTCGGCACCCCACGGGCTCAATAAGCACTTGTAACGAACCGCAACTGTTATGTCCAGAGTTTACCGCTTAACACTCGATGGGCCTCGCGCTTGTTCCATCACGAAATCATAAATAAAACTTACACCAGGACATAATGTGGTAATGATTATGATTACTTAGCATTGGAAATACAAATTTATGCGTTTTACTACATTAAATAAACACTTTAATTAAATAACGATTATTTCTTAGTTATTACAATCATCTCTGTATTTTTTTTATAATTTTTATACTTTTTTGCGCATCTTAGTGCAATGTCAAGATTAAGATCATTATTATCTACATAAAGATGTGAATAACATGGATATTAAGCCTTTCATAACCGAAACTCTTATCGAACATAGGATACTCTAGAATTCTGATCTGCAGCACCCTGCTGCAAGTTCTTTATAACCGATATCGACAATGACATTTTCCAATGTCAATGCTTGGGATGTGTGGACAGTGACTGCCCATGCCAATGAAAACAGATGTTGCATATACTTGAACATGCAGTTTGTTCTGTCTACCACGACCGGGTCCATTGATGGTTGGTCCAGTATAGAAATCAAACTACACCACTATGAAAACTTGTCCTTGATCGTTGAGTGTGGATACTAAGTAATCCATTGCCATAGAAAGCACTGTCCATCACAGTTGGAAGCTGTTTAAGGTCTTCTAGCAAGTACGAGCACAAACCACCAAATGGCTATTGAGCTTGCGCTAGATTAGATTGCCTGCACTTGCAGTCAACTTAATTCATCAACGAGCATCCTACCACACTCATTTCATCAATTATGATGAAATGGCAGTGTGCAAGTGGCACCTTTCGTAGCTGCTTCGCCATGCAATTCTTCGAACCCTCTTTCAATTCCTATGTGCAGACCAGAATTAATTGTGCACCTACATTCACTGCTGCAACTCCAGTCAGCACTAAAAACAGAAAGCATTTAGGCCCCCGCTCGTTGTATTACAGACTACTAAGATATATTAACACACAGCCATAGGTGGGACGCTTTCTTGAAAAGTCAGATTTGCCGTGAATTTTGCAAGCACCTTTTAAAAATATAATCTCGAATCTTTCACCCATTGCCTCAAATAACCATTAAATGACAGTCAAATCAACTTCATCAAAAACGTGGGAAGCCACATCCCGAGTCCGAGGGAAAAATAACAAAACTGCAATATACGCTGTAGGTATCTCAAATAATCATTAGATGACAGTCAAATCAACTTCATCAAAACGTGCGATGCCAAATTCCGAGACCGAAGGAACAAAAAAATCTTCAATATACGCAGTAGGTACCGGAAATAACAGTTAGATGACAGTCAAATCTACTTCATCAACAACGTGCGATGCCAAATCCCGAGACCGAACAAAAAAAACATAACTACAATATACGCGTTACAGCAAAGGAGAACAAGAAAAGGAGTATGCTGAAAATCAACCTTGCATAGACTTTAGCGTCTATGCAGTCCCGTGCTGAGCATACCCCCTATTGCCAATTCTGTTTAAATTCATTTGTTAATTGTAGTTATAGTATTATTTTTTGTGTCAATAAAAATACTTTTCTCTCTTTCTTCTTTCTTTCAAATGTACGTGGGATGGCACCATGTGTCTTTTAGCGGTGATATAATTTACGTAATCTTGAGTTCAACAATCACTTAGCCGAATTGCTCATATTCGAACTTAAACATTGTATTGGCGTAATCTATACGTATAAAAAATTTCGTGGCGATAGAACCATTATTATTCAAGTTATTGTCGGACACAATGTGATACATACAAACATACAAACATGCAAACATACGAATATACAAACATACAAACGCCGATTGTTCCCAGTGGACTCTGAGACCTCGCTACGCTCGGTTAATAAACTTCATTAAATAATTGTAGCAATAGGTTCTTCCAAATAGTGCCAGTTTTACATAAAAATATGAATTTTCAAAATTTATAAGAATTGCTTTAGAAAACGTTTCGTACGGCAATTAATAATAAAAAGAGAAGTTGGCACACCTAATGAAAGATATTCAACGCAAAATGTCACCGATTTTTAACACTTCGTATTAAAAATATGGCGAAACTATGTTTGATGGAGAACACTTCCCTTAAAGGGAGAACGAACCGTCAGCGTATATGGACAAGATAAAACAGGACCCTATATAACCCCGTACTTATCCTTAAAAATGGAATGACACTGAATTTTTAAAAAAATAATTCCACATTATTTTTTAAAAGATTCTTTTAATGTCTGACTCTCAAGTATACTCGTATATATTTAGGGCGTAATGATGGGAAAACAAAATTGAAGTATGATATTGATTTTACTACTAAGTCGTATAACTAACGTATCACGTAATTTAAACATTTGGTGAATATCAGGTATATTTTATTAACACTTTTTACGAGTTAACATAATTTTTAATATATTTGTAGGTGTTAGGGGAAACGTGCATTTGAGGTCAATAACTCATGAAAATTGGAGCATTATCAACTAGCAAATACCACGATCATGTAAAATGGTTTAAACCAAAAAATATTTCGAATTTTGAGCTACAAGCGCAATAAAACTGTAACTTTAAAATGTCTTGCTACAGATGTGAGTTACAAATTCAATAGCAATCTCAGTCAACAAATGCATTATTCGGATTATGGCTGTTTCTATATTATCTTAGCCGCAATTTCTACGCATAATAGGTAACATAAATAGAAGATATTTAGCTGTTTTTAATTATTAGATATCGGTTAGTAAAAATCAACTGCAGTATGATTTTAATTTCTATAATAATAGCAAATGTTCACTAATATAGTGAGATTAACACTTTACCAAGTTTCCGGTAGTAAGCCGGTAAAAGTACCTGAATAGTAAACAGGAATAGTTAAGTTATTATTTGTAGTTCTTGAAAATTAATCGTTTCTTGTCATAAATGTAATGAAACTGCTTGCCAATGGTACTTTACAAAGTAATGAAGAGCGTATTTCCCAGATACGAATTAACATTAATATTTAAAAAAATGTTTCGTTATTTCAGGTATATCAGCAATAGTACTAGGTATTACATAAATAGTTTATTTAAAATTTATATCAATGACTATTTATAGCTGATGACCAATTTTATGACACTAGCAGTAATTTAATGTCTCTCGTGCTTTAGGAGAGTAGGCACTTATTAAAAAAATCTATAATAACTCACTGTAGGTATTTATGCATCTTTTGTACTATTTTACGTATTATACTGACATAGAGGTAGGAAGCGCAAAAACCGCTGTGATTTTCGAAAGAATAAACCAAAGGCAATCAGTTCTTGACTGTCAGTCGTTTTCTGAATGTGCCGGGCGATCGTTACGCCCTCATCAATCACGCGTTATCAATCCTTACCACGAAATATTAACCAATTATAATGGCTCAGCCGCCATCATCGTGAATTATTAAACCCTTTCAGAATCCGGAACCTAATGTATCCAAAAGCACGTAGCAGACCGTTTGGTAAATAGGTACCTATATAGGGTAATGAAACCTCTTTCCGTTATTGTAGGCTTACCATTACTGCCCTAGCCTGTATAAAACCTTTGTTTGTGTAAATACTTACAAAGCTTTTTCCATGATATGCTGTACACTTTTATAGACCGGAGTTAGGTAAACCTTTACGCATTATACTTTCAATAATGTATAATACAGATGATTTTGGGGTACCTAAATAATGATCCAAATGAAGAAATTAATTTCATAAAGAGGTACAAAACCACCCTTTTCTGTCACAGTGTGGTGTGTTTTGAAATCGTACATTCGGGACAACTTGATTATGTACATTAGGTACTGCTCGTATGGATCTAAGAGTACTTACCAATCATGCGGTGGTTGTGGTCTGCGGCGAGCCTGGACGCAGCAAGGTGGTTCTTGTGGCTCGCAGGGCAGCTGCAGCTGTGGTGGTGGTGGCGGTGGCGGCGTGCAGGCAAGCCGGCGCGCGGCCGCGGCACCCACGTAGTCGACATACCGCGAGGGTGGCGGTGAGCCCGCAATGTCTTCGCGGCACTGCGGGCCGCAGCACTTGCGAGCCGAGGGCGGAGGTGGCCGGCACGCCAGCCCGCAGTAGACGGGCGGCGGAGGCCTGAGGGGAGCTGGCACCGGTGGCCGCGGCACGTATCGCTCCACAGGCACGTGCGCGGCCGGCGGCACATACCTCGGGCGACGCGCGCGCTCCGCCTCCGCGCACCGGCGCACCCGCCGTGGGGACGCCGAGAAGCGGTCCGGCAGTGGCGCAGGCGGCGGCGGGCTGAGCCGCTCCGGCGGAGCCACGCTGAACGCGCCCGCCGCCGGGAAGCGCTCGCACGGGGAGCGCGCGTACTCCTCGGCCATGGCGCGCGGTCAGCCGGGCCCGCCGCCGCCCGCGCGCCCTCCCAACCCACCCGACACTCTGTCTCACATGCCGCGCGACCACTCCAACACTATCACTGGCCGGGCTCTCCGCTCGCTCGCCGAGGCTGCGGCGCGGTCCCGATGTCCGCATTCACTTCGCGAGCGCCATAACGCCACCGGATCGATAGCAACGCGGTACGGCCTCAAAGGGCGGCCTTCGCGCAGCACCGATTTCGACGCATCTCCTTCGTCGATGGGTCCGTATCACGATCACTGATCAGGCTTTGAGGTTTGGGCGAGGCGAAAGTGCGTCTTCTACCAAGATGGCCGCTCTCATGTTGTCCGCGAGAAGCGCGCCTGCGCTAATACAATGCGATGTGTTTGTTTTCACTGGTAGTAGGATAAGAGCTGATGATGGAACACCTCGGGTCCGATATCCTTTCAGTCGATTGCACTATAAACAGTGATGATCGCGGCTGCGTTGGAAGGTCGCGTCGCGGTTGATCTGATCGAGCGCTCGCACGGCGCCAGGGAGCGAGGGTGCGAGGGTGACGTGAGCCTCGGCCGGAGTGCGGAGTGCGCCGGCCCGCAGCGACGTCAGGGTGCTGCGCGTATCGACGCCGCGGTCTGCGCGCCTCCCAACCGCGCACCTACACGCTCCGCACTTCACACCGCACGGACACAAACACTCGATTGCGAAACGACCCTCACATATAGCCTACTTTTATACCCAGTATCCTTTTCGCACAAAACCTTAATTTGATCCGATTATATTGTTATTGCCTCGATGCTCAACTTTCCGAAGAGCTGGGAACTCGGAAAAATGATACCTAAGTATTGTGCGGCATTTACTACGCACTTTTACCAAATGACCTACAAGATTAATGTTTAAAGGGCAAAACAAAGGTAGATTGAAATTTACCATTAAACAACGCCATGCGAGGTTGTTGTCGATCTTCCACCTGAAAAATTAAGATGTTTAAATATTACTTATACGAGTATATTACAGTTTAGTGGATTTCGTGAGTTTCTCATAATGACCAACGAGATGTGAGTTATGTAGATACCTAACGATTGCAGTTTGCCTCCTAACTGCCCAAATATCCACATTTAACACTTATCTACCGAAAAAATTAATTAGTTCAAATCTATTTAGAATGGGTCAGCCGCCATTTAGAAGCTCTACAGTCACCGAACAAATTAGATATGTCCTATTTAGCAGAGCAGTTTTTGGGATAAACTTTTTATTGCTTGTTTTCATATGGAAATAATAGGTTAACCTAGTTCCGTTTATCTAAAAAGTTCGAAATAAATACGGTTCTAAATTACTGCGTTGGTGTTTGTTTAAAAGCGCCGCTTTGGTTTTTCGCCTGGGTTCGATCCTCGGGTCAGACACGTAGGTGGGTTTTTAGAGTTCCAGAATATAAAACGGGACCCTATTTCTAAGCCTTATATAGGACTGTATCTTTGTGGCTTAGGTGGCAACTCATCCTACAAAAAGCTCACATAGTATGGTGAGATTCCACTTTCATAAATGGTTAGTGGTATATTCACCGACTTAGCTTGGTGAGTATACAACTTCGAAAATTAGAGTGGTTAACTCACCCAAATGATATATTTTGTGTATTATTTTGCTTTATAGTGACTACATTTTCCCCTTGTTTCTACCTGATTTAAAAGACAAATGTACAAATATTTAAGGCAATAAAATATACTGGTTTTAGTTACTATAAGTGACGAGGACTGGTCGCCGCCTGATGGTAAGCGTAATGCTTGTCCATTACAGTTGCAGTAGTCTATATGCACAGCACTATGCTCGTTACTCCAAGCCTACTTTGTAAGACTCGTTCGCCGAAGATTTCACTCGCCACCATAGAGATACAAATACTATTTTCTCTTTTCTGTGCTCACCACAGTGCCCTTCAAACCTAAACATAGTAGTGTTAGCACACTGCCTCTGCCTGGAGGCAGAATATCTGACATTGTGGTAGTACCCAGAAGAGTCCTAACACTCTGCTACTAAATGCAACATGTTGTACCGACCCCACTTGCCGTGGGATAAGTACAGGAAGAAAGAAGCCAAGTGATCAAAAATACAAACTTAGTGATGGTAAAAAATGTACATAATATAATATAATCAAAGTAAATAATTATAAAACAAATATTAACAAAAAATATCAGAATTTACTAAACAAAAGCTGATTCAAACAAAACCATTAGTTATAAAATTATGAACATAATATAACATTTAAGAAACGCGGAAAATTACAAGCTAACTCCTAATTAGATTTTTTAAAGTTTGTAGCCATTATTTATAACAAAAAAAATGTAGGCAACTCCTACTGTTTATCGGTTTTCGTTATTACTTATTGTCATTACAATAACGCCAATTTTGTCTTGGTCCGTGATTAAGAAAATCAATAATGCATCTATCATACATGACATAATATTATAGTTTATTAATAACCTACATTATTACAATATTTTAGAAAAATACTGAAAAAGTATAAGAGCGCACGATCGAGAACATCGAAGTATCAAGACCTCCTGAGGATGCTTCGTGTAGAAGCGAAACGTCAGCTTAATTTTTTTTTATTGAATTGTCGTTTTGTTGTTAATAAATATGGATTTCCGCAAAGTAACGCCTAATTTTATCTCCGATGAGATAAAAAGATTATTTTCGCTCAACATCCCTACATCTCTCATAATATGTGTTTGATCTCCATCCCCTACTTATAAAATGCATATGTAAGAAATTTTGCCCGTGGGGTGCTGGGTTAAAATATGACCACTCCCCCCATCTCTTCTCTAGACAACTAAGGTTTAAAATACCAGAAAATGGGCAGCAGTGCCTTCTGAGGAACTGCTATCGTTCACTGCGACCACCAAGACGCCTTACCAAGCGTGGGGATTATGGCAAATCCCCCTAGTGGGGATACAATAGTAAATTTCTAAACCGATTATGATAAACATATTTGTTATAGCCTGAAAACAGAGAACAGTAGAGTTTTCATTTGAAGTATGTTGAAATCTATTTAAAAAAAAATTTAATACAAAAGTGTATTGTTATCTGATTTTATCTATAAGTGATTTGACCATGAACCGTGGGCAAAGGTTACAATTTCTAATTGAAATAAAAAATAATCGGCGCTTTAAAAATTTGAAAATTTGATTTTACAATATCGAAATACAAATATGCGAAATGCATAGAAGTCATTTCCTGATAAATATAAACCTACACACGATAAATATACTACAAGTACCACAGCTGCATCTGAAATCCATTTCTAGAAGATTCCAAGGAACGGCACGTCTGCAGAACCGAAGACACCTTCACTTGTCATGCAAACTGTTCATGTTTTATTCAACACGTGATAAGGATAACACGCATCTTGTATTGACGTTTGCTTCAAATGAGAAATGTACCTTTGGCTAGGGATTGCGATGTATAAAGTCACAACGCATTTTACTCGTACACTTTAGTTCAATTCAAAGGAAAAATCTTTTATTCAATTTTGACGTCACACATTTTGCAATTGACTTCGTATTTTAGAATGTCCTTTTACAAAATGTTCTAATGGAAGATGCTACTACCACTATTATTTAAAAAAGCACAGCGAGATGAACGGACAATAAACGTGAGGCCATTAATATTATGTCATTTGAAATGTGTTACATTTGATATATTTATAATAATAAATATTAATGAATATTTTAAAGAAATTTTAAATTTATATTTCAAAGAAACATATGAAAAATAGATCGAATGACAATTTTGTCTAACTTTCCTATGGCGCATAAAACGCCACATTATTAGAGATCGAGATCATGCGCTCAAAGAGTCAAGACCTCCTGATGATGCTTCGTGTAGAAACGAAACGCGTCCAAAACTCTTCCGGTTAGGGTACATGGAATTGACGCCCCGTCGTATTTGTAGGAAATTAGACGGAATTATTATTAGATATATTTTTCTTTAATCCCAGCGGTATGCCTTTATTTAACAAAATACTACTAGCTATACACAACACTACAGCTACTATAATAAAAGCATATAACAACCTATAAGTCAGCAGACTCAAGCAGTCCAAATGCTTCACCCCGCTAACAGTTGGCAGCGTTCTTAGCATACTGGCAGCATTGCCTGGTTGAATTGCAATGCTTTTTTTTAATTTACATGTAATGATCCTTCCAAAATAACAAGGTTCAACGACCCATTGCACGTAGGTACCCGTAGTGTCAACTAATTATAGACACCCTTACTTATTGCAAGCAAGTAACAAACTCAACGAACTAATCAAATATATTGAGTTGCCTTTTATTGCACTAGCGCAGCGTTTCCTTAGAGTGGTGTGAGCTGAGCAATTAATTCTTCATAGCGATCGCATTAAGCAAAAACTGTCATGGTAGAGACATTATATATAAAAAATACATGATAAATTAGTTACCCTATTCTAAGTTATTCGTTTACCAGTGTCCTAAGATTTTTGTACCTGTAGATCAGTTGTATGCCCTCCATATTTACTAGACGAATTCAGGGTAATCGCATGAGTCACTACCAGTCTAGCACTTCCGAGCGTCCGGTGAATACATCGCCGCTAATCTGTGGACAATACACCTTCCTCGTGTCTTTAGACTCTGCACCAATTATACAGGCACTGTGAGAGATAAGAAAACTGTTTCATTTCACGCGTAATTATTGCTTTTATTGTTGAAATAGAAAATATCGTTATTTTGTTTTATCTTAGGAACGAATCTCAATGAAATGGATGAGCGAGATATGTGTATCGTTTGGTGTGAGAGAGTGAAAGAGATGCATCATAATGGTGATCGGAACGTCTCGTGGCGGTTCGGTGGTAACACGAATTGCCTAACAACAGATATGACGCATAATATTTGAACGTTCTTTCCTTGTCATTACAAACTGCATATAGATGTGCGTAGGTATGTACATAGGTAAATTCTAGTAAGCTTTTAGAGCAGTGGTGTTCGGATATAACATCTCTAAGTATTTCAACTCTCTGCCAGTGTCTATGTAAAGATTAGCACATGTGTGTTGAACTAATTAGCAAACATTTTATCGTATTTGTACACCTTACTTCTATATGAACCATAGTTTCGCTCCACCTAGTTTATAAGTTTTGCAATAGATGGCGCTATTAAAATACGTCATGAATCCTAATTCGCGGTGACGAGATTCTCCGTGAGTTGACATATGTCGATGTGGCGGTAGGTAGTTTCAAATAAAATCAAATTTGAGGTTGATTTCTTTGTTTTATTTGCTCATTACAACAGTCCCTCAGATTACTACCCCTTGAGATTATATTAGTACGGTTAATATCGTATTCAACATGTGTGTCTATTCGTGAGAAACGGAAATTGGATTTCCAGTAGTAGTTTAATGTAATTTTTAGCGTAAAATATACACCAATATTTTAAAAAATACATATTAAAAGCGACAGATCACTCACTGACTAATCACGTAGAATCCAAAACTACTTGACCTATAAAGTTGAAATTTGGCAGGCCGATAATTTTATTTGGATAAAATTTTAAAAAGAATCCGCGGGCAAAATAACCAAATGCTAAATTAACATCACTAAACTTTTCAAACTAACGTTGATGTTCTTATATTTAATAGTACTTACTCCATATACTTTTGAGCATACACTGACGAAAATAAATATATGCGGATTCAATTAAATAAACATACCAAACAAGAAAAAAATTAAATAAGCTCACCTCTCTGCGAAGTAAAAGGTCAGAGCTGTTTCTGAGTGAACCATTAAAACTTTTGCTTGGATTATGACGTACTCGTAAAAGGAGAATGTGGGATGAAAAATGGCCACCTAATGTTAATGTGTGCAGTGTACCTATTGATAGTTATTAGGCATTGCGGTGTTTTTATTTTCATAAGCTATGATCAGGGCCTGATTAACCCTTAGGCTAATTAGGCTGTAGCCTAGGGTGCAAGGATCGGGGGGGCGCTGAAATCGTGTCTTCGTATGCACTATTAAACTAGCATCATTGCATCTACCCTACATATTTCAACAAGACCAAGACAAAACACTAAAACTAAATGCACTGTCAACTGATATAATGATATATGATAAAGCGGAGTCCCCGATGGTAATCGTTAGTGCACAGCTACAAGCAAATTTTGTTAATTTATCGAACGTTGTTAATATTTATGAGTCATTACACGCTTATCTTGATAGTTTGAAAATTTTGAATCAGAGGCAATCAAGAGATGCGAAGCTATCACATACAAAAGAGATGTAAGAATCAAGATTTTTTTATGAAAACTGCATGAACTAGACGACAGTGAAATTATTAGAAGCAAAGGAGTCAAAAAATCTATATGTTACTGATTTAGAAGAAACCTTTGCAGAAGAATGCGTCCATTTGGCGCAGTTTTAAATCTCACACCCAAACATTATATTTCTCCCAGAAGTTCTATGCCAGAAGTCCAAAGAGATTGTTAAAGTTATTTTTTTTTCAATGTGCAATATTCGATTATCGCCTCAGTTGTTTTTTTTATTCTGCTTAGACAAGCAAGATCAAATCGAGAGTAAATAGGTTTCTTCAAGGTAAGCGTGCTCATCTAAGACCACATCAATGCTTAACATCAGGCAGGGTGTGGTCAAACGCGAACCTATCAAGAATAAAAAAAAAAGAAGAAGATTGAAAATTCGAGTTATTTTTGAATACAAGTTCCGATGCAGAACTAACGTGGCAGAAACAGCTCGCAATATTATGTTGCGTTTGGAGAGGAGACTTCTAATGAACGCACCGTGCGATAGTGGTTTAAACGCTTTCGCGATGGAAAATTTAAATTGAATAATGAACCACGTGGAAGATAGCCCACACAGGTGAATAACGATGAATTGAAAGAGATTGTGGAAGCCGATCCGAGGCAAACTACCCAGGAATCAGCGGCATGGTTTAACGTTACCTTTCCCAACAATATTGACTCATTTGCGTCAAATCAATAAAATAAAAAAATATGAAAAATGCGTGCCTCGTGAATTGACTGATCAGCAGAAGGAAACGCGGGTTGAATTTTGTGTTGCCTTTTTCAATCGATACAGAAGTGACGGAATATTGGATCGAATCGTGACATGTGATGAAAAGTGATATCTTTACGATAACCATAAGCGAAAAATGCAATGGCTGACCCCAGGTCAAACGCCGCAACAGTGATCTAAAGCAATCCTTACCAATAAAATGGTAATGGTAACTGTTTGGTGGTCTCAGCATGGTGTTATTCACTATAGCTTTCTCCGATCTGGTCAAGCAATAACGGCAGCTGTCTACTGTGCCGAACTCCGAAGAATGATAGCAAAACTAGCAGTGAAACAGCCCCGACTCATGAATCGATTTTCCCCATTATTGCTCCATGATAACGTGAGACCTCATACAACACGAGAAACCGTTTTAACCCTAAAGGAACTGCAATTAGAAATCATTCGTCACCCTCTGTTTCGCCAGACCTTGCTCCAACGCAGTACCATTTTTTTTTGTGATGCGGACAATTTTCTACGTGATAAAAAGTTTTCTTCCCAGGAGGCAGTACAAAATTCTTTCACACAGTTTGTCGAATGTAGATCACAGTTCTATCGCAAAGGAATAAATCACCTTCCTATAAGATGACAGCGATGTATAGATAATAATGGTAATTATATAATTTTAAAAAATTCAGTACCAATCGGCAATTTCATACTTTAACCCCGAATACTAAAATTTTCAAATATATCGTTAATCTATTGCAAAAATGTTTCACTTGTATGATGCCTCATTTTAAAATATAAAAACAGAAGTGTAAATATTTAAAAAATACTTAAAGTCGAAGCAACTTCACACACTAGATGACCACGCTCATGGTCAATGGCCGCAACAACTAAATTGTCTATAGAAACTAAGCCAACACAAGTCATGCGGCCAAACACGACAAGGATTTGTTTTTCTACTTGGTAGCCTGCAGTCACTTCATGATTTTGGTCGTATAATGCGTGAGATGCTTTGTCAAACTGAGCTGGAATAGATCTATTCCAATACTGAGCTGAAAGGTACAGTCACGGGACAGCTAAAAAAATGGTTACCACCCTAAGGTGGAATGTCGTGCAGATTAAAGTTACGTTAATTGCGCTTGCAGATCGATCTTTTATTGGTACTATGAACAAAGTTAAAATTTTCATACTAGTAAACAAAGTCGAAACTAATGTACTACTTTTTAGGCCGACGGTAACAATCTGCTGGGGGCGCGTCTTCATATTTAGCCTAGAGCGGTCAGAACTCTTGATCAATCGGTGGCTATGATTTGAGCACTATATCTATCAACTATTGGTTCAAGGTGTTATCTGGCTAATCAAAGGGGAACGGTCAGAACGGTTGCTGGTTAAGTATATGTATAGGAAATAAAAACTTAAGTTGACATCTGTACCTCTTACGTGAATTTTTGAGTATAAAATATTATACTATTTGTTCCGAAAGCATGATCGCGCTCAAACAAAAAAGATCGGGGATCACTACCTGCGTGATTAAATCGTGAAAGTACCAAAATAATAATTTCGAAATGAAATAATTATTAACCAAAATGTTGAAATTTCCAATTAATTGCCAAAGTTATGCTCATAACTTTTCGGTCGGGTCAATCCGCAATCGATGGCCGCATTTAAGGGAAATGTGCAAGTAGCGCCCACAGAAACATATCCAATTTTGTCATATTTTAAATACCAAGTATTGAAACTCGGTGAAGTTTAGCATACATATCTATCAGGTTATTAAATATTATTCTAGGTAACCAGTTTTCCGTAAAATTTAGTTCAACAATATTTGGAAAAATCTTTCGTATGGGTATTCAATTTTTCACATTTATGGATAAAATAAATAATAATTCGAAAAACTGGCGAACCAGAACCATAGATTAAGATGAGCTTAAAGACATGCATCCCAATTTCACATGGTTGGAATTATGGTATGGTATTCATAATTTGACTTTAACAATTATGTGTGTCCTGACAACATCCCAGCACTATTTATTGTGATCTAGCTTTCCGGCCGCGGCTCCACCCGAGCGTATGTCGGTTATGGCACTAATACATTAACCTCTTTTTGGGCAGTTGGATAAAAACTATATTTTGTCCTTCCCCGAGTCTCAAACTATTTTCACACCTAATTTCATCAAAATCGGCCTAGTAGTTTTGGCGTGAAAGCGAGACAGACAAGAGTTACTTTCGCATTTATAATTTTAGTATGGATGTGCAAAAAGCTGATCGGCTCCTCTAACCCTACTTTTCTCTTACAGAAGCTGTAATGCCCACGTAAAAAACACAAGATAAACAAGGCATCGAGAGCGCTTGGGTTTTATCTTGCGCTTAACGACTAGAGTTTAAGGCTATTACAACTGTCAAAATATTTTATTGCGCCTATGTACATAGTCATTTAGAATATTGTTCACAAATTCGGAACCCCATGTTCGATATTTACATAACACGCATAGAGCACATTCAAAGGCGGTTTCTGCGTCAATATCTGTTTAAAATCAAAACATCTTACACACAGCGCTGTCATAAATTTCACATTCCTTCTTTAGATATCAGACGGCAAATTGTTGATGTAGCATATTAAAAAAAAGATTGTGAAAAGTGCAATTGACTGTCTCGAGTTGCTATAGTTAGTGGGAGTGAAGGTGACAGCCGCTTCTACTAGGAGACCTTGTAAACTATACAACCGTCAACAGTTACTTGATAAGAGGAAGCCGTTGTTTCAATGACGAAGCATTTCGGCATGGTCTTGTTATTTTCAATACGTAGAACAAGTTTCGAGGGTATAAAATGAATTTTTCTATTACTACTCGTACAAAAGTTGTCTATCTGTTTTGTTTTTTTCAATGTTTATAGTCTACGCGATAATAATAATACTGTTAAATTATTAATCTTTTAAATGGCCTTCACTGCCTACATAAAGTTTTAAGCTGTTATATAGAATGCTGTTAAAACCCATATATTGTGAAATTAAAATAAAAAAATCTACAGAGAAAACACAAATTATCGGTAAAATGTATTGTAATTTTGTAACAAAAAGTTTTTTGCCGTCAGGTGTTAAATTTTAGTACTTACCAAGTGTATTTTCTTTTTTTAGATTCAGATCCCAAGCAACAGTGCAATGCGTCCAGTCCTGTCTAGTCCAGTCCAGTCAGGTCGAGTATGGTTGTATATAGCTGCGATGCAGCTATGCTGAGGTCCCAGCATCGCCTTGACTGCCGCGAGGTCTGCTGGTGGTGTTCGAAGATCACGGATCTCCAAAGTGCCTGTTTAAAAGCATTGGCTCTCAAGAACATCTTCTTGAGAGCCAATGATGAGGAGGAGGACAAAAGGCTAAACCTTGAAGGTCAATACCTTCAAGGTTAAGCCTGTTGTCCTCCTCCTCATCATCCTCGGTACATGAAAGACTGACAGGCTTGTGAAGAAAGATACATTTTAAAATCATAGAAAATCGACGGTCTTCTTTTCTCTTTGTTGATTCTTCATAGTGCGCAACGACAACATCCATTATCATAATAGTAAAAAAATAGAATCGAATTCCCCCTAAAACGAATTGCAAAAAAAATTTAAATCCTAAAACATAGCATTCACAAATTAAAACATTAATATATCGCCAGGACTGCCAAGAGAAACCAACTTTGAGTGTGCCCTATATATTCGTAACCTGAATATAACCCAAATATATCAATAGGTAGGTCGTGTTCTCGTTACCTATTTATAGAAAAAAAAACATCATAAAAGTCTACCCACGACAGATTTATTATTTGTTAGGCTATTAGTTTTATTACAGAGTCGGAAGAATAGGTTTGTTCTTTTTGTACTCGCGGGAAGTCTTATTTTTCTTTTTCTTTTAAATTGTTCTAATATTTTCAGACAATACCAGTGCATATATACACAGCGATTGATTTGCTCTAGTCGCAAAACAGTAACACAAACAAGCGTCAAACTTAGTATCATTATAGTTCAATTTCAAAAGTATAAGAACAAATAAGAAAAACTGGCCAAGTACGGGTCAGAATCTCTCTAAAGATGTTGGATCTCTTAAAATGGTAGCAATTCTGTTGTACACTCACTAACTATACCAATTTATTAAAATATTTTAGTTTCAGGTATCTTTAAAGTTATTCTGCTGTGACATCAAACTAAATCTAAAATAACAAAATATGAATCCTGAATTGAATTTAGTTTGCCGCTACTTAACGCTAGATAGCGCACCATCCAAGTTGTTTCATAAGACTTTCATCTGTGGTACGCGTTTCTTACCTATAGGGCTTTGTTTACATCGCGGCGTTAATATTTACACTTTGGCATTACTATCTATAGTTACTCTATCTGCCAATTAATTAGGTTAGATATACGCTTAAGTAATAAAAAGAAGTCCTAGGTATAGAATAAACCCACATCCGTGGTCAAGGCACACTGAAGTCTGGCACCTGGTGCCTGATAGATAAGCTCATCCCCTATTGAAACACCTGACACCCATCAGAGTAATACAGGCGTGACATGATTTTGTAAATCTAAGTTTATTGTTAACTGCCTATAAAGCTTTTTTTCTAGATATGCTCTAAAATTCCCGAAAACCCTTTCCGAAGATGGAGCTGTGTGGAGAGAAGCAACCACATAGGCGCATACGTCATAGTTCATACGACTGAGATAGCCGTAATTAAGATAAAACAACAAAAATAAAATAATTGTAGAACATTACAGCTATAGTCAACACCAATTTCGATGGTGATTAATGTTAGGGTTAATGGTCTATGATTCCACCTAAATTATGGTACAACAGAATAGCAAAACTGCACATTTTACTAAGTTTCGTAACTTTAAAATAATGTTAGAGGTAATTAACAATATTATATATGGCGCCAACAGAATCAGGAATGTTCATTTGACATTTCTAAAAAAGTAATTTTACTAGATTTTAGTTAGTTTGGTGTCAACCGAATTGCGACCAATGCGTGACAAATAAAAAACGCTAATCGAAAGACACGATATTGAGAGAATATAATATTATTATACCCTATTATTGGAACTATAATCGGGAGTTGGTTTCTTTCTGTCAGCGTTTTGATTATGAACTAGCAAAAGTTGTAAATTGGTCAAGCACGTTATCGTGTTGCTCGTTACATAAAATAGGTAATTAAGCACAATTTTTACCCTCAAATGCCAATCTCCTCTTTCTGAACAGACTACAAACTCTATTATACCATAGAAAGATAACTGCACTGTGATAGGCTCGAAAGACGATGCATCGATGACGGATAAAATCCCACTATCAATTATTATTAGTGCTACCGTTGTAATTTTATAAACTTATTCTCTATATCCGAGTAGGCGTAAATGCACGTTTTTACGTAACAAAAAGAAAGAATACGCTTTATGTAGAAAATCCACTTCTTATTATATTGGATTTCCGCGTTGAAGATCAACACATTTTCGGGTTCTTTTGGCTTTTTATTAGTTTAACGTTAATGCCCAACTCGTATGCTGGGAGATCTACGACGTTTTTTCCTTATTCATATGGTCGGTATGTTTATGTTGGTATAAATTTACCTACTCTAATATTATTGATGATTATGTTGGCTTAAGAAAGTATTCAGTTAGGTATACGAACTCAGAAAAACTGGTAGTTTCCGATTCGTGTCCCGTATCGCCCCAGAGTTATTGGTTTTTCCTTCGAGAAGTTTTCAATAATAAGGTGGCCTCTATTACTGTTTCCTATAACTTACAATAGGCCCCTTATTATATGGAACCTTTTAGAACATTGGACTAACAAATTAAAAAACACAACGCCCTGCTAAAAAATTATAGCCAGTGTCACTTTGGATGATGTTAGAATTTAACTACAGACTCTAACGATACTCCATAATGACCATAATCTAAATCTGTTCAGGCATCCCATGAACCGCAAAATATAACACTCCTTTTGGGCAGTCATGAAAAAAATGCATCCAGTCTAAACTATACATCGTTATTTGGATATTACACAGATGATTAAAGAATCACGTTTTACGCAGCTGGGCGAAAATTGACTAGCAATTCGGATAGGTCGGGTGACTAAAATCGAAAGTTCCAAAGAACACTAGCATCCGACCATGTTGACCGTGGGGCGACTAGCCGCATGCGGCTGCGGTTGATAATATAATAAAAATTTCGTTGCATACATAATACGTCCCTCAAAAGACATAAGTGGCAAATCTCGGAACTATGAATGATTCTGCTAGACTTGAATAGTTATCATTACCAGTAGCTAAAAACTTCAAATTTATTAGTATTACGATTTTGCCGATGGCTCAAATCATATCGGTCACGCATAATATATCGGTATCACACTTTTCGATAAGCGAGGTTACGTCGCGCGATAAAGCTTCAAAGTGATAAACGTTTCAAATGCCAGTACGCAGCGCGACATATTGTTGCAAATTGAACAAGTCACTAGCGATTTTTATCGCACGTGTAAATCAGGCGGTGACTCGATTTTTACCAGATGAGACTTGCCGCACATCTTTAGTCACCAGTTAAAAGCCCACATAGGAGTATAAAAACATGAAAATGTTTATTTTTTTGTGAACTACGTAGATCAATTGCCTGCAATATTACTGGCTGGGTCTTGTTTGATCTAGAGCACAGCAATACATAACTCTGCTTACTAGTTGGAAGTGTAACGACCTTTTGAGGTCGAAAAATATGACATTGTCATGTATCATTTATCAAGTTTAGCCGTAACGTGAATAGTCAAGTAGAATAGAAAATAAGGCTTCTCACCCACTTCCCTTACAAAGTTAGTAGTAACCAAGACCTAAGCATTTAATATTTCGTGACACTCGACCAATAGCCCCGCTGAATTTGCATAGCTAGCGAACTTTCTCCTCACAACTGGAGCTCTGAATTTATTACACACGGAATTCGTAGTTTGATTTACAGTTTTGGGTGCTGGCACTGCAGTTTGAAATACAGCAGACAAGGCTTTTTTTTACCTATTTGATTTTTGCTGTCAAACAATGCTATATGTATATATGATTATGTTAGTACATAATAATATTTTGGGGTGTCCGTACTACGCGCTGATCTTGCCTAGTGTACTAAGACTATTTGCGTTGTAGTGTAATAAGGTATATTAAATTCGGTCGCATCTTCGGATTCTATGCACCGGGCGCCTTCATCTTTTGACCACCGAGACGATAGAACGAAATCCCACTAGACTTCGTCAGACCGAAAGAAGTACTCTTAATTTTTTTCGTTATGCACAACATAATAAAATAAATGCGGAATATTGTTGGTAGAGAAGTAATCTAATGTATGTATATATTATGTAACTTAAACTTTTTGCATGGTGGTAGGGAATTATGGGAATACTCGCCATTTAGGTACATTCTAGATACAGACTGATTAACACTTTCAAGAACATAATCACTAGAGAACAGTTAAAATGGCTAGGCTACCCTCTCAGCCATATTACGATTATATACTAACTTCTTTTTAAAAGGATACGCGGTATGTCAAAAAAAAGGAGATTCGATGTTGAACGAGTGTTCATCGTATCTCTGAATTGTTTTAAAATATATAATTTGATTACATTTAGAGGATGGTGCTAGAAAATCGAACCTCAGGAAGGAGACGATGCGGCGGTGCTTTTGAACCGAATTTGTGCGGATGGGATCTCCCATCACTAAAATTCTTTTGTGACGTCAGAGTAGGTAGAAAAACGTGGCATGCTTGGTTTTCATACCATACAGACGAAACATACGTTATCTATTTCAATCTATGTCTGTGGCCCAAACTCTCATAAAAAAGCAAAGTTAAGCTTAGCCTTTAAGGACTTTCTCTTCTCTGGGTAATTTACGATGTGATCGAAGATGTTTACCAGGCTATTCTTAGAATGGGAACTGACGCTCAAGAACAGCTGCCAAAACACACCGTTAGGTGCTTGGCGACAGATATCGCGCTGGTGATTGGTTGATAGCAGGAAAATGGTCAATGTCTTCACAGTCACCTATTTTGAACTACATAGTAGATGTTGAAAACCAAGTTGCTTGGATGCATTTAAGCATCAAAAACTGTTACAGATTATCAACAACAAAAATCACACGCACGCTTATTTCACTAATTTGGCAATGGAAGCCATTTTATAATTTGGTCGTAGATATATTATTAGAGTTTTTATAAACAACCAGTTTTCGCCTACGTGCTCACTCCCGTTGTAATTGATTACCTCGCACCCCTTTGGGAACTATCTTCGCTTACGTGAAAATTAGCCTTATCATGCTCTAACAGACTCTATTCAGTAAAGACGAAAATATTCTACGTTTTAGTTCCCGGCCTAAGCCATTAAGAAAAGTATCACGAATATTACACTAAAACAGCAGATTTGTGAGTTGTAACAAACACACCAGACCATTTACAATATTAGTGAAATGTGATTACGGTTATGTAAATTATGGTTTTTTCATTGTCAATACCTCTCCCCGCAAACTCAATCTAAGAATTTCCTAACTCCAAAAGGTCTTATTGGTTTCATTATGAGAAGTCTTAGTGAAAAGCTTATCTTAAGGAAAACGCCTTCAGATAAGCTCTTTCCGATTGGCAGTGAGCTTGTTCTGATTGCTTCTGGATAATTTTACACTTGCTACTCGATTTAAATTGCCGGTATATATACATGACTATCTGTATTTACCACCAAACATATTGTTATGCTTGAATTTCCCGTAAGGGTAGATAGAGCATTGTTTGCCTAGAATTGTGCTCAGTAAATGGCAATAGTCTCGCGGAACGTGGATGTTTTTCTAGGCTCCGGACTGCTACTGATTTCTTTTACAAGAAAACCCAACTACTTTTCCCACCTAGGGATCAAACCCAAGATCTCAAGATACCAAAGCGGCGTTTTGTACACATATCAACGAGGGATTCAACTTGCAATAAGAAAACAAATAATTTGCCAGCCGTATTGGATGAAATAAAAATTGAATTACTTTATTTATTTTTAATTATAGCTGATAGGCTGGCCTTTGACCACTATCTCACCTGATGGTAAGTGATGATGTAGTCGAAGATGTTGTTCAGGCTAACCTAGAACTACTGGTTTTCAGGGACAGCTGCTGGGGCACACCGATAGGTGTGTGGCAAAAGATTTTCTACAGAAAGCCAGGCGGACATTCACAAAATTCCCTATCACCATGCTGTAATGACTGCCATCCTAAGACAACAACTGGGACCGACGGCTTAAGGTGCACTCCGACGCACGGAAGAGCTCAGTAGTTATGTCACTAGTGGTCACCCACTCAACTAATAACCGCAGGGACGTTGCTTAACTTAACTGATAGTTTAAGAACGGCTAAGCAATCTTTGCTATGAGTGCTTCAACACAATAACAACTACCTACAACAGTTACAAGATGGAAAAGGCGTATTGGACGAACTACTAACAAATCACTTCTGGTTCACCATAATACCACATTGCCACTTCTACGTGATTCTATGGTACGTTCTCTTGTCAAAAAAAGTTTTTATCAAACAAAAAGAGTTCAAAGTAGTTTTTAAATTTATTAGTTAAATTCAAAAATACAAATCTTTCCTCTGTATAATATTAGTGTAGATATACTTTTTACGATTAGGAGACATTTTGCGAAGTTGACGATTTGCGCCTAAGCCATGCAGTTCAAAAGAAGTTGGATGGACGGAAACATTAGCTTAGTAATAGGGTTCCGTTTGCATTTAGGAAACTCTAAAAAGGTATAACTATATTTGGTGTTGAACACAACATAGTGCGTGTCAAATCACGCACGTGTACCGAGTGTCCTGTGCATGTTATGGATATGGGTAGTAGGCTAATACCAGGCCTTTTATTCTGTGACCACACCAACCTTTTATTCAAGCCTGCTACAAACTCATTTCACCACTACTTTATCATGAAAAAGTATAACGTACCTAAATTAACGCTTATAAATTACCTATAATAACATTCAGAAGTAAATATGATTTAAAATTTAGTAATATTTTTTTTTTTTTATGTCTGATAGGTTAGCCTTTGACCACTATGTCACCTGATGGTAAGTGATGATGTGGTCGAAGATGTTGTTCAGGCTAACCTAAAATTACTGGATCTCAAGGATATTGCCGGAACACACCGTTAGGTGCTTGGCGACAGATTTTCAACTTGAGGGTGGAATTAACAATAAACTTCCAAGAACAGTACACAAGTGGTAATAATAGACCAGGCGTAGCTTAAAACAATCGTCACTAAATAATTACCGTAGAAGTAATCATATTATTATTATACTATGATATAACCACCGTATAATACGTATCTAGTTCATTAGTTACGTAGTATTATTAAGTAACTATTAAAGCCTGCACCGAGGCAGCGATACATAATTGTGGTTCGCTTGATCTCTTACTGTATCTTTATTTCTTGTTTTTGAGTTATGCAATTAATATATATTATATTTAAGCATTCATTCTATAAATCATTCACTTTGGAAACGCGATGACTAAAAGTTTCTTCGATAGAAAAATAATCCAAAGTTATATCTAAACAACTAAATAAACCTTTAGTACGGCTTAAATACTTAACGGAAAGTCATCACTCATCAGTATTTGAATAATAAAAAAACAACGTGTTTTCTATAACGTATTTACATAACATTTTTCAAATAGGTATTTGTTTTTACTATACGAAGGAAATACTTAAATTTACGCACGTTCCGCCCATTTTAGCAAGAGCCGCGATGCTTTGTCCCTATCCGCTTTAGTAATTCTTCGGCCGTCTGACGGGGACGGATGCTGTTGGCGAGCCTTACTCACGCACACATACGCGGCGCGCCTAAAAAGCTCGGTGCCCTCTTAAAGAAAGAGACAAAAATCATGTGTGTAATTCAAGTTCACATTTCTTTACTTCAAGACATTTACGACACGAAACTAATGAACTAAATACGTATTTAAGTTCATTAGTTACGTATTATTATTAAGTACATATTAAAGCTACGTAGGCTTCGGTGGGTGGTCACTTTGACATGAATCCAAGAAGATTATACGTACCTGGAGGTTATACTTACTGGAGTTTAAAATGCATACTGCAAAATTTCTTGCAGTAAAGAAATGTGAACATGAATGTCACACATGTTTTCTGTCTCTTTCTTTAGGATGACCACGTTAGACCTTAATGTTTCAGTTTTTTAAGAGAACTTAACTGCATCGCTTCATTTTTAAGACTTAACCATAAACTTTTAGTATAGTAGTTCCATTTTTAAGAAGCTTTATTGAGTTATTTTAGTTCTACTAGTACTCTTCGCTTATGCCTAGTGAAATCTTTTGGAAGCATGAATTTCACAAGACACTTTAAGCCAAGTTATATCAATGCGTTAAAGCCTTGAAAGTTATGGTGGAATGTTACGTTGTCAGCGGGAAATTAAAATTTTTACATTTACAGCGCTTTAAGTTATTTTTGTTCCTTTTGCTAGTTGTTAAACCTTTCGATATGATCATGGATCGCGAGCTTGAGTAATATTGCTTCTAGTATGTTGAATTTTTATTGAAAATCAATGTACATGATATGCCATAAAAAAAACCCTAAAACGGTCAAACATATTTAAAAATATATATTTTTACCTTACTCGTTAATGTATCAAGTAATCACAGTAAACTAAGTAAGTACTTAAAAATATCGTATCAAATATTACGTGATACGTGATTGTAGAAGAAATAGCAATCAAACGAACCACAATTACGTAAAACTTAAAAAACAAAATAAGAACATTTATAAACGCCATAGTAAGCTTGATAAATATTAAGTTTTTATTACAGTCAGCTCATAGCTATACGTGATGTAGCAAGTATGAACAATAAACAAAGAATATAATAGATATTTCTATGAACAAATACCTTGAGGTCCCTTTTATGACTTAGTAACGTTAACGCAAAAAGAAAGTTAAAAGCTCCATTAAATTTTTTGTGTGTCTGTGTCTGTACTTGGTATGTTTTCTTGTACACAAATAACTTGACATTTTATACCTTGTGAAAAATGTCATCTACCGACATAAAATATAACCGGCCGCGTGCGATTCGGACTCGTAGGGACACTGATGGATTCGTATAATGTTTTTACGAAACAAAATTTGTCTGTTTTTTGATAAATACTTATACTTAGATATATAGGTACATACAGTATTGATATCTGAGTATTTATCTAAAAACCTTATTATGTTATTCAGTTCAGGATTTAAATGCGAGTTCCATCCGCATTTGGGCAGTTTTTATTGTTTTTAGGATTCGGTACGTCAAAATGTAAAAACGGAACGCTTATAGGATCACTTTGTTGTCCGTCAGTCTGTCAAGACCCTTTTTCTCAGGAACGCGTGGAGGTATCAAGATGAAATTCATATCAAATATTCAAGTCTACTGTCCCTCGGAGCTGTGAAAAAATTAAACAGACTCGCGCACGAAGGATTCTGTACCATTAGCTATACAACATTTGACTTCATATTTTAACCTTTTTTGTTTTAACGAGCGTGAGTCCGACTGACACTTGGTTAACTTTTTGTATTTGTTGTTATAGCGGCAATAGAAATATCGTTCTTGAGATACAGCCTGGTGACAGACGGACGGACGGACAGCGAAGTCGCAGTAATAGGGTTCCGATTTTACCCTTTGGGTACGGAACCCTAAAGTAACATTAACAATTTTGTATTCATTGTATAGAATAGTGTACTTAGTAGTAGCCATCTTTTAGAAAACTAAAACTTAACATCGCTGCAGCAGAACTGAACTCAATACATCGTAGTTATTCGCTGCAACAGAACTAGCTCAATACTCAAATACATCGTTGACTAGATTAAACCAATAGATTCAGGTTGTAAAATAAACGCAAGCTCACACAAAGCTCAGCTTTTTGCTAGTAGGTATACCTGCAGGTTCGTACGGAACCCTCTATCTAACGGAATCGCACTTGGCTGTTTTTTATTTATTTTACTACACAGTTTTTCGTAGAAGAACACTACGTTTTACGTTTGTGTGTATTATCGTTTTTACAATGGACTAAAAACAAAATATCGAAAAATACAGCTCAGATTAGGACCTCACATTATTATTTAATTTAATTTATTATTATTATTTTTTATGCAATCCGCCATACTAACATTCTGTTAATTTTTAAACCGGCTACCTATTAAGGTTCTAAATATTTCTTTCAAGGTAACTTTAAGTAACAGGGTCCTGTTATTTCGAACAAAACCATAGAAAAACCAAAAATAAGGTAAGTAGCACATTGTTTTAAATCGATTTGCTGCCGGTGTAACACACCAAAAAACATTTAAGAGAACGAGTTCAAATCAATGGCGCAAAGAATTTGATTTCCAAACATTATCGTTCCCATAAAAGCGATTCACTAAAAACCGTTCGACATAATTCGTGCGCGATAATCGCGATTTGCACACGCTTTCGCCGCGTGCCCAAATACCGGATATCTGGAGCAGAGAATAAGCTATTAGTAGGATATCTGATTGTTATCAAAGAATGTTCGACTAAGTAAACTAAAATCAGTAAAGTCAATGCTTTTGCAATAGTAAATATAGTTATTGTATCAGTAGTTAGTCGCCTCTTACGACACCCACGGGATGATATGGGGCTCGGGCAATTCTAACCCGGCACCCCACGGGGTAAATATAGTGGAAATATAGGTACTTAATCGATATAAAAGTTTTGCGTCCTTATTACGAACATCATAATCCGGCACAAAAGTTTTGCTACTACATTCGTTTTGCTAACAGCCTTAGACAGTCTACCTTATTTTTCCTAATATCATCGACTGAGCTAAGATTCTGTTGAGTCGGGTATTTTCTAGACTTTTTTTTTATTTCTGACTGGCTAACCTACTTGGAACCCATGATATATTCTGTGCCTGTAACGAGTAATTAAATACTAAATAATAATATATCATTGAACTCATTTGATTTGAATATATTGTTTGAACCAACTAACATAAATATTACACCTTTGTACTTAGAAGTGTAGGGCAGTATTTGTTCAGTAGTAATAGGTAGCCGATTGAAAATCCCATATAATGTGTAAAAGGATAGCGGATTACTTAAAAAATAATAAAATAACAAAGAGTTAAAAATATAATAGGGGCCGCAATACAAGAAACGTGCTTTTTGACGTTTCTTTATTTTTGCTCTATTGCACACACAAGGGTTAAACTTTGAATGATTATAGTACAATAAAAAAATCTAAAAGCTGGCCAAGTGCAAGTTGGACACCCGCTAAGGATCTCGATCTGTATGGAAAAAATAACGGATAGGTGACCTATAGTGACAGTACTACTGAGCGCTTCCGTGTTTCGGAGGGCACGTTAAGCCGTCGGTCCCGGTCCTGCGGCCCGCCTAGAAGCGGTAGAGTTGGAACACCGTGTGTTATTTAGTCGGTAGGGGCACTTGCTGCTGTGGGAGTAGTTGGTGTCGAGCCCGACATATCCCGGCCACCTTCCCCGAGCTGGACGGGAATGCGTAAATGCATTTTTCACACGTAAATAAAAAATAAAAAAGGACGGTAGTTGTTATAGTATGGATGGTAGGTGAAATAGTGGTCAAAGGCTAGCCTATCAGTTAATAAATAAACAAAATACGTAACCTTCGATTTGGAAGTCCAACTCGCACTTGGCCGTTTTTACTACCTACTTTAAATTACTACAGCTATGGATCTAAGTAATGACTAACAAAAAAGCCTTGGGGAGCAGGGCTAGAAAGTCACCCACCTCTTTTCCCATGGGTGTCGTAAGAGGCGTCTAAGGGGATATATATATATACATGAAGGTGGGCAGCGGCGCCTTCTGAGAAATTGCTATCTTATACTGCGATCCCCAAGACGCCTGCCAAGCGTGGGGATTATGGCAAAACCCCCTTGATGGGGGTGGCTGTGGTCAGCAGTAAACATTCCGACTGATACAGTTATGACTAACAAACCTCACTCGTACCTATTTACCTACCTTTTACTACCTACTACTCTTAGTAACGTGTGATATTGAAATTGTAGTTTGGAGTTGCGAGGTTAAAAGAATTCCTTGACAAAATTTGACTTCATTATCGTTAAAACATAAAGCAATTACTTAATATAAATATAAGGAAATATAAATAAAGTAGATACCTACCCAAAGTTATATATGCCATCGTAAACACGACTGCGAACAATTTCTATACAGTTAAGAAATAACTTAAACCTGCTTCACTCTGTATATTCGCTCCATGCATAATCATACGTGCAGAATCTACTTCAATCTTCCGGCATTCACTGTATGACCTGTATGCTGCTGGTACCTACGTTAGGTACGTATGTCTTATTTAGCTCAGTCAGTGTTTCCATAATGGACGCTACGAACTGTGCCCCCAAATGTGCACTTTGAATTAATATTTCTGTGGCTGTATAGACGTGTTGATTCGTATTCATACCCACTGGCTAATCTGAATGACGTTTGTGTATGTACACAAACGACATTTAGCTTGTGTTTAATTGCCTACCGAATGTACCTATGTAACACTTGAACACAAGTTTGACAAACTATGGGTTCATTGTAATAAATTATTGGTATTAATGTAAGTACTTAAAGCACAAAAATATTTATCATCCCATCTATTTTATATTCAAAAAACAGTGATTGATTCATCTGTAAGTGCGAAAAAAAGTAGATCTTTTCTATTAGAGGGTTTTATAGAGAGCGGAAAAGAGTTTGAATTAGGAACACTTCCAGGTATCTAGTTGGTCACAGGTCACGGATCGTGACCTACTAGATTATAAACTTATTAGAAGGATCGTTTGTTATGATATAAAACCGGCCAAGTGCGAGTGGAACTCGTGCACGAAGGGTTCCGTACCGTTATCTATAACCTAATCTTGCAAGTTACAGACACTTTTCGCATTGTCCGATTGAGCTGGGTAGGTAAGTTCCTATCCTAGGTAGGGACGAACCCTAAATAGTTATCTCACTAATTGTTTATTTTTAAAGTAAATATACAACTAGATATTCGATGAATATTTCAAGTTTTTACCTGTTTTCATTATTATTCTTTTTAGCAAATAAACGGCGAAAACCTCTTTTATTGTATGGGAGCCCCCTTTATTATTTATTTTATTAATTACATTTAAAGAGAATATAAAACTAAGTATTCTGTGTGTGAATAGTTAAAGCGTCTACCTGTCACCGTTATTAGTATGGAGCAAGAAACGGTAAAAACATTAAGCTTGTTGTATGGCCCGGACGATAGGTAAGCCTTTGACCACAATCTCACCTAATGGTAAGTGATGATGTGGTCGAAGGTGTTAATAGGCTTAACCTAGAAATACTGGCTCTCAAGGACAGCTGCCGGAACACACCGTTATGTGCTTGGCGACAGATTTTCTACTTGAGGGTGGTCGCTAGCCAGGCGGGTATTCGCAAAAATGCCCTTCCACCATGCGGTGAAGCTCAAGCCCGCGGCGGCCATGGAATTGCCATGAATGGCCATGGAAATTCGAACCATGGACCTGCTGCGCGGCAGTCCATAGCCAAAGCCACTGAGTTATCACTGCTTCAAGACCTGAGACATACAGTTGTAAGTCTCACGTGCATGTAATTTTTTACTACTTCTTAGAAACTGCTGCCGGAACACACTGTTAGGTTAATATTTATATTTTTGCAATAACGCATGCTCCTCGGATTATATTAAAAAACTGTTAGTTGCGTGGCGATAGATTTTCTACTTGAGGGTAGTAGCTAGCCAGGCGAACAATCTCAAATGCTCTTCGACCATGCGGTAAAGCTCAAGCCTGTGGTTGGGATCGAACCATTGCCCACTTGCAATCAGCGAAAGTCATATTCATTTTAGTTACAGTCAATCGGGGTAACTTTGATTAACAATGGTATCTTTGACAGTCAAATCTCCAATTACTTTTTTTTATTTTTAACGTTGGATAAATTTATTGCAATAACAAAGAATTTATACATTTTGTGTACATAACAAATTTCGCAAAGAAAATCACTGAAAAAAAAAACTGCCACACAAAGTGAATGTCAAAGCCTGTCTGAAATATTTCGCACGCAACTGGTGTATTGTATATTTCAGTGATAAACTTTTTAAATTACTCGGGAATTTAGCTGATAGCAAGACAATTTAATGGTTTTATTTACTTGTTTTAATGGTTTTATTTACTTGTTTAAGGCTCCACTTAATTTGACATTTTATTAAAAATTACCCTGAAGTATAAAATGTTTAAAACTTGTGATTCCGGCGAAAATCTGATGTGCGTCAAAGTTACCCGTATATGGGTTATAACTTTGACACACAACAAAATTGCCAGTTTTTTATATAATTTATGATTCTTAAAGTCTATAATTAGAGAGTATGAAAACCAATCTGAGAGCACAGATTACGTCAACACTTTTGTCTTACATTACACATGGTATAAGTTTGCTAAAAAGATCTAGTGGCGACTGTCAAAGTTACCCCAATTGACTGTATTAAGTTACTTTTATTGAATTACATATATATAGTCTCTTTATTATTTTTATCATTGTGGGATCAAAAGTGGAGAGTATCACAAAGTCGTACAGTTCGATTTTCCTCGGGCGAAGTATTTTGAATCCCTCGCTACGATTACAATGCTACTATGCTTCACTCCGCTCTGGATTCAAAGAAGAACCCTCTCATTAAAATAGTACGTTGTACATAGAGGGGAGAAAACGATTTATTTCTGTTCGAGAGTATGTTTAAAGGAAACTCGAGAACAGAAACAGAACTTTAGTGCGTTATACTGCACCTACGAGGAAAGTAAAATGATTAGGTACCGATGAGCACGATAATATTATCTATAAATATTATCTTGCTATAAGTTTTTTTGCATTTGTCCTGAGACTCAGGAAGTAAGTTCTTTATGACTTCTTGAGCTGTATTTCTTATTTCTGGTGGCACCGTCACTATACGATCGTGACTTTCACTATCAGATGACATTTTGAAAAATTATTTAGAATAATTAAAAGCATATACTTTTATACTATCAATTTAGAAAAAAAAAAGTTCCTCGTTTTTTTATCATAGTGCAGAGAAAGGTTGGAAACCTCCATTCAATGAAAATCCTGTAAAAAAATACCACCTCTTTTTTCTAATTATTTCATAAAACTTTTTTGAAGTATGTAAGGTCTGGAGCTGTATTTTTTATTTCTGGTACCGTCATCTTTATAAAATCGTCACATCTACTATCAGATGACATTTTGGAAAATAACCTATTTGGAATAATTAAAAGCGTATTGTAAATTGTTTATTGAGTACAAAGCAATATTTTACAAATAAATATAATGCCGCGCTTTTTTTCGTAGTGTAGAGAAAGGTTGTCGACCTTCTTTCATTGAAAATTGAATACGAGAAAATCCCCTCTTTCTTCTAATTATTTGATATAAAACCTCAAAAATGAGATTTGGCGATTGTTTTTTTTTTGTTAGCTGCTAAAAAAACAAAAGAGCGCTAGCAGAGCAGATATGGATTTTCATACAACATTCCTTCACTGCTACACGGAAGTACACGCATAGTTAATCATTATAGCCTCAACATGGGCAAATATTGAAACCATGTTAACTTTTTTTAAGTAGGTTTCCTATTCGTTGGGGTTTGAAAAATATATTTAAATAATACTATTGAGTGGCGTAATATTATTGAGTATGAAGAATTGTACAAAAGGCTGTTACTTTACAATTAGTGGCTTTGTGAGCTGAATACCTGACAACAGAAAATTATATTTTACGTTTTGAACCCCTAGATGTTTCGTTTAAAAAATCTCTACTGATTGGAAAAACAACCAAAACTAAATCGAAAAAAAAAACAATATAATTTCAACATGCAGACAAAATTTCACAAGATTTGGTTGAAGAAGAAGTGCGATTTGTGGAGGAGGATAACCCTCAATCTGGAATCAAGACAACAATACGAAAGCATTTTGCCCAGGCTGAAACAGATTCACTTAGACTTAACGACATTCGAGATATATTCTAGCTAAAATTTTTTGAAGTATACCTAACGAGCATTGTCTATTCTAAATAAATTTCTAAACGAGTTCCAACAAATCGATTTGTTTAACGATGGTATACATAAGCCTTATTGTTATAAATCTTATGTCACTTTTAAGTCACACCGGCCAATAACGCTTTGGCTGTAAGATAGAATACATGTTAATACATAAATATAGGCGACCCAAATCAATGCTTAGTCTGTTCTAGAAAGCGCATAAATCAATATCATCCCTTTTGCGCCAACTCTTAAAACAGTAATTTTACATTGTTTGTTCTTTCTATGCGATCCTAAGCGCTGGCTCAGTCCACTACTCTATTCATAGTTTACTGAAAGCTTAGCGCAGGCTTGCAATAGTAACTCAATAGTGTACGTAGCTAACTGTATTTGAGTGGCACATGCCGGCTGCAGTGCTAACGAATAGTCGCTCGGTCAGACGTCCAGCGCAGACAATTAGATAAAGTTAATGAACGTAGGCGCCAAGCCTAACGAAGTGACACGATAACTCACCGCGATTTTAATGTTGTTTAAAATTTTATCGTATTTAGGGTAGGATAAATTTCTATGTCCAGACTAGATTTTGTAACGGACATAAGTTAATTCAGCTTTGTTCTAATAATAATAAAACTTCATTCATAAGAACTCTTTGCTGTTATTATTGTGATCCAAGGTCGAAATTGTAGTATAATCTGGTCCACTATGTTAAAATGCGTGCTTTGTGCTAAATTATCTTCGCTATCATTAAGTTTTATCTACTCGACACCAGAGTACGCTGTTCTATTCCAACTTACGGTCCCTATAGTAAGAAGCACTGAGCAAATAATGTGTAGAAGTATACCAATGTTTTGTACCTACCAATCTGGTAAAAATCTTCATGCTCCAAACTCTTTGCTGTCGTTAAGTATTGTTACTACACCAGAAGTACGCCAAGTCATCCCAGCCTCCGGTCCCTGCTCGGCACCAGAGTAGACTGATGTATCCCAGCTTCCGGTCCCTGTGGGTATGTGAAATAAAAACCTTCACGAACAAAACTTTTTTTTATAATTACGTTTTCACTCGACACCACAGTTCTTCTCGTAGTGTCTGTATAAAAGATTTGTATGCTACTTTAAAGTCGGATCTCTTTAATATAATGCTAATAATTGCTTAACGTGGAAGAAGCATGTAGAATTGTTCAATATTAACGTTTACAATTGATTAAATAGTAGACGTCTAAATTAAATAAATTATTTTGACTTTGAGAGCGGCCCTTGTGTGTATTACTTGGTCGGAAGTTTCAGTTTCAATTTACAGTTTGATGCGATTTGTGAATGCGATACGATACTGCTCTAAATACACACAAGGTTCGTTACGAACTAGGACTAGGATCCACATTCGTGTGGAATTCAAGGCACGCATCCTCCAATTTTGCACGAGTTTGCAACGCAACCTGTTTCCAAATGCGTATTCAAGGCGTTGCATAGCAAATCGCGCATTTCTAATGGTTGACGTCTCTACGTCATTTAACCACCTACACTGAAGTTTTGATAAATTACTTTTCTGTATATTCATTGAATAATTTTCAGTGATTATTATAATGATATGTAAGTTTCGATCATTTTGACAAAAATTTCATAATTTAGGTTTCCTTTAGGTACAATTCCCTCTAACATACTTAATTTACACATATAATTTAATAAAATCGATATTATTTACCTTAAATCAGATCCAGTAAGAACTTCAAAAACTGTATCCAATTGTAGTAATAAAGATTATTGTAATAAATGTAATAAATATAATTAAAAATATGAAAAATGGCGCAAAATGAAAAATTGCCTTTTTAAAATAAAAAAAAGTGGCAAATGTCTCAACTAGTTAGCGCCGTCTTAGCTGTGTCAATTGCTTTACTTTTTTCAATAATATAATATTTTGAAATGGGCGCGGCACTATACTTGATAAATATTATAATCAATATTAATAATACAATACTTTATATTATATTGAACATTAAATAAAATACCTCATGTAAACGTTGATACGTATTCAATAGTGGATAAAATCGGTATAGTATCCTATAATAAGAAACGGTTCAAGTGCAAGTGTAGCGTCGCTTATCCCCCAAGGCAACAAACCGATAAATATTTTTTTTTTATTCGGAGCTGACGTCGACTCTGAAAATGATGAAAGAACTTGTAGTAGTCGGTCATATGCTGATTCAGAACACTAACCTCATATTATCATGGTCCGAGTAGTAACTTCATACTTTCCAATGTTGGAAGTCAGTTTAATTTTTGTTTTGACTCTTTTTATTGATGCACACTGCTTATAAGATAAAAATACTGTTCACACTCAACAAGAAATCCAATTGCCATTTATCATCTTGGTACGTAAATATAATTTAAAACTTATTCACCACTTGATAAATGAGACTAACTTGGAGGTACGAGTATGTATCTACCCAACAAAAAAGAATCATCAAAATCAGTTATTATAAGTGGAGTAATCGCGTAAAAAGCATACAAAAAAACAATCAGTCGTTAATTTATTAAAAAAAGATTGAACATAGTAGAACATTTCCGAATGGAAAATTTGTATAATCTGTGGTGTGGGAAAAAGCCCGCCATCCGCTTAAAAAAATGTCTATGAAATTTGATTTTTGAAATTGGCCCCGTAGCAAAAGTAAACCCATTTATATTCGTAGCTAAAACCATTCTGACAACTTTGACAGCCCTTAATTTAATTAAATAGATACGTACAAGCATGTCATTTCCAGTATAGAAAAACGCTTTTATTTTTAGTTGTTGGTTATTATTGTTCTTAGTCAGGCATTCCACCATAGTGAAACATATTCTGTGAAACCGTTAAAAAAGTTAACCGTTTTAAAAATACAGCCCTTTAAATGCGGGAAGGATGGACGGACCGCGGGGCTTGGTAATAGCACAGTAGATAACTTTGGCGATAGGTTCCCATTTTCTAGTGTAGAACCCAAAAATATAATCCTTACCAATATTATAAAAGTTATAAAGTATGGATGGATGTTTGTTTATCTTTCACGCAAAAACTACTGAATGGATTTTAATGAAACTTTACAAAAATATAGCTTACACATCAGAATATCACATAGACTTCAATTTATTTTCATCACACTTGCACGTAAACAGTATCTAAACATAATTTTTGGTTAATTGTGATTAATTAATGCAAGATTAGCGATAAATATCTTACTGTGTGTATTGCCAAAACACCATGGCTTGTGCTGTAAAAAACTGCAAGAGTTCCTACAGGAATTCAAAACACAAACCCGGAATAATATCCTTTCATCGGTGAGTGACCTTCCATTTTTTCAATTATTCAACATAACTAGGCCGTTTGGTAAGCCTTTCTTTGCTAAAAATACTGTAGAAAACGCATATATTTTGTTTATATACAATTAACTATACCTTATCACAAAACAAACAATAAAAACACATTTTATTTACTCGCCATTGGTCTTTTAGTGTTGTACGGTGCAGATATCAGTTATCGATAATCGAATTAATAAACTTTCGTTAAAATATTCAATGATAGTAGTTATATATCATAATTATTAATTATTAATAGTCCTATTTCTTTTCGGCAAATTTAATTTAAAAACATTTAAGACCACCACCGTTCAAAGGGAAATTTTTGTATTCTGAATTATGATCACTATAAAATTTGATTAAATCTATTAGTTTCATAAGTGTTCCTAAGTGTTTGTGATGTACGTACATAGGTATATATAGCTAATGATGAATATTATATATATTATTTTATATTCAAATATATATTTGAAACGCTTAAATCACGGAAACTATAAGATATAGTTAAAATTCATCATTACTGAATGCCGTATTAAGCTTAATTAAGATTTGTAGATGTATCTAGTTGCAAATGTATATTTTATTAAATAAAATTATTATTAAAAAACTAAGATTATTTACTCTATTATATACCTACCAGCGTAAAATTCGGTTATATGGGAACGCTTCAAAATTCTCGGATAAAACGTAGACTATGTCCATCCCAAACGTCTAATCTATCTCTACTAAATGTCATCACAATCGATTGAGCGAATTGGGCGTGAAAGTATAACAGACAGGGTTAGTTTCGCATTTACAATATTCATCATCAGCATTATCTCAGCCGCAGGAAGTTCACTGCTGGACATATGTCCCCTCCAAATGTTTTTGAAGTGAAAGTGGAAGAAGTAACTTCGTTTTATCAATTGACTAAATGAAGTTATCGATAATTTTTCATCACGAATGCTGCATCACTATAGTACTATATAATAATAAATAAGTTTGTATAGGCAAAACGGTGACAATTCGATGTTTAGTGGCAACAAACCGAATATGTTTGTCTCATTTTTTCAAATGACTTCCATAGTGAATTTAAAAGAGATGCAACCGGCATTTAACATTTCACTTTTTATTCGGGATCTAAACTTCTTATTCTATATCTTAGGTATAACCAATAACCATAAACACAAAATGTGGTCAAAAATATCGAAAATAACGATAGTGGCGTCACGTGGAACACGGCCTTATATTGTACTGAACTTCTAAAAGTCGGATAAAGGTGGGAATGACACTTGCTAAATTAATCTAGAATAACCAGCAAGTATGTAAGTAAAACTAATAAATTAATGTTGTGCCACGAAACAAACCCACGATACCTAGTCTCCAATACAGTAAGAAATAAACTCTCTTATTCAATGAAATGTCCGTTCCTATAAATTAGGCAGACGGCAGCTATATCGCTGCGTCCTTTGTGTCGTCCAGTGCTGGGAGTCCTTTACCTACACCCAATTAAGTGTAATAGGGAACTTGACGTAACGAATTCAGACACCTGCCGTCTAACATAGTACAGAAATTGTCTCCCTAATTTTATTATTCGCCCTCTTTGCGACAAAGGTCTGCCTTAGATGCTGACGATTATAAAGTTGAGGGTAATATTATGTGTCACAAATAATATTGCGACATATTTTAATATAGGTAAAATATATGCAAATTGATTATGCTTTATATGAAATATTGAATGATAGAAACGCAGTTCAAGGATTTGGAGTTGAAAATTTGGATAGAATTAAACCGTACCTACCTATATAAGTACCTAGTATTTCATCATATTCTTAAGAGTATCTTAATCATTTAATACAGATTAAGGTGCAACAATGATTATTTGTGCAACTGTTCAATAAAGGGAATTAAAACACGAATGTGGGTTCGTTCAGTATCACATGAGTGTTTTAATACCTATAATTATGTACAGTTGCATACAAGACTTTATCTACACCCATGATATGAATCCTCTATAAAAGTTCTGAAACCATTGTGTTGTAGGTATACAGTGTTGTAAGAACTCTATGTAAATTCATGGAAAGTGAATATAGTAGTATAGTAGGTAATACACAATAGACTTATTTATTGTCATAATTATTTACGTTTTGGATCGTACAATTAATGAAATGCACTTGAATATAGAGAAAAACATGAAATATTTATGTACAAATAAATACATAAATATTTCATGTTATTCTCGGAAGACTAACAGCCATTATGTCAAATAGTAGTAGGTATGTACTCGTATATAAAGCAATGGGCAAATTATACCATAATAAGAGGGATGATGATTGGATTTTTCCTGATAATTCTTCAAAATATACTAAAAGCACATCTTCAGAAAATGATGTACATACCTACTACTTTTTGATAATTTTTAATTCATGAAATCATGGTACACTTTTTCATATTGTTTTCTCGACTTTTCTGGTAATAACTGGTTAGAAATATCCTTCGCTGCATTAGAAATATCTGGTGGTGTTTTAACAAATCTTGTATTTTGTACACATTTTTGTAAACTACAAACTAATAAATTTTTGCAATACATCAAAAATTCAAACAAAAATGGCGGGACACGACGTGAATTCGAATAACAGTTCTTTTTTTAAACACGGTGCTGTGGTAGGGAAATGTTGGTGCCAAACAATGTTTTTTTTTAAAGAAAATGCATTAGATTTAGTACACACTTGGTTGGATGATATGATGGGTACTATGACACAGGATATTTTAATATTGGCAATAAGCTCACTGTTTCAGAAAGTTTTATAGAGGATTTATATCATGGGAGTAGATAAAATAATTAACTATGTACCTACTTACACAACAAGAGATAATAATTCGGTGACACATACTGTTGTGTCTCACATAAAAAAAATTGCAAGTATATGTTGTATATAAACATTGTCACCAGAATATTATCTATCTAACTACCCCATGGGTTGCCGGGTTAGAATGTCACTTCCCTTCGCATTTCTTCCCGCGAGTGTCGTAAGTCACCTGACTAAGGAAAAAATACCGAAATATGGCAAGCAGCGCCTTCTGAAGAACTGACAACATTTACTGTATCCCCAAGACGCCTGCCAAGCTTGGGGATTATGGCAAAGCCCCCCAATGACGACTTTCATCAAGAATGGACGTTGTCGGCTGACGTGATACATATTATATAAATGATGAACTGTTAAAAGCCATCTCACTCATGTGTATTATGTATGTAAGTACAATTTGATTATACTTATTTGTCTCAGCAGTTCAGCACCTTAAGATATTTTGTGCCCCCTTTATCAATAACATTTATATTTGTCTAATTAAATGTCACAAATAATAAATTTATACGGTAGTCCCAAACCAACAAACCCTAAATAAACAATGCCTGTCATGTCGTGGGAACAAGAAATAAAAACAATTTAACGTACAAAAAGTTTTTAATATAAAACAATTCTATACACTTCGTCACTACTCAGTCTCAACAAATCCTTATGTACAAATTAATAAACTGGTCTAGCACTAACTTACAAGGAGCTTATCTGTAGGAGTTGTAATCATTAGATGTAGGTGTATACGTTGGCTTGGAGGAGTATTCGTATATAGGTTTCGTTGATGGACATTCCTCCCACAACCACCACACGGTTATAAGCACCTCCAGATTTATCAGCAGTAAAGATATCACTGGAATGGTCAGCTTACTTATTAGAGATTTTATTCCACCTTTCGCTATCAAAAGAGGTTTTACTATACCATTAATAACTATCTCTTTGAATCCCTTCATTTCTAGGTCGTCTGTAGCTGTGCCGGTAAGAAGAGACAGAACTAGGCCGATGAGTCCGCTTACTTTGCCGGCGACTTTCGTCGTCACTGGTTTTATGAGGCTGGTGAGGTCTGGCTTCAGAATGGAGAATTTCGATGTTGGTGGTTGATGATGAGCTGGTCCGGGCGGAGGGTAAGCTGGAGCCGGTGCAGTAGCAGGAGGGCTGTAGGACGCAGGTGGACTGTAACTGTACGGTGGCGCTTGAGGGTACGAAGATGGACTGTGTGCTGGATATCCGTAGTCACTTTTCGCTGCACGAAAATCATCTTCAGTCAGTCTAGGCACTTCACTCGTATAATTTAGTCCTTCTAATGGTCTCTCTGGCACGGATGGAGGCATAGAAGGGTTGACAGCGTTTGTGTGGAGTATAGACTGTACGTGCTCTTGGGGTTCCATATGCTCCTGGGGGAGCACATGCTCGTGAGTTAAAAAGTATCCTTGTGGAATTGCGTTTCTATTCAATGGTTGAAACTGCGGATGGTAGTACTGGAACTGATTCACTGCCCTTGTGTCAGGCGGAAAAAACGCCACAGCGTCTCCCAAAACATTTTTAGAAACCGAGATAAAGTTTAGTAACACATATGTAAATAGCACTCGTGCCATGGTGTCAGTGTATTATGCATAAAGTAAAGCACTACTAGACGTATTTATAAAAATTTCAAATCAAAATGCAAGTAAGCAGTTTGTCTTAAGAATATCTGGGTCACAATAATTCCAAATGAAGCAACTGCATTGTCCTACATACTGGTATGTTTGTAAACATTAAACTGTCAGCTTATATCGATTCCGGAACTACACTCGAGCGACATACACTCCGCAACTTTATCGCCTGCAAAAATTGACAACAAACTTTTAGCGAATAAACTGTCCTCTTCTATATCGTCAATTAGAGAAAAAGCGACCGCCGCTCCCATATTACTGGCCAGCCCAGTACGAGAAGCCCTCTGTATGACACAAGCTACCCTCGGCGAGCAATCTGTGATAATTCTCGACTTATGACCTTTTTTCTTTTTCTTCTTGAAATACTTAACCATCTTCGATATCATAGGCCACAGTAAAAATGCCTTAAGTCCCAACTTCGTAAGCAAAACGAAAACTAGCGGCATCAGAAGTAGTTTGCCTGCCAACAGTTTGAGAACTAAAATAATCGCTGCGGATAGCATAATCTTGGCGGCGGCGCCCAAAACGTTTGCGAATGATGTTAGCGAATCTGTCTTTGGGCATGACACATAATATCCGGGGTCGGAATAAGTTTTCCGAATGGGTTCCGAGAAGTAATTCGATGCACTGCTGAATAGATCCATGAAGGGTAGTGGCAGCGACTGCGGAGGCGATGCCGTGCTCAATGATTGCTCCTGAGCATCAGCCTTCAACGCAGCTAGTAGCACAGCGAGGGCCACGAACATAGCTCACCAACTGTTCCACTTGAAACCGTTCATTTCTTTTAATACCTCGTCCATGAAATTCAAATAATCCGCGAGAACAAAGTAATTATTTCCGTAATTGTGAGCAACGGTACACGGGTCAGATCTTGGTCAGGTCACTTCATTTCGAGAATGAAACCATTCCAATGAAAGTATTTAGTAATAAAGATAATTTCTCCATCCTTTTGTTATAATTTCACTTATTTTACAAGCTTTTTTTAACGCGTTACTAGCAAAACGACATATTTATTTATTTTATACTGTTTTTCCAACCTATTATTTGATTTATGTAAGTACGTACATTAGATATAAAGTTGAACAAAATAATCGACATACTTGCATATACACCAGCCACATTTTATAAAAAGAAGCTTCAATATGTACGCAGTATTTCATACTATAAAAAATGATAAAAAAGTAATGAGCAATAAGACCACGGAGACCATAGCCAGAGAGCCAAATAGTAGAAAAAAATATAAAAGCGCGGGAATATGTGATACATATTACAGTTTCTTTTCTTTAATACATTTTGACGTATGGAGCTGATACATAACCTATCAATCTTAGTTTTTTTTTTCTTTTACAGTAGTTGGACTAATAAAAGTTTTTTTCTCATTTTCCAAAGTAAAATCAAACAGTGTTTAATAAAATGGTTACTAAAATTTCAAAAAGAAATGTTTACGACAGTTTCTGTAACAGTGAAGTGTCACAGAGAAACGAAAATCCGCCATGGTGCTCTTCAGGTTAGTAAAGCATGTATCAATGTCCCAATTGAATTATATACTAGCTCGTAGTTTTATTATTATTAATACCTACAACAAAACGATAGATATGGCATGCAGATCGTTCAGTATAATGTTCGTAGTAAAACTCCGTACCTATATATGATATTAATCAATCAATTAATCAATCAAAGTATTTATTTCAACCAACAAGGATCATGTTACAATATTTATAATTATATTACTTATATGGTTTTATTAAGACAAATTAATAATTGAATGCCAAAATTATTACAATTCATCAAAATGTAGCAAACTAAAATGTAATTATAATTAAATCAACATTAGTAATAATCAATAAAATTATTAGTAAATTATATTTAGAAAATTCAATTATTAAATGTCATCCACGTGTACTAACCATTAGTCAGTACATGAATCATAAAACAATGATTCAGGTACTGACAGTCAAATCTTTCTGCAAATGCTTTCAGAATGCCACTAGGGCTGGCCTGGACCCTAATACCTATACTTCTAATTTATCCCTACTTCCCTTGCATGTCACAACACTAAATATAATGAAATTATTTGTGCAAATACATATACATAACAAATAATTTGTGCACTAGAGTAAAAACAACAGCAATTTATAAAAGATAATTACTACTTCATTTAGGACGTAGGACGTAGGTGGTACCCTACTGCCAAATCGTCACTCTGGAATTAGCTTTTATCATGGCTCGGGAATTATGCTAAAAATAATTAGATCTACTATTTACGCTTAAAATTGATACCACGTTATTTGGCGCGAACTTTGTACCTAATATAATTTCACTTTTCAGAAATTTGGCACTGTACTTCTCTGTGCCAAGGTACCCGTATTGTTACTGATAAAATGCTAAAGAAATTTAAAGTTAAATACGGTTGTAGTTACTAAGAATGCTTGACGTAAATAGTTTAGTTCTCGTATGAAAGAGCATCTGATCTAAGAACGTGAATAGATCAAAGCGCCTGTCCCATGGATGGACACTACGTGTGCAAAAATGATCATTAAACGTCCTACTCTAAACAGCATTAAATAATACATTATAGAAGTTACACGGGGTTTGAATAAATAAGTGCTAACAAACTTACTAAAGTAAACATGCCTTTAAGCTCTATGTAGGTATATCTTTGGTTTAATGGCTTCAATTGAAATATTACTTTTCTGCTATCCGCTTTGAACGACTATACTAAGCAAAATGACTAAGTAGGCAAATTGACCAATTAGTAGAATGTCGACATCATAATATGTCCTTGTAAGGTGTGAGGCTGAGATGCTGAATGTCAGAATTGTAATTATGTATATCTTATCTATCTTATATATTTTTAACTTATTGGATTAATCACATCTGTATTAGGTAAATGTAATTTATGTTATCTTAAGGGAATTTATAGAATCATGGTCTTTAATTACGTTTCAAGACAATACGATCAATAGTATGAAGCTCGCGATTTCCGTGATCAAGTAGAATGGTCAAACCAGATGAGTGCCCGTAATTTCACTTGGTCTTCAGGACTGCTGCCGGAACACACTGTTAGGTGCTTGTTAACAGATTTTCAGCTTGAGGGTGGTAGCTAGGCGAGCATTCGCAAAATGCCACGTTACTATTCCGTGAATCTCAAGCCGGAGGCGCTGGGAATCGAACCATGTACCTGCGGCACGGCAGTTCATAACTAACCGCTCGCCTATCATGTGATTTTAATATCTTTTTGTTTATTTAAGTGCATGTCGGGTTTACTTCGTCAGTTTGCGTGATATGCGTGGTCAGCTGTAGTTCGAGCTCTAACCGAACTCTTTATGTTGACTAAACAACCTACTGAGAATACATAACGCGAGTGACGAGGGTTATAACTGCGAGAATGTGGGTCATGTTGCTAATTAATGTCACTTCAGTAGTAGCAAGAGTTGACTGTACCAATTTCAACATGAAAATACTTTACCCATTGGTAGGTTGGATTGTACCTAACTAAATCACACAGCTTTTCCAAAAAAACATCGCAGGTAAGTTACTGTAAATATAGATCCCTTGAACTGATGCAAAGGCTTACAAAATACATCAGATAAAGAAATACACGCTAAGTTTAAAATTATAGAGATCATCAATGATGGAATGCTGCAATCTTACCAAAACAAACCTAAGCAGTTAATCCTTAGAGCAGTATCAATTGTAAGTGATGGAAAAAATAATTTGATACACAGTTTATATGCATTTAGAAATAATACATGAATATTTTAGTAAGTACTTAGGTACTACTAAAAAGCTTAAAATGGATAACAATCTAAAAATTAGATTATTTAGATGTTAACATTACCTGTAACAAATAGGTTTATATTTTTTCACAAACAAGGATAACGATTAGTACATAAACAAAGTCAGCACAACTCTACAATTTAACGGTTTCATAGAAAAACGATAGGTACTGGATTAAAAGTTATTTTCCATGGTTCCATTGGCCAATGGGTCCACGGTTAAATTACTTTTTTTCCTTGTCCCGTCAATGGGACTTCCAATGGAACTACGGACAATAACTAGATATTGATAACTTTCCTCCATTATAAAATTTAAAATACAGCAGTGTTAATTTTATATTCATTTTTTATACTTAGGTTAGACACACGTAGAAAAAAGGTAATTGTATTGCAAGAGAACAAAATGTTTACTGACGGCGAGGGCGCTATTTTCCATTGCGGAGCGAATTATTTTGGAGTAGTATTTCGAGGGAAGCAAGGGATTTCAAAAAAGAATCGAAGTAGCAAAATATCGATTTTGCTGCGAGTTATTGATCATCAAAACCTAACTTTTCTTACTGGAGTGGTGAAAAATTATATGCTATAGTAGGTATATTAATACAAATCTCAACACAATAACGTATAAGGTACACAAAGTGCTTTGTATACCACATGCTACGAGTAGATTACCACCCGACACGCTAAGGTAAACTTTTAAAGCAAAATCGGATTTGCATAATACTAATAATTGTTAAGTATTTATGAAAGTGCTCAGCTTTGTTTATTATATTTGTTTGTTTTCGTAGGTAAACAGTTATTTCTTTAATTATAACTGTTAGCAGTAAACGCGAAGATACTAAATACGGATTTTTCGGAAAATAATTTATCATGTACGTAGGTAAGCACATTAAGTAGAAATTTAACCTTAATTTTGCGGACGTAAATCTGCGAAACTGTCAGTACAAACATTCACCGTGGATTCAGAGCCTTAATCTTTTTTATTTATTCAATGAGAACTCTTGTGAATATATGTCCATCACTACTAAAGGCTAATTGATTAGTTCACTGAAATATGATAACGATTATTGCTACTTCAATGTTGGTGAATGAAAAGAAAAATTAAATAAATATAATATACCTACTACAGAAATAATGAACGAAGATGTTAACAATATAATCAGTTCAGAAAAGACATTTTATCAAATAAATACCCACAAGGCAATTACAGAAAGTATACGCTGCTTAAATGTAGGGTAATTCAACTAAAAAAATCTTCTTGTATCAATTCAATTCAGCAACAATGTGAAATCAATTATGAGGCTCAAACTGGAACCAATAGGCAGAGGAACGTTAACTAAATTAATGAGTCGAACGAGATTCATCCCGAACTTTCCAGCCAGCATCCCGTTAATAATATTATAATCTGGACGTCCGACCCCGAAACAGATTTGGCGCGCTCTGAACAGCTTGCATAATGCAATTGGAGCGAAACACCTGCCATGCCATGAATAATGGCGATGCACAACAAACGGACTAATTATGAGAGGAACGTTTGACTGGCGTGGGATTTAACTATCTATCTGATAGGTTTAATAAAAGCTCTGTCATTATTTAGGCAAGAATTGTATTGCATTTTAGTCACCTACACTGTCACTCATGTGACTTGATCTCGATTCCAATCTAAATGGAGTTTTTAATGGAATTAGAGTATGTTTGAGCTGATAATGTGGGTACTAGGTCACTAGGCTAATGTAGGTCTTAAAGCTACATAAATTGATATTAGATAGATAACTCTTTACTTTTACACCACTTTTAAAATATTCAAGTTTACATATTAAATAATAATAACATTGATCTCTACCAGGCAACCTTAGGATGGAGTTAAACCACGGACTAACCACCCTGTGGACTGCTAACTTCAGAGCTATGTTTTCCGCAACACGTATGCTATTTGAAGGATACCCTATGAAAGCGTTCTCAGTTGCGACCGTGCAATTGCCACGTCAACGTGTAATAAAATAAAAACAAAAAAATCCCTCCTACGCAATTTAATGGCGTGAATAAAACATATTTGTGTGTAATTTCTAAGCAAATGTATAAAAATAACACATAAGTTTTTATAATAATGAAATAAACACAATTATATTGTGACACATAAACATACATAAATAGATAATTATACATACTTACATATAAAAAAACATACGTTTATACATTATACATTGACAGTTAAAAATATAGTTCAAAATTAATTGGACCAATAAAACCTTTTAACTTGATCCTTGAACATTTTGAAAGTCGCTTGTCTGATTGGTACAGGAAGAGAATTCCACAAGCGAGCAGCGTTTTAAGATTTGCTGTAAAAAGAACTCGTATGAGAATGGATTTCAATTGTGAGATTTTCTGATGACCTTAAAATGTATGAAAATGAAGTAAATCATTTTCTAAATTGTAAAGGAAATCAAAGCGTTTCTTGAATATTACCATAGTTTACTAGGTATAAGTTATATCTGTAGACTTATGAAGAGAACCCCCACTAAGATGAGCCCATATTAAATTTTACTTTTATGTAAGTATAAGATCGCGGTTAGATTTTTACTGAAATGATTTGACGATTCTTCTTTTGTGAATACTAGTGTTCTTCATTAACTCTAGATAATTTAATGCCACAAATAATTGCTTAAGTTAATTTCACAAAGCGAACCTTATCATGTTTATACTATACTTTCACCACCCTCAAGTAGAAAATCTGTCGCCAAGTACCTAACAGTGAGTTCCGGCAGCAGTCCTTGAGAGCCAGTAAAATTACAGGCGCATGAGACTCAACAACTGTATGTCTCAGGTTGACTCAATTCGTCACTTGTGACGAAATTTGTTATAGGCAGAGTTTAGTCCGCTTAACATCAGGTAAGCCTCGTGCTTGTTCCACCACATTCACATAAAAAAACTGGCCATGCAAATAATTTCGTTGGGAACTTAAGACAATAATGTTCACAATCTATTTTTTCGAGTCAACTCTACTGAACTTACTTAAAATAATTAATTAATTATTTGTCTATAATTAATTAATTATTTTTCTGACAAAAAATATGTATATTTCTAGGTATGTTGTAAGTTTACTATGTTGAATCTTTACTAAACCAGATTTAGCATGCACATCATAAGTAAGCATAACGAGATAAATTACAATCACAGAATAACGTCATCTAATTCTGCATAACTAGTATGGGTACTATTGAAAATGGGTCTCGTTAACGACCAATTCGCAAATATCGAACTGTGAATAAATGGATTCGATAATTAAGTTCTGAACATGAAATATAATATACAGGTCAATCCAATATTCAACGTAGAACGTAGGTATTCATGAATAGCGTTAACGCTATTCATTTAGCTATATCTTGCGGTATAATTTATTAGGTGTATGTTCGCTTGCGGGAGACCGAGGAGGGTTGTGCAAATTTTTACTTATCACAGTCGAAAAAAGTCCTACGTCTATAAACTCTTCATACCTATGATCAACTCAATCACAAAATGTGAATCAAATGTAAAATTAAGTCACAATAATCAGGTTATGTGAGAAAATCGCTTAAAACTACAAGCGCCTAAAAATCAACTATCCGCGTCATAACTCGCTTATAAGTATATTAGAAAAGTTGGAGGAAAATTGTGACTAGCCCAGGTTGTGACATCTTTGAACGGAACATATTTATTTCAAATATTTTTTGTTGTTTACAATCTATAGCTGAAAATTTACATTCTTTGTGAGTGTAGGTTTTGGTATTGTGACAAACAACATAGATAAATAATAAAATCATTTCTCTTTCTTCATTTATGAACCTATGGTTTTAGGGCAGTTTGTTGCATGGTGGTAAGCACTTTGCGAATGCTCGCCTGGCCCTCAAGTAGAGAATCTATCTCCAAGCACCTAACAGTGTATTCCGGCAGCATTCCTTGAGAGCCAGTAAAATTACAGGCACATGAGACTCAACAACTGTATGTATCAGGGCGCAGCCCAGTTCGTCACTTATGACAAAATGTATCTGCTATAGGCAGAGGTTACCGCTTATGACCAGGTGAGCGTCGTGCTTGTTCCATCACAAATGTCACAATCACATAAAAAACAGCATTTTGAAGACGGGCAGTGCATTTGCGGAGACAGTGAAATTCTAAAATCACAAAAAATAATTAAGTTAATTCCATTTTTTCTACCGACGACGGACTTCAAATTTGTGATAAAAACAGTTGACACGCGACTTCCTGCCAAAATCTATTAATTCAATGAATCAGTTTCTTATGTATTTATAATTCACTTTCTATACGTAGTATTATTGTAATAATTCTATGCTTTCTATTAGCACATGAATAATAAGCGCACATTTTCTGCCATCGCTTTCTTAAGTTTAAAAAAATATAGTATTCGATATTCGAACATTTATTAGCGGCCAGAAACGAAAAACTTTTAGTGTGCTCTATATACTCGTATTAGAACTTCTTATAGAACTAGACAATCGTTTCTTTTATCAGAGAAACCAAAACATTTTTTTTCTAAGTACCAAAATTGGTTCGCTTTATCATATTTATATTTTTGTCGAGATACCTAGCCTACTACAGACTCAGTACCTAATCATCATTTATCAAAATAAGTTCCCGCCGTCGCCGTCCACCTGCTGTTTGAATAAATAGGAGACTTTTCTGAAGGGTAATTTAGGTCACTCCAGTTTTCATGCAAAAATACTACGTAAATATTTCTCTGCGGCCGTATCTACGTTATTTAATGCTTACGCTAATATTATGAAAATAAACACAAGGTCAATTCATGTGTCTGTGTGGGCAATATTCAGCAATTTCAAGTCAGCAAATAAGCCGATGTTGGAATAAATATGAACTCGAATAAATGTTGCGTTAAGATGAATTTGTTATTTAGTTATATTAAAATTCAAATGTTTACCTACCATTTCCTTATTTTCATTAGGTTAGTGGTTAGCCGTACAGTTAGGACCAAGCCATAGAACATATAATAATACTACGACCAAACTTAATAATCCAGAGGAGTTAGTAGTCATATCAACCGCGAAAAACTCAACCATCCATTCGAGTTATCACCATTCATAGTAATTAAACAACTTTAAACGGTTTAAATCGCGTATATTATATTTATAACAAAAAATGTTAACAATTTTTTTTTATCAGATAAATTGTTTAAGAGATATTTCGTAACAACCGTTTAAACCCAAGTATTAACCCCCTATTTTAAAGATGGCGGAAGTGGGACAAGGGTGGCGACCCCACAAACTTGATTTTAGCTTTACGTTGACCCCCCTACACATTAAAAGAATAAAATTGCGTCCTCTAAAAAACGCAAGGTTAGGCCTAAAAAATGAAACATTTCAATGGACTAATACCAACCGTCAAAAACTCAACCATGCATTCGAGATACCACCATTCATTTTAATATATTTTTTTAATAGTTAATTCGACCACTAACGGAAAGTAGTATACCAAGTCTGGCATAAAATAAAATCATTATCATAGTTTTTTATAAATTGTTATGTTTGTAAGATATAAAATAAGAGTAGGTATCTATTCAACTTACTTAAACTACTTATAATTTAAAGAAAGATTTTTTTGCGTCGAGCCAACGGCAAAAGGTCAAGCTTTATTACTTTATCGTTGTTTTTTTACATCATTTTAAAATAATAAATTATGTTTTCTAGAAAATCACTTAAAAATGTAGCTAACAATTCCACAAAATTTTCTTTTTAAATTGACGTGACGTCATAAAGGCTACGTAGCCAAACCGGAAGAATTATTTTCAACGTGTGTCCCTTCTACATACATTAAATAATAAAAAAAAAGTGGGCACTCAAAATATTACTTACGCGTATTATTTCGAGTGGCGAAAGCTATGCAACAACGCATTAGGCCACATTTGATTTAAACCATTGTAGACGAATTAACTCTAAAAAGTAATCAATTTTGGGGAATTATATCTTATTATTTTGGTACTTATATGTAGAATAGCTACGGCAGTCGACAACATAGACAGTACTATATACTGATCAGCTAAGCGGTTTTCTGGCTCGATTCTTACTGTGGGCTTTAGCTGCACAGCTTGATGAAAAGGCAATTTGCGAATGCTACTTGGCTAGCCTACCACACTCAAGTAGAAAAATATGTCACCAAACGACTTAAGGTAATGTTGGCAGATGCCTCTTCTCTAAAACTGACCTGTCAACCAACAGAGTACATCGTCAGCATCACCACTTAAATACCAAAGACATAGCGGACAAAATCTATAGCCACAAAAAAACATTTACAAAATTCTGTTTGAAGAAGGTGCTTTTTAATTTGAAATTACTGTTTGTAATAATATTATATCATCGCATTTACTTAGGTAGTTAATATAAACAACATAATATAAACCTGATATGTACTTACTTTTATGTAAATTTTGAAGCAGTGATAGCTCAGTGGCTTTGGCTATGGACTGCCGCGCAGCAGGTCCATGGTTCGAATCCCGCCGCGGGCTTGAGCTTCACCGCATGGGGGAAGGGCATTTTTGCGAATGCCCGCCTGGCTAGCGACCACCCTCAAGTTGAAAATCTGTCGCCAAGCACCTAACGGTGTGTTCCGGCAGCTGTCCTTGAGAGCCAGTCATTCTAGGTTAAGCCTGTTAACACCTTCGACCACATCATCACTTACCATCACGTGAGATTGTGGTCAAAGGCTTACCAATCGCCATTAAAAAAAAAAATTTTACCTTACAGTTACAATAAATCCTTATGCAAAGTGTCGGGAAAATGCGATTAATTATATTAAGTGAACACCTGAACATTTCAAAGCTATATTTATCCGTAGTGTTAGGTACTATTTTCTCTAGGGAATACACTCACTTTGAGTACGCTTAAATGTGCTTCTCTACAGGATAGTGTTAGCTTTTAGATGAGTACTCGTAAGTATGTATATAAGCGAGACTGCTAAGTAATACAGATTAATTAATAGTTAGACTAAAAACTAAGCTAAAAAAGTTCGTAGGTACCTTTATTGATGAAAATACTTACACAATATTATTATGTCTAACCAATAGGTATATGGTATTAGGTATATGACTGTAAAATAACATTAGTTAATTGCATGCCTGCTTGCTTGTTTAGTTACTGTGAATACAGAATGAATATGTTTATTTATATATATGTACCTATGTATCTACTCGTATACATCTCACACTATGCTGAGGAGAAAGCGAACTTGTCTACAGAAGTGCTCAGGACAATGTACCTACAATCTAAAAGTGGACCAAACCATTGGTCTTGAAGGGATTTTAGCCAAAGTTATCTTTTTTACCCAATTATCTATCTTTTATGATTTTATTCATTCGTAGTTTTATTCCCACGATTTTTACAACTTTATTCTACCTAAAACATTCCTCACTGTAACGAAACTAACAGCACGAGGTGTTTGCCTCCTCTTCATCACTAATTAGTCCGAATCTCGTTACCTGCTAAGCAAATTACGACTCAGGTGCCGTCCATTTAACCTACATTCGCAGGAAAAGTTAGCGAAAAGAGAAAACTCTCACACCGGGAAATACAATCCTCGTATCCGCTGCGTGAAAACATATGGGAATATCTATATGAAGGTGAAAACTTAAAGTGGCACCGTAAAAGGCGGAATACGAAAGCGAATAAACACGAAAAGTGCTACAGAAGGAAAACAAAGCTGATATTCCTCATATTGCTTTCCATGGGAGGAATAATAGGTAAGTTCCTAATATTACCTTTTTTATGCTACTTTTTTTTAGTTTGTCAGTAACTCTCTGCCTGGATGAAGTCATCGATTGTGTTAAAGAAGCGCGAATTTATTAGATATTCTATAAAGCCCTTTTCGTCACTATAGGCCCTACCGACGAAAACAGTCACTGAATAATAATAAGGTAAACAAGAAAAAGGTCACTTTAAATTAAATTAGCACACGGAACCTTTATAGGCATTAAAAAAAAATTGTTCATAATATAGGGAAGTTCAAGTGGGGGACAGTGTAACGAAAGTTATTTTCGTTTTTAGAAATAACACAGTTTATTATAATATAATTTGTTTATTGTTTATAATAATATTAATAGTCTTCGTATTTGGATTGAAATATATCAATAATAGAACATTAATAACACCTAAATTATCGGCAACAAGTTCTTAGTTCACTTTTTGTTTTTGTTTTCTGAGATCACAAATTGGTATAATGGGAAGGGTACACTCTAAAAACCAGGGATACAGTTTATAAAACTGTATCCCTGGCTCTTAGAGATGGGGTTGGTACTATAACAGTGGACTACTACTATAAAATATAAGCATCGGAAAACCTTTAACCTCAATTATATTCTATAACTTATTTTGCTTAAACAAAATGAAACAAATTTAAAATATATTAAAGACTCATTTTTTTTGGGAAATAATAGTAATCAGCCATATTTTTGCTTAAATTTGCAAAAAAAACTCTTTTCCCAAGCAATTTTGATGTAACAATACGTGAGCAATACATATTCTACAATTCCAATATGCAATCCATAAATATTCATATAGAGTTTTCATATAAGTTGACATGAACTCCAGGATGGGCATTGTTTTCGAAGGAATTGTTTGAATACAATTTGGTAATGCATCAAAGACATCTCCATTATGTACCAACCTATTTAGACAACAACCCCCCTATTAGGTAGTGGGAAAAAATAACAACTAATGGAAAATTTTCAGGAACTCTTTGGAAGTTGTATCCGGTAAAATGTTCGAAAATGACGAAGGCAATAATGGCGAAGACAAAGCAGTTATCGTTTGGTAATATAAGTACCAATTAGTACAACAATATTAGTTTGATTTATTTATAGCTGTTATGCTAGCTTTTGATCACTATCTCGCCTGATGGTAAGTGATGATATGGTCGAAGATGTTGTTCAGGCTAACCTAGAATTACTGGTTTTCAAGGACAACTGCCGGAATACACCGTTAGGCGCTTGGCGACAGATTCTCTACTTGAGAGTGGTAGCTAGCCAGGCGGGCATTCACAAAATGCCCTACCACAATGCCTGAACAACTGCCAACAAAGCCCTAAGACAACAACTGGGACCGACGGCTTAACGTGCCCTTTGACACATGGAAGCACTCAGTTAGTAATGTCACTAGCGGTAACCCATCATGACCATGAGCGCGGAGGACGTGATCGGTTAAGAATGACTAAGCAAACTTTGCTTCTTTCTTCAAAGGCGACCACAGTTGTTTTTGGTTTCGAGTGGTCAGTCTAGACATCTAGCGCAGTAGTCCCGAATTGAATGCTTCATTTATGATCTACATTTTTACTGACAACAGTCAGGAATTAAAGGCACGAGACCTAGAAAATTGCTCTCGTTTGAAACAATTTTTCACCTTTACCAGCGCGAAAAATTAGCAAAAAGAATGTACTTAACTAATGTACTAAACTACACATAATTAGTTTCCCGCGATTTCAATATCGTTTCATGTTTACATTTTAACAGACTTCCAAAAAAGTAGGAGGTTCTCAATTCGTCTATTTTTTTTATATTTGTTACCTCAGAACTTTTGATTGGGTGAACCGAAATTGAAATTTTATTTTTGTTTGAAAGCTCATGCTTTTCGTTTGGTCCCATTTAAATTTTATCAAAATCGGTCAGCCGTTTTTGAGTTACAGTTGTCCAAGAACTGAAAAATTATTACCTATCTTGATGATAATATAGTCGTTGACAATGAACGACAATCAATCCCGTAAGTAGCAAGGGTCACTAAAAAGAGTGAAAAAATTTGTAACCAAAAAATAGAACCGACAAAAAATAGAAACGAAAAGGTGTGAAATGACTTGTCGAAGTCGGTACCATGAGCACAATATTGTGATAATAGGTACTTTTGAACTATCATGGTACCGACTACAACAAGTTATTTCACACGATTGGGTGTTGAAGTCGGTTCCATTTTTAGGTTAATTTTGTTTTTTCTAAAATGATGCGTTCGATAAATTTTCTACATGACATAGTCCAATAACAAATTATGATTATTTGTAATTGAGCTCAATTATGTCATATTATACTTTAATATAATATTTTTTATCAAGTAGTTACGTAAAAAGAAAAAGTGCTATTTCGGAGTTTAATTTGAGACTATGAGTATAAATTATGTTAAGACCCAGTCATAGCGTTTTATTTCATTTTTCCAGTGTCAGATTTATCTATATCAGGCAGATACATCTATATTCCAAGAGTTGTTGTTTGTAAACGAATCACTTTTCCTCACGCTCGTAGAATCACGTCTAAATCGATTTCACTGCGAGTTTTTGAACACTAAAACAGCCCTTTTTGTGCTAGAGGTAAAAATTAAAAAAAAAAAGAAGATTTTTAGTCGTTTAGAGCTAAGTTGAAGATATAGGTAAGTTTCAAGATAATAAGGACTAAATTATTTTTTCACATCAGTAGCTCAAACATGTAGGTTTTGTTGTCTGAAATCAGAGAGCAAAATGCGTGAGATAAAGTAACTTTTTAATTATTTTTTTTTCAGATAGCCGCGAATATCTTATTCAGTCTAGGATTAATCATACAATTCGTAACATTCACACTCTATCTCTTTCCCGCCATAAGAAAGAGAAGAAGAGAGAGAGACAAAGACCACCCCTTTCGAAGTTCCGATTTTGAATTTGACCTCAAAGACGGAATTTCGTACTAACTAAAGAAATTTTGCAAAAAAGATAATTATGTATTTTAATGTAATTAATTGAATTTTTAACTTATTAAACGAAAATAAGTAATTTACTGCAAATATAACTGATATTTAACCTGTAAATAACTAATTCTAATTTCAAAAATGTTACGTAATTTTGAATAATAAAAAATCATCGGCGTGTTCGGAAATAGAACACGCCTTAAAAGAGCGAGAATAAAATTTCGTCGCTGGCCCAAAGAGTTGAATAAGTAAGTAGCTATTTCAATCTATTCCTGTTTATTATTTTATCTCGTAAAGAATTCTCGCTGCTGATGTGAAAAGTTAAGTGTGTTACACGAGAGCAAAGTTTTTTGCATCTGGTGCCTTTGAATCCCTCGCCTCACTCAGGATTGAACTTCAGAACCCCTCGCTACGCACGTGTTTCAATCATTGAATCCTTCGCTTGCTCAGGGTTCAAAATCAGCACTCACAGCAAAATACTAATTTGTTCTCTTGTTGCACAAATAACTATTATTAGTAGGTATACGGGAAGATAGAATCTAAAACTTCATGACTTCTCTTTCAGCCTGTCGCCTTGTCTAGGATTTTGTTTGTTCGCACTTCATCAATTTCATTGATGAAGCAATTTGTTTCTATAATCTGTATCATCCTACCTAAATATTTTCTTTGAAATTCAGGGAAACTGTTTATTTTTCAGTATCGGTCAATCCAAAAAAAAAATATAATTAAAATCACAAGATCTCACATTCATTACCTTCTATTATGTGACCATAATTAATGGAGCCTCGCCAAACAGCGCCCTACATTCGAAACTCTCATTATTATAGAAGCCTGCTATATTTCAACTATTTTTCTCGTAGGCTGGATAAATTCGCCGGTAAGTGAAGATTGCTGTCATAGAATGAGGCATCTAGCTTTAGAACTTTCTCGAGCGGAACGTATTCTCAGGTGAGTTAAATTTGACTGAACATGTTGCTTATAGTATACGTGAAGACAGGTTTTGTAATAGAATTGACAGAATAAGTTGGTAGGTATTTAATTTTGATAGACGCGCGTCCTAGTTAGGGAATGTGTTGAAAATATGGTACATTTTTATTATTGCTGATAGGCTACCCCTTGACCACTATCTCACCTGATGCTGATACGTGGGATGCGCAGTCCAAGATATTGTTCAGGCGTAGAATTAGATACTGGCTCTCAAAGATTTTAGAGGGAGAGTTGGATGTTTGGCAACATATTTTCTAATTGAGAGTGGCTAGCCAGGCGGGCATTCGCAAAATGTCCTACCACCATAGTACAACGGCTGCTATCTTATGCCAACAACCGGTGCCGACGCGGTCGACTACTGTGTCCATAAAATCCTAGTTTGGTATAAATAATAATAATAATACCAAAAGTTCAAACTTGGTGAAATTTATACGCATGGCCTAACTCTGGTTTGCCGATTTTCTGTTTTATTATTTCTTTTTTCTCAAACATGCTTGGAAATGTGAGCATTATTTTGACAACCTTCTTCGAGATAAATCGAAATTGCTGTACTGGCCAAATACATGCGCGCAGCGGCCGGCAAAAAAATTATGAAAATCTATATCTGTCGTGTCTAGCAGCCAAATAAATTGCATAGTAAACTCATATCTGTCGCGTAATTTAAAAATGGAACAATCTTTTACTTCGAAGCATGGCAACCAAGGAGGTAACTTATCAAAGGTTTTATTTAAATTTAGATCTGGCTTGCAAATAGAACGCTGTTTGTTGAAAATTGTACATTTAACAACTGTATCTTCAAATAAAAAAATCTGCCTAGGTACTATTTTGTTTTAATTTCCGCGTATTATTTGAGGAAAGCACTATACAAGCCTTGGCCACAACTAGGCATTGATGGACTTACGTATGTATGCCTCGGCTTCGCCTTGGCCCACGTTTACACGTTCGTCCATCAATGCCTCCTTTGCTGGCCGCTGCAGTAATGTACTATACCTCTAAATGTCAAAATTATAATTCCCATACTCAACAATTTTATTATTCCGAATAATTTTAAAAATACATAGTTTTCCGATATCTTACGTGCCCACCGGAGCACGGAAGCACTCACTAGTAAATTCAGTAAATAACTAGCAGTCATCCGTCCAAGTCATGGCCGAAACGAACTTCGCTAATTTAGTTGATCGTTTAAGAACGACTATGCAATCTTCGCTACGAGCTCTTCTAAAGCTTACTCATTCTTTGACTTTGCATAATTATATGCTTACGTGACTGAGTTTTAACAGGCTGAGGCATATGTTCCAACTCCAATGTAGGTAATGGGCTGTAATTTGGTTATATCAGTACCTATGTAGTAATCTATATTAGTTTCGAATTACTTCTAATAAAGTAAATGAATAGTCAACACGTTATTTACCATTAATTACACCAAAATTACTCATAAACTAAAAGCTCTACAGTGCTAACTCGTATATTAAAATGAATTGTTATAATCACAGGAATACATTTCGACTCAGAACGACTGCGATATCAAAGTCACGAGTTAAATCGGGTGAGTTAATTAACACAATAATGTTATTTTCAGTAATTCCATTAACTCTGTTATTGCGTAAGTGGCTATTCTACAATTGTTGACTTTATTGTATCGAGCATGGATTTAAACGACATGGAGACGTACTAAGTGATACTAGTAATCAAATATGAATCCCTGCATTCGCACATGGACTAACTGAATGTACTTAGTAGCAGTTGGTCCACACTTATTTCGCATTTCATTAAGAGCGCATGTCACACATTCGTGCATGATATCATAGTCACACGCAAAAATAATAAATGCTACCAAATACAGACACATTCATTGTTGTCATTGCCTGTTAGTAAACGTTAGGTATTTTCTTGCACTGACAGTTCCAGGCTTTTCCATGACTTCTAAATTCATAGGTCGTAAATAACAAATAAGAAAAAAGGACACCTATCGAGCCGCATGCCACCACTCACGTCGAATGGGGTGTTGAAATCGAATGGCACATTTTGCGCACCACAGAGCTAACTGAAAGCTTTGGCACGACTAAACCGAAGTCAACATTTTTGAAAAGAATATCGAATGGTATTCTGACGGAACATACTTGAGGCCCACCTATGGTGTTTAGCGATAACCTCTGCCTATAACAGATGCATTTCGTCCAAATGACAAACTGCACTTCGCCCATAACTCTGAAATATTCACAGCTTAAGTCTCATGTGTCTGGAAATTTAATAACTTAGGTACTTACTCTTAAGGACTTCTGCTGCAATACACTGTTAGGGACTCAACATTATAGTAGTTACTTATCATCACCACCGTCATCAACATTCACGAAAGAACCACCGTGGAACAAATGCCTCCCACATAGGGGGAGGGAGTGTTCATAATCCCCAAGCTTACCAGGTCTCTTGGGATCACAGTATAAGATGGTAATTCTTCAGAACGCGCTGCTTCGTAATTTTTTCTCTTTGTCGCATGTTACTACTCCCACAGGATATGGGGGTACATAACATAGCAGTTACTAGGTACGTCCTTTTCAAAATTAATAATGAAATCCTTCCATCCCAATACGATGGTTAAAGAACGATAGGAAAAAATTGAGTTATGAATCGTTGTCATGTTAGCTCAATTGGATTAGACTACCCCGGCTAAAGGGGTGGATGGAAGCGGGGTCGAATCCCGCACATTACGTAAATTTGTCCTCATATCAATTTATTATTTTAGAATTAATAATTAAAATTCAGAATTTCAACTGGATAAACTTATATTGCTAGCTGACCCGGGGCATATAGGCAAATAAAAATTTGAAAAAAATTGCTTAATATACCTTCTTAATGTTCCGTACCCAAAGGGTAAATACAGGACCCTATGTCTGTCACCAGGCTGTATCTCAAGAACGGTAATAGCTAGAAAGTTGAAATTTTCACAGATGATGTACCTATTTCTGTTGCCACTATAACAACAAATACAAAAAGTTGGCCAAGTGTGAGTCGGATTCGCGCACGTTAAAACAAAAAAGGTTAAAATATGAAGTCTAATGTTGTATAGCTAATGGTACGGAACCCTTGGTGCGCGAGTCCGACTCGCACTTTGCTGATTTTTGAAAAATAGTTTAGTCCTATTCTCAGATCTACTGAATATGCTCACAAAATTTCATGGGAATCGGTCAACCCATTCCGGAGCAGTTTTTGTTCCGACTTCGGTCGCATAGACATAACATTAATTGGTGTTTATGAACAAAAGTTTTATTCATTGGATAACGTATCACTGATGAAAGACCCTATTACAAAAGACAAATTTTCCCCAGTTTCAGTGTTTCCCTTAAGAGACAGTCGTTACATAGACGGCATTACTGTGGCGAAGGGGAGCGATACTGAAGAATGGACGGGCCGTGTCACTCTGTGGGGCGTAGTACCCTTGTGGCGTGCGGCACCTCCGCCTCACACCGTCCTAGCTTTGAGGAAACCGACACCAGCTGACTGCTGGCCCTTTAGGTAAGTTCGAAATGGACTTTGAAAAATTACAGACTGAGAGCTTCGGACAGAGACCTCGCTTCGCATGAGAGTGAGCGAAACAGAACTACGAAATATTGTAATGGGGTTAGCGAATTTTAAAAACGCATAAAAATCTGTTAAGGTGGTTACTTTATCACATGGCCTATATGGACAAGTAACAGTCTCAAAAGGCAAATTGTGAACATGTTTTTAGAAAATACGAGTACGAAAGTAAGTAAGAGAGTACGCCTTACTTATATATTTTTTGGTAGTGATCCCTAGCAATATAGTTTTGTTTTTAAGTAGGCAACCCTTAAATATAAAAACACTTAGTAAATAATGTTTTCAAAGATTGTAGGTTCCAATATTTATTTATATTAGGGATAAGTTAAGAGTACCGTTGTCTGTGACTGTGGCTTTATTTGAATGTACGTGTGTATTGGAGAGACAAATAAATGCTTTATCTATCTATCTATCTATATGAAGAAAATATATAATCTAGCTAGAGGATACGTCAAATATCCATAATAATCGTCAGATGCTTGGTGACAGGTTTTCCTTTGTTCCCACAGGTAAAGCTTGTGATCATAGCTTCGACCAATTATCACTTGCATTCAGGTGAGTTTGTGGTCCAAGGCAAACCTACCAGCACTAATAGTGTGTTTTTACCGTCATCTAATGAACTGTGCATACAGTTGAAACCTGCCCTACGAACGCCCCCATCCAAACGCAGTTCTAATCTCATTTTAATAATAGCGAATAAAACTCAATGATTTTGTACTTACGTAATCGCTATCCTAATGTCTAGATTTGTGGTGTATCAGATTTTCATTAAATTAAGCAGTTTTGAAATTACGCTCAAAAACTCGTAATTTTAGATAAAAGAAAGACCCAACTCATTCAAGAAAAAAAGCATATTTTTGATATTTATATTGCACTACAAACATGGGGAATATAGTGAACTTTTTATAATGGGAAGTTTATACATGTGGACTATATTTTTTCAATAAATCTGGAACTAGTAAAAGCGCTCGAATAACGCGCTCAAACTCCTAAAAACGAGTGCTATATCTAAACGTTATATACTAAACTTTGTAATTATTAATCAAAATAATTATTAATTAAAATAATAATTATTAGTCAAAAAAAATGATTCAAACCGGAAACGATGGCTAATATTACGCTATATTTACCGCATGTAAATACGTTTTTTTAAATAACAAGTTGAGTTTATAAATAGGTTTACGCCTTGACTGGCGGGTATATGTCCTTACGCATAGAACATATTATAATACATAACACTACGTACTGAAGTAAAATAATATGGAAAAATAATAAGTATTTATCTTCACAGTGGTTCTTCTGGTGAACTTCACATTCGACTGCCTAAAGTTCAACGTATACAGAGCATCAGTGTAGAACACGTCCAACCAGACACGGCTAGAAGTGCACCGAGGCGTTTCGTGGTATTTGTAAGTTGTTTCCATAATTTCTAATAAAGAACTGGGACGAAAAATCTACCTTTATCCCACCTGAGATGGGTTCGGTATTATTGCTTCAAGATTAAAACTTGATGTATTTCGCTAACAAGTAATTGGTTCAAGTACTACTAGTTTTAGTTGTGCCGCTGGCACAAATTGTGCTTCAGACATCTCTAGCCGTCCAGAATCTGTGAGTACTGTAAATGGAAACAGATTCGTCCTCTATTACATGAGGCCAAAAAATGTCTTGCGGTCTTCAGACACCTCTGCCTACAGTCGTGACAATATGTTACATCGAAGTTTATTTAGCACCAAAATGTTGAAGTTGGTGTTGATTATTGCTCTTAATATGCTCTAAAAATTTGCATATTCAGAATTCAGTAATTTCAATTGAGAAAGCTGGAGACAAACACTAACCAATAATGCTACGCATGTATGGGTTTGGTATTGTGTATGGTTTTGTGGCCCGGACTTACTAGATTTACTGTCGTCTACACTCCATGGAAATGGTCTTGTTAGATAGAATACACTACCTCTACTTTATGGTTAATAATAGGGTAGTTAAGGTGGTAAGAAACGGGTCTAACAACGCGGCACAGGTTCACAGAGCGCGATTAGCTTTTTTGAATATAGCAACTAACCAACCAGGTGTACAAATCGGGAACCTAGTAAGCGCCTGTAGCAAATAAGAATAAAGTTTATTAAACCAATCTAGTAATCACAAAAATAGTGATTAAAAAAAATTTACATATGAATAGATACTAATAAAATGAACCTACTACATAATCATTATTTTATTTTTATTTATATTATTTTGCACTATTTTCTTGAATCATTCTTTCAAGATAAATGTATTATTAATTATTAAAAATAGACAGGCTCGCTCAACACCAACATTGCTACACTCAAGTTATTATGATACCAATGTAACAGTGAATTTGCAACCGTGGGGTGCCGGGCTACAAATACCCACATCTTCCCATCTCTCCCTATGAAAGTCGCATGAGGTGACCAAGAGAAAAAAAACAGAATAACTGCCATCGTAGACTGCGATTCCCAAGACGCTTGCCAAGCTAGGGAATAATGGCAAACTCTCCTTAAGTTAGAGGCCTTTGTTGGTGTGCGTCATGACTGTTGATGTGATTTTACCACAAGGACCACGTCCTGTTGAAACATATTCCTATTGTTCTTTCAGGGTATCCTAGCCAACGACACGCAGATAGAAGTAATAAACAGCGATTATCGTCATCAAGGGCCGGCGAAACAATTCTTCATTATACGTATTGACGCACCAATGCGTGGTGTAATATTTAGGGTGTTAACAAACCACGGCAACTTGAAATATACTTGCATTTATAGGGTACACTTGTATGGCAACAGTCAGCATAACTATCGTGATGATTATGATTAGATGTATGATAAGCAAACAAAAATAAAGATTCTTAAATGTATTTTATTTTTGTTTCCACTGGGTAGTACTAGTTGTCCCCTGAATAGGGTACTGTTGTGGAATAGTGAGTGTGGTACAGTCCCCTGGGGGACTGAAATAGGGGATCGTAGTGGAACGAGCGGGTAAATTATGTTCTGGCCGAAGATGATATACTCACTGGACCTAGAATACTAACATCTCATGCCATAGTTCTTGAGCACATTCTGGCCAATGATGGTATACTCACAACACATATTTGGATGGATGTGCTAGGCCTTTCTGATAAGAGTTGCGAGCTAGATCCTATTGCCATCAACATTGTGACGCTTAAGCGAGTGGTGGTAAGTACAACCTTCTGATCTGCAGTCCACAGCACTATCTAAAAAACGTTAGGAAGTGACTACAGATCGGATGGAGTTAGCCAAGTGGCCATCAGTCTTAAATCAGGTGAACATAAGAAATTGAGCTAAGCTAGCGTTTTCACAGCTGACAATTTTAGCCTTTGACTGCCATCTACCTAGATATTAAGTCTTCGCATAGAACATATAATAATACTACATTTCGTGGTGTGGTCGGTAAGGTAAACCAGCACCTACAATTATTGGCTTTCAACGACATCTGCCAGAACACACCATACGGTGCTAGGCGACAGATTTTGTTGTTGAGGGTGGGTAGCTACCCTGTCCAAGCGAGCATTCCCAGATTGCTTATCACCATGCGGTGAGGATCAAGCCTGCGGCGGGATTCGTACTCTGGACCCCCATAAATAGTTATCGTTGTTTTTGGCATACGGACCATCATCGCGTTAAAAGAAATTGAAGATATTAAATATTTAGAATAATAATATTGCATTAAGCATTAGAGATCATAAAGGAAATTGAAACAAAAGAATAGTGTTTCAAGTTATATTAACGTCAGCAAACGCAACATTTACGAAGCGCTCCAGTCCTGAGCGGAACCGCCCCATGAAGGTGCGGGCGCTGCGGCAGGCGCCGGCGCAGCAGCAGCGGCGGCTGCTGTACCCCACTCGTCTTGCACCTGGAGAATTCATAATCATGTATTGATAGGCTGAATCAATAGGGAAAATGCATTCTATGCAGCACTAACTAATAAATAAAAGACACTAGAAGTAATGTTTGAGATAGTGTTTGACCAAGAGAGTGAAGACAGAGTGTGGTCAATGATAGTAGATCTATGTAGCTTTGAAAACTTTCTCAGTTTGCCTACCTTCAGAACAATTATAAAAAAAATATGAATATGACATATTTTATTATCATGAATATATTTTTTTACAGCTGTATCAATTAAAGTAAGAAACATTTTAAATAAACTAAAAATGAAAATGAAAAATTATATTAAAAATAGTTTTGGGAAACTATTATAGCAGTTTTTACATCATTTCAGTCCTTGTTTAATTTGCTTGGCTGCATAGCGTTGTAATACAATGTAGTTATTATGTTTATCCTTATCACTGGAACTGTTACATAGTAAACTTGCAATATTTACCTGGGCAGCCCAGTCTTCTTGTGCAGGTGCTCCAGTGCCAAATGAGGCGGCAGCCGGCGCTGGGGCGGCGTCTTCAGCCCACGACGGCACAGGCTCGACAGCCGTATCGTACAGGTCTTCGTGCACTGGCGGTGCAACTTCAGGCTTCGCGGCAACCACAGCCTAAAATAAAATAGAACGTTACTATTTTGTTCAAAGATCCTGAACATACATAAATTAGAATGGCAGAAGAATTTGCTAAAATAACTGTCACTCAAAAAATTTTGGGTATTTAAAAGGTTTGTGTAGTAGAGAATGGCCTCATTTCTTGCTGGCTCTTCTCAGTGGATAGTGGTATATGATATAATAGGTAGGCATTAAAACTCATAAATATGTCGTAGATGCCTCTACTTGAATAAAAGATTTTCACTCTGCCTATTGGTAAATCCATATTGATAGGTATGAAAAAGTGAAGATCTTATCATTAGAGATTCAAACAATCCTATTATGGAGTGGCCTCCATATTACTTACTGTTGTTGTCTGGGTTTCACCATCCTTGTTGCATTAAAAAAAACAGTCATTGTTTCAAAATAGGGCACAATTTAAATAAATATTTTATATTTAATTAAATATAATATGTCTTCTTACTTTTAATGTGCAATTAAATTTGTGGATTTTATATAGTCATTGTTTCAAAATAGGGCACAATTTAAATAAATATTTAATATTTTTGTAAATATAATGTCTTCTTACTTTTAATGTGCAATGAAATTTGTGGATTTTAAATAGTATCATAGTCAATGAGGGTGTGTGTATCAATGAATTTTATATTAATATAATTATAACTCAGATAATTGAAAAGTCATTGTACCTGTTCCTTAGCCTGTTGTTCTTCCTTCTCACTCTCTTCAGGATCCCTGTAGAAGAAGAGATCAACAACGACATCCCATCTCTGGTCACGGGCAAGGGTACCACGCAGGCGGAGCACCTCACGGGCCAAGAGCCACCACATCAAACCAATAGAGTGTGATGACTGAAATTCAATTCATAATTTGAAAAAAAATATTGTTATAAAAACATTCAACTTAGGATGTTAGTTATAATTAACAGAACTCGTTAGCATTTAACAATGAATCTGTAGAATAACTTTTACTCCTTCTTAGTACTACTTTTCCAAGAGGTTAATTGCAATCAGGAAACATTGCTTAAGACTGATCATGTGAATTTGCACACTTGTATATGTATATCATGATTGGCATCAGCATATTTGCTCATCACCAGGGGACCAAATTTTCTGAGTGTATAGTGATATATTTATATATATATATATATTTATTATTGAATGATATGTGAAAAAAACAATGTACAGGATTTCAAATACCCCACTGCACATTCAAGGTGATAAGTGATAAATAACTTGCTAACATTGCACATAGATAAAAATGTAATCAAAGTTCTTTGGTATGTCTCAACAATTATTATTATATGATATTAATTTACCTTAGTATTGCATGGGATTGCAATGTCGACAAAACGCAGAGGTGAGTCAGTATTACAGAAGGCAATAACTGGAATGTTGACGTATGACGCCTCAGTGATTGGTTGGTGATCCTGAGCTGGGTCCAACACAATTAGTAGACGGGGCTCACGGAAAGCTGCTTGGATCTGTAAACAGGCATCTTGTAAAAAATAAAATAGATAATGGCAGTTACTACTTCTCAAGAGATAGGGTGTCAGAAAGTTTTGTAATCATATCCCCTAGGGGTCAGTGGTTCCTTAGTTTGTTTGTCATCATGATAACATGTAAGTTACTAATGATCCTATCCATCCATGTACATAGCCCATGTCCTTACTTAAATTCGAGAAAAATAAATTATTGCAACACAAATTTTGTTAATTTTGATATTTTTCGATATATATGATGATTTTATTGTATTACATACATAGGTACATCATTAAGAGGTAGGAAGGTAAGGGTTCATTAAAATTTATCAAGGTTTAACCTAAACAACACCCTTATTATTGGACTCATGTCTTATCAGTGTGGCATATGTTTAGTATGTGAACATTCAGTCTTATTAATTTTTAAACGTTAATTATATTAAAATCTTTGACCGCATTGTTACTTAATAACAAGGTAAGTGGTCAAATGCTAACCCAATAACCAATAAAAATGATATAACATCACATTGGCTGTTAATCATTTTCATATTTTATTCTTACTCCAATGTGCTGACAGTACAAAGATCTGACATGTATTTAGCAGCAAACTTTTATGTAACAATATTAGTATAATCCAAATGAATATAACTTATTAATGATAAGCCTAACACTTGAACCTATATTTTCCAATCACAGGTGATTTTATGTCAAGATGGCAAACTAGGTGCAAAATAATTTTCAGAAGTTACGATTTGTATGTCATGTTGGCTTAGCGGTTAGAGCCTACCCTGGCTATAGGGATGGATGATGCAGGATATTTCCTGAACTCGGGAAATTTTACAGGTTTCATTTAGCTCATTACCAACTTCAGATCCATAAAAGTTTCTATATGGATAATAGAATGGACATGTACAATACACTATTACAAACTGGAGGATATTAGGTTTTGTTATAAAAACCAGGTATGCTCTAAAAACCATTTATGAGGCTTTATAAACAGAAATTGCAGTTAGATAAAAAAAACAATCTTACCTGGTTGGTGAAGGCACCAGGAGTGAAACGTCCAGCAATAGGTGTTGCACCAGTATGGGCTGCAAACTTTAGCACAGCACGCTGACCAAATGGACGAGATGAAATCACGAACACGTCTGCCGGATTCTCAATAGCAACCACAGCCCGAGCAGCTAATACCAGCTTTTCCCAGGTGCGGCGCAAGTTGATAACGTGGGTGCCATCAGCGCGGCGCTTGTACACGTATGTTTCCATCTACACAACATAACTAGTAAAAATCTTGACAATACAAAAACAATTTTGAGTGTAGAACAAGAAAATCAGTTGGGAAAATCGATCGTCACAAACTTTCAGTCAATATAGTGGAACGGATTAAGTCTCATCATGTTTAGGATGCAATGTGTAACGATTTAGGTTATGTTTATAAAATAACTTGCCTGGAAGTTGACATTCTCTGATCCAAGGTGGGTCGTTGCTGCAAGCATCTTGGTGACATCCTCCTCGTTGAGGGACAGTATTTCTAAGCCTCCCGACATCGTTGCGTTTATTTGAGTAACGACTAAACCTGTAACATACCGGAAGCCAACATATTAGATTTTATCATTCCGGAATGGGAAATGCGACAAATTTTATAAATAACAGATACCACATAATGAGCACGAGTGATTAAACCTAAATAGGTGCAAGGATCACAGTGATATTTAAAGATTTAATAAAATATCTTACGCGTATAATGCCACTGGGAGGGCGACTGGAAATAAAAGACCTGTGAGTAGACTGTCAAGTGTCAACTTCACGTTAATCAACAACAGATATAGAAAAAATGTCAATGTCAATGAGAGGATTATTCAATTTATCTGGAGGAAAAGCCCACTACAGACGTTACAATTTATTGGCCGGCCGACAGACGACGCCGACAAATAGCCTTGTCTATAGTATTGTTGGTATTGAAGAGTGTGACACTTAGACACACCAGTATAACCCACCAAATCCTCCGATATACTGATTGAGTAGCAGAGTATCATGTGTACGCAGCTTTAGCAAAGGAAAACATAAATGCATATGGTGGCATACGGCAAATAGATATTATATATATTACACTTTGAACAAAATAGATATTAAAATACAAATTAGCATACAAAATTATTATTTTTTCCCCTTACATCATAATTTTCTGAGTGACATACATACCTCTGTTAACATATATTTAAAGAAATCATCTTTTCTAGATTGTCACTGCTTGTAATGAAATCGTAACGAATATAATAAAGAAACAAAAACCTTTTTGCTTCATCACTCCTCCATATCATACACACATATGCACACTCAATTAAAACTATTTTATTCATACAACCCCATAGCTTTCACACACCACTCAAACTTGCCTCTGGGAAGTGGTTTGGTTAGCGCATCAGCTACCGTTCTCTCAGTCTCAGTAATTTGATAACACTTACAAAGATTGAATAATATGTTGCAAAGTTTTTTTTAGTACTGGCGGTATGCCTTTATTAAACAAAACACTATATACAACACTACAGCTACTACAATAAAAGCATTTAGACAACCTATAATATAAGTCGTAGCAGACTCATAAGCAGTCATAATACTCCAGTCCAGTACCAGTTGGCAGCGTGCCCAGCATGCTGGCAGCATTGCCCCGTTGAATTGCAATGCTTACTCGTTGAGCCAAATATGTGCCAGCATATTGATCACGCGTCGCATAAACCAAGCGCTCAGATAAGTTGTGGAATAATAAGTTGACAAGTTGAAGTTTGTGACAAAAAATTATGTGACTAACTGGTATTACAAGTTGAAGTGTGTGAAAAAAAAATATTTGACTAACTTTGGTCTTAACACACTCAATGAAAGAGGGGAGCGATTGATCCAATTCGGAAACGAAAATGGCTTGGTGATTACTAATATTCTATTTCAACATCATCCTAGAAGGCTGTTCACCTGGACATCACCAGGAGGTGACTATCGCAACCAGATCGACTACATCCTGATACGGTCACGCTGGCGATCATCCATCCTCTATTCCCATACACTACCTGTCGCCGATTCTGGATGAGATCACGAACTCCTAATCACAAAGTTATAGCTGAAGCTATCAGCTGCTCGAAATCTTAAAATTCAAAGGAGGATTGAAGTGAAAGATAACTCAAGATTCAATAAGGCCATCGAATAACACTGGGTAGAATGGGCTAATATAAACCAAAATGAAGCAACACCGGAATCGCTATGGAACCAGGCAAAATAGCTTATCTTACATGCAGTCGCAGAATCCAAACCTCCAACTGAAAGGCCATGCGACAACACTGGATGACGGTCGGTACCCTTGCTCTGGTCGAAGAGAGACGTTTAAAGAGAGCCAAAGGTTAGAGTGCTCAATAAACTTTCTGCAGAAATCCAGGCAAACTGCAGACGAGATTACAACTCTCACCTTTGCAACATATGCGAAGAGGTTGAAACACGTGCTGGGAGACATGAGTCCAGAGACTTGTACCACAAAATTCGTCTCATCACTAGATCTCTACCTTCCAAAACCTGGGCTATGGAGAACAACAATAACGAAGTGGTGACAGAACTGGACCAAATCTCCAAAACATGGAAGAGTTATTGACAATCACTGTTCCAGGATTCTCGGTCATAATCTATAATAACGAAGAACTGGAGCCTGACATCCCCCTGTCAGATGTTAGAGCAGCCATACAACATCTTAGAAATAGAAAAGCTACGGGAAGAGACGCCATCCCCATTGAGACTATTAGAGCTTTAGGTGATCGCGGTGACCACATCTTTCACACTATTTGTTGTAGAGTGTGGCAAACAGGGGTATGGCCATCCGAGTGGACTCACACAGTTTTCACTCCTTTACGTAAAAAGGGTTCCACAAAGAAATGTAACAACTATCGCCTCATTGCTCTAATATCACATGCTAGCAAAATATTGTTACATATTCGACTGAAGGCTTACTTGTCGAAGGAGATTGCACCAGAGCAAGCTGGATTTGTGAAAGGAAAGGGCACTCGGGAACAAATCCTTATCGTTCGCCAGATGATTGAGAAAGCTCGTGAATTCAACAAGCCGACCTATATTTGCTTTGTTGATTTCTCAAAAGCATTTGACTCAGTAAAATGGCCAGTCTTGTGGAGCTACTACTCTACTGGATAGGGGCACGTCAAAACATCTCGTACACCTTTTAAGGCAACTTTATGAAAAGGGCACAGCTTCAGTACGAACAGATGACATTTTGTCGAGTAACTTTCACCCTAGTTCTGGTGTTCGCCAGGGATGCATTATATCACCGCTCTTATTTAACGCATACACCGAGCTTATAATGCGTGTCACCCTGGAAGGTTGGACAGATGGTGTTAAAGTTGGCGGTTATAAGATAGCGAACCTGCGCTACGCGGACGATACTACTCTGTTTGCGACTAGTGAACGCCATATGGAAGAACTACTTTTGAAAATAGAGCTAGTGAGCCTCGAGTTTGGAATGAAGATTAGTCGCAACAAAAACAAGTTCATGATTGTGGACCGCGCTAACTCATTTACGCGCCAAATCTGTGTCATTTACGCGCTAACTCGCCGTAAATGACACAGATTGCAAACTGCGAAGTTGTCCACTCTTACGTTTATCTAGGATCTTTAATCTCGAATAACGGCGGATGCATCGACGAGGTAAAACGACGTATGGCGATCACCAGGACTTCAATGGACAAAATGAGGAAAATATGGAAGAACAGAAATATCACCAAAGCCACAAAGATCCGACTAGTGTGAACTCTTATTATCCCCATATTTCTTTACGCCGCAGAGACGTGGACCCTGCGAGCGATCGAAAAGAAGAAAATAGATGCTCTTGAGATGTGGTGCTGGAGAAGAATGCTTGGGGTGTCGTGCACCGAGTTCCGCACAATCGTCTCGATACTCCAAGAACTCGGCATTAAGCAGCGTTTTTTAGCTATAGTGCAATCCCTGATCCTCGCATTCTTCGGATATGTTTTGAGGCGAGGTAGTCAGTCCATTGAGCGTCTTGTCGTTCAGGGCAAAGTAGAAGGCACGAGACCACGCGGGAGGTCACCCATGCGATGGACTGACCAAATTAAATCTGCGGTGGGCGGTCCCTTGCATGAGTGCACCAGGATGACCGTAAATAGAGGGTGATGGCGTGACATTGTGAGGCGCATTACATCAGATGTCGTTACATTAGATGTCACCACTATCAGTAGGTCGATCTAAGATTTCAAATATTTTTTTCCTTCGATCTTTAGTTAATAATTATTAATGATTTTTTTCATATATTAATACCAGTTCTTCTTCTCAGTAGTTTCAAGTTGTAGTGGGGGCAGAATCTGCCCGTAAAACGTATTACGTGACTCGGCAGCAAATGTGTGAGCATGTTTGTCTATAAAAAGATGGTCAAATGATAGTCAAATAGGAATTTCTACGATATGACTAGAGGGTCATATTATTATATCAGTTAATTTTTTTTTTTTTTATGCCTGATAGGTAAGCCTTTGACCACTATCTCACCTGATGGTAAGTGATGATGTGGTCGAGGATGTTGTTCAGACTAACCTAGTGTTACTGGCTCTCAAGGACAGCTGCCGGAACACACCGTTAGGTGCTTGGCGACAGATTTTCAACTTGAGGGTGGTAGCAAGCCAGGCGGGCATTTGCAAAGTGCCCTACCACCATGCTGTAACGACTGCTATCCTAAGACAACAACCGGGACCGACGGCTTAACGTGCCCTCCGAAGCACGGAAGCGCTCAGTAGTAATGCCCAACCAGCGGTCACCCATCCAAGGCATGACCGTGGCGGACGTTGCTTAACTTTGCTGATCGATTCAGAATGGCTAAGCAAACTTGGCTACGAGCTAGTTATTTATTAAGAGAAGTTATATATCTACTTACATTATTTGTTTACGTCTATTTACTTTTATACAACTTACTGTGCCGTCGGAAACAAACGTACATAATGACCACACAATAAAAAAAACAAATATTATGACCTAACAAATGAATGAACCAAAAACGGTTATGTGGTTAATTTATATGCTGTAGAAGTTGGAGCAAGGGGTATACCAGCGAAATCCCTATATAACCTATTTAGAGACCTTGGCCTGCCAAGAACAACCGTAACTTCTATCCCAGAACGTGTATCTAAGACGGCATTAGTAGGATCTTACCAAATTTGGTAAGGTAGGGGAGGAGGCTCGAGCGGTGAAGGGGTAAATTGATGCATCGTAAAGGGGCACTTAACCCTACTCCCTGGGTTGCAAGTCCCAGGCCCCTCTAACCTCTTCCTCTGCAATACTATGGACCCGGCACCCGCACGGTGAATCCATGGAATGCCAATTAATTCGTATCAATTGTAAATGTATTGTAATCTATCATATTATATGTACCTAATTGGGTTTTATAAATATTTGGGTTTTAGCATGGTGGTAGGGCATTTTGCGAATGCCCGCCTGGCTAGCTACCACATTCAAGTAGAAAATCTGTCGCCAAGCACCTAACGGTGTGTTTCGGCCGCTGTCCTTGAGAGCCAATCATTATAGGTTAGCCTGAACAATACCATCAACCACATCATCACTTACCATCAGGTGAGATAGTGGTCAAGGGCTAACCTATCATGCATAAAAAAAAGTGAGCAATTCAAAGACTAGCATAATATAACTAAGCATATTATTTTTGGCATACGTGAAATTACGAACTATCTTGAGGTTATTCAGAAATTACTTCAGAGATGAACGAATTGCACCTTGACCGAAGTCTTACAATTTTTTTTCAAAAATAATCACCCCTCATAAAATATTTCATCAATTACGTGAATAATATCGCTAATGTAGTCACTCAACGTGTTACTTTGAAATTGATCCAGAAAAACATTGTGGTTCTCAATATTTAAACTAAATATTAACTTAGGGTTACAGGACCATAACTTTTTAATGTTCCCAATTACACAATAAAACCTAACCACCAAATACTAGGAATATCAAACAAAATTATAATTGCAACCTTAGAATAAAAAATAAATTATTGTGCAAACGTTACTTCCTTATTTACAATTCTTATATGACTAGTTAATTAAAATAAAAAAAACTATATTTTGCTCAGTCTTATATACTAACTAGTCCCTCGTTCTTAGTGTATAATAAAACATGTGCATTTAATTGTTAAATGGCACTGCACCCTACGGTGGCCCATAGCGCCCACTTACGTACTATTATCTATAATTTGTGCTTGCGCACAAGCTACTCCAACTCAATATCGCGGATTTCGCAGACACTTGTCAAATCATTGATTCGTCAAATTATATAATCGTCAAATATTTATTTGTCAAATTATAGACACGACAAATCCTCGATTTGTCAAACCAGAAACTGAACCAAACCTAGATTTGTCAAATACTTGATTCGTCAAGTTCTTAAATGTACTAATTCTTTATTCGTCAAGAAAGCTTCATGTCAATCACGCTTTGGGACAGTCAAGATGAAAATAAAATCATAGACATGTGTCATTGGAATAAAAAATAAAAGTAAAACTGATAGCTTTTCAATAACTCAAAACCTTACTTACACCTTCCTTAAACCTAGTAATAACATGAAGTTTTTCAAGAACTCAAATTTTATTACAAATAAATATGGGCCAATTTTATCCAACGTAATTGTTTTAAGCATTGTATAGTCATGTTTTGCCCTTTAATATATTGATTATTATTATTTTAACTAAAGCGTCATTATCATGTCTTTAGATTACCGTCTTTTTTTTTAGATTGCGTGCTCCGACTTTTAATTATTTTACCAAACAATCATATCGCGATGCTTCTATTTTAGTAGGTATATAATATACGAATTGAAATATATATTTACCCTTTTCAATTTTGCTACTAAACCGTTTATCCGATTATATCCTAGAAAACCACTGTCAAATTGAATTCCAGTGGCTTGCGAAAAATTAAAATAACAACCATTTCACGCACATCTGGAAAGAAAATTTTAACTGCATTCATAATCGTTAGTTCACAATCACATTATTTTTTTATTATTTTATCCGAAATTAAAATATTTTTTCAAAAGTGATCTAGTTTTTATCAGGTAATAGATATATATAGTAAAATACACAGATCAACATGTATTGAAAACAGTTGGGTGGACAGATCTAGCAACATTTTGAAGTGGTTTTTAGTAAACGGTAAAAACAGGTCTGTTTCTTCATAATTCTTATACGGGGAAGAAGCAAAAATGAAAAGTTATTTTCATCATCAGCCCTAAACAACAAGAATTCAGTCGTCAGTATGTATACTTAGTAGTACCACTTCATTGATTCATGTAAAATATTCCCTTGTAACTTGCAATGCCTTCTTTATATGTACTGTACTGTACTGTAACAGCCAGATCTGCTGAGCACAGCCTCCCCTATCAAGGGGGTATTTGCCATAATCCCCACGCTTGGCAGGCGTCTTGGAGATCGCAGTGTAAGTTGGCAGTTCTTTAGAAGGCGCATCTATCAGTATTTTTCCCTTAGTAGCCTCTTACGACACCCACGGGACGATATGGGGAAGTGCAATTATAACCCGGCACCCCACAGGGGGGAACTGAAAATAAAAACTAATAAAAACTAACGAAATGAAAATAATAACTAAAAAAGCGACAGTTATATATACCTATAAGGCATCAATCTTCGTTCATGCATTCATCGTAAATTTTACCGATTGGCTTAAATTTATTTTGCACACCTTTCTTGCAGATTTTCTTGCAGATTTTGTTTGAATAAAAATGTGGGTTGCTTTAATATTTTCCTTCTCTAATTATGCCGTCCATTTTGTTTTTTAATTATAAAGAACCATTATTGTCATTATTGAAATAGTAATTGGTAATATTTGGAATATTATAAACAAAGATTGCATTACGCTTCACTAAAGGGTTTATTAAAGATGAAGCACTTTAGTGTTCGATCTCACCATGTCAAGATAAATCACGTTTTTGACAAGTAGAAGTCTTGACGAATAAATGAATTGATGAATCGCAAAAACGACAAATTAAGCTTTTGACCTGTAAAGTATATGATTAATAAAGGATTTGACGAATTGCGAAATTGACAAATTAAGCTTTTGACTTTTATAGCATATGACCAAACAAGGATTTGACGAGTGTCTGCGAAATCATATCGCGTCCTCGGAGTCAAAGGCACAAATGAGGTAAATTTTAGCCCTACAGGGTGGCAATTTTGATGTAGAACGGTAAATCTTAAAAGTTTTTCCTGCCTAACAGACGTCGTCCTCAGCCTCAAACACAGGTCTGAGACGCAATATCAACCCGTCTTCACTTTAAAGTTGTACCATGCAAGATAAAAATAGCAATCCTATATTTTATTTTTATTTTATTTTTTATTTTTTCTTCATAGGTACAGTTACAGATATTAGGCTATAAACTTAAATTTAGACACTTTATGGAAGAAAACAGCACTGTGAACCCAAAATCCAATAACAACTATACACATCTCTTTGTTATACTGTAGACATAAGTAATAATAATAATATTCTAAGTAATACAAGATAAACTAATTTCTAAACAAATTTTAACAATTGTGACAATAAATTTGCTTAAATCAATGTGTGAAGATATGCCTTGTAAGACGGATAACTACATGTGAACATGTCTTTTGAATCGACATTACTTAAGGTGTCGTTTATGGTGTTAAAGGTGTTACACATTCTTATTAGAGGACTGTTTTCCGAAACATTGTTATAGGTAGGGGGTATGCTAAACAGCTTGTAATTGCGCATAGGACGAGTGGGTACTTTAAAAAGAACGTTTTTTAGTAAATCACTGCTGTAGGCACCATTTACAACTCTGTACAGAATACACATATCTGTGATAGTCCTTCGAGATTCAAGACTCTTGAGTTTGAAGTAATCTAGCCTGTCTTGATATTCTTTAAGCTTTCTCCTCAGTCCGAGTCTGCAGCTCAAGGTACGTAAGAACCTGCGCTGGATGGACTCGATTCTATCCACATGAACCTGATAAATCGGAAACCAAACCGACGAGCAATATTCAAGGATCGACCTGACTAAGCTGTTGTACAGGATGAGCCATGAGTTACTTTTCGAGAATGGCTTAACAGTACGCAGCACAAAGCCCAACATCCTATTTGCTTTATTCACAATGTAGTCATAATGCTGCCTAAAGGATAGCGAGGAGTCAAACACTACACCTAAATCACGCACAACTACTACACGATCCAGGGGAGTTCCTGAGATATAGTAATTATGCCTAATGGATGACTTATTCTTGGTAAAACTTATGACCTGGCATTTTTTGGCATTAAGGGCCATAAAGTTAGACACACACCATTCATTTATTGAGTCAAGATCAGCCTGAAGGTTTAGGCAATCATCAATCGTATAAATCCTACGGGATACTTTGATGTCATCTGCGTATGCTAGAAAATGGCTGTCTATTTGGTCTAAGAGATCATTGATAAATGCTAAAAATAGCAACGGACCTAAGTTTGAACCTTGCGGAACACCCGACGTAGCCAAAAATGGCACAGAATCATATCTGTACAGAGACACCAACTGAGACCTGTTTAAAATATATGAGCTTATCCACCTATGTAAATTACCATGAATGCCCAGATGATCCAACTTCTTCAACAGTATTGTATGATCTACGCGGTCAAAGGCCTTTGAAAAGTCGGTGTAGATGGCGTCTGTTTGGATTCTGTGATTAAACGATTCACTAATAAAAGTAGAATATTCGAGGAGATTAGTAGCTGTAGAACGTCCTGAAACAAAGCCGTGCTGGTTCGGATTTAATATATGTTTTAAATGATTGTATATGTGATCATAAGCTATTCCCTCAAATATCTTAGCAAAACAATTAAGTATACTAATGGGTCTATAGTTTGTGGCATCGCTCTTATTACCTGACTTAAAAACTGGGGTTATCTTAGCTAGTTTCCATAAGGAAGGAAACGTACCCTCAGATAATGATTTCGTGAAAATCAATGAAAGCGGTTTGACGAGAGCTGGTGCACAAATCCGAACAAATATTGGAGGAATACTATCCGGTCCCGCAGCTTTATTAGTGTTTAGGCTTTTTAGACGAGTGAGTATATCTTTATCCGATATTAGAATCGAACAAGTTGAGAAACTTGAAGGTCTAAATTGGGGGACATAGTTATATAGGGCCAAAATAAGAAAAATGAATGCCTCTTACATCCGTGGAAGGGGCTAGCCCAGATTATAACAGATACATTTCGACGAACTGCACTACGCCCGTCTCCCTGAGATATAAAGTTATTAAGTCTCATTTGCCTGCAAGGGAAGGTAGGCCTCGTAGGCCTACCAAGGAATGGTATCCACCAATAGCGCTAGAGACCTTCACGAACAGCACGAAACACCTCCGCGTGCTCAAGGAGAAACTCGGTCGAGCGCCCTCCGTACGCCCTTTCAACCAAGTGGTACGCGGAACAAGCAAGCTTGTTCCGCCATGGCTTGAACGGCGACCTGAATGCCCTTCAAAACATAACAAGTCGACTACATCCACCAATGAAGTGACATCCCCTACTTCCCTTATGGCCGCCGCCAACAACCCGCCACCACGCGGCGTGGGCCAGACAGGGGACAAGAAGAAAAATAAGAAGAAGAAGAAGAAATCCAATACAAGAGCACCCCAGAAAGATACACCCCCGCCTTCTACACGGAAGAAACCGTCTCCACGGCCCACACACCTCGTGCGCAAGCCGCGAGACCGAGGAAACAACGTACTTCTGAGACAGACAAGAAGATGAAGAGATCAGCTGCGGAATTCGAAATACTCAGCACCCTCAAAGACGTGCTCAAGGTGCTCGGGGATGGAATGGACCCCTTCTCCCGTTAGTATTAGTGGGGGTGGGTAAACTTCTCTCCTGCCGCTAGGAGCACCAACCGGACGAAAACACACGATGCCGCGTCGCCCAGGCTCCAAAGGGCCGGTCAGGGCCCGCTTACATCTCATCTCCCGAACGACTCGCTCACTGGGCTTTCCACCAGAGGGATCCACCCGGTGGGCTGATGTTGACCAGGGAGACAGAAGATCAAGGACGAGACCACATACGCCGACCAAGAAGAGGATGCCAGTGACAAACTGACACTCCAACCCCACGACCCGACTGTATCGTAACAACCGGCGCAGAGCTGCCGCGTAAAGGGGCCACTCGTGCCCGAATCGTCATCCGTGCATCGTCTACCATGCAATTTATAGGCATTTATTTTAATTTCACCCTTATCAGAACAGGGACCACGTGGTAGTTTTAAATTTTCTTCAGTGAGCCGATTATGCTCGCACTCCGTCTCCGCTGCAAAGCAGGTAAGTAGGTACATACCAACTTTTTAGGCACGAAATATCCAAATGATTATTCATGTTGTATCATTACGTCGCGATCGTTTTCATCGAGTCACTCATTTATTGGTACTGTCATTGTTAACACTTCCCGAAGATCAAGTGTTTGGTAGTCCTTACAATTTTTTAGCTAAAAAATAATATTGTTTAAGTATAGTTTAATTATTAGATGAATAGTACATTATAGTAAGTAGTAGTAGTAGTAAGTAGCTAGTAATGTACTTAATTAATTAATAATGTATGTACTTATCAGATGCTTGTGAAATAAAAATTATAATGTAGGTACGAATTATTAAACTGTAATTAATAATATTCATTTTTAGCTAAACCAATTGTAAGGACTATTTTATAAAATAGAGGTAGGAACGGAGTAGAAAACATCATCAATATTATTAATCTAGTGTATACTTGTGTGCGTGTGAGTCTTGCACTTAGGCATTTTATGAAACTACTTTTGCAGGTGTGTATAATAAAAGTTCATAATTAATATTACTTATTGCAATTTTATACATCAGTTTTAGTGAAAAAATATACAATATTCACTCCTCGCAACGACCCCCACCGCCAGCTTGTCGCCGTCGGCTCGAGCACAGCGAGCTTTCGCCCACAGTGTGAGTCGAGAAGTGACCCTCCCCCTCGCTCTCCTGCGCATACAGCACGTATGTGCGTGTAGTGGTGCTTGTCGCCACACGACTGTGGCGGACATACCACACTCAACATCCTGAAGAAGGCAGAAGCTGAAACACTCTCGAAAGTGATATCGAATCATAGTAGTGGGAGAGCCGATGATATTGATCAAACATATTTATGATAGCTCAAGTGACGAAAGTGGTTGCAATTTTTTATTCTTGATTTGAAAATGTATGATGTTTATGGACTTTATGGACTCTGTTTTTGCACCTTACCAGAATGTTACAAAATATTTCTTGTCGTCATTGTAGCCAGTTCGATTTTTTGTTAGTTGGGCATTTACGATCAATGGCTAGTGAACCATTATTAATTCAACTTTAACTATATTTCGGAGAATTAGAGTGATCTCCGGTGGTAAGGTTGATTAGGCGTTTACTGTATCTACAGGTTCTAGACTCTGAAGCCTACAATAAGTCTATATTTTAAGTAATCTGCAAGATTTGCATGCCCGTTATTTGGTAAAATGTGTCAGATTTAATAATTTTCTTATTACCTTTATAACTCGCAAATCATGCAACAAATTTTCATTTGATTTAAACCCACATATTTCAGATAACTATAATGCGCACTTTAACTAAGTTTTGATTATTGTACCTAAATTGCAATTTAAAAAAGCATGTTATTGTACTCGTGGTGTATTTTATTCAATTTTATATATACATTCAATTTATATTAACGCTACATTATATTTATTATTAATATTAATTTTACAAGAAATGTTCTTGTTTTATTTAATTTTTAATGAAATTCTAGCTAATATTTTTACATATAGAAACAAGTACTATTTTAAGTTTAAGTGAAATTATGCTGCCTACCTACTTCAAATGCTTTGATCACTAAGTTCCGGCATGTTTAGACCTGGCAGACCTTTTGATCCATTATCAGGGGTACTCGAGGTTGAGCGTGTCGGAAGGGCATATTTTTGGGGGTCTGCCAAGTACTTCAGGCAGACTTATTTCTATGACGGCAGGATCGGCTCTGGCAGACCTAATTTTTTTACGTGTTTAAGTGTCGGTTAACGATCTAAAGATAGCCTATTGGGTTACCCAATGAGGTAGGTATATTTGCAACCAGCTCTCCCACTATAGTAAGCGAACAACCGCGTTTTCAAACATCAGTACTATCTGTCTGTTACGCTTTCACGCCAAAACTACTGGATCGATTTGAATGAAATTTGGTATGGAAATAGTTTGAGACCCGGGAAAAACATAGTATAGTTTTTATCTCACTGCGCAAAAAGAGGTTAATGTTTTTGCGTGATAACCGATATATGCGCGGGCGGAGCCGCGCCCGGAAAGCTAGTAAAATATAAATATGAGCGTAATTTTGTATAATATTATATAATATCCAAATACGACTAGCAGCTTTTGGTACTTGTCTCTACTATTAATTAATTATAAGTTACTTAATAGTTATGTGTTTTTTTTTAGTTCAAATATGAAATCAAAACTGATAAGTAGGACATCAACTGTCACTATGACCTCCGTCACATCTAAGTGCTATAAAAATGAATAATATTTTATTTAAGGCCCTTCTTCCATTACGATACGGACAGTCGCTTTAGGTCACCTGCAAGTCTCAGAGACTAGTTGCCGCCAAGTATCTCAAATACATTTGAATACAGGCTCGCACACTACGCTACTGGTATCCAACGCGACTCGCTTGTGCATCGCGTCTCTTGCCCGTCTCGACCTGTGTCGTATAATAAAGCTTTTCACCAGAATAAGTGGTTTTATTCAACTTAAAACATAGCGTATTATTGTTAGAGAATATACATGACAAATAATGACATTATGACACAAGTCTTCAAACATAGACATCAGACGAATAAGTATCTAATAAATGAAGTAGTTCTTAGTTCATTCACCCCCCTTTTTTAAGAAATTTTATAATCATTATGATATGCGGGTGGGCGTCGTTGCCGTGTAGAACGACTTTCGGGACCAGGCTCAGGTTCAGGATCACGTTCAGATCCGGCACGATGTTCATATTCATCTGCTGAAAGAAAGTCTTCACCTGAAGATTGTAGCGGTGCTATATCGTTAACTTCCTGTTCATCATCTGAAGTTACACTTTCGAATGAAGTATTCAGTGGTGGCATAGGCGCCAATTGTCTATTTGAAACAGTTGACTCCCTTCCATTAGAGAACTTGATATGAGAGTAATTAGGGTTAGCGTCTAATAGATCGACTTCCTCCACCAACGGATCATACTTTGAGTAACGCATGTTCTTCTTTACTAAAACTTTTCCTGGATTTAATAGCCATGTTGGTACTTAAATCCCTGTACCAGATCTTCTTGGGTGTGTGAACATTCTCTCGTGGGGTGTACAATTTGTTGTTGTGCATAATAATGATCGAATCGAATGAAGTGATACAGATAGTACGTTTTCCCATTCATCTAATTGTAAATCATTAGATTTGATAAATAATTGCATTGTCCTCCATAAAGTTTCATTAAGGCGTTCTACTTGACCGTTGGCTTGTGGATTGTAAGGTGTAGTTCTACTGCATGCGATTCCCAATGAGGTCAAGAATTGTTTAATTTCATCAGAAATGAAAGATGTGCCTCGATCCGAATGTATGTATAAAGGCGTACCGAACATGTAAAATATTTCTTTTAGACATTTATGATGGATGCAGACGATGTATCTAAAAGCAAAAGGAAAGCGAGAATATTCATCGATAATTGTTAAGAGATATTTATTCCTAGTTTTTGATGGGATCGGACCCTTGAAATCTATACTGTACTGTACTGTACTGTAACAGCCGGATCGTCCACTGCTGAACACAGCCTCCCCTATTAAGGGGGTATTTGCCATAATCCCCACGCTTGGCAGGCGGCTTGGGGATCGCAGTGTAAGTTGGCAGTTCTTTTAGAAGGCGCTGCTGCCCACCTTCCAGTATTTTTCCCTTAGTCGCCTCTTACGACACCCTCGGGATGATATGAGGAGGTGCTATTCTAACCCGGCACTCCACGGGGCCTGAAATACGGAAATGGAAACTGAAATCTATACTAAGGCGTTCAAAAGGTGCAGTGGCTTTGATTAACTTTCCTTGAGAAAGTAGGTATCTCGGCTTTATTTGAGCACAAATTCGACAGGACATTGTCATGGACTTTACGTCATCAATAGAGTATGGCAAATTCTTTGTTCGCATCCAGTGAAACATTCTTACGACGCCAGGATGCTCTAGAGAATCATGCAGTTCTTTCAATTTTGATTGTGATATAAATGCGCATACTCGAGATAAGGCGTCATCAGCCACGTTGTCTTTGCCTGGTCTGTATATAATTTCATACTTGAAACATGACATTTCCAATCTCCATCTCTCGATTTTTTCATTCTTTATTTTACTATTATGCATTTGATTAAACATAAAGGCTGGTCAGTTATTCACATAAAATGACGTCCCATCAAATAATGCCGCCATTCCCGCAAAGATTCAACAATCGCGCATACTTCTTTTTCGATAGAAGGATGTCGTCGTTCAGGATATGTAAGTAATCTGGAAAAGAAGGCGACCGGTCGACCATTCTGTGTTAATGTAGCTGCAATTGCATGTTCTGATGCATTGGTCTCCACTGTAAAAGTGGCATCGTCATCGATTGCATGTAAACATGCCTTGGATAAATCGTTTTTGAGACTGTTAAAGCATGTTATAGCATCCTCATTTAGCGGAAATTGTTATGATTTGATCAATGAAATTTTTGAGAAAAATTTGGAATCCAATTAGAATAATGAGCAAATAGTCCCATAGCTCTCTTTAATGTTTGTACGTCTTTAGGTACAGGTAGATCGAGCAAGGGTTTTACCCTATTTTTATCAGGTTGAATTGTGTTTTTAGTAATCGTATAGCCGAGTATATTTATGCTTTCTGATGCAAATATACACTTTTCTTTGTTGAGTGTAAGTTTATACTTTTCGACAGTTTTCATGAATTTTTGTAAATTTAGATCATGATCTTCCTTATTTTTGCCACACCTGTGACGTCATCCAAATAATAAAACGTTCCGTTCAACTTCTCTGTATCTATAATATATTCTATAGTTCGCTGAAATGCTGCATCTTCATTTGTCACACCAAACGGAATACGAGTAAATTCGTAGAGTTTGCCACAAGCTTCGAATGCAGTATATTTTCGCTCTGTTTCTATTATTGAAACCTGATGATAAGCACTTTTAAGGTCAATTTGACTCAAACATTGATATTTCGCAACTTTGGTAATGATTGTCTCGATTCTAGGCAACGGATATGCATCGAGTTCTGTGTATTTATTGATGGTCTGAGAATAGTCAATAACTAACCGTTTCTTGTGATTATCTCCTCCAGCAACTAAGACTTGTGCGCGCCATGGAGATACACTCGGTTGAATGATGCCAACTTCCATCAGTTTTGATATTTCTTGAGATATAAATTTTTCGTCCTCTTTTTTAAAATTTCGTGTTCTGATTGCAATAGGCTTAATTCTTGGAGACAGATTTGTAAATATTGATACTTGCTTGCATTACATTTCATATTTATAGAGGTTCTTTATCTCCGCCAAATTTTAATTCCAAAGAAGAATTATTTTTTAGTATGTCATGCCCGATAATAATGTCTGCACATAAATTGTTCACAATTAGCAATTGTTGTCTCTTGTAGGTATGGCAATCTATTTTTATAGTGGCATGACACATTCCTTCAACGATCGAGGTTTGACTAAGGGACGCTAAGGCAACTGTCTGATAACAAGGGATTCTCTTTAATTTAAATGATGCAGCCAGATTTCTATCGATAAAGCCACCGGAACATCCAGTGTCCACAAGTGCATCAACAGCGTAATTATTTACATAAGCTTTTATAGTAGCTTTACAAAGGGAGTGCGGGGCAGCTGCAGAAATAGCCCTAATGGCATTTGAGTCATTTGTGATGTCATTTCGAGGTCGACTACGACACACAGATGCAAAGTGTCCTTTTTTGGAACATAATTGACAGGTAGCATTGACAGCTGGACATTTTATTCGCATATGGATGGTACCTCCACAAAAAAAGCATTTCCTTTTCTTATTGAATAAAGAAGAAGCTGCTGCTAATTTTGCGTCTTCAATTTTGTCATCTTTTTGATAGCTTCCAGAAGTAGATGGTAAAGCATTCAAGGTTGGGGAAGGCTCTTGATATGACTTTAAACCTCTTTCTGATGTTTCATATTATGTACTAGCTTTATTGACGGCTTCAGAATAGGTTAAGGTAAAGTTTTCTAGTAAGCGTTGACGAATATTTTGGGATTGTATGCCGGATATGAATGTGTTGCACATGAACTCGAAACAATATTCTTCTGCCGTTACATTTTTGAAATCACAATCGAGCAAAAGCTGTTTGAGCGCACGACTATATTCTAATACAGTTTCTCCTGGTAATTGTACCCTAGTACTTAGTTGGTGCCTCGCTAGTATAATATTTTTTGGCTTAGTATAAGCTTGTTGTAAAACTTTAACGGCTTTATCGTAATCTTGAATATCTTTGATCATGGCGTAAATGTTAGATCCTAAAAAATTAAGTAAAATTTTGAGTTTCATTACCGGTGTCGCTTCTTTGACTTCTTCCATTATAAAGTTTTGGAATGTCTTCAGCTAATGTTCCCATTTGAGTTCTGCCATGGAATCGTTTGGATCTGTTTCGAACTTTTCGGGTCTTAAGTATTTCGACATTTTCTTGATACTATTTATGTTGAATAAACTGTCGTATAATAAAGCTTTTCACCAGAATAAGTGATTTTATTCAACATAAAACATAGTGTATTATTGTTAGAGAATATACATGACAAATAATGACATTATATAATAAGAATAAGTATCTAATAAATCAAATAGTTCTTAGTTCAACCTGATGGTGGCGGAGCAAAAATTATATAAAGTTTGTATAAGAAGTTAATATAACTCCAAATTACCAGAATACATACGGAAAAATACAATGGATAGGACTAACAGTTATCAAAATCATTTCTTCCACACTATCGCATTCTCTAAATATAGTATTTGGTTGATGTACAGTAATGTAACAAGATGCAGGTATAGGTCTCATTAGACATTCGGTACAAAGATAAAAATTTATTGTTAACGTGTTGTAGTTTTTGTGTGGCTACAAAAACTCTACAATTTAGATTTCTTTCAATATATAGATAAATCCAGTATTTTCTACTCCTACGGTGATGTCTTCTGCTTCTAACAGAAAAACTGCTAGTGCTTGTTCTTCACTGGAATCGCTCGATATAACGTCCATCGACAAAAACGAGTTTGCACAAATGATGAATTTCGTCATTTTCAGTAACATAATATTCGAGCGTTGGGCAGCGAACAACTTATCCTACCAATATTCTACTCGAGTATCGTATCCTACAAGTATTGTATTAGGAGAAGAGACTAACGGTCGCAGGAGACGCGACTTAAGTTTATGACATAGATTTTAGAAGTCTTTGGTTTTTTTATAATAATTAGTCTGTACTTCGGTATGTACTATGTAGTGAAAAATATTTTTAATCTATGTGTAGTTTCTGTGACTGGCCGAAGTGATGTGTGCACCCGTGATCGGTTTTTTCGGGTATTTGCATTGAAACAACATTATTTTAACTAAAAAAAACTGACAATACATACATTATGATTACATTAAATCCCTGACTAGAAGCGTGGTGCATAGTTTTTATACATTGTGAGTTATTTTGGAATTCGGTGACATTCCTGTGAAGTGCCTAATTTGATCATGGAGGCTATAGCAAAACACGATTTTACGGCAACTGCTGACGATGAGCTCAGTTTTAGGAAAAACCAAGTTCTGAAGGTATATTTTCTTGTCATTAATCAGACAGAATTGAGTTTTTCCGGGCGTTGTGACAGATTCTTTCTAGAAATTTTAATTTACAGATACTAAACATGGAGGACGACATGAATTGGTACAGGGCTGAATTAGACGGAAAAGAAGGACTAATACCTAGTAACTATATTCAAATGAAAAGCCACAGGTTAGTACTTAACTTATAATCTGGTTCAGGAATTACATCTTCTTAACACCCTGAGAAAAAGCAGTGTGATGTGTGCATCTGCAAAGCTCTAAGAACTATGTTTAGAACCAGCTGTACATGACATAAATCTTATTCATGGAGCAGTTTGAAATCCTCTATTCAAGCAGGTCTTTTTTGTATTCCCAGCTGCTATAATGTATATTATGCCATCCAAAGGGTATTTTTTAGATTTTCCTGTAATATGTGTTCTAAAACAGAAATAATTTATTTTTCCTAAAGAATGTATTTGTTTGAATATAGTTATATAGTTTGTTTTATTTATAGGTCATTATTAGCTCTCAACCCACTTCTTGTGTGTGTTGCAACTTCTTTAAACCAATGTGATCATAATTTGAGTTACATACTAACATTTTGATGTACTTACAAATTATATCCATAACTGTCTTTGTGCCACTGTACCTTCAAGACAAAAACTGGGTTTGTGGCTGTTCTTAAACATGTGAACCTTCCTCATCCTACTATTTGATCCCCTTTATTGTAGGTAATGATGTAATATACATTGGCCTAGAAATAATAAGCTAATAAAAAATATAAGTCAAAAGCATTTTATTATTCATACAGTAGAATCGGTAAAACTCAATAAGCCAAACCAACCAACATTTTCGTTACAGAACAATAATTAATCTGGACAGTCAGGTCTCAACATAATATCACTATTTGTAGTCTTTTAGTAACCCAAAGCTAAAAGAAATAAAATTGATTAAGTACCAATTGGAATGCAACACTATGGGTTCATCTCCAATACAGAATGTACATACAGAAGAAGATTATTCACAGTAGGACAACCCTCACTTGGTGGGATAAGATTTCAATCCAATGATGAGATCATAGCTGAAACAGCTATTGTTTTAGTAAAAAACCTATCTGCCTGCAAAAATATAGGCTGGCTACCTATAGTACTATAATATTATATGGAAATATTCACAATATGCCTAATTCTGACAATGACTTGTTCGGTATATTATATTAGGCTATATAATACTCTTGATTAATTAAGTACTTTCAGAATAGTACTACTCTCCTGCTTCTACCATTTTTGGTCTATTTTTAATTAAATCAGTGCAGTTTTAGAGATGCCACATACTGTTAGTTAATTAATAAATTATAGTTGTAAAAGAATAAAACTCCTTTAAACATTATAATTCAAGTAAAAGTGCCAAATATTATTGTTGAGACAAATTACTTAGCATTCCATGGATTCACCGTGCGGGTGCCAGGTCCATAGCATTGCAGAGAAAGAGGCTTGAGGGGCTTGGGGCTAGCAACCCGGGTGCAGGGTTAAGAGGCCTCTTTACAATGCATCAACACTCCCATTCCCGCTCAAGCCTCCTCCCCTACCTAACCAAATTTGGTAAGATCCTACTAATGCCGCCTTAGATACACGTTCTAGGATGGAAGTTACGGTTGTTCTTGACAGGCCAAGGTCTTTCAGTAGGTTATATAGGGATTTCACTGGTATACCCCTTGCTCCAACTTCTACAGCATATAAATGGACCATATAATGGTTTTTGGTTAATTCGTTTGTTAGGTCATAATATTTGTTTGTTTTTAATGTGTGGTCCTTAGGTATGTTTGTTTCCCACGGCACAGTAGGATCTATAAGTACTATGCGTTTTAGATCTTTTGATTATAGAAATATGTCTGGTCTGGAAGACGAAACACCAACATCCTAAGGAATTTTGTAGTGTTTTTCATACGTGTCCATCAAAAGAGTCCAATCGAGAGCTGTGCCTAAGATGGAGTAAGGCTTGGATTTAGATTTTGTAGATGACCCTTCTTTTACCAAATCGACGTGTCATTTGTTCGTGGTCAAACCTTTTTTTGCTCTAGCTACCGAGAGACTCACCGCTTCTCGTATGATTTCGAGGACTCTATCTTATAAGCTTTAAGTTAAAAATACCTAATATTTTTTTAAAGAACGTAGGTATTAGAGAATAAGGAAGTGACCAGATTGGCTAGACTGTGAATTCCACTCTAGGATCTAGCTTCTCAATGTGTGCATAACAAGGCACTTTACCATCTTTAAACTTCTATTAACCAAATGGTAATTCCTAAGAAAGCTTGAAGGCAAGCAAGGCCCTGCCCAAAAACCCAAGTTAAACACTTTTACAATATGTTTGTTAAAGAAAACATATTATTTTGTGTTCTTTTAATACATTTATTGTATTTTAGAGAATACAATAAACATATTTTACTTTGTAGTTACAGTATAATCTCACTAATCCTGCACTGCTCTAATTTTGTTTTATATATTAATTAACCTATAAGTGGAAACTTGTAATTGGCCATCAGCATTACATGTGTTTTTCATGTAGTATATACATAAATTAACTATAAATGTTATTTACCTAGCTGTAAGTTTTCTGAAAATTCTAAAAATAAATAAATAAATAAACTATTAAAAACCAGAGGGTGCCCGATTATTGGTATATTCGGATTACTGCATTATAGAGAAAAAATTATGATAAATAAAACAAAGCATTTCATAAAGAGAATATTATGTATGTGTGTACATATGTACATACCTCCGTCTTGTTCTCTTTACATCTCTGGGGTACCAGCATATGTAATTACATAATTTTAAGATAATTCTTAATTGAGGTCTGCTTTTGTGCATCTCCTAGTCCTTGCTTAAAAACCTTTTCGAAGAATGATAATATCTCTGGGATACTTATGCCGTTTTCTTGTTCCCATGTTATCCAGGTATAAAAACAATTCAATGCTTTATCTGGCTTAACTTTTACAGTTGTATTAGTTGGTGGCTCAAGTACATTCAAAACTGATTTGCATATTATTCCTTAAAAAAACAGCGTTTGCTTATTTTGATTAAAATAATAAATACAAATTTCTACAAGGCATTCTTCTTCTTGTACTGCTTTACATATTTCTTAGTCAGTAATAATGAACAAACATAGGTTGAGAGGAGCGAGGGAGGCTTGGGTGGAGGGTGCCGGATTCTTGGACATATCAGTCTATTGAAGTGTAACGGATTAGTGACATTATACTGTATATATTGTACTGAGCCCTCATAAAGTGGAACAAGGGTGGGAAGTTGACAATAGGTATTAATATTTGCACTTGTATTTCAGTTGGTATTATGGGAGAATCACAAGAGCAGATGCAGAGAAACTATTAATGAACAAACCAGAAGGTGGATTTCTCATAAGAATCAGTGAATCAAGCCCTGGGGACTTCTCTTTATCTGTAAAGTGAGTAAATCCAAATATTTTGTTATTAACAAATTTTTTAATCTCTCACTTGAGTAAATCCTGCACATCTTTATAATCTATACTATTGAAGCCGAAATGGACGAGCGGTAATAGCTAACGACTGCTGTGACGCAAGTCCACCCCACCGCCGGCTTTAGCTGCATGGTGGAGGCACACGAGACTTAACAACTATATCTCAGGGTAACGAGCGCAGTGCAATTCGTGACTTGTGACAAAATACATCTGTTATAGGCAAAGGTTAGTCTGCTTAATATCAGGTGGGCCTTGTGCTTGTTCCGTCACAATAACATAACAAAGCAGTGTCATACAACCTTAATACCTATTTTAGATATTGAATTTAAGTAACTTTGACCATTCAATATGGGATATTTCTTGATGGCTACAAACTTCTGTGTTGTTAGTTTATGCTAAATTACAGGCCCATGTAGTTTAACAACAAATAGCTTTATATTTATGGTAGAGAAATCAAAAAAGGTTCTTGTGGACATAAGATTTGGTATACTTAACAGCAAATATTTTAACAGTATTAGCATTCAAAACTGGTTTGCTTTCATAATTATAAAAATCAGCATCTGCTTATTTCAATTAGATTAGTAAATACACTTTCAAATTTCGTCCCAGCGAAGCAAGATATCTGATGGAAAATAAGGTTATTTTATGAAATGGCAATATTTATGCATAAAAAAGGACCAGAAGAATCACCCCAAAAAGCTATTCCATTAAGATAAGCGACACTAGCTACCGAACAATAAAGTGCACTACAGCTCGTAGAGCATGTAGGACCTAATATTTATACTCACCTACAAGGCGTCTCTCTTGAGTACTATCTCACCTGTTGGTGATTCAGTGTAAGTTAATTTTTGTTTATAGTTTGGGAACTGGTTTTCAAGGCTCTCAACACACTGTTAAGTGCCTGGCGACAGATTTTATACTCAAGGTCGATAGCTGGTCAGTTAAATACCCTTACTATGCAGATTGTGATGAGTATCCATATTATTTTGTTAGCTCAATCATCAATAAAATATAATATTAATCCTCGGTATATCAAGGTAATTCCAAGTTTTACAGAAATGAATATTATATTTAGAGGTATATTATAAGGTAGCGGGGATTTGTAAATGTGATATCCTAAAAGCGTGTGAAATCATATTAAGAAATAATAATACATGTTTTGTCCCTTATAATCAATACTTTGTACGCTTATGAACAATCAGAAGGTGTCTAAAAAGGCTCCTCTGGCTGTTCATGGAGGAGTTTCTGACACTATTGTATGGTAAAAAAAGCATGAAAGTAGAATTAATTCTGTGGAGATGAGAGCATTGAAAAGCATAATTGGAGTCACACGGAGTGACAGGATACTATTGTGATAAGGAAATGATGTGGTGTGAATGAGCATATAGTGACAAAACTGGAGAAAGGAATGTTAAGATGGTTTGGACATGTGAAGAGAATGAATGCAATGAGAATGACTTAACAGGTATACATGGGACAAGTGAACAGAAGTTTTCGAGGATGACCTAGGCGAATGTTCTGAAATCAAATTGAAGACGTTCTGAAAAAGACCAGGTCAGAAGTAATCTAAACCGACGCTCGTGTATGAAAGGATTGATGAGTGTAGATGAAGTGAAAGAGATATGTAAGGATCATAGTAAGTAGAAATCTGTGGTCTCTGCCTAGTCCAACGGGAAAGAGGCGTGATTTTATGTATATAATTCAAACTACAAGTTAAAACCCTCATCACAAACATTATAAACTAGTCACACAAAGTAATAAAAATGAAAATTAATAAAAGACTGGACATGCCAATCTTGCCAACTAATTAGAATAATATTCAGCATACCTACATAACCAATTGATTTTTTTCCTTTAAAATTATCTATTTATGTACAGTTACATTCCAGTTCTGTGTTATCTATTGTATAAGTTTGAACTTTAATCTGTTTGTACCATGAATCATTTTAATATTCACACTTAATATTCTATGAAATCCGCGGGCATATCATTTCTACTAAATTTATTTCTCATTTCATTTCTATAAACAAACTGTTGATGCCGCTATAGTTCAACATTCTGCTGCTGCAGATATCATTTAGATATTAAGATCTTATGGGGCTGTGGTCTCACGCGAATAGGTTTGTTCCTCACTCTATCATGTCTTATGGTTGTCGTACACTGATCCATCGACATCGCCTCAACTGAAGCTGGACAGTATTCTTTATAGGAAATCCCAAACTACAACTCGAAATAATCGGAGCCGCTCCGCCGCCATATCGGCATCACCTTGACAGAGACAAGCTTGAGAGTGTAGTCGTGTGAATGAGGCGATCCGACTTGGACGACGCGATCACGATGCACAGTGTGACCTTAGTTGTGGTCGTCCTAGTTTGATGTGGGTTGTGGATAGATAAAATATAATCAAAACTTCTTTTAAAGCACTTGCTGTATCTATCATAATTTTTGAAAAATCTAGAAAAATACATAGAAACCATAGTCATGCATTATCTCAAACAAGCTGGTAATTTTCTGAAATGTTTCATGGTATTATAGGAATCCACTGAGAGCACCAATAAATTTATAAAAAGTCAAATGATTATCTTTCCCTTATAATTTAAAAGTATAGCACTTATAGTTATACTTTGTTTTTTTAAGTTTTGTGGCGAATCTCTACTTAGTAAATTTTTTTCAGTGTGTATATTGTATAATGTTAATAATATAATAAGCCTGTATATCAGAATTTTCTTAAATAGTATTATGTATTACCACCAAAAAATAAGATGCCACAAACACAGGATTTCAAAGATATATAATTTCCAAAATTTTATTTAGGGTTGTCACTTTGACGTATTCAGTGAGTGCCGACCTGTTTGCCACATGTCCGATTTTCGCAAATATTGCACATCATGATTCAGCAAGCGTTCTCTGTATAAATAAATTGAATACATATGCAAGTCCATCATTACTATTTCGTACTCAATTCCTATAAAGTGATCTATTTTGGTATTGAGTAGGTTAAAAGTAATTGATGAGGTAAAATTTGGCGAATTTGTAAATCTGTTGATGCAAAGAATGTACAAACATACGAGATGCAAACTGAAAGTTTCAGAATTAGATATAAATATGTAATCGTATTGGTTTTTGCCTTTAAATTTGTTTTTATCACATTTAAACTTATTGAGCATAAAAATGTTATATCTTGCGGTGATGGAACCCTACACGTTTACCCTACTCTTACGCACCGGGTGTCTTATCCATCTTACTGCTCGGCCATCGAGATTAATGCAAATTTGTGCTCTTAAAGGTTTGTAAATGTGATATTCGCTTTAATTATTAATTTTATATAAATATTCTCTTTTATATACAGGATTATTCGAAGAATGCTAACAACATCTTAGAGTTGACTTCTGTTAGTCCTAACAAACATTTTTAGTCGAATGTTTTATTTATGTTTTTGTGACGAAACAAGCACGAGGCTCACCTGATGTTAAAAGTCTATTGTGCTTGTAATTTATTATTTCATATTTTTTCTTACTATTCTCGGTGTAAATATTCAAAACGCTATTCATCATTCCAATGCCCAAAGACTTTAATTTTTCGACATGTCATATGACGGTCTTTCTTTATCAGTCTACACACAACATTGATGAATTCTGGATCAAAATCGGCTGATTTTGGTCGCCACACAACATCTCTGAGTGATACACGTTAACGTTGAAATTCTGAATGCCACCTGAACATTATTGTCTTTGACGTTGCTTCATTAATTAAGGCACCAGTGTACAATGTTTCTGTATTACGCCAATCTTCTCGGGACCATTCCATTTTATTCAGTGACATGACGATTTCAAATAACAATTGAAATCGATGTGTCAACGGTTTTAAGCCTTATGAATCAAATATATACATACATACAAGTATTTGCTACCCTGTATAACTGATTCTATTTAAATGTCCTTTTACTTTACATGAAATATGATTACACTGCAAAATATTGAGACTTACGCCTTATCAGTAGGTGTGTGTCGGATCAAACAGGTGAGTATAGGAAGTTAGTATAAGCTAGTACCCGACTAGCGTTACGATCACAGCACCAAACAGAAAAAAATAGAACGAAAACCGACCATCATAGATTTACTTAAATGTGCATTGAATTCGTCCGATCTTTATTTAACTGCAGAGTATGTCATAAACAAAAAAAAACTGCACCTATACCTGATATATTTCTTCGTCTACAAGAGTGACAACATAATTTCTGTTGTGATGGTGCGACTTCATCAGTTTCAACACTATTAAACTGTGATGGGATATCCCATCATTTTAATAGTAGAATTTTAATAGAAACTGATGTAATGATCTGAAAGTTAATAATATGATAGTGTCCATTATCACATTTTAATAATGTGGAATTTAATGAATTTGCACTATCTACATAATGAGGATTCATAAACATACAGTAAATTTTTGTAACCATCTACCAGTACATAAAAAGAAGTAAAATTTGTTTTTGTAATACTTGTGTGACAACCATATTTCCGTAGATAATAGATATGTACCTTATTTTTAAAATATCGCAATTGATTTTTAGTAATATCACAGTTTCTGTAATAGTTATTTTAGGTTATTTTTATGGTCAAAAATTGCCGTTAAATCATACTTATATTTACATAGTAATTAAATATTTATTGCTGACTGTACAGTTAGAGACATGCAATATTTTGTAAGTGGAGGTCGCACGTTTTCTGGTAATAAATTTACAAATAAATTATATCCATATTTGCTATCGGGTTAGTATCGTGTGGTCGCGATCGCAAGCAATCTACAGTAGCAACTCGTCAACATATGTACTCGTATACAATGTTTTAGCAACTCGTCTAAATTGCTAGAAAATGAAAGCGACTAGTTAAAGTCTGGTTTAGTCTAAAGTGACGAAGGTTCATAATATCATATTTTATTGGTTACAATGATTAAATATATACCATAAATAATTCAAATTGGTCCTTAGTAGTTGTATGTTGTATATGATTAAACCTGTAGAAATCGAACATAAAATAAATGAACGCAACTTAGGTCAAATCATATTGAAGGCGACGATACGCGAGGCGATCATATTATATTGAATAGTGCAAAGCTTAAAAGAATATAGACGAGTACTTAATTGGTAAAGAACATAAAATATATTTTCAAAAAAGTCGCAAATGGCACCTTCAGAATATCAAATTGTGTTTCTACCTAAGTCACGGATAGAAATAGGTTTGAACAATCACTTATTTCAGTGTTTACATTGGTGTGATATTTGGTTTACTCAGAATAACTAGGCAAACTATAGTACGATTTGTGTTGCCCTGTCTTATGGTATCTGGGTATTCGAGTACTATGGTGTAAACAGTAAGCACTTCCAAGCTGCAAGATATTAAGGGGCTTATTTCCTGATTTTGGTCACTTTGTAGGAGCACTCCTATAAAGGAGGATTATTATTTGGATTCAGAAAAAATATATGTTATGTATCGATGTTTTGGCACAACTGTACTGAAGAGTTTTTTTTTATAACTGTTTGATTATAGATAAAAAAAAAACTAAAAGGCATCTGTTTTAAAATTATCTTTTAGAACTCCTCGTCGATAACGAATTTTCAGATTTTAACATCTAACATTCGCAAACATGTGAGGAAACATTTCCTTAAAAATTCCATGTTGAATATTTTAAAATCTGGCGATGGCATCCATGTGTAGTATTATTTTATCTAATTTTCGCGCGTTTTGGACAAATGCAATGCGCATAGATTGAACTTAGTGTAATTTATGTTTTGTTTTATTTCCGTTACATGATCCTAATTGATCTGTTATGTTATGTCCCCTTAAGCACTCCAAAGGGGAGTTAGCGAGACAGCCGACCATACAACGCATACATGTATGTTCTTGTGTCGTCCTTTCTGTCGTTAGAGCAAACGTATCGTTCAACCAAATAGTGACTTAGTAATTGCAACTATGTCTGTGTGTGTGACACAATTCGCAGCTTCAGTTGATAAATAGGTCAAAGAAACGAAACCATAACCGATCATCCAACAAATATAATATACAATATATGTGCCTCGAGATGACACATCCTGAATTTTATTGATTGTTCACATTGTCAGTGAAATCCCTAAATGAATAATTCATTCAGCTAATTATGAACTTTGTCAAATTCGTTATTTCCTTATATAGGACGTGTAAACTGTCGATCAATAACGTGAGTCATTTGAGCAGACTATAAACAATTTTGTAATTTTATTAGAGCTTAAATTGACACATCGTGATATTCATTGATTGTTAACATTGCTAGTGATACCCCTAAATTAATTAGCTTTGTCATATTCGTAATTTCCTTATGTGAACGCGTAAACTGTCGATCAATAACAGTGAGCCATTTGAGCAGACAACAAACAATTTTATTAGAGCTTAAATTGGTTGATAATAAAATGTGTTTCACGCACCCGATCGCGACTGAGTCACGCTACTTACGTACTTTTTTTATTTCACTCGTGAGTTTATCTGTACGAGCTGCGTGCAACTATTACATATTCTGCGTTGCTGTCTTTATATTAATCGCATCGGTTCAACATTGTTTGTGGCTAATTAAAACCGGTTTTCTCATTAAATCTCTCACAGAATAGACGTTGAGAGACAAATTGTAGGTTTACTTTTCTTATTTAGTCAATCTGAGCTCTGAACCTGTTGCTGACAAATAGACTGTGTGAGTATGATTCATGCAGTTTTCGAACAGGTTTTAGGTATAAAGGGGGCCTCATTTCGCGGCTGAATCATAGAACAGAAAAAACTTTATTGATAACTGATTATGATTACGTCCTGGGAATTAATGATTTATATTATTCGTTATCTTAGTGTGCCTCAAATACATATTTTTAGTCTAGCTTTTGGAAACTTTATCTATTTTCGGTTAGTCATGAAGAGATCGAACAGGCTAATAGGAATGAGGCCGGCTTTCAAGGACCTCTGTCTGATATGCCGTAAAATACGTGCAGGTGTTTGGCGACAGATATTCTACTTGATTTTTAAGCTACCCAACCTAGCATTTGCAAAATGCCCTAACACAGCTGCCAATATGCGGTCAATCTGACCCTCTACGCTTTAGTCCATACTTAAAGTAACTGATCACTTCAAAATATATCAAACCTGCAAAATCAGTTAACAAACACACATTCACACACAATTTTCAACTATAGTCTATTTTTTTTAACAAACGAGTACCGAGTATGTCTCTCTCACATTTCCGATATTGACAGAGTGAGATGGGTCATTGCTGTCATTAGTCAATGCCTTTGTTCTGGTTTTGAAATTGTTAAGGTTCGTTCATATTGCATACTTGTAAAATTTACTGTGGAAAAAAAAAATATGATTTAAACCTGCATTTATAGCATATTCGTAACACAATTTTCTGTTCGCGTTTATGATATTATTATAAAACAATATTGTAATAGTATATCATTATCTTATGCACTAGAACATATAAATCAAATAATTCTACTACAATTCTTGTAATTTTAAAAATTATCGTCATCTTTCTGATGATCTCTCTGCAGATACGTCAATAATAAATTGCTCTAACATATTTTGTACATGATTGTCGACTCCGTACATTTTTGTTTTTATCTTGGTTATCACATGATTGAGACATGACCACCATTTTTATCTATCCTTTTTTAGCTACTTACTCCTTTTAACAAAAGAGTTCAGACTTCATAAATTTTATAACTTTTGTTATTTCCTGCCATAGCTCTTCACTTGAAACCAAACGAATTCAATTGGATTGAGCTCACAGTGGTACGTCGGCAAACGTATGACGAGACGATTTGTTAACTTAGCTACAACATTGTTTTGAAAACTATCTTTGTTTTACTACTATTTCTACCCTAATTCAATAGTTACAACTTCAGTATTGATTCGTTACAAGAAATATTTATTACGAGCAAAGACTCAACTGAATGTACCTACATGTAACTACAGAGTTCGTGTGGAACGGACTTTATGTTGATTACGTCGGCCAATAGCAACGCAGCAAAATTTTCAGTACTCGTTTGTTAAAAAAAATAGACTATAGTAAAATAAATAATAGAATTTCGTAGTTGTTTATTGTTTCTCTTCATTATATTTTCCGCTTATATGCATCCTTCAATCAGACCACATTATTCACGTTCGATGTCCCATCCTATCCGATGAGATGACGTCAAATGCCAAGTCCATAAAAATAAGATTCTGATATCAGCATAAATCGTTGTGAGAAACAAATAGGTGTGATTGTATAATTTAGTTATAGCTCCAGACTAGGTCAAGTGACATAGGCGCCACGAACAAATGTTTGCAGATAGTCCCAACCCAAACCGACGTGATATACATAGAACCGTCTCATTATTAGGTTCTAAGTGTTACCTCTTGAGTGCTTATCCCCTGCATACCGTTTTATTATATTTTAATTTTATTAAACATATCAACCATACTAAACGGTAACGGATTTACAAATTGTTTTTTTTTATTTTTATTTATGATAGCCTTTGACCTCTATCTCGCCTGATGGTAAGTGATGATGTGGTCTAAGATGTTGTTCAAGCTAACCTAGAATTGAACTGGTTTTATGACTATTGGTAGTCCAGCTTTTGCCAACATCTCACCTATTGGTAATGGTATGAATGATGATATTACCGAAGAAAAGGCGTACCATAATAAGTCAATGTAACTACCTAATGTAACTCTACGATCCATCTAAAATCTGTAAATACTTTGCCGCCATATTCTAGATAAAATATGTAGTCACCGACAAGAAATTCGAGAACATTATTTTTTATTAATTAATTAAGGTGTGGACTCAGGCGAATGATTAAAATATTTTTATAATTCATATATTTTTATTGAAAAACATATCGTACTATATGTGTTATACCTATGCTTTTTGTTTGGTAAAAACTGATATAAAAGACAGATCTAAAAATATACTATAAAATACATTTATTATTAAATATAATTTGCCACCAGATGAGCCGCATGCTCTCTTGTCCTCTTAATCCTCTTATCCCATAAAAAAACCATCTGCGGCCATTATCGTCAAAACTTGCCGGTGATATAGTGGTCAAACTTCAAAGGGCAGCTCCTCATAATGAATAAATTTTGCTACTTTCTTGGTTTTACTTATGTATGAAGTATCGACGTGTGGTGGAGACATCGAAACAGAATTTATATAGTATGATTATGTCAAGGCTATGCCGATAGTAGGTACATTTTTATATGGGTGATACTGTCCGTCCTAGTCCCAATGGAATCGATACCGACTAAATATTCAGTTCAATCCTGTGACAGATACCGTTGATTAAAGTATTCATATGATCACTTACTCATGAGTGTTATATGTTATGCTTCCTATCCGATTTTTTATTTCTGTGTGTATGAGCGCAAGAGGGTAGACCTAAACTGCCTTCAGCCAAACATAGTTATTTATCATAGAGTAAACAAATTACTATCCCATAATTCACAGATGTCCCGACGGTGTCCAACACTTCAAAGTACTCAGAGACGCGTCGAGCAAGTTTTTTCTTTGGGTGGTGAAGTTCAACTCTCTAAACGAGCTGGTGGATTACCATCGCACCGCGTCTGTCAGCCGTCTGCAAGATGTCAAACTGCGAGACGTGGTGACAGAAGAAGTGAGTACAGTAAGCATTACCCTTTTATAATACCTTATTTTATATAAGTATTCTCTTTCTATATTGTACACTACATTCTACGCATTTGAGATTAGCACAAATATTTTTGATATACTATGATATAGTGGTATTTTAAGAGATACGAACTACTTAGTATTCTATGGGTTCACCGTGCGGTTGCCGGGTCCATAGCGTTGAGGAGGAACAGGCCAGTGGGGCCTGCGACTTGAAACCCAGGGAGTAAAGTGCCTTACGATGTCATCAATCAGAGTAGGTCCTAGATCATAATAATGCTGCCTTGTATACTACACGTTCTAGGGTGGAAGTTAGAGGTTGTTCATAACAGGCCGAGGTCTTTTTTGAGTGAAGAAATTTATGTATATAACAAAAATAAAAATTTTACGAGAGGAAAAATTATAGGCATGTGCGTAATAAGAGATATTTTTGGTCTGGATGACGTAACACAAACATCCTCATGAATTTTATAGTGTATTAAATTATTAATTATTTCTTACTTATTGTTAACCTATAACATGTCACTGCATATTACTTATGATGCATCAGTGACAATGACTCCTGTTGCGGGCTTGAGCTTCATCGCAGGGCGTGAGGTCAATGCCCGTCTAGCTAGGTACCATCCTCAAGAAGAAAATATGTCTACAAGCACCTATAATATTTCGACAACTGACCTTGACATCCAGTTCCCACTCTTGGTGTTGCCTGTTTTCGACTACATTATAAGTTACCATTACGTGAGGTTCACATTTTGGAATCGAACCACGCTTTGCCGATCGGAAGACGCAGGTACGATTCCCGCCCGGGACAAAAAAAAATGTGCTCCAATAGTTTTTAAAATAGACAATAAGGTCCCTGTTCTGGTTCCCAGATATGAAGGCGTCGTATCATTAAACTTTCTATATAATATGTAGTTCCCTAGAAAAGTATAAATTAATTAGTAATGCCGTCACGTACGATTTCCATTACACCGAGCGAACAAAATATACGTCCAATGTATACTCGTACATTATGAAACCGCGGTGAGATAGTTCGGTAGTTTGTTGGAATCCGACATGTTTCAACACTCACAGGGATATATACGTAATATAATTAGCATCACGCTGTTTGCTTGACTTGACTTTAATGTGGAAAGATATATTTAGATATATTTTTGCCTGGAAGCCATTAGCCTACCGTATTCACTTAGTTAGATATAAAAAGTCTCTCATTGGTTTTTTTATACCTGATAGGCTAGCGTTTGATCACTATCTCACATGATGATAAGTGATTGAGTCGAGATGATGTTCAGGCTAACCTAGAATTACTGATTATCAAGGAGAGCTGCCGGACCATACCGTTAGATGCTTGGAGATAGATTTTCTACTTGAGGGTTGTAGCTAGTCAGCCAAGCATTCGCAAATTGCCCTACCACCATACAATAACGACTTTCATACTAAGACAACAACCGGGACTGACGGTTTAACATGCCCTTTGAAGCACGGAAGTGCTCAGTAGTAATGTCACTAACGGTCACCCATTCATGTAATGACCGCGGTGGGCTTAACTTAGCAGATCGGTTAAGAACGGCTAAGTAAACTTCGCTACGAGCACTTAAAAAAAAACCAATGTTTGTTAATGAAATTTCGATACCTCTGATGCTAAAATTTTGCTCATATTTTCTATAGTCCCTTTAGTTTCATAGAACATGACGTCATCGGACAAAATTAATCTAATTTTTCCTTATTTGATCGACACTTTGACGGCCTTGTTGGTTAGAGTGTGTGAAAGCGCCACCGATTCGATCCTCGTATGTGCACATTTACCTGATAAAGAAATGAAAAGTAGATGTCCGGAGTCCGGTTTATACGCGGTAGACGACAGGACAAAAGGCTTGCCCACTATTACAAGGGATCAAAACTTAATTGTTATTTGAATGTTGAGGCAACTCTGCCTCTATTCACCCCTTCGGGGAATAAGAATTGCGTGACGAAATGTTATGTTTATGTTACATAGTTCTTATTTTATATTTAGAGAGGAGAGAAGCGTTGTACAGAGACAGCCCCTCTTTTTTAAGCATTAGACCACAATCTCACCTGGTGGTAAGCGATGATGTGGTCGAAGGTGTTAACAGCCTTAACCTAGAATAGATTAGATTGCAAAGGCAAGTAAAGAGCACAAAAAAGCAAGCAGCTTTTTCGCCTGCAATTGAGAGAGGGATAAAACATTTAATAAAAAAAACTATCCTTTTTAAGATTTTAGAAACCGTCATATAATGCAGAGATAGAAATTATATGTAGTGGGCATGTCATTATCAGGGGTTCTTGAAATAGAACAATTTTTGAATAAGATAAATATCAACAATTTTTGATAGATAAAATCTACAATAAAGTAAAAAAATAACTATAATTCAACAATAATTTAAATATGCTTCAGAGATCTATTCAACATTTTTTATATTGAATTGAAATTAATATATAAAGAAAATAAAGTTCAATCTCAATGCGTGCTGCACGTGGCGGATACGACCTTTTGTTTGGCCGGATTGCGTGAAAATTAGAGGCAACAATACCTTTATGAGAAGCAGTTATATGATTAAAAATTTTTCAACACTGATTTGTTAAGGATATAATTGGTCACAATTTAGCGAAAGAGATCTGAAAATGTATGTTCTTATATAAAGGAAAAGTACAAAATAAACAAATATAATGGCTTTACTTATTTTTACTTATTATATTAGTCAAGCATTTGTGATTAATCCTTTAGCACAGATTTGCTGCCAAAAAGTCAGTAAATAATAAATATTGCTCTAACGCGTGTCAGGGAAGGGTATTTTGCGAATGCTCGCCAGACTAGCTACCACTCTGAAGTAGAAAATCTGTCGCCAAGCACCTATCAGTGTGGTCCGGCAGCAGTCCTTGAGGGCCGGTAAAATAACAGGCACTTGAGACTTAACAACTGATATCTCAAGGTGACGGTTGCAGTGCAGTTCGTTCGTTATCGTTTAACATCGGATGAGCCTCAGCTCTGGGTGCTTGTTTCGTCACAATCCCATAAAAAAAAGAGGAGTTCACGTTCAAAGTGACTCCTTCAGGGAATTAACGCCGTTAGAGATTAATAGAATAAAGAAACGGAATACTGTTATATTAGATATTAGACTTGATATTAGACTCAAGGACATGCATGCGAATTTATTTGAACACTTAAGGACATAATATACCCGCCAGCCAAAGCGTGAACCTATTTTTAAACTATGTATAGTTATTTAAAAAACTCGCATGTAAATATAGTGTATTATTCCTATCGTTTCCGGCATAAATCCTTTTTTTTTACTAATAATAATTAAACTAACTAATAGACTAATAATTAAAAATTTTAGTATATAGGAAGATTTTCGTTTTTAGGAGTTCGAGTTATTCGTAGTTCCAGATTTATTAAAAAAATATAGTACAAATTTATAAATAACTTCCCATTATAGAAAGTTCACTATATTCCCCATGTTTGTGGTGCAATAGAAATAGTGCAATAAAAACATGCTTATTTTTCTTGAAAGAGGTGCTTAAAGTTGGGTCTTTCTTCTATCTAAAATTACGAGTTTTTGAGCTAGTGTAATTTCAAAACTGTATAATTTAATGAAAATATGATGCACCACAAACCTAGATATTAGGGTATTGATTACGTAGGTAAAAAAACATTGAGTTTTATTTGCTATTATTAAAATTATTTTGGAGCTGCGTTTTGTATGGGGCGTTCGTCTAAAATATACCCTTAATATTTAAAATATGACCAAACTAGCTACGTTTATATGGAAAGGGCTACGTGCACAGTAACCTAAATACATATAATAAATAATTTTCAACCCTTCTTAGAATACTTGTGAATGCTTAGCTCCCTATTATAGGCCCAAAATCTGTCTTGAGGATCGAGCTGTTAGACACCTCTGAGTACCACTTCCTAGGAATAGGAATACAGATGTGGTGGTATGTACCTTTATGTTCTACATACCGACAAATACTTCAGAACACGTACACGATCTGTATAAGTATACTTGTATGAAACTGCATAAATAGTTTTTACATACACTATCTTTTTGCACTACCACTACAAATGTCTATATGCTTTGACATATTGGTGCATTCTTTTATGTACCTAACTACTTTGTTTTTCTGTAGGTATAATGTAGTAATTTTAAATGGTGGTAGGGCATTGTGCGAATGCCCGACCGGCTAGTTACCACCCTCAAGAAGAAAAATCTGTCGCCAAGCACCTAACGGCAGCTGTCCTTGAGAGCTAGTAATTCTAGGCTAGCCTGAACAACATCTTCGATCACATCATCACTTACCATCATGTGGTCAAATGCTTAACTATCAAGAATAAAATAAAACTGTGATGGCCATATGTTAAGTTCTTATTATGTATATACGCTGTTGGATAACCATAAAAAAATAATTAAAAAAAAAGCCTTCCATAAAAACGTACTTACGTCATATTCAAAATACCGAGTACTCGAACTCGGTGAAATTTTGCGTGCACGCCCTTAACCCATTCAATTACCGCCTTACGCCATGGAAAATGAAATGGTCGTTGTATAGGAAGATTATTCATTCTGTGTCCTAGTCATACAATACGTAACTTCGAAACACAATAGACCTACGTGAACATTCACATTATATTAATAGGTATTTGCCAAATTTGGAGATATGCTAGTCAGGCGATTAAGCCTTTTTATCTATGCCTGGTTAGCCAGTAATTCTTTAAATTGTGTATTTTCAATTATTCCGAAATATCCGGGTATGGGAATTCTTATTTAAAATTATGATATAAACAAAACGATAAAACGGAAAGCTAGCTAACCAAAAGATCAGATGTTAAACTCAAGGACATGCTTGCAAAATTTCAACTAGCTTGAATACTTATTGTTTAAAATAAGAAAACTACATCTTCGAACTTCTTGCATCGAAAGCGCTACGTATCACTTAACTCAAAAGCATTACATTCTTCACCAGAATGTTTAGCTCACATCTCAGTTATATGCTTCCAAGCAGGGAACGATGAAAACCCCGCCGTGATAGCTATGCAATCACAGTACGATTCCCAAAACCGTTTAAAGTTCAATACTGACTACGTCATCATTATTGTAAACCGCACCGCGATGTCTGGGTAAATAGTTCGGCCGCTGTGACCCTGATAAAATAACCGAAATAACCCGGTCAGTGTGTGTATTCCTATAATCTCCAGTTGTAGTTACCGCTTGCACTGTGGCGCGTATGTTTTATTGGTTGGGTTTTTACGCGCGAATCATATAGTGACTATGTTCTAATGTGTGGCGGGTGCGGCCCCGATAGGGTGTCACGGTGTAGCTGAAATCACACAAACGTTATATATGCGATAATTTGCCACACATCTTCGACATTGCTGAACGGATTTCGTAAAATTTTTGGTACATGGTTACCTTCATAGTTATATACTTATAAACAAGCATAAATATAAATCTTAATTCCAATTTTTAAGCAGTTCCAATTTCGATGCTGACAAATGCTGAAATTCCATCACTATCGAACTGTGTAGCAGTGAAAGAGAGGCAACGATGCTGAAATCGCTAGCATTTTATAGGAAACTGGATTCCCGTCCGCGGCTCCGCTCGTGCGTATTTCGTTTATCGCGCAAAATCATTAACTTTTTTTTGCGCAGTTGGATAAAAAGTATCCTTCCCTTACCCTTATGTCCTACCCTGGGTCTCAAACTATTTCCATACCAAATTTCATCCAAATCGGTCGAGTAGTTCTTAAGTTTATTCATTGCATACAAAAATACAAATCTATCCTCTTTATAATATTAGTATAGATTAGAATAGAAGTATAGATAGGCAAAAAGCTTATTTACACAGAACAAGTATCTTAGCTCGGAAGTCTGAATTAACTTGTCCCTCTGGATTACATTTTGCTGTTTTATTGTTGTATTTTTATATACATAATTCATTATGATTTTAATCTTATAGAAATTTCAAAGAAAGGTGGATTCCACAAGAATCAACATTGCTCCAGCTAGAGAGTATGATTCACATGTCATTTTCTTTCAGATTGACGTGTAATTCTCTTACATCTAAACTAAAACATTTAACTAAAAATCCGTTCAAATAAAGCTATTTAGCATTAATACTAATTACACAAATTGAAAGCTGCGGGCAGAAGCTAGTGTCTATTTTACGGTGTGGTAGGATTCCTGGTCTTGGCGTAAACCTTTATAAAGTAATATTACCGCCTCGTACATTAATTCAGCGCCCAGCATCAATTTGTGGCCAAGCCCAAATTGTCTATGATACAAAGCTATGCCGCTATGCCATAGATACAAGATACCTAGCGGGTAACATTACGCTACATTAAATACGAATTCAAATATTACTAGCCGCGAATTCATCGTAACGCAGTAGTGTGCAGAACTTTATTGCTTGTTCTAATCGATCAGTCTACTTGTTACAAGATTTGGCAGGGCCATTATAGATTATTACCTATACTGCCCCGGCCCAGCCAAGTGCGAGATGGAATCGCACTCTTAGGGTTCCGTACCAACAGTTCCAGAGATCCGCTTTAAAGGTCAGACAGATGGAGGGACTGACAGCCGAAGCTAAGAAATTGAGTCCCGATTCTTCGAAGATGTTCGATAAACGTCTCTTTTTATTTTTCCCTACGAATAAATATCTAAAGAAGTGTAACTCTCATAAAGTTAGCGCTTTGTTTTCGGACTCCGCAAGTTCACAATTAACAAAACATTCACAATCTCTCAAATTCAATTGGATTGATAAATTGAATTGGCGCTGCTTACAAATGATCGCATCCGATTTGACGCATAAAGATAATGTTGTTGCGCCGCACGATATACTTTTTAAGCTACGCCCGCCGCGGCAAGGCTTGCGGTCTGCTGTTTTTGAGTCTGACTTACATTTCTTTACAAATTTTTTCGTATATTTTACCTAAGGCACACAATGATAGCTAGTTACGTATTTTTCTTGATGACGTAAGGTTCCATTCTATAGTTCGTCCATGTGCCGAACGCTAAACCAACGCAATACATTGGTTTTGTCTGTCTGCAGCCTATCTCTGTGCAACCATTCATCATCTGTTCAGTAAATTAGGTGTTGTAGAGCTATCAGAGATCAAAACAGCACTATTGATGAAATTCATACATACAACATCAAAAATTATATAAGTTTATTATAGATAGATAGATAGATATATATTATGATCGTGAATAAAGAAATCTACATCTACACTAATATTATAACGAGAAAAGATTTGTATTTTTGAAGGCAACGAATTAACTTAAACATTGGACCGATTTTGATGAAATAGTTTGAGTCTCGGGAAATGACATAAGACGACATAAGACTAATCGAACTGCGCAAAAAAAGGTAAATGGTTTTGCGCAATAAGCGAAATACGCGCAGGTGGAGCCGTGACCGGAAAGCTAGTATTATATAAGTAATAAATTATGTATCTTCTCAATCATCAATGACACCCTACCCTAGGGGTCTTGGGCTAGTCCCCATAAATCTCCATAACTTCCTGTGACAGACCTTCTAGTATTTTTCGCTTCTTCGCCTCTTTTAAGTGATTATATTAAATTGGGATTATTATCACCCCTAAAACTGGGGAAGGCCTTTGTTCACACATTTCGCTATATATTTTTCAAGTCCCGTGTTTTAAGGGACAAGCCAATTACCATCCACCGGACACGGTACCAGACTTGCGATTGCAAATGAGAATTTGTTTGCCAGAAAAGCCCAACATGAAGCGATGGTTTGAATCCTCCCTTGGGGTTGAGCTTCAATGCATGATTTTAGAACATTATCCAAATATTCGCCTAGCCAGCGACCACTCTCAAGTAGAAAATCTGTCGACAAACATTGAAGGTGAGTTCCGGCAGCTGTTTTTGAGAGCAGATTTACATTCTACGTAAAAACACAGATTGAACCCAGGACGCCTCGATCCCATACCGACATTGAACGCCACTCGAACTAAGGAAAGGAAAACTATCTATTCAATTAGGCAATTTACCGTGCGTGCCGCCATGTCAGAGACGTTGGACTTTGACATGTGCATGATCTCCGACACATCCATGTAACCGTAAATAAACACTTTAATAACAATAAATAAAGTTAATTATATACGCATTATCAGAAGGTAAATTACATATTATATACCTACTTATACTGTAAATACCTTTATCATTCAAACTTTCCTTTTAGTAAGTCAATTTCAATACCTCACGCGAAAATAAAAATAACAAAACACTACTATCATTATAGTTGTTTACTACGAAATATGGAACTTGTTCTATGAGGTATAGACGGCACGCACGGTAAATCGCCTAATTGAATAGATTGTTTGCCTTGGTTCGAGTGGCGTTCAGCGTCGGTTTTGGGATCGAGATGTCCTGGGTTCAATCTATGTTCTACCTAGAATGTAAATCTGCTCTCAAAAACAGCTGCTGGAAGTCACATTGGCAACATATCTTCTACTGCAGAGTCGTCGCTCGCTAGGCGATTATCTCGGAAATATTCTACCATCATTCGTTTAAGATTCCCTGGGCAGGATCCAAACCATAGCTTCAAGTTGGGCTTTTCTGGCAAACGAATTCTCATATGCAATCGCGAGTCTGGTACCGTGTCCGGTGGATTGTAATAAGCTTGTCCCCTATAACACGGGACTAATAATATTATAACTAATATTGCCAAATGTGGGGGTTCCAATCTCTTCTTTTTTTAATGTAATTGTGACGGAACAAGCACGAGGCCCACCTGATGTTAACTTCTGCCTATAACAGATGCATTTCGTCACAAGTGACGCGTCCCTCACCATGGGCCTGTGAGTATACTGGCTCGCAAGGACTGCTGCCGTACATAACGTTAGGTGCTTGGCGACAGGTTTTCTACTTGAGGGTGGTAGCCACCTAGACGGATTCTTGCTGTAGAGACCTGGTAGATATAAAGTAGGGAATTCAATCCATCACAGTAGACCATCAGGAGTAAGGCCGAGTAATAGACAAACCTTACCTTATTTTGTCTAATATGTAATATTGTTATTTCAGTAAATAAGTTCGAATCCATTGCGTATAGCATCGGTACAAGATTAGATTACCTGAATCCTATTACGGGTATGAAATGGGTTCAGGTGTCGTAGGTACTGTCCCTAAACTTTTGCTAAGCGGATTATCAAAATCTGTTGTGATAAGGGTTCTTCTCTGACATGTGAAATATCAGAAACATGCTAGAATCTGTTATTTTTAGGGTAGAGATATTGCGCAACGTATGATCGAAAAATATTTTTAAGGCAGATTCCAAGATACGATTAGAAAAAAGTTCAGTTTTCCTTGAGGGGGTTCTTACAGGATCACTCGCGTGTCTTCGAATTTCCTAAATCGGTTTTTTTTTAATTTTAGTACCCTTGTGAGTTAGCCTATTTACGTATGGTGTAAATAAACAAAATCGTATTATCAGGCCCAATATTGAAAAAGGAAACCACATTGAAATGAAATACTAAAATCGCAATTACACTTAGTAGCATCGCACCTACATTAGTATTTTACATCAAATGATAGTGCTGTTTTTATAGGTCTTGTGTTTGATCTATTTTTAATGCTGAGTTATGATGTTTAGGGAAACCTGGCCTCTGACATGGATAACATGTCTCTGCCTCTGGGCCAAAGTCCTCTCAATGTTATGTGATCTTCGTATTATGATTCCAACTACGTAATAGTATAAAATCTAAAACTTAAGAAAATAAAAATGAATGATATAATAGATTTATAAGTAACTTGGCGGAAATTAATACTAACAAATATTTTTAGAAAATAAAAAAAAAACATATCTAGGGAATATAGGCGAAATTGTCATGCTGCCGCCTAAATTTCATGGTAAACTGACTTGATGTCAGAAAAGCTTAGCTGAAATAGTTTTTGACGAGTTCGCTTCTTACAAAACATCTTCAGGGCCCTTGACGTCTTGACTCCTCGAAGGCAAGATGGATAAAATCCAGATATATTTTAGAAATGATTTTCTAGAATATGAATTAAGTTTTCTCAAAATATTTTTAGCTAATTGTGATTATAAATACTTTAAATTTTAATTTCTAGGTACTGGTGCAAGCGCTGTACGACTTCACGCCGCAAGAGGCCGGCGAGCTGGAGTTCCGACGCGGCGACATCATCACGGTCACAGACCGCTCCGACCAACATTGGTGGCAGGTGGGGATCTATTTATGTACCTACCTTACCTACTTAACCGGTGCTCTGGCTTGACCATCACGCTAACTGTCGCCGTTGGGTTCAATCCCGTGTTGGAAATTGGTTTTCGTTTTTGGCTTAGGAATGTCCTCCTCATGACCCCTCTCGGGGAGAAATCTTTCTGAGGCAGTGATTCTAGTTTAACCTGAACTTCTTAAACCACATCACGACTTAACGTCAGGTGAGATAGTGGTCGAAGGTCAGCTTATCAGCTATAAAAAAATATTAAAACAGGTTTCTAGTAGTACTGGAGTCTTCCCTAGACCAGGGACATATCAGGAACATTTCAAAATATATTAAGTAATATTTTGAGACTAAACTGTTAATATTTATTATTAAATATAAATTGTACTGAAAATTTCATTGTACGAAAAACCCTGGTCCGCCTTGGACGTAATGGCGATGTTGATAGCATATACAATTTTATTAAATTTAAAATAAATATTATTAAGTGATTACATCTATAAGGGGTAGGTAAGGTTGATGTCTATATATACACCTTTCCCCAGATATATTTTTAATAGTCATGTATTATGTTATGTTATGAGGTATATTTTCAAACAAACAGGCTTTAATAAGCGTCCATAACAACCGTACACTATTCTGCTACTGAGAATTCCATTATCATCAGATAAAAGTATAAGGAAAAAAATGACTACAATCTGTATGTACTCTGCACGACAATCATTTAATACTGACGTCAACTGTATGGAATGTTTTTTTCAATTTCGATATATATTTAGTAGCGCTCGTAGCGAAGTTTGCTTAGCCGTTCTGAACCGATCAGCAAGGTTAAGCAACGTCCGCCGCGATCATGACTTGGATGGGTGACCGCTAGTGACATTACTACTGAACGCTTCCGTGCTTCGGAGGGCACGTTAAGCCGTCGGTCCCGGTTGTTGTCTTAGGATGGCAGTCGTTATAGCATGGTGGTAGGGCATTTTCCGAATGCCCGCCTGGCTAGCTACCACCCTCAAGTAGAAAATCTGTCGCCAAGCACCTAACGGTGTGTTCCGGCAGCTGTCCTTGAGAGCCAGTAATTCTAGGTTAGCCTGAACAACATCTTCGACCACATCATCACTTAACTTCAGGTGAGATAGTGGTCAAAGGCTAACCTATCAGGAATAAAAAAAAAAAAAAAAAAAACATATCGGGTAGAGGAAAATTCATGGTGAGGAAAACATTTGCATTAGTGCCACTGTTCTATCCATTAACTTGCCGCGGAGATCACTTTGCTATAATCTAATCAGTCTCCATTCATTTCTGAAGCAATGATGGCCGTGCGGTAATAACTACGGACTGCCGTACTGCAGGTCCATGGCTTGTTCCCGACCGCCGCCGGCTTGAGCTTCGCCGCATGGTGAAAGACTATTTTGTGAATACTCGCGGGGCTAGCTACCATCCTCAAGTAGAAAATCTGTCGCTAAGCACTTAAGAGTGTGTTCCGGCAGCAGTCCTTGAGAGCCAGCTAAATTTCAGGCATATGAGACTTAACAACTATATGTCTCAGGGTGACGGGCGCAATGCAATTCGTGACTTGTGTCGAAATGCTATTATACGCCCAGGCTAGCCCGCTTAACATCAGGTGAGCCTCGTGCTTGTTCCATCACAATGCCATAAAAAAAAACATGAATAAGGGGCATCGAATTCAATGGTTAACAAAATTTCTTATTCGTTATTAATGGCATTGCCATATTTTGGTTTTAGATGTTCGTAATCGATAAATATGCATTACCTAATAAGGTTTTTGAAACTACCATGTTGTACGTAATGATTATTAGCCTTTTAGTAACCTATAACTTAATTTTGGTCAGGTCTTCAATATTATGGTGATGTAGTTATGTGTAGGCAGTATTGAGCCCAGGCCTTATATGGTTGCATGTATGTGTAGCTGTGAGATAATAAACTTCGTAATATTTATATTCCTAGAGGCGTATTGTCATATGTCGGAAGACAGTTACTCCGAAGCATCGCATACACTCTTTAATCTTTTAAATACATATAACCATATCCCTAATCTATGGTGTAGTAAAATATTTAGATTGTACAGAGCCTACGCTTTATATGGGTGAATGCAGTAAGATAATAATCGTCATAATAAAATAAAATATTAATCTCTCTGTTCTATATAATTTATTGATCTGTGGGGTGCCAGGCTAGAATTCCACTCCCGTTATCTTCCCGTGGGTATGGTAAGAGGCGATTAAGTGTGAAATACCAGAAGCAGTGATGGCTCAGTGGCATTGGTAATGGACTGCCGCGCAGCAGGATGGTTCTAATCCCGCCGTGGGCTTGAGCTTCACCGCATGGTGGAAGGGCATTTTGCGAATGCCCGCCTGGCTAGCTACCACCCTCAAGTAGAAAATCTGCCGCCAAGCCCCTAACGGTGTGATCCGGCACACGTCTTTGAGAGCCAGTGATATTACAGGCACATGAGACTTAACAACTACGAGGGGTGATCCAAAAGTAATGATAATCAAAATAATATACGGTGGTTAATGTTACAAAAATTATTTATTTTTCTACATAGTCTCCTAATAAGGCAATACATTTAGTTAAACGTTTTTCTAAACCTAGGATTCCCTTAGAAAAAAAATCTTTATCTTGAATCTCCCAAAATACCTCAACAGCTGCCATCACTTCGCTATCATCTTCAAATTTCTGGCCTAGGAGATGTTCTTTGAGCCGAGGAAAGAGATAGAAGTCACTGGGAGCTAGATCTGGCGAATAGGGAGGGTGTTCGAGCAGTTCGAACCCTGTTTTTTGAATGGCAGCCATCGCAACTGCGGCTTTGTGAGCCGGTGCGTTGTCTTGGTGAAACAGCACCCCAGCTCGCAGTTTGCCGCGCCTTTTTTCTTTAATGGCCTCCCGTAATCTTCTTATTTGGTCTGCGTAGTAAGAGCCCGTAATAGTAGCTCCCTTATCCAAGTATTCGACCATAATAATTCCTTCAGCGTCCCAAAAAACGGACGCCATAACCTTTCCCGCCGAACTTGAGACTGAATTTTTTCGGCGTCGGTGAGGAGGCTCGTTTCCAAGACATCGACTGCTTTTTGGTTTCCGGGTCGAAATGGTGGACCCAGGTCTCATCCATGGTCACGAAACGTGACAAAAAATTTTCTTTATCGGCTTGGAACTTCTCGAGATTAACCTTTGAAATGTCAAATCGTTTTTTCTTTTGCTCGTCTGTTAAAATTCTCGGTACCCAACGCGCAGAGACCTTCTTCATGTGCAATTCGTTGGTTAAAATTCTTTGAACGCTACCATAAGAGATCCCTGTCATCTCAGCTACGTGCCTGACGGTCACTCTTCGATCTGCCATCACGATATCCTCTATCTTTTTGGCATTGTCTTCAGTGGTGGACGTGGATGGGCGTCCTTCACGATGTTCATCTTCCGTGGATGTTCTACCCAGCTTAAACTCCTTGGCCCAGCGTGCAACCGTGGAATATGGAGGGGCAGAGTGCCCCAATGTTTCCACCAAGTCGTTGTGTATGTCTTTAGTAGACATTTTTTTCAGAGAGAGATATTTAATGACAGCTCTGATTTCGTTTTTCTCCATTTTGATGTTATCACTCCGGTTGTCAGTATTCAAATGAATGTATCTCCCTGGAATCATGGTGTATTTATACGATTTTTTCTCGCGCACCTTGTGGATGTATGAGCAAGCATAAAAAAAAATTTTTTGATTTTAATACGGTCTAGAAATACCTGATTATCATTACTTTTGGATCACCCCTCGTATGTCTCAAGGTGACGGGCGCAGTGCAATTCGTGACTTGTGACGAAATGCATCTGTTATAGGCAGATGTTAGTCCGCTTAACATCAGGTGGGCCACGAGCTTGTTCCGTCACAATAACATAAAATAGGTTGGCAGCAGCGCCTTCTAAGGAACTGCTATCTTACACAGCGACCCCCAAGACGCCTGCCGAGTGTGGGGATTATGACAAAATTATGGCAGACGACCCGGCTGATACAGTGTCTTCGTCTTTACTTTTTCTAAAAAGAAATAAGTATTTATATTTTTTATGTGACGAAGCAGTCGCACGCCAGATGGTAAGCGTCACGCGTCATTTACGTTTACAGTGTTACCTGTCTTCTTCTGCTTAACACTGCACTGCGCTTGTCACTCCGGGACATTAGTTCGCCCGGAATATCACTTGCTACAAGTGCCCTTTGTGCCTAAACACAGTATTATTTCCTTACCATTACTTCGACGCAGAATGTTTGACACTGACGTGTTACTTTCATAGTGGCGCCTTAGTGATAACAAAAATCGTTTACACTATTGTGTTTTTGCACATGAGTTTCCTGCATCATTTTGGTTACTAACATGAATGTCATGTGTGCACATGAGTTTCCTGCATCATTCTGGTTACTAAAATTAATATATCCATTGTATTATTTCCAGGGAGAGATAGCACACCGCCGCGGCCTGTTCCCGTCTTCGTACGTGACGGCCTACCATTCATAGTGCCTGCGCGCCACGACCCCTTGCCTCTCTATCGCCGCTAAACCGTGTTGTGTGTCGCCACCCTTACGTACTACCGCAAACCCCCCGCGACACTCCGACCCTACCTCACCCCCTGTGGCCACCATCACATCGGTAACTCGCAAACAAAATGTAGACATCGAACGTTTAATTAGCTTAAGTAAATCTTATCAAGGAAACGTTATAGTTTTCTTAGTCGCGCTCGTTGTGCGGTATATTAAGGAGTTAGCAAAATTTCTAGCGTTAAATAGCGAGTTATCGAAGCCTAAGGTAGTCGAGTCGAAGTCTCGCCGGGGACTAGTTTGATTTCAATAAAATTTTAGTTCGACGAGTAAATAAGGTGCTTTGTCCTTCAGCTATTTGATTACGAATATATTTTTTTTTTAAATAATAATAATTTTGTAATTGCGTAATCATCGTGTCTGTCCCTTTGCTCGTGAGTTGGAAAACTGCCTTAATTTTTGCAATATTTGTAAAAGAAATGTTATTCGTAGTACAAAAATTAACTAATTTTGTGACGTTTTCGTCGTTTTTTGATGTTCCGTAACGAATTTATTGTGTTTTCATTATAATAGTGACCGTACGCTGGATGCATAGTGATTTTTTATCCTCAATGACGTGCCACAATGTTATTTTGTAGTTTGAAATAATATAGTAATACGAAAGTGTATAGGGATCAAATTTCAGCCGCCGCTGAATCTTCCCTCTCAAGCAAGTAGATTTTTTATGTGATTTTTCTAATGTGTCGATTTATTTATCCAATTATTAGTCCTTAATGCTCATTTTTAAACATTTACCATTTATAAAACTAGTTTAGGTTTGAAATTATTTTAGGTTCGACTTATATTTTCTATTTTAATGTTTATTATCAGCGGCATGTTGACATTACTTGACATGTCAGGGTCTTATTTCATACCACGACAAATTTTTTAAACCTTAATAAATGACTGTCCGTTGAAACAATGGTTAAACTTTAGTATGGTTGTTTGGCCCTAGAAGACATTGGTTTGCAGTTTTGATTGACAAATGTCAGTTTTATTATAATCTGTCGCTTTATGAAATAGGTCCCTGGTAATTAACCATAGTGGACGGTATACAGGGTGAATTTTAAAGTGCCCATGAGAGTCCTAATTTTAAGATACGAGGAGAAGTGATAATTTTCAAAGGAGATTTTAGAAAAAATCACCCTGTATGCTCCCTCCAAGCTTAGCTCTCGAAACGATGACGTAGATAGGCCTGGACCCGACGAGTTTGTGTTACGCACAATTTAAAATGCCCTTACTATCCTAATTTGTATGGATTTCTCTGTTTTTGATAATGTACAGTGAACTATTTTATAAATGTATGTATTTTGTGAAACATTGCTTTATTTTTCGCTTTTGACGTGTTCATTTGATAGTGTAATAATTAATGACCCATTCATCGGCCATAAAAATATGTAAAATTAAAATTGTCTAAAATGTTTAACGTAAAGATAAGTGGATAGTAAGTTCAAATGAACACTGCAAGATTAATCTGTGAGGAGATGCAACACAAAGACAATAGAAATACATCTTCATCCACGCGCTTCATAGACAATGATAACAATTGAATTTAATTCCTAAATGGACTATATCGTCCATGCGAATGCTATGGGGTTTAAAAGAACCGTATTACGAATCTGTTTCGAGTGTGAACAAACTGAAATATCACAATATTGTACGAATTTACCTGTTATGTACTTCTTACAATTGATATTTGGCAAATGTGTAATATCTATCAACACTGAAAATATTAAAATATTTCGGGTTAACTGAACAAAATAGTATGTAACAAGTCGTTCTGCTTTATTTGTGCAAGAGTAACTAACAAACACTCTGTATATGACGAATATTGTTACGGAATTGGAAAAGAAGTCGTAATACTATAATTCTAGGTTAGCCTGAACAACATCTTCGACCACATCATCACTTTCCATCAGGTGAGATAGTGGTCAAAGGCTAACCTATAAGGCATAAAAAAAAATACAATGATTAACTCCAGGCTAGTTTTACTTATTTAGCCCACGGTAAGTTAAAATATGAAAATAACATTCTCCTTACGGTTGGTCATGCCGTGTTTATCTGGTCTTAAATATAGCTGCTAGGCTACTGTTACTAACTCGGTAAGTATGTTGCCGCCGATGAACCGCCGCCGCCGCATGATTGTGACACGATGTGTCATTGTACTTAGTTAGCGTTAACATTTAGTCAATACTTGAAATTAATAAAAAAATCTTTGAGTGCTCGTTGATCCAATGTAGATATTTATTTTTGTTATTGTATTGTGCCCAAAATGACTATATTTATGGAAACATAATTGATAGAATTTTAATCGTAATTGACGAGATCTTTGAACCGCGTAATTTTAAGTGCGACGTTTTTATTTTTAACATGATTATTTTAAAATGGAAATAATTTTCTGCGAAGCATTTAAACTGTGTGTAATATAGTATAAGGTATGATACACCCGTATGAAACGCATGTTGTGAAGAGAAATCAATAAATTAATAAAAAAAAAACTATGTCCATTTAAATTGTGCTTCTCGCTGTAGACGTAAGTGCATGAAAGCAAGTAAGTAATCAGAAATGGAAAGTGCTATAATCATATATTCAAATATTTAATTAATTTAAGTTACGATTCTCCAATATTGTGGAAGATGTATGATATTTTTTACTAATAAATATAATATTGTACTACGTTGTTTCATTTTAAATAATACATTGTTTTCAACAGTCAATATGATTTAATTTATAGATTTACAATAAATAACATCACATTTATTCTTAACAACATAACAACGGTTACAAGTCATCACGATTATCTAACAAACGCATAATATATTGTCTACATTATTCACATACAATTGGTTAAAAGTAATCACAGTTTTTGTCTTTATATTGTAAGAGCTATGTAAGGTTTAAAGTATAACCATTTAACATGCTCCTTTGAGAGACATCATATCAGTTCAACGAGATACATAAATCTACATCCATACAGCAAACAAATCAGTAAGCCTCAAATATTTTTTAACAAAGTAGATATTTAATTCCTCTGCTACAAAAGTTAATGTCATACGACAATATCGCGCATGTGAAACAGCACCGTCTTAAAGCAATGAACACGCCTACTTGCGTAGGACGTGCATACTTCGTTGTAAAATCATAAAATGGGATTCATCTACATAATGTGAACATTTATTATTTGTCAATGGCTAAGTTAATGTAGGCAAACAACAGATAAAACATTATCTTGATTTCAATGTCCGTTATCATTCACATACAAAAATATATTATTATTTGTGCATTTATGAAGTGATTGTGATTCGATTTAATTAAATACCTAATACTATGCATATGAGAGTAAAATATTGTGAGACCAAACAAGCCTATAAATAAATAATGACTATGAAAGCTCATATTATTATACATAGGATTCTTCTAGCCATTTAAGGCACTTACATTACTCAATTTGCAAGTTTTCCAATGGCTTTGCATTCAAGTTAAAACTTCTTACTACTACAGCACTTTTTCCCTAGTACCAAAAGCTCACAGCTCTTTAGAACCCCATGATACAAATGAACCCCAAATTTTACTAAATTATAGTTGCTCATAGTGAGTGTTAGTATGTACCCACTCAATACCGTTACTAAAATCTGATTATTTAATATGAAACGTTTTATTCGTTATCAACATTGTCGTCAAATCTAAAAGATACCAACAATGTTAAAACGTCTTTCCCCCAATAGCAAGCATAACGTTTTCAAATGCGATCCAGTTGATAAGCGCCCATGGCCCCAGGCGCATCCAAAGAGGCAAGAACCCCTTGTATAGGGTCAGTATTCCCTCGTTCTTCACGGATTGCTGCAGACAATCGATCATGCCCCGGTACAGCGTGCCTCTGAAATGAAACGAGTGATTAATGTTCGGGAATTTATAAATCGATGATAACAAAAGACTTAAAAATGTTTGGCACAGTATGTATTCACAATAAATATTTATAGAAATTAATTTACAACGTAAAATTCTGACTTTCGCCGCTTTCGCTTTATTTTGTGTAAGTTTTTATAACATTTTCAAGAAGAAGACCGTATAATATAATATGTACTTAATGATTGAAAAATCATCTCAACATTTTTTTAGAGGTTTGGGAATATTGTTATTTCGTATCAAGGAAGTACTGAATTATAAGCACAGCAGTTAAAGCTGTGTTATAATTAACTACCTAGTGATTTTGTGTTCAATGGCCAATCTAACAAAGTATCAAAAAGTTGGTCCTTCGGACACAGATTACGGTTCGATAAAAACAAATAGGTACTTAGATTTCTTTAAAAATTGACGTTGGTCGCAGTTCTTACGATGAGTGGCGAATTCGGCAAGCCGCCGCGCTGTTAACCTTCATGTAACTGTCAATAACAAGTACTTAAAGAACATTTACAATACGTTAATATTCTGCACGACACCAACAGTGTCTTGCTTCGCCACTGGGATATTCTAATGTGAAGTGTTATTTCGGTAATAATATTTGTGCTTGTAATGTCATATGTAATTAGGCATTTTCATTAGCTTTTGTTTTAGCATTCTAAACATTATTCCCCATTCCTATATATCTGTAATATCGCAATAGACGGATAAGTCCTATTTGCCGTATGGGTTACAAATTGAATAATGGTAAACAAATTGCTTTTATACTCTACCTCACGTACCCACATGTTGGTTTTAATAACCATCACGCAATCAACAATCGTTATTGCCAGCGCCACAAATTAAACACAATTCAAGCTAAATCCTACCATAACTTCTCCTGAACAAAGTAGAATTTTGAATGAATAGCGCCGCTAGTCTATTTTTGGCATAATAAAATGATCCCCAAAGGACAGCTGTGCATAAGTATCTTTTATTCAGAGCTTAACGAGAGTGCTTGAGAAGAAAATTATGTATATCTACATTACAGAGTCTCAAACATACTTATCTAGGTAGGTATGCACCTATACTGATGTAGTACAAGCGTACCTATAGGTAAGTGCAGAACTTTCACTTGATCGTATTGACATGGCGTCGTCCCTTTCAGATGTCGTGGATTAGACAGAGAGCGAATGTGGGTTTGTAAACGTGCTTGTCCTACGCACGACTTTGACCCCGTTATTTTGACCTCGACCCAAGTTAGTTACAGCTGGGGGATGGTTAGATAAATGAAACATTGTTGAAATACCACACCGGCGGTATTACGACACTGCTCTGGCTAAACTAAATCCTTATAAATACAATCCTGTTTAATTTTTTGTAATTTCACCTTAAGCTGTGAGTTTTTTTTGATAGGCTAGCCTTTCACGACATTCATACCTAATAGTAAGTGATAGGTATTAGTAGGTGATACTATTCGAAGATGGTAAACTAGCTCTCAAGAACCCTTATCCGGAACACACCGTTACTTGATAGGCGATAGATTTTCTACTTGAAGGTGGTAGCTAGCCAGAGGCCATTCACAAATTCCGTACCTCCGTGCAAGTGATGGCACTTTCAAGCCGCTCGAAGCCACTGGCATATATTATATGGCCTAACCACTGCCATCCTAATTCCTAAGACAGCAACTAGTATACGGATTGAAGCCCTCTGAACCACGTGCACTACTTAGAGGGGCATTAATGTGGGCACAAGCGTTCATCTATCCAATTAGTGACCACCCATAGAGAACCAGTAGAACGGCTATTCAAGCTACGCAACGAGTGCTTATAATAATGTTGCGGCTAATCTTTGCTGGTGATGGTTCTGCTGTTATAGAGTTGAGTTTTTGAGTACCGGAAGGAATCGCCTGAATCAATTTTATAGTAAGTATCCACACTGTGACTATTGCCACGGATTTAGTAGGTAGCTAACGTTGATTATTTTCCCTCGAATCACTAGCAGTAATCAATAGCCTTCATCCATTGTACGCTCTTGGCTAACATTTTGTATTGTTTCAAGTAATAACTTTTCGACGTTGATGAATGGAACAAAGAAACCTTGTAATGTCGAGATAGGGTAGTACGCTGCAGCATTAATGAAATGAAACCTTTTAAATTTATACGTTAACAGCTTTCATTTTGTGGTTTTGTTGTGTAAATGGTTGTTTATAGTTCTAGGTATTTTCTATTACAATGACGCATTGCAAATGAACAATGATAGAGAACATGGAAGGTTATCGTGGAAGCACAATAAATTACCCACCTACCGCACTGATCGATATATGTCGATAAAGACAACCGCAATGTGACGGCACGTATAATGGAATGTTATGGTGGTCGAGCGCTATATCTTTACGTACCAATACCACGGGAATGAATTCATACTAACAGGCATGCTCTATTATTGGAATAAAACTAGAAATACACAAAGGCTTAATGATCTTACTTCACAAGTCCCACGGTCTAGTTCATTAAGCGCGTCATGACGTCAGCGCAGCTGCGATATACTCACTGCTAAAGCCACGCCGCGGATAATCGCCTTAACTTTAATTTGGGTCTCTTTAACCAAGAAATTTTAGGAGATTAGGCCTAGTTTGAAGAAACTGACAAAGGCATACGTAGCATCTGATAATATAATGTCGACCTCGTCGACATTACGTTAACGTAATGTCTTTCGACGCAGCTGTTTCTACAGATAGAAACAGCTGCGTCGAAAGACACAACCACGTGGACAATTAAGTTGTGTGCCATTCAGAACTTTATTAGCCGTTTAGTGTTCCTAGTTCTCGAACAAAACTGCAAGAAAGAGAATATAAACCTACCTCCCATCTGGTCCCACGGGTTGGTTCATTAACCTAGTCTTCATGACGTCAGCTGGCGTCCCCAGCACAGCTGCGACGAAGCCCGCTGCGAAAGCTGCGGCCGCATGAACAATCGCGTTGTCTGCCATTTGGAATTCTCTGATCAGGAACTGTTTGGTGTAGTCGTAGGCAGCTAAGTCGCCCATATTGACGAGGGCGGCTCGTTGCACATTTGGTATCGCCCCTGAAATTTCAATAATTTGGGTTGAACGCATGTACCTTATCCTTTATTCGTAAATTTTGCATAAGTATTTGGAATAACAGTCTAAGGAAATACACGTCATTTTTGTACCTATGTTCCTTATCTGAAAAGGAATCAGACACACCCCACAATAAATGGAATTTTACGCGCTCAAATCAAATAAAATAAAAGCTGGAGAAGGCCTGAAAAAGTTGGTGAATTTTTGTGGATCAATAGTGGCTTCATCATAAGCCGCACTAAGCTATTTACAACTTGTGGCAGATTTAAATAGAATTTTTATATTCCAGGAAAATAATTGCAGGTACACATTGTTTAGTTGATACAGCCATAAATAATATTGCTGTAACTTTTTATGTACTTTGTTGTTTGAACCTGCCATGCCAGGAAGAAGTAGATACACTGGCCTGCAAAAATAAGAGTCTTTTTGTTTCGAAAGTATATCTTGTGTACTTAAAAAGTTCTTGCAATTTTAAAAGTGTGAAACATATTTTTGCAAGGCAGTGTATTAATAGAGGTAAGATATCAAAAAAGGGTTTACCTATCGTATTCACCTTAATTGTCATGTCTTAAATGAGCAAATTTTTTTTCTTCCGTCCCGGTCAAGTTACTAAAGATATTAATTACTGGCCGAGAACCCTAAGCTACATTTTATCCTATTCTAGAGTAGGCAGCTATTTAACCTAGATGCACCGCGCGAACGCAATTACTTCCGGATAACTGTGACCCAGCTTTAAGTGACCAGCTGTAACATAAATTATATATTAAAATTTAATATTATATAAATTATTTAATAATATTCTAAACTCACCTCTCCAAAATCCAAGAATCCCGCTTTCGGCATACAACATAGCATACGCTTGCCTGCAGTTCTTGAATCTCGGTTTTTTGCCCTGCAGCAGCCGTCTGCCTTCAGCTTGCATCTGGACCTTCACGAGGTCCGTGGGAGAAGCGATCAGCTGCGCCAGCGAGCCAGCCGCCAGACCACCTGCCGGACTTTAATACGATTATGGAATGTTAGATAATAATGGTGTTTTAAATAAGTATTGATTGTGCACATGAACAGGTTTTTCAAGGCTTGATTCAAACATCAATAAATCAATCAATGATTATACTGTATCGACACAGTTATGTAACAGTGCTTCAGTGATACCGCATATTTTATTCATATGCATACATGTCAGGTTGATCAGTACTTTCCGGATCTTCAGAGAAATATAGGGCGTTAAACAATAAGTAATAGAAGTCGGGACGACCGCACAGTCCCATATGTCAATTAAATAAAAAAAATTAGAGTCCAGCCAGACACGATGACCGAGCGGTAAAGGCACCCGGTGCGTAAAGCCGGGGATGTGAGTTCGTATCCAGCTTGGGCTGGAAATTTCGTGTTCTAAAAATTTGCATTTACATTTAAAAATAAAATAATATAATAAATTCAGTAAAGATTTAAAAAATATATATTTAATATCGTAAAACTCTTTTCTCGGAATTTCACGTTCACAATAGTTGAAAGACCTTAACACAACAACAACAAATTTTGTGAAATAAATTTAATTAAAATTAAAAATATTCAAAGCCAAAAATAGTCGACGTGGCGTCTTCTAAAATCTTTGCGGTTTCACCCGCGTAGAAAATGATGAAAATAACTGATGGTGATGATGAAGGTACCTATACTGTATCAGCCAGCTTGTCCACTGCTGAACACAGCCCCCTTTGTCATAAACCCCACGCTTGGCAGGTGGCCTGGGTATCACAGTTTAAAATATCGGTTCCTCAAATGGCACTGCGGCCTACCTTCCAGAATTTTACCTTTAGTCGTCACTTACGACACCCACAGGTAGCAATGGGGGAGTTGACATTCTACCTCAGCACCACACGGGGCGTGATTAGATGATGAAAGTATATTTTGTGTTAATCCAGGACCTAAACTGTCTATATTCCAAGTTTCATACAAATCAGTTCCGCTCTGCTCTTTCAACATGAAGGAGGAACACACACTCACATGCTCTCTTACTAACTCACGAACTTTCGCTTTATTACATTATTGTGATATCTAAAGGTGAATTGCGTGATTAGATAATAAAATGGCATGTAAAACACATTGGAATCGTATACCCGTAAATAATTTTAACCAGATCGAGTTAAATGTGGGCTGAAGTTACAGTAGTTAGAGTATCGGTAGGAATAAGTAGTCTATTTATAAATGTGAAATCAATTCAGAACATTGGAAAGAAGGTCACGCGTGACCACTGGCCACTAGGCTGTTTACGATTCTCATTAGAGATAGTATATCTGTATAACAGGGCATAGTTATAGATAGAATAAATGTATAGGCACGAAGTGAAACAGTTCGGTCCAAAGTACAAAGTCTGAATGAAACAGACAGCACCTATAATGACGTTTATCAGTTGGTTTAAAACATACACAGTACTGTTAGATAGGTAAAGTCACGTTTAGTATATATAATTTATCGCTCAATATGGGCATAATTAGGCACTGTGTGAAGTTACTTTACCACAGTATTTTTATGATACAGCAGATGACGAAACGTGCTTGCAGCCGACGTGGCCTGATGTTCAATTGCGCCTCTAGTGGCATGAGCTCGGTTATTGGTCCGGTTTGCCCCAGCCCATTAAAAGGACAGATCGTTCAGATCACGCGAGTGACGGTAGCACTGCATTGTGTTGGCTAGCCTACGAATATATATGTAGTCGTAGTAGCTACCCGATATATTTTCTCTCGGGGCAAGGGCAGCCCGGCACGGCTGCCCGTGGGGTGCCGGGATTGAATGCCACCCCCTATCTATACCCGTGGGTGTCCTAAGGGGCGATTAAGAGTAACACTCTAGAAGGTGGGCAGCAGCGCTTTCTGCGGAACTGATATATCACACTGCGATCCCCAAGATTCTGCCAAGCGTGGGTATCATGGCAAACCATAATGGAGAGCCTGTGTTCAGCAGTGGAAAATTGGGCTGATACAGTACAGTACCCGATATATTTAGATTTTTTACAGCCGATTCAAATAGCGTTCCGTTAGAACATGGGCGTCAGACAACCCAAACATCCAATATCTTCACAGTATACCCTTCTTACTTTACGGAGACCCATTGAAGCAGCACCCAGAGAGGCTTTCCTAGCAACTTCAAGGCATTTTTGAACCGTTAGTAGAATATCAGTCCGCGGCAGGAGATGATATCATGCCGTTATGTTATGGGCATTAGACCGTTTGGCAATCTTACAGCAGTAGCCGTCTTTCTTAACAGAGACTCACCCAATGAAGCAGCTCCAAGAGACACCTTCCCATTGTCATCTTTCAAGGCATTCCTGAACTGTTCGTAGAATATCAATCGGCAGCCGGAGTAGATGACGTGACGTTGAAACATGGGCATCAGGCCGCTCCACAGCTTTAATACCCCTTCCTGCTTAGCTATGCCCACTGCGGTTTTAATCATACCGTGGTTTTCTAGCTGTGGACAGAATAAACGAGAGCTTAATCAGATAAAAAACCAATTGTAATAGTGCCGGGTGGTATTGCATCCCCCAGTATCTTACGGTAGGAGTAGTAAGAGGCACCTCAAGGAAAAATACCAGAAGGTGAGCAGCAGCGCCTTTTGAAGAACTGACATTTTTCATTGTGATCTCCCAAGCCACCTTACAAGCGTGGGGATTGAGGCAACTCCCTCTTCTTAATGGGAGAGGCTGTGTTCAGCAGTAGAGGATCCGGCTAATACGGTAAAAAAAAATGTGGCTAACTAGCAGATACCTAACCTTTTCATGTAATTTTAAATATTATTATTTTTGCAATGACGCATGCTTCGTGGAGAGGAAAAATTATAGTCATATGCGGGATTCAAACCCGCGCCATCTACACCTATAACCGGGGTATGCTCTGACCGCTAAGCCTACATGAATACAGACTCGTAATTCTAATTTGTCCTTTCGTTCTTAACCATCGTATAGAATTAGAGCGACATCTAATGTTAACTTGCGTTGTGCTACAAACGAGACTAATTATTGCAATTAGCTTCTAACTTGTTTACGATGACGGAACCAATCAATTTAATACAATTTTTAAATATTGTTATTCTTGCAATGACGCGTGCTCTGTCCGCGGATTACGTTACAAAACTTTAACGTCAGGAAAAATTATGGTCATGTGCGGGATTCCCGCGCCATCCACCCTTATAACCGGGCTAACTCTGACCGCTAACCCAACATGACATATGACTCATAACTCTAATTCGGCCTTCATTCTTAACCATTGTACGTAATTTTTTTCGGCATTTATTTATACACGTCCTATAAATCCATGACTTCATTTTGTTTCATCCATACATGACTTTAATTTTTCCTCTTGTTATTTTGTAATATAATGTAACTAACGTTAAATAACTGATTATATATGCACTCAGTAGGTAGGTTAAATGTGGCGGTGGCAATGCATTGAATACCCCACCAGACATGCACTCGTTTGTTCAAGATATGGAATTTGGCATTTTATTTTAGGACACGTCACACCGCCCCGTTTGAATTAATAGTACCTTCAGCGGCCAGCAAAGGAGGCATTGATGGACGAACGTGTAAATGTGGGCCGAGGCGAGGCACACATACGTAAGTCCATCAATGCCTAGTTGTGGCCAAGGCTTGTATAGTGCTCTTCTCAAATAATGCACGGAAATTAAAACAAAGTAGTACCTAGGCAGAATTTTAGAATTTTTATTTGAAGATACTGTTGTTAAATGTACAATTTATTAGTGTTAAAGTGGACTTTCCGGTGATTATGTTGGTTTGGGATAATTCTAAAGAGGTGAAAAAAGAATGAAGAATTTCAGGTGTCGTTGAATTTCATCACACTCACTTTTCAAAATCAATGACTATCAACAAACAACAATAAAATCTCCCGCGTTAAAGTGTTCAATTGTTTTTATTTTCAATAAACAGCGTTCTATTTGCAAGCCAGATCGAAATTTAAATAAAACCTTTGATAAGTTACCTCCTTGGTTGCTATGCTTCGAAGTAAAAGATCGTTCCATTTTTAAATTACCTGACAAATATGAGTGAGAACTGTGCAATTAATTTGGCCGCTAGACACGACAGAATATAGATTTTCATACATTTATGCCGGCCGCTGCGCGCATGTATTTGGCCAGTACAGCAATTTCGATTTATCTCGAAGAAGATTGTGAAAATAATGTTTGAGAAAAACAGTATTTGCGCATACGTGAAGATTTAGCCATGCAGGCGGGTAAATGTGGTCAGCCACGTTCAATCAACCTCACATATGAAGAAACACGCACACTGAGTGACATCTTGCGTGATAAGGGCTCATGCAGTATATTCACAACGCTGTGCGTGCATGTAGCCAAGGCTTTACTGAAATGTGAATCAGATTTCTGATTATCTTCGCGTGTGTATAAAGTATTTTTAGGGTAAATAACGATTCAGTTTTGAACGTAAATAAGCTCAATAGCGCATTACATACTTCTTCAAAGGTTTAAATTATGGATACCGAATCCAGATGTAATTTTGTTGTTGATACAGTGTGATATATAGAACAATATAAGTAGATACCCTCTTCAGATATGGTCGAACCTTCATTTATAATGCAATAGCATAAGGTAAGTACTATACCGGCAAGATGGAACGTCTAGGTGCTCTCCAAGGTGAGATTTAAGCAGAGATGTTCTAGTGGCAAGGACAAAGTACTGTGGCCTCCATTAGGTCCATGTTTCGAATCTGGCTACGGGCTCAAGTTTTCCATGTTGGAAGAACATTCGGCGAACGCTCGTCTGACTAGCTCCCTAACAACTCTAAAGTAGGAAATTCTGTCGCTATGTACCTGTATGTTCGGAAACTCCTTGTAAGTCAGTTTCCATTCTATTCGTTCAACATCTTCGATTATATGATCACTTACCGACGGGTGAGGTAATGGCAAAGGCTGCACTATCCGCCATCAATGTAAAATTAGTAAAATATTAAAATGCAAGTAATTATGAAATATATCTGAGATCGGAAATCGCATAGCATTTTATAAATGGTGACTAATGAGCATTGCTAGCATTCGCAGTACGCTGACGACTGCAAGTACCTACTGGAATATTTGTTCTATACTGTGACCAACCGGATGAAAGGTAGCTCAAAAATTATACTGTAGTTTTAAATATTTAGATGGATGAAATAGACGGCAAAATTAGACAATAACCACCCAGGGAATTTTACGGTAAACATAATTAGTCTTATTAACTCTACCATGCTATCAATAGAGGGTAGAAATAAGATGGTTCGGTAATTTACGCAGAACTTTATTGCGCCGGTGTGGGCTGTTAGAATTTACTTTGAAACAGTGTTATTGGCCTCTAAGGTACAATATCTTCCAGGCTCTAACAACTAACTTACGGTAACTTTGTCATACTTATCTATAGTAGGCTACTGAGAAAACTCTGCGAAAAGGGCTTTTATGTATGGGACAGTGGCAGTTCATACCTTTATTTAAGATCATTTACGAGAAATAAATAGAAAGTTAATTCAAATTACCCTCCACATTTAATTTTGTTATTCACTAAAAATTAAGTCAGCCAATTTTGACTGTTGAAAGATGTGGTCGCCCTTTGACGGCCGGTGATGAAGATCTGTTAGCAGTTAAAAATTTGTTCGAACGTACAAGTCGAAGATGCCTTTATTTCCGTCCCCTCCACCGTGAGATCAAGAGTCAAAGACTAGACTATAGTAAAAAAAACTGTGGCAGAATATAGGGGATTTGCATGCCGAAGCTAGAGAGTATCAGTACTAATATTACAAATGCGAAAGTAACTCTGTCTGTCTGTCTGTCTGTCTGTTACGCTTTCACGCCAAAACTACTGGACCGATTTGAATGAAATTTGGTATGGAAATAGTTTGAGACCCGGGAAAAAACATAGAATAGTTTTTTATCCAACTGCGCAAAAAGAAGTTAATGTTTTTGCGCGATACCGTAACATACGCGCGGGCGGAGCCGCGCCCTCAAAGCTAGTATCCTATATTTCCGTCCCCCCAACAGAGCACAGAGCACGTGTGCGCCTTGTCCTTTACAGTCGTTGACCTTAGAGACCCACCTTGTATCCATGCTTAGCAGCTGCCACTTCCGACTGGATTTGCAACCTTGTCTTCGTCAGGTCGAACGGGTATGTTGCTGTAAATGGAAGATCATAAATAAGGCAATTGCTTTACACTATAAATCATTCCGTGGTGCAAGTATTTAAGTACTTATGAGTGCTTAAATACATCTATGTAGGTAACAGAAAAGTAAACTACAAAATCATTAAAAGATTCAGGCGTTGCTTTGCTGAAATCCATAATCGATCTTGATGATGTCATGACTCTTCACTATTCGGGCTAGGCTACGTGGTACGTGGCGTTTCTAATGTCAGCTGATTTCTAATGACAGATGGATAGCAGGAAATTTAGGCGGAATCAACCCTAGATATATTTTTTAAATGTATTTCTAACATATACATAATTTTATTGTTGTCTTAAAATATTTATATATGAATAGATTCAGGCGTTACTTTGCGGAAATCCATATTTAATAATAAATACTTTTAAAAGTATCCTAAAAAACATTAAATTATATTTAAATAAAACACTTAAAAAAGCATAAAATTATATATCTAGTGACAATTCCGCCTAATTTTCCTGTCATCTACGCGATGTCACAAACATCACACAGCCTAACCGGAAGAATACCCGACTAGTTTCACTTCTAAACGAAGCATCTTCAGGAGGTCTTGACTCACCGAGCGCACGATCGAGAATAATTATTATTCTATTAAAGAATAATTACTATTAAAGAATAATTATTATTGCGTGATGTTTGTGACATCGCGTAGATGACAGGAAAATTAGGCGGAATTGTCACTAGATATATAATTTTACTAGGAAGGTTCATATCTCGGAAACTATTAATCAAAAACTAGCAGTTACGTTTATGGTTGACAGATCACATCTATACTCATTCATTTGCTTTTATTGGTATTATTTCATACACGTCAACATTTTAGATACTTAATTTCAACAATATAATGAGTATATCATAATGTATACATTCATTTTTGTTAAATAAAAATCATAAAATAATTGTAAAGAATCATTAAAATATGACTTAGTTAAAAATTTATTTTCAAGTTAGCTATTTTTTAATGATATTTTTTTTATTAATAGTAAATAGCAGAACTGAAGTTATTCAATATTAATAACAATATCTATAAAATACCTTTAAATCAAACCAGCTTCTGCTTGGAAGCTCTCCTACAAAGAAAGTATTTTAAAACCGGTCAATTGGGGTTCCGGCCAAGAAGGAGGAATCCGTAGAATATAACAATTAGGGTCACGTGATAGAAAATATTGTTTTATAGAGTACAAGTAAAGAGGGTTCAATAAAATAAAACAATATTGAAACTGAACTTACATATGAAATATAAAACTTATATACAATTGAAGACAATGGAAAAGGCAGACAAAACTTTGTGGCTTAGAAATATTTCGAGGGCCACTTACGGCGCAGCAATGCAAACAAAAACGTCAAATTATAGGCAATGCAGAAAGCGAACAAAATTCTTGTAGCTTGGCAACTACTCTCGTGGGCCACTTGCAGCCGAGCAACTCAACTTTCCTTTATGTCACCAGTGAGTATCCACGCTTCAACGTCGTACAGAAGAATGGCGAATACGTAGCAGCGGGCAATGACTCATCATGACTTGGATGGGTGACCTCTAGTGACATTAATACTGAGCGCTTCCGTACTTTAGAAGGCACATAAAGCTGTCAGTCCCGGTTGTTTTCTTACGATGGCAGTCGCTATAGCATGCTGGTAGGGCATTTTAAGAATGCCCGCCGGGCTAGCGACCACCCTCAAGTAGAAAATACCTAACGGTGTGTTCCGAAAGCTGTCCTTGACATTAATTCTAGATTAGCCTGAACAACATCTTTGACAACATCATCACTTATCAGGTCAGATGGTGGCCTATCAACTATAAATATTATAATAAAAAACGTATTAACTCATTGAGTAACAAAACGGAAACCCAGCTTATGTAACACATTATTTTACACTTTTTTTGCACATTCTATCACTCTTTGTGGTACATATTTGATTGAAACGATCTAGTCAACATGCTTTACTACTGTGAGTAAAGTTGGCTTTAAAAGGTTGCTCGATATTAAGTGCCTTTTCGTGTTGATACGGGTCGTACTAAGAGCAATGCTGGTAATGTCTATTTTAGATTTAGGACACTGTACTGTATTGTACCAGCCTAATTGTCTACTGCTGAACACAACCTCCCCCATTAAGGTGCGGTTTGTCATAATCACCACGCTTGGCAGGCGTCTTGGAGACCATAGTATAATGACATTTTCTCAGAGGGCACTGCTTCCTACCTTGCGGTATTTTTCCCTTATGAGGGAGCGGACAGTCTAACCCGGTGCTCCACGGGATCCCGTTAAATAATTTTCAATGGTCATGTGTCGTAAATGTAATTAATTTATATTTTCTGTGAACTTGCTGTCATGTGCTATATATGCTTAAGTATGCATTATTTTCACGTAATAATGACTATTTACTATTTCTACACAAGTCTAGCCTCTTGCGGGGCCGCAGGCGTACGAGCCCAACATCGATGATAATAGCCGTTTGGCATTTGAGGTCAAAGCAATCATTTTGACACACAGCCCCAAAAATAGGTCCCTTAGGAGAGGAGTTATGACGTCTTATTTATTTATAAAAACAATGAAAATAGCTTTGAAACCTCCAAAGAGCTTTCTTTCAAGTCAAATGGTAAATTATTAAGGCGTACTGAACTATACTTTGTTTTAAATAAAAAACATACCAAAGTTTTTATTGCTGCAGATATGATACGGTTCACATATTTATTTTATATAATCATGAGAGCAATATTAAGTATAATTGTTTTTTAAGACATTTCATTATTATATAGAGTGAGAAACTTCTTAAAAACTTTGTAGTTTCGAAATTCATGGAACAGTAACTGAACTGTGCTGTTTTTTGTTTATTGGTGTTCTCTTAGTGTAATAAAGGTCACAAATAGTAAATAACCATGGACCTCCCATCACTGGACACACTCACATAGACTGGCCATTTGCCCCTGAAAAGGAAATCAATTACCACAATATCAACAATATTGAATATGTATTGTGAAATGTCACTCGACATCCGGATACCAATTTTTGTTGGCTATTAAACTCTCTACCTTACGCTGGAGAAGTCTAAACATAAAATATACTCATATGATCTTCGCTGCACTTTGTCCCATAAAAGCATTGAAGTCCAACGCCAAATATTCATCAGCGGTGAGAAGACCTTCTCGTTAATCCCTATAACTTCTGCGCTATCCTTGAGCACATAAAAGGCTTATATATAATAGTATGTAGCCATATAAAATAAATTTAGGTTGTAAAAATAAAGAGTCATCCACTAAAATTTAAGGTAGCAACCTCCGAAATGGAAATGGAAAATCTGACAATATATTTGAGCTGAATAGGGCTAAACTAGATTGGGCAGTTAAGGAGCTGGATATGTGTCGATATCGGTTTGTATGCAAATACAAACGATGCTTATGCAGAAGGGAGAACCTAGAAAGGTTTCAAAGCTGGCCTGCAAAATTTGCCTTGGTGATTACCATATTACCAGTATGTTATTTTAACCCTTTTTGGTAGTAGAATGATATCTTTTGTGAATTAATATAAAGCCTTAAATAATAACAATAAAAAGAGTAATATTTAAAAAGTGCGCACGACACATTTTCCATTCATTGAGCCACATTTTGAATCACAAAAACCTAACCAACTTAGTGTCCTTACACTGGGTTCAGAAACTACTAGAATATTACTGCATGTTTCAAAACTTTGCATTCGGCAATAGTACCAATATTATTTTAAACTCGCTAGTACCATCTTTAAAAATGGTTACCATATAAATATAAGTCGGTCCTAAACCTAAAAAAAACTAATTTGCTGCCACAGGCGTTAGATTTTAAACCCTTTTTTTAAATAAACAGGTATAGTGGCATCAATAATAACTATGAATATGATATTGATTATTCTCTGACAACACCTATTAAAAACCTAAGTATAATTTTTTTTTTGGATGTTCCGAATTTATTTGTAGTTCCATGGTTTGGAATAGACGATTCAATATTATTGCAGTTGCGATCAGCCTTTAACCAATCAACAATCGACAGTTACATCTAATTTTTTGTGGTTCGGTTTTTGCAAAGTAATTATTTACTTACAAACTAATTATGGAAGCTGTTGTCTTGTAATCTTATTGACGTTACTCGTTACGTTTATCTCGTCCGTATCAGATGCGTTGCATTATTTTATCAATTTTCGAGAGCATCGGATTCTGTTATCAGATCTCCTGCCACATTCAGTTTCACGCTGTGACAGTATCTAAGTGTTTGAAATGTGTCGTAACTGATCTAATCAGCCTAGGATGCCATATCGTTTAAAAGTTAATAGAGAATTGTGATATTTTTATATTGCTATTGGTGAAAAATGACACTTAAAGGATGGCGGCTTATTTTAAACAGGGGTAAGTTTTACAAAGTTTTATGATGATATGTAATCATGAAGGAATTGTTTGGGTTGCACATTGTTTTGTTTAAGATGTATATAGAAACATTATGTGTGAAGGATGAGTGAATTTTGGCAGCAGTCCCAAAATGCCACTTCCCATTTTAATTCGTTCCACACTTTTCACTGTTTCATTATTTTACAATAGGTCAGATATTGGTCATTGGTTATCATATGAGCAATCTTTTTAAATATATTATATACTAGCTTTCCGGGCGCGGCTCCGCCCGCGCGTATGTCGGTTATCGCGCGAAAACATCCTCTTTTTGCGCAGTCGGATAAAAACTATCCTATGTTTTTTCCCGGGTCTCAAACTATCTCCATACCAAATTTCATTCAAATCGGTCCAGTAGTTTTGGCGTGAAAGCGTAACAGACAGACAGACAGACAGACAGACAGAGTTACTTTCGCATTTATAATATTAGTACTGATGCTTTTTTAAGTGTTTTATTTAAATATTATTTAATGTTTTTTAGGATACTTTTAAAAGTATTTATTATTATATTTATATATATTTATTATTATTAACTAGCACATTTTCTGAGGTTATATTAATTTAATGTTTTTTAGGTTGTGACAGTTACCAAATGATTGTTTTTTCTCTGAATAAATATTGGCCTTCGAACTACTCATTGCTAAAACATAGACTGTCTATAGCAGATCTAGATCCAGGACAGTCAATGCTTCAGGCACAGCAACTACATATTTATCGCAGTACGATTGAGGCCTTGAGTCTCTGTAATCACATGTCTTCTATTACCAACCGTCGGTAACTGATGTAACGTTATACCTAGAATGATAACTGACACTCAAGGACTGTTGCCGGCACAAACCTTTGATTGCTTGGCGACAGATTTTTTACTTATGCAATCATGAGAGCATTCACAAAATGAAATGCTCTATGTGCGTTATGACTTATGACTATGACTTATGATATGAGCGTATTTTTTTTTAATGTTTGATTGATGAGACGTACATGACACCTACCTGATGGTAAGCGGCATCCCTATATACCGATCACAGTTGCAGTGTCAACTCTCCTGTGACAGATTTTTTGTGAAAGAAGGAACTGTACCTACTGCCACTCCGAAATGTCAGTTTTTAAGTCTCGGTAGCCCAGTATTTTCACTAGGTATAATAAGTGTCTTTAATGTCTAAACACAGTAGTGCTTATGCTTTCATACTACAGCTTTGAGTCAGATCTAACTTTGCGGTGGTACTCCAGGACAGATCCTCGTTAAAGAGTCCTACTTGGTTAAAGTTGAACGCTAAAATGGAACGTAATGGTGGATAATACAATCACTGATTTGGGGGCTATACAATCACAACAAGTTGCCGTGTCTCGTGGGGTGCCGTGCTTGAATTGCACCCTTCCACCCTCGGAGCATGATAGGAGAGCAGCAGCGCCTTCTAAAGAAGTGCTATGTTACACTGAGATCCCTAAGATTTCTTCCAAGAGTTATGGCAATGTGAGGGGTCACAGTGAAGGTGACCTTTTTTCAATCATGGACGTCTCGGTTGATAAGATGATGACCTAAACTACAACGTCACAAGATACTGTGAAGTGATGAACTAACCTGCTTCTGCCGCCCATGCTCCGAGAACAGCGACTGTGTACCGCGTCGCAACCGAGTCCGTAACTTTAGAAGCGGGGTGGTCAGCGTTGCGTAGAACCGGCATCGTGATGGAATGGTCAGCTTACTTTGTGAAGTTTTGATCCCATAATACCTGTTATTCAACAAAAAATATTATTATTAAGACAGAAAGTACATTTTAAAGTTTGTTTTATAATCTGCGGTCATATTCATCGTCATCATCATCATCATCAGCCGAAAGATGTCCACTGTTGAACAAAAGCCTCCCCCATAGAACGCCACAAAGAACGGCTATTAACGTAACCATTGGCTACCCGCGTACGATGTCGTCAGTCCATCTAGTGGGCGGTCATATTAATACGGGAAGCATTTTGTTTTTTTTTTTATGTAAAGAAGCTTGTAACAATCTGTGCTTGTACTGAGATAGAACTCTTTGGTATAGACTTTTTCACCTCACAAGGTTGGTTGTTATTTCTCATTCGAAATCTGCGTGGAAAAGTACATTTTTTCTGCTAGCGTCGAAAGGTTTCTGAAGTTCTAGCCTCTATAAAAGGTCCAAAAAAATAAATAATTTACTATAATATTAAATTTTAGCTTTTGTACCAATCTGTGCTTGTACTGTGATAGAACTCTTTGGTAAAGACTTTTTCACCTCACAAGGTCGGTTATTATTTCTCATTCGAAATCTGCGTGGAAAAGTGCATTTTTTCCGCTAGCGTGGAAAGGTTTCTGAAGTTCTAGCCTCTATAAAAGGTCCAAAAATATATTATATATAATATTATATTAACCTCTTAGGGTTGACTTCTGCTAGTCCTAACAAACATTTCGAGATGATTTTTATTTTGTTTAAAAATATCTCAACATGTTTGTTAGGACAAGCAGAAGTCAACCCTAAGAGGTTGTTAGCATTTTACCAATAACCCTGTATATTAGACTCACAGAAATGCGTGCAATTTTACCGAGTTTGAACACATATTTAAAATGTGACGAATATACGCATGTGAGAAAACTGGAAAATGAATAAAACACTTCCATTAAGTAGGTCCTGGTATATAGCTCAAAATCAAATAGAACGCCGCCGATAAGCTACCTACACAATTCCATCAACTTCCTGCAAAATTCAATAAACCACCCACGATACTTCGTCCGAGTTCTTATCTCCGTTCTTATCGCAAGCTATTTATCAATATTTTTAGAGTCTCTCGTGAAATTGTGAAAGCGATATATGTTCCTCATACCTTCTGCTCCACGCAGGTTTATGTCACTTAAGAAATTAAACTCTAGTTTTTTGATTTTACCTACATTGTTGTTTTTAAGCAATGAGGTTGCAATTAATCTGAATGTCCTACCACCTTGCGATGAAGCTCAATCCCGCAGAAGGATTTGAAACGAGAGTCCTATTGCGCGGCAGTTCATAGCCACCAGGCCAACATTAGTGCATATGTCACACTTCATAGTACCTATGTCTCGGGTGGAGAACTAAACTAAATGTATTGCCTGTAGACCACTGTACCATAGAACATATACACCAGCTTTTACTGAGAAGTCCCTATTATTGGCGACATCAAAATCGCAACCTGTCTGCTTTTTAACCTCCTTCAAGCTAGATCATATATGTATAATAGGAACTGATGCTGGACTTCACCAAATTTTACTATATAGTTAAATCTGTGAAAAAACGTATAATTTCAACCTTATTCCAACGGAATAATTGCCTTGACAAACGAGTTGACGGTAGCCAGAGATGGTGCAATTAAGCCATAAGAGGGGACGATGCGTACGAGAAAACGACGAAAATTCACGAAAACGACGTTTCATATTTCTCTGTTTTCTAAAAATTAAAATTGCCAAGTTCGAGTCACGAGAAAACAAAAAAAGGTTATAATATAGCTGCGATGAAATATAGTATATTTGATTGAAGTAATATAGTGTTAAATGTTGTATAGGTAATGGTACGCGTAACATGAGCGTGTAAAGGTTTAGTTAGATTTTGTACAAAAAAAATATTGCTCTAGAAGCATTATCCAAGAAGAAAATAGATTTGTAAGAATAATCTGCACAGGCTTCCCTCTTAATAACAAACATATACTGATATAGTTACATGTGCTCGTACCTACATAAGGATGAAATCATAATAAATAACACCTAGTGAAGTGGCATTTGTGACATGCACACATCACACTACCTGTTTCAGAATTCCTCCCACAATATTATGGCAAACTTGACGGGAAATAATGCCTGTTTTTCTAAATCGTGAAAACCTTACCGAGCTAAAGATAAACCATTCAACCTCAGAAACGTTTCTTGGCAGTCTTGGCACCAACGATAAAGAATATGTCTATCTGTATATAACAGTCCAAGGCTTGGAGATCGATAAAATATCGAATAGTTACGTAAAGGTCGAAAACATTAATGTTCAACCACATGCGCTGAAGGTGATCTCTTAGAATTGTACAAATAGTAGATAACAGTAACTACCTACTTAGTATCTAAAATTACGCATATTCTATATTGTATTCTCATCTACCTACCCTTAGCCCACTCATGTGGAGGTTTATAATATGTTTTTTCTAACATAAACTACAACAAAAGAACATATCAAAATATATTTTCGCTAACAGCACATAGGCAGACAACACAAGGACATGAATGTAAAAAGATTTGTCATTTGGGTTTGGTTTCATGGCCGGCCAGCTGCCAGACGCCTGCATGGCATTCTTTACCTGTCTGCCTAAAAATGAGGCGGACAGGTAAAGAATATAAAATGTATTTCGGGTTTACTTACGGTCGGATTATATTTAAGTTGTGTATTTATTTAATTTTTGTGATCAATATTGAAATGTATAATTCATTAAATAATTATTTGTACCATAATATGTATATTGAATAATAATAATTAATATATCATTTTCTTTTTGTTATTGACTGCAGTTGTATTTAGTTTCCAAATTATTTAATTCCTATGTATATTTTTCACTGACATATAAATCGAATTTTGCGCTCCCATTAAGGGTGCTTTTAAAAATATAGTGAAATTAATAATATCTTCTCAGCCGGGCACTCTTGTCAGAGTGGTCGTGGTTGCGATGATTCTGTACACGCAGAGGCATTGGTTAGGTCCCCAATAATCCCAAGGCTTGCCCTCTTAGCGATGTTCTTCCAATTCTCTCGGTTCGAAGCGTTCCGAGTACACTGGACCATGGTAGACTCAGTTGCTTTTAATATCAGGTCAGTCCAGCGGGTTGGTGGCCGCGTAATCTTTTGCCTTCCACTTGACCCTGAACCACTAGTCTCTCCATTGAGCCCTCTTTTCTGGAGATGTGACCGAAGAACTTCAATCAAAAATTAAGAATATAGTGGACGTTATAATAATTGTAAGATATCTAAACTACATAGGTAGTTTAGATTCCTGCAAATAAATGAAATTAGCTTAAGTAGCTAATTTAACCTTTTTTATTGGTCAACTCGGCCCACAATGACCAGCCAATTTATGGCTTCTAATTTCAAAATACCGACATTATTAAAAATATCATACTACGAGTATTTACTACACACGCCATTTTATTCAACAGAGGCTAAAATGAGATGTGACCGCGAAAATATTGGAAGCGTTCAACCGACCCCGCGAATCGGTTTGGCAGTGGGCCGAGTTGACCACTCGGACCACGAAATCAACTCTAATTTCTCAGACTTCTCAGGTCTTCTGAGCCCACTAACCAAATAAGAAGCGGACGGGCTGTGGGCTAAGTTGACCCCCTAAATCGTTGAACGCTATGATATATGTAGGTATTGTTCTATTTTAGTGTAATATATCTATAGGAAAGTAAAGCGCGCATATTTACAACCTATTTTCAGACTTCTTAGGTTTTTAGAGCCCACTAACTAAACAGATCTAAATCAGAAGCGGCCGGGCTGTGGGCTGAGTTGACCCTTAAATCGTTAAATGCAATGATATATGTAGGTATCGTTCTATTTTAGTGTTACCTATAGGAAAGCAAAGCGCGCAATTTGCAACCTATTTTCAGATATCTCAGGTTTTTAGAGCCCACTAAACAAATCAAAATCAGAAGCGGACGGGATGTGGGTTGAGTTGACCATTGAATGATTATTGTTATTGGTATTGTTATCTTTTAGCGTTGTCTATAGGAAAGTAAAGCGTTCATATTTGCAACAGGTGAATATAGTAAACATGTAGGTACCGAGCAAGACCTATTTTCTATTATAAAATAACTACATAGTACTGTTCAACGCAACAAATTTATATTTTATGTCTGCATGAGTCTTTGTTTACGTTCAGCTACTTTGGTTTGCTAATTGAATGACCTCATTGGACTCACAATGTCATTCATGCTGATGGACTTTGGATGAGGGAGAGCATTACAATAAAACTAGCTAAGTGCGAGTAGGGCCTCGCCCTTTTAGGGTCCCTCGTCGAATAAGCCCGTAAAATGGAAAATAATTGTTGGTTTTAATCATAGCTTAAAAATTGTTTTATAAATCGGCGTTTTAATTTATTTGTTGATTAAAGAACAGATAATATTACAAATATAAATTATATACATACTGAAATGTAATATTTATGACTAGTTTAATTTTTTGAGATAGATCCCGTGTCAAAATGGTCAAATTGACTACTTCGACAGCCCGACCCATTATTTAGCCAATATATCATTTTAAAAAATTAACTCTTCTAAATGGAAGCCTATTAAATGAACATTAGTTTTGGGGAATTTTGGGAAAATGTGGCAGGTCTATACGGTGACTACGTAAACTTTACTTTACGGTATTTCCAAGTAGTATTAATTTAGCATCCATAAATGTTTAATAAAATAATTCTAATATTATTTCTAGCATATAAATTACGCACATAGTAATTTCGAGTGAATTAATTTGTAGAGTCACTCGGAAGTCATTAGTAGATCTCGGCAATTTCGTTGTGACCGAATCGGCGACGTTCCGAAGAACGGCATTATCTAGATTACCGTAAGGCGATCAGCGTGTGATTATACTGGTGGTAGGCCTCTTTAGCAAGAGTCCGTTTAGTTGGGCAATGTCAGTATTCTTCCTTGAAGCAGAAGTGTGAAAGCACTACTGTGTTTAGATGAGAATGGCACTGTAGTGAAATTACTGGGCGAACGACATAAGAACTATCGTCTCGGAATGACGAGCACAGTGCAGTGTCCAGCAGAATGATGAAGGAGACAGTTGAACTATAACGGACAGGCGTGACACTTACTATCATGCAGGCGACTTATCCATCTGATCTAATCATAACATAAAAAAAGTTCAAATAAAAGTCAATGCTAACAAAAAGTTGGTCTGCTTGTTTCTTCAAGAAACAGGCCTGACGATATTGTATAATATATAGGTAAATAAGTACGAACGATCGTCGAAACCGTTTTATTTTCTGGAATAAAAATACGATTAAAAATAAAAACAGTTCATTGTGCTAACAAAAACGGCGCTAAGAAGGGATCAAAATTTTCTTATATCTTTGGCAAGACTGTTCGCACTGTTCAAAATGGCATGACTTGCTGGAATGGAAAACCCACTCCAAGTTTGGAAGGGCGCCAGGCGCCGCTGTGCCTGCCACTGCCCGCGCTTTGCTTTAGAAGCTCTTGTCATGTTCGAACGATAACGAGTCTTTGTTGTGACAATAGCGATATCATTTTGAGTTTCGGTTAATGAATGAAAATGTCTGTCATACTCATCTGTTACAATAATTCAGTTCAATTAATGTACCTCTCGAAATCGCAAATCATGAGCTCTGACTGTTCCGCGGCTCCTTGCTATGTCCACAATGAGCTACATCATACCTATACATTTTAGACCACATAAATCATCGTATATTCTTATTAGAAATGAAGGACTGACTTGACTGAAATGACAACTATATCACAGGGTGTTAGGTGAAGAGCAGATCGTCAGGAAATGCGTCTTTTACTTTAGGGCTTCGTGATTGTTCAGTCAGAATAACATTAAAAAAATAATAAAGATCGCTACCGAAATAATATTTCCAATATTTCCGAATTCATACACATAATAACAAAAATCTACTATATAAATTCAATAAATATTTATATTTCCAGCTCAATAGGTCCTGCTCAATCTAAAGGGACTTCGCAACTTTATTAGTAAACCAGTGAAAATTACAAAATGAATAAACATAGTCCGTTTCGTTAAAAACTCATCATTCGGGAATTCGGTTTACGCACTTAATAATAAAATTATAAGGTAACACTATGTTTTGAGGTTAATATTTAAAATTTAATGGTAAGTTGTTCACGGGATTTTAATATTATAAAATACAAATAATATTTCAGAAACTGCCATATTTATCTAAATTTAAATAAGTTTATATATATATATGTATACATAATTTAAATTAAGGTAATAATCAATACGACGAAAAAATATTGCTAACAAATATAACAAAGAATAGATTTCAAACGTAACACAAAACAAGACTAACCTTGATACAGCGTGATACGATTATTTATTTTAAAGGAGTGCACTATACTTGGTTGTGACGAACCGCCGCAGGTGGTGATCCTAACTCGACTGATAATGCAACTGTGCAGTACTTAACATATAAGTAATACATTTCATGGACTAAAGCTGGATATTCATTTACATATTACAAATGAAGCGAGGCACCATCGATTGAGGGGTCATACATAATATGATATATTCTTAGTCTAGACGTATGGAGGAGACTATAGTCTGAACTATGGCGGCGTTTGACCGCTATCACATCGTTTAGTACAAGTAGGTAGGCATGTAATTGTTAGTATTCGTTCAATGATTTATTTTTTGTGGAAGTCTGGGGAATAAATGTATGATCATTTATTTTTCGAGAACAATGGGCTTGGGAAATCTGGGAATAACCCGTTTTAGGCCAGCGTGTCAAAGGATAAATTTTGAACCATAAGCGGAATTCAAATCCTCGCCCGACCCGTCCCTGGGGTCGGTACGGGGCATGCTTTAACAAATTGACTCGTGAGCATTGAGGTATGTGTGCATTGTGTTTCTATACTTGTTCCAGATCCATAATATATCTAAGTAGTTCAATTATTTTTTTAAGTTATCTATTTTTAATTTTTCTGTTTACCGAAAGCGTTATTTATTTAGTGACAAATTGTGTTCTATTTTAATTAATTCTTGTAATTATATAACTATTCTAATAAAATAGAATATTTCGGATATGTAGATGATTATAACTAGTATATTATCTTGATTCAAATTTAATTTTTGACCTGTAAAATTATTCCAAGCTTTACGACAGCAATTACATATGTCAAAATTTTTGTTTTTACTTTTAAATTATTGTAATTTTTATGACAGTACCTAACTATTTCTTAATGTTATCAATAAAAATTTTATTTTTAATACATTATTTTAATTATGTTGATCGCTCAATCAATGAATACATTTCTTAGTGGTTCAAATATAATAAATAAATTAAAGCCGAAAACATTCATATCAGCATTACTAGGAATTAAAACGTCGAAACTTCACCGAGAGTATAACAAACATCACTTTATTTATAAATACACGTTAATTATCTAAACAGATGAGTTTGCACTTTGAACCGACAACTACCTAGATAGGGTTAATTAAACTTCCTGTAATGTAATGTTGACTACAAATGAGGTATATATAGTATTATAATAATGAATACCTACGTGCTCTAAATGCCACATTTAATTTAATTGACATACATGCGAGTAGCGAGGGAGGGATAGAAATGAATGCCAAAAAACAAAGGGGGAATTTTAGAGGCTCAGCGGTAGCGTTGAGCACAAACTTGAAATTCCCTCTTCATAGAGGGCTGTAGAACAAACCAACGAATACATTATGTATACGTGGGCATTAAAAACAGTATTTTTTAACTATAATAATAATGGAAATAAATTTCATTTTGACTTTAGAACTTTTACAATGATAACTCGTATCTTCCCAAACAATGCATAGAGTTATTTATGTTTGCTTGGACACGTTCGTTAAGTTTAAAATACGAATGCCACAGAATTTCTTATCCCTATATCCTATGCTTTTGGTTCACCAGTTTTCCGTTATATTTTTTTATTTTATCTCTAAATGTTAACATAAGAATTCCCATACTAAACATTTTTCAGTATTATATTTGAAATAGGCACTTACATAATCTTAAACCGGCAAACCAAAAGCATTAGGCTCAAGGAAATTCATGAAAGTTTCGCCAAGTTTTAAACTTGGTGTTTACTTATCAGTACTATAATCAGTACTAATATTACAAATGCGAAAGTAACTCTGTCTGTCTTACACGCTTTCACGCCAAAACTACTGGACCGATTTGAATGAAATTTTGTATGGAAATTGAGTTTGAGACCCGGGAAAAAACATAGGATAGTTTTTATCCAACTGCGCAAAAAGAGGTTAATGTTTTTACGCGATAACCGACATACGTGCGGGCGGATCCGCGCCCGGAAAAATAGTTTAAAATATGAAGAAATGACGTTTGTAAAGCGCTATGTGCACACTTCCCGTTAATATTAAAACGTCATTCAAATCTTTCATTTAGGTAAGTATTTTATTTTTTATTTTATGGGATTGCGACGGAATTGGCACGAGGTCCATCTGATGTTAAGCGGTAACCTCTGCCTATAACAGACGAATTCATGACTTGCTGCCGGAACACACTGTTGCTTGGCGACAGATTTTCTACTTAAGATTGTAAGCAATAGGCAAATGAACATTCACAAAATGTACTTCCACCATGCGGTGAAAAGCCGGCGGTAGGGATCGAACCATGGACCCGCAGCACGGCAGTTTATAGTAATTACCGCACGACCATCATTGCTACAAATAATAGACAATAATGTTGCTGATGACTATAATGATCTTGTTACCTCAACAACCAATGTCCAAACGGGTATCAACTGAGGCGCCTGTGACACTAATTATCACTGTCACTAGAAGATAACTTACGAGTATGTACTCAGTATCTGTACTTTATTGGAAACTCATTGTTTTAACTTTGCAAATAAATCTAGAACACTACTCCCCGCCTAATATAACAATATGTCGGACGCGCCAGCAGTTGTGGGCTATTTAAACGATTCAAATGTATTTGAACTTTGTACCGTAACACTTTACTTTAGTAATTAACATTGATATAAAATAGGAAATTGTAGATAAGTACTTTGACTGCCTCTGACGTAAGATGCTATGTGAATACCTAACCCTAGACATTTGTTTTATGTAGAGTAAGATAACATGTACTGTTCACTGTTTTTATGGGACACACAGCATGATTTGGTTTCTCATTTATAATTATTCCATCTGCGCGGGTACTGCATCAAGAAATTGAGTATTTATTCCAGTGCAAGACATAAAGACGCTGACAAGAGTTTTAGCAAAATGAATTTTGCTTGTAACAAAATTATATGTTAATTTGATCACATTATTTATAGCTAAGAAAAGTCCGAAACACGTTTCTTTAAAATTTTCTCGATAGAGTAAAGGTGCTAAGTTGACTCTAAATTACGCTTTTTTACGTATGCATGTGTATAAAAATATATTGATAGAATAGAAAAACCTTATCCAGAGGAATAAGAAAAGTTACATTTTCTATTTTCGTTACTAGTTTTGTGTAATTATGGTTACTTCCGGATTTTATCAAAAAGCGGATTTATCTGATCGCGATTTCAACATCACTGTTTCTCTTTCACTCTAACGCTGTCCAATAGTGACACAATGTAATAATGCATTTTTTTTTAACCGTAAAATGTTACATCGAAAAAATAAATAACGAGTACAACACGAGGTTTCAGTTAAAAAAAAACGGACTTTATGACTTTCGACAAGCCCTTCGAAGTGGATATATAGCAGACATAATTCCGGCTTGGCTAGGCCGCTTGGCGACAAGGCCTTATCTTGGTGACATGCCGGCGTACTACTACGGAATACTTGGTAAGCCGGCATCCGGCATAAACGCATCTAAGAGGTTTTCGGCCATTTTGCATCACCCAGGGATTACGTGTAAGGTCTCGGAGTTGAGAACCTAATACGAACGTGAGCTGGGGGCCAACTCCCACCTTTTACGAAACCATCATAAAAAAGTAGCGTTTTGTTTCATGCTTAAAATCAACATTCGCTGACACGAACTATCACCGACCCACAATCGCGTCAACAATATTGATTTGATCCTACTTAAAGAACGAATGAAATATGTATCACGGATGTGCAAGCGAGACACATATTATATAGCGTTATCCCGCTCGCACTGTTCCGAACTACGATGTTATGGAACGGTTTTACTATAGTATTACGACATTTTTTGTATGCTTCACTAAAACTATTTGTAACGTTTCATAGTTTTACTCATCAAATAATTTTGCTGCATTTATTATAAAGAATGATAGAAATATAAACATTTTAAGCAATTTACACATTAATTAAACCAATTTTTATCGTAAAATATCAAAATCAAGTTTAAATCCGCTGCTAGAAAGCAACTTTTTTAAGATGGATAAACATGTTTATAATATAGCGTTATCCCGCTCGCACTGTTCCGAACTACGATGTTATGGAACGGTTTTACTATAGTATTACGACATTTTTGTATGCTTCACTAAAACTATTTGTAACGTTTCATAGTTTTACTCATCAAATAATTTTGCTGCATTTATTATAAAGTATGATAGAAATATAAACATTTTAAGCAATTTACACATTAATTAAACCAATTTTTATCGTAAAATATCAAAATCAAGTTTAAATCCGCTGCTAGAAAGCAACTTTTTTAAGATGGATAAACATGACGGATTTGTCATTGGAACAGTAATACTTTGTATTAAATGTCACGTCAGAGTTCGCGAAAAGAGTGAACTATTTGATGTGACGTCATCAAAGCGCCGAGCGATTCCTTTACTGCTTGTAAGCCTGCTTAATTGACATGGAGGTATAAAATTAAGCAGTAAGATCAAGTTATTGTTACTATAAAAGGTGAGAGTTGGCGCCCAGGTCCTCCACATCTAAAAGTCTAGTCCAATTCTAACCCGAGAACACTAATGCCTTTAAGTACTTCTCCAAAACTTGCATAGTAATGTCACATGCATTAAATGCATAAATAAATAATATAAATATAAATTTTATAACATATGTAATAAAATATGAATCAGCGAAATATAACCAAAATCCACACGAGCGAATTCGCGGTCAGATCAGCTACATAATATTATTAAATAAAACTTAGGCACACTTTATCGGTCGTTTACCTTATAATAGTTAGAAGTTATATTATAACCTTAAATTTATCGTTGAGTCGCCTTCACTCAAATATTTCCTATCTTATCAAATATCGAGTATACTTTCAACACTGTTCACGTTCATAGGAAACAATTTAAAAGATAAATTATCTTTTACTGTACACAATTTAAATGTATAAAAATAAACCAGATAAGATGAGTACACTATTGAAAATTACACATTATACTGAATATAAAAAACGAGAGTAACACAATATAGTTACGTTCACATACTGAAATTGGTGCTAATTTTTACGATTGTGTCATGATAAAGTTACGTAAGCGTATTCGTGGAATAAGCATTAAAAATTTAATAACATACGCCTCTATTATTCTGCTATTTGAATGAAATTGTTTTAATTGTTTTTGAACCATAGCGAATGTTTGCTTTGTCAACTGTCATGCACGTGTGAACAATAGAAATAACAATAGCGCAAGGCAATGTCTGGCTGATTGAGAACTGTTAGTACCAAGATATGTGATATAGGTATATATGCTTAAGTACAGGCAGTTCCAGGGTTAAAAATCAGGACAGTTTTACAATAGATTTTTATTGCCAAAATATGTTTTTTTGTATATGTCTTTATTAACAACACACAAACTAAATAAAACACCACAGCCACCACAACGAAATCATTTAGGCAACCTAAATGCCATTGCAGGACCACTGTTAAGCCAAATGCTCCAGCCCAATACAAGTTGGCAGCGTGCCTATCATGCTGGCACCATGGCCTCGTTGAATTACAATGCTTATTCGATGAGATAAGTAAGTGCTAGCATTTTGAATACGCGCCGCATCTACTAAGCACTCTGATTAGTTTTGTAAAATGACCAAACGGCTAAAATATGTACGTATCTAACCACTACCGAGATTAGTAGTTTGAAAATATTCCAACTAATTATTGTGATAAATGTGATAATAACAGTTGATGTACGGAAGTAATAAGGAATAAGTACCTAACCATAAGTACCCAATAGATCATGATTAAAATAATCGAATATTTGAATACAATATAATATATTACTCGCCGGCTATATTATAGCCGAATTTGGAGATTATAACAGATTTGAATTATCACAATAATTCGTTTGGTGTACTTTCGTACTAATAATAATATAATATACTTACTATAATATTCATTTGTTGTTTTGCTTCAACTGTTATCTATATCTGTTCAATCGCACTCTGAATCTCAAGATACAGGCTTTCGCCTAGTTTGAGATTCACTGGTTAAATACTAACGCTAACTTTAGCAGTACAACCCTAGAGTACTTTCATTAGCTATAAGATTAACTTTTTAGAAAATAAATATTTATTGTTATTAAAATTATTGTGGTAATTAAAATCTAATAAACTTATGATAATGATTGTATCGCAAGTATGGGGCAAAATCCAAGAATTTGTAAATTTTATCGCGCTTGTAGCTTATTTTGGTAACTATTCTATATAATCATGATATTTGGAAGCTTAGAATAATATTGCCCGTATTACTTATCTTAAGAAGTTATTGAACACCTATGCAGACAATTCCATAATTACCCATAAAATCATATATTTACAAATTATTGGAGTACAAAATGTTTTGCTCCGGGCGAGAAAACATTTTGTACTCCAATAATTTGTAAATATATGATTTTCGCTTAGTAGGTACGCGGCAGTGCTTGTAATGCAATAATAATATTTCGAAACCGATAAAATCAATTTAAATAGTAAAATAATATTATAAATAACGTTTACGTAATAAATGTATTCTATTCAACAAGTATTATAAAAGATTTCATTCAAAAATCTTCTTCAAATCTCGAGTATTACGGGATCTAGCACAATCGTTGGAAGACCAAGCAACAAAATAATAAATAAATAAATCTCTCACTGCTGATTAGCAGTTATTGTTGGCATCTTCTTATACCACGTCATATTCTTACTATTAGCCCAGGCATGTAAGGTCGGTAATATGTTAAAAATATGTTTTCGCTGACTACTCCAATACGTATAATCGTTTAAAGTTTTGGCTTCTGATGTATATAATCTGAAGCCGCCTTCCTCTCACTGGTATACCCATATGGTCACTGAGTATACGGGGATAGTTTACCTACATAATAATCATAAATTCTGCATGCAGCAAAGATGCTTTAGATTTGAAATAAATGAATCAGGTTCTAGCGCCACTTCTTTATATTAGATAGATTATAGGTGTTACAATTTTTATTTGAAAATATTTTATACTTAACAGAATAAATGTCCACAGTCCATTTGTATATTTAATCGATGCTCTTAAACATTTTATCTATACATTTACTCCTAAGAAATAGAGATGACCGTATTAGTGACTATATTGATATACGTAGGTATATCAATAATTTAAATGATATAAAAAGGAAAACTAGACAAAATAATTAATATGAAAGAAATATTAGATAGATTATTAATAACAGATATAATAGCATAATGTAATTACTACATAATTATATTTAAATATTATAAATAAAACCGGCAAAAACACTCACGTTGGGGATCGAATACGTCGACCCGGGTTTCGAGCATATCAGATACTCATCATCAGGGCGAGTGCACAGCTGCGTCTGCGAGCTCCCGACGGGCTGTCCCGTCGGTATTCGATCCCCAACGTGAGTGTTTTTGCCGGTTTTATTTATAATATTTAAATATGTGTGAAACTCACGAGATTTTCATTTCAAAAATACATAATTATATTATGTAGACAAGTACCTACATAATTTGCATAAACACAATATATAGGTAATCTATCCCTATACAGAATACAAGATGAAAATCTGTAGCCATGTATTGTTAATATGACTAAGTACAGATTTTCACCGTGTATTTTGTAAAGGGACATACAAGTATACCATAGCGAAATTGACCCAATTGAGGGTGACCCAGTGGGTAATTCGAGGTCAGTGGGTCGCCCTTGCCGGCGAATCTCTGTGAAACTAAACCAGTTTTAAGGCCTTCTTTCAACACAATTACAGATATCACACTAATATTGTACATAAAATGTTGTATTCGTGTTTATCAAACACTCACCACTAAACGGCTTTTACTGCAATTTGGTACGAACAATCCTTATGTGCTGAATAATTGAATGAGATTTTTGTAACCCGAATCTCCTTCAAAGTTGTTCTTTATGAATAAAGATATGACCAATTTCAACGCGTAGTCACTAAATTATAATCTAGATCAAATGTGATACACATACACATTTGATGGTGAAATTAAACACTTTAGTAAAATGACGTGTGGCGCTTTTCACAATCATTCTATTTGCGGTCTGACTTCTAAGTGGCAAAGGGAATGTTATAATAAAGATATATAACAGTTTATAACTTACTTGTAACAGAAGGTCCGAGTATTACTATTGTACACAAAAAAACAGTAGGTATTTATTTTAAACGTTAAATTTAAAGAGCTAATATCATATGATGTTTATGTTCGAATTCACGGTCAAAATAGTTATAACTGGCATTAAGTCCGCTGTAGTTCTGTTCATAGCATTGAATAGATACAAAAATAAACAAAAAGGCAGGTGTGAATAAGATATGACAATTAGATTTCCTCACGTCGATATCTACCTATGTACCTACAAGACACAATCATCGTCTTCCTTCCCTTATCTTACTTTATATGGGGTCGGTACGATATGTTTCTCTGACAACACTATAACATATTTTCCATTATATTTTCTCTCACAATAGAAAGGATATCAGTTTTGAAGCACAACCCTTCTTGGAAACCTTAAATGTTTATTTTATTTAGGTATATGCTTTCCTGCAGAACCGATGCTTGCTCAGGAAATGTGTATACCTACCTAGATGCATGATATAAGCAAACAATTTTCCGATTATCATTTTTATTTTATCGTAAGAATAATAGTTACCCGAATCAGCGGCAGCAGCACTAGCCACAAATGATAACAGAGTATATCTAATGCACTAGCGACACCAACCGCTTATCAGTTTCGTCACTTAATTTGTTTCCATTCATCACCTGATAGTACGCTTTGTAAACATTGTGGAAATTAATATAAAACGTTGAAGTAGAGAGAGTAGGAACAGAGATGGATAGATGTGGAAAGTTTGTGTTAGAGAAGGAAGGGGAGATGATTCGTGGCCCAAATTCGCGGCGCGAAAGAGCGCGAAGCGAGTGAGGGTACCGACCGGTTCACATCGCTACCGAGTTGTGACTATGATCCTGAGGTTGTGACCGTTGCGTTGAACCGGTAAAGCAAGAGGGCTATTCTCAGCTGATTAGGATTTTCTTAGTTATGCGATGGGTCGCACCGCCCCGCGCCGACCGTGCCGGATTGTAGAATTTCCAGTTCTTACCGAATGTTCTCGCGTAATGTTTACGCGTTACAACTTCATTTACCTTTTTGTACAATTTCTAAGCTATCCCAACAGTACTTTGGTATCTAGAATTGTGACTGTGATGCTGTAGTTGTAAACTTAATAAACAACAAATTTGTAAACTTAAGACTTTCTATTGTGTCAGGGTGATAGGTGCATTGATGTTCTTTTGAACTGTCACTTTTGACAAAATGTATCTGTTATAGGCAGAAACCGGGTGGACCTCGGGCGTGTTTCGTCACAAACTAATAAAAAATCTATTGGATATAATCTAGCTAGGGATAGTGGTTGACATAACCAGCACAGCTTTACGCAACGAGATTTGAACTACGATCGGAATTCGAACCTGCGTCCCGTTGCATTCTCCCGTTGCACATGCCCCAGGGTTAGGATTAGGAACAGGGTAGTTGACTATATTTTTGAAAACGTATTTTTCAATATATTGCATTGGGATATTTTATTACGTCATTACGACAGTAAACCATTTCATATACAAATAAGATTTGATATACTTACTTCGTCTATATTTTTTTGTAAGTTAATTAATGTCACTGGTTTATTTTTTGCTTAGCTACTAAGTATCACCAACAATTCTACAGTCTGACCCATTATTTTTGCCAGAATGACGCCATTTTCTGGCATAGTTTTCGTCTTAAATCACGCGACGACGACGTCCAGATTAAATAAACTATTATGTACTTCACTGAATATAAAAAATGCAATGCTGGAACAATAATTCAACAACGTGATTGTTACTTACCCTTTCAGCTTACATAAAATTTACTTCTGACTTTGTCGTGTCTACTATACGAATAGATATCGTACCGGTCCGTCAATCCGTTTATCGCCAGTAAAATTTTAAATCTTATGATCTGCAAGCTTGTGGCCTCATATTGGATTGTGATCTGGTAGGTCTTGTTAAATAAATCTATACTAGCCAATTTCTTTCAAGCGCATTTGAGGTTCTGGATAACTGCTTGTAAACATTATCACGTCGTATTTACATCGATCTGGTTTTTCATAATTATCTGAAAAACAAAACAAACATTACATTAAAAAAAACTATAAAAATTAAGGAACAGTGTAACTTCTAGAGTTCATTCTCTAAATTGAAGACAGACGTGTTGCACAGAATTTTTTAAATAGATAAGTCTGATATTAAATTGAGCACTTTTACGCCTAAAATAAGAAACTTTTAGGTAAATTTTCTCTATACCTTACTCATGTACATTTTTATTCATAGAACAAAATATAACGCAACGTCCAAATGATGGTAGAGGAAATTGAAAGCAAAGCTAGTTTGAAATTTAGGTGAGTGATATTATTTTACAGCGATTAATTACTAGGTAATGATTGGAAAAAATATAATCTTAAAGAAGTTTTTATTTTATTTCTTATTTTATTCCATCTACATATCCCTTTGGAGATATATACAGGCGACACAATGTTTTTTATACAGATACATATAAGAATAAAGTCATATTATATATTAATGTGCGTCAGAATAACTAAACGTGTGTAACACAACTTTAATTTTAGAATTGGAGAATGCGCTCTAACAACGACATTCTAGTATTCGAAACACAAATTTATTATAATATAAGCCAACTAACGCAGAATCTTCCTGCAATCAGCTGACGTAAAAGAAAGAGCCCAATGATCTACATAAACATACGTAACCGATAGGTACATACATCTACAACACAGCTGTTTGTAGTAATAAGTAGGTGTGTATCCGCAAGTGACGTAATTTCATTCAAGAATGCCTGCAAAAATCTCAATGAGTAAATATACGCGAATTGTTGTAATTCGACCAATTGTTTGCGTGATTAGTTTTCGTCAGGCAACATTGATGTTGACGTCATACTATTTGTTTAATCTGTATAGTGATTATGTTATATGTTACATATTAAAGACAGGGTCAATGGACTTACATGTACTCGTAAGGCAAGTGTATGCATTTACACGTCTTCTTGTGCCTAATCAGATTATTATACTACGAGCTTCCGCCCGCGGCATTCCCTACGATGAAATCGATTTTGTCACGCTCCTTCAAACATTTTATGAGATGAAAGGGGAAATTGGATTCTTAGTAGGGTATCTCATATACGAGTAGTAATCAAAGGCCTTTTTATTATTGCTTCTAGATTTTCAACGAAAATCTCGTCTGTTGTTTTGTGATAATATGAAGGCATGGTTAACAGATTTATCCTAGAATGGAACATCTGCCGGAACACACAGTAATCTGCTTGGCGACAGACTTTTTTCTTGAGGGTAGCATAGCTCATCAGACGGGCGTGAGGAAAACATATAAAAGTCTCATCATACCTAATCCGTTCAATCGTTACCACTAACCTACTTACTAGGTTAGTGGTAACACATAAACATACACTTCCTTTTTTAAGAAGGACAAGGGTGTTGTATTCCGCTGTCGGCTGCACAATTCCGCCGGATTTGAAGAATGAAGCTGCTCTGAATCCTAGTTCTATCTAGACCATGCAGGGAGATTGGCGCCTAATCTCTATGTACCTAGTGCTAGCTAAACTTTACACAGTCAGTAGTCCAGCATCTCCATTCTCCAGTAATTTCGTGGAAACGTGACTTTTCATTTCTTCAATTCATAAAAATACAGCATTTGAGGTAAAAAGATTCTATTCCAAACATAATTCTATAAGCTGTAAGCCTCCCGAATACAAGTAAAATAAAATAATTCATGACCTAAGGAATATATTATTTACCAAGATTCATTTATATGTTGTGGTCCCATTGAGGATCCAGTAAAGAGCTATCTAATGAGCACTGTTCCTGACGGTCTGCTACGATTTAGTTTTTCTCAGGAAAAACCACAAAATGTCGAAATATCTTGTGTATGTGAAAATTTATGTTTTTTGTTTTATTTTATGAAATGTGTCACATATCATAGTTTGTATAGTTTCGTACCCAAAAACTAAAATGGAATTCGTTAGTCACGGGTGTCTAGCTCATAAAGGACTAAGTTAAATACCAGAAGTTTTATTGTGTAGAACGTCGACTCAAAGACGACTATTACAATAAAAAATGTATTAAATTATTTTTCAGTGGAGCCCCAATATGATAAGAGGCCGGAAAAAAAGATATTTACACTGTAGCATTTGGTGTGATAGTAATCGTCGCTTATTGAGTAGAGTCCATGTTGTTCAAGGGAGCTTAAAAATCCAGTTATGTGAAAATGCTCGAGATCATTGAGACCATATCTCATGGCTCTGCCATTCGATTTTAAAAGAATATTTGAGTAGGACAACGTCGTCCTAGAGACGGGTGCCGAGAATGCTCTCAATCGATCGCAATAGGATACGTGGGACCACTTCGAAGGAGTGGATGTAATCGCGCCGCGTTGTAGCTGTGGACGTTTGATCCACTAAAATAAACTGGAGGAGTCGAAAGTGGGTTAACAAGGCCAAATCGGTGACAAAGAAGGCTAAAATGTCTACATGTCAACTAACACATTCATGGCCAAAGTAATTACTCCGTTATAATTTATACTTAAGAGTTACTTAGGGAATATTTGTCATGGAGAAAACTCACGCGACAATTCATACAATTTGCACAGGTACGACTATCATAACTATGTAGTATCTAGCGCCGCACGTTTATTGTTTAATTATTTTTCACTTTAGTCTGTTTTGAAAATGAGGTGTAAAATATTAATATTTCATTAATTATTTATTTCTGGTTTGCCATAGAGCCATGAGTCGATTCTATCAAACTCATCAGATAATAAATTTTTAATCGAATGCACTATTTGAACATTGGCACCCATCAGACTGACATAACTACAGATCAACCATCAGTTTTTCAGTTAAATTCTTTTAACATTCATTGTTTTCGAAAGTTTTTTCACATACGGGGAACGCAGATTTAGGTATATACCTATTTACTCGTAAGAATGTCGAATGCGTCACTCCAACTGCCTTTTGGCACAGAATAAAAACTTGGTTGCAAATTGCGACACCATTTCAATAGGACTTTCACAATGCCTACGTTTAATTTGAAAACTATCGCGAGTTTTATCCATATTCAATTATTAGGAAACGGCTGGGACTCGCGTTATATTTCCCGGAAAGATTCTACGCCCACGGTTTAGTGAAAAATAAAGCAGATGAACTTAATCAGATATTATGTTCATGTCTAAAATGCTGCAATTAATATGATTTGTCCCTGTTTAGATGCAGACATTATCAGTGAGATATGTATACTTATAAAAAATTCAAAGATACATTTCAAACTCGCACCATAACATCATTTCAAAATTCCCACTAAACTACTTAGGATGGAAGTATGACAGCTCAACAACAGATGGCGCTAGAAGTCCGTCCAAACTAAGGTATGTGGTTATAAAAATATCTCGATTCCTCGTATCGCAGCCGACCCGGGCCGAGCGCACGTTGTGATTATCAAGTCACAACTCACTGACCTTGGGGCAAAAAGGAGAAACAATTTTAATTCCAACTGTGGTGTTTTTCTACCCGAGAATACTAATAAGGCGTTCTTAGAAATTATAGTTTACTGACAAACGGCTTAGATTAAAGTTGACTTTAATATTTAATTCCATTGATGTATGTAATAGGTAACTATAAAGATAAACTTATTAGGAATAAACAGAAATAACTTACAGTAAATTTTTTACTATTTTACGTACTTATTAAAGGTTTTAGAGTAAGAATTCGTTTGAAAAACCCAAATCACCTTGGGCCCAACACAAGAAAAATTTTAAGTTTTGGTAAAATTTTACAGTTTAATTGAAATATGATTGGATTAAAAATTTGTTTAGGAGGGGGACGCGTAAAATGATACCCGACGAGTGTTTCGCGTCTCAACACCGCGCACCGATGGTGTCTGCTCGGCTTACCGTCAGGTGCCCCTGTCAGGTTAACATCCTTCTTTACAAAAACCAGTCATGAGCGTCGAGCGAGTCGATTAGCCATGCGGTGGGTTTCTATTTGATAAATTATGTTATAAAGTTGGTAGTAAATTTCAGAGGGACAAATAGTTTAATATTTATGAATAAATAGTTTTATGAGTATAAATTAACCTATATGAACAGCCCCTAATAAGTACTTACTATTATTTTATTTGATTATGACGGAACAAGCACGAGGCCGGATAAACGGATTAACCTTTGCCTATAGCAGATGCATTTCGGTATGTGACGAATTGCACTGCGCCCGTCATATTGAGACATACAATTGTTAAGTCTCAATTCTCATGTGCCTGTAATTTTAATAAAATTGCACATTTAGTCCTTAATAATTGAGTAAAAAGATTAGTTATGATGTATTATTTGTTTGTAATAAGATTGTGTAAAAAGAAGTAGACATTAAAATTTATAGCTACCGATAAGCACTAAGGAAGAATATATAGGTGTACATTTAAATTTTAATTGGTTTAGAAAGTAAGGCAAATATCAAGAACTGCCGACTCATTTTATGAAGCTCCTTCCAAGAAGCGGTGTCAGCCACCATTGTGTGACTCACCGGCCTACAGTTTGTATTTACCGTAAATTACCGTAGATACTTTTGACAATAGATCCATTTTTTTTAATGGATGGCATAGATGCTGACTACCGCTTTCGGACGTTCAGCTCCAATGGATTTTGGGCGAGGGTAGGCTCTCTATAGCCCGGAATGACGGAATATAGCCCGGGAGATAGATCCATTGATGTACGAGTAAGTCCTGTTTTATAGTTAGACCTACATTAAAAAACCAAGTCACAAATAGTAAAAAGTTCGAAACCAAGGTCTCAAATAGTAAAAGAAGTTTAGATAGAGCACTGTGCACGACACAAATGAAGCCACAAAAACCATTGTCCTATCATACTGTCCCTTTCAATAGTACTGCAAACCCAGAAGCGTGAAAAGGACGGTCTGACTTTATTTATGTGAGACCTAGGTAGGTTCAAAACTCACGAAGGCGCGCCCCTCCACATTAAATTAACAGACGCGTTTTTGTACGAGTAGGCCTTGTTTGTACACTACATTGTAGTGTGTGTGTAAATGCTAATGGTATAGCAGTAAAACAATAAAATGTAAAATATTATCGCTTATTAAATATTATGGCAGTAGTAGTTGCAATTTAACTCAAAAATTATGTAGGGCGCGACTTCGTGAGTAATTGATTACGAACATGATATGAGCCAATAATTTTAATTATCTAAACAAACATTTTATTCACAAACAAAATCTTAGTACAGAAACTATGTAAAATAGCTGACAGTACCACACTCGCGTAATTCCACTCCACTTGAAGTGAGCCGTATATGGCTTCGAACGACGATAGCGAGGTTAGTGCTCTAAATCAGGCAGAAGCGAGTGCGTCTCTTGTAAAAATAATAAAAATTATGACGGTTTGCGCCGTGAAATCGTGTCACAATGCATCAGGGAAACAGAAAAAGAGTTCTGGTATAACATTTCATAGGTAAGCCATTTGTTTTCTTGTGTAAATCGTCTGGAATAACTGAAATTGTAATAGAAAAAACTAGCTCTCAGACCAGAATGTTGCCAGCATGCGTATGTGACATTCTCCCAACTTGCTTAGCTCCTACTTATATTGAATTTGTTTATTGACCTGGCGAAGCATTTGTAAAATAGTTATATTGAATGTTGGTGGTTTCCAATAGTAAATATAATAATAGATACTATGCACCAAGGGGATAAAGCAGTTTTTTAAGTCATGGGCGTCATTTTATATCTCTAGCGTTAGGAAGGATTCTAGAAGTAACTTATCTATCTTCCAGAAGTTTTTTATATCCAGCCATATAGCTCTGTCGACATTATATGAAGGTCTCATACTATAACATAAAATTCAAAGTTATGTAAGTACCTATTTATTATTGTTGTTATAGATTTCCTGCTAATCCAGTTGATGCCGATCGCTGGGTAAAAGTCGTAAGACTTTCTCGTCATGAAGAATGTTGGAAACCAACCAAAACTACACGAATATGTTCTATACATTTTAAAAATAAATACATATATACAACTAAAGGGGGCATGCGTAAATTACGCCATAACGCTGTACCTACGAAGGTAATTTTAGTTTTTTAATCAATCTGATTTGACTTTTTATAACTACGCACGGTAAAAAGCAGAAATTGGAATTTCAGTACATAAAAAAATAAACGTTGCGAGAAGTTTTCGTAACAACGCAATGTACATTATATAAAGTTAATGAGGTAATTTAAACAGGAGGTGTTTTTAGGCAGTTTGTTTATTTCAGAATTTGCACATTTGTTGTCCAGATCAGGACGGTACTAGCTCAGAGAATAGCAATATTGAAGAAATTTCGTCCACAGAAAGACAATTGCAATCAGTAAGTGTTATAAACTATTGTAGCAGGCCTATTGTATGTAACTTGTGAAAACACGCTTTGTTTTAATATATTTACAGTTTTTTATGTGATGAAGAAATACAGTCGCTTATATAAGAACTGCAACCAATTAATGGTATTAATTATTATCGCTTACAATTATTGTGTTGGTAGGTAATATTAATTTATTATTCTTTTCATAGAGTGCATTTCAAACAAATGCAAATGACGAAGAAATGCCGTCTAATGAAGAACTGCAACCGGTAAAAATAAAATACTTTTATCTATATTTAAATTTATAATAACGATAATTAAAATGATTATTTTTCATGTTGTTCTTCTTTTTCAGAGTACGTCTCAAGCATCTCCCATAGAAGACGATTTAGAATCAATTTATGACACACCTAAAGAAGCTTTACTACGGAAACAATTGAGAAAAAAAACTTTGATGCAAGTTAAGCATATTAAATTAATAAAATCTTTAAGGCAAAAAGTACGTGTCCTAAAAAAACAAAATGAGATACTTAAAGCAATTACTAGCGAGTTCAAAAATAGACAAGAAATCGACTTGGACATTGATAATGAAATATCGTATATATGAAATATTATTAAAAATAAACGAAATAAAGAAATTTTCTTATGCCGTATATTGGTAATCATCCAGAATGAAGAAAATTCTGTCTGTCTATGTCTTTATTCCTTACAAACACGTACGTTACAAAAACTACTACTATGTTAGAAAAAAGACTACGTAGGACCACGTTGGTATCAAAATATTGATGTCTTCTCCTAGGTTCATAGACGAAGAATTATACAAGAAGATAGCTATGTTGAAAATCCGGCTAAGTGCAAGTGGCTGACAGCCGTTCATACAACAATATCACGTGCCGTATCAACACGGACAGTTATGGTCAAAGGCTTACCAAGCAACAGCGTACCAATAACAAGAATTAATGTAAATAATAAATACTCTAAAAACAAGTTTTTATGCGCCTTAAAAAGAAGTTATCGGGAAAAGCTTGAAATTTGAGTTGCAAGATTCCATCCGGAACGACAGACAGGCAAACAAGAAAGTTACTTAATAATAAAATAAATATTCCTAGTATTAGTGCCAAGCTGTACCCCTGTGGGTTACAGCTGGATGGGCCGGCACGACGGACACCATCTTAGGAATATGGCAGTACTGTTTCAAGAGATATTGGTACCAGTTGCGATAGCTTTGGAGAATCCCATTCTCATTCCAGCCGTCCACCTCCAGGACTTGTACCTGAAGGTTGGATCCCGGGCTGCTCTGCGTATTCTCGAGGAAGCAACACCGTGCTTAATTATTTACTAGCTGCTCAGGGCTAATGAAGCAAGAGACTTAAAACAACACGATTGACGTGGACTTCTGTTACATACGAGTCTCTGTTTTAACCTGAATGCTGTCCACCTGGAAACTGCTATCTACGTCTATATACATCATAGATCTATGCTCGTCGCCTTAACAGCCTTGAAGGACGGGACCTGTCCAACATCTGGCTGCGTAGACTGCTATGACTACCCTTATATCTTTTCTTGCTTTTATATGTCCAGGAATGCCGACTACAAATTCCGTGCTTAAGCAGATCGCAGAGATCATGATACTAGGCGAATTAAACGCCCACCGTACTGCGTACGTACGTAATGTACATTTCTATTATCAAGAATAGCATTTTAACAAAAAAACGGCTTTACACTTAATTTACGCATTGTTGGCTTCAAACTTAACGTAAGTTGTAACTCAAATACTTCTCGTTAGATCTCACTCAAATTTAAATGGGCCACATGACAAGGATCAGCTTTCGAATGTAAAAAAAATTATCAAAATCGGTACACCCTGTAAATAATTATGAGGTAAACACACAAAAAATGAAGTCGAAATGTCCTCCTCTTTTTATTGAAGGCGGTTAAACTGTGTTTACAGACTCAAACAAATAAATATATGTGAAGTTAAAATTATATTAATGAATGTATAAATTATATTAATATACATATTTAGCACAAAATTTTTTTTAAAGCATTACAAAATATATATTACGTCTTTTTTTGTTGGATAGACAGTTTTATTATAAAGCAGTTTATACTGATGTATGTATCCGATGACGGGCCTTCTTTGTGGGAGTATACTTTCCTACGAGGTACGTAGGTTAGGTAAGATTCAATATTTAATTAATTAATTCTTCAATGATCAGTATGACGGGCGCATAGCAATTCGTCACTTGTGACGAAACCTATCTGTTAGAGGTTACCGCTTAACATCACGTGGACTGATCAGCTTATACCGTCACAATCACATAATAATAGAGAATATTATTTCGTTTGGAAATTTATATAGACGACTAATAAAAACAAAACAAAACTATGATAAGGATCGTACCAACTACCCAGCTTTTAGGGAAAAACATTATATGTGACAACATTATCTTTGCGTCAGTGTATGTGACAAAGCAAAATAGTTTTAAGATAAAATATGACACTGGCAAATGCACAAGACGTGCGAGTCCAAATCCCGTTAAAGGAAAAAAATATAGTTTTGAGTTGAGAGCATAATATAGTAGAGTACACAGCGAATTAGGTTTATTATTACTTATTGCTATTATTATTATTTAATACTTTCTTGCACAAAAATAAAAGAATGTACAATAGGAGGAATTAAAGCTACGGTTATCGCACTTAAAATATGAATGTGAAATTTTGTGAGTGAGCAAATGTGTGATGTTTTTACACGACTGCCCAAAAAAAGGAGAGTTATGTTTTCAGGGTTCATGTATGTATGTTTGTGAGTTTCTTTATTCCACCATAACTTCTAAACGCCTCAACCGATTTTAATGTATAATATATCATTGGATTCGTCTTGATAGCGAAGGTGACACTAAATGCATAAAAAAGTAAAAATAACAAACTGACGGATTTTAGACGTCATATTGTAAGAAAAATAAATGATTTTGCTCCCAAACCCATTGAGTGGGGTATCGAAATGAAGGGCTTTAAGAAAAGATTCCATAAATATATATAACTTGCAGTCAATTTCAATGGAACGATAAGACGCTTTACAAAAATAAATAAATTGCAGTCGGGTTTTTTTATCGGTAGAGTTACAATCAAATCCATAGTTGTCAGAGACTGAGATTGAGCATACAAAGGTATACCCACTAAAGGAACGTTAGCAACGATTTAGCCGCGAGCATTATTAAGAATTATGTTTACATATTTTTATTGCACAGTTTTTTTCCGTTCGGGAATAAAAATCGTGTCCACCCGTTTTACACACCGAGTGCCGTAAAACCGGAGGAAACGGCTTCGATTCCCTATCGGAATAAAAAATGTTATACTCTAAGTAAATCTGATTTTCGCTTTACAAGTGTCATATTTGGAAAGGGATTTACGAATATGCAACATCAACATTATAAAATCCAAATTATATTTATTACTTACTAGATGACCCGGTATACTTCGTATCACCTATCCTACCGGACGAACGTCAAATGTTTGACAGGAAAGTATACGTAGAACGTTTATATGGGAAAATGAAATTGTTGTTTTTACTATCTTCCTCACCATTTTTCCATATATTCTTATCGTTTAAACCTACTCTGGACTACGACAAACATTTCAAAACCAAAACCAGCAAAATCGGCTCAGCCGTTCTCGAGTTTTAGCGAGACAAACAACCGCAATTGATTTTTACATTATGGAGAGAGATAGAGATTAGGTTTAGAAATATCATAAATACAAATAAATTTATTTCATCCTTATTGTGAATGAATATGAACTCGTGTTACTGCCCTTATCCCACTAATGTGGGTGTCGGTTCACACATTCTTTCTCTAAATTTAATTAAAACAAAAGACCACACAAGAAAATATAAAAAATATGCTAACAATGCTATACGCAAAGAACAAACAGGATAATACAAGGATGTACCTGAATGTTGTAAAAAGTATTACCCTCAGTGTAATAGCCAGTCGCTTTCCTGACGTCAATCCTGTTTGGGAATGCTCTCGTTGGTAGAATACCGCTACCCTTCGGGTAAAAAGGGGATATCAAGTATCAAGAGATCTTGTTGTGCGCCATAAGTGCAACCACACCCCACTCGCATCGACGTAGCGCTTGTATGCACTTCTTATTTCTTATTTACGACATCCAACTATACTCGTGTTAAATATCGGAAAGAAAATATGATTTAAATTCAAGGGTTTTAAGCAATGATGGCCGAGCGGTAATAGCTATAGACTGATGTGCCGACGGTCCATGGTTCTATCTCCAAAGAGCCGTCTTGAACATCACTGCATGGTGGAAGAGAATGCTCTCTTGGCTGGCTACCACCCTCAAGTAGAAAATCTGCCGCTAAGCACCCAACAGTTTGTTCTGGCGGCAGTCCTTGAGAGCCAGTAAAATTTATGTTGCATAATACTTAACATGAGTCAGGGTGACGAAATTCATCTGTTATAGGCAGAGGTTAGTTCGCTTACCATCAGATGGGCCTCGTGCTTGTTCCGCCACAAACACATAAAAAAGAGACTTAAGTATTTGATTGTAGATTTATATTAAATTTTCAACGCATGGACTTAAAAATTAATTTATGGACCAACCCAGCTTTTTATGACAATAGCGATATAAACACATCCACAAACTTTACAATTATGAATGTCTGACGCAATTGTGTACTAAACCTAAGTACTTATATTGCGAAAAATAGAATATTATATACTAATAACCTACTCATACTAATTACTAAAGAAATTTGTTTTTAGCTAGACATCTCACATTGAAATATTTTAGAACATTTATATGTATCATACATACGGTAATCTGGGTACTTAGTTATAATTTAATACTATTCTAATGGATCTAATAAGTATTATTAAGGTAACCTATACATACTCATAAATAAATAGACTATTACTCATAAAGATAATATATATATATATATATAACACTAAAATAAGCGTGTTTCTATTTTGCAGCTCATCTCCGAATCGATTGAACGGATATGATGAAACTTGGAACGTAGGTACCTACCTACCTAGACAATATCCATTAGGTTCTGGACAGGATATAGAAGTTCCTAGGGAGAGAAATATAACCGATTTTACCGCGTTTAACAGGTAAACAAAAGAATACCTACTTTTATTTTTTGATAACCGGGGCGGGCGGCGCTAGCCATTATCACGTGGAACTGATATCGTCAATTTATGAACGAAATTCAATTGTTATTATGATCTATGATGCACATGGATTTACACAACGAAATACTACGTATTATTTACAATACTACAGTTCCTATAATGAAAGCATTTAGACAACCTACAAGCCAATGCAGACTCACAGGCAATCCAAAATGCTCCAGCCTACTATACCTATTGGGAGCGTGCCCAGCAAGCTGGCAGCATGACCCCGTTGGATTGCAATGCTTAAATATATAATACGAATACCATATGGTAGTTACTTATTTAAAAGATAGGCGTATAATATTCATTAAGTACCTATGTGTACATCCTACCAAAATTTGATTTTAAAATTTATACCTGACACAATTTGTTACGCAGGTATTCAAAATGTTCATAGGTTTATCCGTTCATCCCTAAGTAATCGATTGGTACTTACTAAGCAAGAATGAAACCCACACAAAATAAAAAACCCACGTTGTATCACGGTAGTAAATAGGTTGTTTTAATTGGTAGACCAAAATATTAAAATTTTTATACGTATAATATGCATTACTTAGACCACGAATCACATTTTCATCGACTATATAGTATGAATACACTGCTGTAGAAATCATTGATCATATTTTATAACAAGCACGATATAGCATAAGTTTGCGCATCGTGGTATACTCGACTCCCTGCGGGCAGTCCGCTACAACGGCCGATATAAAAAACAAACCTTTTCGAACCCTCACCCGCTCATTCCCATAAGCTTTTTGTGCGTCGAACCCTCTAAAGTTCCCTTTTAGGGCCCGCCTTTGACGCCTGTCCCTGCATTCAATACGCACCCTATTGAAGCCGTATTTTGTGGAATACCAGTACTTCAACCTATACTATAGCGCGGAGCGATACGCTATCGGTTTGTATACCAGTCTGAACAAATAGCGTGTATCCTTATCTACGGTTTCAAATGTCGAACAAAATGTTTTTAGTTCATGAACGAAGCGATTGCTTGAGCGTTTTGTTTTAGACGTAATTGTTTTGCTTCTATTCATTTAAGCGAGTGTCTTCGTACTTTCCGTACAAGCGTAATTTGTAAAAACTTTCAAACTCGATGACATTTTGCATACATTTTTCTCTAGATAATGTGCTGATGATGTTGAACGCACATGTCAGGAATACTGCGCCACCTTGAGTACTTATTTAAAAATTATTGGGAATAGTGTTTTTGTATGAGAATTTTTATGTTCAGATTTAGAGATGAAATTAATAATTAAACGAAAAACTTGGAAAATAGAAATCATGATACGTATTATTATATACGGTTTGCACTTACGATAATTATTATAGTCGAGAACGCGACGACGACGCCCGACTAGCTTCGTGGGATTGGGACCGACTTCATCACGGAGCGACTATAATAATTATCGGAAGTGCAAACCGTATATAATAAATTAATATGTCGAATACTTACGTAAGTTTTAATAATGATATCATGATATTAGTTCATGCATGAAAAATTTCACCGAGTTTGAACACTTAAACTACATTTGGTACATTTGTATGGAAAGCGTTACGAAAATCTATCTATACATATATTAAGGTACTAAGCTTTCCGGCCGCGGCTCCGCCCGCACGTAAGTCGATTATCGCGCAAACCATTAACCTCTTTTTGCGAATTGGATAAAAACTATCCTATATACTTCCACGGATCTCAAACTATTTTCATACCCAATTTGATCCAAATCGGTCGAGTAGTTTTTGAGTTTGCAACTGCTGTTTGGCTGAAATTTAGTACGGAAATAGTTAGAGACCCGGGGAACGACATAGGATAGTTTTAATGGCAAGAGAACCGACATACACGCGGGCGGATTCGTAGTAAACGATAAAATCATTAATTACCAATAATAATTAATAAATAATATTTTTTTTGATACCGGCGGTATTCCTTTTTTAACAGAACAGTACAAACAAAATTCAACACTACAGTTACTAAAACGAAAGCATTTAGGCAAACTAAATGCCATTGCAGGCCCACGACAAGTAGTCCAAATGCTCGAGCCCACTACCAATTGTCAGCTGGAAGCATGGCCCTGTTGGATTGCAATGATAAATCTTTAAGCCATATGAGTATAATACTGGCAACATTTAGATTACGCATCGCATCGAACAGTCTGATAAATCTGGTATATTTTAATTATAATTATATAGGTATATACTATTTATAAGCAAGTACTTCTAGATACCTGCCCGAGAGGTACCAACGTACGAGTACATAAGTAGGTAAGTTCTTATTTTATATCATTCATATATCTACATAGTATTAAAATTGTATAACTTTATGAAATTCCACCTATATAAGTACATATATTATAATAAACTAGTAGGTAAAACTACCTTAGAAATGTGTTTCACTACGCACAATTTTTATATAAGCAATATAAAATAATTCGCTAGCTGGCCTCGCGGTTTCACTCGCATTGGCAATGATGAAAAATGATGGTGATGAAAATAATCCACTGTTAATCCTAGACCTAAACTTTCCATATTTAAAATTGTATACTAATCGGTTCAGCCACTTCAGCGTAAAGAAATAACAAACATACACACTCACAAACTTTCACACACTTACATTATTTTCATCGTCCCATGCAGCTTGTTTTGTAATCATCAGAGTTCATCGCCATCAAAAATCGCTCAATGATTCATCTCAAAATATCCCAAATTACTTCGTAGAGCACGTATAGAGCGATAAAGAAAGTTCTTAAGAAAAATCCCACGGGGTAAAACCAGGGCCTGCAAGTACCCACTTCATTGAATTACAAAATAAAAGTCGGTATAGAACTAAAAGCTACTACTTAGTTGCTATTAGTTTTTTATTGGAGATAGTCTTTGACAACAATCTCACTTGGGGCCTTATTGTGTAACTAGAATGGATTATTGTGTATTTAGAAATGAACTAAGACTGCGTTCGGAAAAAAGTGACTTCCAACAATAACACTCAGTTACTCAAGGTTTAACGTCAATAGTAATGAGCTAACTAAGTCGTTTCCGAATAAGTACCCAGTAACTCACGAGTAACAAGGAGTCATAGTTATTTCCTGACCCTGCATATATTTTTCAATGACTGAATTATTCACTTAAAACTATTATACCGATATGGTATATAAAAAGATTCCCGTTTTTAATTTTAACAAATATTGGATTTTTTACGATGATTATAAAAAATATACGTAATAAATGCTCTCTCAAATGACAACTGACTACTTGGCATATGAAAATCCTCACCCTATTATGCATTGGGTAATAATTAACCAATACTTCAACTTGCCAAACAAAGGCATATTCAACCAATACGCCACAGAAACCATAAAATATATAAGAAGACAAGTCAAAATATTAAACCGTCAAGTGTACTTTTACATGTTTTTCGATCGGCTCGAGTGAATGTAAAAATTCAGAAATAATCGAGTGAATGTAAAAAAGAGATTATATCCGGTCAGTACTCGGGTAACTTTTACATTCACCCAGTGATTTCCGAACCCACCCTAAGTAAGGAAATTAGGAACTCGAAGCCTATTATGGAGTTCCAATTTCAAAATGTTGTTGATTTTCAATGCCATTCTAGTTAGACAATAAGAGAATTGGAACTAGCTATTTGAGGATTCTGTGCATGAACAAGCTAGCCGGGCGAACATTTACAAAGTACCCTATCACAAAGTCCGCAATACAAAATAATAGACTGTCTTCGTTGTGCTTAAGTATTGCAGTTGAGGTGAGAGCTTTGAGTGTTTTTTTTTATGTTTCAAGTGACGTGACGAACAAGCCATGATAAGTAGTCATGCATGTTCATTACAGATGCAGTGTCACCATCCTCGTTGGTCCTGACTGTGTGGTCTGTTGAAAGACAGTTAAAACAGTATGATAAGGAAACAAGCAGCTTGTCAAGTAAACAAAGCCGGCTCCAACGAAAGACCAGCGCTAGTTTTACACTAGCATATCCTGAGTTGCAGACTGTTTTACGACATGTAGCGAGAATAATCAATATTCTATTTATATAATATTTTGTATTTGTTTCTTTGCTACTGTTGTAAATAAATTATTTCATTTATTCAAACAGGTGGAAGGGAAAAATGCAATCCTATTCAGCCTGACCACTACATGTACAACAATTAGGCGATTGAGTAATCTTGTAAGCACTATGCATAACAAACAAGTATAAATAAATTAATCGAGTGAATGTAAAAAACGTTGCATTGTGTTGGTTAAGTTTGCAATGACGCCTAGCAGGCGTCATTGCAAACTTAACAATATTAAAAGTATAAATTAATTTTAAAAGTAAAAACACGACTGTAAATTATTTATTTTCGTTAAACTTTTAATCGTTCCATTGAAATTAAAACTGCAAGATATATTATTATATGTATTTATGGATTCGTTTTTGAAAGCCCTTCATTTTGATGCCCCATTCAAAGGGTTTGAAAGTTTTTTTGTACCTCAATATGGCGTATAAAGTGCGATTTTGTTTATTATATTTTTATGTACCTCGCGCTATAAAGATGAATATAATATCACTTGCGCTATAAAGACGAATATAATATCACTTGCTCTATAAAGACGAATCCAACGACATATCTTTCATTAAAATAATTATGATGGAATAAACAAACTCACAAATATACATATATACATGAACCCTGAAAACATAACACTCCTTTTTTCGGGCAGTCGTGTAAAAAGAGATAAAAAGACCCTAAAATTAAAAACGGTAGGTATGCAGACTCCAACACTAAAGTATGAAAACACCTCAGACTACAAGAAATAAAACCGGCCAAGTGCAAGTGGGACTCGCGCACGAAGGGTTCCGTACCATTACAAATAAACGGCGAAAACCTGTTTTATTGTATGGGAGCCTCCTTAATTATTTATTTTCATTAATTATATTTAAAGGGAACATAAAACTAAATATTATGTGAATAGTAAAAGCGTCTACCTGTCACCGTTATTAGTATCGAGCGAGAAACGGTAAAAAAACAAGATTTTTGTATGGGAGCCCCCCTTAAACATTTATTTTTATTTGTTGTTATAGCGGCAATATAAATACATCATCTGTGAAAATTTCAACTGTCTAGCTATCACCGTTCTTGAGATACAGCCTGGTGACAGACGGACGGACGGGCGGGCGGCGAAGTCTCAGTAATAGGTTCCCGTTTTTACTCTTCGGGTACGGAACCCTAAAAAGGATTTTTTCTTGTAGTCTGAAGAAATAACTTGTCGAAGTCGGACCATGACAATGTGAGCTTAGTGTTTTGAATAAGCATGGGACCGATTTCAACAATTTATTTCATACTTTTCAGTATTGGAAGTAGGTTTTGTTTTATTAGCCTACTTCCAAAAAAGGAGGAGGTTCTCAATTCGTCTGTACTTTTTTATTTTTGTTACCTCAGATCTCTTGATTGGGTGAAACGATTTTGAAAATTCTTTTTTTGTTTGAAAGCTGATGCTTGTCGTTTGGTCCCATTTCAAATTTCATCAAAAGCGGTCAAGCCGTTTTTGAGTTACACTCCAATAACTGAAAAATATGTATCTATCTTGATGATATAGTCGTTTAGAATGAATGTCAAACGATCCCGTAAGCAGCAAGGGTCACTAAAAAGAATGAAAAAAAATGTTGCCCACAATATTGTGATAATAGGTACTTTTGAACCATCTTGGTACCGACTTCAACAAGTTCTTTCCATTTTTTCGTCAAAAAATTTTTTGTTTTATTTTTGTTACTTTTTTTCTGTAAAAGAGCCCGACGCGCTCTTTACCAAGTTTTCACCAATTGGCAGACATTGCAAAATAGTTTGTTGTAAATTAACATACCCCTTTCACCCGTCGAGGGCAGATATGATCTCATACAATTCGCTGACAAATCGACGTGACGCATGACGGCTCGTATTTCCCACAAGGCAGTTTTATTGCTGTTTTTATTTGCAATGAATTGCGATACGCACTAGGCATGAGCCTGTGGGTAAGCTTATCAAGTCTGTTCATAACTGTTTCACACGTTGCTGTGTTTAGTAAATATCTAGTGACAACAAAAAGTATTTATAAAGAGATTTTAAAGAGGTGGCCTTTCGAGATCGTTTTTGGGGTGTGGTTGCACCGTCCCGTACGAGAAAACAGGACCCTATTACTTTTAAAAGGTTGTATTTTTATATTATTACATTACCATCATGGGTATCAATCTAAAATTGTAGTCGGTAGGTTGAATTTTATTCAAATCAATTTTACGAATAATAGAACAAAAGAAAAAAATACTAACTTTCGCATACATTATTTGTTTTCTCTTATACACACGCATCAAATTTGGTATGATTATAAATTATATTGGAAGCTACAAAATAAAACCAACCAATGGATAATAAACCAGCCAAATGCTCCACTCGCGCTAAGGATCTTGAACTAAATGAAAAGAAATTCGCCTACAGATAATTTTATAATATATTTTGGTACGGACCGTCCGCGTCGTCGCGTCGATGTGCGAGTTCTAATCGCACTTGAGCAGGTTTTTTAGAGAAACTGATAAAGCTGATTAGGCTCTAAGTCTTGGAGCTCCATTCTGTTCTGTAGTCATCGTGTCACTACCCACGTATACAATTAAGTATTCTTCTTCACACATTCTATCTAAACCTACCTTCTTTGGCCGTCCGCTACCCCTAAATCTGTCAACATTCATACTGACGGACCAAGGCTCTTCCAGATATTTTTGGCCCTCTTCATGACTAGCCTACTAACATAGCCAAAACGAAATGCACACCTATAATATGTACGTTCTACCTAACATGAGGTGTAACCAACCTATTTATCAGAGTACCTACCAATCGACTACTATTTATCAATAAATCTAATATTATATATAACTTTGTTATCAAAATACTAACGCAAGTACTTCAGGAATCAATTTATCAAACATTGACGGATTATAAATTGTTATATATTTATTAGTTTTTATTTAATATTAGTGTTTGACACTGAATAATGAGACATGTTTTTAAACAGCTATGGTAAAGCATGTCGTAGTTATAACGTATTTTTTACTGATAGAATTTATATTTTATTTTTTACTGAAACAATAGCATTTTGCATATAATATTTAGGATGTTGGTAAATAAAAATTAAATATAAGAGCACCATTATTTTTTCATAAATACATGCGCATTATAGATACTGATAACAAATGAATTTCATTCATAAATGGACGATATCGGTTACGTTTTATACGTATGAGTAGCATACGCATACGCAGGGCAACTGCAGTTATATACTACAGGAAGAATTTATGTACTTAGGCCATACTTAGTTATCGATCATCAATACAGTATTTAAGTGATTTTTTAAATGGTTCATAAGAAATATTTTAATATCATAAGAAATTACTGAAGATTCATGTGGCATACTTCATAGTAAAATTAATTTCTTTCTGTCTTTAAGCCTATCAAAAACACCCACTTATATTTTAAACTACAGCGTGTTTGTGGGCTGTAAAAATATATTTGACGTGACTGTAAACGCTTTGAACGCACAATACTTAGAACGACTGAGTTAACTATTAAGGTAAAAAAGAAAGTAAAGAAAATAAAATAGCAGAAGGTTCTATTTTTAAAACTGACTATACTTAAAAGTTTTTAATCATATAGGATATATTATATATATACGTGCCCATATAGCAGGTCTGATAAACACGTATTTTTCTATAGGTCTGATACTGTCCCTGCAATTATAAGTGGTCCGCGCGGCAATACACATTTTCTTGGGAAATCGGTAAAATATCTTATGCCTGTCCACCGTACGTTATAACTTATAATATAAACTACCTACGTTTATTGCTTTTGTATTTAATAAGTAGTTTAACGGAATCGACAAGAAGTTAAATATTGCACTATGTAGGATTTATGGTGAGGAAAATGTCTGGGTGGATACCATCGGCTTGACTACTGGTTCAACCACAGATTTCGGAACAAGATCAATCGCAATCAATCTTGTTCTGAAATTTGCAGACTTTTGGACTGAAATCGCAAATTAGATTACAGACAAGTGCCTGTATTGAACTGAACATAACAACAAACTAACATCTTGGTTTGATAAAGGAATTAAAAAAAAAATACTGAATTAACTAAATTATATTAATACTTTTACTTTGTAAAGTGTTCAGTTGGTGTGAATGTTGAATGGTGTGCGTTTAGCAATAGCTTAACATTAGGTGAGCCATGAGCTTTTTGCCAATCTTAATACTTAACAAAAAATCATACTAATAAGGTAATAAATAAATTAAGTAAATAAATTCAGAATTTTACAAGATAGCATTATAAACTACTTGTGTATAAATAGATTACGAAAAAAGAAAAAGGCTTAATCAAAGTAATATTATATATGGTTTTAGATAGGGTCGACGAATTTCACCGAAAATAAAATAAATAGTATAAGGATTAAAATGAGGAACATCAGTGGTAATAAAATTAGAACGCCACACGTTTTCTACGAATCATTCAAGAAAGAATACTTATCTACGTAGAAATTAGAGGGATCACCACATGGCGATCTATCTATCAAAACAACAAAGCCGATTGGTGTGACGTTCCACCCCGGTGATATGTACGTCCTACTACCTAAATGCCTTATGTACACCGCTAGTAACTACTTCATGACTACTCCGAGCTCAGTGTGTACTGCAATGCAACGGAAAATATGCGTGTTTACCAAAGTCGTTTCGGTAGAACGGTGTCGTGGATTGCGTCACGTTAAGGAAATTGATAGTGCGCCGAGGTCGACGTGACTAACATTATCGTGTAGTGTGTTCATTTTGTGTCAATTTCTTCGATTTTCAATACATATTTCCCAACAGTGCTGTGATTTAACACCGAAATGGAATTTATTTTTTCTCATCCCGTTTCTCCCTGTGGGTGGAGGCCAGACAAATGTCGGACGCTCGACTCACCGTATGTCCGATGTAACCTTGTGATGTCGGGTGAGTAAATTTTTTGTTCTACTTGCGACTTTCTGAGCCCTAAAGTAATAAAAATAGGCTAAAATATCAATATAAAAGCGAAATCATAGGATTTTATTTCCAATAAAGTAGGATTAGTCCATATATATGGAAAAAATAAACAAAATAATTCAAATAATAATATCGAACGTCAGAGCGCGTTCAGTCGACAAGATGGCGGCTAGTGGGGAGAGGGCGGCCAGTTTGCCAGGTGCTGCCGCCGCGTCGAGTTCGGCGCTATAGCTAAACTACGCAGCAGTGTTGTACATTTAGAACGTTCACAATGGCTACCGCGAAAGACACGTCTACTTTCTTTCTGGAGGCGAATGCACAAGATTTTGACAGTGTTTTGAAGTTATATCCACAGGCGATTAAACTAAAAGCAGAACAGAAAACAAAGAAACCAGAGGAGCTCATAAAATTGGACAATTGGTAAGTGAGAACGCCTTTGCAAGGAGAAAATGCGGCCGTGGCGTGTCAATGAACTTGTATTGTGTGTGTATCCGTGCAAACTGATTTGATAGCTACCTCCCTCGCGGACTGCATCTCTAGTCCGCGGTCGGCTCATTAAAATCACTGCGTCACGTGGGATCGATGTCAAATTGACACGATCGTTTTTCCTGAAGCCAGTGTGGGAGAAAATATCGCTGCGCTCAGGCGTTATAAAATGGTGGCTGTCCTTACGTACCATCACGACTCGTTTTAATGCATTAACTATCATGTTATGGACCGTCAGCCCGCTAATTCTCTTTACTTCTAATCAAATAACAACCTTGATTAATCTACACACACTGCATGTTGTATTTCTATTCACTCTGCAATGTATTTTATATTGCTTTGTTGAGTACAACTCACATCCGTTCAAAATGGTGACTTTGCTTTTTATGTTTCACTGAAAATATTAATTCTGAACAGTTGTGTATGGAACTTATAAGATTTTTAAATGAATTGTTTATGCGGAAATATTGTCTTATCTTATATACATAATGATGTTAAATTTATTTTGTTAGAAATACCATTTAAAATGTAGTGAGTCATCGCATGCCAAGTTTTGGATTTTATTTATTTTGAAGATTATTCTTAATTACAAAAATATTCTTTATTAATTTATCTTGACAACATTTTCTTATTAATGTATAATAATTTTATTATATACGTATAAATGCGGGCAGTGAGTACATACTTAATATATTTAAACATTAATTTTAGGTTATGTTTATTTCTAGTTTAGGGTACATTGGTGGCATATAAATAACGAGCCCTCACTAAAATACAAGGTTTTTATTTAACTTAAGAAATAAATACTTAGCCTTGATACAATTTAATGTGGGTATTTTTTTCAAAATTATTCGTTTAGATAGGTACTTAACAGTAAATGTTAGGATAACTATAGTCTCATTTATTCACCGTATGAATAATATCGCGTTTATTTATGTTACATATTATGTGTAGTAAACTAGGAGGGAAAAATATTACATTAAGTACATGCTTACATAAAAAAAAGTTATCCACTATATTATTACCACCCTAACTTAAATTAAATCCGCAATTTTATTCCTCACGAATTCTATCAAGTAAATTATTTTATTTTTAAATTATTCTATTACATTAAAGTACCCTTTACCTTTACTTTACTAAATTTTATTCAATAACCAAAATATGTTCAGACATGTAAAATGTATATTATACTTGTATACAATATTGGGATTAGAGACATAAAAATAACTTCGACATACAAAATTCAGCTAGTGCGGCAGTACCCAACATCCATCATAATTTAAATTTGTAGACGTTTTTTGGGTTTCTTTTGTAATTTTCTGTTTGCACTGGATCCATTGAGTAGTTACGAAAGCGAGTGAAAACAAACACATTCACAGAACTTGTGCACTTTAGTATCATAGTAGGAAGTACAGTAATATAAATACGAGTACTTGCCAAAGTTTTGGACGCCAATCCATGCAACGAGAACTTGGCTTGGCACCCTTTTTTGATACACAGAACATAAAAATGTTATTCAGGACATTTTGTCTGGCGTCATTATTTTGTGGATAAGATGATAATTGTATATATGAAACAGAGACGTTATTGTTATTGAAACACTCTTGCCTCAGCTATGCGAGCAACAGATGTTTGTATGACTAGTGGGTTGTGTGTAGCTACACGAGCTCGCGTTCTCGAAATAATTTTGTCTGTTTCAATACTTTGAATATTTAATTGCATGTATTCATATTCACACACGCCTATTCCGAGTATACGACTTATAACTAAGCGATTCTATCAAAAGTAGCTGTCAAAAGACAATTCAAAACTAGTAGGTCGCACCGAACTCGCAGACCTTAATTTTTTTTTTATTGTCTGTTAACTAAAAAACTGTTAACTGAACTAAAATAAACAAGAACTGGCCAAGTGTGAGTGGGTCTCGCTCTTTTAAGGTTCCGCATCGCAACAGTAAAAGAAAAGTAAATTAATATTAGTTGGTCCATAATATACCTAACGATATTTAAAATACATAACTTGATTAATTTTTGATAGAAGCCCCAAAAAAGAAATGGAATAAAAACATATTTTGTTATACTTCATGGGCTCTAAACGATGACACTTCATATGCTAAGTTGCAAAAATGTATTTGCCTCGTGTGTTGGGAACCTCTTTAATAAATAATTTAATAATTATTTAATCCTACTTGGTAGGTCAAAATTTTTTCACAAAATATCTAAATTACAGGTTTGTAACTTGAGTAATAAAACGTTTACGAGCTAGAAGCCCGTGACATGCGGACGGATGGACGGACAAACAGACAACGGAGTTATCAATATTAGGGCTCCGTTTTGCTTTGGGTACGGAACCCTCAAATTCTTGATTTTGAGACCCCAAATAAAGCCCTCTCATTTGATATACCTACTCTACTTGATGCTTTTTTGACACTTGTGAGCCAAAATATTCACTCCTTTTTAGGGCCATGCATGCATGCGTGTTTAGGATTATAAAGCATTGTTGAGACAACATCTACGCTCATAGGAACTTTTTTTATGAGTTTGCCTAGGTAGCCTTCTTAAACTTTATGAAGTTGGGATTAGCCGTTTTCACTTGAAAAGGGCTAATCCTAATATAACGTCGAATAAACCCTTTTTTTTACTTCGAAATGGTCAGGCTTGTTAATCTTCATCATTTATAATGACCAGTTTTGCTTACTTAGTACATATAATACTATAATCTTCTGAGGGTACCTATAACTTCATTTATTAAGGATACTTTTTGCTGTCTCATTTATCAATGAGTCAATATAATACAGATTTATCTTATGTTATCATATGGAAAAGTTGTTTAAATTGCCGCCATTTTTTTTTTAGTTGATCTCGGTTTGTTCAGTCAATAATGATATTTTTGATTTTGATATTCACTTAGCTTGCAGTGAATTAAACTTGTAAAGTTAGTAGCCGGTCTAATTCATCCATCAGAGACCAAATTCCAATCTTGGCCAGGAACTTATGTGGCCCAGTTGATTAAGGCCTCCGGTATGTAAAGCTGAAAACGCGCGTTCTATTCCGCCAAAGTTGATAATTATGCACTACATAACTGAAAATATACAAAAACATTTATTGAGTACACGCGCAAAACCTTGCATCTTTTTTGAGCTGTGGCTGTCTTGTCAAAATTTAATTCTCGTTCATTAACCTACGCATCTTTACATTTTGTTGGATTTGAATTATTTAAATACATAAAAAAATGCATTTCATTGTACCTATCATACGGTTGAGATTATTAGTTCTTTTTGGTATTTCATCAATTGGTCCTAGGGTTTTCGTGCGTGTTGAAAATACATTTGAACAAATCACAACTGTTGTGCTGAAAAAATAAATAGTTAAAGTCCAGTACCAAATAACACTAGAGCATATTGAGCTCAAGTCATAGAACATATATAATACTACGTACTCAAGTGTTGTACTCGTATGGCACTGACATAAACAAATGTTTTAACATTTTCAGTGCTAGACACCCACGGACTAACCAAGTCCGTGTAGACACCGCTATCGTTTTTAGGGTTCCGTACCTACTAGAAAACGGGTCCTTATTACTAAGACTCGGCCGTCCGTCTATCAATTCGTCCGCATTTAAAGTGCTGTAATCTTTTCAAAGAATATGAGTTCGAATGGCGGATTGCCTAACAAATAAAAATTCTGCATAGCAAAGTTAAAAGTAAAAGGGGAGCCCCCATACACGAAACGTGTTTTCAATGTTTTTTTCTTTTTCTCTATTGTAAGAACGGTGATACATACACACGTCAAACTTGGTATGATTATAGTACAATATAAAACGTACGTATATAACTACTAATACTAAACACCGGCCAAGGGCAGGTCCTCTAAGGATCTCGATCTGTATTAAAAAAACATTTATTGGTATATCCTAAGGTTTTGTACGGAATCCTCGGTATGGGAGTCCAACTCCAATTTTGCCGATTTTCTTTTTTTTTACGATGCAGTATTTTTCTTATCACTAAGTTACGCATGGATTTATAATGTGGTATTTTAACATTCATATACGCGTTGTGGCAATCGAATACTTATATTTTTACATCAGTACTTAATATTATAAATGCGAAAGTAACTCTGTCTGTCTGTCTGTCTGTCTGTCTGTCTGTCTGTCTGTTACGCTTTCACGCCAAAACTACTGGACCGATTTGAATGAAATTTGGTATGGAGATAGTTTGAGACCCGGGAAAAAACATAGGATAGTTTTTATCCGACTGCGCAAAAAGAGGTTAATGTTTTCGCGCGATAACCGACATACGCGCGGGCGGAGCCGCGCCCGGAAAGCTAGTTAATTATAATTTTGATGTTGTCCTTGTTCCAGGTACCAGAATGAATTACCTAAGAAGATCAAATCCAGAGGGAAAGATGCCCACATGATACATGAAGAGTTAGTGCAACTCATGAAATGGAAACAAGCGGTATAACAAATTTTATACATTTTACTTTTCTCTGGTTCTACTTTTTGTATACTTGTTCTATTTTTAGCGCAAATATTTTCTTAAAATATGCTTTTTTCAAACTATAAATCACCAATGGAAACCAAGCGCAACGCAGACTTGATGCGAGCAAAAAGGGGTATAAGTAAGACTATCGTTAAGTTGTATACGTATTGTCTTTGATTTTTTTCCGTCATAGTGTCTATTTGATAGATTATGGTAAGGCGTCTGAACCCGAAAGCTCAGCACACGGACTCATATGTTGTACAAGATAATAGTTTTGCTTTGAATCATCTTCATACCTTTACCTAACTTGTGGGCGGTAGTACAATATTTTTTTCTAACAAAACACATGCAAAATTTTCGGTTTTATGGCCGTCCGCCGCCGCTTTCCGGACGAAATCTTCTAAGGAATTGTCCTCGACTAATAATTCATGAGATTTGTCGTGTGTCTAATGCACAGTAATACTCAATTAATTCTGTTTAGGTCATTTTGTCAAACTTACCTAAATAATCTTAAGTTATAAATCGTAATATAATATTATTTCACGCTCTCTTTTAAAATTGATAACTATTGCGATGTGCGTATAGAAATATATCGATCATCTTTGTAAGTACTTTCACGTTGTCGTTCGATTCACGTACAATTAGATTGACATTGCATTTTCTATAGTAATGAAAACATAGGCCGGTGATTATGTATCAGCATTACCTGGAATGTCATTAAATACCTTGTTTTGTGCCTCTTTATTCGTGGCATTGGCACGGTCACTCACTTTTCACGCGGCTTGTTTCGATTCATTCAACGAACGATATATACGCTCGTATGACATTGATTTTAAGGTGTTTTCTCGTGTATGGATTTACTGTATTCATATTTTACTGTCAATGTTGACCATAGTATCTTAACTGTTTCATAATTCGTCATTTGTGACTAATTGCATCTGTTATAGGCTAGCCCATCACAATCACATAAAAAAACTGAAAATCAAAACAGAAACAAGCACTGTCGGCATCTATTTTGTTACAAAAATTTAGCCGGAAGGTACCTACCTACTTTGTGTTAAGTTGTAGGTCATCAATATATTACTATTGCATAAAAACTTATCATTCGTAATGAATGAATAGATAAAATGTATAAATAAAAAACAAGTTTGCAAGCAGAAACGAGTCAATAAACACAAGCCTTTTAATGCCGAAGTCTACTACTCCATAGCAAATTTTTCGTATAGCTTTGAACAGTAATAATAAAACACGAAACCTGCAGGTAAAAGAGACCCTTATCTCATCGCAAATGCTTATACTAATTTGTTTTGTTTGCAATATTATGCGGGTAACTCGGCTGTCCGTGAATGTATTTAAGATTAAACTATTATATACGAATATTTAAGTCGATATTTTACTCTTGGCCAACGCAAATAAACTTAGTTTTGCTTTCCAAACTGAGAATCAGCTATGGAATGATTTTTCTCCATTTAAAAATTATATTTTAACTGACTTTATATGTATAAAACTAGCCATTTTGTTTATAAATAGAACTTCACCTGATTTCATAATTTTGAAAATACGTAAACCCGGTTTTTACGGCAAATATAAACAAACACATATTGTTACTTTTATACACTATCTTTGTGTAAAAATTTGATGGGATAAGTTTAACCTCTCGTAAGTAAAATGAATATTAAATAGGAACAATTATATACGCTGCGATATGGTCTATTTGCTACTAATATTTCCCTTCGCTGAATCAATAAACTTTTGTTATTGCTAGTACCACATATTTGTATATTCTTCATAAAATATTAATGAAGTTATAAAACAGCATAAGAAAATGAGTGCGTATAATTATGACTGTAATATCCATTTTCATAATAACAAGCGTCTGTTAATGCTATCTTAGCCGTACATTATTTTCATTGCCAATTTGAACCTAATACTAAAGTGCTAAAGATCTCGATGGGAAAATTGGCTCAGCTTCACGTACGTGACTCATCGAATGCATCATTTCTAAAACATAATTCACGTTTACACCACACAGTAAATGTTTTATTCAATAACTATTTAATCGATATGGCTCTTAGCTATTTAAATAACAGCTTACATAACTTTATATTAAGATCACTTGGTCAATAAATTCTGTGTTTTCATTACAGAGAGGGAAGTTCTACCCACAGCTGTCATACCTTATAAAGGTGAATACGCCAAGAGCTGTTATGGCGGAGACTAAAAAAGCATTTAAGAAGCTGCCAAACATTGAATCAGCGATGACTGCACTGAACAATTTGAAGGGAGTTGGTACAGCGACGGCTTCAGCGTTGCTTGCTGCGGCGAGCCCAGAAATTGCACCCTTCATGGCCGACGAGTGCGTGCAAGCGATCCCTGCGATGGAAGGAAGCGATTACACTGCCAAGGAATACCTCAACTTTATAAACCATATAAGAAACGTCTGTGATAGATTAAATACGGTACGTTCACTTTACAAGTATTCTATTTGGGTTCAAGAACGGCCCGCATTTCAAGTTAAACTTTTCTTGATAAGATTAGAATCAGTTTTCTACCAGGATTATTGCAACATTGATATCAGAAAAACTGTTGAAGTGCGGGGCACTGTCTGAAATTTATTAATTTCTTTACATCAAGTATGTAGTTAGTTACAAACTTCATACAGGACTCAAGTCGGTTGAAGCTGTACATAAGTGGTCTAAAATTGTTGTCCATTACGTGTCATTTCAGTTCGGACAGCAGTCCGTGTCCAACCAAATAACCCTAATTACATTGAGTTGGAGACATTGTAAACAATTATTTGACAAAATAGCGTACAGTTGTAAAAGGAATTCCTTTGAAGCAAATTGTCTGTACTAATTTGTTGTTACAACAACTTTGAAAATAATCCTTTAATGACTACAAACTTGTACTACGAGGTGTGTACGGTTAAATATAGGTACATATGAGAGCAGTTGCCCATCTTACCGTACGTATTTAGATTCAAGCGTACGCCCAATATGTAACGCCTTCTTGAGGGGGTGACAAGAGCTCAAAATCTATTTGAACAGTAATATATATTAAGTTTGAGGAAACTGGAGAATTATATATTAATTTTCATTATATTCTATAAACACATGCTATTCTAAAAAAGCTGCTCCCTATTTTTGTTTCTCTACACAATGAATGAATATATAAAATGGCAAAGTTGATTCTAAATTTACGCTTGCACACTCGTTTTATGTAATGTATGTTCACAAAAGTATCTACTTTTTTTATCTAACCCATCGCCATTTACTATCACTGCCTCTCACCCACCCAAAAAGCCAAATACAACCAATGGTTTCAGAGTCCTTGTTCTGCTATAGTGTTAAATTATTCATATTTTATCTTCTCCTAATTTGGGAGGCACTAGTGGGACCATAAACAACACTAAAAACCTTTTAGACCAACTGAGACGAAACTATGAGCATATAAAAACCAGCCTCCCGAAGAAAAGCATAAGATACTCTATCCACATTTAAAATTTAATTCATATTCTTCTGCGCAGCGTGATAAAAGCACTCCCTGTGCTGTAACTTCGCGGAACGATCAGTTATCTGTCTTAAATGTATGTTAAAATATCGGCATATATTCTAGGAGCAAAACGGCTGCGGCAACAAATGGTCCCCACACATGGTCGAGCTTGCGATATGGACACATCACATCGTGTCAGACTTAGCGCCAGAGCTTCTCGGGAAGGAACCTGTCGTGAGGGCGCCAGCGAACGGAGACTCTCCGCTACCCAGCGACGAGAGCAACCTAGAACCGCCCTCCACAAATGGCAATGGTGAGGAATTGTTTCTCGATTTAGTTAAAGACCGACGGCAGTGCAGGATATATTGGCCCCAGCCAGAATAAGAACAAGTGGCACAAATGGTCTTCACGGCAATGTGGGTTCGAGGTTTACAAGGAATGATGGTGCACTGCCGTCAACTGCAGTGATTATGGATTCAGAGGGTCTATGGTTAGAATCCAGGCACGGCTTGAGCTTCAACGCATGGTGGTAAGGCATTTGCGATTAGGCATGGTGAATGCTCGCCTGTCTAGCTACTGCCATCAGGAAATCTAGAGCAATCAGCTGGATAGTCTTTGAAGAATTAGTATAGGGTAAATCTAGAAGTTAACTTTGTTCTCTCTTTTTAACTCTTCTTTTTAGTCTCTGTTAACCTTCAACCACGTCATCGCCATTATAACCAACAGGTGATATTCTGGCCAAAAGCTTAACCAAATATTACTATAAGAAAAAAACTATATAGCAAAAACTGTACTACAATACAGTAACTTAGTAATGAGAACCCCGGGCCACGTTCCTATGTAAAACTGCTAATGGAATAGTCTTACTTTTCAATTAACATACCACTCATATCTACACTACTTTGTCTGAAGTTAAAGGGATTTCAATTGTATTACTTTAAGCAAATCGATTTTATGAACAATCATGATCGCATCAATGAGAATTACATCAATCAATCATTGATTCCAATCATTATCAGCTGCTATAGTTGATTGAAACCTCAGTTCATCGCAGTGTCTTCGATAGTGAAGTATTTATTAACTTCTGGAAAATACCCAGAACATAATAGCCAATAGACAATGATCAAGTTGATTAGCAATAGTCATTATTGGCGCCATAAAAATAATCATGTTCATCGTTATTTTGAAACAGTTACAACACTATGTGAAATTTTTTTATTGTTCACGGCTTTGAGAAACCAAACTTAAATTCTTGCGTTATTGTAATACTAGCGACATGCCCGACACTTGGTCTGCGTGAAATTTACATATTTGCGCTACCCTTCGAATAATGGTAGTCTCCTTTTGTGTCTGTGTTAGTTATTATAGTTGAGATAAATAGGACGGACGGACGGGACATCGTATATCTCCGCTTCTATTTCTTTGGCAGTTTTTATCAAAATCTGTTGTAGTTCTCTGTGGTTCAGGTGTAAAGATTTGACGTACTTACAAACTGACGGAACAAAATACCACTTTCACATTTATATAGGGATATACACATTAATTACTATACTTACAACCCTCAGTCAAATTTACAAGTCTGATATACAAGTTACAACCTCGACACCCTTGCGTATTGGGCCTTGTATCCATACGTTAATACGCAACATCGTTATATAGCAGGTCGATTAATCGATTCGTTCGATTCGACATGCCATGAAACCATCGCACCAAGTGGGTCATCACATCACCTAGATGGTTGCCACTTCAATGTACATTACTTAGCAAGCAAGTAGCGATGCCACTTTCTGTGCGTCGAATTGAAAATGCAAAGAAGCCATTTCACTCAGGGACATTTGAATCAACATCAAGACTCGAGTGTATTAGAGTATAGATAATATACGTTGCGTACTTCAAGCAAGCTCTTGTCACAGAATAATTAAAATCGGTCAAGTGCGAGTCGGACTCGCGCACGAAGGGTTCCGTTAGTACCATTAGCTATACAACATTAGACTCCGTATTTTTACCTATTTGTGTTTTAACGTGCGCGAGTCCGACTCGCACTTGGCCAACTTTTTGTATTGTTTATTACAGCGGCAGAACTAACAGAAATACATCATCTGTGAAAATGTCAACTGTCTAACTATCACCGTTCTTGAGATTCAGCCTGGTGACAGACCGACGGACGGACAGTGAAGTCCGTAGGGTTCCGTTTTTACCCTTTGGGTACGGAACCCTAAAATAGACCTCTTGTTACAAATAGGAGCAACAGATTAACATTGTGCGCCTACTCGGTTTTTCGGCCACAGACGTGAGTTTCCACCTTAAACCAATATATTGGAAAATGGTTGAATAGATTTTGTTTAAACAGCGAAGACCTGCTTCAGTTACGAGGAAAATACGACACCCACTAGCAAATAATGTATTATCAATTCTGTGACATAGTTTCATACATAGTGTCAACATCGTATACGTAGTACGAGCTTGTACAAATATTTTTATCCTCGACACCCACGTGTTTATTCCCATGTCCAATTATACGAGCAACATTTTAGTAGGTAGCTATTATCTTGTGGAACAATTACAAAACTATTACAAACACAACATTGTTAGCATATTAGCTAAGTTATGCAAAATCAGCATATCAATTTAAATTTGTACTAGCTCTATAATTAGTAGGTAAGACTGTTTGAGTTTTTTTGCGTACATAACTGTATGCAAATATGATGATAACATTTGTTATTTAAGGACAAATTTAAGCGATGTTGTAAGTCGATGACTGTTAATTTCTGATTCATCATTACTATTGCTTATATTAACATTGCTGAGGAAGCTTATATATCTGGTTGTTACTTCTTCACGGCTGACTAAAGTACTTGTGAAATGTGACACACCTGTGCTCGGCATATGTTATAACTGCATCAGTAGTGTATTCTAATAATGGCGATAATATCAAGTATTTCACCGTGAAGTAAGAACTCAGAAAAAAATAGATGGTCCTTCGATCATAAACTTAAGTTATCGATGTGTTCTCGAATTAAAGAAAAAGTACGCATGCAAAATTTACAATGAATATTTAAGACCTTCAACTCTAAGACCTTTAACCTTCAACTCTTAAGACTTTAATCAGACATTTCAATAAAATTGTGTACGTGTTTATATCCTAAATATACTTCAAAGTCCACTGTATCGTAAGCAAAACTTCTAGAAAATAAACCATGACCTCCTTCTTTCTGATACATCAGGTAAACTAGCAGTGGACTCAGTGAACGAGGACACGCCGACGTCTTGTACGGAAGACTCGCTGGACGCGAAGGCGGCGTCGCCGGCCACCCCCGCCACCCCCGCATCACCCTCCGACAACTCCGACTCTGCGATGAGTACGCCGCGCGCCAAACGGTGAGCTTCCCTTCTTGTTACACTATACTTATAATCTGTTTAGACATTATATCTACCACAGAAAGAGTACTATGGCAAGTGACAATAAATGGCTCAGTATTTTAGTAAAGTCATGTAGTAATAATTATAAGACAAGGGTTCAGCCTATTGTATATTTTATACTAGGCGCTACGACACAAGAGTTATGGCCTACGTGGTATAATAAGAGTCCTATCAATCTATCTTGCACCTCCTGTCCTACCTACTAGGCGAGCATATTTGACAGCTTATACACATAACGTAAGGTAACATAGAGATGATAAACAAGACAAGATTAATAAAAAAACAGAGTTTATACAATGAAATGACCATCATGTTCATCCCAGCTCCAATCCCTGGGTGATACAACGATATTGTATTTTTGGACAAAATGTTTCTCAATAACCGCACTGTGAACTGTTAGTGACAACAGACTCGCCACCTACCAAGGGTCCTAAAATATTTAGCCAAATGTGAGTGTTTATATACCTGGCTACCCCATTAGGTAAATATAAAGACGTGACTATGTTTAAAAATCACCGTTGTAGAAAAAATGCGATAACTTGGTATATATCCAGTCAGTGGTATTCCAAATTTATAGAAATATTCAGTCTTAATCAATCAAATTTTATCAACAAGTAATGCAAAAACCAAACATTTATTAAATTACTCTTTGAATTTCAGCTTGCAATGATACAGAACACATCAAATATATATTTTGTAAGAATATTCCTCTGATAGAATTGACCAAGCTACATACAAGAAACAGCAACACATTTAACTCATGACATACTATGACACTCAACTGCGTACAATACTGCTCTTGTCACTTCAATGTACATTCTGCAAGAACAAAGCTACATTGAATCCCTGACATGTCTATAAAATACCGGTCAAATGTCTATCAAGTAGCGAGCCACAAATGAATAGTGAATAATGATCTACAGAATGAACACTTGTGTGGATCAATGTCATTTCTGACAAGGCTGCCATACTGATCACTGTTTTGTTTATTGTAGACATTAGAAGCTAGGATAAATCTGGATACGAATGCATTCGTACTGTGTCTATTCGTATATACGAAATATTCTCGAACTTTATTGATATCTCCGTAATATTTTTATTTATATTTAAATTCCTGTTGTTACAGTATATTGTTCATAATCAAATTCACAGTCAAATCTTACAATTTACTACGTTTACTCCATCTGTTCTGTTGAGTAGTTCAACTCAGCCCATATTTATATTTTTTTTATCCATTCTATGAAAGGCAATTACGAAATGTATCATCAAATTATTTTGTTTTACAACCACATAGGATAAAATAATATAAGCATCATCCATCACGCATCCCAAAGTAATGAAAATACAGTTTTAAATTTTAGAGATGTAACCAAAATTCTTAGGACATTTAAGTCCTTTGCATAAAGAGAAAGACTATAGCCATCTTCCGGCCGCGAACACTGGAACATAAAAGCATCGCATTGTCACGAATGTGGATATCCTCAAACGGTTCACTAGATATTTTTAGGTCTCATGTATCGGGAGAAAGCTTAATGACCTGGTAATAATAGACCTACCAGATTTAAGTTCAATTCTCTGGATTCATACTTATAATTTCTCGAAGAAAAAATATTATATTGTAAAGTTTAAACGTAACGGCTCTCGGCAACAGATTAACGAAGCAATAGTGAAATAATCCCTTTTAATATTAAAAATTATCTCGTATAATGTATTCAAAATGACTAAAGCAATGTAATGTTTATTGCAGACAAATAGAGGAAGCTAGTTCGGAGGAGAACTCCCTTGGCGACTCTTTAGATGCGCCGGCGCCGAAGAAACTCCGAGAAGCCACGCACTGACACCTGCGCACTCCCACCAAACCCTCGTGCGCCTATAAATAGCTTTCTAGACTAAAATATTGTACCTAGGTAATTTATTTTTCAATTCCGTTTAATTTTAACTTAGACTAAGTTTAAGAATACCGATCGGTTTTGTAAGTTTTATAGGGTATTAATATTTTGGATGCGTTTCGATGCGCTCGCCGGGCGCCCTCGAGTGTATGAGATTGTACAATGTTTCGATGTGAGTGTGTTCTCTGAGCGGCCCGCGAGGGGGCCCAGTGTTAGGTTTTGTTTGTAATAAGTTTTTAATGTTTGAACGTTCGCATCCCGCGTGACATTCCAATAATTGTAAACACGTATCGGCGGCGAGGCGTGAAGGGGAAGGTGAGGGAGGGGGGAGAGTCCGCAAGGACGATAGGGTTGTCAGTCGCCGCAATGAAACCGGACCAGCATAGTGAGTATCCCTATGCAGATGCCTTGACTAGGCCTTTGTGGCCGTCACACTCAACAATGCCTTATGACACAGTCTGCCCGCAGAGTTTATAATACAAGATAATACAAAGGTCGTGTTACCCGGGCACCGGGCACACGGGCCCACAATGTAGTTTTTATTGAACAAATATAAGATATTAATTTTATAATGTTGAGTTTTTCATTCACCCTGTCCTACTCGGTCAACTTAGCAGATCGTGCAAAAGTTACCTATAGTATCCAAAAAGGCCAAATATCAAGTTTGATTCAAAAAACTAGATGTTCCTAATAATGGGCGATGCCCCGTCCACCCACTGCACTAGAGTTGGAACCAAATCAACTGCCTCATCGATATTACAAATAATATTTATTTTTGCTAATAACTAATTGATAAGATATTCCTTTATTCGCAATAAACGTGAGTATTTCATCTATGTATATGTAACAATGAATTCGTTTATAATGTCAATGTCAAAAACATAAATACAAAAATAATAAAAACATACACACAAAATAAAATTTTCAGCAAGGTCAAAAATATAATTAGTTAATCAAATAACCCGCCCCTCATTGTACCTGCAAAGGTGCCCATAACGCTGACTCCGTTGCCTCGTTGGATTGCGATAGCCAACCTTTGCACCAGGTTCAAGCCGGAGCGGGAGTCACTAGATTTTTCCCTTAATCTGAGCCCTAGTTGGTGAACCAAGCTTTTTGCGTCTGCGTCCCAGCCGCTCATCGTCTCCACTGCCAATGGTACAAACAAGTATTGCGCCTCTAAATCCGCATACTTGTGACGCTTTTTAATAGCCGCGTCCTCGGCTGCAGCCGCTGCAGAGAGGACAGTACGACCAAGGTGATTGGGAGCGACTAATTAATTAGGTATCATTTGTGAATATTGACATTGTACATATGTTGATGCCATACGGCGAGGTACATTCACTGGGCGAAACATCTTATACCGTTATTATAATAACTAAACAAAGCGATAGTATTAGTTAGCTATTTCAATATTCACAACATAGGTAATCGCAGTAAATAACACAACATAGGTAATCGCTCATACATACTTTTATTTACAGAGAAATAATCGTGGATACATTTTAATTGAGCTTTGGCCCGACAATAGCATAATCATAATCGAAAAGGTTTAATGATCACACTTCTTGATAGGTCTTTCAGTCCCTAATTATTATAAATACGCAATTCATAAAACCTACAACACTGGTTGATAAAACGATACATTACCATACATATTTTATACTGATGACAATAACAATAAAATACAATGGAACAATGCAACAATCGAACAATGTTTTTCGTTTAACTCACATGATGTTGGCACTATAAACTCTGGCACTTCACGTTTATTTTAACAGTCATTCACTATTCTCGCACTCTCTGGAACTGAGCACTCATAATGACTAGCTTTCCGGGCGCGGCTCCGCCCGCGCGTATGTCGGTTATCGCGCAAAAACATTAACCTCTTTTTGCGCAGTTGGATAAAAACTATCCTATGTTTTTTCCCGGGTCTCAAACTATTTCCATACCAAATTTCATTCAAATCGGTCCAGTAATTTAGGCGTGAAAGCGTAACAGACAGACAGAGTTACTTTCGCATTTATAATATTAGTACTGATATTATTATATTTATAGCTGGTAGGTTGCTGATGGTAAGTGATGATATGGTAAAAGATGTTGTTCAGGTTAACCTAGAATAACTGGCACTCAAGGACAGCTGCCGAAACACACAGGTGCTGGGCGACAGATTTTACACTTGAGGGCATTCGCAAAATGCCCTACCTACCAAAAAAGTATCCTTCCAATCCACCGAACAGCGCAGTGTATTTTCTTAGAGGTCAAAACAAAACTATTATTGTGTTGTTAAGCATCTAGGATAGAGTCATGAGTATCTGTAAAGAAACTCTTTATTGCTGTGCATCAACATCTGGTACATGCGATAAAAGATCTACCTTCTCGCAGCAGTTTTCTGTCCAAATTATTTAACATAGTGATTAAAGTCAAAATATCGAGGACGATTGGCTCCGAAATCCTCTTGCAGTCTTCAATGCTGCGCCTCAACATCTTGTTGTAAGTGTTGGTACAGTGTAGCAGGTCTAGTCCCAGCCGCCATTCTCCCGGCGAAGTCCGCCCTAAGCGCCGGTCTGGGCGCACCTAATAATGCATCTAGAACATTCCTCGGGACCCAGACATCGCTGCTCCCACCATTACCAGCCCCGACTGGCGACAGAGGCGAGTCAGTAGTCGCTCTGATGACTGTAGCTCGAGATTCTCCTGCAAAGATACATTTTCACGTCATAGAATACAAACATACCGTACTGAATTTATCTTTGATAACACCTACACAGACTTGTTTACGCTCGGGTTAGCGAGTCATTCCTATGTTAAATTTTGATGGGGTAAGTTATGGAAACATGGTAAGCACATCATCACGCCGATACGTAGAACTGACAGATGCGGGTTCGATTCCTGCTCGAGATAAAAAAAAATATGATAAGATATTGTAAATATGTCATAACTGTTTAATATATTCCATATAATAGGGAACGAAAATATTGCCATCTACTGGACACTGGTTTAGATTTCCGATTGGAACTGTTTGTTTTGGAAGAAACCCCAATTGACTGACCGACCCGGGGATCGCCACGTCATAGAGATTTCTTTAAGCCACTTGACCAACAAAGAAGTCTAACAGACAAACAGAAGCTAGACCACACAAATACACTGTGTCGCCCTTAGGGCAATTGACACCAACCATTCCAATATTTAGAAAGTGGTTAGCGTAGTGAAGTCAAGTATCTAACCACAGCGATAATGAAACACTACTCTTGTTTCAAAGTTTACGTAAATTTGATACATAGTAACTCATATGTAGGCAATGTCATTAAATATATCCATATCATATATGTATCCACCACTGTCGTTTAAATAATTTTGGTGAGAGATGATGGATAAAATCAAAACGGTAATTGCAAATAACTTGATCTATAATTATAAAATATAGGAGTAAATTCAGTAATACTCTATTAAATAGGCATATTAATGAGAATTTTTAAAATGATATGTATAACAAATATGTAACATAGAACTATTAATATATAATATTATTAAGTATATGTATTATGTATAATATTTATTAGGAATACTGACGGTTTCGCTATACAAACTAACGTAATTTTCACTCATTTTAGAAAGTAATTAAGTGAGATAGCTCCGACTATAGTTTCGAATGTGTCGGTTGGTCTTATTCAAGGAAAGCCAGATAAGAGAGCGCGAAGGGATACGTAAAAGCGAGATTCTCGAGCTCTCCTTGAAAAATACATCCTGTATTATTTACCCAATTACTGATGGTTCTTTACGTCGCTTTTTAAATAAATTATGAGATTTCTTATATCAGGTCATTTTCTGATCCAGGTTAAGTTTTAATACCCATAGCAAGCGTACGCATATTGTATTTGCTTTTGTATTTAAAAACTTAACAGACAGTATAATACGTTATTTTTCAAACTGAAGCGTTAATCGTTATTGAGTAATAAAAATATGGTAAAAAAAAAGCTGTTGCGGTGATGGTTAAAAGGAAGAAAGCCAGTATCCACTAAAATGCGAGATGAGCGTAGATGTCTTCGAGTTCTAATATAGCAAAGTGTCAGTAATTGACAAACTTCAAATAATGGTTTCGTGTTTCCACTTGGTTTTGAACATATTATGCTACTTAATGAATGATGAAAACAGATGCGCAAAAAGATATTTATTGCAAACCTTATACTCCAGGATATTTATAATAATAATGATGCGTATAATTTTCTATTAGTAAATAATAACAATATAGGTAACAAAATATTGTGGTATGTTTAAAATATATATCACTCCCTGGTCTGCATATAGAAGTTTTAGTTGATACTGGCTTTAAGGAAAGGATAAGGAAAAAGCTGCAACGAAAAGTAAAACATACACAGAAATTTAGTAAAAGCAAGCAGAGCACCTACCTTGTTAGCTGTTACATTTCTATATCCACATAATTCCACAATGCAGGACAGACTACTTTATCTTTCAACGCTCACTTTAACCAATTTTAAGCTTTCATGCAAAATATTTTTCACACAACTTTTGGCATCAGCACAAAACACATCAGATACTAAATTAACATTCCTTTTTGCCACTCACTCATAAACACGAACAATGAAACATAATTAGGACGATTGCGGAAAGCGTTAATAAAAGAACTGACCGCATATTAACTTGTAGACGACCGTATCGAAGTATAATCGTAAACGATCACCTGGTTGATAACTTTTGATAATAGACTTTACGAAATTTTGTTTCATGTAATTTCAACGTTATAGGATCCGCTGTTTTTAAATTTATTTTTTTTTTCTTCCAAATTATATAAGCTATGCCCACAATCTCACCTGATGAATAGTGACGATGTGGCCGAATATGGAGCATGGTTGTCTAAAAAGTATCTGTTCACTCTAGGCATGAAAACTCCCACGTTATAAATATCAAGAAACGCAATGTATTCCTTAGATTACACATGGATAAATATAACGAATGTATTTTTCCAAGGGCTAGAGAGCTTACTGCTTAGAGTTATTCTTATTCATTATATGTACTAGATTAGACGTAGTCATTATATGTACTAGAAATGGCTATATTTGAAAAAAGTTATCCTAAAATGGTTCCAAAACTATCTGACCGTATAGAAAGAAACCGCCGCGCCGCGACAATAACATAGCATGTAAACAAACAGGCAAAACCGCTCTTCTTCAAAAGAGTGCAATTTGCATGACCCCGCGTATTTACAATAAAATCCCAGTCTTTAAAGGACTTAAGAATTAACATATTTAAAATTAAATTAAAAAAAAATCTTGTCTATAAATTATATTATATTGTAATATCAATTACTTTTTAGATGACAAATTTTTATTATAATTTAAGTGCCATGACATTGTTATTTTATTGCATGTACATAACTAGTATCTTATTTAATTCAAATATTATTTAAAACATAAAATAATTTAATGACATTCTGACAAATATATGGTGATATTGTAAATGATGTTTTATGTTAATGATTTTATGATATAAATTTCGAAAATTGTAATGAATTTCACAATAATAATTTATAATGTTTTATTAATTTGGTTGCCCCATCTCAAAAATTGTACGCCTTCATACGCAAAACATGGTGGGACTAAATATTGAAACATGAACATTCCATGTGCTAAAATCTGATTTTATGCATCATGTAAGTACCCATTTTTTGAGCAATAAATATATCTTTATCTTTAAGAGTTTATACAATGTTCGGAGCACGCGTCTAGATAGGGTAGTTTTGCACAGTGACAACGCAAACAATACGTGTGGTACGTACCGCGAACACGGTAACAAGCTCAAAATAAATATTTCATAACGGTCATTCACCCCTTAAAATACTTTTTTTTTCGAATATCGGAAAATTACAACTTTCAAGTAGTAAATCCGTCACTTAATATCACTTAGGAGTCAAATAGAAAATTTGTCACTAAGTGTCACCTAAGAGTGTTCCGGCAGCAGTCCTTGAGAGCCTATTCAATTTCATGCACGTCACCGTCAGCCTCACATATACAGTATCTGTTATAGGCAGAGGTTGCCGCTGAACTCAGGAGATCCTAGTGCTAGTTCCGACACATGGTGTTTCAAAATTTTTTCGCAGTATCGTTTCGATTGGCATTATTATTTAACTTATTTTTTTAGTCTGCTATTTAAGTGCATCAGCGGATTCTTGTATAGTTGCCAACAGCCATGCTTTACTGGGCATCTTTCGCCCTAACACTTCTAACGTCTGCCAGTATACATTTATTTTCATAATACCGTGTTTGGCTACATATAAAAATATTAATAAATAAAGTATTAATTCTATGTAGGATAGACGTACACTCGTTGAACAGACATTGGGCACGTCACACATCCAGCGGTCCAGGGGCCAAGAATTGTGTAATAATTTCAGTCAAACTCTTACACAATTTTTCCAAAATCAATACGCATTCATTAAATTTTATAATTTAAAATTAAATTCATTAATAGTAGTTTATGCAACTGTCATATAATAGAGGGTATTAAAACATGAGTGTAGTTTTAAAATAAGATTACACAAGTGTTTTAATACCTAATTTTATGCAGTTGCATACACTACTTTATTTAATCTCATGGCTTGGCATGGTAGCTACAATCAATAAAATGCAATATAAAAACCAGCGCGTTGCGCGCGCAGCACGCTCACCAGACATAATATGTACCTACTTAAATTGAATTGAAACCTCCTTGGTCGGGACTCATTATACTTGAATAATTAAAAAAAATTTTAAAGCATTGTTTTGTTAGGAGAATAATGGTTTAATTATTTTTTTTATTTTCTTTAAGATGTATGTACATAAAATAAGATGCATGATTTTCGTTAGACAATAAAGCCGCAGGTAGTATGTAGTCAAAATACCACAAACAGATTATGTAAGGGAAAGTACACATAACTAGCAGCTAAGCTAATATAACATAACTACGAGTGATTAGTGATCATGAATAAAAATAACATAAGCAATTAGTAAATCTGCATCCAAATGAATTAGCTTTCATGTGCACGATGCAACGTTATAGTATACTATGCCAAATATGCAAACATACTTTCTTTATTGCTATGGATTAATATTATAACCCTATACCATAATAGGTAGGATTTAAACCAGCGCCGCATGATCAGCTTCGAACACTTGTAGGAGCAATTACCACTTTAAACCATTTCCATCCCCATGGGAACCAGGCTGTAAGTGCACCCTCCCACATCTTCTTGGGAAATTCGTAAGTAGCGACATAGGGAAAAATACCAGGTGGGTAACAACGCCTTCTGAAGGAATGCCATCTTACAATGCGATCCACAAAGCGTTGGGATTGTGGCCCCTACTAATGGTTATTTAATTCAGCAGTGGACATTTCGTTTGATCTAATGTTATGTAGAATATTTTCCGATAGCTTACTCTAATTGTGCCAAGTATTAAAATGCCAAAGCAAAGTAGTGTTAACGCCAAAAACATTTCATGCCGAGTTTAGTAAACAATGCTAGTTTTCTGGTATACCCATACATATTTTCTAAGGGCTCAAGAAGTACTTGAGATCATGTAAGGTTATGAAGAAGGAACTTACCGTCAGTATTGTGGTTGTTATGCGATCGGCATTCGAGTAGCACGCGTAGTAAAGTCCGGTGCGCGGGAGACGCAGAATGCGCTCGAATCAGCCCTTCCAACTCGCCCCAAACTTGACGCCATTGCTCTTCGCGCCGAACGCTTGATTTCCCCCTGAAAAATATTATTGAGGAACTTCAGAATCCCATTATGATGCTAAGCAACGCCACCTTGAGGCTCTGGAACTTCATTTTATATGACTTATATATATGTAAAGATGAGGCCCCAAACTTAATGTATGGATAAATCACGGTATCTAGCTAGAACAAAGAATTAACGACGATTGCCAACGTTACGTCGATAGTACATGAGTAGATAAAGATATATCGCTGTATATCTGCTAGCTAGAACATAGAACTTATGACGATTGGTAATTATAAGTCCATAATGCCTAAGTTGATGAGTATATACACGACTGACATAATATGACTGATAAATGCTTCCGAAAAAATAGAGCCATCTAACTGAAAACACGGATAAATAACGATATATCGGCTAGCTAGAACATAGAATATAAGGCGACTGGCAATGCTAAAACGATGGTGCATGAGTCGAAAATAATGAGTTGATGAGAGTCATATTATGCTATACCACACCAAAATTTTATTAAATTAATTTATACCCTACTCTGGGTGATATCTTTACCCAGGGTAGGGTATACATTAATTCAATTACATAGGGTTAATTTTTAAGGTTCCGTACGATAAAACGGAAACCTTATAGGATCACTTTGATGTCCGTTTGTCTGTCAAGACCCTTTTTCTCAGGAGCGCGTGGAGGTATATCAAGCTGAAATTCATATCAAATACTCAGGTCTACTGGCCATTGGAGCTATGATAAAATAAATCTTCTAAGCCAACGCAATCAAAAGATACAGCCGTTCATGCCCCAAATTTTCACTTCCCGTGAACTCAGAATCATGAAATTTGGTACGAAGCAACGTCTTATAGCACAGATACCTAAAGGACAAATTGCGAAATGCATAAATTTTTAATTACTTACACCATAAAATAAAAATGTTGTTATGGATTTCATTTAGCAAAAAAATACCATAACTTTTACTTATATACCTACAGGTATGTACGGAACGGTCTGCGCTCGAGTCTGACTCGCACTTGATCGGTTTTTTTTAATAACATTTTGGTATCGTATAGAATATTTGGAGTAGCCATTCTATGGCACTCATCAACTGATGCATTATCGATATAACGTAGCAAATCGTCGAAAATCCTATGTTCTAGCTAGCCGATATACGTTATTTGTCCGTACTTTAAGGACGAGAACATTGTTTAGCTGCTAGACCATGACCAGACACTGACAAACCCTGAGTTGTTGGGTTAGTTTCTTTCACCACACATGATATAAGATCCAATATCACATGTGTCTGTAAATTCTTAGATATCCCTTCTGAAGGTGCTTGACAGATAAATAAAGACAATGATGCCGTGTAATAGGACTAGTCACTATATTCTACAGTTAAGACAGCTTAAAAACTTTTGAATTGACGAGTTTCCCATCGCCACTCCGATCCCTGGTTTTTTAACTCCTAGATTTTTTAGACCCTACCTTAGATGCTTGGCGGATAAACTTCACATTTTCTAGCTGCTATGCCATAGCACTAGACGCTAAAGTTTATCGGTGGTATGTCAAAAATTAAGTTGATGAGCTTCTTCATACCTCAGATTGGTAGGTAGCTGCGTCGATGGGAACTCATGCCTTGATTCCATGCCCAATAGAGAGAGGAGTACATTCCGACATGTCTCCACTTCGTCGTCTGTAAGGGACTCTTGTACGACCAGTCTTGTTAATGGCTCCATTACCTAATAAAATATTAATCGCTATACAAAACTCAGTTCAATAGCCTAAATTAAGTAACTTTGTAGTAATTAATATGGGACGTTCTAAGAAGAAAATGTGACAGCTACTGAACTTATGTTTGACGTATCATGTATCCATTGATAAATTAAGTATGTGTCGATCAGAGATAAAAAAAGACACATTATACGATCGGATTGAGCAGTTAGTAAGACATTATGCTGTTAAAAACATTACAACACGATGTCAATTGTTCGAATAATCAATGATTCGCATCAACTTCTTTGTACAATTTATAGATACATAGATACTAGAATGAAATTACAGTCGACTCTCGTTAATTCAAACTTGCGATAGTTCGAACCTCTCTATAAGTCAAAGTTATCACGAGTTCCCTAGAAAATCTCTTTATATTTCGAACTAAATCAATACATTTTTATGCACTTGGTAATTCTAACTAAAAAATCAACGCTACGCAACAAAATGACGCGTTTATTCTAACTTATCGGCGTCAAACACTCAACAATTCGTAAAGAATATGTAACTTGATCCTCTTATAAACAAGTCCGAGTGATCCATCCCGCCGCGGACACGTCTTAGTACATTGCAGAACAAGTTCAAGCTTGTATCATCGTACACGAGCCTTTGTTTCGGTAATGGCACCAGCCGATAGCGCAAAAAAATAAATATTCGACGATCAATGGAGGAGATTTATAATTCTGAAGGTTTGAATGAAATTAGTGAGTCAGATAACTTTTGGGTCCATCTATTGAAAACTGAAGTCTTTTGCGAGCTGACTCGTTTTGCCCTATCTACGCTGTCTCTACCCAATGTGAATGCTGACTGCGAGCGACTTTTTAGTTAAGTTTAGATAATAAAAACAGACATGCGAAACCGAATTACTGTGGAAACTGAACGGTACCCTACTCGCTGCAGAGAGTACGAGAGTTCAAAATTAACGCATTTTCCAAGTTCCAACACGCGTCAGACAACGTGTTGGAAACTGCGTCATTTTTGAACCGTCAAAGAAAATGTATAGCCATATGACTAAATAAAAATCTTGTAGCAATCTAAGGAAAAACGACGTCAGTGAGGATGAGTGATATCATATTTGAAGATGTAAACTAAGACTAGAAGTAACTTACCATACTACTTATAAGTATGTAAGTTATCTATTTTTTATCAAAATATTGTGTTATTTTACATGCTCAATAAAAAAGATTTAACTTTTAATACATAGTAATGGTTTTTTTTAAGCAAACTTGCAAAAGAAGAACTACCTATGTAAAACGTCTTTTAAATGCTTTCTTCTTATTTTCATCACATTTTACAAGTATTTTTTGTGTACGAGGTTCGAAAGCTAAAATACGAGATTCTATCTGCTTCTGTACGCGGAAAAAAATTCAAATGTTGGCAACCCTGGTAATGATTAGTTTGACATACACTTCCGAACGCATTGGTTTCAAATATTTCGAACCATTTGATATTTGAAACACTCGATAATTCGTAACGTTTTAAGAGTCCCTCAACTTTCGAATTAACGAGAGTCGACTGTATTTACATAATACCAAAATATTGATTGTTACAAATCTTTGTATTTCTCTTTGCTATCTTTTTCTTTGTCTGTATGCTACAATGTCACATTATACTAAGGCGGGTCAATATTATTGGGCACTTCTAACAAACCCATATATACGTACCGAACCCAAGTTGAATATTAGCGTAGAAGATATGGTAAGCGGCCAGTACGTCGTATGTCGCTGCAGCCTAGCTCTGGCCCTTGCATTAGCTCCTGGACCTCGTAACGGATGCAGTCGATTTTGTTGCATTAGCGCGCCAAACTCTTTTATTCTGGAAAAAAAAGGGAATAGAAAAAATCGTATGTGTAGTATGCCAGTGGCAGGCATTTATATATGTTATGAAATCATATGATATATGACTGGTAGATAATGCTTTAGCATTAAGTCCTCCTTTCGTACATATTATGTTTTTTGTGCAATAAAGTATTAAATAAATAAATAAATATAATATTCTTCTTCACATAATTATATACTTCATATAACAAAACTTTTTATATGTCAAACGAATTTCCACTGCATCAGGTAGTCTTTCCAAGCAAAATTAATTCTTTTCAAGTTTATGTTCGTATTTTTTTTCTAATGGTTAGTTTTGTGTCTGTTACATATAATTACAAATTCTGAACTGTAAACATCTGTTATCAGTGCCCGTGAAGATGAAAGTTACTACGTGAGATTGTGACGGAATAAGCACGAGGCCTGCTTGGTGTTAAGCGGTAACCTCTGCCTATAACAGATACATTTCGTGACGAACTGCATTGAGCCTTCACCCTGAGACGTTAAGTTATTAAGTGTGCCTTTAATTTCATACTTTCATGTGATGATTAATATTAAATTTAAGACAGCATAACGGGGCAATGCTTCCAACATGCTGGGCACGCTGCCAACTCGTAGTTGGCTGGAGCATTTGGACTGCCCGAGAGTCTGCAATGACTAGTAGGTTGTCTAAATGCTTTCAGTGTAGTATCTGTAGTGTTATATACATAATATAGTTCGTAGTATTTTGTAAATAAAGGCATTATACGAAAATAAAATAAAAAGTTTTGAAAAAAAAGTTAAGATAGCCTGTACCAAGAACTCTCTATCGCTAAAACTTAGTATCTATTATTAAGTATACAACGAGAGACGAATTACTTAGCATTCCATGGATTCACCGTGCGGGTGCCGGGTCCATAGCGTGGCAGAGGAAGAGACTAGAGGGGCCTGGGGCTTGCAACCCAGGAGCAGGGTTATGAGGCCTCTTTATGATATATCAATGTTCCCCTTCCCGCTCGAGCCTCCTCCTCTACCTAACCAAATTTGGTAAGATGCTACTAATGCCGCCTTAGATACACGTTCTAGGATGGAAGTTACGGTTGTTCTTGGCAGGCCAAGGTCTTTATATAGGGATTTCACTGGTACCTTTGCTCCAACTTCTACAGCATACAAATTAACCACATAACCGTTTTTGGTTAATTCATTTGTTAGGTCATAATATTTGTCCATCAAAAGAGTCCAATCGGGAGCTGCACCTATGATGGAGTAAAGCTTGGATTTAGATTTTGTAGATGACCCTTTTTTTACAAAATCGACGTGTCGTTTGTTCATGGTCAAACCTTTTTTGCTCTTGCTACCGATTGACTCACCGCTTCTCGCATGATTTCGAGGACTATCATGGCGACATGAATAATGACCCCTATCAAGAAGCACCTTTCATCCTACCAGTAAGTGCCTTGCTGTACCTATCGCCTCCCGACAAATGCCGCAAGACTTTTCGGTGGTTTTCCCCCATCTTACTAAGTAACTTTGGTCTGGGAGGGTCATCTGAAAGGCGTTTAAATAAAATTTTAATAAGGCAGGTGACCAATCGTATTTCAAGTTACGCCACTTTAACGCCAGATGTAGACCCCCCAGACATATTGTCGTCTGGGGGTCCGTACTTCCAAACACAATATTTTAGCTGTTCAATAATCGCTCAACATATCCAAAATTCCTTTGGTAATTTTATGAACAACAAAACAACATTTGATTAGCATATGTAGTTTCTTCAAATCACAATCTATGTATATCTATTTAATAGTAGATGGGAGATCATCTTTATGACATTACGGCGGCACTAAAACGGCAACAATTTCAGCCATTAACCGGTAAAGTGGAAAGGTATGATCCATTCTAAACAATAGCTAATAATTTAATAATACCACAATATTACCTATAATCTGTAACGCGTCCCCCTATTCCTTCTGAAAGAGCGGGTGGATCGTCGTAAGGTGTTCTCCCTCCGATCGCACCGATCCACAGCTCACCACCTTGTGCAGCTAAAACATGAGAGGCCGCTCTGCCTCCGCCCTTCCTGTAAAGGAGAAAAAATAAATTATATTTCTGCCACATCGAGCTTTAATTCGTTTTTATCAGTCTTTTGTAATACCTTACATATTCTACGGTAGTGCCATTTTTTCCAAAGAATTTCGAGAAGATAATACGTGATATTAGTGTCTGTCAAATGTAGTAAACACGAATCAGTGCAACAAGTTTTAAGTCAAACATTACTTGAGATAATGAATTGGACGGAAAATAATAATTAATATCAATAAAACAAAAATAATTCACTTTAATTCATACAATGCTATTCCAATAAAACTTGACATAATTTATAATGATCAGAAAGTTGACAAAGTTGAATCTATTATTTTTTTGGGATTATTAATAGTTTCAAACCTAAATTGGAAACTTCATGTAAATGCAGTTTGTCAGAAACTATGCCGTTTTGTTTTCGCTCTCAAGAAACTGATGCAGACAGTTTCTGTAGAAGCAGCGCTAGCAGCTTATGATGGCTATATGTCGTCAGTCCTCAGTTATGGCCTTATTATGTGGGGAAACTCTGTTGATTCGGATGCTGCTTTTCAACTACAAAAGAGGTGCATCCGAGTTATAAACAAGGCATGGTTTTTAGACACTTGTAAGCCTTTATTTAAAACATTTAAAATACTTACACTACCATGTATTCGAGAATTGTGTCACATTCAACTTATTTCAAAAAACGCAGTGAGGTCTTCACACGACAGAAAAAGGCTATATATGAAAACCTCTTGTATCATCCTCCATGTCATAAAAGGATCTATGAAAAGAATATTTACAATATGTGTATAACAAATTACCAAATGAGTTAAAACTTCTGCAGGGCAATGTATTTAAAAATAAATTGACTTATTGGCTGTTGTGTTAGACAAATGTTTTTAGACTGTGTCTGAATATTTGAAAAGCTTGACTTTATTTACTACTAGCTTTCCGGGTGCGGCTCCGCCCGCGCGTATGACGGTTATCGCGCAAAAACATTAACTTTTTTTGCCCAGTTGGATAAAAAATATCCTATGTTTTTTCCCGGGACTGAAACTATTTCCATACCAAATTTCATTCAAATCGGTCTAGTAGTTTTGGCGTGAAAGCGTAACAGACAGACAGAGTTACTTTCGAATTTATAATATTAGTACTGATTCTATTTTATTTGTATTTTAACTTTATTATTCGTGTATCTATATTTGTTTTAGTATTTGTAAACTAACCTAATATTTGCACGCCTGTTTGCAGGCAGAATACAATTGTCAATACAAAAATATTTGTATTCTAAATATTATGGAAGTATTGTATTTTAGCAAATAAATGATTGATTTGATTTGATATAATGTAGGATTTGGATAAGGGAGCAACCGGAATTCAAAACATTAGCAATCAAAAAGGATTTTTGATATTGCTGTTAAGCTACGACAATTAATTGTATTTTGGATCTCACAATATTCCTATTTTTTCAATTTTATTTTATGTATAAAGCTCTTGTATGCTAATTAAGCGGATCTAGTGAATAATTTTTAATACATTTGACAACACATTTAATGACCTAGAACCACAAGAAAATAAATCATTTATCATTATCATTATCAAAAAAGGTCAAAAGCTCACGAAGATCCAGAATAAGCCATCGCTTAAAAGTTTTTTTTAGATTCTTTATTGCACATAAACAGTACAGACAGAAAATAATTATAAAATGTGTACAAAGGCACGCTTAACCCTAAAAGAGTTCTCTTCCAGCAAACCTTAGCGGAAAGAGAAATATTCATTGTAGGTTTCCACTGTGTACATAAAATTAATTATAAATAGGCATATATATTTTTCATTTAAATAAAATTGTGTAATAAAATGTAACATATATATTATTGTATATAATAATTAACTAAAATATCAACTATACTAACAATACATATAATAAATACAAAATAAACTTACACAAAATACATACTTAATAACAAAATAAGTTGAGTGAACACGCAGGCGTACTCATGAAGACAGATTAAAAGGCATTGTTAATCTAGTTACAAGTTGATAAGGGGCGTTTTTTACATGCAATAAATTAATTAGTTATTATTATTTTTCAATACAATTACCAATACTTAGCTCAAGGTTAATTACCTATTTAGTTGAGTGCAAGATCACATGATTCTACTCGGATTTTAGAGTAATTCTGAGTGTTACTACTAAAGTCAAAATAGTTTATTCAATTTAGGCATCTACGACACTCTTACGAATCTCCTTCCGATATATTTTTTTTAATTACAAGACATTTTTGTACGGTTTATGAAATACCATATGACCGTTTTAATGGTTTTGTTTTTCTTGAAACATCTAGATAATATACAAAGTAATGGCCATTTAAATATGTTCTATTCGAGTTAAGTTGATTAACCGATTTTTAATTCGATTATTCAATGACTTTCGGTCTATAACACAGACGTAGCGCTTAAATACTCACATAAGTCAACTACTACATATGGTATTTAAGATATTTATTGGTGTCAATTCCATACAATTTCTCTGAATTCTGGTAAGTAGTTCTGTTCATACTAAAATCTAAATTCGTAGAACATACAAATTAAATTATGGTACATTGTTCTTATTCTGTACACAAATAACAGAATAAAAACTACCATAGTTTGGAGAGTTAAAAATTGAGTATTTTTGTAATTACCTTTAAATGACGACAACATTACGTGGTATTAAAGATTAAATCATTATTTATTAAATAGGCATAGCATTAAGTTTTCCTATTATTTTAGAAACCCTCAGTGTAACATGCTCGATGTCATTGTAATGCAAAAGTTGATATAAATGTTAAAAAAGACGATCGAAAATGCATCGTTTCATAGTTTCCAGTTACATATTAGTTGCATTATAAGGATACGCATCGACCAAACAAACGAATTGAAATGGGTAAGAAACTTACTTGGGTACTTCGAGCGTGACCGATCGTCCGTTGAGTAAGAAGTTGACTAAACACGCAGAAGGACGCGACGCGACGTCGGATGGCGTGACTCGCCACAGCGGGCCGCTACACCCTCCCGCGCCGCCTTCCGCTCCTCGGGGAGTCCACCAGCGAAGCACCACCTAGTATATTATGCGACTTACTTCAATGTCTAAGGCTTGTATTAATAAATGCATCTCAAGGTTGAGATAGATCTTAATATGCAGTTTTGACGTTTCATATAATTATATGGAACATAATATGCCGAAAACAGCATCTTATGAACGATCCCATCACTGAGCAAGTAACATTTTAAATGCAATAGACGAGAAAGGGATGCAGCAAAGGGATTTATATGAGCCTTAAATCTCATTCCTCTTCACCGCAAACTGAGTGACTGAAACTTTCCTAATAATGATAAATAGAATAAAGATTAAATTTCGAGATTAAGCAATAAAGCAGGTTTTAAATTATTTCGGAAGACCCGCAAACTACGTCAAAATAGAGTAAACGCAAAAATTTTTGACTCGCAGTAATAAAAAATAAGGTTATAAGCTTTGAAAATACAAATGTTTTTTGTATCTCCCTAAGGTACAAAACCTTTTGCTGTATTATTTTTTATTAAGTTTGCTATAATAACATAATATATTATCTGAAACTTCCACCCAACTAATAATAGGTATTACACTAGATAGGTACAATCTTATAAAAGACGAACAGATCATATAGGTTTGTTAAATGGCTCCCACTTTTTGTATGGAATCCTAATTACTTAATCAAACGTTTACTTCCATAATTATTATTAAAAATACATAATTACCGATTCGAGCGCTTCGGCAGCAGTTTGTGCGGCGCGCAGCCCCGCGTGCGCATCCGCAGAATGAATGATCTCTACGTCATAGTTGGCACTGGAGCTCGCATTTTGTTCTTCCTGTAAATCATAGCCGTAGTACATATACATGATATTTGATAATAATCACTTAATTATTTTCTACGTGGATGCTCACCAAAAGGAAGAAAATATCTACTTTTTATTCGAATGGTATTATATAAAGCATCCGTCCTATGAGTCGGAAAGTAGCTCGGATATATCTGAATTGTTATCGTTTTTCGACAAAGAAATGTGTCGGAGTCTGAAGTTTGTGCCCAGTAAATGACAACAGGTTCGCTCTATATTAGATGACAATTAAACTTATGTGGCGAAATGTAGGTGTCGAGAAACCTCAGCCTATTCATTGTTGAAGTGATGATCTTTTTGAAAAAAAAAAACCGGTCAACCCAGCCGAGTTGAACTTGCACAGCAAGGGTTCCGTACTAACATAGAATGTCCCATGAAATTTTTTTTTGTTTTTCATAGATCGTGACCCTTATTGGGGTCAGCCCTGCACTAAACATTTTTTTTGTATTTGACAATAGTTACGTACAACAACACGTAACTATTGTCCATAAACATGCCTTGTTTGACGTTTATATGTTTACCGTTTTTACGATAAAGCATCACAGTTTCTTCTATGGGGACCCCTTTTTCTTTTAACATTTTGATATTATTATTACCTGTTACTGTTCACCAGATACAGCCATTTAAAGATCGGACAGAGAACCGAGGCATAGTAACAGGGTCCCATTTTCTAGTACTGTACTGAACCCTAAAAAGTCACCTGATGCAATATCAGGGGATCACGGTGGACGTTCGATAAGATTGTAGAATTTTTGGGCTGAAATTCGATCACAATGATTTGAGCCTTGTGAGATTGTATGTTATTGTGGTGCTTAATCCATGAGATTTCTTTCCCTAATCTGGTGTTTTGCGACTAATTTGCTGTCTCAAATGTTGCATAATGCTCAGATAATATTATCTATCAACCGTCATACTATACATATTCTTCTAGTAAGAAAAATATTTTAAATATTGTATTTACCGCTATAAACGCACAATTTAATGTAAAATCCGTAGTCAAAAGTAATGTATGTAAATAGTTTGGAACGTCATAAGCAGATTTTTTTTTATCAAAAACAGCACTTTCCTATCTACAGCACTTAGTTACATAGGAAAGCTAGTCATAAAAAAATATTACTTATACCAAATGCGTGACACACCAAAAATCCTCCATACTACGTTACGGGCTATTTCAACAAATATATTATAGGTTTCTATATTAAAGTCTGTCTTTACCTAGCCAAAGGCTACTGATAAGCAGTACCTTTTCATCGTCATAAAAGTTCAACTCTAAAGAGAAGGCATCACTCGATAGTGATGATATCACATAAAATCATACTTGCCATAGATATATTAATAATTTATTAAAACTCATTGACATATACTAAAAGACTATTTGAAACTGACTTAACTTACGGTTTATTACGTCGAGAAGGCGTAATAAACCGTATGTATGTACATGCGCGGGCGCGTCGTAAGCGCACGCACTCCGTGATGAAGCGACTCTGAACTTTGCGAAACCGGTCGAGACATCTTCTCAACGTTATAAACCGTAAGTTAAATCGGCTTCAAACAGTTTTTTTAATAGATAATATTGCCACATGAATAAAGAAAGCAACAGAATGAAAGCTTCGATAACTTTGTCCGCTCACTGAGCTAGTTCAAACCGGTTCCACAACCAACCGGTTGCTGTAATAGCTGCAACCACTGCGCGTCTTGTCAGTGACTTGTTACGCACACATAGCTGTGCGTGTAGTAGTACTGTAACCGCCGGATCCTCCACTTCTGAACACAGCCTCCCCCATTAAGGGGGTATTTGCCATAATCCCCACGCTTGCAGGCGTCTTGGAGATCGCAGTGTAAGTTGGCAGTTCTTTAGAAGGCGCTGCTGCCCACCTTCCAGTATTTATCCCTTAGTCGCCTCTTACGACACTCACGGGGTGATATGGGGAGGTGCAATTCTAACCCGGCACCCCACGGCGTGTAGTATTAAAGATTTCATTCTGTACCGTTCTTTATTCTTGTGATGTTGCTAACATATTGAACAATAACAATAATAAATTACCTTCATAGGGATACCAGTGACTGTCGTCACGGCAAGCTTGTAGTGCGGCAGCACCAGGCGTCCGAGTAAGTTAGCCAGTTGACTCGCACGGGATACTATCACTTCAACGCCCATTATTCCACCGCCCATCTGTTAAATTAATTTGTTCCAGTTTAGTCTACACAACTTAGTCTATAATTATTCAGTCTTCACAGTATTTCATGACATGTGAACTACAAAGCACAAAAGCGTGTTTAAAAACAAACAGTAACCAATCGGAATGATTCAGCGTGAGTTGTTTTGTCTTGTGCATCCTGACCAATATGACCACTCTTTCTGCCCAATTGTAGACTAGGCAAGGAAAGACCTAAGAGTAGGAGCTTTGAGCAATTGTGTAACAAATGATACTAACATTTAAATAGTCATTCATATAATATATGCAAATTACATTGTTGCTAGTAATCATTTTTCACGCCCTTTCGTTTCTCTGTCAGACGGTCGAGTTAAATAACTATCATAATTATATATCAATAATTACATATACACATAATAACACCACCAAACATTGCTCATGTATCGGGGCAAAATAAACAATAGTCATGCAGAAAGCTTGGCAAACATCAAGAGCACATAAACCTTAATCTAGTATTATTATGGTCAACTGTAAGTAAAATATGTGATAACTTACTACAGCCTGAGTGAGCATGAGTGATAAATAAATGTTTATTTATAAATAGCATTAAGGCTCGTATTAATAAATACATCACAAAGTTGAGATTGATCTTAAGATGACGCCAAAACTACATCTTAATATAGATCTAAAGTTTGAGATGCATTTAACAATACCCAATTAAAAGCCTAATTATATGTGCTGTTAAATTTATTTACAATTGATTAACTGTTTTAGTATAAAAAATTGCGTGAGTTGCCTCGACGTGTGTATTTCAATACTTATGGGTTGCGTGATCAATATGAGAATACTGAATAACCCCCAGTTTCTGAAACACCTAATTATTTGTCAGTCTTGATCACCTAGACTTAATACTGACAGCTGATAGGTAATTTATCGCGTCATAGAACACCATTGACCAATGAGCGTTCAGTATTTAGTATGACAACTAATCAAGGCTTAGACAAACGTTCCGGAAACTAGGGGTAAATGCGGCAAATATGAAAATAAAAACTTTAGCTTAAATTTATATTTATATGCGATAACTTACTATAGCCTGAGTGAGCATGAGTGATAAACAAATATTAAATAAGCATTAATAAATACTATTTATTATGCTAATTTAGTTAAAAAATTGCGTGAGTAGTTTTGACTTGTGTTTCAATATGTATGAGCTAAGTGAACAACAATATGAAATAAATGTGTAATCTTTGTGAATAATATTATAACCTAATACTATTCAGAGATTAATTAGGTATAGCTCTGCAAATGCAATAATCTTTTATGATATCCACAAGTAACTGTCCACAATGACGACGACGGTAAATAATAAAATAAGAAGGAAAAATTCGTGCCTCGTCCATCGGTCTCTGTAGCGGAAATGAACGCGTTCGCCGCGTATAGTCGATAATGCGCGATCTATGCCCGCTGAAAAATCAGCAGATGTCATATTTTCTTTGGATGCTATACTTTAAAGTATTTTCTTTTTGCATTATTACTAGCCTTTGACCACTATCTCACCTGATGATAAGCGATGGTGTGGTCAAAGATGATGAACCGGCATAGTCCAGAATAGGTACTATAGTCTATTTTTTTTTTAACAAACGAGTACTGAGTATGTCTCCCCCACATTTCCGATATTGACAGAGTGAGATGGGTCATTGCCGTCATTGTTCAATGCCTTTCTTCCGGTTTCGAAATTGTTACGGGCCGTTCATATTGAATACTTCTGAAATTTACTGTACAAAAATTAAGTAATTATTTTATGATTTAAATATGCATAATAAATATATTTGTCATAAAATGTTCTGTTCGCGTTTATGATATAAAACAATATTGTAATACTTAGTTTGTTATATATATTATGAACTAGAACATATAAATCAAATAATTCAATTCTTGTAATCTTAAAATTTAACGCAATTCTTCTGCTGAACTTTCTGCAAACACGTCAATAATAAATTGCTCTAACATATTTGGTACATGATTGTCGACTCCGTACATTTTTGTTTCTATCTTGGTTAACACATGATTGAGACATTTTTATTTATCCACTTTAGCTACTCCTCGTAACAAAAGAGTTCAGACTTATATTAATAAATTTTATAACTTTTGTTATTTCCTGCCATATCCCTTCATTTGAGACCAAACGAGTTCAATTAGGTTGAGCTCAGGGTGATACTTCGGCAAACTTATGAAGAGACGATTTGTTGACTTAGCTACCACATTTTTTCGAAACGGTCTTCGTTTTGCTTACCCTATTTCAAAAGTTACAACTTTAGCATGGTAATGTTATCTATACAGTATTTCAACCGTATAGAAACGGACGAAACGCGAGTTATACCTACGCGCCTCGATCTCGGCCTGCGCTCGTACCGCAGACAGTCTCGAGTGTCGTGACTACGCCGCAGTGACGAGCGAATGGTTTGTTGTTTTTTAACAATAACCGCGCGAATTTTTCACCAAAAATAAGTTCAAGTACGTATTTACATATAAAATATGACGAGTAAGATAAACTGTGCTGTTTTAGGTTACATAAATTCGTCAAAAACGCATACGGAGATAACTTTTTTGATTACCTGGAAACTGAAAGGTAATACTATAAAATAATTTTATATAATCTCATTCGGTAATATTCTAATTATGAAATTAAATACAGACTATTATTGGCATATTTTATGTACATACTTCTTTAAGAAAATTAAAAAGTTAAATTAAAGCATTGTTCTCCTAACAAAACAATGCTTTAAAACAATTTTTTAATTATTTAAGTACAATGTGTCCCGACCAAGGAGGTTTCAATTCAATTTAAGTACACATTATCTATGGTGAGCGAGATGTGCGCGCAACGCGCTGCGCTGGTTCCGAGCCAATAGACCAATGACAGACTTTTTCCATTTTGGCGCTATTTCGTACATACGAATTTGAGTAATATTTTGTTGGATATTTGTTGGATAAAACTTTAGTAGCAAAAATGTCAAGCAACACCGACGAAACTGATAATTAAATTCGACCTGACATTCTAAAAACATCTACGAAACTGACGAATAGTCTTTTGCCAGAAAAATCAAGAAAAGCGTATAGCCACAGAGAGTTGAAATACAGGTAAAAAAAAATAATATAGCCATGAGATTAAATAAAGTAGTGTATGCAACTGTATATAATTAGGTATTAAAACACTCGTGTAATCTTATTTTGAAACTCGCCTGCGGCTCGTTTCAAAAAACTACACTCATGTTTTAATACCCTCTATTATATGACAGTTGCATAAACTACTATTAGTAGTTTACTATTACTTAATACTATAAAACAATTTTACTAACTAGGAAGTAATTTTTTTTTACAGGCTACATATAGTTGACAATTAATAAAAAGAAGCGAATAGAGTGAAGGAAAGTGATTGACACGAGTGAAATAGGTAGTAGTTATAAGCAAGTTATAATAATATTACAGGTAGTTATTAGAATGTGGATTTTTAATACCTTAAAATATAATAATAAAGCATTTCGTACATCTCACAAATATTTTTCGGTCGCCAATTTTTAAGAACGATTTTTTATTCAAACATAAACATGGTTTTTTTTATTTTTAAATCTACGTACTGGTCCTGAAAACAACACGCATTTTTAGTGAACACTTCCTGTTCAATTCACAGAGTATTTTATTTGTTTATATAAAAAAAAATATTTACAATCACAAAACTAAATAGAAACACAAAGTAGGCAAATGTAATTAAAATGCTGGAGGCGGGCAGCCCTATTGCATGTTTACGTACAGCGCGGCTGTAGGTACTTATTTCGAAGACAGAGCCGAGTTACACTACTGTATAGATAACATTACCGTGACTTTAGTTTTGATTCAATACAAGCAATATTTTTCTACGCGCAGGTAGTCGAAGACAACTGAATGTAACTACAGAGTTCATGTGGAACGGACTTTATATTGTTTACGTGGGCCAATAGCAACGCAGTAAAATTTTCAGTACTCGTCGGTAAAAAAAAACAGACTATAGTTTTCAATTACAGCTGCCAGAACACACAGTTTTGCCTGGCAACAGTATTTCTAATTGTGGGAGGACTAACAAGACGGGTAAGGCGTTCTATCATAGATGCCCTACCACCAATGCAGTGTCAGAGTTTTCAGGCAGGCTGAAAAGCCTCCGACGTAGCCATAACGTCTGGCATGCTAAGACAACGATCGGAATCGACGACGGCTGACATACCCTCCGGACCAAGAAAGCGCTCAGTTGCCATTAGAGAGCACCCATTATTGATCGCAGAATTGCTGAGTTAACCGGTTAAGCACGACTATGCCAGCTCCTGCCTATATGCTGACTGGGAGCCTAGTAGTTATGTAATAGTTTGACTACATACATTTTTAATGCATACCTCAGAGAGTTGTTGGTTGTTCACTCTAGTCTCAGCTTTCTCTGGTGTGACATTTATTATAACTAGATGACAGTAGTGTATCATCATTAATCTGAAATAAAATGTTACGAATATCAGTCACATTTTGAGTTCAATATGGATAATTAGTATCAATAAAAAAAAATATGCGATCCCCAAGACGCCTGCCAATTGTGAAGATTATGGTAAACGACCCCTAAAATGGGGGAGGTATTTGTTCAACGGTTGAGATTTTTGGTTGTTGGATGCAAAATTATGGTAATGAGACACTAATTAACCCTAAAAACACCAAAAGCATCAATTTTACTTGTTTTGGTTTTTCAAGAGAAATCCAACAACATACGCTGTGCTGTATAGTTGAGGATTTACTATCACCACCACGCAGCTCCATCATCAGACTATTCAAATAGTTCCCAGAGTTTGATGATGGCTTTATTACTTGTCAAGAAACTAATAATAAACCTAACCATGTTATGTTCAGGAGTTTATTTGGTATTTTATAAAAAACAGCTCAGAATTTTGCCTGCTGGTGTTGGCAGCTGATTGTTTTTTTTTTTTTTTTTTTTTTTATGCCTGATAGGTTAACCTTTGACCACTATCTCACCTGATGGTAAGTGATGATGTGGTCGAAGATGTTGTTCAGGCTAACCTAGAATTACTGGCTCTCAAGGACAGCTGCCGGAACACACCGTTAGGTGCTTGGCGACAGATTTTCAACTTGAGGGTGGTAGCTGTGTTTATTTCATATAACAAAGATTCATATTAATAAACTATCTTATCGTAATAACATAAATGTACATAAATTAAGTGCACATAATATATTTTGATTCAGGCACATGTTTACATGTTTAACTATCAGTAAATCATGTACCTGAGAGTCATCCCGTGCGCACAAACCAGATGGGATGATTAATGCAAGACAAAAATATTAAATAAAAACTTTCCTTACGGAGGTGTAGTGGCATCATTGCTGGCTGTACTACTGCTGCTGCTGCCGACAGCTTGTTGTGATTGCATTGCTGCCTTCTTATTCTGTTGATCCAACGTGTTGAGAGCTATTTTGGCGAGGCTTCGTATTGAATCATCATCTCTGGCACTAGTTATGCAGATTATTCTGCCGCTGGAACAATGATACAATAGTGCATGTTTATAGTATGTGTTAATATTAAGAAGTTAATAGAATTCGCCGACCTAATAATACGACCTTAATGGATTTTATTTCACACTATCATTACCGGCTAATGAGGTCGCGCCGTGTTTGAACTTTAAATAATGTTCGAATAACAAAGTATATTGAAGCGCTTGCAGCGTAGGGCAGGTTACACCAACTGTTCCGATTGTTGTCTTAGCATGACAGTCGTAAGGCTACGACGGAAGTTTAGAGGCGGTCTTAAAACTCCCGACACTTTGGAAGGTGGTAGGGCATTTATAGAAAGACGGTTGACTACTTACCTTTAGTAGAAAACTTTAAAGTTTAAAGTAAGTTTCAAGTAGAAAACCTGTGACTAAGAAGCTAACCATATGTTGAGAGCCAGTTCTTATTATATTATTTTAAGCTTATATATCCTTATAATTAACCTTAAAATTATATAACCTTCAACCACATCATCGCTTACCATTAGGTGAGATTGTAGTATTGGGCTAACCTGTAGACAAAAACAAAATAAAGCATATTAGGTTAAAACCTTACCGGTTCTGAAAATGCCTGTCCGCTGCAGGTCTGGCTGATTGTGAGGGTGAAGGCTCCCCCAGTGATTCAATAGCTGCACACAGCCCAACCACATCACCTCCTGCACCTCGACGAACTGGGCCAACCAAGCAGAGCCCATTGAGGATCTGGTGAAAAGATGGCCGTGATGAATGCACACTACAATGTGTTATTATTTGATTTTTGAGATATTGTTCCCTATCTTTAACCAATATTGAGATGAAATGATTTTTATTTTATCTTTACAAACATTTACACACAGTTTTTAGGTGGTATTAATATAGCTTATTGTAAGTATAACAAAGTTAATATTCCAAGGGAGATCATTGGCACCCAAACTAGGACAAACCTGTGATATGTATACAGAAACAGGGTATTTACTAAAATTATACAGAGTAGTGTGTCATTATTTATATTCGTAACTAAACAAGGTAGAAATCAGAAATTTAGGTATATTATGTGCTCGATATTAAAATGGCGAGTTATTAATTACTTTTTAAGCTGTGATCATAACAAAAACCATTATTGGTTTGTTGCAATGATTCGAATTTTTTATTGCCTGCTAAAATTGATATTTTTATAATTATTAATAATTTTTATATTTTACTTGTCTCGTATTTCATTATTAAATCCTAGCCTAAATCTTCAGGCGAAAGTTTGCATAAGACCGAGTCAACAGCAAATATTTAAATACTGTTGTAAACATTCCAATTCCTTATTTCTGTATGTATTCGTAGCTAGAGAACTGATGATTTAAATCATGATTTAAGTATACAATTTGTTAGCATCTCACACACACCTGAATTTGGGCATTTATGAATAAAATTCAGTTTTTTATTTTTATCAATCAACCCTGTCCAGTATTTACAGTATATAAACTCGATTTCTGTGTTGTTCTTGATTTGTAAAATATGGTCCTTGATGTATGATTCAAGAAGACCGTAAAATATGTCAGAGAGATTCTTCTTGATTTTATAGAGTAAGCCTTTGTGCCAACCTTGTTTTATGCTTGTTGTGTATCAATGATGCACAGCATCCCTTGTTCTCCAGGAAGCTTCTGATATATTATGAATCTGCTCTGTGGTGCCAAGTCTTTAAGGAAACCTAGCTGATGTTCTGGAATAGCTTATCGAATTACTAGCACTAGCTGGAGCCATTCTTGTTAAGGTAACGTTTACAAAATGTTTGGACACTATAGCCAACTTTTTTGCCTGTTATGAGGTAAGTTCATTTGCTGGTTTGCCTTGCATATGTATAATTATTATTTGCAGTAATTTCCAAAGGAATGGGAAGTGATGTATCCTTATTATGCCATTAAACAATGTTGTTAAAACCAGAATTACTTTTTGGCAAGTTTTATTTTTGCAATAATGCATGCTCTGCAGATTACATTACAAAATTACATATTTACGACAGGAAAAATTAAAGTAATGTACGGGATTCGAACCCGCGCTGTCCATTCCTATAGCCAGGGCATGCTCTGACCATTTGAGCTAACATGACATCATGACTCGTTACTCAAATTTTTCCTCTTGTTTCTTAACCATCGTATGGGGATGGAGCGACACCTATAGTTCAACTTACGGCGTACTACGAACAAGACCAATTTTGCAATTTGCTTTAAACTTGTTAATGATGACAGAACCCTATAATTTTAATTATTTTTTATTTTTGCAATAACACATGTTCTGTGTATTATATTACAAAATTACAAATTCAGAATAGGAAAAAATATAGTCATGAGCGGAATTCGAACCCGCACCATCCATCCCTATAGCTGGGGCATGTTCAAACCATTTAAGCTAACATGACATTATGACTATGCAAAGTTATTGGTAATATGCTAACAATCTCTTAGGGTTGACATCTGCTAGTCCTAACAAACATTTTGAGATTTAAAAAAAAATGTATTGACAAAAATCTTTTAAAAAAATTTTTATTTTGTGCTTTTGGCGGAATACGTAGGAGGTCCATCTAATGTTAAAAGTCTCTTGTGCCTGTAATGTATTGTTTCATATATTTTATTACTTTGCTCGAGTAAATATTCAAAACTCTATTCAAAGGGAGCACAGTGCGGTCCAGTGTAGCCGCGGTGAACGCTGTAGGCTTTGAGAATGCATTAAAACAAAAAAAAAAATAAAAAATTATTCAATAAGCCTGCTACCCATTATCGCCATGTATTAAAATCGTTTAGACTAGTAGATGTCAACCCTAAGAGGTTGTTAGCATATTACCAATAATCCTGTATAGCCTGTCTGACAGATATAACCTTTAAGATTTAGTGCTGTTCCTTGAATTACACAGTAAAGTTTACGATCCAGTGTGCGGTTCTTTGTGAATTCACATGACACACAGTATCAAGTTGAAACCACAATATCTAAACTACTGAACTAAAATCTTGCCAATTCTACTACCAATATCAATATGAATAGATTTATGCTTATTGCATAATTATACCAATACTTACATGAGTTAAGTTTTGTTGTGCCACTGCCCATGTGTTCAAAATGTGTGCTGCTGAGTCACTGACAACAAATCGAACCTAAAACATTAATAGAGCAAGTTTCATACAATAAGCATAGAAAAATTACATTATAATGTTGTAATCTAGCATTAAGACGCGGCTCAAAGACAAAAATCCTGAAACTCTGTTTTGCATCACACAGTTTAGGCATATCAGTTACTGATTTAAGTTGGAAAAAGTACAGTGTATATTTAAGAGTTTACAAAAAATACTCATGTAACAATACTGGAAAATATACTGTAAAACAAAAAAAATAGTAATTTATGGAATTCACATTTTTATAGATATACCCTTTTTTGATAGATGAATTGAAAGTATTAAATACTGATACAGCATAGTGGCAAACAGCCATGGAAGAAGCTAAGTTGTAGTTAAAAATTATAGTGCTCATGCCCTATGGCATTGTATAAATTTTCACCAGTTAGCAGATAGGGTGGTAGCCCATCATCATGAGTAAATAAACATTTTACATATCATATCAATGTAAGGTTTATACCTACTTACACTCAAAGGACTTTAATTATATATGGAATATGTTAGTACATATTATGTATTGTGATTCGGGGGAGAGAGGGCGGAATATTCCCCACGGAATGAAGGGAAGGGGATTACAGAAACCAAGATATGAAGAAGAAGCTTGAGAATTTTGAGAAATATCATAAGTATTTATTATGAAATTTCTCAAAATTCTCAAGCTTCTTCTTCATGAAAATAATTAGTCACAAAATAGATCCACAAAAACGTCAACAAAAAAAGGTTAGGCATAAGACACAAATGTCTTATTAGAAGTGAAGTAATTCTATGACAGCTCCGGCACTGTGGGTACGCAGCGATTTAGTCTTCTCGATAACTCGTCACAGCGTACTCACTACGCCTTTGCAGCTTCGGCTTCAGGACGCCTTCGGCATTTGGTTTAAATTAAAACTTCAATCATTTATTTCTCTAAAACTATTGATTTCCGGGAGATAAAATTTCATATCATTATTTAAAATAACTATATCTGTAAAAATATAATGAAGGTACATTGTGGTGTATACCGATTCTAAAGATGAGCCTAGATAGGATTTCTTTTGTACTGTAGGTAAACTACATAACACAACAAACTACACATATATTAAAAATAAAAATTCAATTTTCAATTTTTGGCAGAAAATATTTTAGTGTCTAGTTAACTATATCTGTACAAATATTTGTAGGTACATTGTGGGATATAGCAATTTGAAAGATGAGTAGGTAAAATATACTTATCAAATAATAAAACTAAATATGCTTCTCAGGCTTCGAAAATTGATATACCTTGGTACAAGACCTAAAGCCATAATGCATTAGGCCAAACAATTCAGTTAGCCATATCTTATGGCAAACATTTATGTTTGGAAAATTATCATTGGTTATGGCAGTATGTAAGAAATAGCTTACCAGCTTGCCCTCGGGAAAGAGATCCCAAACTATCCTGCAATACTCCACAGCTGCTTCCACACTGCACGTCCATAATGATTTTGAAACTGGTGGCAGTGGCACATATCCTGGACCACGGCTTTTACTCCCGGAATCAAAATCTATAGGGTTATCAGAAGATATACCGAAGTAAGGAGTGTGGTCCAGTACGAATATTGTCTTGTGATTAGCCGGATACATTGTAAGCAATTTGGTTCAGTTATTTTGTATTCTATTATTTAAATCACTTCATTTTTTATTTATTTCGCGAACAAAATATATATTTAAGGAAACCAATGAGTATTGAGACTTGAGTTGAGTTGAGTAGCGTAGCGATGGGCGATTATTACTGAATCTAATCGACTTAGTCGATTGTTTTGTTCGGTCGATAAAAGTCGATAATAATCGATGTTAGTAATAGTTATATACTAGCCGCGGGTGGCAATGGGTCCGACAAACGTTTTTTACTTTACATGCCAAATAAATCTACAAAAAATTACGAGAAAAACTGTGTTTTTACTATTTTCATATCTTAAAAACTGGCTGAGATATTAACGATCGAAGTGCGTATTTCCGGCTGAAGGTTTTTAAAAACGCTGGCGTGCGCTCACTAGCCGATGACGTCACACCCTCGGTCATTTAACAGTCCCGCTCTCGTCCCGCACGCTGCTACTCAGTTAAAATAAAAATTTTATATATCTGTGGTAAAAATGAAAATAAACTACTTTACATAGTGCCTCAGTGCTTTAATTCAACAGTTAAAACACCTGATAAATTCATTTTTTTATGTGCCTGAGGACCCAAAAATTCAGAAAAATTGGATGACAGCAATTTAAAGTCTTGATAGAATAGGCCCTAAAACTAAAGTGCACTTAATTTTTAACTGTTTTGCATGTTGGATGGGCGAATGCCTGCCTAGCTAGCAACCACCCTCAAGGTGAAAATCTGTCGCCAAGCAGCTTACGGTGTGTTCCGGCAGCTGTCCTTGAGAGCCAGTAAGTCTAGGTTAAGCCTGTTGACACCTTCGACCACATCATCACTTACCACCAGGTGAGATTGTGGCTAAGGCTTACCTACCAGCAATAAAAAAAAATTGACGGAACAAGCTCTAAATCCACCTGATGGTGTTAAGTGGACTAACCTCTGCCTAGCATTTCGGCTGAATTTGAAAAGTATAGCGATTTTCCGGGAATAATAAGTGCCATAGATGGAACACACATAAGGATAAATGCACCTTAAATTAACAAAAAGTCATACATTAATCGTAAAGGCTATGTTTCCATCCAAGTTCAGGTAAAAAGTATATTTAGTACCATATACGTTATATTACACTCATCATCATCAGCTAGAAGATGTCCACTGCTGAACAAAGCCTCCCCCAAAGATCGCCACAAAGAATGGCTTTTACCCACTCGTAACCAATGAACTGAAAAAGCTTGGAAGTCCCTGATATTGACAATAAATTTTAAAATTTTAAAAAGCTCCCTTTATAGAATCACTGACTTGTCACTCGACTTGACCGGCGGTCAAGCGAGTTGCGAGTGAGCTGGTTCTGTTCATGTTCAATTCTAGGTTAGCCTGAACAACATCTTCGACCACATCATCACTCACCATCAGGTGAGATAATGGTCAAAGGCTAACCTATCAAGCATAAGAAAAAAAAAAAATTATCGAACGTTTTTATTCTTTATGAGCTACGAATAAATGGACTTATTATTTATTCGTTGTTTATGAGACATGACATGCTTATTATGATTGTTCGAAAATTTTGAGTCAGAGACAATCAAGAGATGCGGAGTGACCGCATACAAAAGAGATGTAAGAAAAAGAAAGAAACCAAAATTTTGATGAAGTTAATACAGGGCACATTGAGTTAGAAGAGAGACGATCTTTCGTCGTTGATAAATATTATGCAGCTATTGATTGTCTAAAGTGCACTTAAAAAACTGGAAAATTATTTAAATATACAGTAAACACAAAGTTTGGTTTCTTATGGAAACGGCATGAACTAGACGACACTGAATTTATCAGAAGCAAAGCAAAGGAGTTACAAAAACTATATGCTTACTGATATATGATTTGGAATTTTGGATATACTGATTTAGAAGAAACTTTGCCGAATAATGCGTCCATTTGGCGTAGTTTTTCAAATCGGACACCGAGGCCATGCATTCCTATTTCTGCCAGAAGCGCAAGGGTTTATTGCAGTTAATATTTATTTTTAATATTTCATGCATGTTCCCGAATGTGGAGATAATAATAAGAATATTTTGACAAAAAGTGATACCAACTGCAGCGGCGAAAGGTCTTTTTTACTTCAGTAGCTCAAACATGTAGGTTTTGCTGCCTGAAATCAGTAAGCTGAGTGAGACAAAGTAACTTTTTAATATTTTTTTTCAGATAGCCACGAATATCTTATTCAGGCTTGGGTTAATCATATATTTCGAAACACTCACAGTCTATCTCTTTCCCGCCATTAAAAAGAGAGAGAGACAAAGACCAGTCTTTTCGAAGTTCCGATTTTGAATTCAACCTCAAACACAAACACTATCATTTTAATATTTTTTCAGGGTTCGAATCGTATTAATTCTAACTATATATAATATAAATTCGTATTCCCTTTTGAAAATTATATGGTTGCGTCATCATTGACAAGTTTAAAGCTAATTGCAAAATTAGTCTTGTTTGTTGTACAACGTAAGTTGAACTATAGATGTCGCTCCATCCCAATACGATGGTTAAGGAACGATTGGAAAAATTTGAGTTATAACTCATTGTCATGTTAGCTCAATTGGATTAGACCATACCCCGGCTAAAGAGGTGGATGGATGCGGGTTCGAATCTCGCACTTGACTTAAAATTTTTCTTCTCGTAAATTTGTAACTTTATAATGTAATCCGCAGAGCATGCGTTACATATTGCAAACATAAAAATATCAAAAATCACACTCTATTTCTTTCTTGTCATTAAAAACAGAGAGAGAGACAAAGACCAGCCCTTTTAAAGTTACGATTTTGAATTCGACTTCAAAGACGTACGGAATTTCGTACTAACTAAATAAATTTTGCAAAAAACATAATGTATTTTATTATAATTTATTGATTTTTTAACTTATTGTTGTATTTAAACGAAAATAAGTATTTACTGCAAATAATACTGATATTTAACCTGTAAATATTTGGTTCTAGTTTCAAAAATGTAACGTAATATATTTTTCACGTCAGTAGCTCAACAAAAAAGGTTTCGCTGTCTGAAATTAGTGAGCAAAATGCGTTTTTTTTCACTGAGTGAGACAAAGTAACTTGATTTTTTCAGATAGCCGCAAATATCTTATTCAGCCTTGGGTTAATCATACAATTCGAAATATTCACACTCTATCTCTTTCCCGCCATTAAAAAGAGAGAGACAAAGACCAGTCCTTTTTAAGTTCCGTTTGAATTTAACCTCAAAGACAAACACGTTCAGAATTTCGTACTAACTAAAGAAATTTTGCAAAATAGATAAATATGTTTTTAATGTAATTTATTGAATTTTTAACTTATTTTGACTTTTGATTATGTTAATAATAATTACTTATATAATACAATTTTCATGTTCAATATTTAGATTAAAGTTACGTTAGTTTCACTTGCAGATCGATCTGAACACTTTTATAGGTAGAATGAACCATGTTAAAATTTACACTATTAAACAAAGTCGAAACTAATATACTACTTTTTAGGCCCACTGTTACAAATCTGGCGGGGGCGCTTCCTCATAATTAGCCTAGAGCGGTCTGAACTCCTGATCAGTCGCTGGATGCTGCGTACAGGATCCATCCCAGAGTTATGGTACCGTTTAAAGATGATTAAACTTGGTATTTTATGTATTGCATACATAGGTAGGCAATCCCGTATTCGTCTCCATCTTGCCTTCCAGAGACCAAAAGCCCGTTCTATACACATTCTGACAGAAGACAAACAGAAAGTAAAATTCATGATGATGATGATGATGACGCAGCACACCCACTTAATTTGAAATTATAGTAAAAATATTAATCATTCATCCTCATCATCATCATGATGAATGGTGTGCTGCGTACGGGATCCATCCCAGAATTATGGTGCCGTTTAAAGAAAATGGTCATTTGACACCCAGGCAAAGGAATTTTAATTTCTCTTTGTCTTCTGTCAGAATGTGTATAGAACGGGCTTTTGGCCTCTGGAAGGCAAGATGGAGACGAATTCGGGATTGCTTAACTATTTAGACAATACATAAAATACCAGAATTTTTGGTATCAACCTGCATTTTGTACAATATTTGCAAGGAGACATTTAATTGAAAGGAGACCACATTCCCTTTGAGAACAAAATGGATGTCACCAATAGAAGAAGCGTCCTGACACCAAATGAGACGAGGGCGGCAGGAATTTCAGTAAATTATGAATAATTTATATATGAGGAATGACTAATACTACCTTTAGTAATTTTATGTTGATAGGTTCTGAATGTATGTATTGTTATTTTTATGATTGTTATGTGATTTACACATAAAAAATTTAACCGACTTCAAAAAAGGGAGGAGGTTCTCAATTCAACTGTACTTTTTGTGTTGTATTTGAGTTATCCTTAATAACACCTATTTTAATGTTATCAAAATCGGTTGAGTAGTTTTTATGTTATAGTCAATTAACTGAAAAATTATTTACTTACCTGGATGATTTTATGACTGGTATTTTATGGTGTTTTAGGCGAGTGAATGATCTTGTAAGTAGTATGCCTCACTAAAACGAGTGATAAAAATGGAACTGACTGCCAACTCTAAACAGTATGTACAAATAACTATATAAGTGGACCAAAGTGAGAAAAATCATTCCAGGTACATCCAGTTGATCTGAGGTGGTCAACAGGAAGAAAATCTTACCCATGGTACACCCAGGTCAACTAATTAGGATGAACTTCGGGCAGTGACTGGTATACCTATAATAAATTGTGGAAATTGATACCATGCTGATTCAATAGTCTTACCTCACATTCTTACTAGTAAAATTCTACTTCATTCGTAGGATTATAATTATTTTAGGTTCATTTATATTTGAGTTTCATAAACATCAACTGTTACAACACTATAATTTTCGAAATTTGCCATTTCTGTGCTGGATTCATTTCCTTTTATACAAATAAAACAGCAGGAGCCAAACAGTGTAATTCATGCATAACACAATGGGCAATCCTCTAATAACAGCTTCTTTAATTTTAATATTATAATAAAAGTGCATTCAAATGAAAACCATAAAAAAAAAATTTTTGCTACGTTTATTGGTATTCAGAGTATTTTAAAAATTGATACTGATAAATGAGTAATGTGATCAATCAAATTCAGGTAATTAAAATGATAAATTAAAAATTACAACAATAGGATTTTTTTTGGTATTCTTTGTAATGTTGTAGGCTAATAAAGTTAACAGCTGTTAGATGCATTATTGTAGTAAAATAAGGTTTTTTTTTCAAATAAAACATTACATGATTGCAACACAATATTTTTTAATTTTTTTAAACTGAATAAAATCAACAAAGCCACATGACTTAAAGGCGCACCGAGCTTTTTAGGCGCTCCGCGTATGTGTGCGTAAGTAAGGCACGCCAACAGCATCCGTCCCTATCCGACGGCCGAAGAATTACTAAAGCGGATAGAGACAAAGCATCGCGCCTCTGACTAAAATGGGCGGAACATGCGTGAATTTGAGTATTTCCTTCATATAATAAAAACAAATACCTGTTTGAAAAATGTAATGTGTATACGTTTTAGAAAACATGTTGTTATTTTTTAATATTCAAATACGGATGACTTTTCGTTTAGTATTTACGCCTTACTAAGGGTTTATTTCGTTTTTTAGATGTAACTTTGGAATTTTTGTCAATCGAGAAAATTTTAAGTAATCGTGTTTCCAAAGTGTATGATTAACAGAATGAATCCTTAAATATAATATATATTAATTACATAACTCAAAATTGAGAAATAAAGATATAGATATATATATATATACATATATATATATATATATATATATGAGGGCTACTAAAACTTAATTAATATACGAATTAAAATATTATTATAGGATATTAGGAACAGTTCAATTAAGTACTATTACAATGACCAGTTTTCATTCTTATTCTCTTAAATAGGTAAAATACAACATTTCCTTATTAGACACTAAAGGTCAATTATAATGGGTATTTTCTCTCAATAGTTAACATTATATAGTGACCAACATTACTATGAACCTTATTTACTGTACTCTAAAGATAACATAACAAATAAAAGAATTACTTTACATTTAGTAGAAACTAACACAAATTTTAATTAATATCACAATAATCATTATTATACTTTGTTAAACTATGAAAATAAATCAATAACTAAAATAAACCAACCTTTATATACCAAATGCTATCGTTACTATCACAATCATTATTTTCCAATGTTAGTTCAAATTGTTTCTGAGCTTACAAATTCTCAAATTACATCACTTTCACAATCTGGTTACACTGTTTGTCTTTATGACATTATGTTACTTAAAAACATTTAATTCGAACCACAATGATTATTATGGTTTATAATGTAAGGCTTCGAAAACAAATTATCTTATATTAAGCAGGAACTTAAAGCACATAATTATATCTAAAATTGTATAAAAAAAACAACCTAAATAAACAACCACATTTTTTTTAACACAAATCAACATATATAATTTGCATTTTACTTGTTCTTACTTAAAAGAAACTAAATAAGTTCAAGTTTTTCTTTGTGGTGACGTTCTCTTACTTCTAGGAGCCTAGTGAAACTAGCTTCCTTTTTTTCTTCCTTTTCTTTTCTGTTCTTTTCTCTAGCATCAGCAAGATGTTTAAAATTATTTTTCTTAGGTTTATTACCTCTTTTACCGTGTGAATCTACTGGTAATTTATTAAAGGCCTCACTTTTGATTCTAATGCCTTTGGTTGAGCCCATCCCGTTATACCAAAGATTTGTAGCATTCTCTGCAACAAACCAAATACACATAATATTTAAAACTCAAATAGAAGTCACACTTTTAATAACTTTGATAGACAGGGTAGGAGCAATAATTAAAGTATCCTCAAGCTAATACTAATTGTTCTGGGGCAATTTAAATACATGTATATCTGAGGTCTCATGCTACTGCTACTCCGCACTGCACACTGTTGTAACTTATATTGTTATTACTGACAATGTAGTTATAAATTAATAAAAAAATACTTACATCAAAAAATGGCCATGATGCCCTGCCATTTCCAGATTTATTATTGTGGTCTAATTTTTTTTTATATGTTGTTTTCGTTTCCAGTCTTTCGTTTGTTTTGGCATTGTCCTCCAGTGAGTACGTACTTTTAGTTAGTCTCCAGCGTTTTCCGGGCTATTTCTTCCAAATTTTTTTGTGCCGTTTAGCGACAACATTAAATGCTTCACTGTACTCTTCATATAGGGAGAGGAAAGGTGTACGGCTTGGTTTGTCCATATAAAAAGATAATATATTTATATTATCAGCAAAGTCTCTAGAATCAAACTAGAAAATGGTATGAAATACTGCATTAATAGGATTTTATCATATATAGTTAGGTTGATGGGAAGTTTGGGAAATGATGATGAGTATTGAGAGATTGGTGCTTAAACATTAAGATAGGTTTTCTCAGGATAAAGACATACTGTACAAATATCGATGATAATGTAAGCAAAGGACAGAAAGTTGTTTAGGTATGCTCGTTTAGATTACTCAGATGTCAATTTGAGAGCTACAATGAGGAGATTTTTGTTGTTTGTAGTGGGTAGAATTTTTAACTTAGGTATTACGAATGCTTTGAAATAATGTCCCTCAGCTACAGTGCTCCCTGTCTCATCACAATTAACATTCACTATAATAAGCGACATTATTTCAAATCATTCGTAATACCTTAGTTTTTAGAATTTTTATTCTAACCACTACATACAACACAATTCTCCTCATTTGTCTGTCAAATTTGAGTTTGACGTTTGTGCACACAGTTTTCTATGAGCGTTGTGTGCAGCCGGAAGTGACGTCATAGATGACGCCATAATGATATCGTGTTATCTCTTTAGCAAGTTATGAACCGACCGTTTGCGTGAAGTTTTGTGGTATGTAATAAAATATTTCTATTAATTTGTCGTTTTTATTTCACTTGCAAATCTAGGTATTTCTCATCTCACCTCTATTTTAGTATTACATTTCTATTTAAGAAAAACTCATAGAAAATCACTATCATTACACTACTAGTTCAGTTATGTTCTCTAGTCTCTGATTCTACATTCCCACATACAAAATCAAGGACCACCAAACTTTGCCTTTCCCTTGAAAGAGGTAATCATATTAAACTTTAGTTGAAAGTATTCGATAGCAAAAAAAAGACGTGTTGCACTCGGAGACTGCCGCGGTAAAGCTATACATAGTATTTTTATCAACTTATGCAATTATAAATTTCGACACGTTAGTTGTCAAAACCTTTTTTCTGCCAAAATTTAGTTCCATTCACGCACTGTAGAGGCTCTGATCAAATATAGTATCACCGCTGTGCCGGTCGGAGTGGGGGGTGTTAGGTTATTTTCGTTACGGAATTTCTGGCTTCGGTCTCCACGCTCAAGGCCCGCGATAGAAGCTATGCAATAGCTTAAAAATATCTGTTTTCTAGCGAAATATCGATAAAAATCGATGCTTGAAGCCGATGTCTTACATGGAAGATAAATATCGATATATTTTTTATGTGGACACCCCTCCCTAAAAGAAATCACTGAAAGAAACAAAATAACCAACCACTGATGACTGAAATATCAATATATTAATTAATTAATTATACACCAAGGTCCGATCCGATCCGAGACACTGACCGTGTGTATCATAGAGAATAGTAATCCGGTATATTGATGGAAGTAATAGGTACTATGGAAGTAATAAGTACTACGTACAACAGGAATGAGCTGTTGTCGCAAAATTGAAGCCGAACGAGAGCGCAGTAACTGTACCTCATATCCCTCTCTGGCAATGGTGACAATATTGAAATATGATTTAAGGACAATAATTTTATTATAAAAAATTATTTGTGATCTGACGTCAGCAGATCATAGCTTCAGATGGATTTTAATCGAAGATGCTAATGATGAACTTGCCCTTTGCGGCACTGTACATTTCCTGTTTTTGCTTTGCTTTTCACACTCGCGTCATATAGGTAGGTACTTACTTACTGGCACGTTAATGTTATCTATACAGTATCTTATCTTGGGTCTCTCGTTGAAATAACTACCTACAACCGCGCTGTACGTAAACATTCGATAGGGCTACCCGCCTCCATTATTTTAATTTCATTTGCCTACTTTGTGTTTCCATTTAGTTTTGTGAATATAAATATACTTTTTTTATATGAACAAATAAAATTCTTTGTGAAATGAACAGGAAGTGTTCCCTAAAAATGCGTGTTGTTTTTTGACTAGTAGGTAGATTTAATTAAAAAACTTATATTTGAATAAAAAATCAGTCTTAAAATCTTGCGACCGAAAAATATTTGTGAGACGAACGAAATGCTTTATCATTAAATTTTAGAGTAATAAAAAATCCGCATTCAAATATATAGCTTATAACTACAATATACTTATAACCTATTGCACTCGTGTCAATCACTTTCCTTTACTCTATTCCCTTTTTTATTATTCGAGAAAATTTTTTTTCGGGGGATTAAAGGAAATACATGTCCATTAAAAAGACACACATTATGTAACTTCAACTATGCAGACTATCAAATAATGTTACTTACTAGTAAGTAAAATTATTTTATAGTATTACCTTTCAGTTTCCAGGTTATCTAAAAAAGTTATCTCTGGTTGCGTTTTTGACGAATTCATGCAACCTAAAACAGCACAATATATCCTACTCGTCATATTAAATATGTAATATGTACATTGTACATAAACATGTTTTTAGCGAAAATATCGTGCGTTTATTGTTACAAAAATAACACACCGTCTATTCCTTACTGCGGCATAGACGCAACTGTCTGCGTACAGAGCGCGGGCCGAGATCGAGGCGCGTAGGTATAACTCGCGATTCGTCCGTTTATATGAAGTTGAAATACTGTATAGATAACTTTACCGTGCTACTGGTCCTTGTGGTACACGACATGCAGAAGCACTAAGATAAAATTACGATAAACTACCTATTGTGATATATTTCATTAATTAGGTAAGAAAAAACAGTTAATTGTAATTCTGAATCAAATATCGTTAAATAAAACAGTCTTGTGAAGTTTCTGCTGCAAACCCAGCTTATTCCTTAAATATTTCATTGTTTCTAATTTTGCAATGTGAGTTAAACTAACATTAGGAAATCTGAAATTGAAACAAAGTTTTTTTAATAGAGAAAGGAATAAAATATACATAGGTATTTAATTCATTTGTTCTTGAACTATAATTGGATAGTCATACATGGTCACCGTAATTCCTCACTAACAAATTATGTTTAGAGTATTACCTCCACGACACAAATTCTCCCCATTTTTACTAAAATTCTTCAAAAATATCACGAAATCAAAAAACACTCCGTTATTAACGTCCAAGTCCGCAATTTCATGTGGGGTTGTCAAGTCAGGAGTCCGTATTTCATACAAATAAAAGAAAACTTATACGCTTATCGCAAAATTTTTGCGTTAGTATGGCTTTACACGTAGCAACAAATAATATTGCTTTAACATGTTGGTACAAACTTATTAATAAGCCATCCTTACCAGGGGATTATAGAGAGAGATGTTATTTTTATAAATCTGTAAAGCAAAAAGATTAGATTTTTTGGACCTACGTGCACTATACTTTATGTTAAAGTTTATATCAAAGAGTAAATTAGGGGTGTCTACTACGGAGTGAATTATTTTGTACAGGTAAACGAAGTCAAAATACTTTCCCCGAGTTTCTAGCCTTTGGACATTAAATTTGATCAGCCTCGCATCATAGTCAAGATTGGAACGACCAAGTTGTTGACGGTAACATAGCATTCTTAAAAATTTTCTTTGTACCCTCTCAATTACATCAATATGCACTTGGCAATGTGGAGACCAAATAGGGGTGCCGTACTCTAAAATGCTTCTAACAAGAGCAAAAAAAAGATAAAGCATGGAATGGAACGTGGGTTTGTAAAGCCTTTTGTGGATCTGAAAACAAATCCGATGAGTTGATTGGCTTTCGTCGTCATGTGTTGGTAATGGGCCCTAAATGAAAGTTTATCGTCGAACAGAATGCCAAGATCTTTAGCAACATTGGATCTTGTAAGAACTAAGCCATTAATTAAATAATCATTAATGAGTATATGACGTTTGTTAGTGAATGTGATAACAAAGCATTTATTGATGTTAAGATACATATAATTTAACTCACACCAGTGAGAGACAATATTTATGTCTTTTTGTAACAGATGACAGTCGGAAGAGGAAACAATAGTGGTAAAAATTTTCATTTCGTCAGCATATAACAAACATTCACATGATAATTGTTCAACAAGATCGTTTATAAACACAATAAATAAGAGAGGCCCTAAATGAGACCCCTGGGGTACCCCAGAGGTTACATGCACCGGAGAAGAGATAAATCCCTTCAGAGCGACTAGTTGAGACCTGTTACTGAGGTAAGATGTTATCCATCGGAACAAGCTACCTTGAATGCCATAGGTGGCGAGCTTACTACAAAGTAATCTGTGTCTCACCTTGTCAAAGGCTTTTGAGAAATCTGTATAGATGGTGTCAACTTGACCTCCCATGGCAAAGCTTTTACAAATGTAGTTCTTGTACTCCAAGAGGTTAAGAGGTTGGTGATGGTTGAACTGCCAGTAACAAATCCATGTTGTTTATTTGATAGAAGGGGCTTAAAGTGGTTGTATAGATGACTGTAGACTAAGGATTCGAACAATTTTGAAAAACTAGATAGAATGCTTATAGGTCTATAATTTTCGCAGAGGGATTTATCGCCGCTTTTAAAAATTGGAACTATGTGTGCGGTTTTCCATCGCTTAGGAAAGGTTCCACTACAAAGTGATTTATTAAATATGATGGCTAAAGGTACACTCAGTTGTTTCTCACAGAGCTTGATAAATGATGGAGGAAGTTGGTCAGGTCCAGCACCTTTATTTTTATGTAGTTGTTTTATTTTAGTATTAATATCACTTTCAGTAATGACAATAGACGATAAAGAATTTGTAGATCTACTTTTAATCGTTTTGCAGGAAGGTTGGAAGGCTGAAGTTGTACTGCATTGTTCATCTTTATCAAAAACCGATCCAAAATAAGTTGAGAATAGCTCACATATGCCATGCCCATTTGAAGATGAGACATTGCCATATTTCATAACGTGTGGGATTGATATATGGCCTTTCCTGTTGTTCACGTAACTCCAAAATTGTTTTATATTTTTCTCTATTGAATCTTCTATAGAAGAAATATATTTTTTTGTAGCATTGATCTGCCATTTTCTTAAATCTTTCACGCAGTAGAGTAAACGAGTCTTAATCTCTGGGGTTGTTGTACTTTTTAAAACGCTTATGGTATTTGTTTTTCTCTTCATTACATTTTATTAATGGTACACTGTACCAAATCGGATAATTTTGGGGTTTAAATGTTAATAATGGAGTATATTTATTAATTATTTCAAAAAGCTTATCATAGAAGATGTCAGTACAAGTATCTACGTCTTGACTTGACAAAATATTATCCCATTCTATGGTACTTAACTCATATTGGACATCTTGGTAACTACACTTTGAAAAGTTCAAGCGCTTATTGTTGCGTTTACCTAAACATTTTATTGTGCTTTTTCTCAATGGAAATTCAAACTCGATTGCGGGGTGATGCCTATCTATTAGACTCAGCGGGTCAGCCTTATTAACTTTGACAGACATAACCGTTGAAAGTACCAGATCAAGAATGCGTCCATTTTCATTAGTGATGTTATGTTGACATAAATGACAAAGTGAAATTAGTTCATTTAACAGAGATAGTTTTTTGCTGTGTTTGGTTTGTGATGGCTCATCTGTACAAAGAGAGGTGCATGTGAAGTCAGGCGTATTGAAGTCTCCAATAACAATATGATTCTCATCAGGGCAGTAAGTAAATAATACTCTTTGGCAATTATTGTAGAACTCATCTAGCTTAGCACAACACAAATCTGGAGGTAGGTAGCAGAGACAAATATTAAGATTTTTAGAATTACAAGACTCTGGCACTATTGTTATCCAGATATCCTCTATACCACTATCCCACGATGCCTGGCGAATAACTTCGAAAGATTTTTTAATGGCGATGAGAACACCGCCGCCTTCAATTTTCGTTGAATTAGTATCTATACGATCTCTTCTAAAAATGTTATTGCGTGCGTCAATAATTTCTCCATCAAATACACCATGGTTTAAGTTGGTTTCCGTTAGGCAAACAACGTCATAATCAGAGTTCAATACCTCTAGATAAAACTGTGACAATTTAGTACGGATTCCATTAACATTTTGGTAATAAACTTTAATCATTATGATTTTTTGATTAAAACAGAGTATTAAGTAATGTTAGATAGTAGAAGGTAACCTAGTTACAATATTTTACTAAGACTATAAATATTCTTGACGAGTATAGCGGGACTTTGCTCATCCTTGCGGATATATATTTGGCCGAAGCGGACCCAGACAAACTTAAAATTACTTTCTTTACAAAACTTCCTCGCCGCAGCGTGGACCTCCTTTGCTTCCGGTGAAAGATGTTCAGCGAAATATATTTTATCCTGCGGGTCTCGCCAGTCAAGCCAATATGAGTTGAGGCCAGTTTGTCTTTTGGGTGAGCTTTATTAAAACGAGTCACTGACGACAAAATAAGGTCACGAACCCGCTGCGATGAGAGAGTGACGAGTATGTTCCGCGGTCTCTTTGACGATGCATCCATTTTAGCGACACGACGACAAGCTCTAACTTCACTCTCTGGTATTACAACTTGTAGACAATCACAAAGTTTTTTTAAATAATACCATTAAATTTTCCGTTTTGCTCTCAGGTACTGCATGAATCTCAATATTTAAATCACGTGAGATTTTTTCTACAGTAGCTAATCGAGATTGCAACTTGGATAATGAATTATTAGTTTTTATGAGATCCGATTTTATTTGTTTAATATCGGTATCATTTTTACTAATTTCCGACCTCAAGTCTTTTTGTTCTGCAGATAAATAATCAGTTGTAGAAGTAAACTCACTTTTTAGATTTTCAACCGCACGGCTAACCTGCACGGCCACCATTTTTTCAATGTCTTTATTAAGTGCCGCTCTTAAATTAGACATAATAGCTGAGTCCGGTGCCAGTTTTAAGTCAAAGAGCTTGCTAATACTCTCCATCGAAACAGGCTCATTTGTTAAGTTCGAAGTTGACGAGGTACTTTGTATGGTAGTAGCAGCACAGTAGCTGCTATCCAGAGTCAAGTCACCAAATGAGACGTTCACAGTCTCGTTCGGTGCGAGCACCTGGCTGCGGTGCTGGCGACAGGGAGTATCGTCATTATTTATGCGTCGGGTCACATTCTGACAATACGGACAGCTCAAAGATTTTATTTGGTCATTAGTAAGTGACCTAGATGTTTCTTTCGTTAGGTTTAGGCATCCGAAACAATATTCCAAAGAGCACACATTGCATTTTAAGAACTGATTGTTCATGAGAACAGTGTTGCATCCATGACAATGCATTTTAGTTAAGTTTATGATGGACAGAATATAAAATTATGTTAGCGTTGAAACGTAATACAATATAATTGCAATAAATAAAGCGTTCTCAGTCCTTTGCAATAAGAGCAGTTTTAAACACGGTTACAAAGTGTGAGCGCCACAGAATACGTCGTAGTAGTCAAGCAAATCGCGTTCGCTGGCCGACACAGCACGATACGGTTCACGATGCGTTTCCAACTGGCACAGAGTCGACACAGTGCACATTTACTATTGCAATCCACCCTGAGTTTCGTCAATGTTTTGATTGATATTTTTGAAACGAATAGAATTTCAATATATCCGATATCACCCACTTATTAAATTTACAGTGTTAATGAGTTATTAGCACTTAAAACACGGCAAAACAATCTTTGAACACTATATTGCAATTTTATTTGGTGAGAGCAAAATAAAACCGTCTATGACTTGCGACGTGTTGTGTCCGAACGGTAGGCAAGTCATTTCAATAATTTTTTTTATTTTTTATTTCTTTAATTTAGAAGAATATATCTGGAAAAGCTAACAAGGCTGGACCACCCTGTACCTAGAAGTCTATTTTTCTAGAAAATTATAGTTTTCAATAGATTTGATCACATATTTTTATTTTTCATTTACATAATTTTCATTTTCAATATTATAGTTATTTCATAGGTCATAAAGGCCTCAATATTCACCAAACATGACACTTTGTTGAACAATCAGAAATTCCCTTTTCGCACCAATTAATAATCAAACCGTAAGTAGTAGCAGTGTTGCAAGCCCTGCTACGCCTTCCAAACCGTTTTGGGAGGTTTTAAGCTCGTACAAAAATAATATTCCTTTATTAAAACACATACCTCGGGGTGCAAGAATTTCTGTTGCCCAATCTTTATCTTGTTCCATTAAAAACGTTTTGGCTACTAATACTACGTAAGCCTGGGAGCATCTTCTAGCATTCTCGTACCACGTATTTCACGTGAATTTTGATCCGTCTAACAAAAAATCACTTACTACTAGAGTAAAAGAAACTGCGTGAAATACAGGGCACGGGAAGAGCAATCTTCTAGCTCAACTTTAATCATTCCACCACTGCGGCAGAATACAAAAACAAATAATTTCGATTCGTAGCATCTTTTTAAAGAGGCTCAGCCGGTGACCCTGATGACCTCACGCCTCAGCACTTAAAAGATATTTTATCTTTTAGTTCTGGTGAGGTAGACGAGACCCTTTTAAGAGATGTGACGGCTTTGGTTAATTTGATGTTGTCGGGTCAGGTCTACAATGAAATGACCGAAATTCTGTACGGTGCGAATTTATTACAGCCATCCTTAGCCTTGCCATCAACTCAATAATTCAACGTCTCCAATCAAAACTTAACGTTTGGTATTTGGATGACGTAACCTTATGAGGCGATGCGAACACGGTTTCGGATGACTTGCGAGTACTTATAGACGATTTTCGTCTTATTGGCCTTGAACTAAATTTTTCAATACGATGAGCTCCCGGTACCCACGGACCCAACGTCTCTACACCAAACGGCTCAAATATGTAACCCATACCGAGGTAAGCATATTTGCGCCACTTGAGTTGCTCCGCCGAAGTAGCCGCAACGCCAGCCCTCACGTTGGTTTCAGAAAAATGTGACGCGCTAAAGTGTCTAGGCAAGTAGCGTCCCACACTAAGGGCCGTCCTAACTTCCACGGAACCAGAGTCATGCCGTCAGGTCTTTTACCATCGTCACGCATCGGACCATTTGGTTCGAGCATAGCTGCAACATTGGCGCTGTTAAAGGCCCGGCGAATGATATCGTTAAGGCTGGCGTGGCGGGAAATTCGACCAGCACATCGAGAGCAGGAGAGGCCATGGTGACCGAGTTGATCAACTACACTACCACACTGGCGGTGATGCGCAACACAACACCTTGCACCCAAGCGTAAGCTAATAGCTAGACGAAATGGGGATGGATCTATAAGGCTACCAGTTTTGAAAGAAGGAATGGCCTGTACCTAAAGATCAGATTCCCACACAGAAACAGCAAGAATACGAGCACGATCTGCGATGCTAGAACACGTATTTAAAAGATCTCTCCGTGTTAGCTCGCATAGGGGCCGATCCCACTGTTTCTGAGATGACAACATTTTTGGGAATTCAGTGTTTGGACAAGCCAGTCTCCATGTGTTTTTGGCCGCAGCCAGATATGCTACATCGAAAGAGCCTAAAGATCGTGCGAGATTTTTTTCTACGTATTTGTGTGTACTGTGTACAGAAGACAAAAAAGCTGGTAATGCCACACTAGAAATATTACGTATCCCTATGCCCCCAACCTCACAGGGAGGGAAACTTGCACCCAAGCCCTATCATCCATCTCAACATTCAAAACCGACACTAACGTATCTTTTACTAAGTTGTCTAAGCTTCACAAAAGCTCACTGTGTTGCCACAGCTGACAACATCTTAAATAGTATGTACATTTAGGAACGAAAAAGCAAAATCTTTTATTTGTAAAAGCCACACGGGCGTTAATTTTGGATAATCTGCTAGAAGCATTTCTAAACTTTTGAATTTGTTCTTCTGTTTGAATTACACCTCCCTTCCCATATCTTCTTGTGTTACCAACACGCCTTCCATGCTTTTGGATTAGGCAAAAGAGATAACTTCTTCATCGGGGTAGGACATTTTCCAACGCAATGGTGAAAGTTTTCAGTCTGTTGATGCAATGTGGATGCTGATAAATGATGATATGATGTTCAAAAGTTATCTTCCAAACACACACATTACGCTCAGGCCCTTAACTTGCCGTAGATACCTCACTGTAATCAGTAAATTAACGTAAGCACATGAAAAATATTCATTGGTAGCTCTGAAACTAATTTCGGATTCAATGATATTCATATATCAAATAACCAACTTTCGTTGTCACAACTTATTATAAACTTAGTAGGCATTTGTAAAACATATAAAATCCTTACATATAAATGCCTTTCGAATTCATTAGAAGACCTAAAGACGAATTGAAAGAACGATAAAATCCGGTACAAATGAAAAAGTCATCCACTACCAGCGGAGAATGTGAAAATGGCAACGATTCTATCTACCATAGAGTATAATTGGAAAATGGTGGTGTGTTCGCTGATCAAAACCGGCCATACATCCGTAGCCAGAAATTAAATTATCATCCACCATTTTGTTTATTTTCGCGATTCTAATATCTCGCAGATACGTTAGTGAACAATCCCATAGGGCTGCGAGACGGCGAGTGTTAAATAGCGGTTCTGGCGATGGTTTTATCATTAGGAATGTGCTATCGTACTTAACTTTATTTCTCGGGCACTTGTGTTGAAATTTGCAGACATCGGCCGCGCCGCAAGTAAACACTCTTTGGATACCATATCCTCAAAGAAAATTAAGAACACAAGTGCGCAGGGTAACCGAGTCGATGAGAAAGGTTCGCTGAAATTCGTTCAACGAATTTTGAACAAGTGCAAGGGGAATAGTCCCGTGGCTTCTAAGGTACTTAAAAATCCGAAGAACGAAGATTATTTCCACATAAAGTTGTTGTGGCTTGTGTCAAGCAAAAGGGATGCGTTAAATTGTGTATTTGTGCAGGAAATATCGCGAGGGTGCGGACGGGAGTCCCCAGTGGCGCGCCCGGCTAACATGAACCACTCGCCTGCCCCTGACAGGCCTCACGACGACTCTAATGTAAATCAAGTTGAGGAGATGGAGACTCAGGATGGTGAGTACAGTCATTAATTTATCATCCCACTAGCATAATATGTCTTGCATACTCCATCTGAAATAAATTAAAATATTGCACTAGTACTAAAATGAGTATGAAAAAAACGATATGTTATTGTGTCATTGACAACTTGCAAAAGATTGATTTCTTTGACTAACCTCAAATGTTATATGACTTTGTATTTTTGCTTAGATGGTTATATGCAGAAGTTTGTAATGTAAGCTATAAAATTGTTGAATTATATTCCATGAATGCATTATCATGTGTTTGGTTTCAAAAGTGCAAGTTGTTATACTATAATAAATTCTATAAATAGTTGCCTTTGTTTCACTAAGTATACACAAAATTTTCACTTTAAGGTAATATAACCTATTAAATACCTTCATTATGACCTTTTCTTGTATATATTTACATTGACTCAATATACAGTGAACATGTAGATATTATTGTAAATCTGTATAAAATTAACATGACAAAAGTAAATTTTGGGCACTTTCTCTTCCTTAATCCATCATTTGTAGCAATTGGCAGTTTAGTTTAGTCTTTTGTCTGCCACAACCGGGACACATGGTTGCTTTGTTTGATATTTGATGTTGACTACAAAGGGATATTTAAAATAATAAAATATTCATATTTTAGTTAAGAACAATAAGTCTTTACTATTATCCCTTTGAGTGCCAGGCTAGAATTTCACCACTCTATATTTTTCTATGTATATATAAGAGGCAAAGCAGGGTAAAATGGCTAAAGGTATGAGCAGCGCTTTCTGAAGAATTGTTTTTTCCCTCTAAAGAGAAGATTGTCTGTAGCAGACTAGTACATATGATAATTCACTGACTTGTGATGTTGTGTACAGCAAAATGTATTTCCTGACATTGTTTTTTTCAGTTCATTATTTGTCCAATTTTTGTTTAGCGACGGAAACATGACGTCCAACTGTTTTTAGGGTTCCATACCAGAAATCTATGAGAAAAAAAATTAAGCATTCTATGGATTCACCATGTGGGTTCCGGATCCACTGCATTGCAAAGAGAGAGGCTCAAATCATGCCTGGGACTTGTAACTTAGAGATAGGCCAAGTGGTATTAGTAGGTTATTGAGGGATTTTGCTTGTATGCACCTGGAGCTCCAAGTTGACCACCAACTGGAGACCAGGTGGAGCACCAACTTGTGTTGTTCCTAGTGTTTCCTCTTTAGGTATTTTGGTTTCTTGGTACAGTAAGTTCTATAAGAACTATGTAGAACACATTTTACTTTCTTGTATTCTAGATATGCAACCATATGTGAGTTATGACAGTATGACAGGCATTGTTCTCATTAAGTGGAAATTTGACTAGTACATATGATAATTCACTGACTTGTGATGTTGTGTACAGCAAAATGTATTTCCTGACATTGTTTTTTTCAGTTCATTATTTGTCCAATTTTTGTTTAGCGACGGAAACATGACGTCCAACTGTTTTTAGGGTTCCATACCAGAAATCTATGAGAAAAAAAATTAAGCATTCTATGGATTCACCGTGTGGGTTCCGGATCCACTGCATTGCAAAGAGAGAGGCTCAAATCATGCCTGGGACTTGTAACTTAGAGATAGGCCAAGTGGTATTAGTAGGTTATTGAGGGATTTTGCTTGTATGCACCTGGAGCTCCAAGTTGACCACCAACTGGAGACCAGGTGGAGCACCAACTTGTGTTGTTCCTAGTGTTTCCTCTTTAGGTATTTTGGTTTCTTGGTACAGTAAGTTCTATAAGAACTATGTAGAACACATTTTACTTTCTTGTATTCTAGATATGCAACCATATGTGAGTTATGACAGTATGACAGGCATTGTTCTCATTAAGTGGAAATTTGAGAACCACAGACCCAAAAATTACAACTCAGTTGATCTTTGTCATTCCTGTGAAAACTACTAGAGAATGCTGTGCGACATACAGATTTACAACAGTTATAGATACAAATAACATCTAGCCTTCTTTACTATATGGATAGCGCACACATGGTATGGTGATGGCTTTGCTTGTTGTTGTCACAGACAACATATCTTAAAAGGATATTAATGTTAAGTAATTAGTATGATAATACTATAAATAAAACATAGAATCAGTTGTGTTTACGAATTCCTTGATCAACCGTTACTAGTCAGTCAAATTGGTAAAGATATTTTTTTTTATTGCTCTTAGATAAGTCTTTGACTACAATCTGTCAGAGTAAAGATTGGATTTAGATTTTGATGATCCATCTTTTGCAAAATCGACTTCTCTTTTATTCGCTGTCAATCCTTGGTTTTGCTTTAGTACCCTCATACTTCTCGGAATGATTTCGAGGACTACGCCATGGCGACGTAATTAATGACTCCCCTCAAGGAGCACCTTGCACCCTACCGGTAAGTGCCATTATATACCTATTGCCTCCCAACAAATACAGCAAAATTTTTAGGTGTTTTTCCTCATCTTACTGAGTTACTTTGGTCTGAAAGGGTCATATGAAAGGCGTTCAGATAGAATTTTAATAGGGCAGGTGACCAATGGTATATCTGGGTGCATCATTTGAATGCCAAGAGGATACATAATTCACTTTGCATTTCCAATTCGCTTTGTATTCCCAAGCTCATTGCATACACTGTATAGCTATAATTTTCATCTTATTGTAGAAAAGATTTTACAACTCTATCCTCAAATGGTGGATCATAAATTGTGTCATTCTAGTTTTTAACATTGAGAAAAGTATTTTAGATATTGTGTCGGTTAGTGCAATCAGCCTAGTATCTTTTAGATGAGTTACTTAATCTTTTTTTGAATGAGGACAAAAATAGCTTTCCGAATGCCACTGGTATTGCTTGCTTGACCAGATTTTGATGAAGATATTTAAGAGATGTTTACGAACCGATGTAGTCATTTTATACACCATATAATAATATGATATGGGATACCATCAGGACCTGGTTTAGATGTTTTCTTTTTTAATTGTTTATTTCCTCTAGACCAGGTGGGTTGATTTTTAACTCAACATGAGGATCGATGTTTGGTTTGTCGGATCTACATATGAACACCTGTGCTTGGGCACTTCTTATTGGTCACAAATCTGTTTGTTGGTCAAGAGAAACTTTCTATTTGTTCTCTAAGTTTTTGAGTCTTGAAAAGGACTCTTGTCAAAATTAACCTCATTTTTTCCTCTTTTCAAAGATTTTATGTTGTGAATTGATCTTGGACAGTTGGTCGCTTAGATGGTTATCACCCCTGCCCTTGTCATTCCTAAGTTGCTTTATTAACTCTTTTGTTTTAAACTTCAAAGTATTTTCTTTGTTTCTGTGAGTATAATAAGTTGGTGGTGGATAGTGCTAAAAAAATTGGTCATAAATAGTGTTCTGGGAAGTGTCCACTTGGCTATTTGAAACTTGTTTTGATCCTGGATGTTCTATGATAATTGCCAAGTTTGTCATACCACAAGCATTAACACGGCTTAATGAGGACTTGATAAAACGGCTAACTGGTATGGACGAAATGCACTTGTCTTTTGTTTTTGTAGAGTTGTGCGAAGCATATAAGTGGTGATAATAGAAAATATCTAAAAAAAACTTGGTACTATCTTCGTTAGCAAACTGAATTGTTCCTAAGTCTAATATCAAATCAGAGACCAACTTTCTGAATGATCATGTATCACAATGTAAATTACTAATTTTAAGTATTTAGGCTTACTTCTGGTGATGTTGTTAATATAATAATTTCAAGCCACCAAAATAATTTCAGAGTTCCATCTTCTAGGTCAGTGTTTCTCAATATTATTGATTTTGCTACTCCCTTATGGGTTGAAAAATTCTCGTGATCCCTTTGTCAGACAGACATAAAAATTCTGATTTAAAAAACTATGTACGATAATTGATGATTTTGTTTATTTTGATACCTTAACTTATTAGAGAGGAAAATATTTTAGCAGCTAAAGATAAAGTTTCATGTGCATTTCATACACGTACATTCATTTATGGTTAACCTTTCTCCAAAACCATATATTTGAGTCTTTTCCATCTGTTCAGAAGAGTTTTGAAGATAATCCATAAGACTAGATGCTTGTGGAAAGTGCTCACATTCCTTGCATGAAACAGAGTGTGCATAATTTGCAAGATAAACTTTTAGTTTACCTTCCCGACTTACACTCTGAATGTGACAATGGGCGTAGGTGGATTCTTAATTACTTTCTTTGATAAGTCAACAGAACTTGCTGATCTCTCCACAAATTTAAAAGAGTGCCTCATAAGTTTAGCTGCTGATAGAATTTTATTCACAAAGTTTCGTCAGTTTTTGGATTAAACGAAAACGAGAATATTCAGAGCTAGCAAGGGAAGCCCTATTAAACGAAAACGAGAATATTCAGAGCTAGCAAGGGAAGCCCTAAAATTATAAGTAACCAATCGCCAGTTCATGCCCTAATGGTGGACGTTGAAACTAAAAAGAGAAATAGACTTCAATTAGAAAAGAGCACCACGATTTGATACATTTTAGAAAATCAAAAGAATCCTACTCGCTAAAATTGTATTACCTTTTTCCTCCTGGCGGTGACCCTTCAAATAAGGTGTCGCGACCCCCCTAAGGTTCGGGACCCACAGATTGAAAAACAAAAAGTAGGCATTCCCAAACACTTTGAATGGCACATAGAGTACCGTCCTGAGCCCTGCCTGACTGTCCAGCTACCAGGCCTGACTGTCATTACGATCAACATCGAAGGATTCTCGGATGATAAATCAGCACTTCTATCAAAGCTGTGTCAGAGGCATTCGTGCGATATAGTATAAAGGTCGCGCCGACTCGAAAGAAGAAGAAGAGTACTGTCTCTATGTATTTATTGTTCATTCATAAATTAAAATGTAGCTATATCCATAGCCATTTACATTAGTTATACTGTCAAAAATTTTAAATTACAACTATTGCGTATACATGTCACACACAAGGAGTTGGGATGGCTTGGGTAGAAGCTGGCGGGGGGAATGCACAAAACACCCCAAGCGGGACGTCAGTGCAGTCAAGAATACATGTCACAATAAATTAAGAAAAAAATGTTACAATTTTTTATCATATAATTACAATTGGGTATATACATACATGTCACAATTATGAAATCTTACAAGATATAGTCAATTGTATATGTTACATTACAATCTATATTCTCTTCTTTCTTTGGGGAACTTTGACATACTAACACTAACCATTACATTAACTTCGTGGGATGAAATTTTCCAGCGATGCAGAAGTTATTGACGCAGTTTTTTTGTATTTCCCGATAAACAAAAATATTTTTTTGATGTGGGCATATACAAGCTTATTTGAAGATTTGAAAAAAATGTTCGTCTTGCAATAGAATATATTGAGGAGGAAATAGTTATTTGTCATACAAGAGTGCAAAGTTGCTTTTTAACCGCGTGTTCAATTTTGATGACCGAGTAAGCGGATTCAAAATTAGAATCCTGAGCGTTAGCGAGGGAATCAAAAGAGCACGAGGTGTAAAATCTTTGCACTCGAATGCAACACGTATAACTTTTCATTCCACCTCAGCGAGAACACCAAGAAGGTTCCGAGGCTGAGTTTTTAACAAATTAAAAAAAAGTTGTATGATATATACGGCACCATAGAGGTAGCAGTAAATAGCTTTAATGTTTTTTTTAATTCACAAACTTAGTGCACACGATGTTCTAAATTCAATTTACTTTATCCTCTAGAGAATAAAAACGGCTTTTCCACTCAGATATTGAAGATTAAAAATACTCTTTCCGAGATGGTGGGATGAAAATAGTTATTTGTTATACAAGAGTGCAAAGTTGCTTTTTAACCGCGTGTTCAATTTTGATGACCGAGCAAGCGAAGGAGTCTAAAATTGAATCACGAGCGCAGCGAGTGATTCAAAATTAGAATCCTTAGCGTTAGCGAGGGAATCAAAAGAGCACGAGGTGAAAAATCTTTGCACTCGAGTGCAACACGTAACTTTTCATTCCACCTCAGCGAGGAAATTACTAAGTGAAAAAATGCCGCGTAAAGAACCGCGTACAAAGCAAATTGAAAAAAGAACACCAAGAAGGTTCCGAGTCGGAGTTTTTAACAAATTAAAAAAATGTTGTATGATATATTCGGCACCATAGAGGCAGTAAATAGGTTTAATGTTTTTTAATTCACAAACTTAGTGCACACGATGTTCTAAATTCAATTTACTTTATCCTCTAGAGAATAAAAACGGCTTTTCCACTCAGATATTGAAGATTAAAAATACTCTTTCCCAGATGGTGGGATGAAAATAATTTTTAACTTTTCGTTCATACACTGTTTAGTGCAATCGACTTTTTGATGAGTTACTTCATCTGTTTTTGGAATGAGTACAATAATTGCTTATTCGATGTCACTAATTTCGATTTCTTGACCAGATCCTGTTCCAGGGGTATTATTATTCTTCGTCGGACTTATAGTTTTAAATTCCTGCGTTTGACTGCTGGAGAGACACTCGAGGCCAAGGGCTCTCGGCTCAACTGTCTTTTCAGCGTCATCTCATCTCTCCGCGTCCAGTCTTACCACACTGCATTCGGGTCACCTCATGTTGCCTCTTCGAGAGTGTAGATTGGGCATTACCAATTAGCCGGCAATGAGATAACACAACTAGCCTTTTTAGAAAGAGAATTAATTTGAATATCTGGCATTTGCTTGAAATACGTATTTTTGACGTTGCATACCTATTTGTCACATTATATCATTGTCATTGTGAAAAATATTGTATTGTTGTTTTTCTCAATGTTGCATTTTTCGCACATCTGAGTGGACAGAATATTGTTATTAGTATTTACCTAAGGTATGAGGTGAATTTGAGCATATTGATGGGTTTAGTTTAATTACTAGGCCTCTCATATCTTCAAAGTGGTGCTATATCAAGTACTGGTTCAATCATGATGGTGTTGATTTTGGCAAATTATTTGTTGTCTTATTATTAAGTATTACAAGGAATAACAGTCGTAGACGATGCCCAGTGCTTTACATTGCCATTGTCACGAGCCACGCTGGGTAGGCATTTTGGGGGACCGCTGAATAGGTGGTAACCTCATTTTATAGCTGTATAGTTTCAACGACATTCGGTGGTCTTCTTCAAGGAGAGCTCGGGACGCCCGCGTTGCACTCTGCACTAAGCAGTGCTACGCTAGACGTCAACGCGGGCGTCCCGAGCTCTCCTTGAAGAAGACCACCGAATGTGGTTAAAATTATAGTCGGAGCTATCTGACTTATTCATGTAAGTTATCCCGTATTATTTACTAAAATTAGTGAAAACCACATTAGTTTTTTACAATACAAAAGGTGTAATCACTCTTTGTCTCTGTCTGACTCAGAAGACTCGTCCTTTAGTCGCTTTTTCCACATACGAAAGAAGAGATGAGAGGGCTCCAATTCTAGCCAGGCAACAACTGAGATTTATAACATTGGTATTCTAGCTAACTTAATTTAGTTATAATAATAAATAAGAGTTAAGAGTACTTGGAAGTTAAACATAATTTTTCATTTCACATTTCAGTGGAGACTGTAGAAATGGCTACGGAGAAGACTTGGGAAGACGATCTTATGAAAGGGCCGAATGGCGAGGTCGCCATGAATGAAGCCGTGAAAAACCAGGAGACTACGTCTAGCGACATGAATGTAAGATTTAAATATTTTTAACCAATGATTATACTGGCTATGACTACGAATTGGCGTACAGAGAGTCGGCGTTTCATAAACTATCTTTTAAGAGCTAGTTACCATTCAGGGTTTTGCGTTTTCACCACGGATGACATCATCACTTCCTTAAGGCTGGATATCCACCAGAGATCTGTGAGGATAGAATACACCAATAGGATCGCTGTACTCAGCGAGGCTATCTTTTAAACCTTGTCCAACATAAGTGGGACGGGTCACAAAGGAACAAAACTAGAACATAATAATGTAAATGTTAAGATTTGGTTCTGTCGCTGGCCGCCTGCCTGACTACAATTCAAGATAATGAAACAAAATGCATTGAAAAGGTTCAAGTTTCAATGGACACAAATAGCAAATCATACTGCATTCTGGGCTATGAGGACTTAAAATTACTATATGGTTGTTTCTGCAAGCAGTAGAAGCCAAAATACCTTTATTTTTATAATTTATGAGGGACAGCACCTTTTTTGGTTGGTATTGAATTGGATACGTCCAATTCTGAACAAACACACTAAACATTTTCTTTCAACAATTACCTTCGCAGTGCACGCTTGCTTGCTACATCAAGTCCAACCAACAAATGTTCTGTCCCTCATAAATAATAAAAATAAAGGTGTTTTGCATTATACTGCTAGCAGAATTAACCATAATGTCATTGTAGGTCTCTATATTCCATAATGCAGTATGATATGGTGGTTTCCTTTGAAACTTGAACTTTTTCAATGAATTTTGTATCATTATCATGAATTGAAGTCAGGTAGGCGGCTGGTGACTGAATCAAACCTTAACTATAATATTATGTTCTTGTATCGACCTTTATGTCCTATCCCGCTTATGTAGGACAAGGTTAAAAAGATGATGATTATGATTTAGATGTAGCTGTTCGAAAGTAAGAAAAAACTTTGAAACAAAAACACACTATCAATTAATGTTGTAGCTGCCTATGAGTATATTGTGATTACAGTAATAAAGTAACATATTTTGCATTTAAACAATATAATAACAGTCATAAAATCGTATTCGGTTTCAGAAAAGCGACATTTTGTTTACAAACAGCATAGCCCTGTAATGTTTTCAAATGGCATACACTTATTTATAACCTTTCCTCGTCGTCTGATTGAATCTCAAATTGCCAGAGGCCGATGTGTTCCAACTATACTACTTATCATAGAAATTATACTTTATTCAAATGTATTTGTACGTAAAGATAAAACCAACTACAAACCCATCAAAACCCACTGTAAGTACTTCATTCAGTTTTTTTGCTCCACCTGTAAAATTAATTTTGTAATTTTGTTTACATCATTTTGTTTGCCAGATTCTGATATTCCACTATGGTTTTTGTTCACTGCGGCTAAGCTTGTGTCCCAAAGTTAAACCTGTTGAAAATCATAATCATAGATTTTAGATATCTTTACATAATATTATGAATACATACCACTTTGGTCTTTACACTTTTTATTACGTCATGAACTCATTACGCAAATACTGAGTAAACTATTACAGTTCTCATGTTTAAGATTGTGTATATGGAATTGCATGATTTTGAGCCAAGAGAATTTTATAATTTGAAATAGCTTTCTCTTTTCATTTTGAAATTGTGACAAGATGTTTTTATATGTTCTGTAATTTCCAGACGTTTTATTAATGGTAGTACTTACAGAAAGGGATGTAGTAGTAGTGATGTAGTATAATCTATATAATATAATATTGATGGTACTAGCGACGTAGAGTTGTGTCAGTTGTATGGTACTACTGACGGAAAAGGAATATTCTTATTCAACTGACAACTGTCATGGGAAACTTTAGTATTTAATAAAAGTTAAGTAAGTCATCGGCATATACTTATTGAACCTACACAACTAGTTGCGACCAAAGTTCTACAGCTCAACTAATTAAACCTCGTAGTTGAGCCTAGTTACCGAATTGAGCTTACAAAACATTTTTTTTAAACCTTCAGAACTTGTTGCGACTACGGAAAATTGTCTAAACAACTAATTGAACCACGCAGTAGAGCCTAGGATCCGAACGGCTAATTAGACATGCCATAAAGGCATTCATATGTTTGTCGCCTTTTTTAATGTGCAACTTATGGGTTTTGATAGTGATATACACCGCAAAGCTCTTCTGTGCATTGTGCAGACTTTTAATAAAGATAAGCAACGATTATAAGGTGGCTGATATTTATTAAAAGTTCAAATTACCAATTACTGGCGCCGTTGCTTTCTATGGTTCAAATCAATATAAATCTGTAATGTTAGTGCACAATAATCATTGCTTTTAAGAACGTGCAGCTGTTAAATGTTCTTTCGTACCCATACAAGATTGTAGGAATTACGTTGCATCGTTACTAAGTGGTAAAGCATGATATTACAGTATTACAGCCTTAGACATACCAAAATAGACTTGTGAAACACACACTTGCATGTTTAGACAGAAATTATTTACTGTGTCGCCGCCTACGCGTTTGGTCAGCGATAAATACATCTCGAGGCGACTGTTTGTCGTGAATGTCGGCTTGTACCAGATTTTAACTCACTTGCTGTGGTTTATTAACAACACTGGTTTAAGTTTCCAATCTGCGAACTGATATTCCCGGCTTATCACAGATTTTTTAGTTTGCGCATATCTATGTACCTAGACTTCAGTCCGGAAATCAAAGTGTTAAAAAACATATGAAGTCAGGCTAGTATTCATTAATGCATCTCAAAGTCGAGTTCAGTCTTAAGATACAGTTTTGACAAATAAATGATTTGATTTGTCGTTTAATTTATGGAACATCTGTCAAAAACTGTATCATAAGATTGATCTCAACTATGAGATGCATTTATTAATACCTGTCTAAGAAAGTCTCGAATTGGCAAGTAGTGTAAATCAGAAAGAGAACGGTCAAATTCAAATTCAAAATCATTTATTCAATTTAGGCGTCTACGACGCTCTTATGAAGGTCAATTACAAATTTTATTATTGAAATATTCTACATTGTACTGCCACGTTCAGCAAAAAAATTTATAGAGCCACTGCGAGAAGAACGGGCAAGAAACTCGGTGACACCCCATAATAGTTATAATATATAAGAACAACAAAAGCTTACTTTTTTATACATTGCATAATATAAAGAATAAGCTCATCTAATAGTCAAATCGGAATACAGTCCCAAAAATTGGTATCTTGGCTACATAGTGCGACAATTTACCGAGCACTATTTTGTGAATTCAACGTAACCATGCAATGGAAGTAAAGTTTTATCTTTACGTTTTATTAACAGCTCCCCTAGTGGCAACGTGAACGAACTAGGAAATATCTGCGAAGAAAACTTTACTTTTATAGTTACGTAAACAAAGAAAACACGTAATAGAAGCCACGTCAGTTTTATTTTTTCTTTTTATTGCTGATAGGAAATCCTTTGATCACAATCTCACCTTATGGTAAGTGATGATGTGGTCGAAGGTGTAAACAGGCTTAACCTAGAATTACTGGCCCTCAAGGTTAGCTGCCGGAACACATCGTTAGGTACTTGGCGGCAGATTTTCTTCTTGAGGGTGGTTGCCAGCCAGGCGGGCATTCGCATAAATGCCATTCCACCATGCGGTGAAGCTCAAGCCCGCGGCGGGATTCGATTACCATGGACCTGCTGCGCGGCAGGCCAATGCCACTGAGCCATCATTGCTTAAGCTTAGCGACGCATAGAGATTGAACATGTGTGCCGAAATTGAGACAAATTTAAAAACTGTTCCCTTTATCGATACAATGTATAAAATTTTATCTTTCTAGGCTCCGTTTCTGGACACGGAGATGGAAGACGACGAGGCACGCTCCGAGACCACATTCAGGTTCACAGTCCACAATTTCCGAAACTTGAAAGACTCTGTTCTCTCGCCTCCGTACTACGTGCGCAATCTGCCGTGGAAGATTATGGTGATGCCTAGACAGACGCCGTCGCCCGATAGGCAACAACAGAAGTCATTAGGTAAGAAGCTAATGAAACGCAAAACAGGATTGAGACTGCCTGTCCTTAAGCGTAGATTTCATTATAAATCAATCTCATTCCCACGTGGTTTCGCCAATGTACGATTTGAGCTTCGCACATCTCGTTGAGCTCCTTCTGATTTTAGTGCGACAAAAATTTTAAGCGCTCGTAGCGGTTATTCTAGGTTAGCTTGACCAACATCTTCTACCACATCATCACTTACCGTCAGATAGTGGTCAAAATCAATTTTATCAGGCATAGAAAAAAAAGGAATTATTACTGAACAAATTTAATTTCCGCTCCATATGTATGTAGTTATGCTTCTTTTATTGTGCATATAGTATGATGGTAGATTCGAGACACAGTGAAGGTATGTTTTATTGAACTTGTGGCATAACTTATGATGCTTTATTCCAGGCTTCTTCCTTCAATGCAATGGTGAGAGCGAATCTTCAAGCTGGTCATGCTACGCCATGGCTGAGCTCAGGCTCATCTCTCACAAGCCAGACACTGAACCCTTTTCGAGGAAGATTCAACATCTGTTCTACAGGTTTGTATACATAGCCCATATAAACAGCTAACAATCACCTCTTTCATATGACGTTCTTAAACTATATTTCCTTATATTCACTTACAGTAAAGAAAACGACTGGGGTTTCTCTCACTTCATGTCGTGGAACGACGTCCAAGACCCAGAAAAGGGTTATTTAAAGGATGACTCTATTACCCTGGAAGTACATGTCTCAGCGGAGGCACCTCACGGAGTGTCTTGGGACTCCAAGAAACACACAGGATACGTCGGTAAGTGCAATAATATCCATACAAGCGTGAATTGGTAGATTCCATGTCATAAAGTTCATGTTACAATTTGTATCTTGAACGATTTAGATTCATTCATTTAAAAAATCGTTATGAATACGACTCGTGTTATGCCGATTGCTCGAATCGTTTCGAGCATGTTTCTCATGCTCTTCCCCAGACGATGAAAGGCGAAAAGAAGAGGAACTGCTCAGTCAACCGCCAGCAGCGAAGTGGCAGCGACGGAATTTCCTCGGAACACTGCAAAGATCGGAGAGAGTTCGAATAGACCCGAGCGTCGCGCCTTCGGAAACCGGAAAAAGAACAACAGGAGCGATTCATCGTAATTTATCATTCAGACAGGGGGTTTATTTATCAAAATGTCGGAAATTTGCCCATAAATGTGGCCAATTGTGGCTAGATCTGCCAAAAAATTACTTTATACACTGGTATTTTACATTATTTTCCATTATTTATTCGTGTTTCAGTTAATTATTACTAAAACTATTTCGAAATTGCAATATCACTGCTATAAACACACAGTCACTGAATCATAACAAGGTCGTGATAAGAAAAAACTTGATTTATTATTCGCGTCAAAATTACGTTTATTTGTAAGGCTAAATTCACGTATCAGAATTAATTGACGTCCCCATCAGAAAATTTGAATAAAATAAATATAATAGTTGATACATCAACTATTAATTTCGTAACTCGTAATTCGTTCAAGTAGTACAGGTTACATAGGTAAAGATACTACTTACTACTTGTTTTAAGGAACATACTGTTGTTTTTGTACAGCTTAACCAAAGATATACTTAAACCGTCCTTTACACGTTAGTTACTATCTCACTAAAGACATACTCGTACATCGACAAATATGACAATAGTATGTGCATTTAGTATATACCTTCTATATTTAGCCTGTGTTACGGTGCGAGCGCGTTAATGCGAATTCGTATGGCGGCACGCATAGAGTAAAAAGTCACACAAGGACTACAGTCCTTTTACCACGATGTGGAAATACATTCTCAGTTAATTGTATGTCAACTCAGTTTCTGAACTTAAAACCAGCGTATGATAAAAAATCTATAAATATCTCATCTAAATACTGACAAAAATGAAACTAAACAAAGTGCTTTCTTAAATACCTTTTGACGAATGTTATTTTTGGTCATTTGAATAGTTGAGATTTGGAAATTCTTTAACTTAATAATAAATCTAATGGCTTATCATCATGTCTTTGCCAAATATATATTTTAATATTATAATAATGTTTTGACGAGTTATTACGTAAATAATAAGGTGACGATTCCTTAAAAAGGCTGTGATATTTAAAATGTATTATTATTTATTTTTATAAAATGTTAAATGTGATTTTTTTATTTTCTTTGTTATGTTTGTTAAATATAAATTATGTTTTATTTGAAATTTTTTGTCCATGTTTTATTTGTATGATTTCTGTAAGTTTACTTTTGATTTGGTTACCTTTATTTTTAATTAGATATTATTTTGATTTAATATATATTTTATTGAATTCTTATGACTTTTAATCTGGTCATCATCATTGATGTTTAACTTTCAATCCAATGTACATTCACCCTAATTTCCCGGATTAGTAGTATTATTCAAATATATCAGAACAAATTTCGTTTTAGCCTGACATTTATTCAAAAGCGAATGATTTGATTTCTCAACCACAGACAATTTAACCTTGAAAATATGTACGTATTAGATGCAAATTGTAATGATTGCAAATCTTTTTCACACATACCTATTGGCATTCTTATTCTTAGACACACTTTAAAAATAAACTAAATGTCTACATAAAATATACTAAAAAAGAACTTTATCGTGACACTGAGCTCTGCTGGTTAGCTTTTTGAGTTACAGAATAAACATTTTAAGGGATGTTTAAAATAAATAATATAAAACAGGCTGTGTAATTGAATGTGGTTTACCTCACCTTGTTTTTACTTGCACAGTGTAGAGAGAACTTTGACAATAATATCGAATAAAATATAGTAAGGAAATCTGAAATCCCTCTATTATCATTATTATACATTCATTAAAAAGTCAGATAAAAATCATAAAAACAAAACAAAGAAGCGGTATTCTCGTGATGTTGATATTTCTTTTCAGGTCTCAAAAATCAAGGCGCAACATGCTATATGAACTCGTTACTGCAAACTCTATACTTCACAAATCAACTGAGAAAGGCTGTGTACAAGATGCCAACAGAATCCGACGATAGTACTAAGTAAGGATCAAATACGAAAGTAGGCGCTTGTGGGGGCTGCTGGACTAGGCTGGAAGCTATTGTATTCAAGATTTTCTCTTTATTTCCTTGTTATTCTTTAAGGAAACCACTAGAATGGCCTTTATTGAAAACATAGGTCCCAATACACTCATTTTTTTTACCATTTGTTAGATTCCTAAGATCAATTTCTTCGATTTTTTACTAGATAGTTACTCATAATAAACTAATTTCAAGTATCATAAATCGCGTAATTATGCATAGGACATGTCGCATAGATATATCATAAAAAACTGTATGCCTACCAGAAAAAAAACAAACAAGCTATTAACCAAAAAATAAATTATCGGGCTGGGCGGCAATTTCTTTGTTATTGGCCCGCAATATTTGTTCGAATATGATTGACAATGGTTATTTTTGGTGCGAGGCTGCAAAGTTGTTATTTGGCCCGAGAACCCTTCAGGAAGCGAAGGATTCTAGTATTGAAAGCCTTTAAATGGAATCCTGTACATAGCGAAAGTGTGAAAGGTACGAGACGCCAAATAACATTGCTGCCGAGCGAAGCACACAATTTTTCACCTCACTACAGCGAGGAAAATCCTAGGTGCAAGAAAAACTAGTTAAATGAAATGAGATATTTGTATTTATTTATATTCAAAATTAAAAGTTAAACTTATTTACTTATATTACACTTATTTTTTAATTATTGAAAGTAAAATTATTTTGTATATGTAACTTTTTTAAAGATTCGAATTTTAAATATATTTCGACTTTGCTTTTTATCAGCTAGATAAAAAGCACTTTTCCACGCAGAATTCGAATAACAAACAAATCCTCCTAAGCTTGTGAGGTAATAAATAAATTTATCATATGTCGGCTTTGGCAATTTCGCGGAGACATAATTATAAATTACTGATATTTATAATGGTTTAGGTCGAAATATTAAGTTGTCGATTTGTTCAGATTTTATTTAATCAGTCATTGAGTAACAACGATCACTAGAAAGTGTTTGAAATGTGAAGATAAAAAAGTACAAAATATACGTAACTTTGGTCCATTACAAATTTTGTTTGGTTATTTAGTCATTGGCATAGGTAGGTATACAGAAATAGGTATAAAAACATAGGTAACATATAAAACAGGTATATCTAAAAATTTTTTTTTTTTTGCTTACTTTGAATCTAACCATAAACTCATTCATAACTCTAATACATATTTACATAACACATGAATTGTAGATCCGTGGCGCTGGCTTTACAAAGAGTTTTCTATGAACTGCAATTCTCAGACAAACCTGTTGGCACAAAGAAACTTACAAAGAGCTTCGGATGGGAGACGTTGGACTCTTTTATGCAACACGACGTCCAGGAATTTTTGAGGGTATGTTCACATCTAAGTTATAATAGTTCGCACAAAACTCAACTAGTTGGTCTGTCAAATTAGGTTGTCAATATATCTCGTCATGGGTAGGGTTGCCATTCGTCAGGATGTATCCTGATATGTCAGGGATTTTTAGTCCTTATCGGGATTATTCCGGCCGGATTTGGACAGTGTCAAGATTTTTGGATTTTGAAGCAAATCGTAGAAATTTTTTTTTATATATTGTTGTTATTATACGTTATTTGGTAACAATGAATTAGGTACATTTCCTATCAATAAAAAGAAAAAAAAATAGGCACCAAAACTTTATAAGTAATTTTTTTTTATAACACGAAACATTAATAATTATGAAATTATTTAGTTAAATAAAATAAAACACCTGTCAAAGTATTAAATGCAAGTTTGGTACATGTTTTGTCCGTCTTGCTGAAACACGTTTGTATTCTCCTGCATTTTGCGAGAAGTTCCCTTACTTTGTTAGACATAAAGTTTGCTTCTGCTCGTGCACACTAAGTTCCATATACAGATTGTAATATTCTGGCAACATCTAATACAGAGATGTACCTACTACTCTATTTCTAGAATATATATATGAAAATTGATACGACAGTGACCGAGTTTTTTTTTTTTTTTTTTTTTATGCTTGATAGGTTAGCCTTTGACCACTATCTCTCCTGATGGTAAGTGATGATGTGGTCGAGGATGTTGTTCAGACTAACCTAGAGTTACTGGCTCTCAAGGACAGCTGCCGGAACACACCGTTAGGTGCTTGGCGACAGATTTTCAACTTGAGGGTGGTAGCTAGCCAGGCGGGCATTTGCAAAGTGCCCTACCACCATGCTGTAACGACTGCTATCCTAAGACAACAACCGGGACCGACGGCTTAACGTGCCCTCCGAAGCACGGAAGCGCTCAGTAGTAATGTCACCAGCGGTCACCCATCCAAGTCATGACCGCGGCGGACGTTGCTTAACTTTGCTGATCGATTCAGAATGGCTAAGCAAACTTGGCTACGAGCGCTACAAAAAATAAGATAGATGTATTCAGTCGAGTTCATTCTTAAAAAATTTTTTTTTTGCGACTGGTACTCAACGAATAGAAAAGAAGTACTGTTTTAGTGGCTCATACCTGTGTTATCTTAGTTACTACTAATGTTGACACTTTAGCTAAAAAGCCCTGACGGCTTTTTACTAGAAATCAGGCATTTTTCATGATTTTATAGGCGTACCCGATGGCAAACCTATTCATGGCAAACATATTCAACTGTGACGTAAAAATTAGGGAAGAAATTACACTTATTAGCATAGCATGGCAGCTATAATGTAAAGATATTTGTTATGTATATAATTCAATACATTTTGCCATACGACCACGCAGAATGCCCAAACACGTCAGCTACACTGTATATCTTTATATCTCATTTATATTTTTTTTCGAATCGTCGTAGCGAAGTTTGCTTAGCTTGTCCTAACCGATCAGCAACGTTAAACAACGTCCGCCGCGGTCATGACTTGGATGGGTGACCGCTAGTGACATTACTATGGAGCGCTTCCATGCTTCGGAGGGCACGTTAAGTTGTCGGTCCCAGTTGTTGTCTTATGATGGCAGTCGTTACAGCATGGTGGTAGGGCGTTTTGCGTATGCCCGCCTGGCTAGCTACACCCGCAAGTAGAAAATTTGCCACCAAGCACCTAAACCAACAAGCGGTGTGTTCCGGCAGCTATCTCTGGGAGCCAGTAATTGTAGGTTAGCCTAAACAATGCCTTCGACCACATCATAACTTACCTTCAGGTGAGATAGTGGTCTAAGGCTTGCCTAGCTGTAACAAAAAAAATAAAAATATGATTCCATAATTTGCCTTTAAAACTGTCAAAATAGTAATTATTCCGCTTATCCGTAACATATAATGTAAATAGTTCAATATATGAAAAATATAATAAGATTTAGTGAAAACTTTTGTTTTTATCTCGTGTTTTACGTGATCAAGTACAATATACTATCCAAGTACAAAACCAAAATAACAATAAAATTATGAATTTCCCGCCAAAGCGATCACCTTAAGCCTTCTCCCATGTCAATTACAATCAGGCGAGATTGTGGTCACAGGCTAAGCTTATCGTGTGTGTGTTATTACGATTGAAGCTAAGACCTCGAGATTTCAAAACTACTTCACCAATGGGGCATTCAAGAAATACATTGGTAAATATTTCAACAAATTGCTCTTTTATATATCGTTTCAGGTACTTCTGGATAAACTGGAGAGTAAAATGAAGGGCACATGCGTAGAGGGCACAGTGCCACGTCTTTTCGAAGGCAAGATGACGTCATATATCAAATGCAAGAACGTGAACGTGTCCAGCACTCGCGTTGAGACTTTCTACGACATACAGCTCAATATCAAGGGCAAGAAAAACAGTAAGTGAATTGTTTTATGTCTAAAGACTACTTTTTATTTCATTTTGTCTTTGATTCACCCCTGGTTCACGGTTTCGTAAACTGCGTTAGAATTAAAGATATCGTTTTTTACCATACATAATTATTTTTAGTTCGTTCACGTTTCCATTATGGGCGCTGGAAATGTACATAGATAATGAGGTTAACTTTCTTAGTTACGTTAAAACTCTTTCTAGGGGTTCCTACAGTTTGTTAAACTTAGTTCCAATCAGGTACGGTTTGTTCTTTATGAAACGCTTCTGGATCTGGACACGTCGTCGCACATTAAAAAATGCTTCATATAAATTTTACAGTTCTGTGTCATATATTAGATTTAAAATGTACAAAGACATGCTGAAGAATTGATGGCCCAGCGAAAATAGTTATAGTATTCCGCAGCGGGTTTGAGCTTCATCGCATGGTGGTAGGGCTTTTTGCTAATGATCTGGCTAATTACTGTCCTAAAGTTAGGGTTGCCAGATGGGAAGACTAAAAAGTCAGGGTAAAATTTCATATCGTCAGGATTTTTTGATTATGGTCGGGTCAAATAAATATTACAAATCAAAATATTACTATTTATTATTAAAATTATAGTACATGTTGACAAAAAACTGTTTGCTACATTAAAAGTATATAACTATAGTTTTAATGTAGCAATAAAGTTTTTTCTTATCATGCATGTCGTAGGTAAAAACTAACATTTATATCTAATATTCAATATTTTTTTACGATGCAACATGTATTTGGCGTTCGATCGCACTTAATCTACCAATTTTGATCCATGAAAATTACTCAGAAAATATCAATGTGATTTCTGTCGGTACACAAACAATTAATTGTACTTTCTACTGCAGGCATTGCTTACAGTAATTGACAACACAAATGAAAAAACAATTTAAAAACAATGAAATCGTTTTGTTGCGTTCAAAAAAATGTGCCCAAATCTTGTCGTAATATGACATGTCCTTGTCTTTTGAAAGGTGTTCCAATAATTATCTTGAGTCAGCTGTAATCGTTATAAAAAGCCTAGGTTATATTATATATCATTTGAAATATTAAGCAGTTCCTTCAATGTAATTTACTTTGCGCTTGCTGCCACGACTCGGAACGAGCCGCGTAGAGCGCATTCCGTTCGTTCAATCGAGGTAGTTGAATTTCGGTTTTGTTTAAACTTTACAAGAAGCTTTTTGCCGGGGGACATATGAAATGTCGGATCAATCCAGACAAATACGGACTATCTGGCAAACCTTCCTCAAGTAATAAATATGTCCTAATGTCTGTCCGAGAGCTAGTAATTCTAGTTTAAAAATTAAACCGGTTTACCATACTAAGCTCATCAACACGGTGAGCGAGTGGCCATGGGCTAGCTCTAAAAAAAGACTTTCCCAAGATTGCCTTTACGTTACGTGCAAAACCATAGTTGTTTCTTATCATTATATCAATAGCTACAATTCCATTATAATTACTATTCTGTGGCGTAGCATAGTAGTGTAGAATTCCAACGATACAGTTTGGTGTCATACTTTTTGTTATTGATGATATGATAATTGATTTTAGTTATTGATTTGTGTGATGACGTTTGTTTATAATTTATTACAGTTGATGAGTCTTTCAAAGACTACATAAACACTGAAACTCTCGACGGCGAGAACAAATACGACGCCGGCGAACACGGGCTCCAGGAGGCCGAGAAAGGCGTCATATTCGCTTCTTTCCCACCCGTTCTTCATCTTCATCTGATGAGATTTCAGTATGACCCAATCACTGACAGCTCCGTGAAATTCAATGACAGGTAAGTTACTAAGTAACAATTAATAATAGATATCAAGAATGAGATCGATCAGTGAAAGATAACAGGTGTTTGAAATACGAAAACAAAACAGCATATTTTTTTGAGAAAAATAGTTATATGTTATTTAAATAAATAAACCTAACCAATCGATGAGGGTATCAGTTTAAAGGAAATTAAAAGGGGATTACAAAAAATATACATAAGGGCTTCGCCAAAACGCTGTAAATTAAGATTTTATTAAATTAATATTTTACATACTTATAAGCAACAAGGTGGCTGCTGAATATATTGCAACCACTCTACCTGGCACTGCTAAAATTTTTATGGCATGCTATAAAAACTGAAAAATTAAGGTGACAGTACTATAGGTACTGTACCAGCCGGATTGTCCCCTAATTTATTTATTTTATTTTATATAATGAACACAGCCTTTGCCATTGTGGATGGGGTTTGACGTTGTATTAATGTACTCGTGGGTATTTCCTTTATCATTGCTAATGTACATTATTGACGAATCCGTAACTTATGAATCCACTGTGTACGTATGTTAATCTACAACTTTACAAAATAGTATTGAACGATTACGACAAGAAACTACCACTAGAGCGCCACTGAACCGAGAAGAAAAGGTGAGTTAAGGAGTTTTAAAGTAGTTTAGTAGTAAGTAGTTTTTTTTTTTTAAAGTTAAGGAGTTAAAACACTATTCTTGCTAGTTAGTTTTGACGTCTGAATCTTCGAGAATTCTGAATTAATCGAGATCTAACAGTAAGAAACCGTGCGAGACATTATGTAGAGTTTAGTGCAAATCGAGTTTTATTTTCACTAAGTCGAGAATAGTCGAGATATGAGTAGTTGATGTAAGTCGCCCTAAGTTGTATGTTTAAATTTAATTAAGTATTCTGGCTCGCTGAAAAGTCTGAAATAAAATAAAAAACTCGACTACACTAAAATGATCTAAACTAGATTGACTCACTGCGCATTTTTACAGTCTGTACTTGTTATGGAGCAGTATATGGCAGTGGCGATTGTTCTGTTTGCGATTACAACTGTAGGCCCCCGTTCCACCACTCGTCAATAAATTAATTGAGCTTAATTTATTCCTTTATTTTCTAGATTCGAGTTCTATGAGCATATCAACTTGGATGCTTACTTACAAGAGAAACCAGAGACTCCAGCGGACTACACATTGCATGCTGTATTAGTCCACTCTGGGGACAATCACGGAGGCCATTATGTTGTGTTTATCAACCCTAGAGGTGATGGAAAGGTAAGTGCAAACAACACAATTTTCTTTATCTAGAATTTATTTGTACGCATTTTTACTTTAAGCCCATTAAGCATGTAGCGCCCAGAGGGGTCTGGATAATTCAGATGCTTCACTGAAGTGAGCAGAAAAAGTTAACTATTTTTCATAACAAATTTAAGGATGTTCATCTTAACCAAGTTTATAGGCTCTCAAAATTTTGGTGCGTGTAGCTTAAAGCAGGTTGTACCGGGGCTATTAGTTCTGGTCTCACCAACTTCTCTCCGCAACGACACAAGCCGTGGTCCGTACCACAGTGGCGGCTTTGAGCCCGTTGTCGACTCCTCTTTTGAAGCAGTTCAGTAACCGCAGAAGACGGAGGTACAAGGCGCTTGTAGTCTACGCCCGTCTCGGGTGAAGTGAAAAGAATGATTTGGACCACGCCGATAGGTGTGTGTTTTGTCTAATGGAGATGAACATTTTGTCTACTCTGAAGTGAACTCCCAATGTAAAAACTGTATTAGAAGATTGTCATTATCACTCATCATATTCTTAGTCAATTCTTCCGAAATCATAGTATATTCTGGGGTTCAGGTGTCAAGATGAAGTTACACTCCATTACTATTCAAATGAGACATTCTGATAAGTTATTAACAGTTAAATTAATGTCTTCGATAAATAAATATTTTTAATTAAATTTATAGCCTATGTTATGTATAAACACGCCTTGCATTGTATTTTACTTTATATTGTATCTTTTTCTAGTGGTGCAAGTTTGATGATGACGTAGTTTCACGCTGCACCAAGCAGGAAGCCATAGAGTACAACTATGGAGGTCATGATGAAGATATGGCGTTGACTGTACGCCACTGCACTAACGCTTACATGTTGGTTTATATAAGGTGAGGAAGCTATCCATTCATCGATATGCAAGCTTCTTTAATGATTTTGAATTTCATACATAAAGTACGGACTGCGAAACCTACAAACACTTTTATGGTTTTGTTTACAGGGATTCACAGTTGAAGACAGTTCTCCAAGAAGTGACCCAGGCGGATATACCAAGTGAATTGAGCGAGAGACTCGCCGAGGAGAAGAGGATTGAAACGGTACAAACATCATTTTGTCCTTATGAAAATATTTCTTTCAATTCTTTTAATCTGTAAGTCAAATTTCACTCCTTCATCTGCTAATATAGTAGGAGAAATTATTATAACAACAAAAGACTTCGTAGTCTTTTGTTGTTATAATAATTTCTACGATAAATTTTTACGACTCTCGAAAGTGAGTCAGATGGGCCTTCGGGCTTTATTTATCCATTATCCCTGCACCTTCTCGAGTGGCTACGGCCAAAACGTATCTTTGTCATCGCGCAGGCTTTTCTATTGTGCCCCTCTGTGCTGAGGATTTGTTGTTCGAAATAAGCCTTTATTCAGGTAAAATTTTGCGTTATTTTTTATTTCTAAATTCAAAGTGATTTGATTTAGTAGTATTTACTCAAAGCTGTGTGATTAATATAGGTATATATTTGTTTCATAGATCCGTCGCAAAGAGCGCAACGAAGCCCATCTCTACATGAATGTGAATGTGGTACTGGAAGAGGCGTTCGATGGACATCAGGGCAATGACCTCTATGATCCGGAACGTGCTCACTACCGTGTATTTCGTGTGAAGAAACAAGCGACTGTCACTGAACTTATGGAAATGTTAGCAGAGAACTTCAAGTACCCATTGAAGCATTTGCGGCCGTGGCCTTTCAGCGCGCGTTCTAATCAGGTACGATTTATGAAATAAAGATCTCAAGGTCATGTTACATAATTGAGTTTTTTCGTATAGATACAGGCTGAAATGTGTCTAGCTAAAGATCGTAAACGTCGCCGGTATCTTAAGCTTACAAGCGGCTAATAGCCGTTCTTAGTGGCTTTCTATAGGGGAAGTGTTTGTTCAATAGTTTTCAGTGTGATGATGATGATATCACTACTCGTACCCATTTACCTGTCACCAGAGTTTTTCAAGTCCACCTAAGCGAGCATGGATCTATCGATCGATATATTTATCGAAATTATTTAATAAAACATAATCAGTAGCATTCTAACAGCTAAAATATATAAAAATACTAATTCTAATGTTGTCTTAGGTTTTCGCGATTATTAAACATACTAATTAAACAACTTTACGACACGAATCTGTAAGACCTCTGGACACTGTGAGCGAATTCTGCGGGAATAGGGAACACTATGATTAATATAAAAACTCTGACAGTAGACCAAACAATTTCTTAATAACTCATGTGACAAATAAAACCAATTAATAGCCACCCCGTGAGCACGATCACTGCTAAGTGATTGAAACGTCGGGACAAAAATAATGATAAAAACCGTTTTAAGTTTTTTAATTAATATACTAAGGGTCCGTTTAAGAATGTTCTAATAAAGTTACGGGTTGCTAACCAGCACAAAATAACTGAATGATAAAAATGACAGTTAACATGCAGCGCGATTCAAGTTTTAACTGATGGATAGGCTAAATCGATGACTGTGACACGCAAAGATAGTGTTTTGTTTAATAAATATGTTGTGGTAGTATAATCGGAACTTACTCGAACATTCTGAAACAGGCCCTAATTCTAATTTACTCTCGACATTATATCACATCTTTAGTTTATTCTTTATAACTTTGCTTGTAACCATCATGTCCTACCAATAATGATGATTATGCACTATAATTTAATTTATATAATCTCATTCGGTAAAATTCTAATTATGAAATGAAATACAGACTTTTATTGGCATATTTTATATACATACTTCTTTAAGAAAATTAAAAAGTTTAATTAAAGCATTATTCTCCTAACAAAACAATGCTTTAAAACAATTTTTTTATTATTAAAGTACAATGTGTCCCGACCAAGGAGGTTTCAATTCAATTTAAGTACTTACTATCTATGGTGAGCGCGCTGCGCCCGCAACGAGCTGGTTTTTATATTGCATTTTATTGATTGTAGCTACCTATAACCATGAGATTAAATAAAGTAGTGTATGCAACTGCATATAATTAGGTATTAAAACACTTCTGTAATCTTATTTTGAAACTCGCCTGCGGCTCGTTTCAAAAAACTACACTCATGTTTTAATACCCTCCATTATATGACAGTTGCATAAACTACTATTATATTCAACAGTGAAATATTATTGTACTCCAAAGTAGTTTAATGTTCATCCAAAAGATACCAATTTACTCTTGAATAAATAATTGGTCATACATGTTACAGACATGCAGACCAACCTGTCTGGATATAACAAATGATCACCACAAGACTGTTGCTGACATTTCGGAGAACATGAACCCATGGAACATATTCCTGGAGATGCTTCCACCAGACTCCGGATTCAGTGCCCTACCTAACTTTGACAAGGAGAATGATGTTGCCCTGTTCTTCAAGTTCTATGATCCTAAACAGAAACGTATTCATTACTGTGGACATCACTATCTGCCTATTGCAAGCAAGCCAGCTGATTTGATTCCAATTTTGAACAAGCGGGCAGGTAAATTTAATTCTGGATTGGTTTGCCTAAGGCTCAGTTGTTCAATCATCAGGTAGTTACTATAAGTATAAACAACCATTAAAAAAGAACGAATTTTCCGAACACATCACTATATTCCTTGAATATTTCTTGTGGGTATGCAGCCTAAAACAAAAGTTTATGTTGTAAATTAGTTTCGTTAATATTTTATCAGTCTGATATTTTTACCTGGTGATTGGAAAACCGTGCCTAAGATTTTCTAGCACTAAGGCATGTTTTATGAGAGTTGTCCACGTTGTATAAGCGCAGAAGACTTATTGAGACACAATATCACGATTGGCAAAATTTGCAAACGATTTAAATGCGTCGGCTTCTACCAACTATCATCCGACGCGTTTCATGCATCTTTAGCTATTATCACTTCCACTTTATTTTAGACGTTTATTCGTCTTGCGGCTATACGCATCGGACACGTTCCCATCTTTTTCTATCAAAACCGATAGCAGAGACACGAAATTTGCGCTTCAGTACATTTTTTGTACCGCCATTATGAAAGATGGTGCCACGATCCATTAGACTGCGGACTATTTTTTTTGATATTGTTTTGTTTCAGTATAATAAACACATCAATTTATTAAATCTTTGGTATATTTCACTTGAATTGGTAGTTTATGTAAGAATTTAACTTTCAGGTAAATCATAAGAGATCCACTAACTGCTGATTTTTAAATTATAATTTGTGATAAATCTTTGGCACTCATGGTCTTTTACTCTCTCACATATTAGTTGGTATCTAGCAAATAAGTATCCACATATGTGGATACTTACCTTAAACTTACTACTTACCTTGTAATACCTTACCTTTTTAAATAGCTCGTAGCTGAGCTTACCTATTCGTTCTTAACCGACCAATTAGATTAAGCAACGTCCGCTGCGGTCTTTAGCGTGACTTGGATGGGTCCCGGTTGTCTTAGGATGGCAGTGATTAATGCGCGTGCAGGGCATTTTGCGGATTCCCGCCTTGCAAGCTACCATCCTCAAACAGAAAATCTGCCGCCAAGCACCTGATTGTGTGTTGTGACAGCTATCCTTGAGAGCCAATATTTCTAGGTAACTCGGTACATTATCTTCGAATGCATCATCCCTTATCAACATGTGAGATAGTGGTTAAAGGCTAACTTAAAGCAATAAAAAAAATACTTTGCGGTAAAGTTACCCGCGGAAGGATTCGTATTAGGAACCCCTTCCGACAATGACACGTTTCCACTATTAACACTTACCTTATTGTGAAGATCGCATATTTGTTTTTTTATAACAGCAAAGGATGTAATAAGCTGTCCATTCTGTGTTAAAAACCTCAGCCTATATTACAAACAGGATTTATTATAACTTAGATATCAATAACACCGAAATAACAATGTGTTGGGCTGTAATGTTATTTTTTAAAAAGTTGTGTTGCTGTGTTTCGCTACTAGTATGAGAAGAGCAATTATTGAACATCAAAGTTTTGCACCCTGTTTCCGAAAGAATATAGCTTTCTTTTCTCATTTATTCCGGCTATTTATTTACAGGATTCCCGCCAGACACACCTCTGAATTTATATGAGGAGATCAAACCAGACTTTGTTGAGAAAATCAGCAACTACAATGAGCCTCTAGAAAAGGTATTATTTATCAGTTTTATCTTTATTAAGCTTAAGCGATTACATTTGAAGTTTTGAAACAATTTTTTTTTTTTTTAATATACTGTTTTTGCTTTTTAACACAATAGATATATCGGGAATACCAATATAAAGTTTGCGAATAGTACATTGTACACCGAGGGAAAAAAAGATATATTTCTGTTCGAGAGTATGTTTAAGCCCGACGCGTAGTGGAGGAAACTGGAGAATAGAAATAGAACTTTCTCCCGACATTATATTCATTCTAAGTTTTCTCGTATTGCCGTAATTGCCGCGTTTTTTGGTGCAGAATATTTTTACCAACCTCCTTTCATTAAAAATCGAGTTAAAAAAACCCACCTCTTTATTTGATAGAAAACCTTTCTGAGATTTGACGTTTGTATTTTTTATGTTCGCTACTAAAAAAAAACTAAAGAACGCTAGCAGGGCAGGAATGGATTTTCATTCCTGCACTGCTACGGAGGGTAGGAATGAATTTCTGTATAACTTTTCCTGCCCCAACATTTTAAGGGAGAAAAGGCGAACCTTATAACCCGTTTATGAACGAGAAATTAACCACTTTCTGTGGTATAAATATATTTTAACTCTTTAAGGCTGGTGCATGTGTACTATCACGTGTTGCTTTGTAGTTCTTTTTCAAGCGATAGTTCGGTCATTAGAACAAGGTGAGTTCCTTTAATATACTTAATTACATGTAGTCATGATTAAATTATACTGAGATATTCTGGGTCACTAGCTCATCAGCCGTAAGAGAAAGCCGACTTGCTTGCTAATCATCATGCTACAAACTCACGGCTCGACAACAGGCACCCAACCATCAACAATACCTGGATGCGGTACCACTATGACTGAACACTCGATAGGAAAGCAAGTGGCGATGACGAATCCAGCGTTGGTACTTAAAAGATGTGCAGCGGAGTGTCATCCCTTGTGCTGACTCCTGTCTTATTCGTGAGGAATATTGCCGGCAGCTTAGAGTGAGGCAAACGTCTAACCGTTCTCCAAGAAACAGGTTCAGTCCCACTATCGACTATCGACGTATAGCTGTCACCTCTGTATTGTATAAGGTGTTCGAACGGATCATCAATACCCAGCTTATCCGCTACTTAGAAAAAATCTCTATTATTAACGACCGGCGACATGGCTTTAGACCGAAATTGTTAACAGGTGATCTTGTAGCGTACGTCAGGCACCTTTAGGCGTATAACTACGTATAGGCGTGGTGTTAGCAATCGACATCACCAGCTTTCGATCGAGTATGGCATCGTTTTCTTTTTTCCGAACTGCCGACATACTGTCTGCATTCACGCATAATATATGCGGGGATTGCTGGCTTCAATCCACCATATGTATTCGGTGTGGCAGCCATACTCCGTGCTCTTAAATGTCGATACAGGAGTTCTACAGGGGTCCGTCTTGTCACATTATATCTTCCAACTTTGGACGACCTGGGGTAATACGTTCCGATATTGCGGAGAATAACTTATCGTTTCCTGTCTCTTCCCCGGATCCAGCGAATTCGGTCGCTGACGAGGAAGAAATTTGGCTATAGACCACTTATATAACTCATTATTCACTTATCTTTGCCTTTTGCAAACTTTATTGCATTGTCACTTGCACTACATCGGTTATTGACTTATTATCGAGTTCAATAGCAATATGTTTGACGGAAAGTGGCAGACAAGAACGAATGAGATTAGTTGCCAATATTATTTCTGCTAACCTTGACATTATCCAAGGGTTATTGGGGATGAAGCTAGCAAAAAAAAACACCAGTAGAATCAATAATAATAATAAAATTTATTTCCAAAAAAGGTTTACAATTTCGTGATACATATTAGTTCATCGATGGGTAAGATGCTACGTAATTGTCTGGACACGGGGTGACATTGAGACTCAAACTAAGCATAACCTTGTATCATGGGCCTCTGAGATACGATTATCTAATACGTTACATCTAATTACCATAGATCTAGCTCCAGACTAATACCAGATTCGCAAACTCCATAATATCGGATTCTCAAAATACCAAGGTAAAATTACAGAATTTTTAAAATTCACAAACAAAATGTTAATTGACCATAATAACAGTTTCCGTAGGTTAACATTTTCGTACCAGATTTTCAATATTCCAAAGTAGCATATTAAAAAAAAAATAACGTAAAACGAACAGTTTGTTTTTATCAGAATCAAAAACGGAACACGAATCACTGGTCAAAGTGACGACTGGATAACCGTTGTTGTGGAAAACTTTTTTGTTTTGAATACTTTTTAAACAATATATTAAATGAAACTCCAGCATATTTCTAAGCTCCCACTCCCAGTATTAAAACTTACTCGTATTTAGGAAATAGAAACAAGATTATTTCGTAATTCCTAATTAAATCATTGACCCGTCTACCTGTAGACCTCGGCCGCGATTTTGTGGTTGGCACAAGTAATTAAATTGTTTAAATATTTTTCCTTTTCTTAGGGTTTCAAATGTCATTCCAGCAAAATAAAATAAATTTGGAATAGTCAATTTCGCCAAACACCAGATTGACAAAACATTGGATGAGTAAAACATGACTGATCTTCTGGTATTTTGCGAATCTGGTCCTATGGTCCGGAGTCATATAGTGGTTGTACCCACTCTTGTCGCTAGCTATAATGTTATATCCTCGAACTGAGTCGTGTGCACGCGTTAGGTATTGGACGAGCTGATGGACGGCGATATCATCGTGTTCGAGCGCGCGGACATTCGCCACGACGATCTCGAGCTGCCAACTTGCCAGGACTACTTCAAGTACATATTCTACAAGGTCGAGGTTCATTTCGTCGACAAGAGCGTGCCCAACGATCCTGGGTGAGTCTAATTAAGAGACTGATAAGTTCTAAATAGAACTTGAACAGTGTATTTTGTAGCAGCAGAATAATAATCTTTGTTGCCCCGCCTCAACTAGAAAATCTATTACAAAGTTTTATATGCTGTTTCGGCCACTATGTCCTAAAAAGCCGGTTCCCGTTCTAGTTTAAACCTATTTACCATCTGGACTACCTGACTGAGACCAAACTTTCCCGAAAAGAGAAAGTTTAGCATACATTAATTAATAAATGATTTTTTTATGGGGCAACAAGTATTTTTCTATTTACAAATCTATCTACTAAGGCTCGGTTTTTGAAACTTCCGATAGTCACTATTCCTACTCCTAAAATGAATGTTTTACCAATCAATATTAAAATAGGTAACGAATGTTGGTTGTTTGAAAAACATATTTGTTTCTATTTTGGTAGGTAAAGAGTTTATAAGTCTGATACGATTGAAAATTTTGTCTAAGAACTACTTTCACACCTATGTATAAATAACTATATCAGGTTAATAGCTTAATACCCATAACCAACAAAATATGATAGTCTTTTGTCACCAGAGATAACCAATGATGTGTTGCAGTATTTTAAATTTACCATGATATTAATTTTATAAAATCTGACAACAGGCAGACAGCTGTAGCAAGGGAAAAAAGTATAATCCAAGACTTAAAAAAATATATTACCTTTTAATTTGGTATATCGCCAAATTCTCAAGTACACTATACGCTACAAATAAATATAGTCACTTTACTACAGCTGATAATACAATATATTTCTATGCCTATTATGGTAGCTTTCACATGTCATAATGACAGAATTCCAACGAATACAAACACTGCCACTATATTTGATGTTTTATATTAGCAAAATCCTATCACATTTTATTGCTCTATGAAGTCTATGGTATAAAGTTATCCGCGTATAGCTAAATCCTAAATTGTTTTTTGTGCCTCTCTTATATGACTCTTAAACGCTATTGTTAGGTTGACTTGTATCTAAGTAAAAATGTCTTAGGAACAGGGTTTCAGTTTTATTTCTTTATGTATCATTATCAAAATAACCATATCTGTGCAGTCCTGATGACAGTAAAAAAATATGTTTACATCTTTATACAGTTCTGGTAATGGAGCCAGAACATAGCATAGGTAACCAATAACGGAACAACGTACCATGTTTCAATTGTCATGAAATATATTCTGACTATGCATGGGTTTCAACTTTCAAGTATAAATGGATTATTCTCTTTTATGAAACGAATAATACGCTATCAATACTTCCGTCGCCGGAGTTGCAGTAAATCGAAGATGAATAATAAAAGCCTTTGATACCTGTTCCTCAGATTCACAATGGAGCTGTCGATGCAGATGCGTTACGATCAAATGGCCCGTGCGGTAGGACAGAGGCTGAATGTTGACCCCTACTTAATACAATTCTTCAAGTGTCAAAAGTAAGTAAACACCATTTTTTTTTGTAATAAAAACGAATGTGGTTCTTACTCATTTTACTGTAAAGCTACGGGATTATTCACGTAGATAAGTGAGATAAATCCGACTATAGTTTCGACCAGATCCGGTGGTTTGTTTCAAGACGTCTTGATTCGAACTATTGTATACGTTCATATTGTATATTATATTCCCCGTGGAGAGCCGGGCTAGAATTGCTTTAATCAATATTTTCCTGTTGGAGTCGTAAGAGGCGACGAAAGACAAAATACCAAAATGTGAGTAGCAGCGCCTTTTGAAAAATTGCTATTTTAGACTGATCCCTAAACGCCTGCCAAGCGTGTGGATTATGGCAACCACCCTTCATAATGGGGGAGGCATTCGTTCAACTGTGGACGTTATGGTTTTTGATGTGTTATTTAATACTTCTTAGCTAGTTATGGAACTCTCTGAAAAAATAAACTTGACTAAGTGTATTACCAATATTTTCTTGATTGTCAAGTGATACATTATTTATATATTTTAATTATGAAGCTGACAGAGCTAAAGTCATCAGAAGTATTATTTTTCTGATTGTATCTATTACCTACAGCGGAATTCATTTAGAATTGATGTTCTTGTGCTAAAGTCAAAGTCAAAATCATTTATTCAATTTAGGCGTCTACGACGCTCTTATGAAGGTCAATTACAAATTTTAATATTGAAATATACTACATTGTACTGCCACGTTCAGCAAACAAAAATTATAGAGCCACTGCGAGAAGAACGGGCAAGAAACTCGGGGCCATTCTTTTAAACGTTTTTTAAAAATGTGTTTGGTACATACTATATAATAAAATTATTACAATACTTAATTTACATTACGTAGGTGTTAGGCGCTAGCTTGGTAGAGGCGAACCAGTCCAAGCATTTTTGTCGTTTAAGTAATCACAAACTGTGTAGTAAGATTTCTTTATCAAAATATTCTTCACATGCAACTTGAATTTTCTTTCTGTGAGCGTTGTAATATGTTTGGGCAATTTATTATAAAACCGCACACAATTTCCTAAGAAGGACCTTTTATTTGTCTTTGCTAATCTAAAACCTGGCACCGCTATTTTATCTTTATTCCTAGTGTTATAATCGTGAGTGTCACTGTTTGATTTAAATTTGCTCAAATTTTTACGAACATACATAATATTTTCAAATATATACAGACTTGGTAAAGTTAAAATATTAATTTCTTTAAAAATATCTCTCAGGGATTCCCTAGGATCCATTTCATATATGGCTCGAATTGCACGCTTTTGTAAGATAAAGATTGTCTCTATCTCAGCAGCAGCTCCCCACAGCAATATACCATAAGACATAATACTGTGGAAATACGCGAAATAAACGAGCCTAGCAGTAGCTACGTCTGTTAGCTGTCTTATCTTACGAACTGCATATGCAGCAGAACTAAGTCTTCCAGATAGATCATGTATATGTGGATTCCACTGTAAAGTTGAATCCATTTTAATTCCCAGGAAGACTGTCGCATTGTCAAAAGAGAGTTTTTCTAGGCCAAGCTTAATGTTTGGTTCAACATAAGTAACATTTGGTAAAGAAAACTTTAAACAGCTAGATAAAGCTCGCCTTTAGTAAAGCCTTCATTGTAACAATATTAATGTAAATTTCAATTATGTGTCTTTGCTTATGGTGTAAAAATATAAACATAATAACAAACACAAGCTTATAACAACCCAATATCAGCTACACGATTGTGCTGTAGCAATACATTCGCTCGAAAATACACAAGTGCTAGTACGGTACTTTCCTTAGTCGTCTGTCATCGATCAACTAAGTTAAGCAACGTCTGCTGCCGTCGTGACTGGGATAGGTGACAGCTAGTGGCATTTCTACTACGCGCTTCCATGCTTTGGAGGACATTCTAAGCCATCGGTCCTGGTTGTTGTTTTATGATAGGAACCGTTATAGCATGGTGGTAGGGCATTTTATACAGCCTTTTTTTTATTTCTGATAGGTAAGCCTTTGACCACAATCTCACCAGATGGTAAGTGATGATGTGGTCGAAGGTGTTAACAGGCTTAACCTAGAATTACTGGCTCTCAAGGACAGCTGCCGGAACACACCGTTAGGTGCTTGGCGACAGATTTTCTACTTGAGGGTGGTCGCTAGCCAGGCATTCGCAAAAATACCCAAAATACCATGCGGTGAAGCTCAAGCCCGCGGCGGGATTCGAACCATGGACCTGCTGCGCGGCAGTCCATAGCCAAAGCCACTGAGCTATCACTGCTTCAAAAAGCCTGACTAGCTACCACCCTCACGTTGAAAATCTGTTGCCAAGCAACTTACGGTGTGCTCCAGCAGCTGTCCTTAAGAGCCATTCTAGGTTAACCTGAACAACATTTTCAGGATATTGAGATTTATTTATTTATTTTATTTATTTATTTAAAACTAATACGGCTATATCACCAATTACATTAGTTATCAAACAAGCCTAATTATATAGAGATAGTGGTCAAAGGCTAGACTGTCCACTATATAAAATAAAAAGTATACTTAAAAGTATGATGTACTATCAATTACATGATTTTCTTGTATTATACACCAATGGCCCTGAATTTCTTGCCCGTTCTTCTCTCAGTGGCTCTATATTTTTTGTTTGCTGAACGTGACAGTACAATGTAGACTATTTCATTATTAAAATTTGTAATTGACCTTCATAAGAGCGTCGTAGACGCCTAAATTGAATTTTTTTTTTTTACTTTGACCAAAATAATCACAAGTTGAGGAAAATAATGCAATATCAACTACACCATAAGTGCAATATGAACATGCAATATCAACTAGACAATTTACAACATGAGACTAGTACATAAAATTCTTGGTTTTCTTAACAAAAGTGTAAATGAATAATTGTGAAGTAGGTACATAATTAATATTTATATACTAAATATTCAATTTATACTGTTACAGCTACAAAGATACACCAGGACTGCCTCTAAGATACTCATATGACGGAATACTTAAGGATTTGCTGACTTACTGTAAACCAAAGTGCCCTAAGAAACTGTTTTATCAAATATTATCCATTAAAGTAAATGAATTGGACACAAAGAAACAGTTCAAATGTTTATGGGTGAGTCAAAAATATTTAACAATTTCATATTTGGAAAATGCTAATAGTTTTTGGAGCTTTGATCTTTGACGGATTGACATTGTTAGCTAAGGCCTAATATTTTTATATTCTTGAATATTTATATCAGTGACTACTTTACCTGTGACACATATTTACATCAATGAGATCATTTTTAAATTTTCAAATAGATAACAGTTTATTATTAGATATAAGTTGTATTTAACCGAAATATAGTTTTTTAATGTTGGTTGTAAAATAAACAAGCTTATTTTGTTTTGAATTCGTTTGAATTACACTGATATCTAAATACTTGATGAAAATTTGTCATCCACTTATTTAAATTGTGGAGAAAAAAGGAAGTATTTTCAATAATAACTGTTTTAGAATGTTATAATATTACCAAGCAGTATTCAATAAATTTCGTAATAATTATTTTTTAGGTGGGCCCATACTACAAAGAAGATAAAGAATTAATTTTGTATCCAAACAAAGGCGGCAAGGTGTCTGATATCCTTGAGGAGGCAGCTAAAGTAGTTGAATTGTCACCAGAGGGATCTGGAAGGTAAGGTTTAACATTATTACGTCTAGGATTCCATACTAAGGGTTAAAACGGAGTCATAAAAATTTCAGTCTCAAGTCTGTCTGAATTTCAGCACATATATCAAGGGTCAGCTCGTAAACGTCCGTACGTTAAAATTATTTCTAATTTTTCAGGTTTGTTACTCTGTAGTAACAAACCTGAAAAATTAGAAATAATTTAGCATAGAATGTTGACCTAAATCCAAAAAATGAATTATAAAATACACAAGAATTATAAAACATCAAATAAGGTTGTGGTCAAATGCTAGCCTTTGTACAAAAAAGATCCGAGTTAAGAACAGAGATACTAGAAAGCAATATGGCTTTAATGAGTCGAGAAATGTAAAGATGGTAGTGTCAATATGTAAAGGGAATAGATGAAAGGAAATTTACAAAGCAAGTATTAACTGCCAGTGTGAAAGGAACAGTTAGTAGGGAATGTTATTGGTTTAACTTTAAAGTATTCCCACTAGACTGGAGACGCTCTGTAATTAGGCCAGGCCAAGACTACCCTTCACAGACAAAAGTGTTTGTAATGAGAGTGAAGGAAGCAAGCGTGGCTTGTTAAGGTGATACCAAGTTGAAATCTATGGTATTTGTCTATAAATCTGGGTAACGGGTAAGATAAGTATATATGATAAAATGTATGATTCTATTTAATGTTTGTTCGGTTTCAGGTTAAGGATCGTGGAGGTATCGTGTCACAAAGTATTACCGGGGCCAGATCCAGAGCTGACGCTGGACCAAGTGACCATCTCGCCGCCGCGCCTCTACAGAATAGAGGAGATACCAAGAGACGAGTTACACTTGCAGGTGAGGCCCGTAGCACACAATTATCATAATTATACATATCATCTGCCTAACCTTTACCCAATAATGTGGTGTTGGTAAAATATGTTTACGCTAACAACAAAAAGGACAACACAAGATCATATTATAAAAAATATTTTTGCTAAAAACTCCAGACAAGACGCATGCGCAATAGCTTAAAAGCGTCGTACAGTTGGCAATTGCTATTCTCGTCTGACAAACGATGTTAAGCGCTAACTGACTTTCGCTATACTTTAAATATTTACCATTTTCAACAGCCAGCAACCCTTATTTGCGGCCGGATTTAATTAGGCAACCATATATAATAATAAATAGAAAAAAAAATAGCAGCTACATGGTGACAGGCAAACTGGTAGATACATATCTAATCATAAATATGTATAAAATTTTGTTTTAAGCTCTAAAAACTCGATGATTGCACAATTTTTTTTTTTTTTATGCTTGATATTTTAGCCTTTGACCACTATCTCACCTGATGGTAAGTGATGATGTGGTCGAAGATGTTGTTCAGGCTAACCTAGAATTACTGGCTCTCAAGGACAGCTGCCGGAACACACCGTTAGGTGCTTGGCGACAGATTTTCTACTTGAGGGTGGTAGCTAGCCAGGCGGGCATTCGCAAAATACCCTACCACCATGCTATAACGACTGCCATCCTAAGACAACAGCCGGGACCGACGGCTTAACGTGCCCTCCGAAGCACGGAAGCGCTCAGTAGTAATGTCACCAGCGGTCACCCATCCAAGTCATGACCGCGGCGGACGTTGCTTAACTTTGCTGATCGGATCAGAACGGTTAAACAAACTTAGCTACGAGCGCTTAAAAAAAAATTTGCAGCAGGAACTCGTACTATTATGACAAAATTAATACAATGTATGTATTTTATACTAATATAGTCATTATATGATATTCATATTCAAAAATATTAACATAACCATCACCTTTTTGGTTATCCTTGCATGAACTTTGGAAATGCGTGCGCTAACATTCGGTTATTAAGGGTTGGCAAAAAAAAGAGTTGGCAAAGAGCCCCGTTTTGCGCCTAGTGAGCAGCAAGACCATACCCAGATGGACATGGTCCATGCTGCTTATTTAGTTTATTTTCCTGTTCACCATATTTCAATTATTTACTATCCACTGGGATTTAGGCACACTATAGAACAGTTATTCAAAAATATGCCTGTTTTTGTTGGGCAAATAATATACTACTCTCTACTGACAGAATGACTTATCATTATCGTAAAAAAAGCAAACAAAATGGATGTAACTCTTGTAAATAACATTGAGATCGTCCTTATCATAAGTTAACAAAGTGAAAAGTTCATTTGCAGAGGCTTTTAAGTGGCTTCTCCTTATGTATATATATATTATTTTGTAACTATACCTGTAAGCCCCGCGAAAAAAAATAATATCCAATATTGATTCCAATATACATTGACGTTGCTTGTTTGTTTTTCAGGAGGACGAAGTGCTTATCCCATGCGCACACTTCCATAAGCAGGTGTATGCGACTTTCGGTATACCGTTCTTCGCGCGCATCAAGAACAACGAGCCTTTCCAGGCGGTCAAGGAAAGGCTCCAGAAGAAGCTCGACATACCTGACAAGGAGTGGGAAAAGGTATGCGTTTCAAATTAAGTACAAATATAATACTTAGTAATAGGTACTACTATGGACCAGCTTTCGCCTGTGGCTACGGCGGGTAACCTGTTGTGAAAGCATCCCTTAGGTGTTATTGAGTTTATCGTAATAAAAAGTTTCGTATGTCTCAATCCAGGACCTAAGGAACACCAAATTTCATTAAAATCAGATCAGTTTTTTCTGAGGATATTTTTCATAAACACACACTTTCGTATTTGTAATATTAGTTTAATTACACACTCCCAGTAATATATTTTAGGTTTAGGTTTAAAGATATTTATTCCCAAATATAAATATACATTCATCATGCCGTCTATCACTATAAATACTATAGTACCTATCCAATGCATTATTTACATAAAAGTGAATAATCAGTGATCACATGTTGAGGTAGTTGGGCCTTAAATGCATTAATTGAGTTGACACTTTTAATTTTTGAGGGTATCTGGTTGTAGATATATTTTTATGTTGTGAGGCATTGGGACGAGTTGCATGCCTGATGGTAGTAATGGTGAGCGGCACGCTTGGCCATTGCAGTGCCCTTCCCTTTCTCGTTGACAACTGCACTACCCTTCATGCCTAAACACAGTATAGTTTGCAAACTACTGCATAGGGCAGAATATTTGATATTGGTGGTGATGATGATATATGGTTAAGTATAAAAAGTTACTATCTAAACATACATACATAAAAATCACGCCGCTGGGATAGGCAGAGACCATAGATTTCTACTTACTACTATCCTTACATATCTCTTTCGCTTCATCTACACTCATCGATACTTTCATACATGAGCTTCGGTTTAGACTTTAGAGTACTCCTGACCTGGCCTTTTTTCAGAACAATAGGTCAGTTCAGAACAGAAGAATAGGTCTTCCCCTCCAAAACTTCCGCTCACTTTTCACCTGTACAGTCATTCTCATTTCATTCATTCTCAAACATCTTAAATATCTTTATCGATTTTTGTCACCACATCATCATTCACATCACATCCTCATTCACACCACATCCTCATTCACACCACATCCATACCCAACTTTCACTACCATACATTAGTGTCAGTACCAACACTCCTCCATGAACAGCCAGACAAGCCTTCTTAGACACCTTTGACTGTTCATAAACGCGTGCAATGCTCCGTTTATCATGTTTCCAGCATTTACTCTTCTTTCATATCACTTTCACACTCACCGTCTTTTACAATAACTTTCGTCTTATTTACGTTTATTTTAATTCCATTTCTATCTGATTATAATTTTTAAACCATTACTTTATAATTTTATAATTTTCTTTATTATGAGAGTGTACTATTTATTCGCTTCACTTATTTCGCTGGGAACACTTATTTTACTTCTGAACGCAGTGTAAACATTTCTCATTGATTACCCAAAAAAATGTATAAATAAATAATTAATAAGTTTTGCTTGCTAGCCAGGAGCTACCTCCAGTTTGTGAAAATATTGTCGACGAGTACCTAGCGTTTATTGTCTGAGCATAAGTTTCGCATTTTTCCATCTTTCACCATACAAGTATACAAATGGTAGTAAAAGCTATCCTGCTAGATATTATATATTCAATTAGTCTACATACCCTTAAATTTTACTCCTGAGATGCTCGTTCATTATTTGTCAGAATTCAGTTCAGAAATATAAAATTAAACTTTGTTTATTACAGTACAATTTCGCCATCGTGACAAATGGGCGACCAAATTATATCAGCGAGGGTGCGAATATCAGCATCTATGACTTCAGAGTGAATAGTAATACAAGTGAGTATCTAATATGCTATAATAAATGGCACTAGTATATTGACAATGAGAAACTTTCACGTTACTATAATATATAGCTCATTTAAACAAGTATGTAATTAAATTGAAAATCCTATAAAACCTTGACTTAATAACTCAAACAATTACATTACATTAAATAAACTGTAATGTGTTATAAGTATTAATAGAGCCATACTGAGCTCTACGAAAATTTCCCATTGTCAATAGAAAAGCCAAACCTACTATACAATAACCTATGCCCTACTAACAAGACGTGCTATAATGAAATTTAGATATGACACTTCCAGACCCGACGGGGCGGCCGTGGCTCGGCCTAGAGCACGTGAACAAGACGCCGAAGAGGTCCCGCGTCAACTACTTAGAGAAAGCAATCAAGATCTATAACTGAGCTGAACTAACCGCGCAACGGTTCGCGCGACGCTAAACGCGCTCTAAGGGGCGACGAACCGACCCGAGCGGTAGTAACGTGGCATTTACGGCAACACCCGATCTCATTGTCTTTGATCTCGACATTTATTCCGTATAACAACTATGCAAATCTATACTATAGTTAAAAATCTCATCGCTTTTGAGATCGGGCAAATTCGAAATCGCTTTTGTTCGCAGCAGTTTCGAATTTGAGCTTTTGTGTTACCTTCTTATAAGAAATAGTTCATTAGCGCCCATGATGCAGCTTATCCATAGAACCCAAACAAGATCTGTCTCAGTGCTGCTTACTATCGCGCGGGACTTATAATATATCTAGCCTTTTAACCACATAGAACACCAATTCGTACAAGATTACCCGCGCTTATCGATAACATTGTCAAATTTACTGTAATTTTACACATTAGTTTCCGGTTACATTTTGAAAATATCGTCTTTACGGCGATTACTTTTGACTTATATTTTGTAACATGTATATTGCTAGTTGCTACACGCCCGGGATATTCACTCTGAGAACTCCCGAATAAGCCCCAGAATTTGTAACTATAGTTTGTATTATACTCGTTTTGAGCATTTAGTTTGGATTATTCCCACTTTTCCTGCTAGTAATACTAGTAATACTATTGCATATTTTTTTCCTAGTCCTACTACTAAATTAATCTGTATACAAGTTCTTTATTATTAACGTTTTGAAATTGAGTGTTTAATTATCTTTAATATTTTTTACTGAATATAACGAAAGTATGGACTGATATTGAGTGAAGCGTGATTTAAAAGAATTTTGGATCGTAGAGACGCTTCGATGAAAATTCATAAAATACTTAATACTTGGAACTATAGTAAGAAGAGTGGGAATAAGCCTTAAATTTTCATATGATAACCGTTGAGGATATGTATTTATTTACATTGTAATGCAAGCGCCGTTTACACTGCACGGTAAACAATATAATACTACAATAATAATCCAAGTCTGAATTATCCCATTTTATTGATCTCAATTGTGCTACAAATCAACTTAGTGATTCTAAAAGTCAAAAATTGCTTCAATATTTCGTATTTTGTAAACTTTTTTTGTTCTGGTTTATAATAAACAATATGTTTTTTCAATATTTTTATTCAATATCTCCAGCATTAGATCTTAGCTTACTTGAGTTCGGCATCATTGACTCAAATTGAAGACGGCACTTGGTATTAGTGTTTTATGTACTGCAACAAAATTTATACCGCAGTAGAAGCTATCAAAGATAGAAGACACTGTGTTTTATAATTTTGTGCTCGAATTGTTTCTTGTTCATTTTGATATTTTATAATGTATTATTGTTCATCTTGACAATTACACATCAGAAGTTCAAATATTTTGAAAGCAAATTAAGGTAATTGCATCTCAAAATTGAGATCGATCTTAAGATGCAGATATGACATTTAATGTATGGAAAATCAGTCAAAAACAACATCTTATGTTTTTGACAGCAATTACGAGCCTTACTTACTTAATACAGTGCGATAACATTCATATGTTAAATATTTCCAATGATTAGATCGGCTTCGGCTCACGTTATGGGCATGCTAGGTGCAATATAAAAAAAAACATTGTTATTAAAAAAAACACTGTAAAATTTAATTCATTTACTTTTTATCAACTTGCATAATCACTGTTCCAAAACGTGTAGCCGGTTATATTGTTCTGTAATTGAACTTTTTTTTTTTCATAATTTTAATACGAATCCGTTGTAAAAATATCGCCTAATGGTTAGTTAAACTATTGTTCGTCGTCTCTTGTACTAAATGTAAAATGTTTCAGTTTTGGTATTTCGGCAAAATTATTTTATAAAAAATACACTATAATATACTTATACTTGAGTATTGTAATTGTAATCCAAGAATGTATAAAATAATGACATGTTAATCGAATGCGAATGCACGTGAGAAAGCTATAAGTGTATAATTTTAGTAGCTTATGACACAATAAAAATAGCTTACTATAGATATTAGAACTCCTGTGGCTTCATATTGAATTATAACTTTGTTTTTTTTTAAATAATGGTTAGTATGATGAATATGAATGATTCGAGAGCTCGAAAGTTTATGATTAAATACTGTCACTATATTTATCACGAATTTATTATAGCTGGGAAGCATGTACTGGTCTTATATTGATTTTGCTTGCTAAAAGCATTTAAATTTTGGTTATATACACACCGGTTCCTGAAACGAGTTATGTTATCCAAGGATATATTATAAAATAACGGTCGATGGTTTTAGTCACTAAAAATATAGTTCAATATTGTGAAGAGTGTTATCGTTAACGGATATAGTCTACACTTTTATTAGTTTCTTTTAACATAAGTTCACCTAAATAATTGTAAACCAAGTTGTACAATTTTGTTTTCATTGGTCATGATTGAGTACTAAATTGTATGATTATTTGTATGATACTTATGGACCGTTGTATATTTTATCTAAAATCATTTGAAACTATGTTGAATTTTTAACTCATTGTGCAATTGATTTAAACGTACTTAAATTTCTTCACGAAATGGATAATGAGTGAAATTAAATAAAATTCACTTTTTTAATTACAATTATAACTCCTATTATTATCAAGAAGTGTTAAGTTGAAGACATGTAGTGTTATAAAAAAAAAGTTTTTAGAATATTATTATATGGTATTGTGATAGTACAATGTTAGCTGGAGCTTGTAAATAGCTGTTGCACGTATTAGAGTTCACGAACGTGTAAAGTTTGTGCTTTTGTATAAAATTTAACTACATAATAGCTGCTTTCGCTAAAGAATTATTCTTGTATTCATAACCTGTTCTATAGAAATTACTACAATTATTCTGGTATATTTTAATGTTTGTCGAATTACCAAAACTTAGGTGCAGTTGTCTATGATACTTTGGAGAAGAGGTTCGATTTAGTATGCACATTCTGCTATGCTACTTCCGAGTGTTTCTGGCAAGAATGTGTGGCGTTTTCTTTAATCTATTTGTGCCGCTTCTTCAGAATGTATGAAAGAGACATGCGTTCATCTGAGCCGTTTGATATACGTTTTTTGGACTTGAAACTAATATTGTTGAATATTGAAATGTAGCGACGGCTTCGAGTGAACGCTTATTTAACTCGCACTTCGTAGAATTAATGAACATTAGCACTATTTCTGTTAGTTCTGGCTTAAAGCCTCTCTGTCGACACCGATACATGTCAATGGTAATATTACTATTTTTTACTTGACCTACCAGAGAAATGTTACGTTATTGATAAATGATTATGTCGAAATTATGTATATATTTTAATGATGTAATAAATTAAGAAAAAAATACAATAAGTTTTCGTAAAGATGCCTTAGATGTTTTAAGACGTTAATTAATAACAACGGTACTACTTAATACCCTTTTAGTTTTTCATAGCAGCATATAACTTATTCACGCTATCTAATGTAGGAGTTACTCGCTCGCTTGTTTTTATTACGTGTTAATATTCGAATCGGATATAAAAGGTATATTATTTTAACAATGTGTGTTGGTTGCGCTATTTACATTAACGAGGTTGCAGGTATTTAAAAGGATGTTAGTTAACATAGGCTTAGAATATGCGCCGATAACATTTCGGCGAAGTGGGATTATAATAAAAGATATTTGATTAAATTATTGAACATCTAGCGAAGTTTACATTAGTTGTGAAAGAGAAGGAGCGCGCTTGACAAACATGGATAATGTTCCGTGCTTTATCACGTTGGATTTAAATGTTTCATTGAATATAATCCTATATTTATTTCTTTTGGTTTTGTTTGTGCAATGTAACCCTTTTGAATTATGTAGTAATGATATCAATTTAGGGTTTAAGAAGAGATAAAATAAACATCTATCAATACTTTTGTTTTCCAATGCGTACTCGTATATACGCATAAAAAGTTAAGGTTTTTTAAATGTAAGGATTAAGGTATAAAGTTATTTGGTGGAATAAGTATATATAGTTGATGGTAAACACCTACTGAGGTGCAGAATTTTCGTTACTACAAATTCTCGGCAAGGCTAAGTATTTAGCGTTAATTGCGTTTATTTGTCGACAGTTCTTTTGAAGGTACCACGGCAAATTTATTTTGATATGGTGCTATTAATGCTACACTAAAAAACAATGTCTACATGTAGGTACAAGAAAATCGAAAGGTGATTCAAGAACACCATTCTACTCAATCAGAATACGGCGCATGATTGAGCTGTTTGATCGGTTCGTTGCAAGCACAACATAACTAAATTAATACGACATCGATGACGACATCAAATTTTACTCAGCTATGGCTCATCTAAGGAGATTTACATTATCTTAGTCTTAAGTACAATGCTTTAGTTGAACCGTGGAAATGGTGACAAGTACTACTTGGTATAGTATGATTCTATTTGCCTTTCAATTAGGATCAAATGAAATAGTTTTTCTTTCTATATTAAATGACGCTCCCCCTGCGCCCGATCACGTTGTGACGCCCCACGCATGTGGCTTGTCCTAAAAATCCACTTTTTAAGGTGATTTTGGGACTAGAAGCAAAATCTATTTAGGGCATCGATTGCTGATCAAAGAGGATTTCAATACTCAGTAGTGTCAAAAGTAAATCGATCTTTTAGCCGTAACACACACACACCAGAATTCTGGTGTGTGTGTGTGTTACGGCCACAATACCTTATATAGATGTACCTATTCAAAAAAAGATCGATTTACTTTTGACACTACTGAGTATTGAAATCCTCTTTGATCAGCAATCGATGCCCTAAGAGGATTTTGCTTCTAAGTGGCATTTGAATTGAATGAAAGATTAGTGCAACGAAAAAGTGATGTCCTTATTCCAAGTGGGCTTCTACGTTTAATCGAAATTGGACCTATCAGTTCCAATAAAAGGATACGAGTAGGTAAGCTTCGGCTTCAGTACATCGATTAGAGGTTTTAATAAAAGCAGTGTGGTCGTAACTCGTACCTATCAGAAGTGGGATTTGAATTGTATGGAAAATTAGTGTGACGAAAAATTTGTCATTACTCCCAGTGGGCTCGCAGTTCGCACGTTTGATCGAAAGTGAACCTAACTGTAAGCTTATATTATTTTCCGTTCATTTCCCGTGGTTCCATGTTCCGGTCCCTGTGTAAGAAGGCCATATTATTGTTGAAGCTACATCCATCAAATAAGCTGTCATTTATTTCAGTTTGCACGAGCGATTTGAGGGTTTGGTCATCTCCCGTGGACGTGAACACCTGATTTTAAGCGTTACTAGTGACGAACTGCACTGCGCCTGTCACTCTGAGGCATACAGTTCTTGAGTCTCGTGTGCCTGTAATTTTACTGGCTGCTTCCGGAACACAGGTGCAAGGCGACAGAATTTTCTACTTAGGGTGGTAGCTAGCCCGGCGAGCATTCGCAAAATGCTATCTAACCATGGGGTGAAACTCAATCCGGTGACAGTGGGGATCGAACCATGCACCTGCGGTACCATTTCGACACCAATCATTGCTTCAAAAAGTTTATTAGTGCAAATCTAAGTACATGAACTTAGTTAATGTGTGCTTGTTCCTGTCCCCCAGTATTTCGCCCTCAGTGGGGAACAAAAGGGCATTTTATACCTTTTCAGCAAAAAGGTGGCACTGCCAGGGTTTGGCATGGGCCACATTATATATATACATATTCATATTCATATTCATATTCATATTCATACATATTCATAATTGCACTAAATCGGCTCTAAATATTGGCATATTCAGAATTAAGAAATTTCAATTGAGTAAGCTGGAGACATACACATCATTTCGTTCAGCATGGCCGATGTAGCAAGCTGAATCCAGCCAATAGAATTACACGTAACTTGGCAAAGCTTTAGTGCTCCGAAAATAATTCAAATTCAAATAAAACCAATGCAATCACAATCACCAATGTGGGGCCCGCTATGGTGGAAGTTGTTTTTAGCATGGAGAATCTATAACGACAAAACGCGATTAATATACAGTTATGGATTTCTTATAAGTTATACTAACCGGCAAAACACTCACTTTGGGGATCGTGTACGTGGGTTTCGAGCATGTCAGATGCTCATCATCAGAGCGAGTGCGCAGCTGCGTCTGCGAGAATTTTGTACCAGTGTCAGTGATCGTTAAGAACATGATACAATAATATACTGCGGGTGAGAACACATTTGTGCCATAAATCAGACTGCTTGGCGTTTTTTAATGTTGTGTGGAGATAGCAATTGATTAGATCATAGATAAGTTAAGTGCATGTTAGTTATATACCTACATTATGGAGGATAAGAATCTGTGGTAGGACTTTTTTCAGTACGGCTGCTATTTCTCTCATTTGTTCTCAAAATATATTATAAATTTTCTCTTTAAATTTTTTTAATTCTCAAAATATATATATAATTTTGAGAATTATATAGCGGTTACTCTTTGTTACATAGGGGATGTTTCAATGTAGGAATGAGTATGTAGGTAATTACATTATGAGATCTTAACTCATATTTGCAGCGGCAGTTAAACATCAATAGATATTAATGTTGAACTACCACATGCGCCAGATTGGGAATAAATAATGCACATATTGAAATAACTCCTAAAACATTAAATTAAATTGGAAATTTAGTATATGTAACTCTGTGTCATTTTAATTGACTTACTATGTTGGCCGAACAAACCTCCGTGGAGTATATAACGGGACACCTTTACTGTTTATTATAATCATATCCCCATGTAATTTCAATCAAGATACCTGGTTATGTTAACCAGGTCTCATTGTATGCCTAACCAAGTTAGTGGTAACGGAAACGATCCCTTTATGAAAATCTGACTGTTTCTCGGTTTATCTTTCTCCACAGGATCAACCAATCTCATTGGTTGTTTTAATTGAACAGTGAGATATTCTACTTATCCAAGAAGACTCCAAATTTTTAAAGCCCTACAAAAGAAACCGTTTATTCACACACTTTTTAGCGTCTTGTAATTAGTGTTAGAAAATTGGAGCCCGATTATTGATTCAGCCAGTTAGGATTCAATCGTACCTTTTATAGAATTATCATTAGTACCAGTTGTAGTGATTGAGCATGACACTCCATCTATCGACTCCACATAACACGAGTGAGGGCGGCGGAGAATCTCGACAATGCAATGCAGACGACCTTCACTCGCTCGATGGTCAAGGTGACATCTGTCATGATTTATCGCATAGGTCGGCTAGATGGCTTGTACGTAAATAAAGACAACAGTAACGATGAGTATTAGTGGTCCCCCAATCTTCATATTTTAAGCTTTTGACATGACGTTTGCTTAGGATAAGTTTAAGAAAACAGCTGTTGACAAGATGAAGACCATATGTGAATAATAAAGCGCTACTGTGCAAGCATGATAATATTATCTATACAGCATTTTAACTCGGCTCTGTCCTTGAAATAACTACCTGCAGCCGCGCTTTACGTAACATGCGATAGGACTACCCGCCTCCAGCATTTTAATTACATTTGCCTACTTTGTGTTTCCATTTAGTTTTGTGATTGTAAATATACTTATTTTTTTTATATAAACAAATAAAATTCTTTGTGAAATGAACAGGCAGTATTCACTAAATGAATTAAAAAAATCATGTTCTTGATGCAAATGCTTTATTTTTATTATTAAAAATTTAATAATAACTTAACAAAACTAAATGGAAACACAAAGTAGTTATGTATACCTACACAGTTTGAATTTAATTAATAAACGCATCTCACTCTGCGTACCTAGACGTATATTCTATTTTCATCGTTTTAATTCTACATTTAGTTTTTAAAAACACATTTGACGTTTCCGCAAAGTTAACTAAGTAGGCAAGTGTAATTAAAATGCTGGAGGCGGGCAGCCCTATCGCATGTTTACGTACAGCGCGGCTGTAGGTAGTTCTTTTAAAGACAGAACCGAGCTAAAATGCTGTATACATAACATTACCGTGCCGTGGTGCAGGCGAGAATGAGATTATAAGGTAAACGTGGTGTAATTCGGTTAAAGACGATGGACGATCAAAACAAGCGCAGAGCCAATGCATATCGATTTATTGGTCACAATATGAGGTTAAATAACTTGTTATCAACTATAATGTGAGATTGAAATAATAATATAGAAATGGTAATATTTTGTGTGAAACAAAAAGGAGGGCCAAATCAAATTCAAAAAAAAAAAAATTACAAGAAGCCACAGTTTGTAGAGACCGTGACTTTGTTGTAAGAATACCACAAATATTAATTATTTATGTTATAGGATATTGCACAGATTTCGTCCACTATTGAATGTTTATTTCATTTAATGTTCAATATATATATATATTGTACAATAAATAATATTCTTTATAATATTTATCCAGTAAAGTGCCGTGCCTATCCAATAAAACTGTTTGTATTAAAAAAGGAAAACATTTGATAACTGATACGGGGCGCTAACTGGTGGAGACAACCGCCACATTATTAAAAAAAGGTGCCAATTACTTTTGGCGCCATTCGATGCACAAATTATGTAGCTATGATGCGCTGATGTTATTACTGTTAATACCACAAATTATATAGATATGTCTAAAGAGTAACCTTTATGAAAATAACATTTTTATTATTATACAAGTAAGTGTATATAATTTGAAGTTCTAACTGGATCTGATCTTAGTTAAAGAATAATGATTCTATTAAAACAGGTAAGTGTAAATTTATAATGCTAGAAAGAATTGTGCCTAAAGAAAAATAGCTAAGTTTATAAATGTTTTTCAAAACGATCGAAACATACATTTTCTAGAACAATCGTTTATACAAAGATGTTCAGTAAAACTATGAAGCTATTTTGTTCTTTGTACCGATCTTTGAAAGTTTGACTGTTTTTTTTATTGCAACCAGTATTCAGTCAACCGAGCAAAAAATATTACTTGGTTGATTTTTTTTTCTGTGTTACGAAGTAATATTTAGAAATTTATTTAGGCAGGTACTGTTTCGCTGTTCAAAACTATGTAGGTACCTGTATTTTACCTTCACTTTCATTGATATATAGTCGTAACATAAAATTCTGCACTTAAGGAAAGATTTTATTCTCTATTATGAGGCTGGCACCCCTGTGTTTTTGTATCACTATGAGGGTAGGTTATTCTGTCCCAGGTCACCACTGCCCTAAATTTTAGGTAGGTATAATAGCGAAATAACTTCACTCGATCAAAAGCAACAAATATACCAAACTATAATAAAATGAATCGTCCAAGCCGACCAATACAACTAACACAATAATGTTTTGTGATAAATGAAGCCGGGAAATTGCCCCGGCAGTATCTTGGATTGACGTTCCCGGGCAACGGGCAAAAAATCTCATCCCATCGGATTCCAATAAGACTCGCTCATTTATTGCAATTGGCTGATGGAACAAGATTTCTGTTGAAATAAGAACTAAGTAATTTTTGCTCGGTTTCTGATGGCGTTTGTGTTTGGTTTACGAGGTAAATGGGTTTGTAAGCTTGGTAGACTTGAAAATGTTTCTTGTAATTAATGTCCGGATGAATGTTGCATTGATGTAGGACAGCCACTATAGTCATTTTGTTGGCAACAGTACGCTTGATGATAAAATCTTCTTTGATATAATCTCTGACAAAATAGGATATAATTTACTACTTTTATTTGGGGGTTTTCCTAGCGTGTGTAAAATATATAGCTGTTATAAATGAAGCCGGATAAAGCCATAATGTGCCTAGTATGTTGGCAGTAAACTAAATTGAAAACGATAAAGTAACGTAGGTAGGTACTATGTACGACCAACCACCACGACAGACGTGAAATAAAGATTAGTTAAATCAATTTATTAAAGGGTTAACTTTTATTTATGATACACGCGAAGGTGCTTAAACACTTTATAAGTATTCGATAGATTAAAATAAGCATTCTTAAGGCTCTCTTACAAATACTAGGGAATTGTTATTACTGTTGTCAATATATTTAACGAAAAGATGCAATCTCTTCTTGAAATATCAAGGTAGGTAGGTACTATCCTATCCCATTTACTTTGTGTTAATAAAGTTCAACTGAATTTCTAATTGGCTTGGCCCAGATACGAAAGTTTAACTTTCAGTGCTTAATGGTTTGTGACTTTGTCTCAGATTTAGTTGTAACTAATTTCGCTGGCAAAAGTTTGTTCCCTGGAGTGATAGTTATATTCAGTAGAAACTTGGACTTTCACTTAGCAGAAACTGATGATTGCGATGAGCTGTCTCATTTCTGTGGGGACTAGGTTTAACTACCTACTATTAAATAGGTGTGCGAATAAAGAAGTAAGCGATTTTTTTCAATTAAATTTTCAAATAAATACTCTAGTACCTATATTTTTTGGTCCAAATTGGAGTCAGTTCTTTTGTGTGCTAATTGTCCTTCAATATCATCCCATACCAACTCTATTAGGTTCGGGTCTGGGTGGTGTGAAGCCAAACGCAATAATACATGTCCGTATTTTTTTAATAACTATGTATACCGGTCTATTTTGGCTCATTTATTGTTAGCTTCGGTAAATCTTGAAAGAAAATCTTTAAATATCAAACAACAACATCAATAAAAAAAAAATATTCCAAACTTAACAAAATTATTTTTTGAACTTCAGAGATGATTGGTAAAAAACGTATGGCAATAAAACTGCACAAAACTATGTAGATAAATACAAGAAAGAAATCAGGATATATTGACTTTGGCAACTTTACGAGTCACAAATCACTGATACTATTACTTTGGTACGATAGGTACCTAACTATAGTCGGAGCTATCTGACTTATTCACGAAAGATACCCCGTATTATTTACTAAAACGAGAGGTACATTTATAAATTTACTATATACCTTCAATAATAATACTTACTATCGGTCTTTCAATTTGAGAAGAATATGGCTATAATTATCTTTTATTGGAGGAACAAATAACTTTTCTATTCATTTGTGATTTACCAAGTACCGCAGCTTCGTAACCGGATTCGGTGCAAATGGGTGAGCCAAAGCGGCGCGGCGGCGGTATTGCGTTTCAGACGGCAGGGGACGTCCATTGCCCCGAGCGAGTCGGTGAGAGGCGTTAACTTAATCAGTTCCTGACAGGATTTTTCCCCTCGGTGAGTTCTGTCGACACCGAGATACGTGACCGTAGCGGACTGATGAGCCTCTAACGAAGTTATTCTCTATTTTACTTTAGTCCTCGCATTATTCCCGTGTGTAACTTTTTACTCTCAAGTTCTGTTCGACTTTGGTTAAGAATATTTTGCTTTGGGCCAGTGAGGGTTGAAGAAAAGTAGGGAATGTACCTATTAATGAACCATATTTATAGATTTTGTCGCCTTTTAGGTATTACTAATGTTCGTAAGCTAGTTGTGTGTAATTATTCCAATAATATAATAAAATTCCTACCCATATAATAAATTCTATTTTTGCAGAACTTTTATGAAAATGAAGTTTTCTTCACATACAGAAAAGAGCTTGGAACGTTCCGCCCAGTCAGTTCAAGCTCGAAACTGTGCTAATTAGAAGTTTACAACTGCACAATGCAGTGCAGTGCACAAAGTAAGTTCCACCACTAAGCAGGAACATTTTTACGCGTTGCAACGCATTATTTCGTTCAAGCTTGTTTGTTACATACTGTCAGAAAAGACTTCAATCAAAATTATCTTGTTTAAATATTCTATTACATACCTACCTAGGTAAGTTTTTCTATGTTTTGTCCATCGAGAACAACTGAAGGACGATTAAAAGTTCCGGAATTTTTATTGTATGCTAAAACTATATTGGCTTATACTACGAATAATTATTTATTCGTAGGAATTATATTAATTTAAAGTGGACACGCTGCCAAAGCTATAGACGGTCTCTATTGTAATTATTACTGTATGGCTTTTGTATTGTTTTTGACTGTCATAAGATCATTCTTGATATCAATGAAGAAATGTTTTTAAAGCAATTCCCGTATTTCGCCTGTTAGTATAGGGGTATATGACAAATCAATCGTTGAATAGCTTTCGCTTGTTGTCAGTTTATCATCATCCGTACCCTTTTTTTTTTTTTTTTTATTCGTGTGGAAAATGCCTTTACGCATACCCGCCCACCAAAGGGGTGGTGTGCGGGGTATGTCGGGCTCGGCACCAACTACTCCCACAGCAGCAGGTGCCCCTACCGACTAAAAACCACACGGTGTTTCTACGAGACGCCTTAATGCATTGGGCCGCGGGAACGCTTGAGAACTCTACCATGGCCCACGCAGCGTTGACCCACTTTGGGTCCCAGCCCCATGAGGCGAAATTGGATCTACTTCGTCCTCATCGTCCTTGAGGGGCACGCGGAAACACCGCGCGCGCCACCTCGAGGTCGTTGTTGTGGCGGTAGTCACCCCTTGGACTACCGCCGGACCTCGGTTATGGGGGATGAAGGAGGGCATAGAGTCTCCTCCGCTGCCCTGTTCTCCGTTGACGGATTGGGAGGTTTGAAGTAATCTCCCGCTCCCTTTCCGCCACCTCCTTCAGCGACATCACCTCTTCACAGAATGAGATGCCTGCGTTCCACAATGTCTCACTCTCCAGCATGGCTTTAATCAAAGCCGGAAGCGACACGTCGTCCCCCACTGCCGCATTGAGTACACTACGTTGTGCAGCCCACGCAAGGCACATTTCTAGAGTGTGTTGCGCTGTGTCTTCCCCGCAATCACAGTGATGGCATTCGGTCGTTGGCTCCCTTCCGGCAATTTTGCACAGATACTTGCCGAAGCAGCCATGCCCCGAAAGTATCTGTACAAACCGGAAGGTAAGCGACCCATGTGCCCTATCCAGCCAGTCCTGCAATACTGGGCGAACCGCCTCAACTGTCCAGCTACCAGACCTGGTTTGGGCCAGCCGCTCCCTCCATTTCTCTAGCATGGAGCGTCGGGCATGGACCTTCCATGCTTCAATCACCCCAGGCGAGGGGTGCTCAGCTCGGAGGCGAAGCCCTACCCGCCAATAGTACATCGACGAATAGTACTCCGCCTCTAGATCCCACGGAGGGGATCCCGCCAGCAAGCACGCCGCTTCAAAAGAAATGGTGCGGTAGCCACGGATAACACCGATGGCCATTACCCTTTGAGATCTCCTCAAGAGGGCAATGGATTTCTCCCTTAGGGCGTCCTCCCAGATGGGAGCACCATATAACGCCATTGAACGTACCACTCCCAGATACAAGCGACGGCTGCTAGCGTTTGGCCCCCCGAGATTGGGCAGCAGCCGCTTTAATGCGGCTGCAGCACTCAACAGCCTAGGAGCAATGCGCCTGAAGTGCGCCAGGAAGTTCCACCTAGCATCAAGGGTGAGTCCGAGATAAATGATCTCGGATCCAATCTCGATGCGCGTGCCGCTAACAACGATATGGGATCCTTGCGGCGGGGCACGACGTGGTCCGTGAAAACACACGGCTTGTGACTTGCTGAGGGCCACTTGGAGTCCCAGTGCACCAATCCTGCCGACGACTGACGCTACTGTCACGGTGGCTAGACGGGCAGCATCCTCGAATGTCATTCCCCGGGCTGTCACAAGCGTATCGTCTGCATAGCAGGTAATACCGGCGCCCGGATCGAGATCTCCCCGTAATACCCAGTCGTATCCGATGTTCCACAAGAGCGGACCAAGGACTGATCCCTGTATCATCCGTACCCTAGCTTAACCCTTCGCATAGCTCCTTTATATAAGTTATGACCCGAGGTTATGACCATTGTGGAGCGCGAGACAGCCTTCAGTAAAATTTCAATATCCGCCTAAATACCTATAGCATTTAATTAAGAGCCGCTCGCTCAAATGCCAAAATACAACTTAAAAAATGTAATGGCTTTTATTCTAATTATTTATGTGAATAAAAGACTGCTACACTTATGAATTGAACATAAATCAAGCGCGATGAAAAACCTTTATCTTCCATTACTTGCTTCGAATTCATTGTAGCCTGTATTGTAATGTGTGTAAAATAATTTTAAATCGCTTAGAATCTAGAAATATTCAAACACAGAAACGCCACTAAAGAGCCTGTTACTTTTTCTTTTTACTGCATTTCTAAATGCAATCTAGTTGGCTTCTCTTATAAAGAGCATATCAACATATCTCTCAAAATGCCACATATATTTTATTAGGTGAAAATGTTGCATAGAAGCGTAAGTGAGCCTTCTTTAGGCACCGTGTGCACCAGGTAAGAGCTATAACATCATAATATATTGGTATATGTAGTTATCCAAAACGTGTTCTTTTATTATCATTTAAAAAATGACTTCTGGATAAGTAAAACCAAATATGGTGCAAAACCATTGCGTCATGCATGAAATAAATCAAATATTTCAATTTTTTTTTATATACTTACCTACTAATCAATCTCTCTCGGAGTGAAATAGATTTTATTTTTATATTTAGGTATAGAACTAACGTCGAGGAGTTCTTTATGGACCAATCAATATGCACAACTAGTTGAGCCATCCAAATATTAGTTCCTTATGGCTCAACTTGGCACAACTCGTGCTTGTGCTTTAAGTGTTACTTATGATGCACAAAAATGAAGTTAACTCTTTTCCCAATAGAACGATATGTTCTGTGTGGAAGACCAAGACACATGAACATGCCTCATTAATGTGGTGTTCGAGAAAACATATTTTAGCATTCCCAAATAATGGAGATGAGGGTAGGAAGAAGATGAAAGTCTTACCTTTGACCACGTCCCATTCTGTCGGATAGTGATGATGTGGTCGAGGATTGTAGTATTTCAGTTTATGAAAAATTTCAGTGCGATCCTTTTATTTCGTAAAAATTTTATTAGTTACTTATTGCAGCTCAACATTTTTAAAGGTGGTGCAAATGTATAGAAGGCGGCGTAAGCTCAGTTATATGGTCCCGTTTTCGCCGTTGTTAGGAATCCAAGTAGTGCTTTCCGTACAAACGTAGTTTCATCATAGTAATTAAACAACTTTAAACGGTTTAAATCGCGTATATTTGTCATTATTTTTTTTTTCGTCCCTACGTTTCAAACACTTAGCAGTGATCGTGGTCACGGGGTGACTAATTGGTTTTATTTGTCACATGAGTTATTAAGAAATTATTTGGTGTACTATCAGAATTTTTTATATTAATCATAACGTTCCCTATTCACGCAGTATTCGCTCACAGTGTCCAGAGGTCTTGCAGATTTGTGTCGGCCATGAGATTTAATTAATTCAATAACAGGATCCCAAGCAGGTGGTACTTGCCAACCATCATCTCTATTGAAATTTGGGTACTTTTTGAATTCAATAGCTTCGCGTAACATTCTTGGCGTAAACCGGGTCTCTCTGGCAAGGATTTGTGGGTTGTCGGAATAATTACATATATACGCGATTTAAACCGTTTAAAGTTGTTTAATTACTATGTGTAACAATCGCGAAAACCTAGTTTCATCATATTTTAAAATACCAAGTGTTGAAACTCGGTGAACTTAGCATGCATAATATTTATGCTTCTGGTTTGTAACTTTCCCGCTAAAATTAAGTATTTTCAAAAATATTCGGAAAAATCGTAATTATGATTACAAGCACTACGGCGTACTAAGAGAAAATCAAAAATTTACAAATTATTGGATTACAAAACCGTCCATCGTCCTCTATGACGGTTTAAGAAATACAATTGGAGCACGAAATTGCGGCGACATAGCCGACCCCCGATAGCCGAGCGGATTAGGCATCCGGCGCGAAATCGGAAGAACGTGGGTACAATTCCCGCCCGGGGCTAAACATTTTGTACTCCAATAATTTGTAAATTTATGATGAGAGTACGTTTGTAAGGCATGCGCTACGTGGACTTTAAATACTGAATTTTATATATATCGACGACCACAATGTAATATACCACTAGTTTTTACCTCACAAGCTAGAAAGGTGTTGTTTGTCCATTGCAATCTGTGTGGAAAGTACCTGTCATCAGAAATCGTAAAAAAGTTTTTAAAATTCGAACCCTTACAAAATATCCAGAAAAAATAACTAACTTTCAATATTATCAATTGTAATAATTTTACTTACAAGTCTAAGCATAAAGTATTACTAATCTTACTATATTATTGTTTTTATTGCACCTATTAATTTCCTCGCTGTGGTGAGGTGAAAATTTGTGTGTTTCGCTCGGCAGCAATAAAAGTACTCGCGCCAAATAAAAGCTTTGCAGCCTGCATAACAAATAAATGTATTCTATGCATAACAAATGAATGTATTCCAGCATAGCACCAAGTGCTACAAGCCATGCAAGTCACAGTCGCCATTCACTACATCGAATCGTGCAAAAATCAGATAGGCGCCGAGGATCATGGCTCTTCGAGGGGCGTTTTGGTAAGATAACTCGAGTTATCCTGCAGGCGCCTTGGAACGTTTGGTTTCAAGTAAGTTAAATATCAAAACCGCACATTCATCCTTGCCTTAGCATTTTCTTAGTCAGGCTTTGTAGTATGCGTCTGATAAATAAGCAATACTTATAATTAATTGGTTCCACAAAAATTGTAACACAACGTTAATGTTCCCATAGTAATTTTTTTTATTAAGTAAGTGTATTCAAAAATAAAATCCGCAACCACAGTATCTTTCTTTTTATTGTGTGTGAGTAAAATAAGTCTATGGCACAAACAAATTATCCTCACAACATTTAAATCGGAGAAGTAATAAGTAAGTAATTATATTGGCTGATGAAACTGTTAAAAGTTATCATTATTATTCCTATTAATATGAAACGATGCATTTGGCTTGTTTTATTTCTTTGCCTGATGCATACTTAACTAGCCGCTAATATAAAAAACGGGGATTAATGTCATCTCAAGCTTTGGTACTGAAAGCTTTTATATATAGATAACAGAATGTTGAAGCAGTGATGGCTCAGTGGAATTGGGTATGCACTGCCGCGCAGCAGGCCCATGGTTCGAATCCCGCCGCGGGCTTGAGGTTTACCGCATGGTGGAAGGGCATTTTGCGACTGCCCGCCTGGTTAGCGACCAAAGTAGAAAATCTGTCGCCAGTGCAATTTCTGAATTATGACGAAATGTATCTGTTATAGGCAGAGGTTAGTCCGCTTAACATCAGGTGGGCCTCAAGCTTGTCCCGTCACAATTACATAAAAAAATATTTTTTTTAGATTATTAGCCCGAGACCATAATCTCTCCTGATGGTAAGTGATGGTGTGCTTAAAGATGGTAAATAGGCTTAACCTAGAATAAGAACTGGCTTGCGAGGACGGCTAATGGAGTTTCTACTTGATGGTGGTATCTAGCTAGGGGGCACTAGCAAAATGCCCTACCATCATGTAAGTGTCTGAGTTTTTAAGGCCGTCTGACTTTGCCTGATTGCCAACCTAACATAATAATCGGGACAGACGGCTTAACTTTTCACCTGCAACTAGTAGGTAGGTGTTCTCTATAATAGTTTTTTCTTTTTAACCGACTTCCAAAAAGGAGGAGGTTCTCAATTCGTCTGTTTTTTTATGTTTGTTACCTCGGAACTCTGGACTGGGTGAACCGATTTTGAAAATTGTTTTTTTGTTTGAAAGGTGATGATTGTCCTTCGGTCCCATTTTAAATTTCATAAAAAAAAATAAAGCCGATTTTAGTTACACTAAAATATCTGATAAATATTTACCTATCTTGATGATATAGTCGTTAACAATGAATCATAATCGATTCCGTAAGTAACAAAAAGTCCCGTAAGGTCACTAAAAAGTGTGAATAATTTTTTTTTGCAAAGAATTTTACCGACTACAGCACTCAAAACTGTGAAATAACTTGTCGAAGTCGGTACCATGCGCACAGTTTTGTATCGTTCAAAACTGTGCGCATGGTACCGACTGTTACTTCACACTTTTGAGTGCTGAAGTCGGTTCCATTTTTTGCAAAAAAAAATTTTTCTAGATATGCTTCTTCTTGGAGGTTTTCAATAATTCACAATGTTAGCTACTATGTCTAGCTAACATTTCTCACATCATGTTTATAGCTCTATAATAATATTACTTATTTCATGTTTCAGTCTCTCGTCCTAATAAGCATCGTGTACAAGTATCTTGTGGCCTTCATCATTGCTTACTACCTGGACGAAACACTAATATTACTGAATGCTACTATTAACATTTCCGAAACCATTTTCACAATTGACGTGTTAGTTCATATATTACATGCGTACTGGCCTTTAGTGCGACTCCACATGAGGGTTTACAGAAGAAATGTCTTCTTTCTCGCCTACGATGTTTTGAGTTTGCTACCCATGACGTTTGTGTGTAAGTAATAACTATGTTCACACTATAGTAACTTTTTTTACGCTTTGTGATGGGGTGGAATCTGAAAAAAATAACTAAATCACAACGCTATTCTTTTATTTTATATCAATGTCAAGAACCTATATCAATGAAATGAAAATTTAATAATTTTATTTAAGTACATAAATAAAACTCAATAATCAACTTTGAAAATTATTGGGTACAAACAACTAAAGCACAAAACTAAGAGATAATGAGAGACAAATTGGTATACAGGGTGAAATTTTGAGACGGGACAGTAAGGGCAAGTACATTAACCGTTATAGTTAAAGGAAAACGGTTTTAGGAGACTATCCATCAATTTTTAACGTATTCTGAACTACAGTACAGATTTTGGAAAAAAATTACAGTCAGCAAGAAAATGGACAGTTTTCACAAAAACTTTATTTGTTGCCAATCGATCCTGTTTCTTATAAGGATCAAAAGTATCTACTGGACCGACTGAGGTTTGAGTACTAGACTATAACGGTTAAGGTAACTGCCCTTACCGTCCCGTCTCAAAACATCACCCTGTTTTTCCTACTAATATTATAAATGCGAAAGTTTGTGAGTGTGTATGGATGTATGGATGTTTGTTACTCTTTCACGCAAAAACTACTGAATGGATTTTAATGAAACTTTACAGTAATATAGCTTAGACATCAGAATAACACATAGGCTATAATTTGTAAAGATATTGTGTGAATTGTCGAAAATATAACGATAAGTGTGAAGTAAGTAAGTAAAAAATCAGCCATATGCGAGACATTCTGGCGTGCGCTGCAAAAACCTTAAGTTTCACACGTACATAATGTAAAATGGAAATGTTTATCTTAAATTTTCCTACAAAAAAGCCCGCGACAGCATATATCTATATTTTATGTGTAAGCCATTATCACCAAAATAGTGAACCATATATCCTATAAAAAATATCATTTATTTCTAATGCATATTCAGTAGGAACAAATTGATCTTTTTCAAACCAATATTATAAAGGCGAACGTTTGTTCAAACGGCTGGACTGATTTTGAGGAAGTTGGGTACCAAGTATATCAGGGGGCGGTCTTATCGCTCAGAGCGTTCTCTTCCAAACCACAGATTAATTCGAGATATGGTCAATGACACATAATAACATAAATAACCGATGTTTCCAAAAAATTACAGAATTAACCAAAAACTACATAAATAAATGAATACACATAATTATATATAAATATATTATAATATAAATAAATACATAAATATTTCATAGACATACTAATATATTATCTATACACGTATAATTTTATACATGTTAAACACAATTGAATTAAAAAGGATTTTTGTACCACGGTGTCCATTATTATAGACATTTAGAGCAAGAGAAGTTTTTGACTTAATCCTTAAAAGATTTCAATAAAGGAGCACATTTAATTTCTAGCGGTAGTAGATTTCAGTCTGATAGCTTCAGCGGCAAATGAATAGTGGTAAAAGGTAGTTTAAGTTGCAGGTTGTCGTAGCGTTAAGTTTTCTAATGACTGTAACGACAGAGAATGGGTAGACAGAAGAAATTTAAATTATTCCTTGAGGTAGCTCGGGAATAAAGGATTGAGAGAAAATATATAGAGCATTGCGGCGATGACGAATAGGTACTTGAGCTTATTGCCAAAATCGGAGACATGATCATATTTAATTCTAAATCTTATACAAAAATTTATGGCATGGGATAAGGCGATGGATTAACACATCATAATTTTTATCATAATCATCACCACGCGGGTGTAAACGCGGGGCGCAGCTAGTTATGAAATATGTAGCTCTAGATAATAATATAGCGCGCTAAAATAAATATAAATCTCGATATATTTGTGTAAATTATATAAAGTTAAGTCTCCTATTACTTTGTTTACAGTTCAATACAAAGAAGGATATCCAACACTGGTATTGGTTCGGAGATGGTTCGGAATTGGGCGGATTTACAGAATTTTTATTGCATTTAGAGAATTGAATGAAAACGTTAGTAACCTATTCGTTTTATTTTCGTCAAAAGATTAAAAAATATCTACGGACTACAAGCACGAAAATATATTCCACACATTTTTGTATCAGTTTATTATTAACAGTCAACTTTAATAGGTCCATTATAACTATTGATATTGACTTTCATATATATCCCTTTTACTGTTCGATCATTTTCGTTGAAGAAGGTAAGAACGTATTTAATCTAATCTTAAAATAACAATTTTTCCTAACCAACTACGAAAATGTAATTATATTTTCTAAGTGTACCAAATAGTTATCAAAAAAATAATAATTTAGGTGTTGTATGTTAAAAAACTATATGTTAACAGATGCGGACATCCCGCAAATTACTTTTCGTGATAGAGCACGTTCTCACAATGACTTTGATTCTCCATGGAACATCTTGCCTTTGGTATTCAATCCACAAGTCTTCAGATGCTGTGCATAATTGGTTTGGACTTGGTTATCCATCTCATGTAAACTCGAGGAGGCTGAAATTTGACAGGTATATTATCATACGAGTACATTAAATAGATATAAGATATACCAGTTTTGTTTAAAATCAAGTTAAATTCTGTCACGATTAAAAATGTATACTTTGGCAGATAAAATTATAAACGATATCGAATGGAGAACATAGATAGCAGCTCGTTTGAGTTTTGCTCGTTGGTTATTATCACGCCTATGTACGTTAGCAGCAGTGTCACATCTAAAAGTTCTACATGACATTACACTGCGCTTGACAGCCAAAGATTTCTTTCAGTCCTTACCTACGTCTTTTTCGCTTTGTCATTTCATAATGTATGCTAGGTAAAATAATATGAGGTAGTACGTGCAGTGCGGCATACATACCGCATACGTATACTGTTTATATTGAAAATTAAATTTAATAAATTCGATCAATACATCGCAAATGTTAAAAATACTAAAAAAATTAAAAAAATTAAATTAAATTAAATTCAAATACCCATAGTTGTTACATAGTGAAATTATTGGTAAACTTCTAAAGATCATTTAGCAGTAAAGCATGCCCATTATGCTTATTCTTTGACAAATTATTCTGGGAAATAAATATTATTTGTATAATATTCTATTACTGTAATATGCTTGTGGATTCAGTCAAACGCCAGAGTTCTAATATATACTAGTATAAAATATATCTGAAGTATGTAGATATTGTCAGTATTAATAACGTAATTAAAATAATAAATGAAAATATCGTTCCTGTGATATTGTTTTCAATGACATAAGATTTTCCTTCTTAAGCTAGCTTCTCACAGTCCGTTACTTTAGGGATTCTCAACACAGACAAAGTCATTAAATCATCATATCTATTTGGGGTAGCGAACACAAAAAAATATGCTGATAGTACCTTAATAACATACACATTTGGTACAGCAAATTTCATAACGTTGTTATTTATTTCAGTTACAAAGCCTGTTGGTATTATTGTGCTTGCCGCTTCTACAACGTCATATTTGGTGACGCATTTCCTATAGTGAGTCTATTTTCCAAAATCTCAAATATTATTATAAGTAAATGGTTAACGACGCATCTGAAAACATTAACTTAGTTGGGGAACTTGGGAGTATTCACATACTATCGATAATATTGAGATGAGCAATAATTCTGCTGTCCCACAGACTCAGAGTGACACGTTCTTGAGTGAATGAAAAACCTTTTGTATTTAACTTCGGATAACAAAACACATGATCAGTTTCTGAAACCGATGCGGAAAACATAAATGAAAACTAAAAGTAAAAACACATTATAAATGAAATTTTACGAAGTATACATTTTTACATCATCACTCAAATAAAACACTATTACATATACTAATCGAATAAGTTGTTTTCTATTTTCAAATTATAGAAAATCAGACAGTACCAAAAGAGTTCGTTTCCTTAATCTCTACGATACCATCGAAGAATGAAATGATTCTAACTGCACATGATTCCAAAAGTTGTACTACACCTGCTGCTTAGTATTCAGTTGGTAAACTTTAGTCTGTTTTTTTTCACAAACGCGTACTGAGTATGTCTGTCTCACATTTCCGATATTGAACCTTTGTTCTTGTTTTGAAATTGTTAAGATCCGTTCAAATTGAATATCTATACTTCTTAAATTTACTGTAGAAAAAATACTTTATTATTTTATGATTCAAATTTGCATACTTAGTATATTCGTAACAAAATTTTCTGTTCACGTTTATGATATCAATAACAATATTGTAATAGTATATATATTATGCACTAGAAAATATAATCAAATAACCTTGGTTATTACTTGATTGAGATATGGTCACCAGGAGTAGCTAAAGTTATCCACTTTAGCTACTCCTTGCAACAAAAAGTTCAGACTTCATAAATCTTATCAATTTGTTATTTTCTACCATGGTCCTTTACTTGAAACCAAACTAGTTCAATTGGGTTGAGCTCACAGTGATACGTCGGCAAACGAATGACGAGACGATTTGTTGACTTAGCAACAAATTTTTTTTCAAAGCGATCTTTGTTTTGCTTATCCTCATTCAAAAGTTGCAATTTTAGTATTGATTCATTAGAAGCAATATTTTTCGACGCGCAGGTAGACGAAGACTCATCTGTATGTACCTACCTGTAACTACAGAGTTCGTGTGGAACGTATTTTAAGTTGATTACGTGGGGCAATAGAAACGCATTAAAATCTGTGTACTCGTTTGCTAAAAAAAACAGACTGGTAAAAATTACCAATACCCACTTTAAAAATGATGGAAGTAGCAAAAAGCTTTCATTCTAATTTAGTCACCCTTACAAGGTAATAAAATGCTTAAGAAACTATGATTCTCCGATATCCAGTGTAACCTGGTATGACAAAAATATCTAAAAAACGTTGAAGTTTGAAAATTACAAAAATGTTATATAATAAGCAAATATAGAAGTACTCTTTTGATAACAAATTATATGTTAGAACTATTGTCGCTAAAGAAAATTATAATAGTGATTTATTATTGTGTTATATCACAGCAAAGTTCAGAGCGCTGGTTGACATCGGGTCTCATGATCGTCGGATACGTTTTCTTCCGGTACCGCTTCATCGGCAGCATCGCATGGGAGCTCGTGTTGGAGAACACTCGCAGATCTGACTTCATAGATCGGGTAACTATGATGTGCAAAAATTTTCAATATGTACATATAACCGAATACTCCAATTTAAAAGCCTTTTTTTTCTTTTTGAAGCTCTTATGAATATTTATTCCGATATTTTCATAATCAAGGGAGTAATTAATCTTCATTCAGTCACAGTCCCTGTAATAAAATGTTTCATTAGACAACTTTTAACATGTTTTTTGAAAGTTGTAAATATAATGTTCGTAATTCAGCCCTGACTAACTGCCCCTTATCTCTAGAATTAAAGAAGTAATTAGTAAATTGTAATTTGTTTGACAAACAGTATCATCACATGGCTAGTTACCTTAAATTACGTGGTACTCCGCTATGGCTGGTCGAACAAGCTAAAGAATACAAGCAGATGCTCTGGCGTATGAAAGACGGCGTACTTAGCTCAAAACATCTACATAATCTACCGGGGCCATTGCAAATGGAGCTCATCTTTGACATCAACGTTGGACATTTTCATAGTACATTGTTATTTAGAGATACAGGTAAGTTGTTCTTTCACCAACGGTCGGGAAGATGTAGATAAACTTAGATGTAGATAACTTACACGTATAATGTGTACATCCTTGAAAAATTGTGTTCTATATGTAGATGAGCAGAAATAAGATGTACATATAGGAAAGCAAACTTAAAAGTAGAGTGCCATGAAATGTATGCAATAGAATAGTACAAAAATGGATGTAAACTGTGCTGGATTGATGTATGAGTTAGTAGTTTTCATTTCTTCCGTAAGTTCTATAGTTTTCATTAAAATAATATATTGAAAGACATTTAAATGAAGTCTTGGTCTACCTTTTACAGAAGAGGCTTTCATGCGTCAAATCTCTTTACTTATGAGACATGAGTTATTCCTTACTGGTCAGCACATCTGGAGCCAAGGCGTTGTGAAAAATGGTATGATCTGCATCAAGCGAGGAGTCATAGAAATGCTGTCTGATGAAGATGACGAGAGCCCAATGATTGCGTTCAAAGAAGGGACTGTTAGTTTGTTACTTAAATAAATAAAGAAAGAAACGAATTCACTTTAGCATCAGTACTAATATTACAAATGCGAAAGTAACTCTGTCTGCCTGTCTATCTGTCTGTTACGCTAGGAAACTACTAGACCGATTTGAATGAAACTTGTTATGGAAATAGTTTGAGACCCGGAAAAAAACATAGGATAGCTTTTATCCAACTGCGCAAAAAGAGGTTAATGTTTTTGCGCGATAACCGGCATCCGCGCGGGCGTAGCCGCGCCCGGAAAGCTAGTTTGTTAATAAATTAATTTCTACAATAAAAACGAAAACTACGTATAAATGTGGTGTTTTTCGTATACAAACTTACAGTGCACGTATTCCGAGACGCGCTATAAACTGAATCTACGTCATAATATCACTTTAAAATGTATTCTCATACCTTTCAGGTTCTAGGAGAATTGAGCATTTTCTATTCTATTCCATCAAAAGTTACGGTAAAAGCGGCTACTTACGTGGAGCTCCAGGTGAGTGCTGAATATTATGTATAAAATAGTGTGTAATTCTGGATATAATGCTACCTTTAATAGCTGGTTTGGAACATCCAGTTAAGGCGCGGCCCAAAGATGAAAATCCGTAGAAGGCTCTGTTTTTCGTCGCACAACTTAGGCATATCAGTTACTATAGTATATAAAGTTTAATATAGACTTGTAAAAATACGGAAGTTAAGCCCCTATATGTTGTATCCCGGAAGCTGTGCTTTAGACGTCTACTCTGCAGAAGTTCCATTTTTTTTTCCAGTATGCACTGAACAGCTTACACTTGGTTAGCTTACACCTCCACTCTGGACTTCACACAGTTCTTAAAGACTCCAAAGTTCTGATTATTAGGAAACATGATCGACGTATAATACAAATGAATGCTAAACTATGTGAAGGTGATGTTTGATGAACGGATATCGTGTTTCTGTACGCCTTATTGCCCTATATTATAAGTTAATGTTACTTACGTTTGAACGGACTTGAACAAAGTATGATACATGAATTCCTTAGGTCCTATGGTACTTAAGATAGTAGTTTGTTTCCTAACCGATGCAACACAATAGATGTTTACTTGTAAAATATTATTGAAGTCACTGAATATTTCTATCGCTATCATCATAGGTGTTACGAAGAACAGATTTTATGAGAGTAATATCAGAACATCCGAGTATGCTGGAGCACATAAGGAAAAAAATATACACCAGATTGAGGAAATCGCGGAAGAGGCAGGTAATAAAGAAACTACAAAAAAAAACTAATAATGCTAATGTTGAAAGTAAAGTTTTATTTAGTTTTTATTAATATTTTTGTGCATTAACATTAACAGTTATTTACTTCAAAAGGACTTGTCGAAAAAAAGAATTAAAAATAGTGCAGAATTCAATAATATAATATGTGAATTATACATATTTTGCCACCACTACCTTAAATATAAAATAACATAAATTGTATAATATCACCCTAACAATACAATTTTAGCAACACCACATGCCCTGAGGAACTGGTATCTTTAATTACGATCATCAAAATGACTGCGAAGCGTAGGGATTATATCAAATCCCCCTAAATGGGGGAGGCTGCATTCTGCAGTGGACAATCCGGCTGATACAGTAACATAACTAACAAAGCTTTATTGAATTTTATATATGTTTAATATAATTATTTATATAGTTTTTTCTATTACTGCATAAGTTAGCTTATGACCTCTATCTCATTTGATGCTAAGTGATGATATGATCGAAGATGTTTATACATAAGTACAACAATCATATTTAACAACAAAAACATTTATCAACGTTCTGTCACCTTGTTTTCTACACCAAGAAATAACTCTAAATTTATTATTTTCAACTCTCCCGGTTCTATTACATTTAAAAGGTATATTTATTTCGTATCTCAATGTTTTATTTCAATATGTGATATCAGCATCATATTTTACTCAAAGCAAAAGTATATTTAGAAGAAAAATTCTATGATATTCATAAAATAATATCAGTATACAATATATGTAATATATTTCATTTATTTAGGCAAAATAAATATTTATTTATATGAACAGAATTTATATACAGTCTCAACAAAAGTAATTATTCCATTTCCTGCGTACATTAATAAACAAAAAGCACGTTCATTTTCCTTGAAAGAGACTAATTGTTTACTTATAAATATTCACTTTAGGAGGCGATAATGAAATACGATAAAGACGATTCGAGACTAATTCGGACTCGGTACCGACCCATGAAAGTACTCAAAGATAATTTGGCGGGCGTCGAGGAAGAAGACCCTACTTTCGTAGACGATTCTCATATGTATTACAAGGGTAATAAAGTGCAATTTTCTTTAAGATGAATTTGGCAAATTTTCGCCTCAAATATTTAATTTTCCAGATGAAAATAATGAAAGACAGCCGAAGTTCACCTCTGAGTTTTTGGAGCTGTACGAAATGACAAATAACGTAACGACTATTGACGCACCCCGAATATGCCTAAGGTCAACCTTTCCGTGGATATTAGAACCAAATACGGATTTTGTGAGTTAATGTTGGAATGTATTATGACATAAATATTTTTTCTTAGACAACAGAATTGGAGCTTATTAATTTTAATAATATACAAAGTTGTAAATATGATAAATATATTAGTAAAACCTTATCTAGATATTACATGGTCGAAGTAACTTTGCACTTCGTTAGAGTGAGGCTGCGCTCCTCGTTACACTTCACGCTTTTGCAGCAAGCTCAGGACCGATAGCATCTTTGTTATGATTGGATCTTACAGTAACGATAAGGTACGGTTGTATCTTTAGAGATACTTCGAAGAAGTTCTCTATAGTATCTCTAGAAGTACCTCTAAAGATACAACCGTACCTTATCGTTATTGTAAGATCCAATCATAACAAAGATGCCATCGGTGCTGAGCTTGCTGCAAAAGCTTGAAGTGTAATTAAATTAATTGGAGGAAACATGCCTGAGAGAGTCACGCATTGGTCTCTCAAGTGAATATTTGGTAAAAAAAATTACTTAGTTTGTATATTTTCAGACTCTATTATTTGACATAGCGCACTTCTTAATGGTAATATACCTGTGCATCATGTCTCCACAATTCGCCATACAAAATACCCAGTCGGATACAGAAAAGATTCTCAACACGATTGTGACGGCTGGGCTGTTGCTCAATATTTATATACAGCTGACAACTGCTATTATTGAAAAGGTAACACAATTAAAGCAGTTATATTTGTATTTATATTTGTAATTGCGGTCGTGAAATCAGTGAACTGCTTACCTGGAGCTAGATCACAGGGTAATCTGTGGGCTAGATAAAAAAAATATATTTTATAATTTGAAGTGCTCGTAGCGAAGTTTGCTTAGCCGTTCTGAACCGATCAGCAAAGTTAAGCAATGTCCGCCTCGGTCATGACTTGGATGGGTGACCGCTGGAGACATGACATTACTACTGAGCGCTACCGTGCTTCGGAGCGCACGTTAAGCCATCGGTCCCGGTTATTATCTTAGGATGGCAGTCGTTATAGCATGGTGGTAGGGCATTTTGCCAATGCCCGCCTGGCTAGCTACCACCCTCAAGTAGAAAATCTGTCGCCAAGCATCTAACGGTGTATTCCGGTAGCTGTCCTTGAGAGCCAGTAATTCTAGGTTAGCCTGAACAACATCTTCGACCACATTATCACTTATCATCAGGTGAGATAGTGGTCAAAGGCTAAACTATCAGGCATAAAAAAAATCCTAAACACTATACTTCGGTTACAAAATTACATTTACATATTGGGCTAACATGATTGTATTTGGATGGAGTATATAGTTATACAGCATATAGTTCAACTTACGTTGTACTACAAACAAGACTTATTTTGCAATAAGCTTTAAACTTGTTAATGATGAGGGAACCCTATAATTTTAATATTTTTATTTTGCTAAGTTATGTAGTCTTGTTATTATATTCTCGACCAACCTAGCTATTTTTCTGTTTTCGAGGTTTCTATGATTTGGGCGAAATATAAATATAGCTCAGCTAACGGCATCTTTCTTAATTAAATAATATGGTGTAATAATGCCAGGTTCATAATCTAAAAAGTTTATATTGCAAAATCTCTTTTCGTTACTTTTGTACTTTAAAAACATTTAATCGCTTAATTCACAGAGTGAAAGAAAAGTAACCGTAAAAGAAATAGCTGAAGTTAAAATGGCCTCTCCCGGCTTCTATCTGGACATTATATCGGTGTTTCCGATACACATTTTCACGGACACTTTGGACCCTCAAGGCGAGTCTGTGGCGGGGCAAGTAGCTAAACTATTCCCGATGCTCCAAATGTGGCACATTTGGGACTATATAGGGAAATGGGAGGATAGCTTCAGTGCTAATTTAAAGGTGATTGCGCTAATTCAAACTTTTCCAAAGAGTTTTGGCTATGAAATGACTGGGAGAAAGGTTGGAAGGAAAATACTTAATCATTGTGGTCTCAGTTTTAGGACCTTTTTCATTATGTATTCAAATGGTGCTAATGGTATGCATCAATGGTTTTCAAATGGTATTAGGTATATTTTCATTTGAACGTCACTATTGTAATTAATAATTACTAATTGTAGTAGCTGTAGTGTTGTATATAGTTCACGTCACTTAACATTGTTTGATAAACAAGATCCCAATGTTAACTTATTACCGCTACCCATAAGAAATGCAAACTACCGAGAACAAATAATGGATCTGCACTACACAGTATTGCGTTTACCACTGATGATTTAGGTTTAATGGTTACTGATGCATCTTCCCATGGCTTTTATTGCCTAATTTAAAAAGCAAAATGCAAAATTTAAAAGAACACCATTAACATTTTTAATGAATGTATACTGAAAGTCAGTTTTTTTTTCTCTTCTTTAAATGAGTTCACCACTGTTCACGTATGATAATAATATATTGTTATTAAAAAATTACTTATAATTTTGTGGCTACTATTTTTCTTAGGCTTACTTACTGGTACGACAGGTTTATAACATGTGAAACTCGCAACAGCTTTACAGCATATCGAGTTCGATTAGTTTACAAATTCAAATATCATATTAGTTAGATCTTCCTTTTATGACCTATACTCTTATCTAGAAATTAGAACCTCAAAGTGAATTCATTTTTGATTCATGAGTACCTATGCGCTTTAAATTATTGCAATTTGTATACTATGACAATTGAACAAGAAATTCTAGGTGTATATTTTTAATTTCTCTGTTAAACGATTAAATTGTTTTAATTAGGTACTTGAAGTGTTTATTTACATATAAACTGTGGTAACACTACAGATTCATTACCTACCTATCGGACCTACCCTACAAAACTTTAAGATCTTCGTTATTATAATTCATGAATATTAGTTGTCGATATAGCATTTATAGCACACCCTACGTTGGTAATTTGTTTCTATTTTTTATTTCAGTTTCTGAGCGTCGTCAAATTCAGTACAATTTTTATGATATTTTGCTACTGGTCGGGTTGCTTTCTCTATCTGTATGCGTGTCCAAGGAAACTATGCCGTGAGGTAACATTCATAACGAATTAAATTTATTTATTTTGCAACAAACGATATCGTAATAATATTAAAACCTCCAACTCAACAATTGGTAAGGATAAATTTGTTGGACTAGGAAGCTGCACTTAATACTGGCTCTCAAAGATAGATGCCGGAACACATCGATAGTTGCTTTTAAGTTGCAGCTCATTTTACTTGATAGCTAGTCAGAAGAGTATTCACAAAATGCCCTGCATGCTTCACCTCACTGAGCTTCACTGTATGATGGTTACCAAAAGTAACTTTATGATTGTAACCATGCCCTGAAGCTCAAGTTCATGACGGGACACGAACAATGGACCCCTTTGTGGATAGTCACCACGGGGTCTATTTTTCGTGCCCGTCTCAGCCTCAAATTGATTGATATATTTTGACATATTGACTTATGAACTAAATCTTTCCTTGCTCTGTGATTTCTTTTTGCTAAAACATTGATAAAACTGGGTGTGTTTATTTAAAGAAAAAGCTCTTGTTCACAGAATTCGTGGATGTCACAACTTATATACTGGGAGACAAAGGTGTTCATGACAAATGATGCTAAACACGAGAGGCCTATGATATCTGCGCTTATATTTGGCACATCAGTGTTTACTAATTCTGGGATGGCGGAATTGGCACCGGGTGATAACGATCTTTTAGTGGTGGGTACAACAAAAAGTTGGAGTCAAAATAATTTAATATCAGTTGCACAGGATATGAACTCTGTCGAACACAGAAATGATTATTGAACACATTAGTTTGCAACCTGAAAATGATGTTAGCATGAAAAATCGTTTCGAGTTAATAGCAGCCCGCTTTATGGGAAGTTGTTGGTTAACAATAAAAACTTGAATTCTGAAACGTTACAATTTTTAAGGCTTAAAAACAGGTTGCTCTGTATTCATCTAGTTTCGATTCATTCTAAAATGTTATTTTTCTGGACTCGAGCGATTTCGATTCCTCAAAATGCTTCCCAACGGCCTATCATTGTAGTTTGAAGTTCATTTTTTCCGTTGTTTGATAACTGTTGAATAGTTTTCCGGTATAGCATGGCTTTAATATGTTGTTGCGAAGGAAAACTGTGTGGTTTTCTGAAACATGTAATGTAACAAAACCCTATATAGGCATAGGCCCTGCCCTGTTTTATAGCAGGGCCTAAGAGGTATAGGCCCTGCTATAAAACGAATCGTGTGCGATATCACAACTACTCTTTAAATACTTTTTTATTTAACTTTCAGCTTATTAATCTCAGTTCTGTTCCATATAGAAAATATGCTCCATAAAATATATACCTCTAAAGTACTGACACAGTTCACAAACCAGTGAGGCATAACAATGATTCCAAACGCATAATGTAATATAATGAGACCCAAACCAAATATCATTTCCAGGTGACGTTTATATTTATACTTGGATCGTACCTGGGATGCTTTTACGTGGCAAAAATCTGCAGCATTTACTTGCTCTCAACACAAAGGAGGCTGAAATTCAAGGCACGTAAAATACTTCCCTTAATTAGTGCAAGAGTGTTAGAGTTTTTCTCAGTAACAATATTACCTTTCTCTGCAGGAATCTATGAGGGAACTCTTTTATTTCTTATCAGTTAATCATGTTAGCGGTAAAATCAAGGCAAGAGTGAAAAAGTTTTTCTGTGTACAGTGGTAAGCTAATTTCACTAAGTAATCCAACTTAATTGTTGCGTGAATGAAAATGTTGTTTGAAATTAATTCTAAAAACTTAATTTTAAATTCAACCCAGTTCAATTCATTTACAGGTATTATAACAATGCAGTATCAACCCAGGAGATATTTAAGGACGTGTCCGCAAATATTCAACAGGAAGTTTTATGTATAGAAATGGTTGAAACGTTAATGTATTGCCCGTTGTTTCAAGTAGGTTTTGTAGATCATTTTATAAAATCATTTACATTTAATTTCTCACGAAATCATCCAATAATAATTTCGTATACTATCACGTGAAGTTACATAATCCGTTGGTATTTCTAGGGAAACAAGTGTTGATTCGAAATAATCAATCGATTAGAAATGACTCTGTTTTCTCCAGGCGACGAGCTTTTCCTGATGTGCTGTGTATTATACTTATTAGTTCAGCACTTCTGCTGCTAGAACAGAATATAAGACGAACTTACTTCTGCATTTATAATAAAATATTCATAACAATGCTACAAATGCAAAACGATAACCCACATTAATTCTAGCGTCAGTACTGAGAGCGTTTTTGCCTGCAGCATTTTGCATTTGTATACAAGAATGCAAAGCATTTTTCACGCGTCTCTCTGGACTCTCAAGTCGCAAACAGACCTAAATACGTCCCATACAGAGCGAAATCTTTAAAATTGTTTCCAGGAATGCAATCGTGATTTTCTACAAACTGTTGCTGCTAACGCTAGAACAATAGTGTTGCCTGACAATGAAATCGTACAACATGCAGCTGATATAGGACGCGACATGTACATTCTGCAAAAAGTAAGCCTGCAACTTTTTATAATGAAAGTTTTTACGATATGTTGCGCAGGTTCTTTTGTTGCAATTAAAATGTTGTCGTTTGCTGAATGTTGCAAAAAGTGTCAACTTCGTTTAGAAGATATTATTAATTTATCCTAAATAAAGATTTGAACTCAATAAGTTGAAACACACCTTGTCTTTGATAAAAAATTTGGTGCTCTGTAATGCTCGATGAGTAAAATATATCCCAAGTTGAAATCTACACTAATATTATAAAGAGGAAAGATTTGTATTTTTGTATGTAAGGAATAAACTTAAAAACTTCTCAACTGTTCGAAATATTATTTCACTATTAGAATCCTACATTATCCTTGATGAACTGAGGCAATAGAATATTTGAAAGTTTTTTTAAATTTTTTTTAAATACCCGTGCGAACCTGGGGGGAGCCGCTAGTATAATATATACACTAAACCATACCGAAAATTTGTTACACCTATATATACCTTATCAAAAGTATCACTCGTGGAGACAACGTTTTTAATATACACAGCATATTTTATCGATGAGAAATAGTAAAATTGCAAGAGAAAAAACCGAAAAAGAAATAAAATTGCTATAAATTCAACACGTAACAACATTATGTAATAAATCGAAAAACAAATTGATATCAAAATATGAAAAATGATACAAAGTCATTTTCAGGGACATTGTAAGCTGCTCAATCATCTAGGAAAAGTTATAAGGTCTATTGGACCTGGTAATCATTTCGGCGTTGTTGAAATGTTGTTTGGACTTCCTAAGGTACCTATCAACACTCATCTATGATATGTTGAGGATTTGACTTGATTTATGGTTTACTTGTCTACTTTATTTACGATGCATAGAAAAAGCAATTCACCTATCTGAACATTTTATATCCTAATCCATAAATAAAATATCTTATGTTTACTATACGATAATATGAAAAAAAAAAACCCATCGCAAGACAAACCTGTCTTAGGGTTCGTTTCAGAATGTCCTAATAAAGTTTCGGGTTGCTATGCAACACATAAAATAACTGAACGATAAAAATGACAGTTAACATGCAGCGCGTTTCAAGCTTTAACCGATGGATAGGCTAAATCGATGACTGTGAAACGCAAAGATAGTGTTTTATTTATTAAATATGTTCTGGGAAGTAAAATCGGAACTTACTCGATCATTCTGAAACAGGCCCTTAGTATAAGGTTGTGAACTGAATGTTTTTAATACTGAAACAAGTAAACCAGACGGTGACGTAATGTTATAAATAAGTAGTGGTTGTCTATAGTTTACATGAATTAAACGATTTTTTTATGCGTTATTTGTTAGCCTTTGACCACTATCTCACATGATGGTTAGTGATGATGTGGTCGAAGATGTTATTCAGGCTAACCTAGAATTATTGGCTCTCTAGGACAGCTGCCGGAGCACACCGTTAGGTGTTTGACAAAAGGTTTTCTACTTGAGGGTGGTACCAAGCTAGCCAGGCGGGTATTCGTAAAATGCTTTACCACCATGCTAAGACAACAACCGGGACCGACGGCTTAACGTGCCCTCCGAAGCACGGAAGCGCTCAGTAATATGTCACCAGCGGTCACCCATCCAAGTCATGACCGAGGCGGACGTTGCTTAACTTTGCTGATCGGTTCAGAACGGCTAAGCAAACTTCGCTACGAGCGCTTCAAAATTTTGCGTGGAAATCAGTGATGCAAGGTCTTCTTGTCCTACCTTGTGAGATGTAGATATTCGTATATGTGTAAATATACTTAATATCATACTAGCATCTCTCTTAACTATCATTGAATATCAGGTGACATATTATTCTTAAATAATGTTTGTCTTTCGCTTTTCTAATTTAAATAAGTTTCCATTAATTTTACAGGTTTACACAATTTTGACATCAACAAATTGCATATTACTCCAAGTGGAGTACACTTCTCTGGTGCAGTGCTGGGGCACATTCCCTGATATAAGTCATCCTATAATTAAGGTGATGCATGCTTTTAATACTGTTGCAATTGCATCAATGCAACATTGGTAGAGGTCTGACCTGCGCTTTATTACACTTGTGCAAGGTATAAATGAAATGAGAATGAATCGGCTTTTCTGTAAATATTAATATGAAAGACTTCTTATATAGTTATAGGTACCTACTTATAGGACAAACTGGAAAGGGATATATTTAAAGGATGCCTTATATATTTTAGTATAAATTTACATGGAAACTAACATTACTGCTAAGGCCACAATTTGTCACCTTTGCTGGGTCTAAATTACCACCGAAATAAACAATATATATATATATCTACCTAATAACAATGCAGTGCTCTCATATAACACCTGCGACCCCTTTTGTGGCGGGGACGAGTTTCAAGTGTCAATTGTGTACTCGAAGATACGTTCTCTCAGTTTGTAGTTGTAACTACATAGAATTTTGTGCTCTATTATCTGCATGAAAGTGTAATTGATTTAAGTGCTATATGACTATACGAATACATAAAAATGTATTTTTTTTTAGCTGGTAGGCTAGCCTTTGACCACTCTATCACCTGTAGGTGATGATGTGGTCGAAGTTGTTATTCAGGCTAATTTAGAGTTACTGGCTCTCAAGGACAACTGCCGGATCACACAACTAAGTGGTTAGTGGCAGATTTTCTACTTGAGGGTGATAGCTAGCCAGGCGGGCATTTGCAAAATGCTTAGGGTGGCAGTCGTTACAGCATGGTGGCAGATGCTCTAACGACTGCCACCCTAAGACAATAACCGGGACCGACGGCATAACGTGCCCTCCGGAGCACGGAAGCGCTCAGTAGTAACGTGAAAAGCGGTCACCCATCCAAGTCATGACCGCGGCGCACGATGCTAATCGGTTAAGAACGGCTAAGCAAACTTCGCTACGAGCGCTTAAATAAGTATTTATTTGTAGATTATTGATGAATAAGTATCTAATCAACGTAACATTAAATTTGCAGGTTTTAGCAGACCCCGAAGTTTGTTCCAAAGCTAAACAGTACGAGGAAGCTAAACCTCTTACGGGTCGACTGGACGTCAAAATAAACAGAATAGCGGTAAATACGAGATCAAGTTAATACCTTCACGTTGTTGAGGACTTGTTTCTAACTTAATGTTTTGTTGTAGCAAGAGATAAAGGAAAGTTTCGTGATGCTGAACGGGCGCGAGGAGAAGTTGCACTTTGTAAAGACTTTCGATCGACTTGGGGTCATGAGGTAAGAATTTTGCCCTGGATTAATTGGGTTTATTTGTTCGTACAAACTTCTCCGAGAAACAAATACGTCTTTAATCTTGTAGAGGAAACATTTCATTGAGCTGTTTAGCTCGTGTACCATTAGAATGTACGAGTTGGTGCAATAAAACGTATGGTTTAGTATACATAATAAAAATGTTGCATAGCTTGTGAATAAAATAAAAGAGGAAAATGAAAATCTTAACATGAATGAAACTTGTTGGTTACCGTACAATATATCTGTATACCGTTGCTTGTAGGTATTTGCACTCGCGACCTTAATCTCTATTAGATCGGTCAAAATTCTAAACAATATAATATTATGTATATCTCCGCGTATATTCGTCCGCGTGGTATAGTGGGTTTGGGTAGCATTTTGAATTAAATTATTGCTGCAATTTTTTTTTTTTTTTTATAGCTGATAGGTAAGCCTTTGACCACAATCTCACCTGATGGTAAGTGATGATGTGGTCGCAGGTGTTAACAGGCTTAACCTAGAATTACTGGCACTCAAGGACAGCTGCCGGAACACACCGTTAGGTGCTTGGCGACAGATTTTCCACTTGAGGGTGGTCGCTAGCCAGGCGGGCATTCGCAAAAATGCCCTTCCACCATGCGGTGAAGCTCAAGCCAGCGGCGGGATTCGAACCACGGACCTGCCGCGCGGCAGTCCATAGTCAAAGCCACTGAGCTATCACTGCTTAAAAATATCAACTGCTTCAAATTCTTATTTTAAGAGTAAGACACTTAATTAAGCTTTTAGCCGTTTTGCACTGCAAAGAGCTTATTAACCCTTAATTTGGCAAAGGAAAAATCCATCTAAATACATACTTTTAATTATTGAGGGGCGTATAGTGTATGCTTAGGACGGTATGAAATGAAGGGTTAAAGTATTAAGCTTAGGGCCTGTTTCAGAATGTACGGGTAAGTTCCGGTTTTACTACTCAGAACATATTTAATGAATAAAACACTATCTTTGCGTTTCACAGTCATCGATTTAGCCTATGCTGCGTGTCAACTGTCATTTTTATCATTCAGTTATTTTATATGTTGCATAGCAACCCGAAACTTTATTAGGACATTCTGAAACGGGCCCATAATAAAATATGGGATTATTTAAGTACATTTCTATAAACAATGTTTTTATTTACCATCTTTTGGCAAAACGTGAAGATTTTGTTGATTTGATACATGCCACATAGAGCTGCCCATGAGAAAAACCTTTATTTTTCTAACTGAACTCCTGCAACTTTAAGCGTCAGACCTTCTGGGCTTTGTTATAGCAAATCTGTTCATTGTTATAGCAAACGCTGCTTTCAGAGGAAACTGCACTCTTAAATTGAAGTGGCACATCAGTCGGAATTATTGGAATACCGGGAATCAAGACATTTTATCCTTTTGCAATTCCAGTCATGATGGTAGCCTTTATAATGTGCCCCAGATGTGTAATTTGAAGACGTGTACAATGGTACACGGCTATGTAATGACATAGCCTTGTCATGTCAAGATTTCGCATTAATAGGCTGGTACACCAACTTTTAGCCCCAACTTATGGGATGGCACTACTGATAATTCTAAGGAGTTGAGAAATTCTATAGGGTATGATGTTACTGGTTCAGTATCCATAATATTGTCCACTTAGAAGTATTCGACAACATCTTCCTCAACGTTTGAGATGATTTATTCATTTATTTTATAAAATATCTCGTTAGTCGGCGCTGAAATTGCCCTTCACATAAATGTGTTTGTTGCCCCTGTATGTTTATTTTACAACGGGTATTTATTTATGTATCAACTAATCAAGAGCCTAAAATATAAGTCTTATGCTTCTAGTTCTGGAAATATCTAAACATAAAGATTAAGGATAGATATCGCGGAATAGTAGGATAGATGTCGCGGGTAACAGCCAGTGTTTTGTTAGCAATATAATAAATAAAGATTACATAATTGAGAGAAAGCCTGTCAATGCAGTGTATCTTTGGCAGTAGAATTCTAGTCAAATTATTCCTAACGTTTGAATTTATTCATGGTAGCTGAATAGCTGATGTACATGTATTTGTTGCAGACATTTAAAGTACATATTCCTGCCTGGATGTATCACTCCCCACGGGATTTTTCTCAAGTTGTGGTGCACATTGCGGTTCCTGATAGCGGTGTATTACATTATCATTGTCCCTTATGCTATTTCTGTAAGAAAACTTTATATTTCTAACTAATACTGTTGTATCACCCACTTTATTATAGAAAAGTAGAACGTAGAAGTATTTCTTGTATGCTGTATAGTGGAAGCTAGCGTACAAAATATAAATTCTGCTTGTTTGGCTTATGGAAATCATGTACGAGATACCAAGCGATTTTGCATATAAGTGTGGTCTACAAAGTGCGGCTACCAATAGGTATGCTTATGCAGAGCAGATCTCTACTCCAGTTAATTTCAGTGTTAGTTCAGGTCTTTTCTAGTTTGCTAGGGTAAAGATTTGAAAACCTGAGAATGATACAAAATAATATTACTGAATAAATCCGGCCAAATTTGAGTCGAACTCGCACCGCACACTGCAGATTTAGTTCAGTATAAACGAATAAATTATTGTATGTGATTACGGAAAGTTCAGTCAGTCCGAAGCAATTGAATTATGAATGCGTATAAGTACATCAAATCTACAAAATGGGAGCGACATTTATGGGGTGCACTAAAAACTTCCGGATTAAGAACTAACGAATATGATTGGTGAAATAGTCATTTGGGTTTAAAAAAGACAACGTAATATTTGGTTCTTAGAGGGTGTTATTTTGAATTCTGAGCAAGATTAATCCTAGACTAGAATTCCAAGCGCAGCGAGGGTCTTCAACAATAAAGTCATTGTTTCGATCAGATGAAGTCTAGTAGTCTGGTTGATGACCACGCACGGCCCCCAATGACGGTTAAATTAATACGATTGGAGTACGAAATTTCAACTTGAAATAGCGTGCCCAGGTGGCCGAGTGGTTGAGGCATCCGGCGCGAAATCGGAGGACTAGGGTTCGATTCCCGCCCGAAGAATAAAATTTTATGCTCCAATAATTTGTAAAATATCATTGTATATTTTATATCAATTTTAAAATCATATGTGTTCCTTATTTGTGGTTGCTATTTTATGATCCGTCCGCCGGAAATATGCTTTTCATAACCTCGACAGCCTTTTCGGGTGATAAAAATCGTTATAAATATAATAATTATAAATTATATCTAATCATATAACTAAATAACTATGATTGAAAAAGCTAGGTATATATTAAGAATCAAGCAAAGTTTCTGAACTAACTCGTATACAATAAAGTAGTAAAATATTGATTAACTATTAATTGACTTTAATTAAACTTTACAGACTAAACAGCACAAGTTCGGAAGCAGTTACAATTTTATTGATATAGTCCTGTACGTGGACGTTGTAGTGATGTCCTATGTGGCTTATTACAACGAGCGGTCACTATTGGTCACACATCCGCTACTAACGCTCTGTCGATACCTGCAACATGCATTTTTCTTGGATTTGATCAGCATATTCCCTTTTGAGCAATTGGTAATACAGTTTTTTTACTTTCACTAGTCAATAAGAATTATGGTTTTTGTTTTTAATATGTCGTCGATGTCATATCACTGTCACATCAGGGCAGATGTAAGAGTTTCGAATTTCTACATTTATACTGAACGAGTTCTTTGGATCAGCTCCACCGGCTGTTTTATTCATTCGCTGCCAAGCCTATGTTACCTTAAAATATTTTCCGTTCTGATGCAACCAGCAAGCCGGTTACCTTGTTCTATATCGTCCCCAAAGAAGCAATTCCTGCACTCTTATCTTTACTATAGTAACGCCGATAACATCTCCTACAGTATGCTCTACGTATATATTGATGTAGCCCAATTTTGTGACGGAACAAGATAGAGGTCCACCGAGGTTAAGCGGACTAACCTCTGCCTATAACTAAATCACGAATTGCACTGCGCCCGTTACCTTGAGACATTGCCAGATGCGCGGCAGTCCATAGCCAATGGCTCTAAGCTGCTTCAAACAAATTTAGCTTTACCTGTATCGAATTTTGTGATCATTATATACACATTATACGGTTATTATGTGTAAAGATACGATGGAACTGTCGTAATTTTGTTTTCATGTATAATATTTCAACTATATCACAGAATAAAAAGGACTATATATAACCTTAGCAAAATATATTGAACTGCATATGCTATTAGTTTAATCTGATACCACCTACCTACTATAACTCAAACAATTACGGGAAATAGTCTCTTTACATATCGTCCAGTTAACTCATATCTATATTCTCCAAACGGGTTGTAAAATGTATCTAAATATGAAAATTTTGGCAGAGACATTTTCGTTCCACGTCCACGGTTTAGCAAGCCTATTGCTGTCAACCGTGCACAGTTGCAGACTCCGGACTTGATACTGACAATAATTTATATGTAAGAAAACTCCAATCACTGTCGGACCTGTCGCCGAATCCAGGACTTTTTCCAAAGCAACGCCTCCGCTACTGCATTAATTTGTGCACGCTGTGGCACAGATTACACGATGCACAGACGACGATGACTCTGATTATAAATAAAGAGGAATTAACTCTTTGAAGATGTTAACCAGGCGCTTTTTGTTGTAGGTACGGATAGTGAATGAAAACACGGATTTGGATCTTTATAGAATAAACAGGATACTTTTGGTATGTAGTGCAATTAACAATAATGTAGTAATAGTTTTAAAGGTAAATTTTCGTTGAAGGAATACGCCTCTTTTAGTGCTTGATTTATTTTGCTAGTACCAAATGACCTTCATCATGTCAGAAAAATATTTTATCGTGTTGTAAAAACCTTATTAAAGTTAAATCTTTCTAAGTGGACTTGATTATATTACTCTAGACGTCGACGATATAGTTTGTTCTGTATTCACAAAAGCAATCAAATATTACGCAAACTTTTCAAGCCCACTGAGAGAGCCCGTATATAACGGTTTAATGGAAAATGTCGAGTTTTTTTTATAAGGGTAGAGAGACAGTATTGAAATATTGATATGAATACCGAATACGAGTACGTGAGAACAAAAACGTTCTGTACGCGACGACAGAGACAATCCTCGTTTTGAATTGTATCAGTAAGACGAGAATGGCAATGTTCACGAACTCACAATGCTTTTGTTTAGGTGACTAGGATAACAGGTGCTTTTTCATACTGTGAGAGCGACATAATGCGAGTGAATCCCGCCGTTGTTCTACTGAAGTTCCTGCCGATAGCTCTGACGCTTGTCAACGTGGCGACAGCGTTCGTGTTTCTGAACTCGTGCAAAACGTTCAGATCGATCGAAACTCATACACTCATGGTTAACTGTACTCGAGTGCTTATTGTTAACGGTGGCAAGTATGAACAGAAAGGTGAGCGAAAATAATTTAATACTAGGTTTTTTATGTGGAAATAGGCGGAAAAGTCTGAGTATGATATTTCCCAGTTTCTACTATTAATGGTGAACTACAAAAAAAATCAATTTTGTTTTTTTTTTAAATAAATTTCTTATATTAATTTACGATCCAATGTTATATTTTCAGAAGCTGTATCGGAATATATTTACACATTGTACTGGGTGTTCGAAATTTTTGTTGGTGAGAACTATTACTAAATATTACGATAATAGGTTCAAGTAGTATGCACAATTTCACCGAGTTTGAATACTTGGTATTCAAAATACGAAGAAACTACGTTTGGAAAGAGCTACGGAGACACTAACCTTAAACTCTTAATTACATTAATATTAAGTCTATACTCTGCAGTACATTACAAATGTGTCACATAAATACTCGTAACATATACTTATTGCCAGATGCAGAACTTGCTCTTTTTAGGGTTCCGTACCCAAAGGGTAAAACCAGGACCCTATTGCTGAGACTTCGCTGTCCGTCCATCCGTCTGTCCGTCTGTCACCAGGCTGTATCTCAATAATGGTGATAGCTAGACAGTTGATATTTTCGCATATGTAGTATTTCTGTTGCCGCTATAACAACAAATACAAAAAAATGGCCAGGTGCGAGTCGGACTCGCGCACGTTAAAACAAAAAAAGGTTAAATTATGAAGTAAATATGAAGTAATGTTGTGTAGCTAATGGTACGGAACCTTTCGTGCGCGAGTCCGACTCGCACTTGGCCGATTTTTTTACTTAGTGACCTAATTTTCTCAATATTACATAATCTGGTATATCAATTATGGATTCTTGTAACCATTTTGAAACATTTTTATGAAAATTTTAGGCCTAGGATGCACTCCAGTGAATGTGGCAAATAAAGTAGATGTTTGGCTGGTCATGATACTTCAGCTCACTGGATTCCTGTACTTTGCTTTCATGTTCGGATACGTGGCTTCTACACGTTCCACTGCGTCACAAGCCTTACTGGAACACACTGTAAGAATTATACTGTTACTATATGTATTCCGCATATACGGAAGGTATAATATATGTCTTTATTTAACTTTCTACATGTTATATTTTTCTGGCTCTGCGTTAGTCTTAATCTTGGACGTTATAAACTTTACCTACAATAAAACACTTCGCATATTTTAAGATTTCTAGTAAGAGCGATGTTGCATTGGTTATCTCATAATTTTCAATTGCTAGGCCACTAAGCATCACCGCTTGTGCAAAACAAGCGGTTGCACGGTTGCAAGCACAATTTGTGGCTAAAAAAGCTTTCGAAACTACTTCAGAAACAAGATTTAACATCACTTCTAACAAGTCGAGCACGTTCACACTTCTACCAAAACAATAGATGTTCTTGTATATTTCTATAATTTGCTATAAATCATAGAAAACATTATATCACAAAAAAACAATAGTACATTGTGGTTCAAGTGTGGAATGTTGTTGTTTACCGCTGAGTCGCCATTGAGACCCGAGCCGTCTTGTGAGGGTCATACTCATAAGAGAACCGAGGACGATAATCATCAATACACACGTGTATCATAAGACGTTATTAAACACACTTGTCAAGAAAATAATACTAAAATTTCAACAGTGAAAACGAGTTGTGAAAAATTTTTCTCAATGGCGGGAAAAATTAATCATGATCACTTCTTCACTTTTAATCACGATCTTTTTTGTACCGAAACTTTTTTAAGAACAAAGGAACTTAACCAATAAATTAAGAAATAATTATCTAACTTATGAATAATAACAATGAAAAGTCACAGTTTGATTAGTCATAATGTGCCTAATTGCGGTGAAATTACATCCATTTTATGAGCAAGTGTGTTAAAAAATATTTTTAACTAGTACCTATTAATACAAAAGGTACTTGTTAAACATATTTTACTAGCTTCATACATATTATTGAGTTTATAATTTTACACTGTTACCTACTTTACCAATACTTCATACGTCATCCAATCAATTTAGTTCGCAATTGGCCATCAAAAGCACCGCGCGTACTTAATCATTAATTTTAGTTCTGTATTATATGTATATATTATTATTTCGAAGCGCTCGTAGCGAAGTTTGCTTAGCTATTCTGAAACGATCAGCAAAGTTAAGCAACGTCCGCCGCGGTCAGGAGTTGGATGGGTGACCGCTGGTGACATTAGTACTGAGCGCTTCCGTGCTTCGGAGGGCACGTTAAGCCGTCGGTCCCGGTTGTTGTCTTAGGATGGCAGTCGTTATAGCATGGTGGTAGGGCATTTTGCGAATGCCCGCCTGGCTAGCTACCACCCTCAAGTAGAAAATCTGTCGCCAAGCACCTAACGGTGTGTTCCGACAGCTGTCCTTGAGAGCCAGTAATTCTAGGTTAGTCTGAACAACATCTTCGACCACATCATCACTTACCATCAGGTGAGATAGTGGTCAAAGGCTAACCTCTCAGGCATAAAAAAAAAAAAAAAAAAAAAATACAAGTTTATATCCTTTTATATAACCCATTTTGAACACTACCAAGTTTCATCATTTATTTATCATAAAGTTTCAGCGCTGCCCAAACACCTATTTACAAACGAATGAGTACAACGAGACGAAGCAATACTCCATTATAATAAGTAACTGTATAAATCTCTATTATACAATAAAGAACTGCTTCAAATATACTATTAAAATTATATATGTAAATGTCTCAACATAGAATTAAAAGTTTTATTCCGTCCAGAATTATTAATGCTCCATAATCCCTAACACAACTTGACTGGACAATGAGAGCAATACACCCTATCAGATGAAACTCCAATAATATCCAGCTAAATTCTAACTTACTATAGACAGTTCGTTTTAACGTGGTAGATACCAAAACTTCCCCCCATTAAAAATGTAACGACTATGTTTCAGAATTGTAATTATAATAGTTTTAACGAGCTTGGTTTCTCTCGTATGTTTCATAGGAAAAAACAAGAGATTTGGCAAACTTTCTTTATCAAGAGAATGTGGATCCGATGCTCACCGTAAAAACGCTGAAATATTTTGAATATGTGTGGAAGAGAACTAACGGCAGCAACCCGCAAGTTAGTTTACGTTTTTCCATCATTCACGAGTATTTTGGCTGAAAATAGGTACATTTTTACACGAATTTCAGAAGAGTTTGGGCGTTGCCTACATATTCTGTTCCCGCATGCAGGTATTTGCAGTTCGTTGTAGCTATGTTATATATGAGTACTATTTTATATACGAGTTATATACTTATGTTATATACGAGTACTATTTTAAGTATAGAATTTTTTCTTTATATGATGAAAAGTAGTATGATTTTTTGATGACTAAGAAGCAATAATAGACGAGCAGCAATAGATATGGACTGCCGTGCCGCAGGTCCTAGGTTCGGTCCCCATCACCGGTTTGACTTTCACCGAATAATGGAAGGGCATTTTGCGAATGCTTGCCTGGCCAGCTACTATTCTTAAGTAGAAAATCTGTCATCAAGCACACAACAGTGTGTCTAAATGGGGGACTGCTAGAGGAATAGTGAGTGTTGTTTAGTCCCCTAAGAATACTGTAGTGTAATAGTGAATGCTGTACAGTCCCATGGGGAACTGAGATATTGTTCTTTAGTGGAACGCCCGCTATGGCTTGCTAAGCGAAAATCATATCAACAAATTTTTAAAACATTTTTTACAAGGCTCATACATAAAATATTGGGACGAGTTGCATTATCGATCAACACTTAGACGCGTGTTGTCTCCGGTGTAACCTACGTATCATAAATTGTAATATTATCAACGAACTTTTTTAATGGTAGTAAAACACGAATATGGGTGACAATATTATCACATGAGTGTTTTAATACCTAATTATGTATAGTTGCATACGAGACTTTATATACCCATGAATGAATCCTCTATAAAAAAATCTGACTAAAAAAAATCATAACCATAGTGGTGAAACCACACTGGTGGTGTACGTCAGTGTTGTAAGAGCTCTATGTAAATTCATGGTAAGTTTAATTGCTGAATATCTAATAAAAACAATGAATATTGTAATTTATACATCAAAATAAGATTTTAACATTATAAATGTAGTAAATAACTAACATACCTTTGCTGATAGATATATTTGATCTGGCACTTCACTTAAAAACTTATTTATTTCATTCGGTAAAAGCGGTTTTGATTTTTCCCTGTATAGCCTTCTGCTTTACGTTTTAACAAGGCAATTATAACACTTGTTTAGATGATATTATGCGTACTATGTCACAGGATGTTAAAGGGTTGGCAATAAGCTAGCTTTTTCTGAAATTTTTATAAATGATTTATAGCATGGGTGTAGATAATAATAATTTTCTGTATTGTTGTCAGCAAAACATAGTTATTATTTTAAACGCAGTATTATTACTTACACATGTTCTATAAACACAGTGTAAATAATATATATATATATATAATATATATACATAGAGATATAAAATTGCTTTCTCTTTTCTGTGGGGTAAAGCTACGTCAAGGACCAAAGGCTTCAAAAAAAGGCTACTGTACATATTATGTCAATAAATGTTTTTTTTTATAATTGTTGCTGGGGTAAATATCTCATGATTTTTACTGGTCATTTACATTTAGGAAAGTTATTTATAACTTTCATAAAACCGACAGTTAGATGGTTGGTTTTGGGTTCATAAATGGAGATATTTATGCGGATAATTTTAATGGTAATGGTAATACGAGAAACAATTATATTGTGCTTAAAATACATTGTCACGTCTTTATATACCTAAAAGTGTAGGCGTATTAACAGGTGTATCAACACCCACATCTAATCCTAGTTCATAAGTATGTATGTAACGACAATTGGTCCTGTTGGTTGTGACATTTTTTGTTACTTTTTTTAGCAAATTTGTCGACGTCTCAATTCAGCATTAATGGAAGACACCTTAGTATTCATGTACGAGCGAGCATTGAGAGAAGTGCCACTATTCGGCAAGGTCGAGAGGTCGTTCATAAGGGTGATCACACAGCACCTCAGCGAGATGTACTTCTTGAAGGGCGATACCGTCATCCAGTGCCGGGATGTACAAGCTAATATATTTATTATTTACAAGGGGAAGGTAAGCTTGATATTACATTAAACATATATATATATAGTAGAGGAGAGAATCTATCTTTTATGTGTAATCCATTATTGCCAAAATAGTGAACTACATATACCTACTATAAAAAAATATTATTTATTTCTAATGCATATTTGGTATTAACAAATTGATCCTCATCAAACTAATTATTACAAAGGTGAACGTTTGTGAGTATGTTTGTATGTTTATAACTACTTCACGCTCAACCTGCTGGACCAATTTTGATAATATTTGCTATGGAGTTAGATAAAGCGCCAAATTAGATTAACAAATATGATACTTTTTATCATTATCATATACATCACCACGTGGGTGTAACCCCGAGGCGCACCTAGTTTTACTATATTTTGAAGAATTGTGGTGAAAAGCTTAAGTTGATATTAAAAAAATTGCAACCTCATAATAACGAGAAGTTATTTTTAATGCAGTTTTCAACCAATATCTGACTAACAGAATGTAAACAGACTGCTTGAACGCTTTTAATAGATACTGAACAAGAGACTGCAAAGCATTATTACAGTACCAGTCAAAGGACGAAATTAACACAAAAAATGTGAAATATATTGGGTTTACCACACCATACTATCCTCTTCGTTTAAACTCGTCAAAAATAAATGAAATTATCTTATAATAAATAAATTCCAAACCGACTGATCATATTGTTATACCTTTATATGCAGCGGTAATTCTATCTCCATAAATATTTTAGTTACTCTCATTTGGATCTAGTAGCCATTAGGCGTCTGTGAAAGATAGTTTGGAATGTACTCAGCTAATTTGTTGCTTTTAGGTGGACGTACTTACGTCGTACAACGAAATGATTACTTGTATGGGACCCGGGGGAATGTTTGGAAACTTTTCTGGGGTAAGTTTGTTTAAAGTAATGAATAAATTAAAAACATAAAGTTGTGGATAGTACAGTATGTTTAAAACAAGGTCTACATTCTGGTTTAGCATCAAAAAACTATTCTTACATCCATTAGTTTTTGATACCAATAGATGTAAAAATAGGAAGTGATACAGAGTTGATATCTATCAATGATTGCTGAAAATAAAAATAGCATTTGTAGGATATGAAAATCTATGGTTCATGATACACTGTAATAATTTTCTATTTCTATGAATGTTTTTTCAAGATTAATCGTTCGCAATTTAAACCCCTGTTTGTCTTAATTGTGTACATGAACATATTGCTATACCCCTGTATTTTGAAGGCATACAATAACGCAACATGTGAAGCAGCTTTAAACTTGTGTGAGATGTATGCTTTAGTTAAAACTTAAATCTAAATAAGTTTTTGCAACTTTGACAGCCCTAAGAGTCTTTTTGAAGCGAAACAGTGCTTCTTACTTACCTCATCATCGATCATAGGTATAATTTTTGAGAGAGTTCAGTAATATTCAAGAAATGGAGCAACAAACATACCCTTTCAATTGCTTAATTTCGGGAAAAAATATTTAGTATAGTTTACCAAGTGTTTTCCCTTGTAGCAACCAATATCTTGTTCAGAAGTGACAATATACGCCAGCCGAAGTCTAGATTTGCTGGTTATACCAAGCCTTACGTTTTTCAATCTGGTCAAGTATTATCCGAAAATTCAAGAACCTCTGTATAAGGCATTTGAAACTTCTACTAACTACATTTTGCCTATTACTATGGCATCAAATGAAGAGTCATCAAGTGGTAAGTTAGTTTATTGTTTCCAAGGATATAAATTCGATTCTAAAATTTCCAATAGTTTTACAATTTTCGGATCTCGAGTTTTTTTTATTCCTTATATGTAAGTTTTTGACCACAATTTCGCCTGGTGGTAAGTGATGGTGTGGTCGAAGGTGTTAACATCTGCCGGAACACACCGTTAGGTGCTTGGCGACAGGTTTTCCACTTGACGGTGGTCGCTAGCCAGGCGGGATTCGAACCATGGACCTGCTGCGCGGCAGTCCAGTTGAGTACATGGCGGCACGATGAGGCAGATGCCACTATAGAGGCTCTATATACTAAAGTTTTGATTTGATTGACGTATTTACTGTACATACTTATTGTTACAGCAAAAGCAATACAAAAAATTTCCTTAATGATTTGTATGTGCTATTTTAGCCCACTTTAAAAACACAGAAGAAATACTAACTTGACGGGAATATTGGTTTTATGTATGACCACATATCATATTTTACTCGATCATCTGATATCGATGATTTTATTTTTGTTAGGTTAGGTCACACCTTCAAGTTGGACTATTTTATTCCTTATTAATGTCGGTCAACCAAATTCAATTGTAAAATATCAATATGTCCATATATTCATAACTCGATAATAGCATCTATAATTGCCTATATTCGCAATTGGTGGTAATTAATTAAGGCTGTTCTCTTATAAATATCAACATTACCGGGCTCTTAAGCTCCTACTGCGTTTCAAATATTAAAGCTAGGATTCATATACTTGCAGATAAATTTAATCATTTCATTGTGTACAAAAACGCCAAGACAGTTTTCTGATTTAAATATTTTAAATATTGTTCGATGAATAAAATAACAAAAAAATCTAAATTTTGACATATATTCTGCCTTCTACTCTGAACCAAATTGACTTATTGACTTGATACTTACATCAAAAAATATAACAAAGGTGGTGCTACAGTTTCGCCACGACAGAAAAGGGGTTACTGGAACGATACACTTTAAATTAAAAGATATCGCTTTGGCGGTTACGACATTTACTTCCAAGCAACTGCGGGGCCCTTGCGCGGTGCGAGGGACGAGCCGTTAGTGCCACTCATGCATTACTAGACGACGGATCTACGCTTCTTCGTGATTGTACCCCCTATCGTATCATGCCAAGAAAAAGATCATAGCAAATATATAGTTATGTAACCAACTCCTACAATCGATGCCATTGACGGACGAACTGTGTCACAGAGTAAAACGCTTACCCGCAGAATGCAAAGTGTGCTTCTATTATCTAATATGTAATAATATGTCTTTTTTAACAAACCTACCTATTACTGCACCCACATCTAATATTTTTAAGTTTTCTTGTTTTAGAAATTCCATCCCGATTCTTAGGTATAAATTTTTTGTTGACAAGAAATAGAAACGAATTTTTACACTAAAAAATATTAAATAACTTATTGAAGTCGGTACCGTTCTGATTCAAAACTCTAAACCCAATATCGTGTTCAGTCGGTGAGGTGAGGTTCTCTATTCCTATTCTTTTATGTTTGTTACTTCAGACCTTTTCGACTGGTTGAACCGATTTTTAAATTTCATCAAATTCGATCAAGTTGTTTTTGAGTTATACTCCAATAGCTTAAAAATATTTACCTATCTTGATGATACAGTCGTTGACAATGAATGGCATTCGATCCCGTAAGTAGCAAGAGACACTAAAATGAGTGAAAAAAAAAATTAAGTAAGTAGTAATAAGTACTACACTGTACTGTATCATCCGGATAGTCCACTGCTGAACACAACCTCCCCCAATTCGGGGTGTTTGCCATAATCCGTACGCTTGGCAGGTGGCTTGGAGATCGCAGTGTGAGATATTAGCTCCTTGGAAAGTGCTGCTGCCCGTAGTTGCCTTACGACACCCACAGGTAGAGATGGGAGGGTGACAGTCTAGCCAGTCACCCCATGGGCAATAAAAATACTAAATCGCATCAATATTTTTTAGGCTTTTGAAGCAGTGATGGCTCATTGGCATTGGCTATCGACTGCTGCACCGCAGATTCATTGTTCGAATCCTGCCGTAATCTTGAGCTTCACCGCATGGTGGAAGGGCATTTTGCGAATGCCCGTCTGGCTTCACCCTCTAGTACAAAATCTGTCACCAAGCACCTAACAGTGTGTTCCGGCAGCAGTCCTTCAGAGCCTGTGAAATTACAGGCACATGAGAATTAACAACTATATCTCAAGGTGACGGGCGCAGTGTAATTCGTGACTTTGACGAAATGCATCTGTTATAGGCAGTGGTTAGTCCGCTTGACATCAGGTGGGCCTCGAGCTAGTTTTATCAAAATATCACAAAAAAAGCAATTTTAAAGCTATGCGGTGTCAAACATACACACAGACATCCGCATAATATTGGTAGTTTTCATTATTATCATGAGTAATAGTTTCATGCATGAACTAATAAAAACAAGCCAAATTTTATGCAAATAAAATCGAATATCTTATAAACGAATGATTTTGACTTTGATTTTGAATACTTTGTCTTAATATACCTACAACATCTACCTATAATTTCAGCATTGTAAAGTAAGTAATAAGTACTTTTTAGATAGGCAATATTAAAAACGTTAATCTTGATGTTCTGTGAGTGCTATTCTGTGACGACCGGAGCGCGATATATTCGCTAGTCTAATAAACGCCCTTGCCGCAGCACACCCGCGGTGTTTGGTTCAGGCGAGTGGCATGCTTGCGCAGAGATAATTGGTTCGCTCCGCCTAGATCTTCAAGGTCTTTGGCGTGATCCTAAGTCTTAAGGACTCAATCAATCCTGCATACTGCAGGTAAAAAAATACAGAACCGACTTTTACCACAGACTCAAAGTTATTTTCTGCTCACACATTGACAGAAAGTATGAGATGAGAGTATTTGGAACAGTTATTGCACATATTAAGTGTTGGAAAGGCTTGGTTCCAAATCCTCTTCATAGAAGATTTATTTCTTTTGTTATAGAACTATAATAATGTATTGTGGGTCCCAAATACTCAAAGTAGGAAAAAAAAATCGGGTGTGTGAATTCGCTCGATCACGAAAAGCATCATGGGTTAGCGTAGAGTGGTCTCTTGAATGGTCCTGAAAATACTACAAGTAGATTATCTATAAATTTATAAAAAAAATGGTATTTACGTTTTGCAGAAGAATCTGAAGTAGACGTTCAATCATTAGATTCAGCATTCGATTCAAAAAGCGAATCTAGCCGTTTTGAATCAGGTAAGTGAAAACTCTTACAAACGACTTATATGGCATTATTATTAATGACATTATTCAATGGAGTCCTACGAATAGCTGCGAACGGTTGTTGAAAATGCAGTATAATCTCACTAATCCGGCACTATTGAATACCAGAGGGTGCCAGATTATTTGAATATTCGGATTATTGGAATGTTCTGATTATTGGAGTATAGAGCAAAAAATCAAAAAAAATAATTTATTTCATAAAGAGAATATAATGGTTTTATAAATCAACATGTAATAACATGGTTTTTAAATAATCCTTAATTGAGGTCTGCTTTTGCAACTTGTAGTCCTTGCCTATTCTCGCATGTTTCGAAGAACCTATTCTCGCATGTTTCGAAGAATTATAATATCTTTGGTAAATATGCCGTTTTCTGCTGCCCACAGATTATTGAACGTATCGGTCTATTAAAGTGCTGGATAAGTGAGGTTATACTGTAATACACTCGTACCGCTATCTTGTTATCGCATGTGCTCAAGCTAAGGTATTCAATTCCTCACAGGTGGGATTATGTCCTTACGTAGCTCTCACTCTCAATCCAACGTGAGCTCGGCCAAGTCCTCGACGAGTACTATGACGTATCAAAGCTTCACACACGTCTCTAATTTACGAAGACCCGGCACTATGCTCTTTCAGGTTAACTATGTCAATTTTATTGAGCTTATTGGATGTTAGCGCGTAAGACTCACTAGAATAGTTTAGTCAAGCTATTTTTGCTAGACAATTATAAATACTATGTCGCAATTTATATGAAGATCTTCTGTAGGACGTATGTCGAGTGTAGAATCTGAAAAAAATACTTTAAATTTTCTCTTAAGATGGTCTGGTAGACCTTCTGTCAGTTAAAAAGCGACCGCAGGGCAGAGCAATACTTCAGTCCTTGGTCCACTCCTGTGGAACATAGGGTACGACTGGGTATTGCGTGAAGATCTCGATCCGGGCGCCGGTGTTATCTGCTATGCAGATGATACGCTCGTAACGGCCCGGGGAGAGACATTTGAGGAGGGTGCCCGTCTAGCCACTGTAACAGTCGCGTCAGTAGTCGGCAGGATTGGTGCATTGGGGCTCCGCGTGGCGCTCGGCAAGTCACAGGTGTTTTCACGGTCCTAGACGAGCACCACCGCTGCGATCCCACATTGTTGTCGGCGACACACGCATTGGGGTTGGATCTGAGATGATTTATCTTGGACTCACCGTCGATGGTAGGGAATTTTTTGGAGCACTTCAGGCGCATGACTTCTCGGCTATTGAGTGCAGCAACCACTTTAAAACGGCTGCTGCCTAACCTTGGGGGTCCAATCACTAACAGCCGCCGCCTATATCTTGGAGCAGTGCGGTCCATGGCATTGTACGGTGCTCCTATCTGGGAAGAAGGGCTTTAACGGAGAAATCCATTGCCCTTTTGAGAAGTTCTCAAAGGGTAATTGGCCATCGGGGTGATTCGCAGCTACCGCATGATTTCCTTTGAAGCGGCGTGCTGCTTGCGGGATCACCTCCGTGGGATCTAGAGGCACTACGCGTCGATGTACTATTTGGCGCGTGGGGCTTCGCCTCCGAGGTGAGCATCCCCTGCCTAGGGTGGTTGAAGTGTGGAAATTCCAAGCTCGAAAGTCCATGCTAGGGAAATGGTGGGAGTGGCAGACCCAACCTAGTGCTGGTAGCTGGACTGTTGAGGCAGTCCACCCGGTACACCCAGTCTTGCAGACTGGGTGGACCGGGCACACGGGTCGCTTACCTTCCGGATGGTGCAGGTACTTTCGGGGCATGGCTGCTTCGGCAAGTATCTATGCAAAATAGCCGGAAGGGAACCGACGACCGAGTGCCATCATTGTGACTGCGGGGAGGACACAGCGCAACACACGCTAGAAATCTGTCCGGCGTGGGATGCACAGCGACGTGAACTCACCGCAGTAGTGGGGTATGACGTGTCTCTAGCGGCGTTGGTGAAAGCCATAGGAGAGTGAGACGACGTGGAACGCGGGCATCACCTTCTGTGAAGAGGTGATGTCGTTGAAGGAGGTGGGAGAAAGGGAGCGGGAGATAACGTCAAACCTCCCAATCCGTCAACGGAGAACAGGGCAGCGGAGGAGGCTCTATGCCCTCCTTCATCCCCCATAACCGAGGTCTGGCGGCAGTTCAAGGGGTGACTGCCGCCACAACAACGACCTCAAAGTGGCGCGCGCGGTGTTTCCGGGTTCCTCTCGAGGACGATGAAGGCGAAGTAGCTCCAGCTTCGCCTCATCACGAGATTGGGACCCAAAGTGGGCTAACGCTGCGTGGGCCATGGTAGAGTTCGCAAACGTTCCCATGGCCCAAGCATTAAGGCGTCCTGTAGGAACACGGTGTGGTTTTTAGTCGGTAGGGGCACTTGCTGCTGTGGGAGTAGTTGGTGTCGAGCCCGACATATACCACCCACCACCCCTTTGGTGGACGGAAATGCGTAAAGGCATTTTCCACACGCACAAAAAAAAGGGCAGAGCAATACTTACCCTATCATTGCATCTTATAGTACTATTGTTACGAGTAGCATAAGTTAAAGAAATACGTGTTTTATTTTATGTAAATAAAGTTTATTAGTGCATGGTATAAGGGTATGATTATATTTATGTAGGGTAGATCTGCAAGAAAGGATAATTTAATATTTGAAAAGGAAGTATTTTGTTCATATAAAGAGTAGATTGGACTAAGACAATTAAACCAAATATGAAAATAAAACTCATATACTTGAATGAATTGGTTAATGGTTCTGTTGTATAGGTAGTGGTAGTTCATACGATATAGTTTGCCGTACATTACTGCAGACATGTACCTACGGCAAATAATATGAAGGTAAGAATAGTACATTACTGCAGCGGCCAGCAAAGGAGGCATTGATGGACGAACGTGTAAATGTGGGCCGAGGCGAAGCCGAGGCACACATACGTAAGTCCACCAATGCCTAGTTGTGGCCAAGGCTTGTATAGTGCTTTTCTCAAATAATGCGCGGAAATTAAAACAAAGTAGTACCTAGGCAGATTTTTTATTTGAAGATACAGTTGTTAAATGTACAATTTATGAATTTTAAAGTGGACTTTCCGGGGATAATGTTGGTTTTGGATAATTATAAAGAGGTGCAAAAAGAGGTGAAGAATTTCAGATGGCGTTGAATTAAGTTCATCACACTCATTGTCTTCACTTGAACTCATTTTGTTGAAACAATTATTTTAAAAAATCAATGACTATCAACAAACAACAATAAAATTGCACGCGTTAAAGTGTTCATTTGTTTTTATTTCAATAAATAGCATTGCAAGCATAGCATTTGCACGCCAGATCGAAATTTAAATAAAACCTTTGATAAGTTACCTCCTTGGTTGCCATGCTTCGAAGTAAAAGATCGTTCCATTTTTAAATTACACGACATATATAAGTTTACTATGCAATTTATTTGGCCGCTAGACACGACAGATATAGATTTTCATAAATTTTTTGCCGGCTTGTATTTGGCCAGTACAGTAATTTCGATTTATCTCGAAGAAGGTTTTCAAAATAATGCTCAAATTTCCAAGCATGTTTGAGAAAACATATTTTCATTATTGAAAACATACAGTGCTGAAAATCAAAAACGAACTATGAAGTCGCGATGTAAAAAATTGTAACAACATTTTGTGACGTATTTTTACTACTCATTCTTAAAGAGATAAATATTAGATTTTTTTTGAATGTAATAGTTATATTTTTACCAATTATTGTGTACTTATCAATTAATTATAATAATAATCTCATAGTGATACCATTAACATCTATCTAAACCTGAACACCTTTAGTGTTAAACACCTTAATGGCTTAGCTTTCCATGAGCCAAATTGGCAAACCAGATTTGTTTCTCGTTAAAAGGCTTTTGATAGTAAGCTATAGATGTGATTGCCCTAGTTTCATTTAGTTTTCCTTTCCTGTCCATACGGGTCGAAGATAAATCCAGTCTATGTTGTTAGATCCGAAATTCCTTTGTCTTTACCTAATGGACCCTTTATTCAGACCTTTGATGGACGGTCAACTTTGAAAGCTTGCAGCTGATTAACGCAAAACTTTATAATCCCCACCAAAAGGTTCAGAGGTCGTTAGTATCGATAAAACAAATAGTGGTTAACGATAGCTCTAGGTAGATTTAGAGTAGGTTACCTCATATTACTTATAAATAAATGTATCTAGACAGGTATATCTAAGTTTTTTTAGGTATTACTGCTAGGTTAGCCTTTGGCCACTGCCTTATATGATAGTAACTGATGATGCAATAGAAAATGTGACTTATAGAAGTTAATAACTAATAATTTTATATTGAAATCATTAACTACTAATAAAAGTAAAATAGCGAAGTTCTTATATTGTCTGTACTAAAGTTCGAACTTCAATGTTATTGTGACCGAACAAGCTCGAGGTCCACCTGATGTTAAGCGGTTACCTCTGCCTATAACAGATGCAGTTCGTTGTTCAAGTGACGAATTGCACTGCGCCCGTCACCTTGAGACATAGTTGTTAAGTCTCATGTGCCCGTAATTTCACTGGCTCTCAAGGACTGCTGCCGGAACACACCGTTAGGTGCTTGGCGACAGACTTTCAACTTGAGGGTGGTCGCTAGCCAGGCGGGCATTCGCAAAAAGCCCTTCCACCATGCGGTGAAGCTCAAGCCCGCAGCGGGACTCGAACCATAGACCTGCTGCGCGGCAGTCCATAGCCAATGCCACTGAGCCATCACTGCTTCATATTTTAAATTGATTGGTGGTATTTGAAAGCAGATTTAGTCGTCATCTAAATTGGTGCTAACTGTCATGACTGAAAATGAAAAGAAAAATTAAAGGTTTAGGATGATTTTAATTATGTGTGTAACAAAGCATTTATGCATAAACAGAATGAGAATTTTCGTAATCAACCTTTCAAATCAAACAATTCCTATCAATAATTAATTTTACGAATGCTTGTTATTAAGTATTAGAAATGTACGAGTATGTGCAAATTTTCACTGATAGCATTTATTATAGTAAGCACGTTTGTGTAATGTGTGTATTTTCAGATACACTCCATACTTTACACTTTATCAATTGAATAAGCTTTCGAAGCGCTAGTTTTAACTGTTCTTAACCGATCAGCTAAGTTAAGCATCTTCCGCCGTGGTCTTGAGTTGGATGGGTAACCGGCAGTGGCATTAATACTGAGCACTTCCGTGCTTCGGAGGGCACGGTCCCGGTGGTTGTCTTAGGATAGCAGTCGTGAGATTTGGAGGGTTGTAAGGCATTTTGCGAATGCCCGCCTCGCTAGCTACCATCCTCAAGTAAAAATTGTGTCGCCAAGCACCTAAAGGTGTGTTCCAGCAGTTGTCCTTGAGAGCCAGTAATTCTAGGATAGCCTGAACAACATATCCGACCACATCATCACTTACCATCAGGTGAGATAGTGGTCAAAGGCATAAAAATGCATCCATTTCAACTCTATATTAACATAAAGAGCACACAAAAATGTAAATGCAAATTTTCACTGATGGCATTAATTAGTAATACCGTTTGTATTAAATGATGTGTCTATTTTCAGATACACTGCATACATTACACTTAATCTGTTGAATAAGCTTCCTTTTAATCTCTATATTAGAAGGGCACTCGAAAATGTATAGTAAATCGTATGTATTCATAACTTCTAAATATATTTTTTCAGGGATTTGGTTACATAACATGTGTTATGACGACGGCTAATTACGTGGTAGTCCTTTATGAAATAGTGACCATGAACGATTGCTCTGTGATATTCTGGCTGCAGGCAATTTTCGACATCTACTTTTACGTAAAGACTTATCTAACACTACATCAGGTATGCGAATGCAGCTACTTTTGATCTTAACTATTTTTATAACTTACTTTTATTATTCAAATTCAAATTCAAATTCATTTATTGCATACGGCTGTAGGTTGTATAAAGTTCTTAAAGTTCAAATTTACCATATATAATCTACCTCATAAAGAGGTGTGCAACATGTTCAAAAATACCTATACATTTTTAAATGCTTCTAAATTATACTTATTAAGGGTTTAATTTATTAATTATTTTACATTACATTATTTAATCATTATAATTCAATTATTTACTTAATATTCATTAATTAACTAAACGAAATAAGTGTATCTTAATAAGACAAAAAATAATGAAATTGACAAATTAATGCGATTATATTAGTTAGGTGTCATAAGTAATACAACACAATTCAAATTATACAATGTCAATAATTACAGACGTCAATTTTTATACTTTTCACAATAACAATTTATGTCCAAAGTATATTTTCATGTTTATTTATATTTAAATTATTCATCAACGCTGTAGAAACAATTGCTTAGCAACCAGGATTTTAATGTTTGTTTATTATATTATTTAGTCTTATTTAATTTTTTTATGTCATTAGGTAATTTATTATAAACCTTAATTGCCATAACATAAGCGTTATTTTTATACAACTGTAATCTACAACATGTTATTGTTTACAAGTGTGTAGACCATTCCGTCCTCAGTAGTGTTATTAAATCCATTAATATCGTAGATATTAGTCATTAAACAGATACAAACGTAAGCCTTTTTAATGAGGATAATAACTTATATATTTAATAATTATTCCTCGACATATGAGTTTGATGTCATATAAACAACTTATGAGGTTACTTTCATTTATTTATATTTCTTAATATGTGTAATAATCAAATATCACGAATAGTATTAACTTACTAGAGAGTATTATAAGTTTATTGTATTTAGTCCCACTTTACTGGTACAAGCACTTTACAAGATTACAGCAATTTTACAGCTTGAGAAATCCCTTGAAGTAATAAAAGAAGTGCATGTGTAAAATAGACGTTGCTGATGATGACTTTTAGGACGATGATTAGTTTGTTTTATTAACCGTTCACCCCAGTACTGGAATAGACGTATCCTACCTCAGATCTATATTTACTAAATAGAAAAAAATTAAATTGGAAAAAAAAATTACAAATAATTAAAATCTAGTCTATCTAAAAAGTATCTATTTGTACTGATACAATACTATTAACTATATTATACTAATATATTTACCTACCAGGGCTACATCAGCAAGCACGGCGAGTACATAATGGACGCAGCGAAATGCCGCAGGCGATATTACAAACATAAACTATGGCTGTGGACTGACATGCTTGTCAATATTCCATTGGAACTGTTCGCCTTCTGTTTCCCGTTAGTTCAATAAAAAAGTATAAATAAATGTTAGGATACACACAATAACTGCACTACAATATATTATTTTAATAGGAATCGAAATTACACTCATAGAATAAGGTTATATAAATATGGGGGTTCGACTGAATCAGTGCGCGGTCTGGTTCGATTAAGCCTGACGTCATTTCTTTCATGCGAGAATTCCAAGTTGTTACAGAAGTTTAGACGTGTTTTTTTAGTTATTAGTGGAAAATCATATCTGGTTTTATTGAAGAGATCTTTTTCTTCCTGTGATCGTCCTGAGCTACGAGTAAGATGTGTCATCTTAGCTCGTCATCTTAGGACTTACACCTTTTACAGACATAACACTGTCCACGTAATCAATCAATACTTTCTTCAGCTTTCCTCTGCTAATAGGTCCATTATGTTACATTATATAGGTCGTGTTTTTGTTTCATAGACATTTATGAGTCACTGTATTTAACACATTCGAGTACTATAGTCATTCAAGTACATTCTTGCACATCCTTGTTTTTAAAGGTGGGCACCAGCGATCGAATTATTTATTTGGAATATCTCATCTTGCAACATCTCATTATGTATTAAGAATGATGTTAGAGAAACCCCTCCACCCGTTGATTGTTTAAGCTGTGAGCTGTAAGCTGTATAACTAGAATATTCCTTAAAAAAAAAACCATTAAAACAACGGAATCGTAATCTTCTGGGCATCCGGTTTAATGGCAGAGCTCTCAAAACTTGGGCGTATATGTCGGTTTAGTGCAAACGAGAAGGTACATATTACTAGAACACAATTGGTTTAATCTTAATCCACTGTTTATAGGGGTATGACCCCTGAAATCGCCTTTGTCCTCCTCCTATAGCCATTCCAATCTCACTTTGCAACAATATCTTCAAAATATCTCTATGTTTATTACTGTTCATAATTCAACATCACTGTGGCATGTCTGCCACAACGTATGTCGTCTTCAAAGACTGCTCCTGCAGTAACTGCTGTCATCTTCCATCGTTGATGTACACTGTTCATCGTCTTCACTGTCGATGCTTATTGTCACAAGTTTCACTCCTTAGTTAGCAGATATGACCTCTGCGGCGGTTTGTACAAGACTTACGAAACTGCAGTGTCTTGTGACGTGAGCTTCGAAGTCACGGTCACGGTCTCGCAACTAGCAGCTGTCACATAATAGAATAACTTCGATAAATCAGTGTTGTCAGTCTCGTGGCAGTCGTAAGTGGCTTGATGGCTCGATAGATGAACGTTGAGAAGAACCCGACCCGTTCCAGTCCGTGCTGAAATATACTTCAGCACGGACTGCAACGGGTCGGGTTCTTCTATTTGAGCTCAAAGTAATTGCACTAATGTGTCATTCAAATCTTAGTCAGTACTGAAACTTTACACATTATAGCTTTTAATGTATCGACTGAAACATTGTTTAATGTATATCTATTGAAACAATTTTGTGTTTTCATTGATTCACAGGCGTCCAGTACCGATAATGCACTACTTGCGCGCAAATAAGCTGTTCCGGTTGAAATACCTTTTCGAGTTCTATCACAAGACGTCAGCTGAGCTTACTAACAATCAGACTACTTTACAGGTTCTGTAACTCGTTATTACTACTATAATATATATAGAGATTACTACTTAGACATACTTGAAAGTCTTTGTAAGGCACAAAATACCCTGGTAACTAGAACGACTATTTCTTTTATTTTTTTCATTCGAGGAGTAGTATTACACGGTATATATTCTTTTTTTTTATTATTACAGCACTACATTTTTGTTCCGGGCCTGAATCTACTATAAGTACTACGCCAAATTGAATAAATGATTTTTATTTAACATTAACCTAGAATTTCTTTTTATTACAAATTATTAAAGCACAAAGTTTTTATCCCGGCTGGAATTGATCCCCTAATTATATTCATAGCGCTTTCCATATAAAAGTGGTTACGTCATATTTAAAATACCGAGTGTGAAATTGTGAACTTTTGCTCGGTGAAATTTTGCACGCATGTGGACAAATTTAGTGCCTATGATTTGTCAGTTTTCCGTTTTATCATTTATTTTATCGCAAATGCGTAAATAAGTATACCCATACAAAACGACTTTTCCGAACAATTTAGAAAATACATAATTTTATGGAAAACTGACAAACCAGAAGATATTATGATAGATATCAGGCTCAAGAACATGCATACAAAATATCACCGAGTTTGCACGCTTGATGTTTAATATAAGATGAACGTTTACGTTACTACGTTTGTCTAAAAAACGCTGTGAAGTGAACACACTTTCCTTAAGGACAGCTGCCAGAACACACCATTCGGGTTTCGGCGACCAATTTTCAACTTGGACAATCCCAATAGTTCTACTGCTCAATTCAATAGAAATATCTGAACGTGACAGTTTGAAAGCCGATTTAAGATATCAAAATTTGCTAATTGATCTTTCAGGCAGCAATGACTGTGATAGCTGTGATCCTGTTCATTCACACATTTACGTGCATTTGGTTGTTGGCTCTGGTATCGGGTACACCGTTTAGTTTAATCAGAACGCTTAAAATGCCTCTGATCGACGAGTGAGTACAAAGTTTATAAAAAAGTTAAGGCCATCATAGATTTACATATAATATCAGCGACGCTATTCGCTCTGTAGTTGAACAAACAATATTTTCTGCAACTTCTGCAAGTTGAGGTTAAATAAACAAATAAGTATAATACTTATGGCGAAGCTTTGGCAGTTAATGTAACTAACATTAACTCCCAAAGCTTTGCGTTGAGTGTAAGATAAGTGACGATAACATTTTAATTTATTTGATTTTTATAGTGCGTTTAATCAAGTAAAATGTTAAAAATTTGTGATTAACTTAAATGTACAAGATTCGAAAAGCAATTTTCTAAAATGGAATTATACTACAAAAAGTGGAAATTTGTACAGAAACAGTTAACAATTTTGTACTGTATTTAGGTATTATATCACTTTAATAAGAAACCTATGCTGTCTGATTTTATATATAAAACACGACACATTCTTTGTATTATGCGCTCAGTTCTGGCCTTTCTCCAGAATTTGATCGCAAAACTTTTACCGAGTCTCCGAGATCTTCTATGTCCTATTCACGCTTACCTTGTATACCTGGTTGTCACTTGTCAATGCATCCTTTTAAAATGCGCATACCATCTTAGAATTCCTTTCTCAAAAACGTCAATCAGTATATTACCTATATCTCCATTTTCTCAAAACCACACTTTTGAAAGCGTTAATTTCAAGTTTAATTATTCCTTAAGATAATGAAGTGTTTCCTCTAGGTATCATCTAGAGCATCTAATATTGAAACATCTAAAATATTCCACTTTGAGCAACGATCAATATTTTGATAATGTGTTCAAAATATATAGAATAATAAAATAATATAGAATTCCTAAAACATTTTTTTTTACCAAATTGTGAAATAACTTGTTGAAGTCGGTACCATGCGCTCACAATGTGCGCAAAATATTGTGAATAACTATTAAGTACCTATTCAGGTACTTTTGATCTATCATATGAACATCAAAAAAAAATATTTTTCACTCTTTTAGTGAATCGATTGTCGTCAAGATAGGTAAATATTTTTCAGTTATTGATGTATAACTCAAAAACGGCTTGACCGATTTCGTTGAAATTTAAATGGGACCAAACGACAAGCATCAGCTATCAAACAAAAATATTTTAAGAAATCGGTTCACCCAATCAAGAGTACCTACTGAGATAACAAACATTAAAAAAAACAGACAAACTGAGAACTTTCTCCTTTTTTGGTCAAAAAGTAAAATCTTAACAATTTCAAATGTTTCAGAGAAACATCACAACGTCGATGGGACTACACATCGTCTTTCTATGTCGTGGTGTCAGAATTGACCACAACTGGAGGGGATGAATTTCTGATAGACGAAATATTTCCTATGGGCATCCTCGCACTGATTTTGATCTTTAGCAAAATGTTAGCTGCCATTGTTGTAGCAACGTCCATACAAGTATCATATTCCACTAAATATGCTCTCACTATATACGAGGAAGTCACCAAGGAGCTTATCGACATGTTAAAGAATCAAGGATTGTCAAGTGAGTGCCCTGCCCGCTTGTCTAGTTAAAAATACTCGTGTAGTAGGAATACAGTATTGTAATAATACTATATTATTATTTATAATTAGTTATAGAGCATGCCTCGAAAATAGCTTAAAATTGCATAGAAAATGTTGTTATAATCACATTCAATATATTATTGGCGGCCAAAATGCAATACAAAATGTTTCATAAAATCATAATAACTTAAATAATTTTAATGAAATTAAATACATTTCAAGAGAAATACAATACTTTAACAGTCACAAGTTATATAGTTATAAGTATTTAAAGGGACTTAATTACGATAAAACATGTATATATTTATTTATTTACTTCGACGTTTCGACCAAGTTGAATTGTTCGTCGTCACGAGCGTTAATTCCGCTAATACACTGAAATCCCGTGTATTAGCGGAATTAAGTCCCGACAAATACTTATAACTATGTGTACAAGTCACGAAAGTCTTAAAGTTACTATAGTCATAAGTTCTATTTGTCCCTTTAACTTTGATCACTTGTATTGCAAGGTACTAATAGCCATTGAACCTTATTGTTTTAACAATCTCAAAGAATTTGTTTATTTACATATTTTTTTGTAATGATTATGATACGTTACATGAATTGATCTAAAATTAAATTACAAATATTAAAATATACTTAAATTGGAATATTATGTTCAAATAGCGAGACCTCTTGAGGATGAATCATGTGGAAATAAAACGCGTCGACAATCGTTTCGGCGACGTTAGAAACAACACATACCCCGTATCGTTTCTAACGTCACGTCTATGATGATAGAAAATTTTGGCAGAATACACGCATTTTTTTTAAATTTGTTACGTAGTGAATGTGAGATACATTATTCAAAGTTAAATAGCTAATGAATAAATGCAATAAATTTTTACTCAATATGAGAAGCTCTATGATATCACTATCGCTACTCGAGGCATATAATAAATGTAATGTAATGCCATTATCCCGTTCATTCTTTTTCATCTTTGCATTAAAACTTTTTCTATGAAAAGATAAGCTGTTTGTGTAACTTTTGCAATTTTGTTGTAAGTAATATCTACTCTAGCGTTAAGGCGGGAAAATTGGAAATGTGTAGCAATTATAAATAAGTTCTTTTTTCGAATGTTTGATTTCTTACAAGGTACCCCGTCAAATAATACAAAGTAGCAAAATACACACATCAAAAAGAGTATATTAGTAAAATCTAAGCAACATGTATGTACTAATTTAAATTTTAGGATGGTTCTTTACATTATAACGTTTGTATTTTATTATTTAAATATTTTTTAGGGTCTTAAAAAAGAACAGCTCTTGTCTTCAATAGTTCTTTTAATAACATAAATTAACAATATTGAATATGTACAAACAGTACAATACTGTACAAACTATGGTACCTACATAAGTAACTAAAGAAATGAAATTTCTAAAGAAAATTAATTATTGTGAAAGAATTGGATAATTTAATACAAGGTATGGCCTCCTCTGCTATTCAGAACTTGTTGGCAACGATTATTCATAGAATTAATAAGAGTTGCTGTCATCTTGCAGCAATCGCTCCCAATGGGATTGTATCAAATCTTTCAGCTGTTGGGTTGTTGTCACTCATCAGGTTTGTGCAAATGGATGGACAAACATGTGAGTGTGTGTTTGAGATGTTTTTTTTAATGGTTTTTTGACTGAATAAGTACGATGTTAAACGATTACGATGTTACTTATGTTAAAAAGCTCTAGTGCCTGTGAATTATTATTTTATATTTTTTATTACTTTGCTCGATGTAAACTCTATTCAAAGGGAGCACGGCACGGTCCACTGTTGCCGCGCTGGGCGCTCTTGGCTCATAGCATTAAAACAAAAAATAAAAGTTTTTTTCAAAACAAAAAAAAATATCTCAAAATGTTTGTTATGTTATGTTATGTTAGCATTTTTCCAATAACCCTGTATATTACGTAGATACAAATATTGATTAAACGAAACTTTAGAGCCGTATTCATGATTTTTTGCTATCGAGAGTAATATTGTGATATCAGATCAAGCATAGTGTTTATCATTTTCGTCTAGAATATCATATATATTTTATTCACATATGTAAGGCTAAAATAATACGAAAATTTGCCTTTGACGACTCACTTCGCCTTAATAAAAGAAGCAAGAAAATGTTTATATATGTTAATATATTTGTTTGTGAAGAATATATAACTTATAATAAAAATTATTCCTTTTTGAAAGGATCAACCCTAAGGACAGCTATATATAGCTGTACATTTTTTTAGCTATTGAATCGGCGAAATAGATATGGGCGTTTTCCTATGTACCATTGGCTGCTCCTTTGTTGTAACAGTGGAAGAATGGATAGTTGTGTTTGCTTGTAGCATGCCTTCTTGAAATTTAGACTAATTTGTGAAATTTATAAATCATTCTCGGTTCATTGATTTCTCAACATAAGCCTCGTACCTGCAAAATTATAACACAATTTCTAGCAACTTTTCTTTGACATCCCATTTTCGCTCATCATTAAACTGTTTGGAAACTTTTAACATTGCCTAGTACTTTTGCTTCTAGATTACCAATTAAAGAAGTTTTGGAAATACGTCCGCCAACTTTGGGTAACAGAGCGGGGCAGACAGGTGGGTAAAAGCTTCTAAACTTATTTAAGTTACTCTTCGGTCTTTTGATAGGCCTTATACCTACTTTAATGTTAAGATATAAATATTTTTCTTATTCATTATTAGGAACACCTTTTGAAATTGTCAGCGTCTCAGTTAAATTTTGTAACGCATTACCTTCAACGGTTATACTTTTGTTATTAGATGATTTTCATTAATAGTACGTATTTTTATGGGAGATAAAAATGTATTTAAAAAAGCTAGCAAGTACTGTACTGTATCAGCCGGATTGTCCACTGCTGAACACAGCCTCCCCTATTAAGGGGATATTTGCCATAATTCCCACGCTTGGCAGGCGGCTTGGGGCTCGCAGTGTAAGATAGTTGTTCTTTAGAAGGCGCTACTGCCCACCTTCCAGTATAATTATTCCCTAGTCGCCTTTTACGACACCCACGGGATGGTATGGGGAGGTGTAATTCTAACCCGGCACCCCACGGGGTAAAGTTAAATTAACGTTTTTAGGGTTTGTACCCAAAGGGCAAGCCCAATATAGTCACTATATTATCTGTTTGTTTTTCCGTTCGTATATCACGGGTCTTTACTTCGTAAATGGAATCACAAGCCTGTGAAATATAAATTTATCTAAATATGATTACCAAGCACTACCGCGTGCTAAGTCATATTTACTATTATTAGAGCACAAAGTTCTTGTTCAGAGGGGGAATCGTAGCCACGTCTCCAAGATTTCATCCAAATAAAATGCCCTAAGCCTGACCTCCTGTCATCGTCCCGACATGTAGTTTAGTGCTTGTAATCATATTTGGAAATATAGAAAGGTAGCGACATCATACCGAGAGTTCAGTGTTCATTCAATTAATAACATTAGATCTCAAGATTAGGTTCAGAAAAGCATGTTCCGATAGCCTAGAGATCATAGCATTTGGCATGAATCCGAGAGGAAACTTTCACATATAATGAATAAAACCTTAAACATCTAATCGCAATTGAAAATCTTGTAAAATATTTATATAATGGGTGACTCAAAATTAAACTAAGATTCTCAGCTGTTGAAATTTGTTACAATGATTTACATAAAAACAACCAAAATACAAAACTTAAGTGATATTAAATCGTTTCAACGTTAATAATGCTGTTTGGTCACAGTTGCCAGCTCTTCTAGTGCAAACTCCATACGTACGGAGATGTGACTTGATGACTGCGATGTTTGGACAACATTTGAGGAACTGCTACCTATTCGCGGACACTGGAGAGGCTTTTCTTCGACAGCTTACTGTCTGTTTGGATTACACCATCTTCTTTCCAGGTAACCGGTGATTTCAATATTTTATTCCAGAGTTATATGTCCTTCTGTTGTTATTAAACCTTTATGATATGCCTGTAAATTTTCTATATCCGTAATATTGCAAAGTCCTGGGACTTTACTGATGAATCTATAAAATAAGAGGACACAGCGCCACTCTCTTCGAAACTCTGGTACCCAACTATGCTTATCCGTTCGTATATGCCATTCAAACTCTTAAGTTTTAAATTGGTCCTTTCATCTGTCATCCATCAATAGAATATTACCCTTTTTTAAGTTAAGGCCGATTTTTTTTTCGTGCCGATAACGTGTTTTCGTGGCTTGGCATGCACGTTTTTTATATAAGTATCTTCTTTTTCTATGTGCCCATAATTTTAGTATTCACTTATCGCTAATTGTATAAATAAGATATCTTACAAATTAATGCAAATATGTTGACAATATTTCATCAATCTGCTATAATGACAGAGAAGGAGGTTATGTTATAATCTCTATAGTCTTTATTTCTGTTTCTTCTCTGTATTTAAACTTAACTCTCTGTATTTAAACTTAACTTAACTTTAGTACCACAGTCCACTTCAGTTCTGCTGTATATGAAATATGAACGCAAAAGCATTCCGTAGCTGTTTACGCCTACGCCATAGTTACTCGTGCTACGGCGTAGGCATCGCTCTTATTAACTATAGAAGGGGAAATAAACTATCATAATTATTTTTTATTGAATTATGAACCAGAGTCCTCTTTGAAGTAAACGTACATAAAAGTTTAGCTTCAAAATTGAACAATCATTGTAACTTTTATTTAATTTTGATACTATTTCGTAATAGCTAGAAGGATTTTTTGATTAATCGGGGTGAAACACATTAGATATTGTTTATCCTGGTTAAATAAATACTATCCAAGAGAATGCGATATAACAGGAAAAGATAAAGATCCGATGCAAGTACTTCACAATTGTCATTAAACACCGTACAACAGCGGGGTGATCACGTATCTTCTGTAGCAATGAAATGCTGATTGCAACAATCAAAAATGACAGTTTTGACAGATTTTGTATCAATGAAAAAGACAGATAGGTAACAGACCTTCTTGTGTCCAAACGTTAGTCGCCGACCATTTTTTTTTGTTTTATACCTGAGACGATAACTGGCATATACATTGATCGAATCAAAATTTCGTAAATATCCATTCTAATAAAGAGTTTGTAATAATATAGACATAAGATATTGTTTATCCCGATTAAATAAATACTTTCCAAGAGAATGCGATATAACAGGAAAAGATAAAGATCTGATGCATGTTCTTCACAATTGTCATTAAACACCGTACAGCAGTTCCTCCGCCCATCGACGCTATCGCTCAATCAAATACAAGCCGTCGTTGTGGGTTAGTAGTTGATAGCCTTCACTGCTTGTTACTCGTATATTCGTTTAAATCGATGCTGAATCATACATTTGTGGAACGAACGTAATATCCGTTTTGGCATCTTGTTGTGTGTCTATATGCTACACGCATATATGCACGCCTTAGGCAACTCAAATCTAATTACTATATTAAACTGAGATCTATGAGCGTTGAGTGTGTAAACTTATTTATCACTATGGATCTCGCTACCAAACTTTTTAATTTAGGTTCAACTGAATACGTGAAACCCAGAATCAAGGACTTAATCAATGCTTATTTATTCACTTCAATATTTAAATATTTGAATTCATAACATTGAATTCTAAAATGATGAATTTGCTTAATCATTAAACATAAAATTCATCATTTTAGAATTCAATGTTTCGATGTATACAACATTAAAAAAATACAACATTTTCGCAAATTCAACTTTTCGGGCCTGAATTCTTTTTACTATCCAGTAAAATAAATATAAGGTACTTATGAACTTATGGGCCTCCATAGAAGTTACTACTTTCTGGTATAATAGACCGAGGCCATTTAAAATAAAACTCGGGCAATATCCACTTAGCTCACTGTATAGGTACCATAATATACCAATACTTCTGCACTATACAGTAGAATCTACCCTCACAACGCCCGCCGAAAACTGAAGGTCAATATAGCTACTAATATAAATCGGAAATGGACTCGAGTCAATTTGCCACCACGTAAACAGCAGTGATGAACCGTGGAAGTCAAATTATTGTAATAAATCGTTAACGAAATAAGTTTTAGACTTGAGAACGTATTGACAGATAATAAATTACGTTAACAAAGTGGATAATTTATGATAAAATAGAATTTAATATAGTTATTCACTAAATTGTCACAATAGCTAACACTTGTAATAGAAATTTTCAACGACTATGAACATAGATTAGCAAGGTATAGAAGTACCTAGTTCTAGGTACTAATAGAAGCAAGATGGCCAGGTGACTGGTATGTACTTACTCAATGGTAAATGAAATGTTTCAGGGAATTACATCGTCGTCGCCGGAGATAGCGAAGCCCGCATGTACTGGATAGCTTCAGGCACTGTGTCGGTATTGTCAGTACGCTCGGACCTAACAGAAACCACTCATGAACTCCTGGGAGCTGGTGATGTTTTCGGAATACTTCAGGGATTAAATAGAGGGATTGCGCATTGTTTTTCATACAGAGCTGAAACCAAGGTTAGTAGCAAGACACAAGAACATTATTTTCTCAATTACTTCTTAACTGGGTTGTTAAGTAGGAGCTAGTTGTTTTATGTATCTGCATAATGTCAGATTTACTTTAACAATGTGGTGAAAAGTGTAGTGTTTCGATAAAAACAACAGAATCAGCTTTGATGGAAAGCAATATACCTTTCGAAGCATATTGAATGATTTGATGTAATGAATATATTATGTATAGGTAATATTAGGAGCGTTGCGATTTGAACACGTAGGTGTAGACATTTGACGCGAAATGTAAGTCATTGTGTAATAACGTTTGACGTTTTAATCAAGTTTTGCGATTGTGTACTCTCGAATACTCTTTAACTTGGGAATACTGTTATTTATATTATAATAAAGTAACAATGAATATTGTTATGTTCAATACAAATCAAATGGTTGGGTTACACACAAATCTGTAGACCAAAGAAAGTATAGTAGTGACGAGACATTTGCTATCACTTCTTATCATATCTAAACTAGAATTCAAATTATGCAAGTGGACAATTTGGATAAGAAAACATATAATGCCCATTGTGAGTGTATAAAGTATGGTCTACGATTATAATGGCCACATAAGTCGATTTGAAGGAACTAGTGTTACTTACATAATGCTTTTCAAGCACTATAATGAAATAAGCCTTAAATAGTAGACTTGCTGCGACACCGTTTTACCCGCAACGTGCGCAAGGAGATGGACCGAGAAGTCCATCTCTAAGAGACTTATACTTACAGTTTTAAAAAAGCGGCGTTTTACTGATGTAGTAGGCCTTTAATTTTAACGTCACAGGTTATACCAATGGACTTAAAGTGTATTGATGCTTTACTGGATTTAATAAAAGCTTTTAACATAGTTTCTATCCCAATACTATTGAGTTGACTGCAGAACATTGTAGTCAGAGGAGTTGCAATGGATTGGTTTTCTGATTATTTAATTGAATGTGAACAGTGAATGTGGATTAAGAATGAATGAGTTACTCATCAAATGTCTTATCTACGCTGTCATCAGCTTAGAGAAGACGCAAGTATCATCCAAATGATACTTGCGACGTCAGTAAAAGAGTTGCAGGAGATAGTAAACGTTATGCATGTGGCTTAGAAAGAAAGGGAATCAAAATAAACGTAAATAAGAAGAAACTTATGGTGTTTCAACGAGATGATAGAGTGACCGATTGGAGGTGAAAAAGTGGAAGAAGTGAAAGAGTTTGTATACTTGGTATCCATGTTTACAAAAGTTGGAGAGTGTGAAAGTGATATAGAAAGGAGAGTAAATGCTGGAAACATGGTTAACGGAGTATTGCACGCGTTTATGAACAGCCAGAAACTGTCTGAGAAGTCTCGTCTGGCTGTTCATATGAACCAACACTCCCCGTTCCGTCCGACACTAATGAATGGAAGTGAAAGTTGGGTATGGCAGATAAAGCATGAAAGTCGAATAAATGCAGTGGAAATGAGAGCATTGAGAAGCATGATTAAAGTCAAACGGAGTGACAGGATAAGGAATAGTGTGATAAGGGAACGATGTGGTGTGAACGAGGATGTAGTGACAAAAATTGAGAAAAGTATGTTAAGATGGTTTGGAGATATAGAGAGAATGAATGAAATGAGATTGACTAAACAGGTATACGTGGGACAAGTGAACGGAAGTGTTGGAAGGAGAAGACCTAGGCGAACGTCCGGAATCAGATTGAAGATGTTCTGAAAAAAGGCCAGGTCAGGAGTACCCTAAACCGACGCTTATGGATGAAAGGATTGATGAGTGTAGATGAAGCGAGAGAGATATGTAAGAATCGTAGCAAGTGGAAATCTGTGGTCTCTGCCCACCCCTACGGGAAAGATGCGTGATTTTACTCGTATATATGTATGTTATTTAATTGCTAGATATCAATGTGTTACGGGTTTCAAACCCAACGATAACAAGTAATAATGTTGATGATGAATTGGATCCTGTATGTTAATCCAGGATCCAAATTGTCTATAATTCAAAGTTTCATCCAAATCCTCGTAGCACTTTGAACGTGAACGAGTAACAAACTGAAATACTCACATTCTCACTCACGCACAGACCTTCGCAGTTATAATATTAGTGTGATGTAGTATATGTAGAATGGGAACATTATTATGTATTCTTTACATATGAAGCAGTCCCTTATATTTTTTTTTCATGTACTTTTTTCTGACTTGTACTATTAGTTCTAGGGGAAATGCCTTATAAAGATTATTACTACTGAGAAAATTTGCACACACGACATATCAGCAGCTATTAATACTATTAATATATCCTAGGTTAACATATTGACGCTGAGCCAAGATTCGTGGATCAATATTTTGCCATTTTTTCCTGATGCCAAGAAAATGATTATTGATAGATCTGAGATTTTGTTTGCTCAATTATAATAATTTAAATTAATTGAGTTTCATTTCCACATCACCTTAGCAATTATGTGATTATCATCATTTTCTATTTACAAACGAAATGCTTCGTTGGTGTGTGGGTTCGTGAATGTTTTTAGTTTTAGTTGTGAACAGAACTATGTCAAAGATAAATCAAATCGTGCGAAAACAAATGAATAACTATATTCGAAAACAAATCCTTTTGGAATTTTAAATAAGAATACCTAAGCAAACGGCAGTTATTTCAGTTCAAAGTGACTAACCTAACCTTCACACAACAATATGAAGGTAAGGAAATTTATTTCCTAATATTCACACAGGTGTGACAGAGCAGTGTATGCAGACTAGTCGTCCACAGAAATAATATTGAAATCTAAAGTAGTGCTATTCAAAATGGTCCTGCTGAACGTTATCTACAAAACTTAGTAGGCTAGTTAGGCTGCATCTACCGTTGCGGCGCCGCGCCGCCGACAACGAGCCGTCTCCGAGAGGGCGCCGTAGTAGCGGTACATACATTTACTTGACCGCCTGTCCACTGTACGCCCGTCACTTGAGCGCCGTCATCCAGGCCGCCGAAATGACGAGAGCTTCAGCGTTCAGCGCGATCACTAGAATTCGGGCTGAGCACATGCGTCACATAGACGGGCCGCAACAATTCTATAAAAATAAATTTCTGTTGACTTATTAATACTACATTGCAAATTGGGATTCACTAGGCAAGTAAGTAATTAATAAATCGAATCCGTTACAATATATCATGAACTATATGTAAGTTTAAAACTATTTAAGAACTAATGTGTTAGCGGATGAATCCAAAATACTTTGCATCGCCTTACAAATATTTGGTTTGATCCCCACTGCCGGCTGAGCTTCGCCACATGGTGGAAGGGCATTTTGCGAATGCTCACCTGGCTTGCTAACACCCTCAAGCAGAAAATCTGTCGCCAAGTACTAACAGTGTGTTTCGGCAGCAGTCCTTGAGAGCCAGTAAAATGAAAGGCATATAAGACATAACAACTGTATGTGGAGGGTGCAGTGCAATTCGTCACCTGTATCGAAATGCATCTATTATAGGCAGAGTTTGGTCCGCTTTACATTAGGTGGGCCTCGTGCTTTTTCTGTCACAATCACATGGACAACGAACTTCAACTTGTCATGAAGTAATTGACGAGCAACTTCCCACAAAAAATATATTTGATTCAATGAATGTGTGATCTTAATCTTATGATCGAAAATGTAGGTACTCTATAAATAAATATTTCCAAAACTTGCAAACCCTATAGTGAGGAATATCACAAATGTTAAGGAATTATATAATCCAGAAGTGGATAACTCTTTATAGATATTGTTTCACATTAGGACATTAAGGGCCTGTTTCAGAATATTCGACTAAGTGCCTGTTATACTATCCAGAACTTATTTATTAAATAAACACTATCTTTGCGTTTCACAATAATCGATTTAGCCTATCCATGGGTTAAAGCTTGTTACGCGCTGCATATTAACTGTATTTCTATCATTCAGTTATTTTACTCGTATGTGTTGCATAGCAACCCGAAACTTTATAAGGACATTCTGAAACGGAAACTAAGGGTCTATTTTTTTTCAATATTTTATCTACTTTAGGACCGTACATTCAAAAATAATAGGCGAGGATATATATGCTGTATTCGGTAGCGAGAACTTGCTCTCTATATTTTAATATTTTTAAATTATTATGCTTTGAACAGCATAGCAGTATACCTATAATTGATGACCAAGAATTAAAATAAAGCCAACGTAAGCTTTGCTTTTAATTCCCGCGAATTATCAAAAGGTCATTTCCATAGTCGATAAGTCCATAAAATGGCCTATAAAGAAGTTGAAATTGTTCCCTTAATTACAAGCCAACGAATTTCATGATCCATAATTTAAAGCGAGGTGGAGCTCTGTAAATAATAAAATGTTTCCGCATATAAGCCCTCGCGCGTGCCGTTTGGCGCCGCAATAAAAAATTTGATTTTCCATATATTGAGGTGGGTGCCCAAATGGAGGCAATATCGAAGTGCTGATTTGTCGCTTCACTGAATATTGGTATGGCGTAGATTCAAATCGATGCAAATGTCGACCGAGAGGTAAATTGAACCAGTTTCATTTAACCATTCCTATGTGCAGGACAAGTGCTTATTTCATCTTTTTCACTATAACCTACATGATTTAGTTGCTTCATACATGCTCTTTAAAATGACTTTTCCGACCTCAATAGGTACGTTATTGTTAGGCATTAGGTAGTAGAAATTCTGGAAAGGAAAATATCAGATTTTGTACCAACTTACCTTTTGATTTTAACTCTGGTTTCCCTTCAACACGAATAAATCTTTCGCCTTTTACCTTTTAATTCGAGCTCCAAGCCCTTGTCAAGTAACATTGTTGTATTCTGAAGAACAAGTGTAATAAGTAAAATGCCAGACACTGAGATTTGAGTAAACTAGTAACATACAAAATACGGTGGGTTAAGAAAATATGATTGGTAACCTAATTATGGTTTTAGGGGGAGTATACATAAATTTGATGACCCACTTAACGTTTTGCTACTCGAAAATTGTTAAAATTTTGTAATTATGCTGCTGCGTACTTAACGTTATGTTTACATTAATTTTTATCGTACACAAATTAATTCACAACATGCCGTCCGTCTCTTTTGCTTTTTGATGACACTGAGGCATGTGAAAGATAAATCTGAAAGCGGCGAGTACACGTCGCCGTCGGGGGACGCTCTGGGTGTCTCCGGGTGTTCAAGGGAGACGGGGAGTAGATACTCTCGTTATTAAGTTGAGCATTATATCAAGCCCTCAGGGACGGTAAAATTAAATCAACGTTTATTAAAGTGGCTCATAGAATCACTTGTCATTACATTTCTCGACCGAGGAATTATACTTCAAGTATTAATTGTGATTATAACACTCAGATTATAAATGAGAAAAGTTGTGAGGATTTTAGTAACTCCTCGCTGAATTGGCTGAACCAATTACAATTAAACTTAGAATACCTATAGTTTAGGTCCTGAATGAATGCACAGAAACTCAAAATGAAACGGACACACTTTTCTTCACCATCATCATCGCTTTTCATCATTGTCTACGCGGGCGAAACAGAGGGCAGGAGCTAGTATATAAAATATTTGTATTTTTTGAAGATAAAAATTGGAAGAAAGGCAAAAAAGGATATCAAAGCTCTTTTCTGACAAGGCGGGCATTTAACTGAACATGATAAGAGATTTTGGAGCATGTACTGTATGTACGTTCCCATCGTAGATAAAATTCATCCGGGCGGAATTTTATAAGGGCGTGATTGAAGAGACGTGGCTGAGCCAAGAATCACTTAACGTAGTTATGGCAAATAGTACTAGTAAAAGCGGTCTTCTACAGTGATATACTTATATACTTATATATAGAGAAATATATTCAGTATATTTTTACACGACTGCCCAAAAAAAGATGAGCTATGTTTTCAGGGTTCATGTATGTATGTTTGTGAGTTTCTTTATTCCACCATAACTTCTAAACGGCTTAACCGATTTTGATGCAAGAGATATCGTTAGATTCGTCACAATAGCGCAAGTGACACAAGGTACTTAAAAAAATAGAAAATGCAACTGGCGGATTCTAGATGTCATATTGTGCCAAAAAAAGTGTTTTCTTCTAAAACCATTGAGTGGGGTATCAAAATGAATAGCTTTATAAAACGATTCATTTAATATATACATAACTTATACTTTTAATTTCAATACAAGGTTAAACGAAAATAAACAATTTGCAGTCGGGTTTTTTACTTCTTAATTAATTTATACTAGTTCTCTTACATGTTTATTCGATGTAAAGTGGTTTTAAATATTTTTTTTTTTTACTTTGACCAAGTATCAAAGTCAAAGTCAAAAAAGATTTAATCTGCTTATTTCAACATAGTTTCTTTTATAATTATGGTTTTCTCTTGGGAGCTGGGGAGCTGGTAACAAAACACTACAAACCATACAGCATTGCAACTACTGTAACTAAAGCATCTAGGCAACTCAAAGGTCAGTGCATGCCTACAAAAATTTCGAATGTTCCTGCTGGGGCGTGCCAAGCATTCCTGCAACATTGTCCCGTTAGGCTTATTCGCGAGCTGTTAACATTAACGTAATTAATGTTTAAATATTGACTTCTAACATTTCCTACAGGAATAATAGTGGACATGAACTTATACTTATATACCACTTATGTATGTAGTATGTAGGTACGCATTACTAAATAAGTTCATATAATAGTAAGTTGAAATACCATGATAAGTTTCTAGCAAAACTGTTGAATTTAACATATCAAAGTTTATATAAATTTGTGAGAAGTTTTAATAATAATAATTTAAACATTATAAATTAAACCGCCAAAAACGCTCACGTTCGGGATCGAATACGTTGACCCGGTTCTCGAGCATATCAGATGCTCATCATCAGGGCCTACCCTTAATGTCACCTCAAAGCAGACGATGATAGGCAGTCTAGAACGCGACACGGTCAGTACTGTTTGTCACGCTACGTGTGCGGATGATGATGATGATGCGATCACAGACGACGAAGTAGGCCCACCATCTTCAGCCGACCACGCTTGGACCTCGTAGCACCAGCAGCGCTGGGCTCGCTCCGCTCCCACCCAGCTCCCCACTGCAGCCGGCGACGGTATCGCGCCGAGCCGCGCGGTTGGCGCTCTCGCATACATGATCACGGGTATAGAATCATATAAAAGTAATTATTATTTACCGCAAGTATGTGCCTATCTAATGCCTCAGTATAATGAAAACCAAGTCTACAAAAGAAGGAGTCGCAGAAAAACCACACCTCAATAAATTCCAGTCAAAACGGTCGGTAAAATCTCCTCTATGTGCGCTGAAGCTGCGTTTTCTCTATTTTAAACCCCAAATGAACGCCATATGTCACCATTTACAATGTTTGCAGCGGGAAAGTCACTAGATATTTGCGTTTGGCAGTAAATCTCACCCGGGCAAGCTATAAATTAGTCCAGCTACAGATCATCGACTATCCTTACATTTATTTCTTTTATATATACAATTACAAAATGTATCGATATAATAATATTTCAATATCTTCCTACGTAAGCTCCGGACTGTGTAGTGAACACCTTTCTCTAAATATTTGGACTGTGTTTACTTCATTGACTGATAATACTTCATTACACGACTATCCAAAAGGAGTGTTTGAATGTTTGAAAGGGTCCATGTTTACATGTAGGTCGTCCTTATTCCACATGTATGGGGTATAGATAGAATCTTTATATCATCTTCAGTGAGACTATCTTTATCTTTTTTGGCAGGTCTGTCGTGTTTTTTTTTATTTCTAGAGTTTTTTTACCGAATGCACTTGTATGAATGGAAATCTAAGAGACCGCATTATTTTCTATGTGGAATCTTAGCTAATAGTTTTTGTCTTTTATTTTATTGGTCTTTTATTTATTGACTAACGTCAATCATGATTAAAATATTTTTTATTTTAGGAATGCATAACTATTCGTGACAAACAAAAAACATTTTTTTACTTACTGTACCCCAAGAACATTAATACACTGTAGGTGCTGACCTATCTAAAGATACTCTACCTAATCTGATGATAGACAGCAAATACTTTATTCAGCTTACTTTTAAGCTTTACACCAGCTGGTTAACTTCCACAACAAAAGTGGATTGTTTTAATAATTATTAGTCATCAACAATGGGATTGAGTTGTCAAAACGGGAAAGGACTGGAAAAGCCGAACAATCGGCGCTGTTTTCACTAATGAATCGTCCCTCGGAGACATCAATCAACTTGATCACACTGCCTACTGGGGGATTTGAATTGAGAGTAATTAACTACCTTCTATTGTTCTTGTATTTAATTTTACGCTTTAGAAAGAAGTAGGGACTCGACTAAATAACATTTCGTAAATTCATCACCTACTTACATTATAGTTACTCGTTTTGGAGAAAAACTCTCGCAAATTCATTCTTATTTGGAACTTTCAAGACAACCAAAAAACTTCTATAATGTTATACCCCATGTAAATGGGGGCTAGCCATGCTCAGTGCCACGAGCAAAATACAAGGCTTTAATTGACAAAGATTTTGCTTTGATTTGGCCGTCTGCCTACCCAACGACAACACTCCTTAGGAATGATGTCTCCATATCCACTACCTCTTCGGTCATGAGGGCGATAAGATGGTAAGGAGCCTTGATGTCCGCCTAATGTGCATTAACATATCAACGTGAATGATGATTCAGCGCATTATTTCCCTTAGTCGCCTTTTACGAGATCTCAAAGTAAGATATTGAGCAGTCCTTATATTCTAAGCCGGGAACTGCACAGCTACTATGAAATATTAATATTAAAGTAAATATTGATACAAAAGCTAACAAAACTTACATTTCTCATTAAAACTTTTAATCCAAAATCTCCCCTTTAAGCAAAGTACCTACTCAGTGAAGAAATAACTAACGAATTTCAAATAATGAAAGCGCCACGAGCTGGCAGATCCCGCTAATGAATCCAGAAGCTGCACTATTAATTAGAGGAGTTTTTCTTCGTCACGAGGATTAAGGCCGAAAACGACGTTTTTCTAGACAGAAGTTGAGCTCGAGCGTTTTTGAATCTTGCTGGATGATGGGTTGTGTAATACTTTTACTGTTGTCTGCCCGGTTGTAAGCAAACTCTTTGTTTTAGATTCCCATAGGAAGCTTCATCATGCTCCAAAAAGAAAGAACTAGAAAAAATAAATAGGGCAAAAATGTTATCTCCGTTATAGTCCCGAATAGAGTGGTGCTACGCATCATTTGAAACCACTGCCATTTTATAATTTTGACAGCTATATCAAATAGTAATTATACCTATTCACGGGAATATCTCTGTCCATACACTTATACCATAGAACATATAGTAATAATATGCTTATACTGCTTAGGTTAGAACTTACGAACAAACCTACTTTAGTTTAATATGTATTAAATATTAGGTTAAGGGCCCGTTTCAGAATGTCCTAATAAAGTTTCGGGTTGCTATGCAACACATTAAATAACCCAATGATAAAAATGACAGTTGATATGCAGCGCATTTCAAGCTTTAACCGATGGATAGGCTAAATCGATGACTGTGAAACACAAAGATAGTGTTTTGTTTATTAAATATGTTCTGGGTAGTAAAACCGGAACTTACTCGAACATTCTGAAACAGGCCCTTAATATAATATCTAATAATAATAATACAGTAGATGTACAGAGCTTATCAATATGTGTACTGTGATGATAACTGTTAAAGTTACCGTACGGCAATCATTAAAGTGATGATGGCCAAGCGGTAGTATCTATAGATTGCCTTGCCGCAGGTCCATGGTTCGAACCCCACCGTAGGCTTGAGCTTCAGCGCATGGTGGAAGGTCATTTTTCGATTGCTCGCCTGACTAGCTACCACATATCAAGTAACAAATCTGTCATTGAGCACCTAAGAGTTCCGGCAGCAGACCTTGTAAGCCAGTAAGATTACAGGCACATGAGACTTAACAACTATGTTTCAGGGTGACGGGAAGAGTGTAATTCGTGAAATGTATCTGTTATAGGCAGCGGTTAGCTTAACATCCAGTGGTCTTCGAGCTTGTTCCATCACAAGAACATAAAAAAGTGATATGATAGTTTGTGTACGAATGTGGCGCTAGTATTGGTTGCAAAATTTAATATAGTCCGGTCAATTTAGACCTTCGAAGCTACATAAATTTCCACCAAGCTGAAAATCATTAAGATTGATAAAACTTCCGATTTGGTGAAAATCGCAAAATACTTACTTTTTGACCATTGACCTTGAATAAGAAAAATCCATATAGGGGAACGATGGGGAACTTCCAAATTTTATCTTTTACTAGCTTTCCGGGCGCGGCTCCGCCCGCGCGTATGTCGGTTATCGCGCGAAAACATTAACCTCTTTTTGCGCATTCGGATAAAAACTATCCTATGTTTTTTCCCGGGTCTCAAACTATTTCCATACCAAATTTAATTCAAATCGGTCCTGTAGTTTTGGCGTGAAAGCGTAACAGACAGACAGACAGACAGACAGACAGACAGACATACAGACAGACAGAGTTACTTTCGCATTTAAAATATTAGTACTGATCACATTTTAAACAATCTTACTGATTTTCAGCTTGGTGGGAATTTATATAGCTTATTTATATTAAGAGTACTTAATTTTTGGTCTAATTTGACCGGACTATATAGGATTTTTAAACATTTATCGGTGACAAACAAAAGTTGGTAGCCGACAAAAGACCCAGCTATATTCTTATAACAAATGGTAGGTAATAGGTTATAGTAAAATTTTTGAAACTTTAGTGATAAATACGTTAACGTTGTTAAGCGTACATTATGATGACTATCAGAGAAGCTGTAGTGAGCGATGGATAAATTCAAAGTTATATCACTGTTCTAGTGTAACAATATGCCGACGTAGGCCAAGTAATTGCCTCTCCAAACGAAGCCCAACTAGGTATTTCTGTTTAAACGGCCTTAGCGAAAATCTGTCTAGTGCTCAGATTTATGTGCAGGTAGGGCAATTTGTTTTCTAGGGATAAAAACGTCGTCACTATCCTCTGATGAAGGCTTTATTTTTTTACAACGAAGAAGCAGTTTTACGCTGTGCTGTATTTTATTTTTATGTTTTTGTTTTTGACCAACTTCTTCTTCTTCCAATAAATCTTACCTGTAACTTTATGATGATGTGGTCGAGGATGATAAACAGATTAAATCTAGAAGATAAGTACTGACTCTCAATGAATCTGTGAAAGATTTACAACTTGAAGGTGATAGCTAGTCAAGCAAGCATTTGCAAGATGCTCAACTTGTAAGTTTGTAGCATGTTAGGTATGCAGTTTTTCTTTAGATACCTATGATTTATATTTTCTAATTTTGTAGTGGGATTACTTTGTCATCTGGATGGGTACTATCAAATGATTATCACTACGAGTTCCATGATTGATTGTGAATTGAGTAATCTTATTCAGTCATGCCTTTATACATACTTCGTGCTATAGCCATGCAATAACTACATACATAATAGTAAAATGAAAATAAAAAAAATAACCAAAAAATGGAAATGACTTCAACACCCAAGAGTGTGAAATAACTAGCTGAAGTCAGTACCATGATAGTTCAAAAGTACCTATTATCGCAATTTTGTACGCATGGTATCGATTATTTCGACAAATTATTTCACAATTTTGAGTGTTGAAGTTGGTTCCATTTTTTGGTAATTTTTTTTTTCACTCTTGTTAGTGATCCTTGCTACTTACGGGATCGATTGTCATTGATTGTCAACGACTATAATTATCATCAAGAAAGAAATATATTTTCAGTTATTGGAGTGTCACTCAAAAACGGCTTGACCGATTTTGATAAAATTTAAATCGGACCAAACGACGAACATCAGCTTCAAATAAAAAAATAAAATTAAATAATAATATAAAATTAATAAAAAAATTCAATAAAATCAGTTCACCCAGTCAAAAGATCTGAGGTCAGTTAAAAAACGCACGCTGCTTTGCCGCAGAGTCACTTAGTAAATATCTATTAATTATACCAAACAATGATAACTACCGTAATTAAACTAGCTAGTAATTGTAAATAATTTGTGGCTCCGCAGGCCTAGAAGTACTAGAATACGTACTCAAGAAAGTTAAATACTATGTTTCTAAATATGATTACAGGCACTATTGCGTGCTAAGCGAAAATCATATCAAACAAATTATTGGAGTACAAAATTGTATGCCCAAGGCGGGAATCGAACCCACGTCCTCCGATATCACGTCGGATGCCTAATACCATCTCGGCCACCTTGTGCTCCAATTGTATTGCTTTATCCGTCATAGGGGACGGTGCGCGGCCATCACCCAGAGTCCTAGACTTCATCTAAACGAAAGAAGTGTTTTTTCAAACACTTAAATCTCGGTATGACGTCACTACCCTTCGTTGGGCATACAATTTTGTACTCCAATAATTTGTTTGATATGAAGTTAAATACTACTTTGTTTTAATGAAATCTGATGAACGAATACAGTTTATGGCGTAAGTGGTGAGAAATATCATTATAGACAGTGATTTTATTTATTTTTATCTTACTATTGAGTTCAGAGTAAAGACACATTGTTATTTTAAGATTTTTGAGTTAACGTTTTTTAAACTATTGTTTTGCTGTTTAATTGTGCGCACAAGTATGAATAATATGAAAAACAATTTTTTTAATCATTTTATATAACTGTATTAATTTACTTTTTGAGTAGCATGAATATTATACCTATTAAACAATGTTGATACTTAACATTAAAAAAATATGCAGCTAAAAAATCAAGTTAAAATCGTAATATATTCTTTTTTTTTTTTTTGGTTTTTATGTCTGATAGGCTAGCCTTTGACCACTATCTCACCTGATGGTAAGTGATGATGTGGTCGAAGATGTTGTTCAGGCTAACCTAGAATTACTGGCTCTCAAGGACAGCTGTCGGAACACACCGTTTGATGCTTGGCGACAGATTTTCAACTTGAGGGTGGTAGCTAGCCAGGCGGACATTCGCAAAGTGCCCTACCACCATGCTGTAACGACTGCCATCCTAAGACAACAACCGGGACCGACGGCTTAACGTGCCTTCCGAAGCACGGAAGCGCTCAGTAGTAATGTCACCAGCGGTCACCCATCCAAGTCATGACCGCGGCGGACGTTGCTTAACTTTGCTGGACGATTCAGAACGGTTAAGCAAACTTCGCTACGAGCGCTTCTAATTAACTTAAATTCGATAACAGAGTAAGAGTATTTCTAGAAAATAATTGATTTTTATGAAATACACCTTCTATTTGCTATTTTATTTCAGTGTTTGAAATGTGGGGGAGTTTTTGCGCTAATTATGTGCATAACGTATCAAATTATAATGAAACGCGAAAAATGTTTGTCACTGTATTTAAAAGACGTAATGGCTGCATTTTTTTAAATTTCAGGATTCCAAACACTCATATATAAAAGTGTGAAAAAGTAATTGTCGAATGAGAGTAGTATTTTAAGGTCATTTTTCTGCCCGGAATGGTAATGGTATTCTAAAGTCAATATCAAACACATCAGAATCTGATGATGAAGGTATTGAGACACGGTGAATTTCATTCTCCTTTCCGCGAACATCACCATATCCCGACTGCATAGTTGTACACTTTTTAGTAGGAGGGAGGGGGCACCCCAGTAGGTACCCAGCAAGTCAACCGTACGAAAGTATTATTACCGTATTAAAAAAATATATTTTCATAAAACACTTAAAAAATACAAAAAAAATATCTGGCAGGATTGTCATTAGATATAATTTTATATTGTTTAAGAGTTTTACTAAAATATTAATTTGATGTTTTCTTATAATATTAGTTATTATTATATATGGATTCCTGCAAAGTAACGACTGAATCTATTCATTTCTTTACTAAGATAAGGTCGCATTACACAGCCTTCCTATAAGGGGTTTGCCATAATTCCCACGCTTGGTTGGTGCCTAAGGCGCTGCTGCTTATGAATAACATTATAATGATTATAAATACTTCTTAGATATTATGTTAAAATAACACTTTATCGATAGCGGAAGTGACTAGCGTACGTAAAAATGTGCCTATGTGTTGTGTCATTGAATGTGATGTTAAAGCGAGCCGCTGTGATTGATCGATTTATTAGAGTAAATTGTGGCAAGCTTGTGCTGTCCTTAGCTACTCAAACTGAGGACAGCACCAAAGAACATATATACAGGGCATCCCAAGGATATGCCACATGGAGGGAAAGTACCTTTTATATTGTAGATGGAACATTTTACTGAAAGAAGACATTACTTGAATTTAAAAAACAATTTAAACTGCATTTATAGATATTTAAATAAATACATGGTTGAACTGGGAATCGAACCCGTTACACGAATAAAATAATCACCTGTATGTAGCTTTATCATACCGATCGAATGGCTTCATCATAAGGATTACTTTTTGATAATATTGCCTTGGCTGGACACAGATTTTATTTCGTCTGTACCATACAACTAAATAATTCTGTCACAGAAGAGTTAGTGCAACAATAATAACATAAATTGCCAGATTTAAGCATCGATTAATAGGACATTTTGGGTCTAAATTCAACTCAAAATATGTAGATCTCGACTAACATTACTTAGACCTCGACTAACATAAATCGAAAGTGTCTTTTGAACTTATATTCAAGTTCATAAATTTGCAGTCATCAAACAGCAATTAAACGAGAGCAGAATTGAAAAAAAGCTTGTTACTACAAAATTATACAAATAAATAAACTTTGCATTCAATATGGTCCTAAAATACTGAGCTGTTCTGTGTATGTTTCTGAATTTGTGTTCTTTTAGTATTTTTTATTTAGTCTGTAAATTAGAAATATGAAGCCAAACTTTATAGTTCTTGGGTCTTACTTTGGTAAGATAGCTATTAGATATAAATTTACCTACACTAAAAGTATTAAGTATAATTAAGAATAAATAAAGGTTTTTGTGGTGATTCATCTTTCACCCACTTAATCAAAGATCTCGACGGACAAATGAACCTTGACAGAAACAATTATCTACACTGAAGAGAATACAATTCTCATCTCGTCTCGGGAGCTTTAGCTTTGTGTTGTTTGCGTATCTTTGAAAATGACTAATGTTTAGTACCTAAATACGAGTAAGTAATTTTTAAAACAGCGTAGTATATTCTACACACATAGTATTTTTGTACTTGTTCCCGAGTGGTGGGCCAAGGCGTGAGCAGTAGCTAAATAAATATACATACATATACATATTAAAAGAACATACATATACAATAGTAAATCTTAATAAAGCCTCATATATATTATATCCTCGTAGAGCTATACGTTGTTTATTTATATATGTTGTGTTAAAAAGAAATTGTTGCCTCACTTATCGATCACAGACTGATTCGAGTCATCGAGTCACATCACTAGATTTAGTTAGGATGATGTCCCATCTCTATGGGTCGTTCTTCTTGCCCTTGGAATCCTTCGGTTTAGACGTCTGTTCTTGTAATTTATATGAAGTTGATAATAAAAGTCCTAGTTCCCACAAAACCACATCAATATATAAATAAGAACATACATATACATGATTTTACTTTGAAGGAAGAATCCTATATTGACACAAAGATTGAATACTGTTACGTAATACGGTGAAAAAGTGCAAATAATAGACTCTGCCACTTTAAATTAGCTGTCATACCCTACAAGTCTTCGGTACACTTTGTTTAAACCTTTTGATTTATTTTAAAGAAAAGTATTTTGCAAGTAAAATTATGTTTTAACAGAGCTTCTGCTACGTCGGGGATGGAATCTAATGACTTAGTGACGTATAGGGGTAAGTTCAGTATATAGAGCTTCGATAAAAAGATGTTCGCCGGCGCGCGGTGTTAGGAGGATTTGGTTGCGGTGTGATACTGCTGACAGTAAAACACCTCCCCCCCTTACCTGTGCGATCATTACGAATGAGATTCAAACCGGCCAACTTAAAAGAAATTGGCGGAAGACACGGTGTAAGTCATTTCTCGGAGACCATTATTGCATGAACGTTTTCATTATTGAGAGATGTGATCATATCAGAAAAATGAGCCGTATTGCTTTGCGCCTTAATATGGAAAATTTTAATTTTTTTGGTACATCACAAAAATGACTGTCTAAGGTTTCAGACACGGCATGCTGAAGAAACTATCCTCGCTGGTGCTGTTACATTCACTAGCTAGATGAAACAAATAAATTGTGGTCGCTTACATCAAATACATATATTGCTTTACATATATACGAGTATAAAAGGAATCAACTCTTCGCAACTGGTCTACAGTGTGTATTGATGGCGAATAAAGATTCTGTATTTGCCATCAATACACACAATATATAACTAAAAACAGCACAATATATCTTACTCGTCATATTTAATATGTCAATTTGTGCTTGAACTTATTTTAAGTGAAAAAATCGAGCGGTTATTGTTAAAAAATAACAAACCATTCGCTCGTCATTGCGGCGTAGTCGCGACACTCGAGACTGTCTGCGGGCCGAGCGCGGGCCGAGATCGAGGCGCGTAGGTATTATTCGCGTTTCGTCCGTTTCTTTGAAGTTGAAATACTGTATAGAGAACATTACCGACTACCATGTATACGGTCTGTATGAATAAACCGATTGTTTCCGAGGTCTCTAGTGCAATCACAGCTGATGCGCTCTCAAGACTTACAAGTTAAGGAACGTCCGCCGCAGTCATGACTTAGTTGGGTGACCACTAATGACATTACTGCTGAGCGCTTCCTTGCTTTGGAAGCCACGTACCTATATAAAGGGTACCGTGGGGTAGAGGCCCCACGAGGTTCAGCAGAGGCCATGAGCCCAGGCTCGATGCTTCCACCAGCCCCGCCAAAGGCTGACACACTGATGATGACCTATATAATATACTTAATAAGCTAAGCGCGAGACCGATGTGAAGTTAGCAGTCTTAAGTTAGCGGCCTATTATAACCCGACCAATTAAGAGAGTCCCTAATATTGAACTGCGGTTTTTTATATCGTAAACGTAAAATACCTATACAGCAACCTACGAATCATAATATATGGGGGTGCTCAGATACGGCTGGCCCGGGTTCATCTGCATGCCTACTACACACAAAATTATATATTGTATATTATTAATATCAAACAAATGTCCCTATCACAAACTGCAGGTCAATTTTAAATTTGAAATTAATGCAGTTCCTATTCTAGGTGTTGCGTGTTGCCACATTATCACTTTTCAATAGGAAATTTAGATGCCATTGTGACGTAAGTATATAGAAATGTATCAACAGTAGCGATAGGTAGCGATTGATACATATAGCAATACGGAGGAGGGCTAAATATCGTATTGCTCAAAGGGTTGATGGTAGGTACAGGTGTACAACAATTCAAAGGAGTTCTATTTTGACAGCGATTTTTGATAACACGGTTTATTTTAGAAATAAAAAGACATATTAGTAGCGAACATCACTTTAGATTATTAAACTTCTATGAGGAACGTGTGGAATAAGTTATTCCGTAATTTGTCTTACAGGAATGCGGGTATAGAATAAAAATTTGTCTAATTAATCATAAAAAATTACTATAGATTCGTCAGTCCTCAATGGAATCCCATTCCGTTTTGCAATTACTGAGACATCTGGCTATAGATGGGAATCTGTTAGCATTTCCTCCGCACCCGCTATAAATGAAACCAATACAAGTATCTCGATTCACGTTGTAATAAAATCTGAAATAAATATATAAAATGGGTCTCAATCAAGTCTTTTAAGGTTACTTCAATCAAATAATAAGCAATGTAAGGCTAGCTGGCGATGAGTCTAGCAGCAAGGAGAAGCAGCAAGAGCTACTTCATGGTTATGAGCAGGCCTAACTTTACCTTATCATTATATTTATAAAACTCGTAATTTCAGTGTGATTGTTAATGACTGATAGTCAAAATATCAATGCAGTAAAATATTAACCTCTTACTTGTTATAGATAGCCATACATAAGCCAGCGTTGGGTTGTAAAGAACATGCACTGCTCCGTCCAATATGCTTCACTGTCATAAATGAAGCTCCTAAAACGTCGTACATAACAAATTAAATGTGTTATTTGTAAAATTATTAGGCTTTCATTAAAATTTTACGAGTCCTACGTTTCAACGTTCATAAACCTTCGGTCATACAGTTCCCCGCTTCAGAATAGAACCTGAGGTGGCCTCGTGCTTGTTCCGTTACAATCAAATAAAAAAATATATCAACCGAAACTTCATAATATTCATAATATATAGAATATAAGCAGACTTTTCGCAGCATTTCCGGGCAGTCGATAGTAAAAGCTAAAAACCGAAACCAAAACTTACTACAAGACGTTCATGTGTTGTCTTTGGTGTTGTTAGCATATTTTACGGACCATTGTAACGTGGGATAATAGTCATATGACGAGAGTATTACATAATGAAAAGTGATATATTAGATATATTATAGACACGTGTTACCTTTACAGTGCCTCTCACATTCAACTAACGTATCAAAATTATTCTTATTGCCATGACATCCGCTATAAGAGAATGTTAAGCACTGGTCCAAGTGCGTATCATAGTAATATCTGTAAAATTTAAAAAAGGCTCTTGAAGCTTAAAATTATTTTTAGTTGGATAAAGAAAGAGAACAGTCTGAAAGCTTATTCACTGAAAAATGAATAACGTCCAATTTCAATGGATAAAACTTTCATTACCTACCGATGAAATGAAATGGTTCTTTTAATGCTCAGCGAAACGAGACATTGCGGAAAATGGGAAAAATATTTCGATGGTCATAGAAACTTCAATTGGATAGGCTTTATACGTGAAATATATAAAAAAGGGATTTACTTTTGTCGATTACTGGTACAATTCCCAATTTGAAGCTGTAGTTGACACCAATAGTCCCAGTTCCATATGTCAGCACGACCTAAAAATAGACATCATAAGTACGAGTGTAATTTCTACGTAACACAATTATTGAAAGATACTGACTTCTTCTTATAGGTTTTATCTTGTGAAATATGCGGTGAGAAGTATTGGATTTATCTTGAACATTTTTATCAACGGGAATTCTCCTATATTCTGTCGTCGGTTTCACATATATATTAATATCATGATAAACGGCAGTAGTAAGCGAAATAAAACGCTGTCCTCTCACACAAACTAAAAAGAGTGTTAGTGAAGTAATACTTAAAACACTTTTCATTTCTAACAGCGGATAGTTTTTTGTATTGTTACGATAATGTTTCGATCAAATAACCATAAAAACATCGTTGAGAACTTTATACTGCACATAAAACATTATCGCTGTAGCAAATGGTCCAGTCAGAGGAGGTTAGGCCGATCGATTTTTGTTTCGTAATCTCAACATTCGGCTACTGGTTGCCAATTCGATTCAAAGTGCGCAATATTAAAAACGCATGTGGTAAGTGTAAACAAAAGAACGGACCCAAAACTGAGTCAAAATTCATAAAAGATTGAAACTCCAAAAGAATAATCTAGTCTCACCACACGTTTCCAATGAATTCAGCATCACGCTGCGAATAATTATTTGTCGGTTACCGGTACACAATGCAACGTTGGATAGCGAAACTGAATGTTCTGATCTAATGGCATTTTCGATTTGCATTCAAATTCCTCGGCTCACATTGCTGGGCCGCGCTGGCTGAATGCCGAAAGCCCGAACGCTGGGATACTCGAATGCCCCAATGCCCGAATTGGATTAACGCTAACGACGCACTATTCTGTACGGCCGCTGCAGCTGGCCGCATTCTCGCTGCGTGTCCTGCTCGACACTGATAAACGGTTGGGAGAGACTGGAGACTTACCATTACAAACACATCAGCATAATACTGTATACCTAGGTAACGTTGAAACTTTATTATGCGGCACCGGTTTTGTGCACGTAACTGAGCCTGAATTGCTACTGTTACATCTAAGTATCCCCGGGGTTAATAATTGCATGAACAGATATTGACGACTAATATAGAGTTTGCTAAGTAGTTATGAAGTAGGAATGCCTATATACCCATAGAAAATTAACGCTGGTTATAAAGTAGGTTAAATGTATCCAATCCTCATTTATGGTTAAAACCTATCCGGTTATCGACAAACGTAGACGCAATCGTAAACGTAAACCAATCCTGTTTTATGATCACAATTTTTATCTGATTCATAAAATTTAAACATACAAACACAAAATACGAAACCATTCACGGTTTGCGCAATTATACCTACACATAATTTCGCTCCGAATATACAAATCGATTCCAGGAATTAGCATTCCCTGCTGACGCGCCTAATGAGAAACGTAATTTCCGGGCGCAATTTTTAAACGTATTTATCTCAGTGTTTCAGGAATAATTAGTGTAGTTTTTCATCGTCTGGGAGCCCGTTGGTCTCCGGGGAGCGGATTAAGAGGCTTCCGCCAGCGGCGACAAGTAATTGATTGTCATTACGGTTATGGCCGCTCAGCCAGTTGCCTTTCAGATTACAGGCATTATTGTTTAATCCGGAGACCGACTATGGAATAACAGTAGCCACTTGATATATTTCAATAAAATTGGAAGACAATTAAGATTTTTACGTGTCAATTTAGCCACCCACGAACTTAAGTCACCTAAAAAACTATTTATTAGTATGAAGACTAGCTCTACTACTACGTACTGACAAGGGCACTCATGAAAAGGCAATAGCGAGCATATAGATTTATTTAAAAAAATCATAAGTAATTAATAACGTTTATAAGATCCTTGGTCAGGAATTAAAATGTGCATGTAGAGTGTAAAGAATCCTCATAAACAAATAATATATACATTATGAAACAAATAAATTTGCGAAGCATATTAGCAAGGTGTACCTACCTATATATATATATATATTCTGTGTATAAATATAGTCAATACATTTAGGTTAATATATTAAGTTATAGTTTATTATAATAACTCAATCTGTTATGTTTATTTACTGCCTATAATAAGTAATCCTAATAAGAAATCAATCAGCATATGGTATAGAGCAAACATTATTTACTGGCTTTTTATTTTAATGAGACTATTTTCTAAGTAGTAATGTCATTAGCGGTGTTTCAGACAATAGGGGCACGGCAAATAAGTAGAACGTTAGACAACTAGACAGTAAATAAATATGATTTTCTCCATAATGCCAACAAACTAAATTGTTAGAAACCGTAGAAGTTATGTGAAATGTGAATAAAATATTCAATTTGTATCACCTATCACAAAATTAATGTTTTTTGTTATATTGGAGCTAGCATATTATGCAGAATTATCTTAAGCTTTTATTTGATTATGAATATTCTTCATGAGGTCATTGAAAATAGGTAAGTATATAATTTTGATTTAGATTTTGTTCAAACCATATCTGGGTCTGCGGGTCCAACGCTCTGAGTGCGATATGTCACAATACACATATAATAAAGTGTTCTATATTAAGCGCTTGAATCGCTTTAAAAGAATGCTCAAAGTTCTCAATAAACATATTAAGGTGAATAGACGACTCCTTTTGCAGCGAGAAAAGTTTAAACGTTTTATCTAAATACCTACCCACTAACAGCCGGTTATCTTGGACTTTATAAATCAAACTTGTCAAATTCATAATTATTGGCAGAAATTGGAAACCTTTTAACGATGTTCAATGAGGAATCTTTTGTGCACAGTAGGTAGCGAAACGTAACTATCTTTAAAATATGTTATTGATCATGAAACGAAAAACAGAATATCTCTTAGAAAGTATTGAAATTTTTAATAACTCAAGTTCAGATACCTAGTCTAGGTCTTAAGTGCTCATCAGAAGAACTCAAACAGTCTGGTTTCATAAGTTCCTAGTAGACTGGAACTAAAGTTAAACGAGATTAAGACAAGTTCAATTACAACGTAAGTTGAACTATACCTAGGTGTCGTTCCATCCCCATGCGATGGTTTTGATAGTATTGAAGAAGGATGAGATAAATTAGAGTTATGAGTCATATGTGATGTTAGCTTAAACGGTCAGGGCATGCCCCGGCTATAGGAGTTAATGGTGCGGGTTCGAATCCCAAACATGACTTTATTTTTTCAATGCTCTTTCTATTAAATTAAAATTGTCTTCAATGCATTTCAAATTATTTTGTATATATTATTTATTTATTATGTTTTTAATTCTTACCGACATTATTACCAAAAAATTATATTGTTATGCCTAAGAAGTACTTCTTAGACATAACAATATACGTTTTATTTCGTAAAAATATGACACAATAAAATACTATTGCGAGCCAAGTGCAACATCTTGTTATAATAATTGGTTGAGGAGGTAATGGGTATTTATTTTTTAATAGTTTAATTTAACTGGGATATTGAAAAAAAATATTTTGATAAGGAATATGTGCATCTCTGGATATTCAGAGCGTATTTTTCTGCAACTCTATAGAAAGCATGAGGCAAACAAGTGGCATGCTTCATATTTGGAAAAGACTGATTTAAAATGTAAGCAACGCTATCTTTACAAACATAAAGCAAATTTCCCACTTTATTTTCGTAAGAGACACTCCAAAATTTTTTAAGCAATCAATTACAAATTATGATATTTTTATTATATAAGTATTTTTTTTAGAAACATTTGATTTCAAAACAGTCACCAAAAAGTGAACCTTAGAAATAAGTAGTTTCAACAAGTGAAATTAATATTTATTTTTCTCAGGGTCGATTCCATGGGCAGTTTTGATAGCCCGCGCACCGCTCCCTCATATCGTTTCAATGAAAAAGTGTTTCCAAATCGTATGTCTTACTTTATAACTTGTAAGAACTTTGAAACGAAGCGTACAAAGATATACTTTGAATATCAAAGGTATTCTAACACGAGCAAACTTTGAAATTATTTTGGGTGGACAAAGAATATAACTTCCAGCGGGACTTGATCTTTCATCCCTAGAATACCGTAATGGTGCATTATCAATTATGCTATGGAAATGGGTGTTGTACAGTTAATTTTTCCGTTCGTTTGAATGCAACCTTTTTGAGGATGTCACCTATGCATGGGATATCATCATCTTCAATAGCCGTAGACGTCCAGCGTTGAACAAAGTACTCCCACGCTAAGAGCACTTCTGTGGGAGGACTTTGTTGGGGGTTTCCGTAACCCCCGCGCCTGGAAAGCATCTTGGGGGCTGGAGTGTCGATTGCAGTCCTTTAGAAAGTATTGGTTGCAATTCTAGCGCAGCATCCCACGGGACTACTTGGGGAATATGGCAACTCAATATATATATATCTTTATATATATATATATATATTGAGTTGCCATATTCCCCAAAGTAATCTTTATATATATATATATAAAGATATATATATATTGAGTTGCCATATTCCCCAAGTAGTCCCGTTCCTATGAATGTTACAATTGTAACATTCGTTGGAAAACGAAGTTAAATATTCATCGATACCATCGAGATAATACGTTACACTAGAGAAGACATTTGAGACATAAGTCTCTGTCATTTTTGCTAATTTTAAACTTATGTGCGCTTCAGCGCTTTACGAGAGCGGACTGCAGTATAAAACTAATTATTTCGTCTAACCAAACGATCCCAACACGCAGCGCCACAACGCTTGTAGGTTAATGTTTCGAAGAAAAAAGTTCGCTTACAGCGCTTAAGCTAATTGCTTCATATTACCAAACTATTCAAACATGCAGCGCTAGACTACTTCTGAGGTATGGTTTCTCAATATCAAAGTCTATCAGCACAAAGAACGGATATGGTTTTTGTACCTACGAAACTTTGTGAAGAGTATATTAGTTCAAAAAAGTAAAAAAAGTATAACTGAGGGTCGCTAACTGCGCTATTCAGTTTTTGAAAGTAAAGGTATAATTGGCTTTTTACTAGAAACAAAGTGTTACTACCTTTTTTAAATCAAAATTGTATATCATCATAATATAAAATCTAGATTAAAAAAATGTTAATCGAATTTTTCATACATACATTTAAGTACATATTATATTTTTTAATTAAGGTTTTTATTAATATATTTTATTCAATCCGAATTTGACGTATTATTTAGTTACTAATGTTAAGAGAATACTTCCGAGTAATTGACATCAGTACTAATATTATAAATGCGAAAGTAACTCTGTCTGTCTGTCTGTCTGTCTGTTACGCTTTCACGCCAAAACTACTGGACCGATTTGAATGAAATTTGGTATGGAAATAGTTTGAGACCCGGGAAAAAACATAGGATAGTTTTTATCCAACTGCGCAAAAAGAGGTTAATGATTTTGCGCGATAACCGACATACGCGCGGGCGGAGCCGCGCCCGGAAAGCTAGTAATGTAATATATTGTCGAATACCCCCTTAATAAGGGAGGCTGTGTTCAGCAGTGGACGATCCGGCTGTTACAGTCAATATATTTATGAGGGGAATAATAAACACTTGATCAAGTCGCCTTTCAAATGTTTGATCCAAATTTTTTCCAGCCATTTGGGAGTTATGATGATAAACAGACACGTCAAACTTTTTTCGTCGTGAGTAAAAACTAGGTAATTGACTCAATGTTGCTAGTTGTCATATCTATCCACTTCTCACTCTATCTATGAATTTCACTCCGTGAACATGGCTGCCTCGCGATTACCAATCGACAATAATAATGTATTCGGGAGTGTTTAATACCAAAATCCGGACTTATATTGGTTTTTACAGTATTTAAGGATGCAGGATGGCATTTTGCATACATAATTTTCGTCGAAAATCGCGTGTGATCTCTATGAGTGCCCAGCTGCGTGTGGGTGAGGATATGCCGGCTGGCTTATCTTACCTCTTCGACTTTGCTCGTTTGAGATGTAGCGTCCATATATAGGGGTCAATGATCGGTACTAACTACGAAGTCTGAGACGCTCTCGGTCAAATAATATCTTAACGATGTTCATAAAATAAAGAGAAGTGAAATCACTGGGGAAATCGTTTCAGTAGTTTCTGCTTCGAATGTGAAAAAGTACTTACTACGTTTATTCTATTCTTTTGTCAATATTTGCTTCTGAGATATTATATATGTAGTTTGAGTCAATATCGATACATATATGTACTAACGTTGGTAAACAGTTTAATTCCCGTGTTTATCATAAACATTGCGGAGTTACCTAATCACTTGACCTATAAATCAACGTAGCCAGGCGGGCATTCACAAAAAGCCCTTCCACCATGCGGTGAAGCTCAAGCCCGCGGCGGGATTCGAACCATGTACCTGCTGCGCGGCAGTCCATAGCCAAAGCCACTGAGCTATCACTGCTTCAAAAATCAAAGATCTGTCTTTGAGAGCTAGTTTTCATCCTATATAACAAGACATGACGCACCACTGAATTATACATAGACAAAGATAGTTTCAAAATCAACTAATTACGTAATGCAGTATTTCTAACTTAGAGATATTTTAACTTACTATAGCAAAGTTTTGCTCCTTAAAATATTCCAGGTATACATTGCTTACTTGCTCACGCTTATTATATATTAAATGAATGAAAAGTTAGGTGGGTACCTCCCTAGAAGGCCTTTTAATGTATAACTTTAATAAATTTGCTTTGTCAAACTCACAGTGAATTTAGAATAATGTCGCAGCAATATGGCTGGGATTTAATTAATTTCTGTTATCCATTAACAGGACAAGTTTAATTTTGATGGAGTAACCTTGGCTCATCCCTTCGCCTTTGTCTTAGTATCCGATGTTAGTGTATATAATTCATCACTTATAATATTAATCGAGTTTAGTAATTAAACAACTTTAAACGGTTTAAATCCTGTATATTAATCATTACTTTTGTCCCAACGTTTCTTACACTTTGCAGTGATCGTGGACACGGGGTGACCGTTTAAAGTTGTTTAATTACTATGTATTACAATCGCGAGAACCTAAGATAGCATTATCAATCGAGTTTTTCTTACCGTTCCGTCAGGTAGACCGACTTGGCTTTAGTCCGAATCCATACATTATTTATTCGTAGTTAATCCAAATATTATAAATTTGTCCTATGTGTTTATAGTGAAAATATACTATGAATACATGTTTATGTTTTGTGCTTTATGTTGTTTGATAACATTTTTTTAATGTTATCGTGGTGAAACAATCATTAGGCCCGCCTGGTGTTAAGCGGTAATCTCTATACGCCTATAACAGATGCAGTCAGTCACAAGTAGCGAATTTCACTACGCCTATCACCCTTAACATATAGTTATTAAGTCTGTGCCTGTAATAACACCGGCACCCATTTTTTTATGATATAGCGATGGAACAAGCACGAGGCCCACTTGATGGTAAGCAGATTAATCTCTGCCTATACTAGATGCAATTTCGCCATGTGATGAATTGCACTGCGCTCTGCGCTGTCACATTGAGACATTAGTTTTTAAGTCTCACGTGACTGTAATTTTTCTGGCTCTCAAGGACTGCTTCCGGAACACACTGTAAGGTACTTGAATCCTCAAGTACAAAGCACCTAACTAACCAAGCGGGTATTCGCAAAATGTTTATGTTTTTCTATAATAATCTCGTGTTTTTACTACAAAATAATAAATTTTGTGGTAAACACACAATATATTATAACAACAAACTATTATGAGTGGAATATAAACCGTGCCCCTTTGCCTCTTCTATTAAAAAATCTTCCAGTAGAGTAGGCACTTAAATTTCAGTATAGTTTTTTGGGCGAATTTTGTCCACTTGAGAATTTGTACATACCATTGAAGTAATAAGTACTACGGTTGTACGTAGTACTTATTACTTCCATGGTACATACACATTTTTTGATAGACTGTCATTATATTTTTCAAAATGAGTTTGAATGATGCTAGATCTAATCCTTTTATGTTAAGTGTCTATAGAGGAAACAAATATTTGGTAAACATTTATCTCAAGAGGCTAAATTAACTAAAGAGTACGAATAATAGTCATCAAAGATTTATCATAGATTAATATCTTATATCTGTGTGTATTTACGTACTACGTTACGTAGTACTTATTACTTCCATGGTGTGTACACAATATTATTATCTATGTAGGAACCTACCATGTAGAGCACTATCTTTACAAAAGTTAGTTTAACTTAGTCATAGAACATAATATAATAATACGCTTGGTGAATAAAAGTTTTTGACCAACACTGAACTACTAATACAAGAGGCTGCTCTACTCGTAAGTTCAGTTGACGTGCGTCCAACCGAACTACTAAGATATAAAAGTCTCATTAGTTCAGTCAACTGGAATAATATCGGAACTACTGATACTAGAATTTTGTGAACGAGTGCGTTGAAACAGTGATGGCTCAGTGACATTAGCTATGTAGGTACTGCCACGAAGTAGGTCTATGGTTCGAATCCCACCTCAGGTTTGAGCTTTCACCGCGTGGTGGAAAGGCAATTTGTGAATGCCTGTCTGGCTAGCGACCGCCCTCAAGTAGAAAATCTGTCTCCAAGCACTTTACAGTGTATTCCGACAGCTATTCTTGAGAGCCAGTAATTCTAGGTTAAGCCTGTTAACACCTTCATCATCACTTACCATCCGGTGAGATTATTATCAAAGGCTTACTTATCATCAAAAAAAACGTGTTCATCCGGGGAAGTACTGTCAACTAACCTATTTCTACCGACAAGCAGTAATGTTCGTATAACTGTGTTCTGATGTAAAGAGAAAAAGTGCCGGGACATAAGACTTAAGAACCTTAACCTCAGGGTAAAGGGAGCAGATCGTCACGTCATGTCAAGAAATGCATCTTTTATAGGCAGAGGTTACCGTTTAACACCAGGTGGGTATCGTGCTTCTTCCATCGCAATCCTGTCAAAAATATACGAGTTTAAGCAAGCTTATGGAATAACTTCATTTGTGTTCGATTAACGTTCAAGATTAATTGATGATTATGATTCGAGCAACATTATAACATTATAACTCGCGAGTACCATGATCACGTAGAATATAGGAACCAAATCTAGCTACAATGGCGATAAAATTTATTTAATTTTTCACCATAGATGTGGGTTTCCCCCTATTTTTAAGATTTTAAATGAATGTGAAAAGAGTACACACGAAAGTGTCCGTAATAATATTAAAAAAATTGTAGTTTTTACCTTTTTGTTGTGTTTTTGTTTTTTGTCCTTTTGTGTAGTCGTTTAACTTCAATGAAGTAATATTTTTAGGTATATATAGATACACACTTCAATTTGTTTATAGAAAGGTGTTTCATTTGGATTATAGTCCGGAGTTAAATAATAATATAGGAATATAATAGTGTTAAGCAAATAAAATGTAAGGATACTCGTAGATGTGTAACTGGACTAATTTATAGCTTGCCCGGGCGAGATTTACTGCCAGCGGATAAAACAAAAAGCCCATTTTTAAACGCAAATATCTAGTGACTTTCCCGCTGCCAACATTGTAAATGGTGACATATGGTGTTCATTTGGGGTTTAAACTAGAGAAAACGTAGCCTCAGCGCACATAGAGGAGATTTTACCGACAAATGCTGGAATTTATTGAGGTCTGGTTTCGCTGTGGCTCCTTTGGTAGATGCGATTTTCATTATACATAGGCATCTATAACGTTAACACTTGTATTTAATAGTAGGTATTTTTCTATGATTCTATGCCCGTGGTCATCCTGGCTAGTTCACTTGGGTCATAGAGAAAATTTTGTACTTTCTCTATTCTTGGGTGAACAACGAATACTGCAAAATATTGTACCTCAGCTCTAAAGTAACGACTTTTTCAGCTTGAACTTTGTATAACTTTTACATAAAAAGTCCTACGAAAAATTTTAAACACTTTCTAAATAGTTTATAAAACCTTGTATAATTTGTGAAAACCAACGAATCGAAAAAATATTACGTTCAACCGATTTTGTCGTCGAACAATATTAAATTAAGACGAAGCGTGAAAATGATATAATAGGGATAAAAAAGTATCTTATTTCCATCCCCAGACCTCCTCTATCCTAAATTACATAATTGAAATGAGAAATAATACTGCTGTATTCCTTCAAATTGCTTCAATTCATCACGGGATGTGGACATCGTAACGTCGTTATCAGAAATAAGTTGTGAATAAAATGGAGTATGTTCAGTCTTGCGTCCGAAACCAGCATTATTGATGATGCTGGATGAGAGATAACATCCAGCAAGATTTTTGAATGACCGGAATGAAGTTGAACGAAATTGAATACTAAAGTATCTATATTTAGTTTTAATTACTTATCTATCTTTCTACACACACATATAGTTATATACAATCTTGAAAAGTTAATTTAAATAATATAGTAATGTAACATACCCAAATTGCTTCATCAAGAGTCGTGGACAGCGTCTAAGCTTGAGAGAATTTGCAAGTAGATTAACAACTCAGTGCTGGAATGGTTTCGGAACTAGAGCGGGGTAAGTTCGTCTCTGTGGTTACTATGCTAGACACAGAGACAGTGTGGTTACTGAATATATACATATCCATACTGGCAAAATGAACTTTAGGTATATAGAAATAGGTAATGTGTACCTACTTTTCATTAATTGATCTTCATAGCAGCGCCGGTGTTTTCAGATCAGGTTATTAACCGCTGAGGACCGGGTGAGAATATATTCGCACACGATACAAGATATAAATAAATTTCTATTGTTATGAACTGGATACCGATATGTACCTAAGGGTTGAGCTATATTACGTGTGTGTACTTATTTTCAATCTGATTATTGTTGAACATGAACCTGTGTGGTTCAGAGCATCGTTATAACTAATGCGCGATCACATTTCATAGAAGTCCAAATTTTTTTTTTTTAATTTTGTTAAAATTATGTTTTATGTTTATTCTTTAAAAATAATCCTTACCTTTTAATAAAAGTGGTATTGATTCAGTCAATGACCGAATTACTATCAATTCGAACCGCATTTTAAATTAAATACGGTCCAAACGATACTAATCGGTTTGTGAAGAAGTAACGAACATTCTAACATCCTCACTCTCAAACTTTCTAATTTTTCAATGTATGTTTGATAAACAACACTCGTATACAACTCCTTGGTCGAGAAATGTAATGACAAGTGATTCTATGAGCCACTTTAATAAACGTTGATTTAATTTTACCGTCCCTGAGCGCTGGATATAATGCTCAACTTAATAACGAGAGTACCTACTCCCCGTCTCCCTTGAACACCCGGAGACACCCAGAGCGTCCCCCGACGGCGACGTGTACTCACCGCTTCCAGATTAATCTTTCACATGCCTCAATGTCAAGCAAAAGAGACGGACACCATTTTGTAAAATAATAAGTTTTGTTATGCTATCATGATGTAACATGCAAGAGGCCCACCTGGTGTTAAGCGGTAACCTCAGCCTATAACGGATGCAGTTCGTCACCAGTGGCGAACTTTTATAACTTTTTGAAGCAATGATGGCTGAGCGGTAATAGCTATGGAGTGCCGTGCCGCAGGTCCATGGTTCGCTCCATGCCGCGCGCGCCGGCTTGAACTTCACCGCATGGTGGAAGGGCATTTTGTGGATGCTCGCTTTTCTAGCTATCACTCTCAAGTTTAAAATATATCGCCAAGCACCTAACAGTGTATTCCGGCAGCGGTCCTTGAAAGCCAGTAAAATGACAGGTACATAAGTTTTTTTTTTTTTATGCTTGATAGGTTAGCTTTTGACCACTATCTCACCTGATGGTAAGTGATGATGTGGTCGAAGATGTTGTTCAGGCTAACCTAGAATTACTGGCTCTCAAGGACAGCTGCCGGAACACACTGTTAGGTGCTTGGCGACAGATTTTCAACTTGAGGGTGGTAGCTAGCCAGGCGGACATTCGCAAAGTGCCCTACCACCATGCTGTAACGACTGCCATCCTAAGACAACAACCGGGACCGACGGCTTAACGTGCCTTCCGAAGCACGGAAGCGCTCAGTAGTAATGTCACCAGCGGTCACCCATCCAAGTCATGACCGCGGCGGACGTTGCTTAACTTTGCTGATCGGCGCTTCAGAATAGCACCTGTATGTTTCAGTGTGACGGGCGCACTGCAATTCGTCACTTGTGATGAAATTTATGACCTGCGACATAAGTTATTAATTCTCATGAGCCCGTAATTTCAACGAGACCCATACTCTGAGCTCACTCGGACGAATTCACTCAAAGAGTTTTACTGCTACAAAAATATACAAAAAAAAAACAAAATGTGTAAAGTTTGATTTTTTTTACTGCGTTCAGTATTCAGAAGCAAAATAACAGCATTTTAAAAATCTCCCTTCGAGTAGCAAAACATCAAGTGGATCATCATTTTCATAACTACTGCCTCTATATAGGTAGATACCAAAATTTTGTTACCGTTCAGATAATTATAAGTATTTAACGGGACTTAATCGCGATAAAACATGTATATATATTTATAACCGTTAAATACTTATGTGTTCAAGTCGTGAAAGTCTTAAAGTTACTATTACTGTTCAGATGTTCTGTACGGCATTATAATGCGTTTGTTACTAGTCCTTCCTTCAATTCAGAACAAGTACCCCCACAACAACGTTGCATAGCAATTTCTTAGCGGTTGAATTAAAAGACAACACATTCAGATTTTTTCACCAGCATTTCTACTACCTAATGCATCAGTCTCCGGATAATATTCGTAGGCATCAGTATAACAACGTATCGAGGTCTGAAAAGTCGGTTCAAAGAACTTGTATGAAGCAGCAACTAAATCATGCGATGAGAAAAAGTTGAAATACGCACATGTCCTGCACATGGGAATGGTTAAATGAAACTGGTCCAATTTAGCTCTCGGTCGACACTTGCATCGATTTAAATCTACGCAAAACCAATATTCAGCGAAGCGACAAATCAGTACATCAATATTGCCTCCATTTGGGCACCCACCTATATGAAAATCAGATTTTTTATTGCGGCGTCAAAGGGCACGCGTGGGGTCTTATATGCGGAGACGTTTATTATTTTCAGTGCTGCAACTCGCTTTAAATCATAAAACTCGTAGGCATGTAATTAAGGGAACAATTTCAACTTCTTAATAGGCCATTTTAGGGGATTATCGATTATGGAAATGACTTTTTGATAATTCGCGGGTATTAAAAGTAAAACTTACAATGACTTTATTTTAATTTAAGGCTATCAATTGAAACTACTGCTATCCTTTAGACTCTATTTGTTGTTTAAAGGATATTCAGAAAACAAATTGAATTCCCTATTTTTCAGTTCACGGCAAGTTTCCACTATCAAAAATCAGCATAACCGATAAAATAATTAAGATCCTTCCTCCCCTTAGGTGTACCTTTATCTATAAGAATCTATTTTATATCTAAGCCATATTATTGATTAAAGTGCTTAACGTTTCTCAAATGGGTTTATAAAAAACTTAATTTTCTGGTTTTGGTCTGTATAAAAAATCTGAGAAACTTAGAACACTCTTATACTTAACCTAGAATACGGAAAGTCTTGTATCAAAAACCATAATAATCGCAATACTTTTAACGGCGAGGGCAACAGTAGGTATACATGAAGGGCAATCATGGAATTATCTTATTTTCTGATTGATATCTTCGTTCTGACAAGGTTAGTGACCGAACTTTTTTTTTTCATATTGTTGTTTGGATATTTGATAAAGATTAAGCGTGATAGATATATCCTATTCACATTGTCTTTTTTTATGTACGTATTTGAATATATCTATGCTGTTTCTATAATTCAAACTAATTCATGCACATCTATACATGTAAAACAGGTACATAGTATACATTATATACTAAAGTTGTGAAAAGACATAGATTAATCAGAATTCAAGGCATTTATTGTATCCGCTGTTCAATACGAGATGACATTCCCGAGAGATTGGCGTTTAACAGCTATGACTTTTATTACGATTGTAAGTCGTCGCTTCTGTCGTGTATCGTGTTCCGCCTTTGCCTTGTCATCGCCTGATTACAGTCTGTATTCGAGCGGGAAAATAAGCTATACCTACTGTAACAAACCGCGGTTTATTAAACTATTTACAGTATAGAGTTAATTGAAGCGCTCGTAGTGAAGTTTGCTTACCCGTTTTTAACTGATCATATAAGTTAAGCAACGTCCGCCGCGATCATGACTTGCATGGGTGACCGCTAGTGAATAGACATCAAAAACAAGAGGAAATTCTCAATTCACCTGTATGTTATTTGTTTGAACGTTACTCTATTACTGCGTCATTTATAATTGATTTCGATGATACTTTTTTTTACCACCTTACCTCTTAGTTGGTCCCATTTAGTTGACTTCGTTACAAAATTACAACGAGAGGAAAAATATAGTTTTGTGCGGGATTCAAATCCATGCCATCCACTCGGCACTCCTATGGCTATAGGAGTGGATTATGCTCTGACCGCTAAGCAAACATGACATCTGACTCATAACTCTCATTTGTCCCCTCGTTCTTAACCATCTTATGTCTCCGTACGATGGAGCGGCATCGATAGTTCAACTTACGTTGTATTACTATCAAGACTATTTTGAGCAATGCGCAATCCCTCTATTGAATCTCTGAAGTATTCCGAAAACATCACCAGTAGCCCTAGCACGAATAACTTGCGAGAACGTAAACGTTACGTTAAGGTATCGAAATGTCACCATTTTGTATAGGATTTGATCAGCGCCCCTACAGTGCGTAAAAGGAACTAAATTTTGGCAGATTGGAAGGTTTTGACATTTAACGCGTCGAGATATTAACGTGAACGTTTCGTCACGTAAAAAGTTTTGTATGAAATCGTGAGCACGAACCTAATTTTAACGTAAACTCGAAGGCTGGCTTTCGAGAGTCTGTCAAAAATCTACGAATGTTTGTCATTGAGATGGTTGACGTAACGTTTTGAATTTGTAATAAAAACATTGAAAGTTCATGTTTTTAATGTGTTTTTTCATTCATATTTCAACAATGAAAAGAATTACAAACGTGGCTGTTGTAGAGATGAATTCTTATTGTCTATGATTATAGTCTATGTTTTTAAAAGCAAGTTATTTTCAAACTTGGAGCGATTAGTGTTTTTGACAAATGTCTTGAAGAAAATTTTCATTGTACTAGTTTTTGAGAATTGTTTGGAGCAACTTATAACTTTGTAGTAGATGTTATTTTTTATAAAGATGTAGAGTGTTCAAAGGTATTAAGAAATTAAAAATGTGTGAATGAATTAAAGCCGTTTATATACTGGATCCCAATAATTAAACACCTTGAGGGCGGATTTGAATAAAAGGTCATGGGCCCTTTGCCCTCAAGGATAAGATGAAGATGAGCTGAGCTACCTACCCTGGAAACCATATGGTGATGAAATTATTATTTTATTTACTGGAAATAATTATATAGAAACATGACAGAGGAACTGTCAAAACTAGATAAAAATACGAACTATATTATTTGGAAAAAGAAATTACATTTATTACTATTATCAAAAGGACTAAATTCAGTTATACAAGGGTTAAATGATGAACAAAAAATAAAGGAAGATTTTATTAGTAAAGATGCAAAAGCCAGATTTACAATAATTAATTCTGTAGATACTTCATATATTGGACGTATAATTGACTGTGAAACCGCAAAAGAAATTTTAGACACATTGGATAAGATATTTTTGGGCCAAATTGACACACAGAGGTGTCATTTACTCCAAGATTTTTATAACTATAAATTCGAAAAAACAGATTTACTAGAAGATATCGGCGACCTAATGAACATAGTTACCTCAATCAAAAGTACTGGGATGAATCTAACTGATACTGAGGTTGTGTCGAAAATATTGTGCATTTTACCTAAAGAATTATCGAGCTTTAGGACAGCTTGGGAATCAACTGCTAAAGAAGAGAAAACTTTTGTGAATCATATTTCCCGAATACAATTAGAACTAAAAATTACAGAACGGGATACTAAAAATAAAGAAAATTGTGATACATTTTTAATAAATGTTTGTTATAATTGTGGTAAGAAAGGACACATAGCAAAATTCTGCAGAAATGATAAAGGATCCAAGAGCGTGAAGAATAACAGCATAATAACATGCTTCAAATGTCTGAAAAATGGACACAAAAATAATGATTGCAAAGAAAAATACAATTGTGTGTTTTGCAAGACAAACACACATTTTTCAAAATTTTGTTTAGAGAAACCACAATTTTCGGTGAGTAATTTTACAAAATTAGACAGAGATGAGGAGGAAACTATTGAGTTCATACTAGATTCCGGAGCTAGCAGTCACATAATTAATTCTGAAGTATATTTACATTTGAAAGAAAAGTGAAATTATAGAATCTCAACAGCTGATGGTAATACACACATTATAGACACTGTGGGTAAAGTGTTATGCAAGTCTAACACAAATTCACATAACATTACCTTCAATGATGTGTTACTAGTCCCGAAATTGAAGAAAAACTTAATTTCAATTTCAAAAATAGCAGAAAATAATTATAAAATTGTGTTTTTCAGAAAAGAATGTAAAGTATACGAAAGAGATGGCAGCTGCTTACTGACTGGTGAGTTAAGGGGTGACGGACTGTACTATGCAGAGTTGTCAGCAACTCGGTCAAGCACAAAGTCAGTAAACTTAATTCAAAACATAAATTTTTGGCATCGAGCTTTGGCACATACATCAATTTCAAAAACAAAACAGATAGTTAATGGAATAAATTCAAAACATAGTGATAATTATATTGACACCTGCGAAGTCTGCACACAAGCAAAACTATGCAGAAAACCATTCAATACCGAAAGGAATAGAGCTACTAGGCCATTAGAAATAGTTCATAGTGACATCTGTGGTCCAATAGGTTCAGACACGTATGATGGTTATAAATATATTATCACTTTTCTAGATGACTACACACATTTTGCTAAAATTTATCTGATCAGAACTAAGAGTGAAGCCTTTTCAAAAATTACTAATTACATAAATTTATCTGAAAATCACTTTAACTTAAAAGTAAAAACATTTAGGTGCGATAATGGCGGTGAATATAGTTCAAATAATTTTAAAAAATATTGTTTAGGTAAAGGAATTTCAATAGATTATACAATACCGTATACTCCACAACATAATGGTAAGGCAGAACGATTAAATAGAACAATTTTGGAGCGAACCCGTGCTCTTTTGTTTGACATGAAGTTACCACAAGAGTTATGGGGCGAGGCGGTGTTAACAGCAACTTACATAACCAATAGGTGTTCTAATACTATTAATGACAGAACGCCAGCAGAAATGTGGTTTAATAGAATTCCAAATTTGAAACATTTAAATATTTTCGGTTCTTTGGCTTATTACAAAATAAATACAAAACTCAATAAATTAGATTCCAGATGTGGTAAGGGTTTGCTAGTAGGATTTACGAACAATGGATATAAGATTTGGGATCCGGTGGGTTTGAAGGTATTTTATTCAAGAGATGTGACTTTTAATAATAATGCGAAGGATGTTTTGGAATTTTTAAAGCAATGTAATAGGATTGCGAAAGTTACAGATTTATATAAATTATTTAAAGAAGAAGAGGAGTTGGAAGAACAAAACGAGAAAAGAAATGTCATCACAGCTGATGATGGTTGTCAAGTTGAGAGGGGAAGTTTGTATGGAGAAAGTAAGAAGAAGAAGACAGATGTTGAAGCAACGAAGGAGGAGGAGTTTTCTATTTTAGAAGAAAAGAGAAATGATGTCATAGATAATGTTTTAGAAGAAGAACGAAATGATGTCATAGAAAATATTTTTGAAGAGCGAAATGATGTCGTAGAAGATGTTTTGGAGGAGGAACGGAATGATGTTATAGAAAATGAGGGAATTGATGTTTTTGAAGATAGTATTGCTGTAGAATTATTAGATAATAATAGTAGAAGAGAAGTTAATTTGGAAGATAGTAGTCAAGAAGTGAATAATGGAAATGAGATTGAAGATAATAGTAGATTGACGGTGGATGGAAACGAGTTGTTTGTGGATGCGGAGGAGTCCGTTGAAGAAATTAGTAGTAAAAGGATTTTGTCAAAAAGAGATAGAAAATTACCAATAAGGTTGAAAGATTATGATTTAGAAACATCATTTTTAACTTACAGTGAGGTGTTGAAGAGTGATGAGAGAAGTTTATGGGAAAAAGCTATTAAAGAAGAGATGGATTCTTTGGAGAAAAATAAAACTTGGGAAGTAGTTGATAAAATAGAAGCAGGTAATAGAAGATTGATAACTAGTAAGTGGATTTTTACTGTGAAGTCGGAAGGAAGATACAAAGCACGACTTGTTGCTAAGGGATTTTTACAAAAATATAATGTAGACTACAAAGAGACTTATAGTCCAGTGGTAAATACTACTAGTGTACGATTATTGCTTTCAATTGCTGCACAGAAAGGTCTAAAATTAAAACAGTTTGATGTGAAGACAGCGTTTTTGTATGGAGAATTAAATGAGGATATCTTTATGGAAATTCCTTTAGGTTATGATTATGGTGAAAATAAAATTTGTAAATTAAAGAAGAGTATATATGGTCTTAAGCAAGCACCGCTCATGTGGAATAAGCGGCTAACTGAATATTTAAAGAAATTGGGTTTCGAACAGCTGAAATTAGATCCATGTTTGTTTTTATGTAAAGAAAAGGAAATTTACTTGGCTATATATGTTGATGATGGAATTTTGATAGGAAATTGTGAAAATGAATTGAATAATATCATGAAAGGAATGCAAAAAGAATTTGAAATTAGAAAATTTGATAAAGTTGAGAAGTTTATCGGTATTGATATACAGGTTGGAGAAAATTATTTGAAAATTTATCAGGAATCTTATATTGGTCAAATGTTAAATAAATTTGGATTTAATGACTTAAAAGAAATTATTTTTCCGAATATTTTAGTTGATACACATCAAGAGGGGAAGGGTAATAGTAGTGATGTGCATCGTTATAGGCAGTTGATAGGGTCTTTACTATACTTAGTAAACAAAACTAGACCAGATGCTTCATTTCATGTTGGTTATTGCAGTAGACATCAAGAGTGTCCTAATTTAAATGATTTTGCCAATATTAAAAATCTCTTCAGATACCTTAAGAGCTCTATATCTTCTGGTATTCAATATTTACGTGGAAATAGTTTAGTTTTGACTGCATATTGTGATGCAGACTTCGCTGGTGATCCTGATACTAGGAAAAGTACGACTGGCTTTGTAGTGTTGTACAGTGGTGGTCCCATACATTGGTGCTCGCGTAAACAGTCCGTCACCGCTCTCTCCAGTACGGAAGCAGAATACATCTCTGCCGCAGAATGTATCAAAGATTTACTTTATGTTCAAAGTCTGATTAAAGAAATTACAGGTCATACTCCAAAAACACAATTATTTGTTGATAATCAGTCGGCTATTGTTTTAATTAAAAACGGTATTTTAAATCGCAGAAGCAAACATATTGATGTGAAATATCATTTTATTAAAGAAAAGATAGATCAAAATTTAATTGAAATTTTCTATTGTCCAACCAATTCTAATATTGCGGATATTTTGACAAAAGGATTGGACAGAACCAAGTTTTTACGTTTAAGAAAGCATATTGTGAGTGATCAGTGAGTTTGATGTGAACTTTAATGAAGTGAGTTTAGTGGTATAGTTAGTTAATTATGATAGGTGTTAGATGTTATATTTTGTAGAGATAATGTTTTGGAATTGATTTGAAATTTAGGTATTAGTTATAGTATTAAGATTGTCTTGATTGTTAATTTGAAATTTATATTTAAGGGGGTGGTTTAATATAGTATGTAGAATGTAATGATAGGTAGGGAATACTAGTATGGGTTTTTATTTTTGTTTTAATTATGTGTTCAATGTTGAAGTTGTATATGGGGTGTTCTAGGAAAATATGTTAAAGTTAAATACAGGTTGGTTTTAATTTTATTTGAGACAATATAAAATTCAGAGGGGATGTTGTAGAGATGAATTCTTATTGTCTATGATTATAGTCTATGTTTTTAAAAGCAAGTTATTTTCAAAGTTGGAGCGATTAGTGTTTTTGACAAATGTCTTGAAGAAAATTTTCATTGTACTAGTTTTTGAGAATTGTTTGGAGCAACTTATAAGTTTGTAGTCGATGTAATTTTTTATAAAGATGTAGAGTGTTCAAAGGTATTAAGAAATTAAAAATGTGTGAATGAATTAAAGCCGTTTATATACTGGATCCCAATAATTAAACACCTTGAGGGCGGATTTGAATAAAAGTGGCAGCATGATTACAAGTTGAAATGTACTATTTCATTTATCAGAAACAAAGTAAGTGTTAATTAATTTATGGCACTGGAGGGGAGTGATGCTAATGTACGATGGACCCAAATCAGGACATTTTCTAAAACTACATCAAACAGCCTCTAAATTCCACCGTTCCAGCCCACATTTACAACAACTTCGCTCTTTGGATATGTCTCGCGGCGCTGCAATGTTGTTATGAAAGTCTTCATTGTGCATGGTCAAATCGAAAACAATAAAGCTCTCAGCAGATCGCCCATCATTTAGGTCAACAAATGCACCAGAAGAAGGCAGCGATACCAAAGGAATACCAACGGCTCGTCAAACTAACTACCTATACGAACTCTGAGGTGATGACCATGCTCAAGCCAACAGTCTAACCAATACGAAGAGAAGATTTTAATATGAAATGTAGAAGCTGTGATATTATAACATTATATTATTTATTTAGGTTCTTAATAAAAGTAAACGAAGTGCATTTGTGCGTTTTATTTATTGGTATATCGAAAAGTTCTTGGCTTACGAATTATACAATATCCTCTTGTTGGATGATGAGAAAGGCGACTAAGATAAGACGTGACGGCTGAGCCACTACTCAAGTCGGTGTGAATGGGGTGTTGCTACGCATTGGGCGTACAACAGTGTTGTTGGAATGGATCAGTGTGCGCTCCTAATGGTTGGTGCACACTGTTCCATCCGACGCCATTCGCTTTAACCTTCAGTATTTTTCGTATGGAGGGTACTCCAAACTGCAACGCGCATATAACTATTCAACCTCGTCTACAAATTTCAACCATGCAATGTTTACCTACAGTGCTGTGTGATTAAGATTAGCCAGTGAAATTACCTACAGACACATGTATAAAAGACTATTGGGTGGCGAACTCATAGTAGAAGCATTTTTCTTCCCCCTCTGATCGTGCTATGGGCCTAGGTTTACTTGATATCACGCTCTTTTTGCCACAGTATTACTTAAAAATACAGAAAAGGAGATGGATAAAAAACAAAGCTACACCAACAGTAGTAATTACTTTATTTTTGGCAAAGTAATAACACACACAAAATTATAATCCAACCATAAGCTGACTCATACAAAATAAACACGTATAGGTCCTAAAATTATTATAATTTCAAAACAACACTATCAATCCGGTTGCAAGTCACAGCACTCCCGATTTTTTGTATCGGTGCATTCATGGAATGCCAAGTGGTTTGTATTTGCGAAACTATTAGGTATATTACTATATACTCGCTCCAGTTTGTCACAGTATTCTTCTTTCCCAGAACAGACGGTAACAGTACCGCTGGGGACCAAAATTCTATCAGAAATCTCCTTCAGTGAACATTTAGAACCAAGAGGGTACACTGCTTGAACTCAATAGCCTTTTTCTGCTAAAACACCATCAAATTTAGCGCAAGCTACTCTTCACGACGGCTGACGACCCTTCAGGGTTTCATGAGACTCCTCCCTCTGATTGAAGGTGTAGATTCTGATAGTAGTTGTTTGTAATTAATATATAGTAGGTAAATTATCAGTGGCACAGATTCTAGGCTTGAGAATTCCTGGCTCATAACTATTTATATATCAAATTTTATATTAAATACCTATAAAGATGTTTTATTACAGTTTAGTTTTCACCAAATAAAACGCCAAAATTGACAAATAGCAATCATAGAGGACTTTGTATAGGCTGAAAACGTAGAAAGAGTATAGTAATAGAAGCGCTATGAGCGTATAATTATCTAAGGGATAGCAATAGTTTATGACGTTGTTTATGGAAATGCCAGTTGAAAGATTTAACCATATTGATGGGGTAAAAAGCAGCACCAGATTTAATTATATTATGATAAACATTAATACCGGCCCGACCTATAACCTATCATCACATACTCAAGTTGTTGCCAATCTACAATCACTATAAAACCTAAGTTATTGGTTTTGGATTTTTATGAATGTTTATAGAATTTAAACTAAAGTTGTAAATATAATTTTACAACCGAAGATATGTTTTTCTTTTGGCTTTGCTATCATAGTCTAAATATGGGAAATTATTACAATCACGTCATCTAAACAACACCCAGTAAACTAGAAGTATAGAACTTATAGGAATAAATAGTGTTGGAATTGGGTCCGTTCTAAAATAAGTTAGGTACATTATATGTTGTCTTGCGAAAACAAAGAGATTCAAAATGTTCGGAGCATATTCGAGCATTCTTTTTTTTGCCTCCGGTAAGCAAAATCCATATAATTATCTGGTATAAATTATTTTTTTAACTGGCAACATAGAAATAACGTAATTTTTATGTACATAATATTATATTAAGGTAAGTACGAAAGTTATGACAGAATTTTTTATGTTGCACCATTGTATTATTACTAAAATTGGCGTATTCTTGAATAACCATAAATTTCTAGACAACATGCGAGTGAGAAATGCAGTTAATCTTTACTTACCTTGTTGCCTAAGCTTCTAGTAGGTAATGATGATGATTTTGACCTGACTGTGACAGATTTTGACTGTTTCAGCACAGTCATGACTTAATTTACTATAGTAAATAATATACTTCAACACTTTTTATACTTGTTTTAAAAAGACAAAATGTAGGGAGTCAAAACATTAAAAATGTAAACCATTGTAAGTAATCTAAACAACGGTTTAAATGTATTTTTAATGCTAAAGTAAACTTGGACTGGAACAATAAAAATGGTTTAAAAATAAAAATAAATTTAAATCCGTTATTTTCCGTAGGATAAGCTAAGTATAAACTTGTCGAATATATTATCGGCTGTGGTTTTCGTGAGATAAATAAATAAATTAGTATTTTTATGGGAACACTACTTTCTGTGTAATAGTTTACTAAATAGTTTCTAACTCGATGAAAACCCTAATAATTAATGAAGATGCATGAAAATATTGGGGTCACGTGTCAGCCAAGACTGTCTTCTCTAGTCGGTTTATAAGAGAAAAGAATGGCAACATTCACATAGATTAAGTAGGGTAGGGGAACCGGTCCACCGGCCGGCACCTATCCATCGGCCATTCCTGATCCTCTTGCAGTATTATTTAAATATTAGCTACTTACTATTGCAATATAGGAACGAAAGTCTTGTAAATACTCTTTGATTGAATCGCCTGATACCCTAAACATTATTCGGTTGGGTTACTATAGCAAACGATTTTTAAAGAATTGTTTAATTTCACGTTGGCAGATGAGAAAGAGTTACGCACGCAAATACAAAATAAAAATAGTGACTCGCCTCTCGTTCAACCGTAAGTTTTTTACTGTTATACTAAGTTTTTTTTTTTTATGCTTGATAGGTTAGCCTTTGGCCACTATCTCACCTGATGTGATGATAAGTGATGATGTGGTCGAAGATGTTGAATTACTGGCTCTCAAGGACAGCTGCCGGAACACACCGTTAGGTGCTTGGCGACAGATTTTCAACTTGATGGTGGTAGCTAGCCAGGCGGGCATTCGCAAAGTGCCCTACCACCATGCTGTAACGACTGCCATCCTAAGACAACAACCGGGACCGACGGCTTAACGTGCCCTCCGAAGCACGGAAGCGCTCAGTAGTAATGTCACCAGCGGTCACCCATCCAACTCATGACCGCGGCGGACGTTGCTTAACTTTGCTGATCGATTCAGAATGGTTAAGCAAACTTCGCTACGAGCGCTTCAAAAGTAAATGTTGATTGTTGAGATGTTGAGTGTCGGTAGTGGGGTCTCTATCAAACCCGAGCCTGACATCACCCAACTGCTCCCCGACGGTTGGGTATACCTAAAAGCATTTACCCCATGACAAAAAAAAAGTATAAGATAAATATGATTGTACAGTTTCACATAGACGGATAAAAATAATTTATAGTGAATTATAGCTGATAGGCTAGCCTTTGACCACAATATCACCTAATAGTAAATTATGACGTAGGCGAAGATGTTGTTCAGGCCGCCCTAGAATTACTAGTATTACTATTAAAGTGTAACAAATTAAATCAAACATTAAAGTATGTACTGCCAAAACTATGAGGATGTTGGAATAAATGTGTGTTGGGCTAGTAGGATATTTTAAATGGATACATACATACATATTACACATAAAAATGATTTTTTTTAATTTATTGTATGGATACATTAATTTTAAATCAATATTAAATGTTCCGACCGAAAACTGGGTACTGCTGACCGAAAACTAAAAAAAATGGCCGAAAACCGGCGATTTCGCTATATTTGGATTTATATATTTTTCTATAAATAAGGAAGCACTTGACTTTCTTTTAAATATTAAATACGTAAACTACATTATATAGGGTACCTACATATATCAATAAACAGCGCAGGGCTCAATCTGTATATATTTTTCTAGCGTCTTAAGGTTGAATGTGCCACTAAATGGCCGAACATATACCTATAATGAAAAGAGTCATTTACAAGTCTCCACAGATAGAACCAAAATAGGTAACATGAGAACGACCTATTAATAGAAATTAAGGAGACAACTAATATATAAAATAATATAAAGGTATACATTTATATAAACAATTATATCAAAAATAAAGCAGATAAGTACTAAGCTATACATTAATCGATATCGCTAAATCACTTGTGTGAACCTTTATATTATGGTATAAAGTGATTTTATTTGATTTGAACGTAGACACGCACATAGACCAAACAATATATCCAACAAAAACTGAAAACAGATATTGTGTTCATAACACCAAGTCCGATTTAAACATGAACCTATTATTATAAAGCTAGTATACTATATTTAAGGGTTCATCCTATAAATCATACACTTTGGAAACACGATTACTAAAACTTTTCTCGATAGAAAATAAATCCAAAGTTACATCTAAAAAACGAAATAAACCTTTAGTACGGCGTAAATACTTAACGGAGAGTCATTCGTGTTTGATTAACAAAAACAAAACAACATGTTTTCAATAACGTATACACATTACATTTTTCAAATAGGTATTTTTTTTTATTATACGAAGGAAATACTCAAATTCACGCATGTTCCGCCCATTTTAGTCAGAGCCGCGATGCTTTGTCCTTATCCGCTTTAGTAATTCTTCAGCCGTCGGACGGGGACGGATGCTGTTGGCGTGCCTTACTCACGCACACATACGCGGCGAGCCAAAAAAGCTCGGTCCGCCCTTAACAATAATAGGGGCACTGCGGACGTTAACCAGCATTCATCTGATCGAAATAAGTACTTTTACAAACACTTCACCTACGTATTGATGTCGCTACCCTTGTTAACTATTCTTACCGTTTCATTAAAACTTATATTTAAATTAACGCGTTCAGTTTCTTGGTTCGGTGGTCAACTAATAACAAGACTCAGGGCTCAACACTCTAATTCATCGAAATTTCGAACTTCGGGTCCGAAAGAAAGGCAAAACACGTATTGGTTCTTTTGTGTAACTTCGTTCGTACCATAGACTAGCAAGCATTTGCCTGTGTAGATTCTGAATAAGTTATTTTAAATCGGATTCGTATGGTTTGTACATTTTCAAAATATGAAATTATATTTTATTCAAGTCAAAGTTTACACCTCAAAATTTCTGTTGGACATAGATGAAAAAGTACCAGCTACAAAGAAGTCGCATAAATGTTTTTAAAATTGATTTATTTGTATGAAAAAGTGCACGAACGTTAACGGACATAATCAGAAACAACATATCTAACATCGTAATACTTGCATTGACGCCTGTTGAGCAAATAAATTGGTTTTTGCATTTTGCTGCATTCGGAATTCTAATATAGAATGTTCAATTCTAACACAAAAACCTTCCCTTTGCTCTGAATTTAAAATTACGTCTTCAAGGAACAAATATTTACGTTGGCGCTTAGTAGCTACTTAACACAAATAACTATTTGACCAATCATAAAATAATTTTATTCTTAGTCATTCTTGAGGTTTTTAGTGCACTCCACGTATATAATTCACATTTTGGTGATTTGATGTCTATGCAGTGAATTATCATTAATTGCATAACAAATACATTCATAATTGAATTGCTTTGGACTGACTGATTTTTTTGCAAGCACACATAATATTTAATGTGTTTCTACGGAACCCCCGGTGTGTGAGTTCGACTGAAACTTGGCCATAAAATATACTATGACTTAATTTTGTAACTTTAACAGGTTTTAAAATTTTTACTCTAGCAAACTGGAAAAGAATTAAACTAACACCGAACAGAAATTAACTGGAGTAGTTAAGATCTGCTCTGCATACACATATTGGTAGCTCCGCTTTGTAGAAAAACCGCTAGTTATCTCGCATAAAATTTCCATAAGCCCAACAAGGAGAATTTAAATATTACACACTAGCTTCTACTAGTATGTAAAGAATACAAACATATTTTTATTGTACTATTTTAATTATGGGTTAACATCGTTTTTAAAACATACTTTTTCTCACGTAATTAGCATAATTTATAATTTATATATATTACCTTTGACCCCTATCTCCTACGATCTCGATCCCCTATGTGGTCGTTGATGTTGTTCAGGCTTACCTAGAATTTCTGGCTCTCACGGACAGCTGTCAGAATACAACGTAAAGTGCTTGGCGACTGATTCTTTACACTAGCCAGGCGGGCTTTCGCAAAATTGCTAGCACCATGATATATACCTAGACTACCATCGTAAGACAACAACCGGGACCTTAACGGGACCGAAGCACATGCTCTCAGTAGTGATAAGCCACTAGCGGTCACCCATCCAAGTCATGACCGCGGTGGACGTTGCTCAACTTAGCTGATTGGTTAAGTACAGCTAAGTAAACTTCGATACGAGCGAATATTTGCAAAATAGCATAAGACACAGTGATCATGTAATACTCCAATAACAGTAATGTGAATCATAACTTGAGAAAAATCCCGTGGGAAGTGAAATATCTAGGTAGAAATAAGTACTTCAGATGTTTGCATCGAACAAACACAAATGCATTAGTTTTTGACCTACCATGGAGAAGTTCGAACTGTTGTGTGGACCTATTCAGTTGTCTTAAAAAAAAAACAACTTATGGACACACACACATTTATTTTTTTTGAAAAATAAAATTAATAATTTACACTTGACTTAAAAGTTCCCGTAACTCACTTTTGGTACTAATTTGGGCAGAGGTTCCACCTGAAGGGTTTACTGATACTGAGTCTGATGACTCCTGGAGTTATCACAATAAATCTGAACACTTAATTTTGGAAGCCCCCGTTTATATAGAGAAAAATACTGCTGACAACGCGTAAATAGGTTTGTGAGGGATTCGGGCCTAGGTCAGCAATATATTAGGTGTAACAGAACGTTATGAATAAAGTGATAAACATTCTATTGGCAAAACTCAACGACATGGACAAATTGTGTCTGGTCACTATGTAATCTTTATAAATTTTATTGCTTTATAAAACACTAGCTGTTACCCGCGACATTATCGACACAAAACCACATATCCTGTAACTGCGTTGTTGAAGGAACGTTTGCGTTATAATTTTTTTGAAGCAATGATGACCGAGCGGTGATAGCTATTGGACTGCCGTGCCGCAGGTCTGATCTCCATCTTGAGCTTCACCGCATGGTGAAAGGGCATTTTACGAATGCTCACCTCGCTAGCTACCATCCCCAATTAGAAAGCACGTAACAGTGTGTTCCGGTAGCAGAAGTCAAAGTCAAAGTCAAAATCATTTATTCAATTTAGGCGTCTACGACGCTCTTATGAAGGTCAATTACAAATTTTAATATTGAAATATACTACATTGTACTGCCACGTTCAGCAAACAAAAATTATAGAGCTACTGCGAGAAGAATGGGCAAGAAACTCGGGGCCATTCTTTTAAACGTTTTTTAAAAATGTGTTCAGTACATACTATATAGTAAAATTATTACAATACTTAATTTACATTACGTAGGTGTTAGGCGCTAGCTTGGCAGAGGCGAACCAGTCCAAGCATTTTTGTCGTTTAAGTAATCACAAACTGTGTAGTAAGATTTCTTTATCAAAATATTCTTCACATGCAACTTGAATTTTCTTTCTGTTAGTGTTGTAATATGTTTGGGCAATTTATTATAAAACCGCACACAATTTCCTAAGAAGGACCTTTTATTTGTCTTTGCTAATCTAAAACCTGGCACCGCTATTTTATCTTTATTCCTAGTGTTATAATCGTGAGTGTCACTGTTTGATTTAAATTTGCTCAAATTTTTACGAACATAATAATATTTTCAAATATATACAGACTTGGTAACGTTAAAATATCAATTTCTTTAAAAATATCTCTCAGTTCTTGAGAGCCAGTAAAATTACGGAAACAGGAAACTTAAGAACTGTATGTCTCAGTGCGACGGGTGCAGTGTAATTTGTCACTTGTGACGAAATGCCACTGTTATAGGGAGAGGTTAGTCCACTTTACACCAGGTGGGCCTCACGCTTGCTTCGTCACAATTACCGTTCTGTTACAGTGTGTTTTTGTTTTACATATATATGGTAATTATTTTACTAAGAACTCATTTCTGATGGTAACTAAGTTGAAACGACTTTTACATGTAAAATCTACTATTTCTTTTGATAAAATCTATTATTCAGTCTTTAGCAACTGCTCTGCCGTAGAACAAGAATAGTGCTGGTAATGTCACTGTGCCATCCCATCCCATCCAAGCGGCAAGTTGCCTCTGGCAACAGTGAACGTGGTGGAGCCCAACTAAAACTAAGCATATTGTGAGCTTCTATGTTCGATTATATTCCATTAGTTATTTTTTTATTATAATGACCAAAAGATGTTATTAAAAACTAAGCCCATAGCAGTATGTGAAGATGCCCCGTGGGGTGCCAGGCAAGAATGTCATCCCCACATTGCTACTTGTGAGAGTCGTAAGAGGCGACTTAGGGTAAAACGTAAAAAGAAACGCGTTCTGAAGAACTGATATCTTAAACTGCGGTTTCCAAGACGCCTGCCAAGCGTGAGGATTATGGCCAACCCCTTTAATAGAGGCGGCTGTGTTCAGCAGTGGGATCCAGCTGATACATGAATCCCAGGTAGAAGAATCAACTGCCACTAAGTCTTGACCATGACTCGTAGCCGAGCGAAAGTCTTTACGAAGTAAAACTTTTCGCATCCGTTCAGCATCACGAAACTTTCCTTTATCTCTTGCTACAACGAAACATCAAGTTAAAAACAAGTCCTCAACAAAGTGAAGGTTATAACTTGATCTCGTATTTACCGCTGTTCTGTTTATTTTGACGTTCAGTCGACCCGTAAGAGTTTTCGCTTCCTCGTACTGTTTAGCTTTGGAATAAAATTTGCGGTCCGCTAAAACCTGCAAATTTAATGTGAGATTGATTAGATTTTGTTATAAGCTTTTTCGCCTAGAACCTGTTGGACAAATATCAATTACACTTTCATGCACGTATAGAGCACAACATTCTATGTACCTACAACTACTTACTGAGAGAGCGGTACACAATTCACACTTGAATTTCGTTTCCGCCACAAAGTGGGTCGCAGGTGTTATATTGCGATGCAGCTGCGGGCACTGCAGTGTTATTAGGTAGGTATATCATTTTATTTTTCGGTGATACTTTAGACCGAGCAAAGGTAGCAAATTGGGGAATGAGCATTTATGTTAGTTTTTATGTAGACATAACTATTAAATCTTCATTAAATTTGGTAGGAAGGTAATGAAAATGTAGGATATAAGGTAAACTAAAAATATATTATTTTTAGGTTCATCCTAAAAGCACCTATGATTATATATACACGAAAAATCATTCGGTGATTGTCTAATGTTACCCTTATCTTATAACAACCTTTTGTAAGCGTGAGTTACCTATCAAAGTATAGATTTTTTTGGACCATTTTTGCTTACCCTTTATGATAAGTTACTTACTTTTTGCAAATCAATAACATTCTGCAAATGACCAAAACAGCTTTTGGAAAACTAAATCTGAACTTCATTAGCACAAAAAAGTTGCTTGCAATTGCAATGCTTATTCGTCGTATCAAATATTATGTGCTAGCATTTTGATCACGTGTCGCATCGACCAAGCGCTCTAATAAGTTTTGGAAAATACGATGAGTTCCTAGTCCCCACGGATCCAACGTTTCTACACCAAACGGCTCAAAAAGTGAAATAGTTAAATTAAATTAAAGTAATTAAATTGGATGGGAAGGTATCATATAACGTATATACATATATTTTAATATGTTACTTAACATTTTTAGTGTACAAAAAAATAGTGTATAAAATTAAACGTGTTTAATTATTGTTCCATTAAAAACTGTTATTTGGTGAAAAATTGACAATTTTTTTTGAAGGCAAACTGAGTACGGTACCAGGTGTACTATAATTTTTTTGTAACAATGTCTATGCTTGTACTAGTTGTATTTAATTTAACAGTATGTCTTATTGGGACACAGAGCTTAGATAAATTACTTAATATAATTAAATAAAAACATTGTACTTAGAACACTCTCACTCGTACCAACGCAGTAAATCCTAGCCAGGAATATTTATTCCATATCCATCATTTATACATCCAAATATTTATAACCATAACTCCATTTCAAGCTCATTTCAGTCATTCAGTGCACATTGCACAGGTGTAATAACGCGCAGACTATAAATGTTGCATTGCTGCAATTGCAACAGTATTAAATGCATGAATCACCTTGATAACAGGATGATTTACACCAGGGAATGTGCCCCAACACTGCCCCTACGATGTGTTTTCCACGTGGAGCAATACGCAGATTGACCAACCCTCGTTCCGCGAGCGTGCTGCCCACCTCATAGGAAAAACATGTATAAAATTATAGGGTGCTGGCAGCCCGTAAGATCCGCGCGCGGGTGGCTATCCGCGTGACAGAAAAAGCAGCTGTACCTACTGAGATATATTTGATTTCGGTAATGCATTTTTTATACCTGTAAAACAATTTGTTTTCCCTTATGATTAGGATATAAACTTTTGCATGGGTAATTAACTTTTATGTGCGTCGTGAATAAAGTAGATAAGAAAAACAAATATAATCCTTAATAGTAGATGTATCAAAGCTGACCTTAGGAACTCCAAACAACATTTGTATAACGCCGAAATGATTACCAGGTCCAATCGACCTAAAAGAAAAAGTCATCAGAGAAAAGTCATATCATCACTTTTCTTTGATGATTTAGTAGCTTCAAATGTCCCTGATATATAATGATTTTAATAAAATTCTTCTTTTTTATCGATGAATTAGAAAATGTTGTGAGGCAGGTTGTCTTTTATAAACATTATATTTATGCCAAATATAGAGACCAAAATCTCCCGACTGAGGGTAAGCGTCACGTCTGTCCATTACAGTTGCAGTGTCACCATCCGCTGCACTGCGATCGTCATTTCGAGACGTTCATATATCTGGATTGCCCAGTAATTTCATTTGCTATAGTGCCCGTCACGCCTAAACACAGTAGTGTTTGCACACTACTGTTTCCAGATATGATATCTGACACTGCGGTGGTATCCACTAAGACAGACTCTTATTTTCGAGACCAGGTCCCAGGTCTCCAGGTAGGCCCTACCACCTGGTGAAACGTGTGTTTCAACTAAGTAAGGAAAATTCTTAATTTCTACTTATATACCTCTTTTACGAAGAATTTTTATTTCTTAGTAAGCTATAGGATTTCGTTAAACTCTTCTGTGCGAAATGCTACAGTAGGTACATTAATACCGATTCTAAAGTCTTTTCGCATCATTTTTGATAAAACAAAAGAAGATGTGCAACATATCCTAAAAACGCCAAGCAGCATTTAAAAGCCATCTAAAGAAGAATAAGAACATATCGTAAAAACTTTCATTATAAAAAGTTGCAGGCTTACTTTTTGCAGAATGTACATGTCGCGTCCTATATCAGCTGCATGTTGTACGATTTCATTGTCAGGCAACACTATTGTTCTAGCGTTAGCAGCAACAGTTTGTAGAAAATCACGATTGCATTCCTGGAAACAATTTTAAACATTTCGCTGTCGTATTTAGCTCTGTTCGCTGCTTGAGTGTCTGGAGAGACGCGTGAAAAATGCTTTGGATTCTTGTATAAAAATGAAAAATGCTGCAGGCGGAAATGCTCCCAACTGACACTAGTTAATTTAGCTTTATTTATTTGAAAGCTATTATTGTCATGCGATATAATTTTGTACTTGTAGCATTTTGATTCAATAGCTAATGAATATTATGTTATAAATGTACAAGTAAGTTTGTTCTATATTCCATTCCAATAGCGAAATTGCTGAACTAATAAGTGTAATACATTCGGCACGGGATAAGTTTGTCGCTAGGTAAAAGACTTACGATTCTTACTACCTGATGGTTATCCCACTATACACGAATCGAAGAGTGCTGCAAAGCGTTCAAAAGCGCTGGAGATGTTCGCTGCGGTATCAACGTCTGCAAAGGAAGTTAACATCGCAAATGTGAAAGAAACAGTGACTAAAAATCCTTATTCAATTTTAAGATAGATAGCCCTTAACTTTCTGTGTCTCACAAGTGGATCCGTACCATTTTAAATAATCATTTGGATATGAAACATGTTGCCGCTCTACCAAAATACCTGACTTTGAGTCGCTGAGGATATGCTAGAACGAATCCATTCCGACCCAACATTTAAGAAAAACATTTTTACAGGTGACGAAACGTGGGTTTTTGAGTTAAACCAAAAAACTATGCCAAATTCAATCAAAAGTTCATAGTCATGTTGACTATTTTCTTTGACTATCTCGGTTTTGTGCACTCGGAATTCTTCTTGGAAGGTCAAACAGTAAATAAAACTAGCATAACTAGAATAAGTTACTAACAACATTTTTTTTTCATGAAAATTTGCAAACACAAAAAATCTTTATACCACACCCACACTGAAAGTGTCTCATTGCTCGTTTAAAAATATGTTATAAAGTTCGTCGTTTCTCCCTTATAAATGTACGGCGGGAAAAGTTATATGGAATTCCATTCCTTCCCTCCGCAGCAGTGAAGGAATGTTGTTGGGAAATCTATACTTGCCCTCGTAGCGTTCTTTGTTTCTTTAGCTGCAAACATAAAAAAATACAAACATCTTATCTCAAAAAAGGTTTTATATTAAATAATTTGAAAAAAGAGGCGAGATTTATCTTGTACTCTATTTTCAACGAAAGGAAGTTGCCAACCTTTTCTGCACTACGAAAAAAAGCGTGGCAATTTGTTATCTTTTGTGATATTTTAACAGTATTATTTATACTAAATCATTTTCTAAAATGTCATCTGATAGGGAAAATGACGATTTTATAATGATTACGCCACCAAAAATTAGAAATGCATCTCGAAAAGTCATAAAGTTTACTACAAAAAAGGTTTTATGAAGTAATTAGAAAAATGAGGTGGTATTTTTCGCGCGGCAATTTAGGATTGTTTTGTTAAATTTTGTTTATTACTAAATTGGATAGTACACTTTTTATTATTTTATTAATTTTCCAAAATATGATCTGATAGTGAAAGTGACAATTTTATGATGATGACGCCACCAGCAATAAAATAATACAGCTCAAGAAGTCATAAAGGACTTACTTCCTCAGAAGCCTCGGGACAAATACGAAAAAAAATTTAATGTACGTATTTTCCTCGTAGATGTAGTATTAAGCACTATGTATCACTCGGGAGAAAGTTCTGCTCTCAAGTTTCCATTAAGCCCTCCACTGTGCGTCGGGCTTAAACATACTCTCGAACAGAAATAGATCGTTTTCTCCCCTCGATATACAATGAACTATTTTACTTCAACCTTGATTTTACCGCTAACATGATTAACTGATACGAAATAAAAGAGGTACTTCATCGATTCCTGAAGAAAAAGGCAATATTTTTACTGCGAAAAACTCTAACACTTTCTTTCTTTCGTTAATTAATGGAAGTGTTTTACGTGCCTTGAATTTCAGTCTCCTTTGTGTTGAGAGCAAATAAATGCTGCAGATTTTAGCCACGTAAAAGCATACCAGGTACGGTCCAAGTAAAAATATAAATGTCACATGAAAACACGTTCTACTTGTCTCATCTATCACCCACGTTAGTTACTATAACGTTCTGAAATGAGGGATGGTATTAGGTTTGGGTCTTTTTATATTATGCGTTAGAAATCATTGTTACGGCTCATTGAGTTTTGGACATAACATAGTAGCATATTAGAAGTATATGTTTTAGTATATTTGCATATTGTTTAATCGTACATAGTATAGAACATATGTTATGTGATGGATAAGTAGAAAAATTGTGAACGGAAACGTATTTCAAGGCAAGCTGTGAATTAGCACGTTCGATTCAAATCCGCTCGTTATGTAGCCTTGCTCAATTGCACATACCTCAGTTTAATCACTATTTCATCTGGTCCGAAAAACCGCGCAGTTATTCTTCAAAACTACATATTTTAACCGTGTTAAATAAATGAAGCCGGAAAACTATTCAGCAGTTTTCGAACAATAGGAACAAACGAACTGCAACTTTCGATTATAGACAGTGGGCAAACATTTTAAAGAATAAAAATCGGTTATTGACCATTTTCTTGCAAAATTAGAATGGTATTATTATCAATTTTTTATTATCGTATTAAAACGATGTAATTCATACAAACACATTTATTTAATTTAAAATTTTATAATTGGTTTTCCAAATAAATATTTCTTTAAACTAAAACAAGGCTATTTTCCCGTTTTTTTGGTATAATTACCTATTTATTGTTGTCTATACACTGTAAATAAGTACTTCTAACCGCAGCAGTCTATGTTATATAAAATTTAGTAAGATCATTTATTTAAGTCTACACCTATATGTATGTATATATGCCATGTGAAACGTATCAGTAACCGTAAGACCCAAGAGCAAAAAGAATCATGCTTTGTTTTGGACCTAAATCCCCAAATAAGGGAGTGATCACCCTTCGACGTTTGTATGGAGAACTGACCGGCCAGTTCAACCATTAAGCTAGCAATAAATCTTGTTTTTTCAAATTATGTAAAGAAAGTTTGTACCAAATGATGTAAAGAAAGTATGTACCTAATGTTCCTTCGATTGATGAGATTTGATTGTATTTCTAATGGTTAGGGCAATAAGTTAACACTATGATATTCTTATATCAAACAATGTCGAGTAATGTAATATAATGTAATACGGTTATGTATTACATTACTGTTTGATAACAATCTAAAGAAAAAAAAACCATATATTTAGACCAAATACTTATAATTATTTTCTTTTATTTCCGCTTTTTATCACTGTTTACTCAAAAAATTGCAGATAAAAATCTACAAAACTCTTTTTTAAAGTTTGGATAACCGCAATTTCCTTTAAATAAGCGCTGAAACTGTTTTCACATTTTCCGATACGTATACAGGGTTACTGGTAACTTACGCATAACCTCTTAAGGGTAATTTCAGTACATCACAAGGAACAAGTTTAGCTCAAAAAATTTTCTGAAAACTTAATAAAAAAAATCATTAAGATTTTCTTGTACTCTCTAACACATTTTGGATCTGTTTCGTAACGTAACAAATGATATAGCAAAAACGGAGCGTGTGCCGCTACGTAACTTAGAGAGCTACGTACGTAGACACGCACACACGTACACGCACACCCGTAGTCAACCAAGCCACAGCGAAGCCTACGCGGTAACTCCACGGTACCTACCTACATCATACATACTGTCCACCGGATGTTTCTTATTACGTGTATGTACACTGGGTCTACCATCCCTTTATACTTAATTAGTAAATTAAATAGCAACAAACCCATAAAATAAATATGAAGTACCTACGTTGCTGGACAAAGTCACATACATATTCACTAGGACTTGTACACGTGCACATTAGCGATGCAGTGTATGTAGTAGCCAGCAGGTAGATAAGTGCAAGGCGCATGGACAATGACGCGACACGACAACGACGGAGATGAGCGCCTCGTGGCGGGGCAGCGCGGCGGCGCGGCGCGGCACAGCGATCTCCTGCGCACGTAACCCATACAATACCTATTAGTACTCGTGGCACCCAACTTTCAATTGTTATTTGGTTCAGTCACATAAGAAGTCAGTAACTACAATAAAGTTGGTACACACTACACACACATACGTCTTCTTGATAAGAATCCTAACGCCTAGTGATTGCGTCGCTAAACTCTAAAAGGGTTCAGGGCCCATAAAATTACCGTGATTTCAAATGGTGTAGTAATGTGTGTGTATTGAAGCAATGATGACCGAGTGGTAATAGCCATAACTTGCAATGTCTCAGGTCCCTGGTTCGATCACCACCGCCGCGCCACCGGCTTGAGCAACACCGCACGGTGGAAGGGCACCTTTTTTGCATTAGCCCGCCTAGCTACCAGCCTCAAGTAGAAAATCTGTCGCCAAGCACATTAGGTACTTGTGTGTGTTCTTTGAGAGCCAGTAAAAATTACAGGCACATGAGACTATGTCTCACAACTGTATGTCTCAGGGTTACGGGCGCAGTGCAGTTCGTCACTTGTGACAAATTGCGACTGTTATAGGCAGAGGTGATAGGAATCCTATCGCCTAGTGATGTCGTTGTTGACCCTAAACAGATTAAAAACTGCATTATTTTAATCAAGGTGGTAGTACCCACCCAGACGTGTACCTGATGGGAATCCTACCAAGTAAGGGTTGCGTTATTAAACCCTAATTGTCAACACAACTTTTATTTAACATTATAACATCTTAAGAGTTACCTACAGTTTCGGCTCGTTTACGTTAACGGTTACAACCTAAATTAAAATAACGTCAATAAAGGCAGTAAGTAGTACCAACCTATACGTCTGTCTATTAGATATTCTACCGCATAATGATGGCGTTGTTAAACGACAGATTTCCTCACAATCAGAAAATCTGTTGCTTACGACCGAAATTGTTGTTGCCGAACACGATCTTGGATAAAAGTGGCTGTGTTGCTAGCGGCACTACACGGCTTGGTGATGTAGGCATGTTCGGGAATATCCTCAGTATTCTGTCCTCTGTGGCGGCAGGTTTCAGGCACATATCATCACACCACATCTCACTGTCACTCGAACTAATACTCGAAATTAAGCACCTACTGAAATTACATCGTCTTATTATTTGCGAAATCGTGAATAACTATGCCCCGACGCATCTCAATTCGTACCTAACTCGCGAGCGCGACTGACTGATCGATTGCCGCTGTCGCGCCGAGAGCAGGCCAGGCGCGCGGCTAAGATATAAAACGGGTGGGATTTCCCGGACTAAAAGACGCGCCGCCGCTATTATTTTGACTTTGATCTTCCTTTCACATGCCGCCGCCGCCGCGCCATCGGTACGCGCGGGGCGGCGCGGGCGGCGCCTTTTACCACTTAACCGGCGGATTTTATTAAATAAATATCTGTAAAATTCGACTTTACCAGCAGAGTAGACTGATAAGACCTTACAACATTGTTTTTTGGAGTTTTTCTTTAAAATACAGTAAATAATAGCAATAGGTACCGTAGAATTAATTATAATACTAACTTAGTAATACCACGGCGCGGCATGCGGCACGCAGATCAAAGTCAAAAGTTTAGGTGGCAGCTGCCACGCGCCGCCCGACTCTCGAAGCCGGCGGCACAGAATATTCATTTTATTGTAGTACCACCGCCTTTACTGACCTTTACTCACTGGAATGGATTCTTATCAGGTACACATCTGTCATCGATAGATGTCTGGCTAGGTAGGTACCTACTACACCATCTTTAGTGAAAATACTGATATTTAGTCTGTTTTTGGACCCGTTTGAGGTTCAACAACCCGATCACTAGGCGTTAGGATTCTTATCAGGCAGACGTCTTTATCGTTAGGTAGGCACTTAATTTACCTAGGCCTTTATTGAATAAAACCCTTCGATTTATGTATGTGAAATGATAGATATCTAGATACTTACCTACTTAGGACTTAGGTAGGTACTGTTAAAGTATTTTTAGATTAGAGATAAACAGCGTGAACAATAGGCTGTAAGATTTAAACCAATAATAGGTAGGTAGGTACCTACCTACGTATAGTTTTGTAAAAACATAAAAGTCAAACATAATATTACGATGGATACCTACCTATGTTGTTTATATCATATGTTCTAGCATAAGCAAAGAAGCAATAATTACTTTTTTAATGTAGACATTCCTAAGCCTGGTTAAGCATGAAGTTCTTATAGGTATTAGGTTCACAAGCTTTCTGTATCAGTTACCATTAAAATCTCTTTGTCAGTTACAGACACGTAACACTGGCATAATTTGTGATACCTACCTACCTACGTATAGTTTTGTAAAGACATAAAAGTCAAACATAATATTACGATGAATACCTACCTATGTTGTTCATATCATATGTTCTAGCATAAGCAAAGAAGTAATAATTACTTTTTTAATGTAGACATTCCTAAGCCTGGTTAAGCATGAAGTTCTTATAGGTATTAGGTTCACAAGCTTTCTGTATCAGTTACCATTAAAATCTCTTTGTCAGTTACAGACACGTAACACTGGCATAATTTGTGATACCTACCTACCTACGTATAGTTTTGTAAAGACATAAAAGTCAAACATAATATTACGATGAATACCTACCTATGTTGTTCATATCATATGTTCTAGCATAAGCAAAGAAGTAATAATTACTTTTTTAATGTAGACATTCCTAAGCCTGGTTTAGTATGAAGTTCTTATAGGTATTAGGTTCACAAGCTTTCTGTATCAGTTACCATTAAAATCTCTTTGTCAGTTACAGACACGTAACACTGGCTTAATCTGTGACTACCTATACTATGGTACCTACCTACGAGGTACTAAAATACGAGGCAGTCACAGTTTAAGACAGAGTTCGGCACGCGGCACGTGTTTGATGTGTCGGTGTCGCTATTTAGAAGAATTAGCAGAGAAAGGGGACGGTCACTTGTCCTTTGAGCTAGTTAAGCAAGCCGAGCCGACACTCGACAGTCGCGAATTTCGCCGCGCGCGCGCCGGTTGTGACGTGACATAATAATGTGACGTATCGCGACCGATGCACATGGCATATCGATATACCTACCTACCAATATTGAATACACCGAAATGGTGCGTGTTTATGCTAGGTGTGGAGACAACATGTCTGAAGCTTGCCGTGAGTTTGTGTTTGTGTGTGTGTGTTTGTGTTAGTGTTACGCTACTCACGACGCAATCCTACATTTCTTCGAGGCTTACCCCGCAGCGAACACAAATGATGCAGCTCAACGCTTCGATGTGTCTCAATTGTTCGCATGGACAGTGAAGGAAAATATCCGTTCCACCTTCATCGCGTCACATTCTGCAACATGCTGCTTGCCGAGAGGCCGACTGTGTTGTGGACCGATGAGGCTACTTTTGGGAGAGTGGGACTGTTTAATACTAGAAACGAACATTTGTGGGGTCACGAAAACCCCCATGAACCCGTACTCTCCTGGGTTCAAGAACAATTGTATTTCAGATGTGGACTGTGTGTGGGTTGTACCGGTGATTATTTTGAACAATTGGCACGTGATAGACTTCGTCACCCCCGGGAATTGAGTTTGAGGGGTGATAATTTGTAAAATGGTATGTAAATATTTTGTAAATAGTTCAATGATTGTAAATAAGAATGATTCCACTCTTTAAATACGCCTACATAAAAAAATAATCTACTTTTTATTGTTTTGTCGGTTTTATTTATAATATTTAAATAATCTAAAATTAATTTCTTCGAACTTAGGTTTAAGTTTGAAGCGTTCGTAGCGTAGGTACTAACTTAGTCGTTCTTAACCGATCAACTATGTTAAGCAACGTCCGCTGCGGTCATGAGTTGGATGGGTGACCCCTAGTGGCATTTTTATAGATTAAAAAACGTGGGAAGTTTTTGTGTACCCTAAAAGTACGCAATCGTGCCTGAATGCTACTTACGCGACAGGTAGACAATTAGACATCACATGTGCGACCGCGCGCCTCCTTTGATGCTATTTGTTGCTGAATTACTTGTACCTAATAGATTGTTTGTATTTTTATCAACTTTTATTTTTTAATCTAGCCAGTAAAGTATGAAGGGATTGTGGACTCAGTGTACATGTAATAAGAAACATCCGGTGGACGGTAAATGTAAGTATGGTGTAGGTAGGTAGGCAGAAAGATATCCATATCGCATATGGAGATGCCGCGTAGATCGCGCTGTGTTACAGAATAACTAATAGTTTCTACGGTGCGTCTTGGTTGACTGCGCTTACGTGTGTGCGTGTAGCTACGTTCGTAGCTCTCTGAGTAACGTAGCCACACGTGCTCCGTTGTTGCTTTAACATTTGCGGCGCTATAGATTTAAAATTTATTAGAGAGTATAAGAAAATCTTGATGATTTTTTTAATTGATTTTCAGAAAAAAAATATATCAAAACTTGTTCCTTGTGATGTACTGATATTGCTCTTAAGAGGTTTTGCGTAAGTTACCAGTAACCCTGTATATCCAAATGTGCCACGTTTGGAGCATCGGGAATAGTTTAGCTACTTGCCCCGCCACAGACTCGACTTGAGGGTCCAAAGTGTCCGTGAAAATGTATATTGGAAACACCGATATAATGTCCAGATAGAAGCCGGGAGAGGGCACTTTAACTTGGGCTATTTCTTTTACGGTTACTTTTCTTACACCGTGAAATAGGCAAGTTTTTATCACATATAAAGTTAACGAAGGGAGATTTTTTAATGTAAAGTAATGATTAATTTTTACTTTTTTTTTTCCAGAACATAGTCACCTGTTCTGAGACATATTTACAATTTAATATTTTTCTGTATGAACCATTAGCATTTACACAAATACTAAAAAGTAGTGTACAATCGAGAAACCTATACAGAATGCGATCAATACATCAATAATTTAATGTGGATCGGTGCGCCTTCGTTAGTAATACTCTAATTCGACGAAGTTTCGAACTTCGGGCCCGAAAGATAGGTATCCACAGACCACGTATTGGCTCTCTTGTTAGGATAGACTTGCAAGCATTTACCTGCGTAGATTATGAATAACTTATTTTTTTAAATCGAATTCGTATGGTTTGAACATTTTCCAAATATGAAATTATAATTTATTTGTTTACTTATAAGTAGTCACTAGTTCTAAATATGCAGAAAGAACACAAATACTAGGATAGAAATACGTATGGAGAACCAGGACGTTAACGTAAATTTTAAATATCTAACCTGTATTTTCGAGAACAGTAGCGACACCTCTCGATGATCCATAACTACCTAAATAGGACTCTCAGACTTACTATGTGAAAATGTTCTTTAACTTCTCTGACTTACGACTTAAAACTGATTGAGGCATAATAGCGTATGGGAGATTCCATATCGGGGCAAGATTTGTGATGAACGATGCGGTACTACCATAGTCTAGATGAAACAACGAACTTCGTACCGCAAATTCAGTTTTCGTTTTATAAAGAGTCGCTCTTAACACGAAAAACTAATCTTTATACTGTAGTAGCGGCCCAGAACTTAAAACGGCGCGTTTTGTTATCTACGTGAAATTGTTTTCTGAATGATATTTCAACTTTGATGGCACGTGAAAAGCACGTTATCTGCGCGTTTCGAACAGTTAAAATAACGCAGCTCATTATCAACAACTTCTTTTTATTGATTTTGTGGAATAAACGTAGCAGGTAAAATACAAAGTTTGTCTATGGTGAAGTAAAAATAAACATTACAAGTTCAAATAATCGATTACAGATTTGCGATAAAGTAGTCAAATTAGACCAAAAGATAAGAGTAAAGCTTCATAAACTCCCACCAAACTGCAAATCAGTAAGATTGTATAATATGATTAAAAATAAAATTTGAAAGTTACCCATCTGGACCTATGGATACCCTACCCTGTATGGATTTTATTTTATTCAAGGTCAAAGGTCAAAAAGCGAGTATTTCGCGATTTTCACCAAAACAAAAGTTTTAGCATAAAAATACTTCGGACAAAAATTATAGATCATAAATTATCTACAAAAAATGTATCAATACATTTTTTCTATGAGCCACAGTTTTTGAGATATAACGATTCAAAAAGTTGTAATCGTCATACGTTTCCACGCCACCTGTGAGGTAGTGTACTTACACTTAGCGTGGTCCTTGCGAGCCGAATCTGAAGAGAACCGGGGAAAATGAGTAAACCTCGATGGGGAACTTTCAAATTTTATTTTTAATCATATTTTAAACAATCTTACTGATTTTCTGCTTGGTGGGAATTTATGTAGCTTCAAATGTCTAAATTGACTGGACTAAAAAGGGTTGATTCTACCGTGTATGATAAAACGACTTGAGAAAGATAAAGACTTTCAAACGTAACTCGTGTAAACTTGCTGGGCGGCGCGGTGGATTTTTTGAATGCTCTTATGAGTGAAGATCAAACCTAATTTCAAATTGCATTTCAAGTGCAACAAAAATAACAGGTTCTTTTGCGACTTGTTGTTCCCGTGTGAGTGTCGTAAAAGTCGACTAAGGGAAAAATACTAACGTAGGCAGAAGCATCTTCTTAAGATCTATGAAATCTTGCACTGCGATCCCCAAGCCGCCTGCCAAGCGTGGGGATTATGGAAAATACCCCCTAAGGCTGTGTTCAGCAGTGGACGATCCGGCTGATACAGTACACGGGTTTATTGATAAAATGCTAATCCATCCCGAGGGTTGCCTTCTGCTAGTCCTAACAAACATTTTGAGATTATATATATTCTTTATATTCTATATATTATTTTTTTGTTTTGAAGTTATTTTTCTGTTTTAAAGCGTACTCTTAGTAATGAACGCCCGCCGCGGCAAAACTGGACAGCGCTGTGCTCCATTTCAATGGAGTTTTGAATATTTACATCGAGCAAAGTAATAAAAAATATAAAATAATACATTACAGGCACAAGAGACTTTTAACATCAGGTGGTCCTCGTGCTTATTCCTTAAAAAATATATTAAAAAAAATTCAAAAATATTTTTTTTGTCTAAACAGAAAAAATACATTTCAAAATGTTTGTCAGGACTAGCAGAAGCCTAAGAGGTTGTTAGCATATTTCCAATAACCCTGTATACTTATGTCGTATTTTTGCATTTCAGCGAGCTGCCCTAAAAGAAATGCTATACAATTAGAGGCGGATATAGAAATTTTACTGCGGGCTGTCTGGCGCTTGCCGATGGTCATAAACTTATAAAGTAGCTATGCGAAGGCTTAACGCTAGGGCGCGGGCGGTGATAAACTGGCAACAAGGCGAGAGCTTCCCGCTATTCAACGACGCATTTGTCATAAAACCCAAAACTGACAGACGAAATACGGAAATTGCTTTAAAAAACATCTCTTCATTGTTACCAAGAATGATGACAGTTAAAAACAAAAGCGTAGTATAAAAAGCTTACTAGGAGCTACACAAAAACGCTTACCCAGTGGAATGGGCACGTACAGCGTAGGCACTCATATAAAATGTAAATATGCGTCCGAGCTGTAGTTACGAAAGAATAATTCATATTCACGGGGTGGTACAGGCATCCATTTTAAATGGTTATTTTGGTGAAATCCCCACGTATCCTGCTCTCATGTAATTAAGAGATTAAAAGATCAGTGTTCGGGCGCTGGCGTTGCGGAGCGAACTCTGCGAGATTTTTATAAAAACATTTTTCATCGCAGTCTGCAATAATGCACTACAACATGTTTTCAGCTGCAGCTCAGTTCTTTTTTTATTTTGTACTGAAGCTTTGATCCAAGAAGAACTTAAGCGTAGCTTTCTGTGGGTAATTCAACCTTATCCTTTCAACATCACGTAAGGGCCTTTATGAATAAATACCTAGTGTTCTCGTTATCTATATGCTAAAAGATTAATATTTACTCAACTCGTGTGTATCATACATTACGGAATACGAAGTAAATGAAAATACATTTCAACAAAATGACAATTTACTCGTAAGTTACAACAACTTTAACAATGATTTTAACTTTGACGTTATGGATTGTCGCAAGTGATTTAAAACATTGCGTTATCCCAATTTATCAGACTAACATAAGATTGTTAACAGAATAATCTATTCCTTAATTAAATTATTTCATTGCATTTGCAAATGCTACGCTATGGGACACAACTACTATATACCGACGGCCCGTAAACCGTGGTAAAATAATTGCCAATTCCGAATTACTGATATTATTTCACTATTAAAACTATCACTAGTGTTATCCATATTAACTTTATTTTTAATTTATATATAATATTTTTATATCTGCAATAACGCATGCTCTGTGGATTACACTTAAAATTAGTCTTCTTTGTAGTACAACGAAAGTTGAATTATAGATGTCGCTCCATCCCAATACCATGGTAAAACAACGATAGGAATAATTTGAGTTATGACTCATTGTTATGTTAGCTCAATTGGTCAGAGCATACCCCGGCTAAGGGGTGGATGGACGCGGGTTCGAATCCCGCACATGACAAATTCCTCTCGTAAAATACGATACTTATTAGGATTCCGACCGGTTTCGGGTTGTTTTGAAGTCCTACATTAGGGAGTGACGATTGCGCGAAGCGACGATCACGGGCTTCGGCGTGTAACTGACGTTGCGACGAGGCTGTCTGTCTCGGCTCAGCTGCATTTCTACTTCTTCTGTGAATTTCGCCAGTGTCGGGTGGATAGAGTGGAAAACAAACTTGCAAGATTGACTTTTTATTGCTGATAGCCTAGCCTATACCTCACCTGAAGGTAAGTGATGAAACGGTCGAAGATGTTCTTCAGACTAATCTAGAATTACTTGCTTTGAAGGATAGCTGCCGAAACACACCGTTAGGTGTTTGGCGACAAATTAATTACTTGGACTAGGCAAGCTAAGAGCGCTTCAAACCACTCCTACAAAAAATTACCGAAGAAACTTAAGCGAAAAGTCGTCTAGCTCGTTGAGAGCACTCCATTAAGGCCGTATTCCACTTGACACCAATAACGTTATTTTCGATAATTTTGATCACATTTTGCGTCTTTGGTCATTTAATAACATATGTTTAATATATATCTTATAAAATAATATGTATTGGCATCAAGTGGAACAGGGCCTAAACAAGCTGACTTAAAGCACACTGACAAGATTGACGAAAAGCGTAGGTTAAAAATATGAGCATTTTTTCTCCGACGGTACCCTAACGGTATGGTACCTAAATTAACATGTATCTCGCATGTAAACGACAAAAATGCCTGGACAATTCCGCTTCTGTCGCCTGTCACCTACGTAATTTAAAGAAGTATTATAATAATCTTATTATATAGTATGTATGTAACATATTGTTAAAAGGTGCTCAAAAGAATTGTCCCGTGTTTCTTGCCCGTTCTTCTCGCAGTGACTCTATATAATTTTTGTTTCCTGAACGTGGCGGTACAATGATGAATATTTCAATATTAAAATTTGTAATTGACCTTCATAAGAGCGTCGTAGACGCCTAAATTGAATAAATGATTTTGAATTTGACTTTGAGAATTACTGAGTACTTATTTGAAATTAAAATGCACGGACAGTTAGAACTTGTCTGTAAACTTTCTATTTTACACGCGAGTAAACAAAATACTCGTACCATTAGCAAAACAGAATTAGCAAATGACAGGATAACGAGGTGCAACACAGTCATAACAAGGAGGTTAGACAGTTTATACTGTGGGTGTAATGTACAATTACATGTGTGCTGCCGAATAGAAACATCATAAATGATTGAGTCAATGATAGTCGAGTGGTAATCATTGACCTATATATACTAGACGCGACATCTCAAACGAGGAAATTCGACCGGTGCAAGTATACTGGCCGGCATACTCTCCCCACACGCAGTTGGGCACTCGTAGAGATTACCCGCGCTTTACGTTCGAAAATTGTGTATTCAAAATACACAATTGAATAATACACAATATTCGAACGTAAAGCGCGTGTAATTTTTACGAGTGCCCAGCTACGTGTGGAGGAGAGTATGCCGGCCAGCATACTTGCACTGGTCGACTTTCCTCGTTTGAGATGTCTGAATGTATATATAGGTCAATGGTGGTAATAGCTATGGACTGCCGTACAGCAAGTCTATGGTTCGATATCCTCCGCCGGCTTGAGCTTCAACGCATGTTGTGGAAGGTCATTTTGCAAATGCCCGCGTGAGGATAGCTGCCACCTTCAAGTTAGGAAATCTGTGATCATGCACAGCTGTACCGGCAGCAGTCCTTGACGACCAGTATGTAATATACTTAATTATGAAACTACAGACACATGTGATGGGCGCAGTACGATTCGTCACTTGTGATAAAATTAATCTGTTACAGGCAGAGGTTACCGCTTAAGGACAAGACCGTAGGCAAATAATTTCTAATTCGGGTGGTGATAAAAAAATGGGCTTTAATTTCGGGCTCTATAATAATATGAAAAATATTCAGGCGCACAGCGGCACTAGCCGTCGTAAGCGGATAGCGTCGCAAAAACTTTTTCATGAACTATAGCGGCAGAACAGAAGTGTAGTTAAATAACTTTTTTTTTGTACTCCATTATATACAAAATAAAAATCTCTTTATTTGACATATCAATGTGTTGCAGGCATATTGTGACTCCATAAACTAGTGTTAACTGTGTTTCAGAGCCAAAGGCTTCTCCCATAAAAATTATAAATATCATATATGTGCCAAAACCTAGAATATAGATAAGGTAAAGATAATATAATAATTTATGAGGTAAAGTTAAAAATAGGTAAAAAAAATATGTATATAGTTATATACCTATATAAAGTTTGGTACATCACAATAATATACATAAAAATCAAAGGTATAGTTAAAGTAAAAATCAAAATAAGTTTATTCTTCAATCCCAGATATGTACATTCAATAATTAAAGTTGTAAATAAATACTTTACTTTTTGAATGCCATATCGCCCTTATTTTAAAAATTACTCCATATGTAAGAAACTGGCTCAGCAAAACTTTGTTAAGCCAGTCTCCCACATGCAAAATCACAATTAAAATATATGATAAAATATAAATTAAATAAATAAAACGTATACCATTTACAAATTTACATACATAAAGTGTCAAACATATGATCAGTGGTGTCACACTCAAATTTGTACTGCTGCACAAATCTCTGTCTAGGGTGAAAAAAAAACATTACTTTTATATAAACTATTTAATTGACCGAGTGAAGCGTGGTCTCAGTGTCAAGTTGGAAGTCTGACCACTTTATTTCTCCGACAGTAATTTGTGTTTTCCTGAACCGATCATCGTGAAACATAATATTTGAACTTAATTGCTTGGTTAAGTTATAGTTCCTAGAAGCGAGCATAAAATTTATGTCTATAAAAATGTTAATAACAAAAGTAAAACCTAATTTTATAACTGATTTGTGTACAATAACTTTTCGGCGTCAGTGCCGTGTCGGTTCGAAATTATCTGAGAAATTATTGTCTCAATATTGTGCTCACGGTGCCGACTTCTGCAAGTTTTTTTATTCATGTCAGTAATAGAAGTCGGCACCTATCGTTATTTCTTAAAAATAATTTATTTCAACCATTTTAGTCATTTGCTGCTTATTTTTAACCGACTGTACGGGCATGCCATACATTAGGTTAATTATATTTTCTGCAATAGATGCATTTCGGTGACCTACACAAGGCGTCGACTGAGCGGTAGCGATTGTCACATTAACCTAGTTTGTAATTTTCTTTATATTAGCAAATATTAGTAATAATCAGTGCAATAAAAGTATTCTAACAAACAACATCCTTTCTCTTCACAAACAAATACTTTCCCCGTTCATATTTTTTGGTCCTTCGAGCCGGATATGAACCAGCGACCTATGGATTTAATTATATTTTCTGCAATAGATGCATTTCGGTGACCTACACAAGGCGTCGACTGAGCGGTAGCGATTGTCACATTAACCTAGTTTGTAATTTTCTTTATATTAGCAAATATTAGTAATAATCAGTGCAATAAAAGTATTCTAACAAACAACATCCTTTCTCTTCATAAATATTTTCTTCGAACGCAGTGGACGGGCAGCGTTACGAACTGCCGCAGACACAACGAAATAAATGAAATCATAAATAATTCATCTATCCATTTTCTGGAACATCCCGCACGTCACGATGACCAACTGAGACAACTTCAAGACAAACTGGTACAAGTGAAGGCACAACAGAAGAATGCCTTAACAGAGTTTTCGCCCCATGATATCCATCACTATACAATCTCCTACATAATTATCACCATAGTTGTCATTATCGCAGCCATGTACCTTATACGAAAACTTAAATATAACATCCTTAAGGCTAAAGGTGCTAATACAACTACACAACCTTGATTGGAACTGCAACCGATGCCGACAGCGTGTTCTTCATGTATAAGGTGAACGTCAATTTTTTCATGGGATAAATCTGTTACTATGTCCAATAGCATCTGCTGTACTCTGTGTAAATTGGAGAGCACAATACTGGCTGCCAGCGCACTAGATGTCAGATAGAATATATTCTGAATGTCTTGTTTAATATGTTGAAAATGTTTTATGTTTAATGCTATTTTGAGAGGGCCGATCTTTGTAAATTTGTTTTTGTGATTGTGGGGTGACCCTTTTGTTTAACGGTTCTAACGCTGTAAATTTGACCTCTAGAAATTCCATTAGCTCGTCAAATGAAGGCAGATCTCGCGGGGACTTCCGGGCTTCCATGTACGCTGAGTATGTGTCTGGATCCATTTTTTCCGCGATGATGTATACTAATTTGGGATCCCAGGTTGTTGTCTCGATGCCTAGATTTTGTATGGCATGGACTGTTTCCATACTGACGTCATGTAACCTTTTAAGCTCGTACGATGTCTGTCTGAGGATTCTCGATTGGTTCATAAACACTTGAATTTGGTTATTGAACAGCAGTTGAATATTATTGTATCTGTGTGTGAGAATTTGCCAGCAAATTTCATAATTATTGTCTGAAATATTAAGAAATTGAACGAGAGCTGATGCCTCACCCCTTAATTTCCCCTTTAAGTGTTGCATCTTTTGCGCTTTGGACAACGAACCATTGTTATGAATTGTCTTGATATATAGATCCATAAATGTCGGCCATTGATTGTAGTTTCCTGAGAATATTGGTAATTCTACTTTAGGAGTTGATTCATGTTGGTGAACTGTTGAGCTGAGCTGCCGATTAAGTGTTCTTTTTGCCTCTTCGTACTTAATCTCGTGGTCTGTAAACTCTTTTTCGTAATTTGTGTCTGTACCAGCTAGTATATTATCGATTTGCCAATGACAATCGTCTATTACTTTCCATTTATGTTGTAGCATATTAAGTTTGTCTTCCACTTCCCACTTTTCCGATATACCACCTTCATGTATGGTGTGAATAACCCTTGTAAAAGCTCTAAAGTTCGTTTTTTGTTTTGACAGTAGTTCATCTGCCTTAGACAGGACCGCTTTTTCTGAAGTGGACGGGCCTGGTGTTCCCGACAAAAGATTTTTTATATCTTCGTAGCGCAGCCTGACCTTGTCATATATGTTGAGTGCGAAATATTCATCATCCTTGTCCTCCTGCATATTCATTAAATTTGTATTGTTTTGTTCATACTCTCCCCATAAATTTGTCAACGCCTCTAACCGTTTTGTAATGTAGTCGGCTGTCTTCCGGGACATGGCATCCTTTTTATAGTTTGTGCCTATCTTTTGGATGCTGGCGGAAATCTCACGCTGACGGGTTAGAAGCGCTTCCATTGTTGTGCAAATACAAAGATCAATTCAATTAAATAATGGAAAGATCTTACTTGTATTCTGATGTTATGCTTTCCTGACGTCACTGTCTAGCTCGTCCGGAAATTGTTGCTGTAGGATGCTGGAGCTGATATAATTAACCTAATGTATGGCATGCCCGTACACCGACTTTCAAAAAAGGAAGATTTTATTCAACTTAAAATAATAATATCACTAGTAATATTACCAAAGCTAAGCGCTTATTATTAATTACTACTTTTAATAATTCAATTATTATTAGTTACAAGTGATTTTGACATCATCACTCTCAACAAGTTACGAATACATTTTCTAAGTTAGGGTTCTCTTCTATTTTTCTACAAACATATCTAGCTTGACTTAGAGATCGCTATCAATCTTTCAGACAGCGATTGACAGTTCTGTAAGTGTGTAACACATTGGAACAAACTAACGTGAACGAAATAATAAAACGTCTGCGTTGCAACGCGTCAAAATGTTCCTACAAAGTGCTTTATGAAAAGTGGAACTAACTTTGTGCACTGCACTGCAACTGCCAGTGCACTTCTAATTAGCGCTGTTCGTGCTTTGAACCAGCTTGGCGGAACATTCCAGACTCTTTGTTGTAAAAACAATAATAAAAAATGCCATTTACGTCGTACTTTCAATTTGAGTCGTGCTGTGAAGCATTTCATTACGGATTCTCTTTATCAAAGGCAACATTTTCATAATACGTATACTGGAAGGATAAAAATATAATAGGACGGGGTTTTTTTAAATATGTCTTTGAAGCAGTGATAGTTGAGTGGTTATAGCTATATGGACTTCGGTGCCGCAGATCCATAGTTCGAATCACACCGCCCCGGCTTGAGCTTTACGGCATGGTGGAAGCACATTTTTGCTAATGCTCGCCTGTAGCTACCAGCCTCAAGTAGGAAATCTGTCACCAAGCATCTAGCAATATATTTCGGCAGCAGTCCTTGAGAGCCAGTAAAATTACAGGCACATGAGACTTAACAACTGTATGTCTCAGGATGACGGGCGCAGTGCAGTTCGTCGATTCGTTCGGACGAAATCTGTCTGTCAGATGAATCGGAAATAGAACTTTATTATATTGTACTATAAACACAAAATTAGCTTACAACAGTCGTATATAGTAACATAAAAAATCCATAGGTAGGAAGATTGTTTCGAAAGAAACAGTTATACTGACATTAGGTACAAAATAGCCAATATATCCACAGATGCCACTCAAGCCAACAGGCAAAATAATGGAAACCTAGCAAGATTTATTCCTATTTGATTTCCACCCTCACTGGTCCAAACCAAAATGTTCTTAACCAAATTCGAACGGAACTTGAGAGTAAAAAGTTACACACGGGAATAATGCGAGGACTAAAGTAAAATAGAGAATACCTAACTTCGTTAGAGGCTCATCAGTCCGCTACGGTCACGTATCTCGGTGTCGACAGAACTCACCGAGGGGAAAAATCCTGTCAGGAACTGATTAAGTTAACGCCTCTCGCCGACTCGCTCGCGGCAATGGACGTCCCCTGGCGTCTGAAACGCAATACCGCCGCGCCGCTTTAGTTCACCCATTTGCGCGGAATCTGGTTACGAAGCTGCTGTACTTGGTAAATCATAAATGAGTACACACTGTTCTGTTCGTCCAAATAAAGAGTATACCTATTGTAATGATATTTCAAATTGAAAGATAGATAGTATTTTTATGTACCTACCAAGGTAATTTATAATGTTTTAACTCATAAAGTTGCAAATGAACGTATAATAATATTCATAACTCTCGATAGTTTTTGATTGTAGATGTCTTTACACTTTTGTTTGTATGTTACCCACCTTTGAAAGTAATTTGGATAAAGTTCGGCATATAGACTTTGGTATTTTTATTTTTGGAAGGATATAAAAAACAGTTATTTAAAACTGGAGTCTCATTATGTTAGTTTCAGTATATCAAAGTTTCTCTATCATGCTTGTGATAAAAAAAGTAGCTTGGGCAAGAAGTTTCATAGGGGTTGCAATACGATCCTATTATACTTAGGAGAAGTCGAAATAAAAAATGCTTAATAATTAATCGTGAAAAATATCTTTCACCCAAATCACACATAAAATAATAGTTATATGGAGTCCCTATAGAAATGAGACAGCTCATCGCAACCTTCAGTTTCTGCTAAGTGAAAGTCCAAGTTTCTACTGAATATAACTATCACTCCAGGGAACAAACTTTTGCCAGCGAAATTAGTTACAACTAAATCTGACACAAAGTCACAAACCATTAAGCACTGAAAGCTAAACTTTCGTATCTGAGCCAAGGCAATTAGAAATTCAACTGAACTTTATTAGCACAAAGTAAATGGAATAGAGTCCTATAGTAACTTAATATTTTATGATAGATCATTATTTAGACTAACAGTCGTAAAAATTCCTTAGTGTGTTAGCGAGCCAAATTAATTTAGATCTGTTTGTAATGAATTATTGACAATCATGTAATTATATTAACAAGTATTTTTACTCATTGAACACTCAGTAGTATTTTAAGCCCTTTCGCGTTTATCAGAAGCAAAAAAGAGCCATTAATTGATTTAAGTTCCTCATCTAGGTAAGTGTCACATCAGTCGCAGAGCTTGGTTGTATATGCATGTTCAATGTAGGTAAATGATTTTTCATCACTCATGCTCGGTAAATGTGTTAGATTGCGTGAGGTAAATTTGATTGCGTAGCCCGTAGGAGATACCAAATCACCCTAGGTAGTAAATTTGAATTCCAAAGTTGGTTCCTTGAAATATGACTGACTTTGGCAAGTGAGTGCATGATTTTATTTGAATACAAAAATACACATACCAAAAGTTGCTTGCGAATTTTAATGAACATAAAAATTTAAATTACCTTACTACCAGGTGATAGGTATGCGATGTTATTGAACTAGAAGCTCCCTATGAACTGAATAATGTAGGGTACTCCTTTGTGGAGTATATCAATTGTACTTACTCAAAAATTGATTTTCATCTATGCTTGCAATTAGATTGTATAATATTGGTTTAGTGACTTTTAACCGGTCCGGACGGAAGTTTGAAAGTATTATATTAACATATGGGAATAGAAAATGGTCAGTAATTTGCATGAATATAAAACAGGATGTACGTACTATTGTTATCACTAACACATAGTGTAAAACACCACTTAACACATAGTATAAAACAAAGTCACTTCCCGCTCTGTCTGTCCTTATGTATGCAATTTTTCAACGTTAAGATTTCAACTTTAACTCTTCGAAAACTACACATCGGATTTTGGTGCGGTTTATTTAATAGATAGAGTGATTTGAGAGAAAGGTATAATACATGAATAATATATTAGAGAAACACTGATAATTTTAGAGGTTTCTAATGTGATGTCGTTAATATATACATTTTTTCTGCGCTTATATTGCAAATGTTGGCTGAACCCTACGAGATAAATCAAAATAATGTATTGTAAACCTTAAAAAGGTCTAAAAAAAGTCTACTTCCTAGAGATAATCCATTTTTTAACCTTACTTTTTACAAGAAATAATGGCTAATTTACGAAGCGGTTTTAAGCAATACAGCATTAATACTTATCCAATGTGCATTTAATATACATCAATATAGCCACTTACGGTATGTAATTTATATAAATATTTTCGAAGATATTACAGATTATTTATGTCAGTATTGCATCCGTACGAAGTCGGGGCGGGTCAATAGTTTCTAGTAAAAAGAGGACATTCCATACTTTAAATCAAATGCAATCGTCCAAAGTAGACCTACTTTCAGTTTAGTTTTTACCACAAAGCGCGTTTCCATCTTCTGAGTTTTCAAAAAAGCTCCTAGGATGGAAATAATCTCTTTGCTGCCAATTAAAAATTATCTTAATATTAAAGTTTTTGCTTAATTTTTTAGTTAATATTTTAAAATAAAATTGATGAATACAAGCGAAGATGATTTGGATATGACACTAGAATTAGTGAAACTAACGAGCAGAGGCAGAAGCAGTATAGAAAATCTATTAAGAACCTTCAATTTCGAAAGAAAGATATCTGAAAACATATGATGGTTTTATCAAGGAGCGGTCAGACGTGGCAGATTGAAAAAAGAAGTTAACTTGTGAATTATTTTATGAAATCACAATATTTTTTCTTTGAATTTATGATGAATAGTTTGGTGTTCAACTCGAGCCAATCGATTGAACCCTCGAACTAAAACCGGCTTATTATAAAAGAAACCTGATTAACCCTGGTTTAGACCAAAACTACGAAGTCTAAGCATTTTTATTTTTTATTTTATTGTTGATAGGTGAGCCTTTGACCACAATCTCACCTGATGGTAAGTGATGATGTGGTCGAAGGTGTTAACAGGCTTAACCTAGAAATACTGGCTCTCAAGGACAGCTGCCGGAACACACCGTTAGGTGCTTGGCGACAGATTTTCTACTTGAGGGTGGTCGCTAGCCAGGCGGGTATTCGCAAAAATGCTCTTCCACCATGCGGTGAAGCTCAAGCCCGCGGCGGGATTCGAACCATGGACCTGCTGCGCGGCAGTCCATAGCCAAAGCCAAGGTACCTGACCTTATTACAAAAGCGATTGTTACGATTAAAAGCTAAGCGATAGATAAAACATGTTTTTCAATCATTCAATAATATACCATTCGCTGCCAACATTCCGTTGGCACGTTACCTTGATATTTATACAATATTTTTACAAGTTTTCTTGTAACAAAATTGAATGTTTCACTATCAAAACAAATAACATAATTATATTTTTAAATGCTATGAAAACAGCAGAAAACAAATCCTTTTTATCTCTTAATGTTTATCACAACTATCTTCTTATAAAATAAACTTTCTCAGATCATAATGTTCTCCGAGTAACGGAACGTCATTTCTGGTGGGAAACTGCGCCAATAGGTGCCGTTATGCTTTTTCGGCAAGGAGGTTTTGTATTTAAATACTTTTACACATTACCTACATAAATGAATGACTGACTTGAATGACTTGCGAGCACTTATAGACGATTTTCGTTTTATTATCGTTGAACATTTTTATCCAAATGTGAACTTTTTGTTTGTAATACTTGTCCGGATAAAGTATCGATTATTGAAAAAATCAATTTATTTGCGCCTAATATAAAATTAGTACAAAAATGTCCTCTCAATTTTTTTGGGTTCACCGATTCTTGACGAATCTTTATCACCATTTGTCGAAGCACAAATACAAAAGTTGAAAAATGCTTCTAGTAGATTTTTCACACATAACACGCATATGGCTTTTACAATTAGGTAGTAGATTTTGCCATTTTGTTCCTAAATTTACATACCGTTTGAGATGTTGTCAGGTGTGGAAACAGGAAGCTTTTTTTAAGCTTAAACAACTTAGTAAAAGGTACGTTGGTGTTGGTTTTAAATGTTGATAGGGCTTGGGCGCAAGCTTTCCACCCTTCTTGTGAGGTTGGGCGGCCTGCGCTCGGCACGCAGACAGTCTGGAGTGTCGCGACTGTGCCGTAGAGACGAGCGAATAGTTTGTTGTTTTTCCCGCGATTTTACACCAAAAATAAGTTCAAGTAGATACTTACATATTAAAAATGTCGAGTAAGATATATTGTGCTGTTTTTGGTTACATGAATTCGTTAAAAACGGATCCCGAGATAACTTTTTTAGATTACTTGGAAAATGAAAGATAATACTATAAAATAATTTTACTTAATATTTATTTATATTTTACTTAATAAAATTATTTTACTTACTAGTAAGTACAATTATTTTATGGTCTACATATGGTTGACGGTACCTAATGTGTGTCTTTTTAATGGACAAGTATTTCCTTTTATCCCCCGATTTTTTTTTCAATATGAAATTTCTAATTTAATTATAAAAAATACTCAATTAAAGAGGCACCTGTGACAAGACTTACACCACGATTAATTAGGTTGCAGTCAAGACTAATTTTAGTACCAGACTTAAGCTAAGAGATAAACAAATTTTATCGATAAGAATTTTCATTAAACAATGGTTTAGAGTCGAGACTACCGTTAGTCCACGTTTTGTAATATGGTTGTAATCGTTTAAATATATCGGGTGCAATTGTTTACTTACCTACCAGCTATGGTAACAATATATTATCAGTGATAACTTAGCGTGCGGCTTTATCCGGCTTCACGAGTAAAACAGTTCGCATTCGCGAAGAAAACCTTAGAACAAAAGTCGTAAGTTTAAAATACTGAAAAGGATTTTATCATCAACCATACAATAATAATTATTGTGTAGCCAATGAACATATCAACTTTATATATTCATTGGCTACACAATAATTATTATTAAGTAATCATCGGCTGAGCAACTTGCAGATTTTCCAAATATCAATACAGGAAGTGGCGTATTCAATAAAAAGCCATAACCATAACGATTTATCAAATATTTTCAAGTTTACCGAGCTCACAAACCCATTTACTTACCTCGAAAATAAAACACAAACGCCATCAGAAATGGAGCAAAAATTACTCCTTATTTCAACAGAAATCTTGTTCCATCAGCCAATTGCAATAAATGAGCGAGTCTGATTGGAATCCGATGGGATGAGATTTTTTGCCCGTTGCCCGGGAACGTCAATCCAAGATACCGCTGGGGCAATTTCCCGGCTTCATTTATCACAAAACATTATTGTGTTAGATGTATTGGTCGGCTTGGACGATTCATTTTATTATAGTTTGGTATAACCATTAGACGTATTTGATTGAGTGAAGTTGTTTTGTTTTATTATGTCAGGTACTTTTGGCATGTGGTGTGCCGGAACAGAATAACTTACAGCCTCCTACTAATAGAAAAAGACTTAATTGCAATAGTTTTCCATAGTTTTATACATATTTTCTCGCATTAGACGCACAGACGTGGCTATTGACTAAATTAATAATATTCAACAAAATAAATATTAAACATAAGTAAATTAATTCCAAGAATCTAAACCTCGGATTTGCATATTTCTTCCTAGTGCCAGGTTTATTAATCTAAATTTGGCCTAATATCGGGATAATGTTCGAAGTAAAATTAACCACAGGTTATTCCACGTTTATAAATAAGGCAGCTCAAGTTTACCTTTGGTATATATACTGGCGTGATAATATTTAATGTTATCAACCACAGTTAAAATTCTCAGGTATTGTTTCAGCGTTATCAATCTGCTGAAACAATACCTGAGAATTTTAATAATGGCACAATGTTTTTTCTAATTTCAGGTATTTTTTGTTTGTATTTATTGATTACCTTTATATATAACAAGCTGTGCCCCGCAGTTACACCCGCGTGGTGATGCATGATGATGATGATAATGAAAAAACGTATTCTATCTCTTATTCCAACGTTTCATCTACCTCCATACCAAATTTCATGAAACTTGGTCCCGCTGTTTCAGCGTAAAGAAGTAACAAACATACAAACACACTGAAAAACGTCCGCCTTTGTAATATTAGTTTCATAAGGATCAATTAGTTACTACCAAATATGCATTATACATATATTATCAATTTTATTTATGATTCACGATTTTGGTGATAATGGCTTACACCTAACACATAGATATTTGCTGTCGCGGGCTTTTATGTAAGACTATTTTCCATTATGTACATGTAACTCTAAAAGTTTTTGCAGCGCATGCCAGTATAATAGGTCGCATATGGCAGTTTTTTTCCTATTTACTTGATTGACACATATATGTAATATGTTTATAAATTATAGCCCATGTGTTATTCTCATGTAACTATATTATTGTAAAGTTTCAACGGTTACAATCCATCAGTAGTTTTTACGTGAAAGGGTAACAAACATCCATACATACAAACTTTAGCGTTTACAATACTAGTAAGGATATATACTTACCTATACCTACTATATTATGGCTGTGAAGTCATATTCAAAGACACAACGAGACTAATTTTTTTTTGGGTTGAAAATAGTTATTTGTTATACAAGAGTGCAAAGTTGCTTTTTAACCGCGTGTTCAATTTTGATGACCGAGCAAGCGAAGGACACTAAAATTGAATCACGAGCGCAGCGAGTGATTCAAAATTAGAATCCTGAGCGTTAGCGAGGGAATCAAAAGAGCACGAGGTGAAAAATGTTTGCACTCGAGTGCAACACGTAACTTTTCATCCCACCTCAGCGAGGAAATGACTGACTGCAAAAAAAAACACCAAGAAGGTACCGAGTCTGAGTTTTTAACAAATTAAAAAAAAGTTGTATGTTATATTCGGCACCATAGAGGTAGCAGTAAATAGGTTTAATGTTTTTTTAATTCACAAACTTAGTGCACACGATGTTCTAAATTCAATTTACTTTATCCTCTAGAGAATAAAAACGGCTTTTCCACTCAGATATTGAAGATTAAAAATACTCTTTCCGATGAAAAGAGTATTTTTAATCTTCAGAATCACTCAGATATTGAAGATTAAAAATACTCTTTCCGATGAAAAGAGTATTTTTAATCTTCAATATCTGAGTGAAAAAGCCGTTTTTATTCTCTAGAGGATAAAGTAAATTGAACTTAGAACATCGTGTGCACTAAGTTTGTGAATTAAAAAAACATTAAACCTATTTACTGCTACCTCTATGGTGCCGAATATAACATACAACTTTTTTTTAATTTGTTAAAAACTCAGACTCGGTACCTTCTTGGTGTTTTTTTTTGCAGTCAGTCATTTCCTCGCTGAGGTGGGATGAAAAGTTACGTGTTGCACTCGAGTGCAAAGATTTTTCACCTCGTGCTCTTTTGATTCCCTCGCTAACGCTCAGGATTCTAATTTTAGTATCCTTCGCTTGCTCGGTTATCAAAATTGAACACGCGGTTAAAAAGCAACTTTGCACTCTTGTATAACAAATAACTATTCCGAGACGGTGGGATGAAAAATATGATGTACTTACTCCTTTCATTTACAGCATCACCTCCATAATATCAAGTAGATCAAGACATATTATATCTAAGGATTCCAAACATAAAGGAGTCACTTCCTTAAGAACGTGCATTCGATTCACGGCTAAAAGTTCGTATATCTGCGTTTTTTCAGAGTCAATATCGTGACAGTGCAAGCAGTAAATTCTATGAAAAATACTATTTTGAAAAGGTCTAATTCTATATTAGAGCACATCAGTGAAAAAAATAATAATTTGTAAACAGTTTTTCTAACCGAAAGCAATTTATGCAAGCTGTTTTCCGGAAATCTGTCGCAGAGCTGTTTTTCAGGTCGAATAATACTATTTTAACGTGACATAGTATTTTATATGATACCTTTATTATGAAGAGTATGAAGCCTCAAAGTGCACTACAGAGCTATATTACAAATATATTATTTATTATGTGTCAAAAATAAAATACTGTCGTGGCATAAAAACGAGTTAATCGGTCCACTTTAACAATTTTTTTTACCTAGTTCCCGAAAGTATTTGTAATTGGCAGTCTAATTTCATAGAACAACAGATATTGCTTAATATTTCAATATTTTTTCCTGCACGTTTTAGGGACATTGTAATTTAAGCTGATTTTTTCAAATAAACCTATAAAATCTTGCGCGCATCCATTGTTCGATTAGTACGCGCCGGGCCTTCCCAGCGAGAGGACGCGTCGCTTGCTCGCTTCCCCTCCCCCGCATCCCGCGCGTACCGTTTTGTGTCTGCAGGCGATACGGTTCAATGACCTGAGCCGCAAGCGTGTCTTGCTCAAATTGATACTTGGTAAGTAATATTGTATGAATATTGGTGATGAATTTGTTTTGTGTGAATAGCTGAGGTAGTAATGAATAGATTCAGGCGTTACTTTGCGGAAATCCATATTTAATAATAACAAATACTTTTAAAAGTATCTTCAAAAAACATTAAATAATATTTAATTAAAACAGTTAAAAAAGCATAAAATTATATATCTGTCGGAATTGTCACTAGACATATAATTTTATGCTTTTTTAAGTGTTTTATTAAAATATTATTTAATGTTTTTTTTTAAATACTTTTAAAAGTATTTGTAATTATTAAGCTGAGGTAGTTTTGATAAAGGTTAATTTCTTATGTATATTATTAATCCATTTTATGATTATTACGTGATGGTGTTACTTACTGTCTTAATTTATTTTCTTTCAGATATAAACGCAAAATGTTCTAATCTAGTAAGAACAATAAATCTTTGGCTTGCGCTAGGAAAGCAAAAAGGTTAGTTATGTAGAGTGTGCCAGCTTATCAGTTATATGATGATATCATGATATGTTATGATGGTAAGGGTCTAGTATCTGCCATGCGAAAAGGGAGGGGGGTGGTTGTCCCCCTCCCCCATGATACCCTTCCCGAAACAGGGTAATGAGTCATTGCAAAGACAATCAAAAACGAAGAACAAAAAGATATAACTTTTGAGGTTAAGTATGAAAATTTTTGATGACAAGTTAAATGCTCTAAAATTCTTCTGGCGCATCGCCGGCCGCTGCCGTGTTACGCTCGCTGAGCGCGCGCATTGTGGTCAAAAGGCACCTAACACTCCTCCTCGCTTCACTCGTCGTCGTACCTAAATACTTTGCACTAGACTAGTGTGGTTTGGATGGATATTATGTTTAATATTATTTCACAATATTTAATTATTTTGACAGATTTTCAGTTATCTTAGCGCGTCATTTATTTGGATATTTACTTATATTTACCAGAAGATATGCCCATTTTTTTAGACTAAAAAAAAGTCATTGTTTGACGGAAGTCAATCAGCCAGAAGCTAAACAATCAAGTTATTCTAATGATGCACCAAAATGTAATGATTCAAATGAAGTAAAGTTAAATGAGCCCAATGATGGTAGTGTTAGTACATATTATATTAAAAATATTTCTTAGTGATATAATGAAACAGAATGGATTTTAAAATTAAACTTGTATTCGTTATGATTCTAGGAAATGTTTTTGTCGCTTACAGAAGGTCTGGAAGAGATACAGGAAAAAACTCAAATGCAAAGTGCGACAGAGGAATATCCAAACTCTGATAATAATTAGAATGTCTGAATTTACCTGAATGAAATAAAAAACATGAAACATAAATTAATACAGATCGGAAGTATGAGTAGCATTTTTATTAGTAATATCCAATCAAAACCAAAAAAGCCCAACTTTGTAAGCACTCTGGAGTTAAAAGTATTAAGGTTACCAATATGTATGTGTGATTTCAATTATTTTTTTCAGAGTGTAGAATCAAATGCATCAACCAGCTCACCATTCCGGATTGTAGGCCGAAGGATTGTTGATTTTAATCACTTTTTTGATAGATTGAAAGCCTTATCAGATCACAACCCAGGCTTAGGGTGTACATTAAGTAATATACAAATTATAAAAGAGAAGCTTATTGGTCTAGAGTCAGTCATCTACTTCCAATGTAATATGTGCAACGAAAAATTTGAAATTAATTCATGTGACAATTTACCGGTTGATATAAGTTTAACTCATGCTGCTTTGACTGGTGCAATGTTAATTGGCTGTGGACAGACTAACTTAAATGAGTTGTTTATTGCAATGGACCTACCAAATTTAAACCCTAAAACCTACAAGAAGTGCCACAGTGACGTCTCCAACTGGTGGGCAGCTGCTGCGGAAACTAGTATGAGCGAGGCGGCTGAACTAGCAAATGAAAACGGAGATATTATAGATGGGATTCCTGCGATCACAGTTGTGGCAGACGCGTGACGGTCTAAAAGATCATATAGAACTAATTATGCCGCCGCATCAGGTGCTGCTGCGATTATTGGGCTAAAAACAGGTAAAGTTTTATATATGATGGTAAAAAATAAGTACTGCATAATGTGCGCCAGATCCGTAAAGTAGTTTTTAAAGGCTGTATATAAACCGTTATCTCAATTAGCACGCCATGTGAGAACAGCAAAAGATGTTATTCCATATCAAACACCTGGTGTCTACAAGATTGACTGCAGCTGTGGTAGCTCATATATAGGACAGACTAAACGCACTATTGCAGAAAGGGTCAAAGAACATATCGTAGCTGTGAAGAATCGGGACACGCATAAATCTGCAATAGCTGAGCACTTAGTGGAGTCAGGACCTAACCACTGGATCGAGCTACATGATCGAAAAATTCTCTCCACTGGACGGCATTATTACTCTAGAATTGTACGTGAAGCGGTAGAAATTAAGAAGTACAAAAATTTCAATCGGGAAGATAGATTTAAATTGTCTACATCGTGGAATCCTGTAATAAGAAAGTGCTCGAGTCGTAATTTGCCGTCGCGTGCAAGTTCCGATACTGTTAGTGTAGTGTGTCGAGGTGACAGTAATAAAGACACTAACGAAAACCAAGCGGGGGTAGATTTAAAACGCTCCCGCTGTTCCTCAAGACGATGACACCCGCTTATTCAGTCTACTCGTGACCACGGTCAATGCAACTTGATTGAAACGTCGAGGTTAGTCAAAATATTATTTTGATGTTAATTCGTGCGTGGATAGACCCGTCAGTAATTTAGAAACATGAGCTCCACATTAGGTGATAACACCAATAATTTATAATTCAATTGTTTTTATTTCTAATTTTATAAAAAAAAGTAATTATGTACATACGATTTATTTCAGCTAAAGAAACATTTGCTTGTTTGCGGTGTGGACAGGACCAGAATACCGTCTGAAATCAACCCGAATCACAAGAGACGACGTATTCTGGTCAACAAAAATGGAGCCGAGATTATTGAGTTTTTATGAAACTTGTCTTTTGCCAGAGCTCATTGACCCCAGGAAAAGTCACTCCATGTCAATAAGAGACTCCAGTTTTTAATGTTTTTGCTAAAACTTTGTGTTTTATTACATATACCTGATACGCCCCGCGAGTTAACACGCGCCTTAAAAACTTAAAAGTAATAATAATAATTATATGTTATTCTAGAATATAAGCAATAACAGCACTAACTTTTTACCAGTTATTACATTAATCGCCATCAAAGTTTTCTACGGTAAGATTCTGTTTCTTACTATGGAATTTGTTTAGAGTTCACGCGGCCTGAACTACGCGTTAACTTGGTCAGCTATGGCTCGTAAACTAGTAGTCTAGATCGTCATTATAATCTTGTTTGTAATTTCGTACATTTAGGTACAAATAGGACCTTGAGTTTTAAAAATTTTGGGCTTCGTGAGTTAGAAGGGACATGCAACTCAAAAAAAAAAAAGTTAGCTTATTGCTGAATATTTCGTAAACGCAAACCAAACAAGAAACTTCATTTTATACCCCAATTGATGGGGTATCTTTTTAGGTATGAGAGCAACTCGTAATATTTTTACCTACATGTGCCAAATTTCAATCTTCTAGTGCTAATAATGTCTCAATAAAATGGCTGTAACATACAGACAGACGGCGAAACGCACATGGCAAAACTAAACTAAGGTTTCCTTATTTATGATAAAAAATGTGTCAAAACAACGTAAGTTTTCATGATAAAGTTTCCTTGTTTTACTACGGAAACCTAAATAAAACTTCCTTATTGTTTGGTGCAGCCCGCACTTGACCGTTATTTAAAAAAATATCCTTAATATCATCTCACACTTTAAGCTTTAGCGATTGAAGGGATAGACAGACATACGAAAACAAAATGATTTGGCTTCTATAGATAAAATATAACGCAACCATTAATTTAAAATATATTCAATGTACCTACAGATTTGGCCTGTAAACAGTTTTATTATAGTAAATAATTATATTCACAACATGAAACCGATTCAAAATTCAAGTAAATAAATAAAAGTATCAATTTTTTTCGCATCATAGCGCTCTTGCACACATAGATACTATCGTAGTGTGCGTCAGAGCTGAGCCGTTCGCCGCGTAATATAGATCGCGCAGAATTTGACTTGCGGTAAAACGAACGCACGTTCTTAAAATAAAGAGCTCCAATAGCCGGCTTCCGATATTCCGAGTCAGATATGAGCATTACCTAGAGCAATGCAATTGTGAAATATGAAGGAGCCAATATTTTTATTGTAGAAACAGTTTATATGTCAAACTTTTGACGACATTTTCGAACATATCACATACCTGAGCCTACTCGTAAGTATATCTTAAGTCAAAATATTTAGAACGAGCCCAAACACGATGAAGATAAAAATAATTAGTTGTGTACTTAAGCAGTTTGTATCTTGTAGTACCTTCAGTTTCATCGTCACTACGGCGGTACCCAGATGATAGTTACCATCAGTCGTCGTCGAAAATATAAATATATATATATATATATATATATACATATTTTGCCCTATAGGTTGGCCTTTGACCACTATCTCACCTGATGATAAGGGATGATGTAATCGAAGATGTTGTTCAGGCTAACCTAGCATTATGGAAAAATGGCAGTATTTAATAAATACTGCCATTTTTCGTGAGGTTATTAACTTCTTAGGTTACAAAACTTCGAACAAGATATAGTATTTTGTTCGTTCTACTAATGTATTGTAGGAAACATTTACAGAAACATAGTCTAAGTATGCATGGTATACACCACCATGCATACTTAGACTATGGAGCTTAAAAACGCCATCTATACGAGTAGATTTTTAGCAAAGTAACCCACTATGCTGAATATTTGTACCAGGCAATAATAAGCCCATAGGATTACGTTATACTAATACCAAGGACTTGATCTGGACAGCAGATGCTTATTATTATATTATAAGTGTCCCGCTTTCTAGTACTGAACTATTCATATATAAATGAATAGATAACCGGCCCCAATTTGTGCGATATGTGTGATAAAAGATAAAATGTTATATTTGCGCAGCGTCATGTCATTATACATAGCATGTGATTGCCGAAGTGTATGTAACTACTCGTATTCAGTGCCGTGTTAATCCTTGGATTGCGTATCCATTTGATACGATTTTTTTATAGAATGGCATGATGTTTTGAATTTTGAAGCAATGATGGCTCAGTGCCATAGTGTGGACTGCCGCGCAGGAGGTCCATGGTTCAAATTCCGCCGCGAGCTTGAGCTTCACCGCTTGGTGGTACGGCATTTTGCGATTGTCCGCCTGGCTAGCAACCACCCTCAAGTAGAAAACTATTGCCAAGCACCTAACGGTGTGTTTCGGCAGCTGTCCTTGAGAGCCAGTAACTTTAAGGTTGAGCCTTTAACACCTTCGATCACATCATTTCTTATCATCAGGTGAGATTGTTATCAAAGGCTTACCTATCAGCAATAAATAAATAAAAATATACGCCTAAAAATTGCCAGTACCTAAAATGAAACTGATTATATGATTGAATACTGATTGATTACTCTAATCAAGTTAGTTTTGACGTGACGAACACGGAACGACCGTGTTCGCCATACGATCTTTCATGGTGCATAAATAATTCTCGCTCCACGTCATGGTAAATAGTAAGAAGAAAAATTATCTATGAGGCTTGCCTATATTAAATAATATGGTTAAAGATTTAAACACCTTTGCAATGAGTTATATGTAAGTACCAATCACTATTATAGGTACATGCACGTTGGTGAAAGTTGCAAAGGTATTGGAACACCACCACTATTTACGATCTTCCGTGCTTTATGGTGTATCTATGGCAAACTCCAACGAGTATCTACATCCAATTAGTTCAACGTAGCTAGCACTAGTGGAACATTGTATTTTTTCATAAATCTTTTTAGCTAGGTCACTTTTTATGAGAAATCGAATATGCGATGTATTGATAAATAAATATGCTTAGAAATACCAGGGTAGCATAGACAGTAAAGAGTTCTTACCCCTGGCACCAATCAGTATGTGCATCACACCCTCTATTACTCGTATCTCATCTATAGGTTTTTTCATATGATCAGACCCGTCCGCGCTGATCATCAAATATAGAACAATCATCACAATGTGTGAATCAAAGTGGTATATAAATACGTTACTTGAGCGTATGGTCTTTGGTTTATTGGTCAGCCGCTTGCCTGAATCCATCATTCTTGAAAAAATCTTGTTGGTGATATACATCCTCTACCCTGCTCTTTACCATTTGGTTAACCAGGAATTCGAAATCGCAAGTAGACCTGTTACTTATGCACCCAATATGCAGCAACACTAATTAAATACAATTCAAATAAAATATTCACCAAAAAAGAAACCTATAGAAATGCTTAATACCTAGGTATACTTGCAAATGGAACGCAACGAGAACGTTGTTTTTAGTATTCATTCAGCCACTCTGGAACGCAATAAATTATCAAATAAAAATAAATGATATGTATAATAATGAATTGACGATAAGATATAGGCGGACGGTCTATTTGAGGCTTCAGAATTCTAAAACAAAACTGTTTTAAACTGCCTAGCGCAACAAGCCCTATCACGGTCCCTATTTGCTATATTGTAAGTGCCTACCTGCAGACTCAATCACTAGATCAGTCCGATGCCATGGTAGCATATTATTTTATTCTCGTCAATAGCCATCAAGTACACGCAATTGCACAGATTCAGTATAAGAAGTTGGATATTCCAGTACTACGAGTATATAATAATATTGAGAACCTGACAAACCGAGATTATACAAAGTCGCGCGGCGGAGACGAAGCGGGCGGCGCGGCAACGACGCGGCGCGGCGCGGCTTATCGGTACGTGACGTCACATTACTAAAACCAAACTGGTCACTAAATTCGTATGAGTCAGCGTGGACTCGTTAGCTCAGCGGTAAGAGCGCCCATTTATGTTTAATAGTGGTGGTCGGAGGTTCAAATCCTTCACGAGTTGATTGTTTTTGATAAGTTTTTTTTTGCTTCTTTTTATTGGAATCTATGTCAATATGAATTAATAATTTGGTACTGTTTGTAAAATAATCCCATTAGACGACGGTCGCACAAAAATAAAATTGTATTTTGCTATTGCAGCGCGAACATTTTATTGTTTTAACTAAGATAGTTTAACGGTATAACGGTATACTATGGTTGTAAAGAGGTTTTAGGCCAGTAGTCGGAAATTCTGAAAGTGATACCTTTAAAATTTAGCTCAATTAATAGTTAAGGCTCATATTATAACGGCAAGAAATGCAACTTCTTGTGTTCTTGCCCAATATATGCTTAAGAAATTTTAGTAACAAAGTAATAAGTTTGTTTAATTTGTACTTACAATGTTCAAATCTCGACCGGAAAAGATATAACCAATACTTATTCCTTTATTAACATTAATTAATACCTATAACAATAAAAAAAAATACTTCATTCATATTGTACCTCCTACATAGGTATCACTTCCCATCGCACGGAACAGCGAATACTTTTGTATTGAGATGCATACAAAAATGCACTGACCCGTACGATATGATAGATAAAATCATCTTCCTTTACACCTTAATAATTTTTACCATCATCAGCGTAGGGTGCTGATGATGGTGTGTGTCCTGTGTGAAGTGGTAGTTAATGCATATTATGCTGCTACTTCTTATACTGCTTTCAGTATCATACAAGTCCGAAAAGTTGAATCATTTATGACTGAGCCGTAGGCGAGGGCTATAATAGATCAAGCCGAGATTGGAATAAGTAGCGCGAGTGTCGTACGAATATTTGCAATGCATACTTGTGTGAAAAAACAAGTACAAATTATTTAAGTAGAAAATCATTAAGCACCAACGCTGTGTTCCGGCAGCTGTCCTTAGGAGCCAGTAATTCTAGGTTAGCTTGAACAACATCTTCGAACACATCATCACTTATACCTTTGAGATAGTGGTCAAAGGCCAGCCTATAAGATATAAATACAAAATAATGTTACACTACGTATTTAGAATACAAAGATGTGATCAGGATTTATAAATAAAAGCAGAAAAAAGGCGTGACTGGTAACATCTACTCCCTGTATTTCAATTTGTTTAGAGCCTAAACGCACTGCAGAGACTGTCTGCATCGGTTGAATGATATATACATAGTACCATAGTACATAATATCTACTTGTTCTGGAGAATTTATTGTCTACAAGAGATTTTATTAATAACTAAGAGTGAGATTAATTATCATTAGGCATCTCACTGGACTACATAAGGGGCAGGACAATGAACATTAAGTATCTACAAAAGTAAATATCAATATTTCTCTATGAAAGTCAGTTGTAACGTTGTGATATTCGTTGAAGAACGTTAATAGTTTATTCATCGACACTAATTACCTGCGAGTTTCTGAGACGACTCCCTTACTTTTACTTTTATAAAAACGTTCAATGCTCCGCCTGATCAAATAATATCTTAACGATGTTAATAAAATATAGAAAACCAAAAACACTGGGGAAATCATTTTATTTGACAACCTCGAATGCGAAAAAGTACTCACTAAGTTTATTCTATCCTTTTGAAATATTTGCCTTTATGCTAGTTCTGCCACAGAATAAAAAGGGTTCCGTACTGTATATAACCTACTAGCTTCCCGGGCGCGACTCCGCCCGCGCGTGTGTCGGTTATCGCGCAAAAACATTAACCTCTTTTTATGCAGTTGGATAAAAACTATCCTATGTTTTTTCCCGGGTCTCAAACTATTTCCATACCAAATTTCATTCAAATCGGTCCAGTAGTTTTGGCGTGAAAGCGAAACAGACAGACAGAGTTACTTTCGCATTTATAATATTAGTACTGATCTACGTACTCGATATCGATTAAGTTAATTTAAGTATGTACTATAACATAGGTTCTTAAAACGTCAAATCTCGTGTTTATGATTAACCTCGTGGAGTTTGTCTAGTTCTTAGCCGATTAATTAAGTTAATCACCGTTCGGTGCTGTCATTGCTGAGATGGGTGACCGCTATTGACATTTACTACTGAGCGTTACACACCCTTCGATCAGTAATAATGACATATTAAATGATCGAAGTTCACGTCGATCTGGCTATTGTCTACACCCCTGTAGTAATTGCACGTTGATAGGTAGGGCATTTGACATGCACTTTGTAGTGCTCGTAGGGAAGTTTGCTTAGCCGTTCTTAACCGATCAGCTCAGTTAAAGAACGTCCATCGCGGTCATAGTTGGTTGGGAGACCACTAGTGACATTATACTATAGATCGCTTCCTTGATTCGGAGGGCGCGTTAAGCCGTCGGTCCCGGTTGTCTTTGGAGGTAGGAAATTTTGCGACCTAGCTAGCAACTAGTAGAAATATGTCGCCAAGCACCGAACGGTTTATTCCGGAGAGTCTTTAATTCTAGGTTAGCCTGAACAATAGTTTCGACCACACACACTTACCATCAGGTGAGATAGTGGTAGGTACTGAATAGATTCAGGCGTTACTTTGCGGAAATCCATATTTAATGCGACTCACTCAGTCTCGATCGTGCGCTCGGTGAGACAAGCAAGACCTCCTGAAGATGCTTCGTTTAGAAGCGAACTAGTCGAATATTTTTCCGGTTAGGCTGCGTGGCGTTTGTGACATCACGTGGGCATAGCAGGGATATTAGGCGGAATTGTCACAAGGTATACATTTTTATATTTTTTTAAGTGTTTCATTAAAATGTTATTTAATGTTTTCTTAGATACTTTTAAAAAGTATATTTGATATTATGAGACAGTGGTTTCAGTTACCTATATAAAAACCCTCAAGTAGAAAACTGTCGATAAGCAACCAACGGTGTGTTCCGGCAGCTGTCCTTGAGAGCCATTTCCCGTCATATATTACGCGACATAATGCATAACTAAATCATACGTACCCACCACGGGTTACTACGAAGAGTACTACGTTAGGACGAAGCTAGTTAATAGCATTTAAATATACCCTAAGTAATTTAAATGAAGATTCTTCTTCAAATTATCATAATTACGATTATAACTATTGTATCAATAACCGGAGAAAATAAATAATTTTAAATGACAGTTCTCTTCAATCTTAATAGATACTCAATGAATTAAAAGTTAGGTAGCTCTCTTAGATACCTTCCCAAAAAGCCTTTTCATTAATAACTTTAATTAAAGGGATGCTTTGTCAAACTCACAGTGAACACAGAATAATGTCGCAGCAATATGACTGGGATTTAATTAATTTCTGTTATCCATTAACAGGACAAGTTTAATTTTGATGGAGTAACCTTAGCAAATCCCTTCGCCTTTGTCTTATTATCAGATGTTAGTGTATAATTTATCACTTGGAATTTTAATTTCAATCTAGAGTATTTTTAACATGTTATCATGTAGAATGAGCCGGCTTGCTATAACCGAATCAAATTCTGTTTACAATTAAATATACTGCCTTAGATAATACAACGGTTTGGTTCAACTATTATAAATGTATTGCAATGAGTATATGTGGTTAAATTCCTTACACAAAAATAAGTTTAACTGCTTATTTATAAATGAATCTGAAAAAATAAACTTATTTCGTATTTCACAGGAGCCTTTATCTCTTACGTCACTGTAACAAAAGAGGCTTAGTAACTCATTTAAGAAAAGGTGACTACCAATAAAGTTATTTGCCGAGTTTAGTGGAATGATTCGGTATTGGAGTATGACTTTAATTACAACAGGGCGCTTCCATGCTTTGGAGGGTGCGTTGGGGTGTCATTACATGTTTGCATAAAAAAATTAAACAGGTTTTTCTTTTTTGTACCTTGTTTTGTATACTATTTTATCATTAATAATACGAAGAATCACCTATTACGTCTGGTTTCTTAGTTTATATTTTACTCCATAGATTTGATGTAGTAAGCAGTATTAGAACAGTGGCAATAACTATGAACTGCCACGTAATTGCATAGTAGCCACGCTTCACTAGTTGGTGGTAGGGCAATTCGCGAATGCTTGCCTGGCTAGCTACCACTCTCAATTAATTTACTTCAATTATTTTACTCCATAGATTTGATGTAGTAAGCAGTATTAGAACAGTGGCAATAACTATGAACTGCCACGTAATTGCATAGTAGCCACGCTTCACTAGTTGGTGGTAGGGCAATTCGCGAATGCTTGCCTGGCTAGCTACCACTCTCAATTAGAAAATTTGTAGCCAAGCACCTAATGGTGTATTTCGGCTGTGCTTGCGTGTTTACATTTACCCGTGAGACCACGCATAAAGGGTAAACTATTAGCTGAAAAAAGAATATAATTTAAGTGTTTCTTATGTTTTAATACATTTAACTTCATTATCACAAGAATCATCTAAGAAAATGAAATAAACTTAGTACAAGGGTAAGGCAATATAGTAACAGGGATTATTTTTTTTATATCTCCTTAGGGGAGTTCTTATTAAGCTTATTCAAAACACTGAGCTTAGATTTTCATGGTTTGACTTCCAAAACTTATTTCACACTTTTTATTGTTGCCAGTTCCGTTTATAGAAAAAAAAAATCTTTTCAGTGATTTAATCTCAAAGCAAGAGAAGGGTGACCAGGTGTTCATGGTAGAAAGAGAAAGCTATTTCATTAAGTGTAACTTAAAAACTACTCAACCAATTTTATACAAAATTTAAATTAGATTAACGGGTTAGTATACTCTTCCCATCCTAAAATATCTAATATGATTGAATAAAACGTATAAGTAAATAAACGAAACATATAGATGCTCGAGTATTAAAGTGTCATACTTAAAAAAGTATGTAATATATACATATATTATAATTTTATATATACATATTAATAAAACAATTGCGTCCACCTGTGACACATTCGACTATTTTTTGAATCTCAGATAAGAAAGTTTCTTGTCCTTACTACAAAGTCACAATATACATAGAATTTATCGCAAGAAAAGTCAGCGATGTTTTTGTCTTGGGACAGCAGTCTTACGACTGCTATATCGGGAGCCTTGAGAAGGCCTAAAGAACTCTAACCTTTGCATAGTGGTAGTACATTTTGCGCTTACTTGCCTGCCTAGCTACCAACCTTAAGCAGATAATGTATAGTGGAAAGTCGTCAATAGTCAAACAGTTTATTCCGGTAGCCGTCCTTCAGAGCCAGATCCCTTCTTCTAGGCTAAACCTGTTTATCTACTACAACCGTATCATCACATGTGATCAGATGAGATTATGGTCAAAGATTAACCTAACAGTAATAAAAAAACAGTAAGTATATTAATACATCACCAAACTGCGGCTGACTTTATTATTCTCACTGACACGTGTCTTTTTAAACTTCTTGTTTTAGAGCAACCCTTTAATCGATTATTTTGTAAATTTATTTAATGGATAATGGACGTTGCCACCGGGCTAGATAGGTATGTAAAAAAACTAGAATTTGTGGCCCCATTTTCGAGACAAATATTTTCGCAAGACAAAATACTAATTACTCTCAAGAGTCTTTTCAGTCCTTTGAGTCCCCTGAATCCTTTGAGTCGTTTCTGCCCTATACTATGAGTATCACCTGCATGAATTTTATGTTGTAAGGGTAATGAATAAAAATTATAAAATTAGCTCAAAATTAATGTTCTGTTTATAGAAAAATAGTAAAAAAATTGTGTTACGGCGCAAGGCTTCGAACAGTCTAGAATTACCCATCATCGTCACTAAACAAGTCTAAGAGATCGAGAAAGTACCTACTCTTCACACAAAATGTTCATAATAAACGGTCGTCTTTGTTCTCGGGCAACTAGTAAACATCACAGTATAAGTAGTAGTTAGCGATATGTGGAATTAATAAAAAAAATGGTTTACGTTATGGCCCCTATTGTTTTTCTATCTAGACTGGTATTAAATATTCTGGAAACTATGACTTGGGTCATAGAATATTCATAGTGATAGTTTCTATATAGAATATTCAAGTTAACAATACTCTGATGTGACAGCCTGTACCGAATTCTAAAATAAAAATTCTTGAATCAATTCGATTAATTTAACGTTAAATTCTAGATCTGTCTTTCATTGCCACACCAAAGTGTTGCCAGTAGTTATGTCCTACGTGCCACTTCTATGTGTCACTTGGACTTGGGCTTCTCACATCACTAGTTTGACGCCCTTACCCTAATTATTATTTAGTAACCGGTTAGGACTCGCGTAATATTTACCGGATATTGCTCCGACCAGTTTCGAACTTATTTGAAGTTCTTCGTCTGGGAGTCACGATTGTGCACAGCGTCGAGCGCGGGCCTCAGCACGTAACGCCCTTACCCTATCACAAAATAGATATATGGAGCTAACAATATGTGTACTGTGGCTTTATCCTTTCAAATAGGATACTAAAGATAATGCATATAGAGGATATCATCCGTAGGGATTCGTAGAAAGATAAGGCAATAGACAGCTAATGATAGCTACTCATTGATTGCTTCTATCGTATTCGAAGGCGAAGGCTTCAGATGAGCTACAGAGGCGAAGGGTACAAGTGCCACTCCTTTTCCATCCATGCCTCCAGTAATTTTAAAATACTCTAGGTGTACGGCAGAAACATTTCTTGTAAAAAGTATCAATTGTAGATATTATTACTATAGTCTATTTTTTAACAAACGAGTACTGAGTAATGTCTCTCGCACATTTCCGATATTGACAGAGTGAGATGGGTCATTGCCGTCATTGGTCAATACCTTTGTTCTTGTTTTGAAATGGTTAAGGCCCGTTCATATTGAATACTTCTAAAATTTACTGTAGAAAAAAAATACGTAATTATTGTAGGATTTAAATTTGCATACTTTGTATATTCGTAACAAAATTTGCTGTTCGAGTTTATGATATAAAACAATATTGTAATAGTATATATTATAATATATTATGCACTAGAACATATAAATCAAATAATTGTCCTTAATTTTTTGTAATCTTAAAAATTATCGTCATTCTTCTGTTGGACTTTCTGCAGATACGTCAATAATAAATAGCTTTAACATATTTTGTACATGATTGTCGACTCCGTACGTTTTTATTTCTATCTTGATTACCATATGATTGAGACATGACCACCATTTTTATCTATCAACTTTAGCCACTCCTCGTAACAAAAGAGTTCAGACAGACCCTTCACTTGACACCAAACGAGTTCAATTGGGTTGAGTTCACGGTGATACTTCGGCAAACTTATGACGAGACGATTTGTTGACTTAGTTACAACATTTATTTCCAAACGATCTTTGTTTTGCTTACCCTTATTCAAAAGTTCAACTTTAGTATTGATTTATAAGCAATATTTTTCGACAACCGAATGTCACTACATGTAACTACAGAGTTCGTGTGGAACGGACTTTATGTTATTTACGTAGGCCAATAGCGACGCAGTAAAATTTTCAGTACTCTTTTGTTAAAAAAAAAACAGACTATAGTAATAATATCTACAATTGATAAGCCATAACATTACGAGTAAGAGAATTCATAAGACTCATCTGGCAGTTTATGACCGTGAAATATTGTTTACTACTACAGTAGATGGTGATTAGATTCATTCAGCTTTGTAAACTGAAGATATCGCGAATGATTTTATTTTACTTTTTCAACTAATATTTCTAACTAAATAGACAAATAAACCATGTTATTGTCGAATCTGCTCACAAAATATAAAGAGAATCGGTTGAAAAGTGCCACCTGAATAATAGAAAGAACAACCAAAAATCCAGACATACCTACATACGACAGCATTTTTTCTCAATCCGAAATAGAGATGTATCGCTTACTTTACGCGGTCTCTCGGTCAATATAAAACCTTCAAATACGTTATTACCAATTTCATGTAATTGTTTACACCACACGCAATGCAAATACTTGCAACACTTTTTATATATGTGCTCCTAATTTTAAGCTTAAGCCAGTGTTCATGTTTATCAAAAGTTATTTAAATGATACCATAACCATATATTGTACAAGGTACTCTAACTGGAAAGATCTGCGGGCCGATGGCGTATTTCTGTACCTATCAGACAGTTGATGCTAGCAAAGTTTTGTAGCAACCGATATTTTGCGATCGTATCTTGTAGCATTCAAATAACAATTTGTATCTATCGATAAAATGCAAAATAAAGTGATGCAATCTGACCAATTTAAATGGCACCATCTAATACGAATGTCAAAATAACCAAGTCAAAACTTTATTCAATAGTATAATACTATCAATTTGTATCTATCGATTATTTGCAATATCATTATAATTGGTTTCAATATAAAACCTACTAAATATTGGTCTGTTTTGGCTGTAGGTCATTCATACAAGTTTAGAACTTCAACTAACACAAACATGCTCACAGTACTTATGCTTACTTATGACCATAGAGGAAAGTAATACACCGGAAACTTTTCACTAATTACACTCGTCTGTCCAAACCGGGCCTCCCGGCGACTTGCTACTACTTTTATAAAATCGTCCTGAAATATTTGTTCTAAACATCTGTAATATGTTATGGGTAAAGAACTATAGTAAATACTCATATTAAAAGAAAAATAAAACTTGAAGGTGGAATATTTTCATAAGAAAAATATTTTAAAAATGCTGTTTCCGAGCCATTTTGATAGTCTGTTCAAACCCCTTTCCCTGTAAAATGTTCCATAAAAAGGTCTATTTTAATTTCTTTTCCCGTAAAGCCTATATGATGAGGATTGCTTTGGCACTGTACTGTAACATCCGGATCGTCTACTGCTGCACACAGCCTACCATTTAGGGGGTATTTGCCATAATCCCCACGCTTGGCAGGCGGCTTGGGGATCGCAGTGTAAGTTGGCAGTTCTTTAAAAGGTGCTGCTGCCCACCTTCCAGTATTTTTCTTTTAGTCGCCTCTTACGACACCCACGGGATGATATGGGGAGGTATAATTCTAACCCGGCACCCCGTGGGGCAAAGGTACCAAGAAGTTATTACATAGGCATAGAACATATAATATGATATAGGTATAAATTGCATCAAATAAACCCGATTTAAAAACATAAAACCTCAAAATCTGTAAAAATATATTTACATATCGCTATTTGGTCTCCTCAAAATAAATGGATGAAAATGACATTTTTGTATGGTGCATTTGATATATTGGGGTATGGGGATATGAAAGTTTCAAGTTTAGGTATTGGAAAACGTCTTAGTACTTAAAAAAACGTCACGGGGCGTCGAGGGATGAAAAGCTTGACTAATGCGGGGCCAATGCCTGGACTGGTGCAGCTTACTCTGTGCGCATGAAGGACAGTGTAGGCGACTATATGGCTTAGAAAATACCGGCACACCACATGAGACAAAATATAGTAGAATTCCATCTCACTCAAAGTAGTAAAGAAAGGAACAAATTATTCATAAGTAATGTAAAGACATTACTTATGAATAAATTAATGAATTGTCCCTTTCTTATATGAATGAAATGGAAGCTTTCTAGGGTATAGTAGTGTAGTGTAAATATAATTGCCTTCTCTGCCTAGGGTAGAAAATACTTCCATCTATGATATCATCCATACACGGTTTTGTCTTTCCACGATATCATCACAAAGTATCAAATAATTATATGGGAAACTTACTAAAATAATCGAAGATGGGAAAGGATAACGTAATAAAATAAAAAATTGTTCATTGTCTTTTAAAATATAGAACCTTTTTCATTCGTTTATTTATATAGTGATTTAAATTCAGAACACAGAGATGTCAAAATTCATAAATAGTAAATGACGTATGTCATGCATGAGGCTCCAAAAATTTACAGCATTATTTTTTTAGAATAATTTATATATTTTCATATTTTCTTTGTTAATAAATATTATGTATATCATTTTAATATAAGGAAACATACCTCATAGTTAACATTTCATACTGTGTGGGAATTGATAATGTTTTTATAATTGGTATTGGTATTTTCATCATACAAAATGATCGAAGCAAGTAGCACTGACAATACCACTGCTACTTTACACCCAGCAAATCCGGTAAGCTCTTTCAATATTCCATCCCCTGTAACAATAAAAAAAGTCGAATACGTGGTTCCAGAAATTATTATTCACTTACAATATTTTACCAACGAAAATGTCAGGCGAGGCAAATCATCTTATTAGATGTATTTCAATGATGACTAGCAAAAATTAAAGCATCTCGAAAGTGTGGTAAAACCTGCCTTAGTTAATCGCCATAAATATTTAGTGTGAACCAATTGTCGAAGAAGCATTAAGAGAAAGTAGGCACCTACTTATTTTTTGTTCTTTGCATTCGTTTAGCATTAAACCATTTAAATTCCGGAAACCAGACAAAGAAGTTCCTATTGCCTCGCAAGTAGCCATGCACGCTTCCAGCACGCGAGGGGTAATTCTTCACTATGTCCATGTTCCTTTTAGTTCCATAATAATATCGCATAATATTACTAATCACTTGCAATATTTGTTAAAGCCAGTTCAAATTCCAAAGGACATATCATCACTTGAAACTGAGGACATAGCTCGTGCAGAAGCTACATTTCAATTCACTGTTCAAAACATAAGCCAGCTTAAAGAGCAAGTTCTCTCACCTCCTTGCTACGTCAGGAGCCTTCCATGGAAGATTCTTGTCCTCATTCGCCATACATCAACGCCAGAAAGACAGCAACAGAAAGCGCTTGGGATATTTCTACAGTGCAACGGGGAGTGTGATTCGCCGGGATGGTCGTGCTATGGTCTAGGAGAACTGAAGCTACTGTCATACAAACCTGATGGCGAGCATCTTTGCAGGAAACTGCATCATATGTATCATTGGTAATTGGATTTCTTAACATAGTTGCTAATTTTTGATAGCTGATATTTGGAAAAACGAACCTAAAAATATAGACTTAATAATTGCCCAGTACCTACTCGTAAAAAAGTACACAGACCCGTTTTTAGGTTGGAATAACAGCACAGATTGTGTATCAAATTGTTACAAATATTGTACACAGTTTATAGGAAACACAATATAACAGTTATTTTATTAATATCTGGTGACATAATACTTGATATAATGCTCGTGAGGTGCCGGGTTAGAATTGCACATCTCTACATCTTACCGTGGGAGACAGAGGCGATTATTACAGAATACACCAGAAGGTCTGTAGATATGCCATCTTACACTGCGTATAGATATGCTACTTGCATCTCCAAAACGCCTGCCCAGCGTGGGGATTACGGTAATCTTGAAGAGGGAGAGGAGCTTAATGGGGAGGGCCTTTGTTCAATGGTCGACGTAATGGCTGTTGATGGTGATCCTAATACTAGAAACATTCTTAGGTAAAGTCCAGCATTTGTTGCTATCAATCATGTTGAGTAGGGTAAGTTGAAAAAGTCCCATAGGAATTGTAAAATTTTTAGGTAACTGAAAATTAAACCAGTCTCTTATTAAATTTATCTTCCAGCAAAGAAGACGACTGGGGTTTCGCACACTTCATATCATGGGATAACTTGATGAACCCTGACAGTGGTTATGTGATCAATGATTCCATAACTATAGAGGCCCACGTTATAGCCGAAGCACCCCATGGGGTGTCATGGGACTCCAAGAAACATACAGGATATGTAGGTACGACACGGAATATACTTAACTTTTTAATATTATAATTGAATTGCTGAGATGACAAAATTTTTAGGGTTGGTGATCTCTCACCAAACAACAAACATATACACTCATATACTCTCGTATATGAGTGTATATGTTTGTTAATACTTAACGCTGAAATGGCTGAATCGATATGAATGCAATTTGTTATATAGATGCTCAGGACGTGGATTAGTACTTTGTTACGAGCTGCGGCCCGCGGTTTCACTTGCGAAGACAATGATGAAAAGTGATGATGATATTGAGAAAAAGTATCCTGTGTTAACTTACCTTAAGTATCTATTCTTTAAGTTTAATTTTAGTCAGTTCAACAGTTTCAGACTGAGAGAGTCACAAACATGCACACTTATGTCTTCACAACCTCACTCACTCACTCCCAAACGCTCGTATTTACAATATTAGTGTGATATGAGGAGTCAATACTATTTTGACCTTTATACTGAATATATTCAATTTTATCCTTCGTCCAGTGGCGTGAAGCTTATTAGTTCTTTACTTCGAAATCTTATTAGTTCCGTGTTTAAAACTCCCCAGGTTCGGAAAGTTTTAGAACTAATCCCGATAGGTGGCAATTGACTTGCCATGTGTTATGTGTGTTATATGTTATGGGACTAAAACATATCTGACAAAACGTGTTTCTGAATTAAAATCGTGGTGATAAAAAAATGTATTATTTATATTTATTGTTACGCCCAATTAACCAAATCCTGATTAATTTCAACTTATACGAGGGCATACTTCCTGTACGATCCAACGTACATTTCTAAATATTTTCCATGTTACCTATAATTTTAACCTGATGAAAGTATATATTGGATCAGGACAAGTCGTAAAATAACATACATTTCGTTCAAACCAGAGAAAAAAGCATAGATGGTCCTACATTTTAGGAGTCGAAGGTATTACCATCTATAGAGCACGATACTGGACACAGTACTTAAAAATGTGCCAAATTCATGGGAACTATGAATCAATTACAATTCGTCTAATCGCCAATATTTATTTGCTGAAACCCAGTGAAGCAGTGATAGCTCAGTGGCTTTGGCTATGGACTGCCGCGCAGCAAGTCCGTGGTTCGAACCAGCCGCGGGCTTGAGCTTCACCGCATGGAAGAAGGGCATTTTTGCGGATACCCGCCTGGCTAGCGACCACCCTCAAGTAGAAAATCTGTCGCTAAGCACCTAACAGTGTGTTCCGGCAGCTGTCCTTGAGAGCCAGTATTTCTAGGTTAAGCCGACCACATCATCACTTACCATCAGGTGAGATTGTGGTCAAAGGCTTACCTACCTATCAGCAATAAAAAATAAAAACCCATTCCAGCGTTGAAAACTGATGATAGATAAAGATATTGTTACTTGATAATTGAAATTGTCCGTGACACTTGTATTTTATTGATAGGTATTAGCGATATAAATTATTATCACTAGCAACATTTGCTTTAGGTAGAACGAATTTATTTCAAAACAGACTGGTTAGGACAGACTCTTTTTTAGATTTGTATAAGGTCAAAAATTGTACAGTCGCACCCTGATGTGTTTTGTGACTTTTGTGTTAGTTCAAACTTAGTTAATAAAACATATAAAAAAACTGTACTAAGAGCTATTGTGCAGGAAATAATATGGGAGACCTTATGCTGGTGATGAATTATTAATTCATACTGACAACTTATGTACCACTTACATTAAACTTGTAAAAATGTGAGACGTTTTTCAGAAATTGGCTGATAAATTTTGTAATAATTCAAATCTGATTTATGAAATTCCAATAACAAAATATAATAGAATATAAATAAAACTCTTGACGACTAATTAACTTTTCATTAAATACATGTGAAAATTTGAGTTTGTGGTTTCTCTTTTTCTGTGTACTTCTTTGCCTTGATAAGAATCTGTCTTATAAGGAATCTGTCCTAACCAAAGCTGTCCTACAACCGAACAAGCGTGCCTATTACGTAATTGTAGTGTCCAATGGTTTTGTCCAATTATATATATATATATATATATATATATAATTGGACATAAGTAAATCCTGGAATCTAATACTTGTGTTGATTTGACGTATCAGACACAAAGTTATGTCTGATACGTCTCTGTACCCAATAATGGCACTATTCAATAGAAAGACACTCTATCAAATGTATTTCTTTTCTTCAGGTCTCAAAAATCAAGGAGCAACGTGTTACATGAATTCACTTCTACAAACTCTATTCTTCACAAATGTCCTACGAAAAGCCGTTTACAAAATCCCTACAGTCGGCGACGACAGCTCTCGATCCGTCTCCTTCGCCCTCCAGCGAGTTTTCTACGACTTACAATTTTCAGAAAAACCTGTCGCTACCAAGAAACTAACTAAGAGTTTCGGGTGGGAAACGTTAGACTCGTTTATGCAACACGACGTGCAAGAGTTCTTGCGAGTAAGCTGATTTCACTTCAAGTACTTATTTTAAAGGGAGCTCAAATTTATTTTTTAGAGTGCGTTTCTTTATAGTAGATACGATAGATTCATTTTTTCATCAGCTATTTTACTTCTCCCTCAAATGAGCCCGTATTGTTTACATTTTCTCTAGATTACGTTCTTTGATATTTCGCTCAGCTATGTAAAGGTTCATACGCACAATTTTAGTACCCTATATATTTACTTATACCTAGTTTCTAGACCCAAAGTTCTAGTACTGAGATGAAAAAAATCTTGTCATCCTATAATTGAGAAAACAGTATTAATAAGGCAGAAAAGAGTGGTAGGTGTATATATATATAATAATAAACCGCTATTTTTTGAAATTTAGTATTAAATCAAAAATCAATAAAAAAGTTCCTTACTAAGATTTTTTCCATGGAGATGAAATTAGCATAGCGAGCATTCAGTTCACTTATATTCCTTCTGCTCATAAGACAGACTGCTTTGTTCGTTGCTGCATCGCACAAGGTTGTCCACCAAAATTTGAGCTATTAAAATTTATTTGCTTGCGTTTCACTGCCTATTTTGGTCTTTCTATGTCGACCGAAATACAACAGATATTGAATGTGCAAGCAATCGAACACGCCAGTTACTCTTAGCTTTAGCGCCGATAGTTGGCAAAACTTGTTCAGTTTTCATACAACTTTGCTGCTTATACCTAGTAAATTATGGTTCGTTTTCGAATAAAAAAGAGTCGTATATATAAGTCTGTACATATTTTTTAATTTTCATACCATATTTATAAAGAATTGCGATATATTGTGATCCTAACCAATACAATGCGTGTCCTTCGGCGTGTTCTATAAATTGTTTATTAAATATCTTAAGAACACAGAAATGCAGGACTCCTTCTCATTAGTATTTTGAGCTTTCAGGTAATATCTTGAGATGATTTCAAAATCAAGCCGTATTATCAAACAGGGTGTACTCATTTAGGTGTTTTGTTTACTAAAATGCTAATATCTAATAACAAGTGTCATTGTTTTTCAAGGTGCTTTTAGACAAACTCGAGAATAAGATGAAAGGAACGGTCGTGGAAGGCACTGTGCCGAAATTGTTTGAAGGGAAAATGACGTCATTTATAAAATGCAAGAACGTAAACTGCAGCAGCACACGCGTGGAGACTTTCTACGATATTCAACTCAGTGTCAAAGATAAAAAGAATAGTAAGTTGGAAACTTGCACGATATTTCCTCTGAGCGGTGCAATTAGTTAAAACTTACCCACTTAGTGACTGGTTGCAATAGCATTTCAGAGTGCAGAATTTTCCCGATATTATTAATTACATTACCGGAGTGGTGTATCTGTATTTCCAGTGAAGTAGTTAACTTTCCCCGTTGTGTTTAAAAGTTAGGAGGGTTTTTTTTTTTATTGCTGGTAGGTAAGCCTTTGATTACAATCTCACCTGATGGTAAGTGATGTACTGGTCGAAGGTGTCAACAGGCTTAACCTAGAAATACTGGCTCTCAAGGACAGCTGCCGGAACACACCGTTAGGTGCTTGGCGGCAGATTTTCTACTAGAGGGTGGTAGCTAGCCAGGCGGGCATTTGCAAAATGCCCTTCCACCATGCGGTGAAGCTCAAGCCCGCGGCGGGATTCGAACCATGGACCTGCTGCGCGGCAGTCCATAGCCAAAGCCACTGAGCTATCACTGCTTCAAGGGTTGCGAAGGTATAAAACTTCTAAATATTAATTTCATTTTGCGAATGGATTCAACGTTGATTTTATAGCGCCCCGACTAGAAAAAGGGTATTTTGTACTATGCTGTCATTTTTTGTCCATTCATCTTGCCTTTAAAAAGTAACATTTCGGACGCTTATTAAATGGAAGACGTAACGTAGCAGAACCACGAAAACGCTGCATCGCTTATAAAAATAATCATAAGACTAAAAATTATGATCCATTTTACAATAAAATATTCATAATAAAATAAAATTGAAATGAAAAATGACATACAAAAATGTCAGGTAGCAATGGCCAGCCAAACTCGGTTCTTAGCAGTCTGCTGCAGGCGGTCTGCCAGATTCCTTAAAATGGCGTTTTTACGTGTTTTACAAGGTTATGGACAGGCGTCAATGCTTACCATCAGAAGGGCGACTTGTTCGTCTCACCACATTAAAAATACTATTTACTATATTAACGACTTAACTGTTTTCAGTCTACGAATCGTTCAAGGACTACATTAGCACAGAGCTGCTAGACGGAGACAACAAGTACGACGCTGGCGAGCACGGTCTTCAAGAGGCGGAGAAAGGAGTGAGATTTGACGAGTTCCCACCAGTTCTGCACCTACATCTGATGCGGTTCCAGTACGACCCGCAACGTGATGCATCTGTCAAATTCAATGATCGGTACAAAATAAATGTAAACTGTTCATTAAATGTTCATCTCAGGTACTGTATATTGGTAAAATAATATCGGATGTAACATCGCTTACCGACAGGTGAGATTATGGTCAAAGGAAAATCATTCAGTTTAAAAAAATAGAAGAAAATAGAAGACCATCAAATAAAAGACTGTTTTACGGTTTATCTGGCATACGAACTAGGAAAACCAATAACTTGAATGATTAATAGAAGCATGTTGATTAAATAAAAACGTAATTTAATTAAGTATGTTAATCTCGAAAGATTACAACCATAATGGCTAAAATAATTTTCTGCTTGTTGAGTATGTGTAAAGGCCCCACTTTGGAATCTCGAAGACCTTGGTTCCATCCCGGGTCGGGCAAGTTCTGGCAAAGTATTTTTAGTTACATTCCGGAGTCTAGAAGTGTACTTTACATATAAATAGTCTTGCCCACTATTATATGAGACCAAAAGATGTCTTGCGAAAAGTGGGTGTCAATGAAACTCCTGACTTAACCGACCTCTTAAAGACTTCCAAAATAGAGGTGGTTCCTTATTTTTCAAGTCGTCGTATTTTGTTTCGTATCTGTAGTTTGGTTTTAAATCAAATAACTAGAAAAATACCCAAGTCATCCAAGTAAACATAACCAAATTGCATTTCATATCTTTCCGTTATGGAAGTGTTTTTTTACAGTTTTTAAAAGGATGCTTCCTTGGAAGCTTAAATTAATATACAGGATCACAAATATGACCACATGAGAGGTAATCATTTTCTTCGCTATTTTAGATTAGTTTCTTTATTAAACCGGTTTTATATAATATTTGACAGGTTCGAGTTCTACGAAGAAATCAATTTAGATCCATACCTACAAGAAATTCCGTCATCACCGTCACATTATACTCTTCATGCGGTACTGGTCCATTCTGGAGATAATCATGGAGGGCATTACGTCGTCTTTATCAACCCCAAAGGAGATGGCAAAGTAATAATGAAACTGACCTTAGTAATAAACGTTTTCTCACTATTTTATCATTGCTAGGTAGTTCTTAAACTGCGGTCTTACTTACTGATGTAATGATGTTACCTAAGATGCTACTGTAACCAAGTGTATAATGAAAACTGGTTCTTAAAGACAGCTGCCAGAATACAACGTTGCATAGTTCTCTAATCTAGGATCTAATATTTCGGAGTGATCATGATTGCTAAGTTTATTGTGGTAAAAGCACATAATTTGTACCAGATATAATTAAACGAGAAGTCGAAGTTACATCCCTGGGCCCAGATCCTTTGATCTTTTAATGACTTTCATATTTTACTCGAATTAATGTCAGCCTTGTGAATGCTCTTTAAAAATTCACCTTGTACTTATTATGTATTATCATTGTAATTTAAACATAATTATTCCAACCTTATTTCAGTGTCTGTAACTCGAACCAACGTTCATTGAATTCACTTTTAAAAATATACAAGCGATATTTAAAAAATAAGTGCTATTTTTGTCTACATAGAATAAAAGTACCTTTTTAAGAAGGTAATCAACCAAATATAGTGTATTCGTTTGATAATGTAGTTGATATGTATAGGGTTTAGTTTACGAGATAAGAAAATGATAGTATAATAATATAAACACGTTTTTGACTGTAGAGTAGTTTGGGTTTCAGTATGGCTCCGATTAAATTATTTTATTAGAAATTTTCAGACCAACTTTCGAAGAACAGCGAACCAAGAAAATGTTTCGCAAACATTTTTTTTTTCGCAATATAAGACATCAATTGAGGGAATATTGTTATTAATTAATACGCATTCGTATTACATAATACATACAATACTTTGCAGAAAATCACCTAGATCCCTAAAAGTATTTAGACTTCCATACAAGTGGTTCAATGACAGAACAGTTTCCGGTTAACCCTCACTTTTCCACCTGGTCTTATCTGCCATACTTCCAAATATTTTTTGTAAGCCGTAAGAGTGAAAAGGAAACTGAGCTCATTGCAGCGGGTCCGTTTACCTAGCTTAGTGGGCTTTTAGGACACCTATGACATTTATACTTTGCCGTTCTGGCTCCACTCATTTACTTCCTTATCACCGCGACGCAAAACGCTAAAGCGCTGAGTAACTGCAGCAGCCCGAGTTGTTATATTTTGTCATAATTTAACTAAGTTGGTAATAAATGTTCTATTTGTACACCTAATACCAATTTTTAGCCTCTCATTTTCCTCTGTTTGTCCTATCAGTGGTGCAAGTTTGACGATGACGTGGTGTCACGGTGCAGCAAGCAAGAAGCTATCGAGTACAATTTCGGTGGTAAAGAAGACGCTCCGTATTTGGCGAGGAAAGCAACTAGTGCTTACATGCTTATATATATACAGTAAGTATCAATTTATTGTTCTTAAAATAATTTACACCAGCCCAACAGCGAGCGGTCAATTTTTAAATTCAGAGTTCTGTGTTCCGGATTCTTTGTATTTACATATAGCGAGTGGTCGAGTTCTACACATCTGGAATATAAGTTACAGGCCCTATTAGTCTGTTTTTTTTTTAATTATTGTTTTTTAAGTCATAAAGCAACGGCCTTTCTCGCTGTAGTACGATATTTTTTTTCCATATTGTCGGACATTCCGACCAATGACTGCTACTAAGCGGTTGACTCACATGACGCTAGTTTTCTGGTGATAGATAGTATTCTGTTTAGTATATTGGTGTATACTGGTTTCCTTAATCTACGTGCATCATAGATAATGTAATCACAATTGAATTTCATTGGCTGGCTTGGTAGGTGTCTTGGGATTGCAGTAGAAGTTTCAGTTCTTCAGAAGGCGCTGCTTCCCACCTTCTGGTATTTTCCTCTTACCTGTAACGACACCCATGGGAAGAAATGGGGGAGGAGATGACATTCTAACCTGGCACCTCACGGGGCTGTTACCACAACTTAATGCTCAAACCAAAATAGTAAAAACAGTGCTGGGGGGGCGATAAATAGAATTTAATTTCATTATGTAACTAACTTATTATTAAGAGAAATGTCTGTCAGAATACCTAGCTTACTATTAGCCTTGTAATAAAGCTAGTTCTGTATATATACACGAAGCCTTGAACTAGCTTGCGATCTTAGCTTGAAAAAATTAACCATGTGTATCAGGACAGCCGAAGAAAAGATTATTTTATACAAAGTCCTTCTCAGAAAACTTGGATAAAACTCATTGTAGGTATACTCTCTCGACAACCAATTGTTCACAGAAGCTACCGCATTTCAATCAGAGTACGGACTTTCTTCTTTGTAAGAGATTGTTCATAAAATTATATTTCTTGAATTGCTTGTTAATAAAATATATTTTTTGAAATACTTCTTTCGTCACTTGTAAGCTTATTGCCATTGATTCCTAAGTTGACTTATTGTGAGTTTTTCAAGCGTTACGTAGCAAGCGCTTTTATATATTATGTATGATGACATGAACAGCGCCCTTCGTGGAACTTCACTTTGCTTTATTTAGGTTTACGTTGTTTTTAGAACTTCTCAACTAAAATACGTCGTACAAGATGTGACAGAGAACGACATACCCGGCGACCTCTGCGAGAGAATCAACGAAGAGGTGCGATACGAGATGGTAAGAACATGTAAATATCGATCTTAGCTCAATTAAAAAATAAATATTTTGTTAGTTTATTTTTTATTTTTTTGTATATGCCAAAGCACGTTGCCCTTTTCAGGCGGCAGAAAAATAAGATGCAGGAAATTTAAATCTGACACGTCTGTGAGCTCTGCAAAGTACTACTCGAAGATATTCAGCGCACTAAAACAGTTCTTCACTTTGCAGGCAATAGCCGGCTCGAAATATAAAGCAAGATGAAATAAACAAGACTCGCGACCGTTATAAACAATTTTGCAAATTTTTGACAAAGTTCTGAAAAATTGGTCAGTGATTACCAAAATGATAGGTGTAAATCCAGCGGGTAGGTAAATAGATTAGATTTTCTAATAACTCTCATGTATACAGTTACTGTTACTATTTATGTTACAATGTTATAATAAAATTTGTTGCGATATATTTCTTTTATTACTTAGTCAGGAAAAGTATCTATAGTAAGTATAGTGATCTTTTTTAGGTTTTGAAATGCCCCCTTCAATATAGCTCTTCAATGCGCTTGTAGGCAGCATAGCATTGTGCTGGTGAAGTATGTTTAAACTTCTACCTCGTCTGCGTTTTCCATCAGACAAGACTGCTATCAAATGCTTGCCCATCATAGGCAAAAAAGGACTTCGTCGTTTATAAGCTGACAGTCTGAACAGAGTTGTTTTGGAAACAAGAATTTAAAAATTTGTAATATCTTTTATTTTATTTTCCAATGCGATATTCAGCGTGTGACTGCACTAGGTTACTGGAGACAACTGCACGTTTGCTTGATGAAAGGGAAGGACATCATCCCTTTCATCAAGCAAACGTGTGCTTTCCATGCTTATTAAATAATCTTTTTTATATTTATTATATCTGATATGCTTGTATAATTCTATCTTGCTTGATGGTTATGGTACCAGGCTAAACCTAGAATGCTAGAGGTTGGAAACTTGTCATCTGATGGAACAAACCGATCTGTGCTTGACAAATATTACGTTTTACTTTAATAAACAAGCTTTGCGACACAAAAATACACAGTTTGCAATGTTTTGATTCGAATTCCTAAGCATGGAACGCATCGGACTAAAATGAATTAGTAATTTCAATAGACATCGATTTGAAATTTTCTTTAGTCCAACGATAACATTTATTTTTTCAACCGTTGGCTAATAACTCTTCACATCCCAATTTCGCAGTATATAAAGCAATCATAAAGTAATTATTATTGCCCTAGCTCAACCCGACGTTGAACCCCCACGAGCCCACTCAGACACTGATGGGATGGCTGAAAGACATTGGGGCTTAGCGCAACCATTAGCTATTTATACAAACCTCAGCTCCGACTGCTTGCAAAGGATTTCGAGTTCAAATCAAATAAGTGAATATTTTAGCGAGATACGGGTTGAGGATGCCTCGTTATGTAGTCCGTTAGCGCTAGGCTATTTTGGGGTCATAATTTAAAAAAATTCTAAAGTTGCTAATTTCTTGCATGTGGATACAGTCGTACATATAAAGCTTATTATTGCGTTTTGTGCCACATCTGTCACTTGCATTTTCAGCAATTCAATGATTTGTGGCTAATTTGTTTGATTCAAATCAAAACTTCCAAAATTATTTTAAAGTTTAAAAATATAATGGCATCGTATCTAAGATAGCCTGCGTAGTGTACAAACCCAGTTTGTGTAATTTTCTTCCAGTGCAAACAGACAAACGGACAGTGTGTAAGAACAATGTCAAAAAAAATTACAATTGAAATGGTAGATATTAACTTCATCGGATCACCTAAATATGGCCAATAAAGAATTTTGTGCCGTTTTAGACCATGGAATTTTTGGATTTTTTTAATTTTGGTTTTTTATACTACCAACGCTTCAAAAAATTATTATAATCATTATGGTTCACATATTTAATATTGTGCATGCATGGAAAATAAACACTGTAAATTTGTGTAATTTCCATGAATGGCAATTAAACACCAAAAATAAACACGCTGCAAAAATAAGCACATACGTTCGTTCCGTAGGTACGAATAATATAAACGACACAAATTCAGAATAGTGTTTCTTTAATCTATGATAATATTTAAGACGTAAAATCTAATAACAAGTTATTTCTTTTGTGGTAGTGTTTTGAAGCAGTGATAGCTCAGTGGCTTTGGGTATGGACTGCCGCCCAGCAGGTCCATGGTTCGAATCCCGCCGCGGGCTTAAGCTTCATCGCATGGTGGAAGGGCATTTTTGCGAATGCCCGCCTGGCTAGCGACCACCCTCAAGTAGAAAATCTGTCGCCAAGCACCTAACGGTGTGTTCCGGCAGCTGTCCTTGAGAGCCAGTTATTCTAGGTTAAGCCTGTTAACACCTTCGACCACATCATCACTTACCATCAGGTGAGATTGTGGTCAAAGTCTTAACTATCAGCAAAAAAAAAAGGCTTTTACGGGGTGTTCTAGAATAAATATATATATATTTTCTAATGCCATGGATGAATTCGACACAAAACGTTATGTACAACGGATACCAGTGACCTGAAACTAGTAACACCCATTTGACCTATTATAATATTATTTTAAAACCGTTTAGGCACCATAGTAGGTACTGGTTAAATATCAGTATTCCCGTGGAGAGAAATGACACAAAATACATATGTACATTTAATACTACTTTAATATTATCATGAAAGACAAATTTTCGCAAAATGTTCGCAAAGACAAATACCTAAATTTCTACCTAAGCAAGCACCTAATATGACACAAACTACTGTATTAGGTTTGGCAAATGGTCAGGAAACTATATCCAAAACATAAACAACTTTAATATTTTTGAAACTTATAAACCTAGCGCTACCGGTCTAATGTTGCATTTTCGAGAGTTTAGAAGTGTGTTGGAAGTGTCAATTCGTAGTATACCGCTATAATTTATTTTAGTCGTGGCTCCTTTTATTTCAGAACGCTTCCTTCAAAGTTTAGAATCCTGAGAGAGCATTGGAAAACTGGGAGTAGACATTTCTGCGACTATACAGCTCCGGCTGCATTTCTATATAATCTAAATTTCATTCTAAATAAATCATTATAGGCAAAATCGTATCCAAGTCTCCACAAATTACAGTTTTTTTTTATCTGGCACCATTTTCAACTATAATATTTGCTCTCTCGCCGTCTTGTCAGCTGACGTGTGTTTTATCAATATTTGTGATTTGGCTATAACTTTTCTGGACTGATCCTTATTTATTCCTTTACCTTGGTAATAATTCTACTGGATTTCGAACTAAGCAAGTGAATAAAATGTCAAAAAGAGGAAGTATTTTAAACATCCAGACTGGTAAATTGGTGGTGAAATTACTCTAATATATAGCGTGAGTCTCAAAACGGTGGGCCTCTATTGCCAGTTACACAAGTGCGGGACCATGTCGGAGCATTCGGTATTGGTTACCGTACCGTTGGCGAAGCATAAACGAAAATTATGGACTTAAAAGAGACAAAAACGTACTTCAAACGTCGAAAAAACTTAAAAAAAAATACAAACCTGTGAAAGGTGTGGACCAATTTGATACCTACACGTAACTTTGCAAAGATGCCGGGTTGTACAATGGACACATAGCTTTGCGAAAAACGCTAAAGAAATTGGCTTCAGATATAAAAAAGTTAACCAACTGAAAATTGTTATGTAGCGACATATAATTATGAAACGAGTTAACCAACAAGGAATCAAAAAAAATCATGAACTATATTGATCCTGAGTCTGACACTTGCTCCCTGGCGGGTGTGTATGCGTAAATGCATTTTTCTCATGACAATAAAATAAAAAAAGGATTAGATAGTCATGCATGGTCACCGTTATTCTTCACTAACAAATTATGTATAAAACTATTACCTGTGAAAAGATAAACCATAATCAGGACAATACTCGCTTCCGCAAGCCTCCACGACACAAATTCTCCCCATTTATATCTTCAAATATATCACGTAATCAAAAAACACACCGCTATTAATGTCGAGTCGAGGATTTCATGTGGGGTTGTCAGGTCAGGTGTCCGTATTTCATACAAATAAAAGAAAACCTATACGCCAATCGCAAAATTTTTGCGTTAGTAAGGCTTTACACGAAGCAACAAATAATATTGCTTTAACGTGTCGGTAATAAATTATTATTTATATTTAGAAACATTTTAGAAGTAACCTAAAAGTGTTTTTACTTCATTACAATACATAAATCGCAAATTTTTCTACAAACAACGAAAGGATTGAAATCAACTTAACTCTGGCAACTCTAAGTCACTGTTAGAACGGGACACAGGGTTCAGTGGTAGCCTTCTCACTTGGCTTCATTTTTATTTTGCGCGCAACAAGACTCTTACGACCTTAGCATAAGGTTTTATTTTCTTTATTTTAGCTGCATTATGCACAGATAGAGCTCATTTCTGATGTACGTAGTACTTATCTGTATGATATATGTCCATGATAATAATATAGTCTAAATACTTTCTGGTATACTACTTTTCTCTATGGTACATACTGTAATGGTACAAACTTATAAGAATATGGAGATTAATAAATACATAACAACAATTATTTACTTATATCAAAATATTTTTCCCAAATCTCTGAAAAAATTAAGTGACGCTTATACATGTATAAAAAAAATTTACTTGCCATGTTCGAGGTGCGGCAGCTGTTTCTCCCGGTTTTTAATTATTTGCAATATACTGCAAAAACATCTGAAAAGTTCATAAGCGTCTACGTAGCCCCGTGATCTACTCGTACCTACAGGTTTTCCACTCTGCCGTGTTCCACCTAATTTAATACTTGTACTGTTTATTGTCATCGTTATAATTATCTATCACATTCACAATAAATAAAACAGACGTATTCGTCTGTTTTATTAATTGTGAATTTAATAGTGAGAATTTAATGTACATACGTCTTTTGTAAGTATATTATATTTAATATACTCGTACTTACAAAAGACGTATGTACATTAAATTCTTGATAGTTCAAAAGTACTATTATCGCAATATTGTGCGCATGGTACCGACTTCTACAAATAATTTCATACTTTTTAGTGTTTAAGTCGGTTCCATTTTGAGGTAGACATTGTCATTTCACCCTTTTTAGTAACACTTGGTACTTACGGGATCGATTGTCATTGCCTGTCAATGACTGTATCATTAAGGTACACTTTCAGTTATTGGAGTGTAACTGAAAAACGGCTTAGCCGATTTTGATAGAATTTCAATGGGACTACACGGGAAGAACCAGCTTTCAAATTCAAAAAAATCTACAAAATCAGTTCATCGAAATTTCTGAGGTAGCAAACGTAAAAAAATACGATCGAATTGAGAACCTACTCATTTTTTAAGTCGATTAAAAAGTAGATTTAATCGTATGATGTTTTAATAAAATTATTTCAACGGAATGGCTTTCAATATATACTACTATAAAATAAATACTGAATATCATTGCAAGATATGCATTTTGTTAAGTCAATACAACTATTTCAATGTATTAAGTATTGTTTGTATGTATTTGATAACTTTATTATTTGTATGTATTGATAAGTTCGACATGAGATCTACTTATAGATCTATCTTCGCTGAAGATGGGTCCGTGAAGATAACAAAATTAGATCAAATAAGAATCAGATTGTTTACTAACATTACTGAAAACCCTAATCACCATGTTTTCTTATCAGTAAACTAATATATTCGAAAGCAAATTGTTTATGTAGGTACTAAGTAGTACTTACATTCGTATCCGTAATTACGTTACCACTTCCGAATACTATACATGAACATATGTAAGAGATAAGAAAATGTGGTAGAAGGCAATTCTAAGAATATTGAAATTTTATTAAAAATAATTAAATTTCCGCTAGTTATAGTGACGCTAAAATTAGTTCTACATTACTCTTATCTCTTGTTATCTAAATGACAGGGTCAGATGATAAGTAGGTACTGATTTTACAAATATTTTTTTTTAATGTTTGGGCAAATTGCTTTAATAATATAACTTAAACGAACTTTAGAATATAATAGGCAGTTTTACTACTGTGATGTTATAATGATCGGTATAATTGTAAAATAAAGATAAATAAAGTATACTTACACAAAATAATATAGCAAAAAGAAACCAACTCGTGAAGGATTTGAACCTCCGACCACCACTTTTTAACATAAATGGGCGCTCTTACCGCTGAGCTAACGAGTCGACAGTGATTCATCCGAATTTTTCGTCCAAACTCGTAATAGTACCGTGACGTCATGACGATTAACGTCTCGCGGCCCCACGTCCATGCCCCAGCCGCCGCGCCGCGCCGCCGCGCTGCACTGCCGCCGCCTGTATCGGAGGTACTATACCTATCTTCTGATAGAATATGTTAGTACATGATAGGAATAGTACGCTGTAGGAAAAGTTAATATTAAAATCACCTTTTTACATTACGACCAGCTAGTATGAAAAACGTAAGCAGCAAAAAGATCCCATTCATGGAAGTTACTGTACGTTCACGACGTTCTTATTCTAAATTTCTTATTTATGTTCAATTATTGAAACCTTCAAGCTTCCTGAACATTGACAAATCTGTGTGATAAGAAACTATAATAAAAGTTTCCGAGGGCGCCCTTCCTAGTATATGTACAAATAATGCATTTCACTACATAGTATGAAAACGAAGTCACTTCTCGCTGTCTGTTCCTATGTATGCGTAAATCTTTAAAAATACGAAACGGATTTAGATGCATTTTTTATAGATGGAATTATTCAAGAAGAAGGTTTGTAATTCATGCATAACATACTAGAGAAACACTGATGATTTTAGAGGTTTCTAATGTTATGTCAAGAGTAACCGTTAGTAGTCTTTCAAGAGTAACCTCTAAAGGAACATGTTTGTATTGTCTTACGACAGAAAATCAATTTTTTGTATATAAAAACATTATGTAGTATGTTAAGTTTCAGCATTGCACCCGTGCGAAGCCGGGTCGCTAGTATTAGTAAGAGTAAAAAAAAATAGAAATAGTATCCAGAACATTAATTTCTTAACAAATTTCCTTAATTAACAATTAATGAACAATTAACAATTAAATTAACAATTAACTTGATTAACAATCTTCACGCTTGGAAGGCAGGTATGCAGACATTGCGGTATATTTGACTATTCTATACAGACGCTGCTGTATGTTCTCTGGGTTTCTATCAGTTATTTTTGTTCAACATCAAGGGAAGATATGAGAACACATTTCCGGAACTCTATAGGCTTAAATGTTTTACACCATTAATAATTATCAAAATATAAAACAACTTCACTCAATCAAAGAGAACACCATAAATGGCTATATAAAACTTAGATGAAATGAATCCTGTAAGGCCAGCCAACACGGGCGATACAACTAATTCAACAATATTGTGTTATTAACTCGAAATAGGTTTAGAGTTAATAACAAAATATTGATATTAATATTAGGGAAATCGATTTAATGGTATCTAGAACTGGTGTTGTTGGGCAAAGGCAAAAAATCTTATCCCATCAGATTTCAATTAGACTCGCTCATCGCAATTGGCGGAGTATAATTTCTGAGTTATTTTTGCTCGATTTCCGGTAACGTTTGTGTTTTGTTTTCTAGGTAAATGAGCTTATTGATATGAAAATTATTACTGAATGGGGTTGCTTATTGAAAACCATGAATTTATTTACCTGTTTCATATGTTTATGTAACTTATATGTATAATGTATATTTCGCAATATAATGTATTTATAATGTATTTGCTCTCTTTGCTATAAAATTATATAATTAGAAAGTAAATTCATAATTGGATGTAAGAATTAATATTAAAATTTTTAGAAACTATTATAAATTAAGTTAAAGATCAGTGAGTTTTGTGAACTAGATGATTAAATAAAAACGAAAAAACAATCGCAGAGGGCGCGGTATCATAGAACATATAACTTATAACATATAACTTGCCTCTAGGAAATTGGCATCTGCTTAAACAGCAAGAATAAGTAGGATTTAATATATAAGGAATAGCTCTGTTATTTTTTACAAACTTTAAGTTGAGTTCAACTTTTACTAGTACTCATCTCACCTATTGGTAAGTAATTGTATATTCGAAAGTATTGATCAGAATTAATCTAGAAAATACATATAAAACATGCTAGAAATAGTACATTACTGCAGCGGCCAGCAAAGGAGGCATTGATGGACGAACGTGTAAATGTGGGCCGAGGCGAAGCCGAGGTAAACATACGTTAGTCCATCAATGCCTCCTTTGCTGGCCGCTGCAGTAATGTACTATTTCTAGCATGTTTTATATGTATTTTCTAGATTAATTCTGATCAATACTTTCGAATATACAATTACTTACCAATAGGTGAGATGAGTACTAGTAAAAGTTGAACTCAACTTAAAGTTTGTAAAAAATAACAGAGCTATTCCTTATATATTAAATCCTACTTATTCTTGCTGTTTAAGCAGATGCCAATTTCCTAGAGGCAAGTTATATGTTATAAGTTATATGTTCTATGATACCGCGCCCTCTGCGATTGTTTTTTCGTTTTTATTTAATCATCTAGTTCACAAAACTCACTGATCTTTAACTTAATTTATAATAGTTTCTAAAAATTTTAATATTAATTCTTACTTCCAATTATGAATTTACTTTCTAATTATATAATTTTATAGCAAAGAGAGCAAATACATTATAAATACATTATATTGCGAAATATACATTATACATATAAGTTACATAAACATATGAAACAGGTAAATAAATTCATGGTTTTCAATAAGCAACCCCATTCAGTAATAATTTTCATATCAATAAGCTCATTTACCTAGAAAACAAAACACAAACGTTACCGGAAATCGAGCAAAAATAACTCAGAAATTATACTCCGCCAATTGCGATGAGCGAGTCTAATTGAAATCTGATGGGATAAGATTTTTTGCCTTTGCCCAACAACACCAGTTCTAGATACCATTAAATCGATTTCCCTAATATTAATATCAATATTTTGTTATTAACTCTAAACCTATTTCGAGTTAATAACACAATATTGTTGAATTAGTTGTATCGCCCGTGTTGGCTGGCCTTACAGGATTCATTTCATCTAAGTTTTATATAGCCATTTATGGTGTTCTATTTGATTGAGTGAAGTTGTTTTATATTTTGATAATTATTAATGGTGTAAAACATTTAAGCCTATAGAGTTCCGGAAATGTGTTCTCATATCTTCCCTTGATGTTGAACAAAAATAACTGATAGAAACCCAGAGAACATACAGCAGCGTCTGTATAGAATAGTCAAATATACCGCAATGTCTGCATACCTGCCTTCCAAGCGTGAAGATTGTTAATCAAGTTAATTGTTAATTTAATTGTTAATTGTTCATTAATTGTTAATTAAGGAAATTTGTTAAGAAATTAATGTTCTGGATACTATTTCTATTTTTTTTTACTCTTACTAATACTAGCGACCCGGCTTCGCACGGGTGCAATGCTGAAACTTAACATACTACATAATGTTTTTATATACAAAAAATTGATTTTCTGTCGTAAGACAATACAAACATGTTCCTTTAGAGGTTACTCTTGAAAGACTACTAACGGTTACTCTTGACATAACATTAGAAACCTCTAAAATCATCAGTGTTTCTCTAGTATGTTATGCATGAATTACAAACCTTCTTCTTGAATAATTCCATCTATAAAAAATGCATCTAAATCCGTTTCGTATTTTTAAAGATTTACGCATACATAGGAACAGACAGCGAGAAGTGACTTCGTTTTCATACTATGTAGTGAAATGCATTATTTGTACATATACTAGGAAGGGCGCCCTCGGAAACTTTTATTATAGTTTCTTATCACACAGATTTGTCAATGTTCAGGAAGCTTGAAGGTTTCAATAATTGAACATAAATAAGAAATTTAGAATAAGAACGTCGTGAACGTACAGTAACTTCCATGAATGGGATCTTTTTGCTGCTTACGTTTTTCATACTAGCTGGTCGTAATGTAAAAAGGTGATTTTAATATTAACTTTTCCTACAGCGTACTATTCCTATCATGTACTAACATATTCTATCAGAAGATAGGTATAGTACCTCCGATACAGGCGGCGGCAGTGCAGCGCGGCGGCGCGGCGCGGCGGCTGGGGCATGGACGTGGGGCCGCGAGACGTTAATCGTCATGACGTCACGGTACTATTACGAGTTTGGACGAAAAATTCGGATGAATCACTGTCGACTCGTTAGCTCAGCGGTAAGAGCGCCCATTTATGTTAAAAAGTGGTGGTCGGAGGTTCAAATCCTTCACGAGTTGGTTTCTTTTTGCTATATTATTTTGTGTAAGTATACTTTATTTATCTTTATTTTACAATTATACCGATCATTATAACATCACAGTAGTAAAACTGCCTATTATATTCTAAAGTTCGTTTAAGTTATATTATTAAAGCAATTTGCCCAAACATTAAAAAAAAATATTTGTAAAATCAGTACCTACTTATCATCTGACCCTGTCATTTAGATAACAAGAGATAAGAGTAATGTAGAACTAATTTTAGCGTCACTATAACTAGCGGAAATTTAATTATTTTTAATAAAATTTCAATATTCTTAGAATTGCCTTCTACCACATTTTCTTATCTCTTACATATGTTCATGTATAGTATTCGGAAGTGGTAACGTAATTACGGATACGAATGTAAGTACTACTTAGTACCTACATAAACAATTTGCTTTCGAATATATTAGTTTACTGATAAGAAAACATGGTGATTAGGGTTTTCAGTAATGTTAGTAAACAATCTGATTCTTATTTGATCTAATTTTGTTATCTTCACGGACCCATCTTCAGCGAAGATAGATCTATAAGTAGATCTCATGTCGAACTTATCAATACATACAAATAATAAAGTTATCAAATACATACAAACAATACTTAATACATTGAAATAGTTGTATTGACTTAACAAAATGCATATCTTGCAATGATATTCAGTATTTATTTTATAGTAGTATATATTGAAAGCCATTCCGTTGAAATAATTTTATTAAAACATCATACGATTAAATCTACTTTTTAATCGACTTAAAAAATGAGTAGGTTCTCAATTCGATCGTATTTTTTTACGTTTGCTACCTCAGAAATTTCGATGAACTGATTTTGTAGATTTTTTTGAATTTGAAAGCTGGTTCTTCCCGTGTAGTCCCATTGAAATTCTATCAAAATCGGCTAAGCCGTTTTTCAGTTACACTCCAATAACTGAAAGTGTACCTTAATGATACAGTCATTGACAGGCAATGACAATCGATCCCGTAAGTACCAAGTGTTACTAAAAAGGGTGAAATGACAATGTCTACCTCAAAATGGAACCGACTTAAACACTAAAAAGTATGAAATTATTTGTAGAAGTCGGTACCATGCGCACAATATTGCGATAATAGTACTTTTGAACTATCAAGAATTTAATGTACATACGTCTTTTGTAAGTACGAGTATATTAAATATAATATACTTACAAAAGACGTATGTACATTAAATTCTCACTATTAAATTCACAATTAATAAAACAGACGAATACGTCTGTTTTATTTATTGTGAATGTGATAGATAATTATAACGATGACAATAAACAGTACAAGTATTAAATTAGGTGGAACACGGCAGAGTGGAAAACCTGTAGGTACGAGTAGATCACGGGGCTACGTAGACGCTTATGAACTTTTCAGATGTTTTTGCAGTATATTGCAAATAATTAAAAACCGGGAGAAACAGCTGCCGCACCTCGAACATGGCAAGTAAATTTTTTTTATACATGTATAAGCGTCACTTAATTTTTTCAGAGATTTGGGAAAAATATTTTGATATAAGTAAATAATTGTTGTTATGTATTTATTAATCTCCATATTCTTATAAGTTTGTACCATTACAGTATGTACCATAGAGAAAAGTAGTATACCAGAAAGTATTTAGACTATATTATTATCATGGACATATATCATACAGATAAGTACTACGTACATCAGAAATGAGCTCTATCTGTGCATAATGCAGCTAAAATAAAGAAAATAAAACCTTATGCTAAGGTCGTAAGAGTCTTGTTGCGCGCAAAATAAAAATGAAGCCAAGTGAGAAGGCTACCACTGAACCCTGTGTCCCGTTCTAACAGTGACTTAGAGTTGCCAGAGTTAAGTTGATTTCAATCCTTTCGTTGTTTGTAGAAAAATTTGCGATTTATGTATTGTAATGAAGTAAAAACACTTTTAGGTTACTTCTAAAATGTTTCTAAATATAAATAATAATTTATTACCGACACGTTAAAGCAATATTATTTGTTGCTTCGTGTAAAGCCTTACTAACGCAAAAATTTTGCGATTGGCGTATAGGTTTTCTTTTATTTGTATGAAATACGGACACCTGACCTGACAACCCCACATGAAATCCTCGATTCGACATTAATAGCGGTGTGTTTTTTGATTACGTGATATATTTGAAGATATAAATGGGGAGAATTTGTGTCGTGGAGGCTTGCGGAAGCGAGTATTGTCCTGATTATGGTTTATCTTTTCACAGGTAATAGTTTTATACATAATTTGTTAGTGAAGAATAACGGTGACCATGCATGACTATCTAATCCTTTTTTTATTTTATTGTCATGAGAAAAATGCATTTACGCATACACACCCGCCAGGGAGCAAGTGTCAGACTCAGGATCAATATAGTTCATGATTTTTTTTGATTCCTTGTTGGTTAACTCGTTTCATAATTATATGTCGCTACATAACAATTTTCAGTTGGTTAACTTTTTTATATCTGAAGCCAATTTCTTTAGCGTTTTTCGCAAAGCTATGTGTCCATTGTACAACCCGGCATCTTTGCAAAGTTACGTGTAGGTATCAAATTGGTCCACACCTTTCACAGGTTTGTATTTTTTTTTAAGTTTTTTCGACGTTTGAAGTACGTTTTTGTCTCTTTTAAGTCCATAATTTTCGTTTATGCTTCGCCAACGGTACGGTAACCAATACCGAATGCTCCGACATGGTCCCGCACTTGTGTAACTGGCAATAGAGGCCCACCGTTTTGAGACTCACGCTATATATTAGAGTAATTTCACCACCAATTTACCAGTCTGGATGTTTAAAATACTTCCTCTTTTTGACATTTTATTCACTTGCTTAGTTCGAAATCCAGTAGAATTATTACCAAGGTAAAGGAATAAATAAGGATCAGTCCAGAAAAGTTATAGCCAAATCACAAATATTGATAAAACACACGTCAGCTGACAAGACGGCGAGAGAGCAAATATTATAGTTGAAAATGGTGCCAGATAAAAAAAAACTGTAATTTGTGGAGACTTGGATACGATTTTGCCTATAATGATTTATTTAGAATGAAATTTAGATTATATAGAAATGCAGCCGGAGCTGTATAGTCGCAGAAATGTCTACTCCCAGTTTTCCAATGCTCTCTCAGGATTCTAAACTTTGAAGGAAGCGTTCTGAAATAAAAGGAGCCACGACTAAAATAAATTATAGCGGTATACTACGAATTGACACTTCCAACACACTTCTAAACTCTCGAAAATGCAACATTAGACCGGTAGCGCTAGGTTTATAAGTTTCAAAAATATTAAAGTTGTTTATGTTTTGGATATAGTTTCCTGACCATTTGCCAAACCTAATACAGTAGTTTGTGTCATATTAGGTGCTTGCTTAGGTAGAAATTTAGGTATTTGTCTTTGCGAACATTTTGCGAAAATTTGTCTTTCATGATAATATTAAAGTAGTATTAAATGTACATATGTATTTTGTGTCATTTCTCTCCACGGGAATACTGATATTTAACCAGTACCTACTATGGTGCCTAAACGGTTTTAAAATAATATTATAATAGGTCAAATGGGTGTTACTAGTTTCAGGTCACTGGTATCCGTTGTACATAACGTTTTGTGTCGAATTCATCCATGGCATTAGAAAATATATATATATTTATTCTAGAACACCCCGTAAAAGCCTTTTTTTTTTGCTGATAGTTAAGACTTTGACCACAATCTCACCTGATGGTAAGTGATGATGTGGTCGAAGGTGTTAACAGGCTTAACCTAGAATAACTGGCTCTCAAGGACAGCTGCCGGAACACACCGTTAGGTGCTTGGCGACAGATTTTCTACTTGAGGGTGGTCGCTAGCCAGGCGGGCATTCGCAAAAATGCCCTTCCACCATGCGATGAAGCTTAAGCCCGCGGCGGGATTCGAACCATGGACCTGCTGGGCGGCAGTCCATACCCAAAGCCACTGAGCTATCACTGCTTCAAAACACTACCACAAAAGAAATAACTTGTTATTAGATTTTACGTCTTAAATATTATCATAGATTAAAGAAACACTATTCTGAATTTGTGTCGTTTATATTATTCGTACCTACGGAACGAACGTATGTGCTTATTTTTGCAGCGTGTTTATTTTTGGTGTTTAATTGCCATTCATGGAAATTACACAAATTTACAGTGTTTATTTTCCATGCATGCACAATATTAAATATGTGAACCATAATGATTATAATAATTTTTTGAAGCGTTGGTAGTATAAAAAACCAAAATTAAAAAAATCCAAAAATTCCATGGTCTAAAACGGCACAAAATTCTTTATTGGCCATATTTAGGTGATCCGATGAAGTTAATATCTACCATTTCAATTGTAATTTTTTTTGACATTGTTCTTACACACTGTCCGTTATAATGTATTTATAATGTATTTGCTCTCTTTGCTATAAAATTATATAATTAGAAAGTAAATTCATAATTGGATGTAAGAATTAATATTAAAATTTTTAGAAACTATTATAAATTAAGTTAAAGATCAGTGAGTTTTGTGAACTAGATGATTAAATAAAAACGAAAAAACAATCGCAGAGGGCGCGGTATCATAGAACATATAACTTATAACATATAACTTGCCTCTAGGAAATTGGCATCTGCTTAAACAGCAAGAATAAGTAGGATTTAATATATAAGGAATAGCTCTGTTATTTTTTACAAACTTTAAGTTGAGTTCAACTTTTACTAGTACTCATCTCACCTATTGGTAAGTAATTGTATATTCGAAAGTATTGATCAGAATTAATCTAGAAAATACATATAAAACATGCTAGAAATAGTACATTACTGCAGCGGCCAGCAAAGGAGGCATTGATGGACGAACGTGTAAATGTGGGCCGAGGCGAAGCCGAGGTAAACATACGTTAGTCCATCAATCGTTACCGTCCAACAAGTGTAGTATATTATGTAGGTTATACATATGTATAGTTTTCACGCTTAAATTAATATTCTCTGAGAAACTAAGTTAAACAAATCTGTTACTCTTACTTAGCCTACATGCACCAAAATTCTCGCGTAATATTTCTAAATTGCCAAGGAAGCGAGAACCCACTTAGAGTCGGCGGCATTTAACTGCCGAGTCATCATTGAAGGCTTGTTATTATACTCGGAGCGCGTCGCCTTTCATCTCGTATATGAATGTTAGCTTGAGATATTATGGATATAAGTATTTTGCTATAATGTTTTATATACTTATCTCACCCAGATTAAGTACTTATAACCTGGGTAATATGCGAGATCATAATATAATTAAAAACTAAACTTGTTTTTTCTTTAACACTAATAGCGACAGAAAACGTTAGCCCATAAAATAACTTTGTATATAGCCCCGTGGGGTGCTGGGTTAGAATTGCACCTCCCCATATCATCCCGTGGGTGTCGTAAGAGGCGACTAAGGGGAAAAATACTGGAAGGTGGTCAGCTCCTTCTAAAGAACTTACCAACTTACACTGCGATCCCCAAGACGCCTGCCAATCGTGGGGATTATGGCAAATACCCCTTAAATGGGGGAGGCTGTGTTCAGCAGTGGACGATCCGGCTGTTACAGTACAGTAGAGTATATACTATCCAATATATCATATTTCTAGTTAGTTACATATATGTTTTGCACATATACAGGGTGGAAAATTTCAGCGGGGCAGTAAGGGAAAGTACCTTATCCGTTGCAGCTACTCGGAAATGGAAGACCATTTCCGAGTAACTGCAACGGATAAGGTACTTAGGAGACTATCCATAATTTTATATGCAATTTTGATCGCCATTCACAGATTTAAAAAAAATTACAGTTAGCAAGAAAATAGCCCTTTTACACAAAAACATATTTTGATGCTAATCAACCCTGTTTTTAATACTGATGAAAAATTTCTATGGGGCCAACCATCGTTGGAGTAGGTACTCAAAAAGTCACAAATTGCAAAAAACTTTTCCCTTATATTTTGTAAAGAGATTGTAAAACTAGAATACAAAAAATTTAAATAAAAAACAAATGACAACGTAGAATTTTACACATATCAAAAAGAAGGCGTATTACGTACTTGATGATGTTAGTCTTATTTAAAATCTTGCAGTTTCTTGCCCTACGATATCAAGTACCCGAAGTGACCGCCATTTTGGCGAATATAAATTGATTCGTTTCTGTACCGACCTAGTGGCTGCTGACAACTTATTTGTATGATTTCGTTGAGGTGAGTATAAGTTCTTGAACACTATCGTATTGCTTTTTGTAAACCTGTTTTCAGATAGCCTCACAAAAAGAAATCTAGAGGTGTCAGATCTGGACTACGCACTGACCAAGAAATAGGACCTTGTGTTCCTATCCATTGATCACCAAATTGTCGGTTCAAAGTCGAACGCGTACTGCGGCTGTTAAGATTGTTTTTATTTAGTAATAACGAGTTCGAATTTGAATTATTTTTAAACTTATTTTTAAAGTTTATTCAGTCAACAAAAAGATCTCAACCGTCACTAAAAAAGCTTATGCGTAAAAAATCATACAAAATGTACGGTAAAAGTTTTTTGCAATTTGTGACTTTATGAGTACTCCAACGATGGTTGGTCCCATAGAAGTTTTTGATCAGTATTAGAAACAGGATCGATTGGCATCAACAAATGTTTTTGTGTAAAATTGCTATTTTCTTGCTAACTGTATTTTTTTTGAAAATCTGTTAATGGGGATCAAAATTTCATTAAAAATTATGGATAGTCTCCTAAGACCATATTCGAGTAGCTGCAACGGATAAGGTACTTCCCCTTACTGCCCCGCTGAAAGTTTCCACCCTGTATATTAATCAATAAGGTCGAATAAAAAATATCCGAAGTTGGTTTTAATTCAAAATTTCATCGTAATCCACTTTTTAAAGATGTAACAAACAATTTTCTGAAATTATTTTAATCCAACTTACTGTACTTTTTTTCCGACATCAGGCGGATACTGTAATACTATATCAACAAAAAATACTTACTATGAAAAGCAACGTTCTACTGACTCGTTGCACGTTGTTACAGCCCATGTTACACCAGTGTGACGACGGGGTATGTGTTTCTAGTCTGTATCTTTATCCGGAAATGTCTTAACAAGACAGTTCGCTCAAATTTGACATTTACGCAAGCGTAGTAACCGATGTGCTGGTTACTTAGTCTTACCATAGTACCAAATGCTCACATTTGAAGGAGTACGACTCTACAACAAGATACGTACCCTAAAAAATTAAAAGTGTCAACTCATTTTATGCATTTTAAACAAAACTAGCTCAATATATCATCACTGGTCGTTCAATTGTATGTATTTAAATATTATTAAAGACGGCATGACGAGTGTAGGGTAAGGTTGCTACTATTGGACCACTTAAATTTGAAACGACATAAAACTGATGCTGTAACGTTTAGGAATAACAAGATTAGTTGAATTAATAGGTCTCCTAGTCAAGTACACGCAGCTATCATTTCAGATTTTGTGCGTCTTCATTGGGATGAAATATAAAAACACATTTTACATTTCGTTGAACCAATGTTATACTATGATTGGACCTTTGAGTTGCTATAATTGGACTTAGGTGATTATGGCTTACTGGTCCATTCAAGGTATCTATAAGAAAGCCAAGCTTCTGACATCTTTTGGTGTCATGCCATATAAACAACGTTCTATTTCTAAAATATATTGTACTAACTTCTCTTTTAATTCTGGATTTAAATCGCCAGTTGAACCAAATATTTGCTTTTCGCCTTTTGCGATTACGTTTGTGTCCTCAAATCTTCGTTTAAGTGTTGCTTTAGGTACACCAGATATTTGAATGCCTCATTAAGTCCAACCTGTTTCTCGCGTAAAGCATTCAACGTTAATTTCATGCTCGATTCATTCCTGGTATACTATTGCCCTCTTTCTGCCATGTCAAATCAAAAATATACATATTAAGATCGCCATCATTGGACTGGTTCAATCCAAGCACCTCCTACTGGTCCATTGATGGCAATTGTCTACTATGTTACTAAAATAATATAAGAAATTTGATTGAACCAGTCCAATGATGGCCACTCATTATTTGATATTTGCCAACGCCATAAAATGTGTCAATGCTACTGAAAAGAATAATGTTAAAAAGTTGAACATAATTCTACTTAGGTACATGGTTATTATACGTCACGCAATTTTACATCAGGAGACTGATAAACACAGCAACATGCTTCTCTCCTCAATGAATCGTTTGGCAACACTGGCAGTAAAGGAGCCGGAGATGGGTCATTAAGCTAGCGTTAAACAAGTACAAATGATTTTTAGTGCTTACCGTTCCCGAGATACCTATGTCACGGTAATGTTATCTATACAGTATTGTAACTCGGTTCTGTCTTCGAAATAAGTACCTACAGCCGCGCTATACATAAACATGCGATAAGGCTGCCCGCCTTCAGCATTTTAATTACATTTGCCTACTTTGTGTTTCTATTTACTTAGTTTTCTGATTGTAAATATATATTTTTTTATATAAACATATAAAATACTCTGTGAATTGAACAGGAAGTGTATAAAAAATCGTTCTTCAAAATTGGCGACCGAAAAATATTTGTGAGACGTACGAAATGCTTTATAATTATATTTTAAGGTATTAAAAATCCACATTCTAATAACTACCTGTAATATTATTATAACTTGCTTATAACTTCTACCTAATTTATAGTATTGTCTTTCAATTTCCAGGTAATCTAAAAAAAATATCTCTTGATGCGTTTATGACGAATTCATGTAACTAAAAACAGCACAATATATCTTACTCGTCATATTTAATATGTAAATATGTACTTGAACTTATTTTTAGTGAAAAAATCGCGCGGTTATTGTTAAAAAACAACAAGCAATTCACTCGTCACTGCGGCGTAGTCGCGACACTCGAGACTGTCTGCGGGCCGAGCGCGGGCCGAGATCGAGGCGCGTAGGTATAACTCACATTTCGTCCGTTTCTATGAAGTTGAAATACTGTATAGATAACATTACCGTGCCTATGTGGTCCAATGAAAGCCCTAGTCCAATGATCACAATTCGCAACCTTACTTTTAATTTATGTTTAAGCATTGTTTCAAGTAAGTGACTGTATTGTCTTATTGGGAATAAATATTATTAGTTTGAAGCAATGATGGCTCAGTGGCATTGGCTATGGACTGCCGCGCAGCAGATCCCTGGTTCGAATCCCACCGCGGGCTTGAGCTTCACCGCATCGTGGAAGGGCATTTTGCGAATGTACGCCTGGCTAGCGACCACCCTCAAGTAGAAAATTTGTCGCCAAGCACCAAACGCGAGTGAAATTACAGGCACATGAGACTTAACTACTATGTCTCAAGGTGACGGGCGTGCAATTCGTGACTTGTGACAAAATGCATCTGTTATAGGCAGAGGTTATCTGCTTAACATCAGATGGGCCTCGATCTTGTCCCGTCACAATAACATAAAAAAAAAATATATATTAAAAACCTAAACCTAGACCCTTTACCTCGTCATTACACTACGGTAGTGAGTGAGTATTTCGTTATCCATTATGTACGGCATTGTGAAAATTATGCTTTTGCTAAAGAGAATCCTTAATGGCCACACAACACAACCCTAATTACAGGAAGCTAAGGCATCAAAAAGGTTTTTTTTATTATTGTTTCTACAACAAAGAGCCGGGAATGTTCCGTCGAGCTAGTCCAAAGCGTGAATAGTGCTAATTAGAAGTGCAAAACTGGCAGTTGCAGTGCTGTGCACAAAGTTAGTTCCACCTCTCATACAAAGCACTTTGCAGGAACATTTTACCCGTTGCAACGCCAACGACGTTTTATTATTTCGTTCAAGCTACTTTGTACCTAAAAGTTACACACGGTCAAAAAAGATTCTTTCTAAGTCTAGCTAGAACTTTAAATATAATCCTGTAGATAAGTTTACATAAACGTATAGTTTTTATAAAATATTGGCAGCTCGCCGAAAGAGACTATAAAATGTAATTAAAAATAACGTTTCTCAAAACGTATTCTCCAATAAATAGAACTCACTTCTGATGATAAAAATAATTCGTGTTATTGCTACATTTTGTGTTGCATACAAAATTCAAAACTGCTATTCTAACTTGCCTGTCGTTAGCTTGATGATAATATATAAGTAGGTACATGCACCTCTCAAGATTATGATAACTTCATCACTCAGTTATTAATATAATATAAAATTTTAATGTACCTATTGATAAAGTTGTGTCCATAATATTACTATTATTATTACTATTATATTACATATCCGGTATATTACTATTCTCTATGGTTGTGTCTGTATCATATAACATAACATACCTACGTATGTTGTATTCTCTTTGCTATTTGCTTATATTGTGATGATTACCTACTCAAGTTGACTTCAAACTTTTTTCATAAGGACCATTGATATAGTATTTGATTGCTTATTTCGCGAAAGTACTTCAGTAATACGACATCAGCGAATTTGTCTACGGTGCCGATTAAAAATGTTGTATTCATAACGGACGAATATAGTTCTTTCAACAATATTTAATTCGTTTATGTGCCAAATATCACGTTCTTACAAATGTTATATACCAACAAAGAACAGTTTTGATATTAGCGCCATCTATATTTTGAATACCTACGTCTTAATATAATAATGAGAATGAATTTCAGACATATAGTAGCGCCACTAACGAGAGCTGATGCTAAAAGTAAGGGCTAAAAGATTGTTTTAAATCGGATAGGCCAGCCTTTGAGCACTATATAATGCACCTGCTGAGCAGCAATAATGTCATCAGCGAATACCTATGTCGTTCAGGCATAGAACATATAATAATATGGTGCAGGCTGAGGATTGACTTAATGGAGACCTTTATTTCGCATGTCAATTTAAAGTCTTATGCCTCGGTACCGAAGGATCCTAATCGCGGAGTTTCTTTGCAAAAGTGATAAAACTCATAAAATTTCATTTAGTATGACAATTGTTATATTTAATGAACTAGGTATATCTTTGTCACGAAGAGCCTATCCGTGTAGTCTTCTGTAAAATAGAAACCTAAATACCACACAATAAAAACGAACAAATATTATGACTTAACAACTTAATAAAAAAAAAACGGTTATGTGTTTAATTTATATGCTGTAGAAGTTGGAGCAAGAAGTAAACCAATGAAATCCCTATATAACATACTGAAAAGAACAACCGCAACTTCCATCCTAGAACATGTATCTAAGGCAGTATTAGTAGGATCTTACCAAATTTGGTTAGGGTGGGAGAGGAGGCTCGAGCGGTGATGGGAAGCATTCATCTCATCGTAAACGGGCCCTCAACCCTGCTCCCTGGCTTGCAAGCCCCAGGCATCTATAGCCTCTTCCTCTGCAATGCTATGAACTTGGCACCCGTACGGTGAATCCGTGGAATGCTAAGTAATTCGTCTCTTATACTTTCTGTAATAGTCTCGTGTTACAGTGTTTGTTGCACTCCTCCGAAACAGCTTGACCGATGTTTACGAATTCTTTTGTGTATAATTGGAAGGTATGAGAAAAGGTCGTAAAATACATTTTGTAAGTAATTTTTTTAAAATATTTATTTTATGTATTTTTTATCCATACAGCTTTTTCAACATTAAAGCAAACTATCACTGAATTTACTAAATTAACCAGACGCAGTCCGTAACAACAAAAACTATTGTCCATGGCCACAGTTCTGAAACAATGCAAAATTATTATTTGGGATGAATGCACTATGGCCGACAAACATTATTTTGAGGCGTTGAACAAAACACTCAAAGATATAAAAAACAATATAAGAAAAAAAAATATCACAAACCGTATAAACTACAATTATCCGGAGACTTGGTATCGTACAAATAGATGGATACAGTTTGCGATGCCAATGACAGCTGTAAATTATCCAACAGTTTTTGAACTCTCTGGATTTGCAAGGCATGTCACCACACCTTCTACGACCGAAAGTTGGATCTCCGATTATTTTACTTCGGAACTTCAACCCACCACGCCTGTAAGTTTTTTTTAATAACCGGCGGTATGTAATACTTTATAAAATACTACGAACTATATACAACACTACAGCTACTACAATAAAAGCATTTAGACAAGCTATAAGTCGTAGCAGACTCACAGGCAGTCCACTCCAGCTCACTACCAGTTGGCAGCGTGCCCGTGCAGCATGCTGGCAGCATTGCCCCGTTGAGTTGCAATGCTGTAAGTTGGATCTCTGATTATTTTACTTCGGAACTTCAACCCACCACGGCTATACAATGGCACGTGATTGTTCATTAAAAACATTATATCGAAGCCACAATTTTGAATAGCAAACTCCAACCCGAAAATGTTGGGCTGGCAGGAATTCCAATGGTCCCATAAACGTGCCAATTGAATTCAAACGCGTTTATTTTCCTAGGCCAAACGATGTCTGTTTATGGTTTAGATTTGGGCATACAATGTTTTTAACATGGACACTTATACATGGCATATTCTCGCGTGGGCAAACCATCGAGATTATTAATGTATGTTGGTGGACTGACCCGAAGTTTTATTAATATTGATTATCTTATTATTTCATTTTCCTACTTCACTAGGAACAGAAACTTACAATACATTCGTTATTTTTAATTTAATGACCTAAATATTTTTGGCGAAATATTTTTGCCACATTAATTAGTACTAGTGAAGTACTAATTAATATGGCAAAAATATTTCGCCGGGTCAGTTAGTATAGTAAATTTAAGATCTGAGTCCATCCCCAAACGATGGTTAAGAACGATAGGATAAATTAGAGAGTTATACGCCATATGTCAAGTTGGCTAAGCGGTTAGAAAACTTAGAACATAGCCTTGCTATATGGATCGACGGCACGGGTTCAGATCCCGCACATGACTTATATTTTTCTTCTCTTTATTTTGTACTCTCAATTCAAACGAAATAATATTGTTTTATATTATAAACTCACTTATTTTCAAGAATACTATTACTTCAGTTTATATACATTTAAAAGGGTATACCTTTATGGAATGCCACAAACTCAGACTTACAAAATATCTATGTAAAATGCGCCCCATGAGAGCAGCAAGACTCATTAAACGTAGTTGTAGAGCTGGCACTTAGGCACAAACTTTGAATTTTAATTAGGTAGTTTGTCACTTACCTACGACGTAGTTAGCACTTAGCATTAAATATGGAATTTTAATGCTTTTATTATAAAACTTTGTTCAACTTGTAGTACTCAAATTACCATTCTATATAAATGTACTGGCGACCCGCCCCGGTTTCACATGGGTGCAATGCTGATTTCTGTAATATCTTTGAAAATATTCAAATAAATAACATTTTATAAAGGTCCATATTGATCTATATTAAATGCACAATATATTTAAAGTACTTAATTGAATAAGGATTAATGCTGTATTGCTTAAAATCACTTCGTAAATAAGCCATTAGTTCTCGTAAAAAGTAAAGCATAAAAAATGGTTATTGTGGATTATTCTTATGAGATAGACATATACTATTACGAAATTTTTAGTACAACCTTTCAAGATGTACAATACTGTAGTACTTTATTTTGATATATCTCGTAGGGTTCAGCTAGCGTTAACATGTGTTTATTTACGACATCACATTAGAAACCTCCTAAATTATGAGTTTTTCTCTTTATATTTTGCATTTATAATACTTATAAACCTTCCCTCTTAATTTTTATTAATTATTTAATTACTCTTCTATTAAAAAAACCGCATCAAAATCCGTTGTGTACTTTTAAAGATCTAAACATACATAGGGGCAGACAGACAGCGGGTAGTATCTTTGGTTTATGCTAGATAGTGATGATAATTTTTTTCATGCTGCGCATATTTTGGCCCTTAGATGATGTGAGTTATCACGTAAGTAGTGGTTTAAGATTGTACGCGCCGTTCCTGTAGGTATATATGGTGGATTAAAGTTTTATACATGAAATAAAAAGAACTAAGCTTGAGCTGAAAACATGTTGTAGTGCATTATTGCAGACTGCAAATGTTTTTATAAAAATCTCGCAGAGTTCGCTCCGCTATACCCCAACGCCCGAACATTGATCTTTTAATCTCTTAATTACGAGCAGAATACGCGAGGATTTCACCAAAATAACCATTCAAAATGGATGCCCGACTACCCCGTGAATATGAATTATTCTTACGTAACAGCTCGGACGCATATTTACATATGAGTGCCTACGCTGTTCCTACGTGCTCATTCCATTGGATTAGCCTTTCTGTGGCGAGCGTCGTTTTGAGATTTTTATACTACGCTTTTGTTTTGTTTTTGGCTGTGATCATTCTTGATCACAGTCTCTTCATTGTCACCGTGCTTCATCTATAAGTTTAGGGTTTAATGATAGAACACATCCATCGTTATATAGCGGGTAGCTTGTTGGCAATCATCGCCCGCGTCCTAGCACTATGCGGTACACAGCCTCCTCTAGCAGCTTTCTAACTTTACGACCATCGTCGAGCGCGAGATAACCCGCAGTAAAATTTCAATATCCGCCAAATATGGAATTTCATTTAGGGCTTCTCGCTCAAATGCCAAAATAAGACATAAAAATTTAATGGAGCTCATTCTAATTATTTATGTATATAATAGAAATGCGCGTGTGGAGCTTTCCTGAATAACAACAACATTAAAATAAGTGGAGACGGTTATGTTTCGCACATAATTATGTCACCCGCTATGACGAACCTTTCTCTTCTGTACTTGCTGAATTCATTATAACCTATCTGTCTGACTGTAATAATTATGCCGACTTAATATCTAGATATATCAAGAAATGATCACAACAGCACGTGTATTTTTTCATTATAGACATCAAAATAGAATCTAGTTGTTCGTCTTTGACCTTAATATATTTAATTACAGACAGATAGGAAGAAAAAAGAAAATACCTACATTGGTTAACGATACGAAACTTTACCATACGGAAACCAATTGTTTTTGAGAAATAAATAAAATTTTAGCATAATTATTTGTGTATTTTGCACTTTGTTACACGACATGAAATATTCATTTATTTTACGTGTAACGAAGTACATGTGACTAATCAAATAATGGATAGATAACAAAATATTTCACAAAGAATTAATGTATTAAGTTAGCTATTGGTCTTGAATTTGTATACTGTAGTGCTATATTCTCCACGACAATGATTTAAACGAATCTTTTACTCTTACACTTGCACTGAAATTCTCGTATAATATCTCTAAATGCAAAGAAAGCGAGAACCCACTTAGATTCGGCGGCATTTAACTGCCGAGTTATCATTGAAGGCTCTTTTTGGTACTCGAAGCGCGTCGCCTTTTGTCCCGAGTATTAATTTTAGCTCGAGATATGGATATAATTGTTTTGCCATAGAGTGTATTTCTATTTATATTAGCCACCTCCAATCATCCTGTGGGTGTCGTAAGAGGCGACTAAGGGAAAATTACTGGAAGGTGGGCAGCAGCGCCTTCTAAAGAACTGACAACTTCCACTGCGATCCCCAAAACGCCTGCCAAGCGTGGGGATTATGGAAAATACCCCCTTAATAGGGGAGGCTATGTTCAGCAGTGACGATCCGGCTGTTACAGTACAGTAAGAGTGTATTTCTGACTCAGAATAAATAATTTAAGCCTGTGTAATATGCAAACTCATATTATAATTAATAAACCGGCCAAGTGCGAGTTGGACCCCCACCACATAGGACATATAATAATACTACACCCTAAACCAGAACATATCAAAAATACAAAAAAAAAAACATGAAGATCGAGATCCTTAGCGCGAGTCCGTTCTTGACCGGTTTTGAGTATTTGATATTGTAGGTTGAATATTTAGCTTTAATCAGACCAAGTTTGATGCTTGTAAGTATTACCACTGTTTTTACGATAAAACAAAATAAATGTGGCTGTATTATGGACACTGCCTTTTGTTGTACGAGAATGAGTCTCAACATGGCGGGCTCCTCCCTCCTAGGCGCGCGATGTGTTACTGTCCCTTGGCGTAATATTTTTTTTGATTATTTGTCTATTTTTATAAATTTAGGGATGATAGCTGATATGTATCTCTTACACTAAACTGTATCCCCGATTTTTATATCATTATTTTTTTTGGTTTGCGTCCCTATGGAAGCAATTTCAAAGACGTATTCACGTCAAAAAACTTTAAAAAAAAGTTTTATGTGGGGTCCATTGTTCATTCTGTTTGTTTATATACCTTCAGACGGATGGAAGGGTGGACAGTCGAGGCGTAGCAATAGGGTCCTCTTTTCTGAAACGAAATCCTAAATACGAAACAATCTTTCAACAGCACTAATAGTAACTGAAAACTTTTGCCTATCTACCAACTTTCTGGCTAGTTAGATGTTTAGGATATATTCTACTAAGCAAAACCGAATAAAAATATCCTTAATTTTTAAATCTTAAATGTCATGCCTTGGTAAAGATGTAGCTCTCGTATGAACTGTAAATACTCGTTTTTATAATTTGGAATTTAAAAATATTCATATTTGGCAACTTTTGGTTATAAAAACTATATATTAGTTGTCTAATGTTTATTATTGTTTTTTGAAAAAAGATACGTTTTTTTGGTTCCATTTAAGAATCACCGACCTCGTTCAAGCATATTTTCAGTTTATTCAAAATGAAGTACCTAAAAACATACATAACAGAGCGCCTTATAAGAATAGTATTTTTTGCTGACCTTGAGCCCATTTAAACAACATAAGATTATATGTTGAAAAAATATTAATTACTAGCGACTACAACTTATAGCGGCCCACCCCAACTTCACAAGGGTATTTATCAAAAATTTCGAAAAAAAATATGAAAATATTCAATATCCTACGTTTATCTACGATAATGTAGAATTCTAATTGTGAAAGATTTTTTCAAATCGGTACACTAGATTTTTAAGTCTACTCGTTACATACAAAATACAAATATATTCTCTTTATAATTAGTACCCAGTGTAGAAAACTCCTGTGATGAAATTTTTAAACGAGAAAGACTCCTGCATCTGAAATGTAATAGATATACTAACCTAAAAATTAAAGTAAATATAAATAACTTATGAATGCAAGAATAAGAATAACATATTATGCCACAAAGAACGTGAATAAAGAAAGAAACGTTTTAGCCGTTTTATACATTTGCTCAGTGTTAGAGTCAGTATGGTACTGTGATAGTTGTTTTAAACTTTTAAATAATGAGCTCTCATTATTTTCCGTTCTCTTTTTTCTTTTCAACTTTCAAGTACCGTTTGATTTTTGTTTGCCGAAGATATTTTGCTTAAGACTAGAAAAGGTGGAAGAATAATAGGGAAATGAAACGTCATCATAAAATCTCGTATCTATCATCTATCCGTCTAATGTAGTACTTACCAGTGAAAAATAACGTGTCAAATGTTATATATCCGTAAGTTTATAAATATAAGGTAATAAATAAATAAAGAATATACGCGTCCCTCTGTCTATATTACATAATAATTAGAATGAATGTAAGAGTACTGAAGGTGACGCCACAATCACACTTTTATCGCAGACTGCAATATAAAATGTTTTCATAAAAATCTCGCTGAGTTCGCTTCACTGCCGCCAGCGCCCGTACACTAATCTTTTAATATCATAGTAACATGAAAGCAGGATACGTGAGAATTCGACAAAAATAACCATTCAAAATGTATGCCCGTACTACCCTCTAAATATGCATTATTTTTCCGTAACTACACCGTGGACGCATTTGTACATTTTATATGAGTTCGTACGTACATGTCCATTCCACTGTCTTAGTGTGGCGCCGCACTGTTATGAGTTTTTTAAACTGAGTTTTTTGTTTCGTGTTTGGCTGTCATAATTCTTGGTCATAATAAAGACATGGTATTTACACGACTGCTCAAAAAACGGGTTTTTTTTTTATGCCTGATAGGTTAGTCTTTGACCACTATCTCACCTGATGGTAAGTGATGATGTGGTCGAAGATGTTGCATAGGCTAACCTAGAATTACTGGCTCTCAAGGACAGCTGCCGGAACACACCGTTAGGTGCTTGGCGACAGATTTTCAACTTGAGGGTGGTAGCTAGCCAGGCGGGCATTCGCAAAGTGCCCTACCACCATGCTGTAACGACTGCCATCCTAAGACAACAACCGGGACCGACGGCTTAACGTGCCCTCCGAAGCACGGAAGCGCTCAGTAGTAATGTCACCAGCGGTCACCCATCCAACTCCTGACCGCGGCGGACGTTGCTTAACTTTGCTGATCGATTCAGAATGGCTAAGCAAACTTCGCTACGAGCGCTACAGAGCGCGGGTGTCATGTTTTCAGGGTTCATGTATGTATGTTTTTGAGTTTCTTTATTACACCATTACTTTTAAGTACTTCATTTTTGTTGTATAATAAATTATTAGATCCGTCTTGATAGCCCAGATGACAATAGGTCCATAAAAAGGTAAAAAAAAACAAATTGACGGATTGTAAACACCATATTGTGAGATTTTTTTCTTTCTCCCAAACCCATGGAGTGGTGTATCAAAGTGAACGACTTAGAAACAATTTAAATATAATATATATATATATATATTTACATCCTAGAAGCTTTTTGGCGTCATGCACGTGGTGCATTATTACGACGTCCTCCAGTTCCCATTGCTTTTTTTAACATGTCTTAATGAATATTGCTTAGCTCTTCGATTGCCAGCTCCGTGAGATACGTCATTTTCCGATAATTTTATTTTTCGCGATATTCTTCTTGCGTTCGTGCCGCAACATTTTTGAACCCCGAACCATGGTCATAAATTATAGGCGTCCTGGATATATTGATCGTGATTTACCTATGGCATCGACTATTTAGCGTCCTCATAGGATGAACGACATTTGTGAGTGCGACGTTGCCATCTTTATGTTTACTTTCTCTTTCTTTGACAATCGCTTGTATGTACATTTATAACAATTTGGTCAAATCTATATATATACGGATGCCCGATATTTTTATATAATTTATTATTATCTATCTACACGTAGGAACAATGGATTTTGATAAAGTTAAGTACACAAATAGTTTATAATAAGATAAAGAAAATTTATCTCCTGTTTCTGAGATTTTTGCACAATAAATCGCATGTAGTAGCAAGAATAACACTTACGGGAACGATTGTTATTCACTGCCAATTACCTAATCATCAAGATAGAATAAAACTTTACATATAGTCTAAGCAGCAATATAGCTACCTTTGAGAAAGTACCTACCTAACACAAAGTATTAAAGAGTTAAAAGCTCTATCTACGATATAATTATCATTTATCATATAGGCCTGCCTAGGTACGCAACTGTCAGCGATGTCAAATCGACATTGCGCATTGCATTGCATACCTATCTACCTACATAGCTATAAGATCACAACAAATAATAAAGTTAGTACTATGTATCTACCTACGTAAATTCATAGAATAAGTGTAGGTATATATTTGTAGTAGGTATAAGGCAGTACGAAAGTTTATATGGTAAACTTAGCGATGATTGTAGGCACTTACCTAATCAAAATTAACCTATGATTAGTTTTTGAATTTTATTGAAAATAATTTAAATCAGTTACTTACCTACCCAGTCCGAAATTTTTGGGCCTTTTTTTCATATATGTTCTACCAGAATTGGTAGATCCACGATGACATCGTGGTTACCGCTTAGAGACAGATTTTGAAACCCTTCCACCATGCGATGAAGTCCATGCACGCGGCGGGATTTGAACCATAGACCTGCTGCGCGGCAGTCCATAGCTATGAGCCATCACTGCTTCCCGTTAAGTGTTAAGTGACAGAATTTCTACTTCAGGGTGGTAGCTAGCCAAGCGAGCATTCGCATAATGCACTTCTACCCAGTGGTAAAGCTCAAGCCCGCGGCGGGATTCGAACCATAGACCTGCTGCCCGGCAGTCCATAGCTAATGCCACTGAGCCGTCACTGTTTTACAAAATATGTTGTAGTAAATGCAGTAAGTTACAAATTATGTAATAAATAATTATTGTAAATATTAAGTAAAGTTATTTGTTCGTAGTAAATGTAGTAGTTTGTTCTTTTCATATTGATGCCATAAACATACCTATATGTTTCAGAGATAAAACACAATTTTATAAGAAATGTAATCAATGACAATCATGTCACTTGCAATATTGAAACAGTATCTACCTACTAATGTTATTATAGTATCCTTCTGTTGTTCTTTGTTTTTAGTCATATTATAGTGAAAGATGACTAAAAACAAAGAACAACAGAAGGATCGCCCTAAATAGGTAGGTATGTAATATATTACATATTTATTTAGGGCGATCATATATTGTAATCTATTCATCATATTATCTCACACGAGCAACGTACCTAACGTATATATAGGTACTACAGGTAACAGGTACCTACTCTCCGCGAAAATTTATTGCTCTGTGAATTTAAAATATTATTTTATCTGAAGAACCTACACACATCGTGACGTAGCTTGAGACACTATCTCCGTCCGTCGTCAAACATAGTAATTCGTTCGGCATGGTTCGGCTTTCATTGATATATCGCAAACAAAAATATTTTAAATAGGTAGGTATGTGTCGAAAGTTTGTGGGTATGTGTGTTACTTCTTCACGCCTAAACGGCTGGATGGATTTGGATGAAATTTGGTATGGAGATAGCTTATACCCTGGATTAACATAAAGACTACTGTTCATCATCACCATCATCACCCTTTTTCATCAGCGCGCGGGTAAAACTGCGGGGCGCAGGTAGTTGGTAGGTACAAATAAATCATGCAGGACAAGATGTTGTACAGAAGTACAGAACGGACCTGTGACACTTCACCACAAACGGCACATATGATTAAACTGTGGCTAGTTTGTTGCAGAATCAATATAGAAAGTGTGATAATTTGACTATTTAGTGTAATAGGTGGGTTTTTTGTAGTAGGTAGTTTGTGTGTAGGTAAAGTAAAGAATAAGTTAGTTTGCATAGTGTACCTATATGTAATATTTATATATCAGAGTAACCCATATTAGGTAAATAAATAAAAACAAAAAACATGTAGATGTATCACTTTTATTTCGTGTTTTAGAGAGAGAGAGTAGACTTATAATACGCTAAGACGCAAGAGCTAGAAATAAGAAGACAAACGTTGATTAATTTTGTCAACAACACCAACAACACAACGTTTATTATGTAGGTACAACTATGGCACTTCGTGCTAGACACATAACTTAGCTAAGCGCTTAGAACGCTAATACGCAAGAGCTAGAAATAAGAAAACAAGCGTTGATTAATTTTATCAACAAAAAATTAACAACACAACGTTTATTATATAAGGTTGACATTAATTCATCAACAATACTGCGGGGGATGGTGTAGAATCGATAACGGCATGTGTTCCACTCATGTTTAATTTTCACATACAAAAAAATCAGTATAACTATTTTCTAAGCGCGGTGCGTTGCCTTTTAGTATGATATCGAGAACCGCGGTTTACTCCATTCTCACATGTACGAACGCTACCCGATGTCAATTAGACGCTATCATTATGGCAAAACAGCTGTTTTGCCCTAGTGATAGACGAAGCTGTTTCACGTACCTATTCTGACGAACGCGAAGGCCTTACCGGCCAATCTAGCTAGACTGTCGAATGCTTTGCATAATCGCCAATCGATTAAACTCATCTAAATGATAAAAAAAAATTACTTACCTACATTCTTTTTAATTTCAAGTTTACGTAGGTACGTACTGTATTGTGTTGCAGCTACTTAGGTATGCCATATTGTGATAAACCGCTACCGCGTCGCGCGTTCTTTTGTCGCAAGCTGCCAAAGACCGACTAGGCAGAATAGGTACACAAAACAGCTGTCTATTGTGCCTAGTATAGCAGTTCATTGACTTCGCGTAGCAATCGTGCGTGTGTGTGAATAGAGTAGATACACCGTGTTCGTAGACCGCGGTTGTCTTTGCTAGTATTCCCAAAGCCAACGTGCCATAGCTTAAGCAATAGTACAGACTTTTTGTGTATGTGAATATTAAAAAAGAGTGGAACACATTCCGTTATCAATTCTACACCATCGCCCGCAGTATTGTTGATAAATTAATATCCACATTATATAGGTACAACTTTGGCACTTCGTGCTAGATACACAACTTAGGTAAGTACTTAGATACTGTAATTCTAAAACATCTTAGATTTAGAGTAAGGTTGAGACAATTAACGCACTATTGTTAAAAGTTTATGCCTTTAACAATTTGTCAACTTCGCCGTATATTGTTAACAAAAGTTATTTTCACAACAGATTATCAACTACTATAACTAATCAATGTCACAAATATTAATAAAATCACCTTATATGTCAGCACATAGTGCTGGACGTGAAAATTACTTTAAGAACTAGTAAAGCAGAATTTTCAGACTTAAATTGTTATAATTACGATCACAACAATTACAAATTGGTAATAAAATAACTTTATAATATTTTTATTCAAATTCTCTTGACTATCCCACTATAGTCTGTTTTTTTTAACAAACGAGTACTGAGTATGTCTCTCGCACATTTCTGATATTGACAGAGTGAGATGGGTGATTGCCGTCATTGGTCAATGTCTTTGTTCTTGTTTTGAAATTGTCAAAGCCCGATCATATTGAGTACTTCTAAAATTTACCGTAGTAAAAATTACGTTATTATTTTACGATTTAAATTTGCAGGCTGAGTATATTCGTAACGAAATTTTCTGTTCGCGTTCATGATATAAAACAATATTGTAATAGTATATATATTATGCAATTCAACATATAAATCAAATAATTCTACTACAATTCTTGTAATCTTAAAAATTTTCGTCTTCCTTCTGATGAACTTTCTGCAGATACGTCAATAATAAATTGTTCAACATATTTTGTACATGATTGTCGGTTCCGTATATTTTTGTTTCTATCTTAGTTATTACATGATTGAGACAAGAGCACCATTTTTATCTATTCCCTTTATCTACTCCTTGTAACAAAAGAGTTCAGACTTCATAAATTTTATAACTTTTGTCATATCCTGCCATAGCCCTTCACTTGAAACCAAACGAGTGCAATTGGGTTGAGCTCACAGTGATACGTCGGCAAACGTATGACGAGACGATTTGTTGACTTAGCAACAACATTTTTTCCGAAACGATATTTGTTTTGCTTACCCTAATTCAAAAGTTGCCACTTTAATATTGATTCGTTACAAGCAATATTTTTCGAATTGCATATACCTACATGTAACTACAGAGTTCGTGTGGAACGAATTTTATGTTGATTACGCGGGCCAATAGCAACGCAGTAAAATTTTCGGTACTCGTTTGCTAAAAAAATAGACTATAGATTTGATTTAGACATCCGTATATAGCAATTGAGCGTCCGTATAAAGCTATTGGTAACAAGCATATAATATGTGCATGTTTGTCTAGTCTATTTTTTTTATAAATTTAAGAAGAATATTGCTTAATTAGGTACGTAATAACTTCATTTGTGGGTTAAATATAAAAATAGGTAATCGGAATTGTATCGTACCATGGCCTGAACCAATATTATATATGGACGTCCAATATTATATATGGACGTCCAATATTATATATATGGACATCCAATATTATATATGGACGTCTAATATTATATATGGAAGTTCAATATTATATATGGACGTCCAATATTATATACGGACGCCTAATAGCTGTATACGGACGTCCAATAACCTGGCTACTTTTATTATAAAAATACGGCACTATGTGAGGCAGTACTGTTTGGCTACAAGTTACTGTATGGTGGAAATTTTGTTGCCAATTGTGTTGCACCATATTGGATTATTCCCATTTGTCCCCACAGATTTCCCCGGGACAAATGGGAATTATTGGCAGTAGGAAAAAATATGTTTAATCAACTTCTCTTGACGAGCCCACTCGATTTGAATTAGACTTCCGTATATAGCAATTGAGCGTCCATATATAGCTATTGGTCGTCCGTATAAAGCTAATGGATGTCCGATTTCTCCTTTATATAAAGAATTTACTAAACATATTTAGCAGATTTTCTGTCGCCAAGCACCTAACGGTGTGTTCCGACAGCTGTCCTTGAGAGCCAGTAACTCTAGGTTAGTCTGAACAACATCCTCGACCACATCATCACTTACCATCAGGTGAGATAGTGGTCAAAGGCTTAAAGGCAAAAACCTATCAAGCTTAAAAAAATAAATTTAAGCCTGAACCACCGTTTTTCATTCGCGTCTGGTGTTGCGGATGTTTGTAGGCGACGGTAATCACTTACCATCAGGTGAGCCGTCTGGTAGTTTGCCCTACTATCCCACAAAAATACCTTTAGTGGCCTCTTATGACACCCACAGGTAGCAATCGGGGGGTGACATTCCAGCTCGGCACCCCACGGGGCACAAAACGTAATAATATTATTTATGTATTATTTTTCTACTAACAGCTAAACATTGCTATTTCTAAAAATATCAACACATAAAGATTCATAAAGATTTCTACCAAACAAAATAATACATGAATAAAAATAACTTTCTTTTATAAGGGTAGCTACTGACTTTAAGCTATTGCAAGTCTAGGCAGCGGAGTAAAAAGGTCTTTCGGATTCCACACTGGTGGGTGGTATCGTCATTACATATTTAAGTCTAGTCTAAATGTGAATATGTTGATTAAATTTCAAAATTGAGGAAATTTATAAGTCGTAAATTTTGTAACTAAAATATCGAAAAATCGATATTATATTATATAGATTATATATTAGATATTATATTAGGAAGAAATATTGTTAATTAACTTCTCTTGACTATCCCACTAAATTTGAATTGGACATCCGTATATAGCAATTGAGCTTCCGTATATAGCTATTGGTCGTCCGTATAAAGCTATTGGGTGTCCGATTTCTCCTTTATTTAAAGAATTTACTAAACATATTTTGCAGCTTTATCATCGTGTTTTAATTTACACTACATATAGGCACGACTCGGGAAGCGAGTCATGGGTACATGAACAAATTACTCTCGTACTCGGGAGCTGGGTGGCGGGCCCTCAAATTGTTAGAACGTATGTATTTAATGACAGTTTATTTATACATTTTATATATATATATATATATATGGGCATTTTGTGAATTCTCGAAGTGGCAAGGGTCACTAAAAAGGGAAAGGTTTTTTACCAAAAAATGGAACCGACTTCAATACTCCAAACAGTGAAATAATTGGTTGAAGTCGGTGCCATGCTAGTTTGAATGAACCAATTGTCATATTATTGTGCGCATGGTACCGACGTCGACAAGTTATTTTACACTTTTGAGTGTTGAAGTCAGTTAATTTTTTTGTAAAAATCCTTCCCCCGTTTTAGTGATTCTTGCCACTTACGGGAACTATTGTTATTCACTGCCAACTACCTAATCATCAAGATAGAATAACACTTTACATATAGTCTTAGCAGTAATATAGCTTCCTTCGATAAAGTAAACCTACCACAAAGTAGTAAAGGGTTAGAAGCTCTATCTACGATATAATTATCATTTATCATATAGGCCTGCCTAGGTACGCAACTGTCAACGATGTCAAATCGACATTCGCGGGCGCGCATTGCATTGCATACCTATCTACCTACATAGCTATAAGATCACAACAAATAATTAAGTTAGTACTATGTATCTACCTACGTAAATTCATAGAATAAGTATAGGTATATATTTGTAGTAGGTAGGTATGAGGTAGTACGAAATTTTATCTGGTAAACTTAGCAATGATTGTAGGCACTTACCTAATCAAAAATAACCTATAATTAGTTATTGATTTTTATTGGAAATAATTTAATTTTAAGTTTATTACTATAAATAAAAATCTTTGTAATCACACTAATAAAAAATAGGTAGGTATGTGTCGAAAGTCTGTGAGTATGTGTGTTACTTCTTCACACCTAAACGGCTGGATGGATTTGGATGAAATTTGGTATGGAGATAGCTTTTACCCTGGATTAACATATAGACTACTGTTCATCATCACCATCATCACCGTTTTTCATCAGCGCGCGGGTAAAACTGGCTATATGAAATAATTATATTTCAATAGTTTTTATATCATGCTCATTCATACAAAAACGTGGCTAGGTGATAATGTAATTGCTATCATTAACTTATACATAGTTATTATTACTTATACTATATAGGGATAAGTGAACTTAAGTTTACATCTGTCACAACCGGTATATTCAAGTGGAAACCTTGGTAGGGATAGGTGTACAAGCCGAGTATATTGTAGAGATTTCATATTTCAGTAAGGTAAAACCAATATCTTGGAGTGACGAGCAGGGATTTTACGGTAGAGGTATTTACAGATACGTAATCTATTATATTATTTTTATTATTTATTATTATTAAAATAACAATATTGAGGTGAATTCACATTTCATGTTCTCCTATTGGATGTTGAAATGATGTGAGTGGAGTGTTGTTCCACATAGGGTCATAGGGTGCATGACATGGCTTCTTATAACCTTCATGCCCAGTTCACGCTAAAAGTTGCGGGTATAGGTTGCTACCTACGAAATGATTTCAAAAGATAGCTCGCTATTTAGAACCTGGGCAAAGTAGTTATTTTTATGCTACCAAGTAAGTAAGTACCTACTTAGTAATTAACGTTCACGACGAATTAATACCTACGATTCAGTCTAATAGCAATAGAAAAATTAGCTACAAAAATTACTTATTCAGTCTTGATGATGTATAATATTTTTTTGGAAAACAATAATTCAACAACAATAAGTTGATTCAATTTTGCTATCATTACTAATGTCTTAGAAATAGCAACCTTTACGACGTTGGTACCTACCTACCTCAAGCAAATATTCTAGAGGTTAGCATCTCAGCTCAGTCCTTGAGAGCCAGTGAATCATTCATTACAAAGACATATTAATGATCGAAGATTATAAATTACAGGCAAATGAGGCTGACTGTACGTATATTTTTTCGTAACATTTACTGACTTTTTAAAAGTTTAAATGAACTCGGGCTCCTAATGATACGCAACGCGTACACCACTTAAGGCGAATATATTGTTTTGCTTAAATATCGTGTGATAATTGTGATTTATTGTTGGATTGTTGCAAACGAGCTGGCAACGTCGCAGTTGTGGACGCCAAATACGCGGATCCATAGTCAGGAACTCTCCGCGATATGCGGCTTTCAATATACGCACGACAGCAGCGCCACACCTAAGCGCTAAAATTTCGTCGCGAACTTTTTAATATACTGTTGCAGCTATTTAAGTGATATTTTGGCTTCTATCGATATTTGTCCTATGGCTAGTCAGGACCAATGGGACGTAAGTGCCACTGGCCAACAAAGTGGCGTCCAGTATGCGGACGCCAAAAGCAGGTGGACGTCAGTTTAAATGCACTTTTCTCTTCAGAGGACGTCTAATTGTTTGCGGGATGTATATATATATATATGGAATTATATATTAACAATGGAACTATAAAAGGCTTAACGAAACTGAATTTTCAGTTGGATTTTTTATATATAATTAATTGAGACGAATTACTTAGCATTCCATGGATTCACCGTGCGGATGCCGGGTCCATAGCGTTGCAGAGGAAGAGGCTAGAGGGGCCTGGGGCTTGCAACCCAGGAGCAGGGTTAAGAGGCCTCTTTATGATATATCAATGTTCCCCTTCCCGCTCGAGCCTCCTCCTCTACCTAACCAAATTTGGTAAGATGCTACTAATGCCGCCTTAGATGCACGTTCTAGGATGGAAGTTACGGTTGTTCTTGGCAGGCTTATTTATACTTGTATAAAACATTTTCCGTATTTCCGTCAGTTTAGGGTTTTGTGCTGCATGTATCGGTGAATAGTGGGTAGTGCTCACCCTATTTTTCACAACCGCCCGCAACCTAGGGTTAAGCTGGATCAACACTCTCTTAGCCACTTTATATTATAACTTTATGACCATCGTCGAGCGCGAGATATCCCGCAGTAAAATTTCAATATCCGCCAAAATATGGCGTTTCATTTAAGACACGCTCCCTCAAATGCCGAAATACGACATAAAAATGTAATGGCGCTCATTCTAATTATTTATGTACTTAATAGAAGTGCGCGGGTGGAGCTCCCTGAATAATGCCAACATTAAAAGCAGTGAAGACGGTTATATGTTTTACACATAAATCACCCGCAATGAAGAATCTTTCTCTTCCATTACTTGTTGAATTCATTGTTACTTGTTTGTCTGACTCTAAGGTAATTTAGAAGGACTCAGAATCTTAGAATATGATGACGCTAAATAATCAGCTATTTTTTTCTTCATTGACTTCTTCATTTTAACGTTTTTGCTATATAATGAAGTGATATATACTATATATACAAGTCGCCAGTCTGACGATAAGCGAACTCGCTTGTCCATTTTAGATGCAGTGTTACCACCCTTGTTTTGTTTGACACTGCACTGCGCTCATCAATCCAGGACGTTGTAGTTCTTATGACGCGTTTGACCAGAGATTTCGCTCCCAAAAGTTTCTTTCACACCGAAACAATTCCTTATTTTTACCGGCGGTATGCCTTTATTACTTTATAAACCAAATACTATATATATATATATATATATATATATATTACTACAGCTACTACAAAACCATTTTGACAACCTATACGTCATTGCAGACTCACAAGCAGTCCAAATGCTCCAGCCCACTATCGATTGGCAGCGTTCCCAGCATGCTGGCAGCATTGCCCCGTTCAATTGCAATGCAATTATTCGTTGAGCCAAATAGGTGCCAGCATATTGATCACGCGTCGCATCGACCAAGCGTTCAGATAAGTTTCGGAAAATACAACGAGCTCCCGGTCCCCATGGACCCAACTTGTCTACACCAAACTGCTCAAATATGTTACCACTACTGAGGTTAGCATACCTACTATTATCATTATTATTATAAACAACTCCTTCACACTCTTGTAGGCTAAGAGACCTACTCTTGCTAAAGGTAGCAAGAGTAGGTCTCTTAACCTACCATTTAGAGTATATTAACTTATTATTAAACGGCTAGGACCCGCGTTATATTTACCGGAAAGATCAAAGTGAAGCATTTAGAGTATGTTACCTTTTTTTATTACTGTTAATGGTGAGATAGTTAAAAGGCTAGGCTTTGACCACTGATGGTAAGTGATGATGTGGTCGAAGATGTTTTTAAGGCTAACAAAAATTTACTGGCTCTCACAACAACCTGGACCGACGGCTTAACATGGCCCCCGAAGCACGGAACCGCACACAAGCGCTATAGTTAAAGCTATGGACCGCAGTCCATAGCTTTAACGAGCATTTATAGCTATAGACTTCGGTGCCACAGGTCCATGGTTTGATACCCACCGCCATCTTGAGATTCACAGCATGGTGGAAGACCATGTTGCGAATGCTCACAGATATCACCCTCAAGTAGTAAAGAAAATCTGTCACCTAAAAGTGTGGTCCGGCAGCAGTCCTTGAGGGCTAGTAAAATTTTGGCACATGAGATCATAACAAATTTTTTTTGTTATTGTGACGGATCAAGCTCGAGCCTCACCTGATGTAAAGCGGAGTAACCTCTGCCTATAACAGATGCATTTCGCCACAAGTTACGAATTGCACTGCGCCTGAAACCTTGACACATAGTTGTTAAGTCTCATGTGCCTGTAATTTCACTGGCTCTCAAAGACTGCTGCACCGTTAGGTGCTTGGCGACAGGTTTTCTACTTGAGGGTGGTCACTAGCCAGGCGGCACTCGCAAAATGCCCTTCCGCCATGCGGTGAAGCTCAAGCCCGGGGTGGGATTCGAACCATGGACCTGCTGCGCGGCAGTCCATAGCCAATGCCACTGAGCCATCACTGCTTCAAGTACGTATCGTATAATGTCTCAGGGTGACGGCTGATGAAATGCATCTTGTATAGTCAGAGGTTACTGCTTAACATCATGTGGGACTGGAGCTAGGTCCGTCAAATTCCCATTAAAAAAATACATTAAGTGGGCCTGTGTATTCTTAGTGAAAACTTATTTTATTATTTTTTCTGTTCTTAGAAAAAACATATTGTACCAACCCCAAGTATGTGAGATAGTATAGAAAAAGATGATAGAGCATTGTGAGTAACCCCCCTATACCTCCTGATAACCTATTATTAGATGTGAGAAATTGAATTAATGAATTAAATTATCGGACTCAATTTATTATGTATAAAGTTCTAGTTCAAAATATAAGAATCCTACAATTTAATGCAACTGATTAGGCCTGTGATCGTCTAGAGTTATTGTACTATTATTTGAATTTAATATTTAAAAGTTATACCTATTTTTTTTTTTAATCACTATTATAAGACATAAATCCGCGGATCGTTAAACGTAATATCTAAGATTTACTTTTCCTGTTGTAATAGCGAATGTAAAAATTATTTTAAGTAATGTAAACTTTTACACAATGCTGCAAGAAAACAACAAACAAATACATACATGAAATAGAATCCATAAAATATTCAAAGTAAAGGACCTAGAACTAGTTTAGGCTTCACACATACGGCTGGCTGAACATGCATCAAACCTTTCTGTATTTCAGGTAATTCAGGAATCCCTGCTTTCCCTATGGTCGGACTGGATCGAAGAGTCCTGTAGAGAGAAAAATAAATTCTAACGAGTTCAAATGAAGTTCCTAACTACCTAAAACTTTTGTAATAAAATTGTACAAATATACTATCCTTCAATTACGTTGAGATTAAATTATAGTTTCACATAATTAAGTAAATACGTTAGTTTTAAAAAAGAATAATGTCTCGTCATGTATAGTCAATATGTCATACCTAGAAGTTATGAAAATGGTTCCAACATAACAAAAGTAAATATGAACTCATCATATGTGTTTTGTTTCATAAAACCCTTTGTATTACGCTTCGCTAATACTATATTACGCTTTTGTAATTTCTTATGTACGCAGTGCCTTAATTAACTAAGTTCTATTAAGCATATAAATTTGCTACAACTTCGTGCACGATAGCCTGAAAGCATTCAAGACATATTATTTGCTCTGTGTATGTGTTAATATGTGACAAATTAATTTGTTTCTAATGTTTGGGACCGCCAGCACGCATGGCTTTCACTATCTGGACAAAGTGTATACCCTGAGTGTAGATCCATTCGGTGCAGCGTTGCTTGGCTATCACGCTGAAAACTCCTTGATGTGCGAATATCGCTAAAGAATGGCCATAAAGGACTTATATTCTTTTCATATAATATAAAAGTGTTAGGGTATATTTTGACCAGGTCTTCGATCGGCCGATGCTGATCTGCCCAAATGTTCCCTTATAAATAAAGTCAAGTGATAAAGTTACAATATAAAGTTTACCCTTCAGAATCATTTATAGAATACCTTTAGGGTACGAGCTCGTTTATTGTCATTGTTACTTTGAGCTCAAGCCGTCACTTTTACACGTGCGGCTTTGTTCCATGAAATCGAGTCGGGCCTTTTAGTTTTAAGCTCCGTATTTAATTTATCTTCATTAGAGCTAGATCAAATTCAGTAATTTGATCTTTAACTAAAAAGATATATCAATTGATAATGAAACATAAGAACACTCTCTTTGTTCCCTGTCTAGATTACCAATCGATATTTTATACTTAGATACAGATAAATTCTCCCTTTTGAGTGAGTGACAACAATGAACGCACCATTTTGACATAAAATTAAGAAATTTATAGTCACCCTAACCTTTTGGTGATCTCAAAGTGCCTGACTCGAAAAGGGAAGCATACATATAATATATAGGTGTGTTACGTATGGCGCAATTAGAGCCAACTCGATCAATTGAATATCTTTGTATGCCTAGTGGCAAGTGTGTTATTGAAAGTTAAAGTCCGTGCAAAATATTAAATTTACGCATTTGCTCGCCAAATATTTGCAACAAAAGTTCTTATGAAACAAAACCATAATTTTGTGTTTTAAAAGAACAAATAATTATACTCTCATGTTCGTAATGTCATTTTCATCTTGATCAGTCAAATAAAGTATGCTTAGACAAAATTTATTGTCTAATTTTCCTATACCTCTGCAATGCTATTCACGCTTAAATAAGGATCTTTATTTAATTAATTTAAATTTCAATCATACAGATGAAGCCAATGTAAAATCAACCTAAAAGTCACACAAAAAATAAACACATTCATATAAAACATGAAACAATAAGATAACAGTTAATCTCTGCAATATATTCTATCCCTGACGGAAATCAAACCTGTAATTTTCATTCTTGCTGAATATCTAACCGCTCATCATCAATTAATCATTTAATATTTTAAATCAATTAAATCTCTTTCAAAAGAATTAGTAAATAAATGTCAATTACAATTCAGTTAGCGTTCTAAAATTTATACTTCATAAATTATTATCAATTATTTAATTAATAATAAAGTATTTGAATATTTACTGAAATAAAATGTAGTTCAAGAAATAATAACTAAACAGATTGTTATCGTTCAAGTTGAATTTAATATTCTCAGAATGTACATAAATTATCAATAAAATTATAGTTAGAATATTTAATTAAAATTGTGTATTTAATATAAATAATCAAAAGCGTTTAAACTACCAGATATATTAAAGAATTAAAGATGTAACTTGTAGATTTAATTATTTGAGACATCTCTACTAGTTTAATGAAAAATTTAATAGTTATTGTTCCTTTTTAAATAAAATAATGAATTTATGTATATTAACTTCTTATGTAACGTTAGTTAAGTCCTAAGTACTTAGCTTTTATTCGACGGCAGGAACCAGCTTGAGATGAACACACGCGCGGGTGACTTTTTGCCAAGAAAACAATAATTCTACACACTACTTGGCCAGTCAAACGTTCGCGAACCACTGAACAAACCTTTAAACATAGTCTAGTTCCTTTGAGCAGGTACCGCTGTATTCCCTCTCTTTCCTAACATATTTGTCTCCCTCACTCTTACTAAGCATTCGTTTCTCACTTCAACGCGACAAAAAAATTAAACCCAATGTATGTTCACGTGTTGAAAGGACCACTTGTTTATGAGGACAAAAGTACCCTTGACTCCTAAGAATTTCAGCCCCTTATCTCTAACGATTCAAAATTTTACGATCTTGAAACAATAACGTCCCAACAGTTTCTTTATCTTACCAAATGTCCCAAGCACTTAACTCAAATTCTTCGAACGTTCCCAAAATTTCATTGGCACAAAAAAAAAATACACGTCTTTGGTATTAATTTATTTGAGAAAAAAAAATGTAACGTGACCACTTAGAGAAATTTATTACTTGCATGTGTGTTAAGAATTTTTTTTTAGATATTAGTCGCGTTAACCTTTTTTTTTATGGTAGGTAGGGTCTAGACGGTTACATTCACCTCCCTGTATGTGTTAAATATTGTAATTATGCAATATTAAGCACATACAAATTACTTAATGACTTTAATTATGTTCTATGAAATCAAACCATGCTCCTTGTTTTAAATTTTATTTCCTGAAATTGTAACTTTTACAATTTACCATTGTATTAATCGTCCAAGCTTACTTAATTCAAATACAATAAAAAAACTTCTACTACATGTACGTATATTATTATAAGATAATGAACCTAATTAGTTTAATTACTTAAATGTTATGTTCTTTATTCTACTCTATATTATAATAGTTACTCTATTCAATGAGATAAAACTACAATGTTACACCAATCTTAATAATAATTATATAACCTAGATTAATATTATTTAACACACATTTTTTTTTTTTTTTTTTTTTCTGTTTTACATCTAATTTTAACGTACAACTTATACCTACTCTCTACAGAACTCATGAATTTATTATAAAATTACATTAACTGTGCTATGTATTTCAATTTAAACCCTTTTTTAATTCGAATTTTCCGCCTTATTAGTGTAATATCTCGCTATATGAATGGCATTAAAATTTCCAATTACCTTGCCTGTTTCAGGGCATATTAAACAGTATACATTATCATACGGTATAGACCCTACTCTAAATGGTCCTTGGAATAACAAATTAAATTTTTTTGTTATCTTTTGCTTTGCATCTGATTTAGTTAAAGTCCGCAATTTAACCCAATCACCTATTTGATAAGTTCTTATGTGGTGTGATTTATCAAAAATTAAAGCCCTTTTCCTTGCCATTTCTTTTAAATGTTTCCTAGCGTTTTCCCGAATTTTATTTAATTCCCCTAAATTTTCACACGTTACGCGTTCCCTGTTCAAAAATTTATCAATACTTAAACAAGAATCTTCACCAAATACAATTTTATTTGGTGATAATTTAGTACTCTCGTGATTACTTTTATTATAACACTCTTCTATATCTCCTAATATGCTTGACCAACTTTTATGATTGTTTGAACAATAAGTACGAAAGAATCTACCCAATTCCCGGTTCACTCGTTCGACTGAATTAGGACGAGGATTACGAATTGTGGTATGTGATAATTTTATATTTAACTCTTTCAACCCATTTTCTAATACTCTCGAAGTAAACTGCGATCCATTGTCTGTCACCAAGTTCTTTATTAAAATGATTTTATGAAAGTGTTTAATACTGCGTAATACTGACACCCCTGTTGCATTTTTTAAAGGATATAACTTTATATATTTACTAAAACTATCTTGTATAACACATATGTATTTATACCCAAATTTACTGGCAGGTAAAGGTCCATAAATGTCAGCAAATACTAGATCTCCTACATCGTTAGAACTAACTGTCTTACATTTCCCCATATAATTTTTAACTTCATGTTTTGATTTTTGACAAATATCACAAGTACGCAAATATTCCCCTATTAATGTCCGCATGTTAGAAAAATAAAATCTTTGCTTCATTTCTATAAAAACTTTTCTTTTCCCAAAATGACCTAACTCTTCGTGTATTCCTTTTATTAAACTACTTTGCATTATGGTAGGTATAACTAAAACGCCCCTACCTTGTTCCCAGGCTTTATAATTTAATATTCCCCCATCTAAATAATACCCCTTTTTATTTGACTCTTTTCCTGACCCACTGGTGATTTTAATTGAATTAATAATTTCTTTCAATACATCATCTTGTGATTGCAATGTAATAATGTTCTGAAACATGCTAATCAATTCCTTTTGATTCGTGTATTTAAAAGTGACTATCTCAGGGCATCTAACCTTCGTTTCTTGTACCTCATTCGTATCTGGTAAAAACCTAGATAATATGTCTACAGCGACATTATCAACTCCTTTCACATGTTCGATTTTATACTGAAATTGACCTAAATACAATACCCACCTAATAATGCGCGCTGAACATAATTTCCAATTTTGTAAGAACAATAAACTTTTATGATCTGTTTTTATTGTGAAATTTACCCCTCGTAAATACGTTTCAAACTTTCTAATGCTGTAAATGATAGCCCATAATTCCTGTTCACTAACGCTCCAGTTCTTTTCGGCACTACTTAATCCTTTACTACAATAACTAATGACCCTTTGATCTCCATTATCATCAATTTGATACAAACAACCAGAAATACCCAGATTGCTACTGTCGGTCTGCAGGTAATAATCCCTATTTAGCAATGGATGTTCCAACATGATAGTTTCCAAAAACTTTTCTTTCAAATCTTCAAAGCAATCTTGTTCCCTTTTTCCCCAAATGTACCGCCCCTTACCTAGCAATTCGCTTAATGGCTTAATTAACTCACCATAACTTTTCACAAACTTTCGGTAATAGTTTAGCAAACCGAGGAAACTTCGTATTTGTTTAACATTTTTAGGCGTGGGAAATTGTTTAATTGCCTTTATCTTATCAGGGTCCATTCGAATACCCTTTGTTGAGACAATATGCCCCAATAGCTTTACTTCCTTCTTTAAGAAGTTGCATTTTTCTAATTTACAAGTTAAGCCAGCCTCGTTCAATTTATCTAAAACCCTACTTATGTGTTCCGCGTGCTGTTTAATATCGGTTTTATTATCACCTCTTGTATATACGCATAAATCATCCATATAGGCTACACAAAAGTCTTTAAGTTCAGGCCCTAAAATGATATCTATAGCTCTTGAAAAACTACCGACTGAAGTTTTCAGGCCTTGTGGTAGAACATTGTACGTATAACTTTTCCCATCAAAAGTAAACCCTGTATACCTAGTAGATTCTTTCTTTAAAGGAATTTGAAAATACGCGTCGTTTAAATCAATAATTGACATATACTGTACCCCATGGAATGATTGTAAAATTTCAGTAGTTAAAGGTGGAGACTCAACATCACCTTGCATCCGTTTATTCAACTCTCTGGCATCTAATAAGATTCTAACAGAACCATCGCGTTTTATAGTGCATGTTAGCGGACTACAATAATCTGTACTCTCCCTTTTTATGATCCCCAATTGTTCATACTCCTTTATTTTGTTTGCTACCTGTTCTCTATGAGCATAAGGCACTGGGTAACTCCTTTTAACGAATGGTTTATTATCAAGCATTTTTATCTCATGAAAATACTTATCAGTACGTCCTGGTTTTTCTGAAAATACCTCTCTATGTTTTAATAATAAGGGTAGCAAAACTTCTTTACATTCAAATGGCATATCCTGTTTAGCTAAGTAATCATTTATTTTTAATTCCATCGTATTGTTTAATTGCTTGTTTTGTTGTACCTGATTTAATTGATTAAATTCTACCTCACCTCCCTGATTAATCGAATTTGTTACTGATTTTATAGAATTTACACATAATGCACCTCCCGGAGTACAAATAGTGTTTAAATTTTTATCCAAATTATTTTCACTTTCATTAATTTGATTACAATTATTCAATCCCATTTTTATCTGAATTAATTTATTAAGATGCTTTATACGTAATATTCTTTCCCCAGAACAATCTATCTGTGCTTTAACTCTCTCCAAGAAATCGATGCCTAGAATTAATGGCCTAATTAATTTCTTGACAATCAAACAAGGTGTAGATATGTCGAACCCACCGATTTTCATGGTGATTAAACACATTTTATTTAACTTTTCGCTTTTACGTCCTACAGCCCCTTGTATTTGTATAGCAGGAATAGGTATTTCGCTCAATTTACCTAAATCTTTTAATAAGTCCATATAAAAGCTATCTGATATACATGTTATCTGACTACCTGTATCGATCAAACCTTTAGTGATAATGGTTCCTATCTGCACCACAATTTCAGGTAAATCTACTAACGGATTTTCTAATTGTTTTTCAAAATGTTCCGTTTCATCACTAAATAACGTGGTGACTTCTCTATATTTTGATGTTAGCTTGCACCCTTTACAATAATTAATTAACCCTGGGCATATGTATTGATTATATTCCTGACGACATTCCACCGCATGCATTAAAAGTTTTACATCACTAATAAAATTATCATTACTGTCTGATTCGAAAGCTGTCTTAGAGTTTGATTTTATAGGATATAGATTACCTTTATTACTTCTACCTAACGCTTGCCCTGGCTTCCAACCCATTTTACACATTTGTTCGTAGATTACCTGAGAAACCCTCGCGTCGCTAGCCTCCAAACCAAAACAATGGCTTATTGTTCTCTCCGGAACATTAACGTATAAAGTATCTATCGAGCTCCTATAACAATTATTTAATTCACTTGTTGATTGTGCGGAACTGAAACAATCAACTGTATTTAGTTTCCCTGACTTGTTGACGCGTTATTACTATCTCCCGCCTTATCAGAGCTTGAATTTGATACTCGTTCTTGCAAACAATTACCTACATTTACATTGTTCGTCCCCTCTTTAACCCAATTAGTGTGATTTCTGAAGTTATAATCGGTACCGGATTGATTCCCCTTCCGTTGCATATTATTTTTATAATTTCCATTACCACGACCTCTAGAATTATAATTAATGGCGTTAGTTTGTACTAAAGGTGCTACTGCCCTATATTGATTATTCCTGATGGGCTGCCTATCCTTCCTAAAATCATGTTGTACATTTCGGCTTTCTACTCTAGGTTTATATAATTCTACCTGTCCTTTATGTGACATTACATTCTTTTCTATGTCTCTTAAAAACTTAATAGCGTGTAACGCAGTTGATGTTTCTCCACGCGTGAACCAAATCCTCTGTATTTCCTCTGGGAAATGATGCATTATACTCTTTACTAAATCTCCCTCCGTTAACGGGATTGTCAGCTGCTTAACATTGTCCATTTGTTCTGCAAAGTGTTCCTCCATTGTGATGCCCTTATCCGGAACCCAAGTAGTATTCATTAATTTGATCTTGGCATTCTCCTGTTCCCGAGTACTCCAATAAACGCTAAAGAAATCATTTACGAAATCTTCAAAATTAACCCATTTTTCTTTATGCAACTCCATAACCTTTTGAGGGATCCCTTCTAGACATTCCATAGCAATTTCTAGGCTTTTATTTCTCGCATTTACGTATCTAATGTATCGCCTCAATTTTTCTATAAATCGAACTGGGTTTATAGTGCCGACTCCATTAAATCTAGGTTGCTCAAGAACAGGCCTCATCACGAAAACATTAGTCGTTTTGTTTAACGATGAATCCGAATCTTCGTTTTGAACTATCTCAATATTTTCAGGTATTGTATTGTTCTCCGAAGTGGAAGCATTTGATAAATTCGAGTTTAATTCTATTTTATCAATCCTACTTGATATTTCTTTAAATTTCTGTTCCATAAACGACAAAATTTCTGTTCCAATATTATTTTCGTTTAAGCTTGTTCCCAAATTCGACTTCTTTACGTTTGAACTCGCGGTTAAAGTTGACTTCCTTTTACGGCCACTCATTTTATTTTATTTTAACGTTCTACTTTAGTATTTAAGCACTTATATTTCACTGGTTAAAACTGAAATTAACAAGGTAAGTAATTGAAACCAAAACAATAAACATTTTACTTTAGGCAACAAAAACTCATTCAACAAGTGTTTTGTTTTCAATTTGATGCATTTGTACCGTCAGCCGATAACTGAGCCCAAAAACCAGTCCCACGCTCCAACCGTGCACATTTTATGGATTCTCAACTATTGTTCTTAGTCCGAAAAATAAAATATTCCTAATTCTATAGTTTTACTGCTCCTTTGTTACAAAATAACGAATAACAATTGTTTAAACTTTACTCACAGACAAATTACTTTTTACAACGTCGGTTTATGACTTGTTTAACAAAAGATTTGCCGTCTTTTATTTTTAACTCTACGCAGCTGTGAAATTTATTTTGTTACCAATTTTGAACAATTACCTTTTTACCAATTAGTTTATGGCCTGCCTTACAAAAATTTCTGTCCATTATTTCTATGCAGCAATTGTGAAGTTTACATTGTTAACAGATTTTAGAAAGGCTATTCCCGTTAAAATGCAGCAATTGTGAAGTTTACATTGTGAGCAAATTTTAGAAAGGCTATTCCCGTTAAAATACAATCAACCCCTACGTTGTGTTTAAGTTATTTAAAATAAATTGATTATAATTAAAACGGGATATCTTCCCAATACCTATTGTATCTAATGCGATAATTTTACAAACTATAATATCCTAATACTGTACATGATGATTTAATTACTATTCGTTACTTAAAATGAATCTCAAATTGATTTTAAATAATTAAAACGGTATGTCTTATTATTTAACGTTATGAATTTTTTTGATAACTAAATATGAGTTGATCTAATTTTATAATAACTAAAATGATATCGGTTTCTTTAAATTTCGTTGTGATAAATAATTAGAATTAAATTACCACTTTAAACGAAATCTCGGTCACGCGCACCAAATGTGAGAAACCCCCCTTTATACCCTGATAACCTATTATTAGATGTGAGAAATTTAATTAATGAATTAAATTATCGGACTCAATTTATTATGTATAAAGTTCTAGTTCAAAATATAAGAATCCTACAATTTAATGCAACTGATTAGGCCTGTGATCGTCTAGAGTTATTGTACTATTATTTGAATTTAATATTTAAAAGTTATACCTATTTTTTTATTTAATCACTATTATAAGACATAAATCCGCGGATCGTTAAACGTAATATCTAAGATTTACTTTTCCTGTTGTAATAGCGAATGTAAAAATTATTTTAAGTAATGTAAACTTTTACACAATGCTGCAAGAAAACAACAAACAAATACATACATGAAATAGAATCCATAAAATATTCAAAGTAAAGGACCTAGAACTAGTTTAGGCTTCACACATACGGCTGGCTGAACATGCATCAAACCTTTCTGTATTTCAGGTAATTCAGGAATCCCTGCTTTCCCTATGGTCGGACTGGATCGAAGAGTCCTGTAGAGAGAAAAATAAATTCTAACGAGTTCAAATGAAGTTCCTAACTACCTAAAACTTTTGTAATAAAATTGTACAAATATACTATCCTTCAATTACGTTGAGATTAAATTATAGTTTCACATAATTAAGTAAATACGTTAGTTTTAAAAAAGAATAATGTCTTGTCATGTATAGTCAATATGTCATACCTAGAAGTTATGAAAATGGTTCCAACATAACAAAAGTAAATATGAACTCATCATATGTGTTTTGTTTCATAAAACCCTTTGTATTACGCTTCGCTAATACTATATTACGCTTTTGTAATTTCTTATGTACGCAGTGCCTTAATTAACTAAGTTCTATTAAGCATATAAATTTGCTACAACTTCGTGCACGATAGCCTGAAAGCATTCAAGACATATTATTTGCTCTGTGTATGTGTTAATATGTGACAAATTAATTTGTTTCTAATGTTTGGGACCGCCAGCACGCATGGCTTTCACTATCTGGACAAAGTGTATACCCTGAGTGTAGATCCATTCGGTGCAGCGTTGCTTGGCTATCACGCTGAAAACTCCTTGATGTGCGAATATCGCTAAAGAATGGCCATAAAGGACTTATATTCTTTTCATATAATATAAAAGTGTTAGGGTATATTTTGACCAGGTCTTCGATCGGCCGATGCTGATCTGCCCAAATGTTCCCTTATAAATAAAGTCAAGTGATAAAGTTACAATATAAAGTTTACCCTTCAGAATCATTTATAGAATACCTTTAGGGTACGAGCTCGTTTATTGTCATTGTTACTTTGAGCTCAAGCCGTCACTTTTACACGTGCGGCTTTGTTCCATGAAATCGAGTCGGGCCTTTTAGTTTTAAGCTCCGTATTTAATTTATCTTCATTAGAGCTAGATCAAATTTAGTAATTTGATCTTTAACTAAAAAGATATATCAATTGATAATGAAACATAAGAACACTCTCTTTGTTCCCTGTCTAGATTACCAATCGATATTTTATACTTAGATACAGATAAATTCTCCCTTTTGAGTGAGTGACAACAATGAACGCACCATTTTGACATAAAATTAAGAAATTTATAGTCACCCTAACCTTTTGGTGATCTCAAAGTGCCTGACTCGAAAAGGGAAGCATACATATAATATATAGGTGTGTTACGTATGGCGCAATTAGAGCCAACTCGATCAATTGAATATCTTTGTATGCCTAGTGGCAAGTGTGTTATTGAAAGTTAAAGTCCGTGCAAAATATTAAATTTACGCATTTGCTCGCCAAATATTTGCAACAAAAGTTCTTATGAAACAAAACCATAATTTTGTGTTTTAAAAGAACAAATAATTATACTCTCATGTTCGTAATGTCATTTTCATCTTGATCAGTCAAATAAAGTATGCTTAGACAAAATTTATTGTCTAATTTTCTTATACCTCTGCAATGCTATTCACGCTTAAATAAGGATCTTTATTTAATTAATTTAAATTTCAATCATACAGATGAAGCCAATGTAAAATCAACCTAAAAGTCACACAAAAAATAACACATTCATATAAAACATGAAACAATAAGATAACAGTTAATCTCTGCAATATATTCTATCCCTGACGGAAATCAAACCTGTAATTTTCATTCTTGCTGAATATCTAACCGCTCATCATCAATTAATCATTTAATATTTTAAATCAATTAAATCTCTTTCAAAAGAATTAGTAAATAAATGTCAATTACAATTCAGTTAGCGTTCTAAAATTTATACTTCATAAATTATTATCAATTATTTAATTAATAATAAAGTATTTGAATATTTACTGAAATAAAATGTAGTTCAAGAAATAATAACTAAACAGATTGTTATCGTTCAAGTTGAATTTAATATTCTCAGAATGTACATAAATTATCAATAAAATTATAGTTAGAATATTTAATTAAAATTGTGTATTTAATATAAATAATCAAAAGCGTTTAAACTACCAGATATATTAAAGAATTAAAGATGTAACTTGTAGATTTAATTATTTGAGACATCTCTACTAGTTTAATGAAAAATTTAATAGTTATTGTTCCTTTTTAAATCAAATAATGAATTTATGTATATTAACTTCTTATGTAACGTTAGTTAAGTCCTAAGTACTTAGCTTTTATTCGACGGCAGGAACCAGCTTGAGATGAACACACGCGCGGGTGACTTTTTGCCAAGAAAACAATAATTCTACACACTACTTGGCCAGTCAAACGTTCGCGAACCACTGAACAAACCTTTAAACATAGTCTAGTTCCTTTGAGCAGGTACCGCTGTATTCCCTCTCTTTCCTAACATATTTGTCTCCCTCACTCTTACTAAGCATTCGTTTCTCACTTCAACGCGACAAAAAAATTAAACCCAATGTATGTTCACGTGTTGAAAGGACCACTTGTTTATGAGGACAAAAGTACCCTTGACTCCTAAGAATTTCAGCCCCTTATCTCTAACGATTCAAAATTTTACGATCTTGAAACAATAACGTCCCAACAGTTTCTTTATCTTACCAAATGTCCCAAGCACTTAACTCAAATTCTTCGAACGTTCCCAAAATTTCAATGGCACAAAAAAAAAATACACGTCTTTGGTATTAATTTATTTGAGAAAAAAAAATGTAACGTGACCACTTAGAGAAATTTATTACTTGCATGTGTGTTAAGAATTTTTTTTTAGATATTAGTCGCGTTAACCTTTTTTTTTATGGTAGGTAGGGTCTAGACGGTTACAGCATACCTCGACCACGATCTCGCCTGTCACCTCAACTGGTCGCGGTCAACTAAACTTCACACTGCTCTAACACACTAATACGAGTATGTCAGTTAGACACTCTATTAGGATAGGATAAGACTGTTCATATCCTAATTCTATTAATGTGAAGGTACATGTAAATAAACGTTGATATTAGGATTCAAAGTAGCCTTTCTTACCATACAATTGGGTTCTTTTTCTTTTTGACCGACTTCTTAACCGATGAGTTAAGGTAAGCAACGTCCGCCGCCGTCATGACTTGGTTAGGTGACCGTTAGAGACATTACTACTGAGCGCTTCCGTGCTTGGGAGGGCACGTTAAGCCGTCGGTCCCGGTTGTTGTCTTAGGATGGTAGTCATTGTAGCATAGTGGTAGGGCATTTTGCGAATGCCCACCTGGCTAGCCACCACCCTTAAGTTGAAAATCTGTCGCTAAGCACCTAACGGTGTGTTCCGCCAGCTGTCCTTGGGAGGCAGGAATTTTTATGTTAGTCTGAACAACATCTTCGACCCGATCATCCCTTCGGGCGAGATAGTATTCAAAGGCTAGCCTATCAGCAATTCATAAAAATAACAGCTTGGAATGTGCTTAACGAGACGCCAACGCGAGGTTCCCTAGCTGTCCTATAGATATCTGACTTATTCACGTGAGTTATCCCGTATTATATAATAAAAAAATTAAAATAATTAATTCATTTTTTTAAATTATGTATTCAAAAAATATTAATGAATTATTTTAATTTTTTTACTTACACTACACTACACTACAAATATTCCTTATCTTCCCTGTAATTTTCCAACTGTTTAACATTAGTTAAATTGTGTGCGCGCCACATAAAGCTTCGACGTTATTACGCGTATAATTGATTCATAAATAAATGTTTGGCCACAAAGAGTCAGCAATCTATGGGCCATAAAAAAACACAAATCAATGGACATGACAATTATTTAGAATAATTATTTTTGTATTACATACACTCGTACTTGAGCCCTATTTTTAAAGCAAAAATTACAAAGCTCAAACACACTTTTTTTGTATCTTTTATGGTTCCGGATTTCCCCAAAATGCTAAAAATAGTTTTCAATAAAAATTTAATACCACAGATACAAGTTTTCCTTTTACTGTGGGTGTGTATAAAATTACCTTTCAAAATTAGTTTCTATATTCACCGCCTGGTGATACTAAAATAAAGTTGTTGTCACGGATTCTAAGAATATGGAGACAGTGAGAGACTAAAAAAAATATCGACCGTGCTTTGAAAGCCTTGCCAAACGATTCTGTGGTTTCTATACCAATAAATAGTACCTTCAAATTCAAATTCATTTATTCAATATAGGCGTCTACGACGCTCTTATGAAGGTCAATTACAAATTTTTATATTGAAATATTATACATTGTACTGCCACGTTCAGCAAAAAAAATATTATAGAACCACTGCGAGAAGAACGGGCCAGAAACTCAGGGCTTTTAAACGTCTTTTTACAATGTGTTATATACAATACAATACAACACAACACAACACAACACAACACAACACAACACAACACAACACAACACAACACAACACAACACAACACAACACAACACAACACAACACAACACAACACAACACAACACAACACAACACAACACAACACAACACAACACAACACAACACAACACAACACAACACAACACAACACAACACAACACAACACAACACAACACAACACAACACAACACAACACAACACAACACAACACAACACAACACAACACAACACAACACAACACAACACAACACAACACAACACAACACAACACAACACAACACAACACAACACAACACAACACAACACAACACAACACAACACAACACAACACAACACAACACAACACAACACAACACAACACAACACAACACAACACAACACAACACAACACAACACAACACAACACAGCACAGCACAGCACAGCACAACACAACACAACACAACACAACACAACACAACACAACACAACACAACACAACACAACACAACACAACACAACACAACACAACACAACACAACACAACACAACACAACACAACACAACACAATACAATACAATTATTACAATATTAAGTTATTTGTTTAAATTACGTAGGAGACATGTGATAGCTTGACAGAGGCGGAATTTTCCAAGCATTTATGTCGTTTAAGTAATCACCTCAGTTCCTAATACTGCCCAGAAATCGTGCTACAGTACTTATTTCACAATTCATTCACTGTGAATTCCAACAAGCAGTCTATTAGGAACCTCGAATCTAAAATTACTCCACGGAAAGTTACAATCCATTTTCATAACATGAATGGATGCTTCCTTTGGCATCCGAGATAACGAAAACAATAGAATATCATTAATAAATGGACGATGTCGTCCACGCGTATGTGTAATATAGGTTTCGTAGGTGCGTACTGCGTACTATACGTAATTATAATAATAGCGTTTGTATATAAGTTAAACATTTATGTAAGAGCACATTGTGGAGGCTCCCAACTTTATGCTATTTTAGAGGACCTTTTTTTTAAATATTATGGGTTAAAAAGTGAAGTGGCAAATTTAAAACACTGGCCACATTGATTAAAAAAGAAACCTGTATGTTGTAAGATTTTGAACTATATATGACATTTTAGTTTTCTATTTTTTATTGTTTTTACATTTAGCTTTAAATTTGAAGATGGAGTAATATAAAAATAATATCTAATATTCAAATACGCGTTCGGATGAGGGACATAGCAGGAACTGCTCGTAATGTCAATGCTATATTAAGAGAGGATACGGATAACGAACTCACCGTGCGTTAATGGATTAAACACTTTCATTGTTAAAACTTAGACCTGAAGAATAAACTACAAAGAAGACCAGCCACTAAGGTATTCCACTATATATTTTTCCTTGATAACGCTAGACTCCAAACTCGCCGGGCCTAGCTCCAACTCACTACCACTTTTACCGTGAATTGGGCAATTTTCTCAACTCTGATCTCAACTCTAATGCAGTTTTGGCCTCAACTGAATCAATCAAATTAATCGTATCCTTCCCTTCTCACCCTTAAAGTTCAATGTAAGACAACACAACGACGCAATAATAATTAGTCACCAATGCTCAATTTCAGCAATAAGGACCATACCGACTATTAGTGGTCTAGGTTGTTCAGAACCACGGTGCGTTTCTTGAACACACATAACGTTGCACGAATGCCTCTGACACAGCTTTGATAGAAGTGCTGATTTGTCATCCGAGAATCCTTCGATGTTGATCGTAATGACAGTCAGGGCTGGTTCTGAAAAGAACCTTTTAGGTGGTCCTGAGAAGGACCGTTTTGGGAGCCCTGATGAGGGCAGTTTTTGATAGTCGCTCATGTGCCGTGGAGAAAAGATTGGCCAGCCAGAAAGATGGCGCGAGTCTGGCTGCCCAGGGTACGCCGGACGTTGATAGTGAAAAACGTCACACGGGGAGGCTCTTTTCGTGCACCCCACCAATGAATTTAATACAGATGGGAAGACGGAAATCATAATTGATCCACTATTTTTATAACTGATCTAGCCTTTGACATCTATCTCGCCTGTTGACAAGTGGAGTGATCGTATTAGCCGGCTTAGAGAAACCCTATTATCGACAAAAACATTATATCAACTTTTTTCGTAAGATGCATGTTTATTTACCAAGGAAGTCTAATCTAATTAATACAAACAGATATAAAACTTGTTTTAAATTATAAGCTAATATCTAAAACTAAAGAAAGAAAAATTTCAACGATCATATAATTATTCTATTTTCTGCTTATATTTTTAAGTGTTTAATCCAATAACGCACGGCGAGTTCTTTAACCGTATCCTCTCAAAATATAGCATCGAATTTACGAGCAGTTTCTGGTATGTCCCTCATCGGAACGCGTATTTGAATATTTTTAACGAAAACGCGCGTTTAGTTTTTTGGTTAACAAACTATTTATTTATATTTTTTTAACTGTAAAAGGCGATAATGAATACGACTCATACGGTTCGAGACCAATATGAACTCGGTACCGACACAGAAAGTACTCGAACAGTAAACAAACAAACAATGAAAGGATCTAAATTAGCAGACAGATTACGAAGTACTCGGACTAAGTATATGGATAAAAAAATCGCGTCGAGTAAATAAATCCCTCCATTTCGGGACGCCGGATAATAATGGTTTTTATTCTAGTTGTTTCTGAATTTACTGGCATTTCATAAAGGTTTGTTTCTAAAAGGTATAAAAATGCTCACCCACGGTCTATACTCGAAGGGTAAAGTTAGTTTTTTTTCCATTGTTTGAAAACTGGAGAATAGCTTTCTAATTCCATTTATGTTCCCGTATATCAAAGTTTTAATATGTCGTTGCGAAAGAAAACTGTGCGGTTTTTTCGAACATATATTAATAATATGATTATACTGAGGCATAGAACATATAATAATACTAGGTGTGGACATGGCCATATACTATAGTGGTGAGAGCTGCTCTAACTTGCCTGCAAATACATTTCTATTCACTACTTCTCTGCTCGTTCATCATAGATCATACGATTAAATAATAATATGCTTGGTGAAATGTAACCAATGCGCCGAGATAATGATTTTGAGCGCATAATACAATTAGGTCTGCCTTTAATGTTATCTATCGTCTCCGAGCGTAGTTAAGAACGTGCGTTTGTTTTACCGCAAGTCAAATTCTACGCGATCTATATTACGCGGCGAACGGCTCAGCTCTGACGCACACTACGATAGTATCTCTGTGTGCAAGAGCGCTATAATGCGAAAAAAATTGATACTTTTATTTATTTATTTGAATTTTGAATCGGAATCGGTTATTGTTGTGAATATAATTATTTACTATAATAAAACTGTTTACATGCCAAATCTGTAGGTACATTGAATATTTTTTTAAATAATGGTTGCGTTATATTTTATCTATATAGAAGCCAAATCATTTTGTTTTCGTATGTCTGTCTATCCCTTCAAACGCTGGCAGTACTTTATTAATAAAACTTGGCATGTCTATAGCTTAAAGTCTGAGATGATGTCAAGTGCGGGCTGCACCAAACAATAAGGAAGTCTTATTAAGGTTTCCGTAGTAAAACACAGAAACTTTATCATGAAAACTTACGTTGTTTTGACACATTTTTTATCATAAATAAGGAAACCTTAGTTTAGTTTTGCCATGTGCGTTTCGCCATCTGTCTGTATGTTACAGCCATTTTATTGAGACACTATTAGCACTAGGAGATTGAAATTTGGCACATGTAGGTAAAAATATTACGAGTTGCTCTCATACCTAAAAAGATACCCCATCAATTGGGGTATAAAATGAGGTTTCTTGTTTGCTTTGCGTTTACGAAATATTAAGCAATAAGCTAACTTTTTTTTTTGAGTTGCATGTCCCTTCTAACTCACGAAGCCCAAAATTTAAAAAACGCAAGTTCCTATTTGTACCTAAATGTACGAAATTACAAACAAGATTATAACGACGATCTAGACTACTAGTTTACAAGCCATAGCTGACCAAGTTAACGCATAGTTCAGGCCGCGTGAACTCTAAACAAATTCCATAGTAAGAGTCAGAATCTTACCGTAGAAAACTTTGATGGCGATTAACGTAAAAACTAGTAAAAAGTTAGTGCTGTTATTGCTTATATTCTAGAATAACATATAATTATTATTATTACTTTTAGGTTTTTAAAGGCGCGTGTTAACTCGCGGGGCTTATCAAGTATATGTAATAAAACACAACGTATTAGCAAAAACATTAAAAACTGGTGTCTCTTATTGACATGGAGTGACTTTTCCTGGGGTCAATGAGTTCTGACAAAAGATAAGATTCATAAAAGCTCAATAATCTCGGCTCCATTTTTGTTGACCAGAATACGTCTTCTCTTTTGATTCGGTTTGATTTCAGACGGTATTCTAGTCCTGTCCACACCGCAAACAAGCAAATGTTTCTTTGGCTGAAAAGAAATCGTATGTACATACTTACTTATTTTTACAAAATTAGAAATAAAAACAATAAAATTATAAATTATTGGTGTTATCACCTAATGTGGAGCTCATGTTTCTAAATTACTCATGGGTCTATCCACGCACGAATTAACATCATAATAATATTTTGACTAACCTCGACGTTTCAATCAAGTTGCATTGACCGTGGTCACGAGTAGACTGAAGAAGCGGGTGTCATCGTCTTGAGGAGCGGCGGGAGCGATTTAAATCTACCCCCGCTTGGTTTTTGTAAATGTCTTTCACTGTCACCTCGACACACTACACTAACAGTATCGGAGCTTGCACGCGACGGCAAATTACGATTCGAGCACTTTTTTATTACAGGATTCTACGATGTAGACAATTTAAATCCAACTTCCCGATTGTAATTTTTGTACTTCTTAATTTCAACCGCTTCACGTTCTAGAGTAATAATGCCGTTCAGTGGAGAGAATTTTAGGGTCATGTAGCTCGATCCAGTGGTTAGGCCCTGACTCCAGTAAGTGCTCAGCTATTGCAGATTTATGTGTGTCCGATTTTTCACAGCTGCGATATGCTCTTTGACCCTTTCTGCAATAGTGCGTTTAGTCTGTCCTATATATGAGCTACCACAGCTGCAGTCAATCTTGTAGACACCAAGTGTTTGATATGGAATAACATCTTTTGCTGTTCTCACATGGCGTGCTAATTGAGATAACGGTTTATATACAGCCTTTATAGAGTAGTTTTTGAGTGCCGTTCCAACTTTATCCGTTATCCCTTTGATGTACGGCAAAAACGCTGGTTGTCTTTTGACAAAAGATGGTTCAGTGATTCAAAAGACAACCAGCGTTTTTGCCGTAAATCAAAGGGATAACGGACAAAGTTGGAACGGCACTCAAAAACTACTCTACGGATCTGGCGCATATTATGCAGTACTTATTTTTTACCATCATAAATAAAACTTTACCTGTTTTTGGCCCAATAATCGCAGCAGCACCTGATGCGGTGGCATAATTAGTTCTATTCGATCTTTTAGACCGACACGCGTTAGCCACAACTGTGATCGCAGGAATCCCATCTATAATATCTCTGTTTTCAATTGCTAGTTCAGTTTCTTCCTTAGCCGCCTCTCTCATACAAGTTTCCGCAGCAGCTGCCCACCAGTTGGAAACATCACTGTGGCACTTCTTGTAGGTTTTAGGGTTTAAATTTGGTAGGTCCATTGCAGTAAACAACTCATTTAAGTTGGTCTGTCCACTGCCAATTAACATTGCACCAGTCAAAGCAGCATGAGTTAAACTCACATCATCCGGTAAATTGTCACATGAATTAATTTAAAATTTTTCGTTGCACATATTACATTGGAAGAAGATGACTGACTCTAGACCAATAAGCTTCTCTTTTATAATTTGTATATTACTTAGTGTACCTAAGCTAACCTAAGGCTGGGTTGTGATCTGATAATGCTTTCAATCTATCAAAAAAGTGATTAAAATCAAAAATCCTTCGGCCTACAATCCGGAATGGTGAGCTGGTTGATGCATTTGATTCTACGCTCTGAAAAAAATAATTGAAATCACACATACATATTGGTAACCTTAATACTCTTAACTCCAGAGTGCTTACAAAATTGGGCTTTTTTGGTTTTGATTGGATATTAATAATAAAAATGCTACTCATACTTCCGATCTGTATTAATTTATGTTTCATGTTTTTTGTTTCATTCAGGTAAATTCAGACATTCTAATTATTATCAGAGTTTGAGTACTTACAATTTGATATTTCTCTGTCGCACTTTGCATTTGAGTTTTTTCCTCTATCTCTTCCAGACCTTCTGTAAGCGACGAAAACATTTCCTAGAATCATAACGAATACAAGTTTAATTTTAAAATCCATTATGTTTCATTATATCACTAAGATATATTTTTAATATAATATGTACTTACACTACCATCATTGGGCTCATTTAACTTTACTTCATTTGAATCATAACTTGATTGTTTAGCTTCTGGCTGACTGACTTCCGTCAAACAATGACTTCTTTTTATTTTACAATAAAATGGGCATACCTTCTGGTAAATATAAGTAGATATCCAAATAAATGACGCGCTAAGATAACTGAAAATCTGTCAAAACAATTAAATATTGTGAAATAATATTAAACATAATACCATCCAAACCACACTAGTCTAGTGCAAAGTGATATTTAGGTACGACGACGGGTGAAGCGAGGAGGAGTGTTAGGTGCCTTTTGACCACAATGCGCGCGCTCAGCGAGCGAAGCGAGCGTAACACGGCAGCGGCTGGCGATGCGCCTGAAGAATTTTAGAGCATAGCATAAATGCTCTAAAATTCTTATCTACTAAAACTTGTCATCAAAAATGTACATACTTAACCTCAAAAGTTATATCTTTTTGTTTTTCGTTTTTGATTATGTCTTTGCAATGACTCATTACCCTGTTTCGGAAGGGGTATCATGGGGGAGGGGTACAACCCCCCCCCCCCTTTTCGCGTGGCACGATAACTGGAAGACCTGACGATTGGGCCGATTAACTCAGCAGAAGATGTAGAGAAAGCTACACAACATATTGCGGAACGCATGAAAGATGCTAAAGAAAAAGCCACAACACAGTGTTCCGCACCTACAAGGAAATTCGAACTACCAATACAACTACAACGCAAAATAAGAAACAAAAGAGAGCTCAGACAACTATGGGCCACCACTCGTTGTCCCAAGTTGAAAAAGGAGCTGAACGCATTGACAGCTGAAGTATCTCTAGCAGTGGAGGTATGGCGAGGTGACTCTTGGAATAGAACCATAGACCAGGCGACAGAACACACGTCAAACCTACACCACCTAAACAGAGCACTAACAAGGACTCCACAACCTATCTACCCCCTCTGGGATAAAGGTGAAAGGAAGTACGGGGCAAGAGCTAGAGCAGAAATTCTTGCAACGCATCTAGAGGGGCAATTTTCTCCTCACCCAGTACGACCAGAAGCAGACAGAAATATTCTTAGACACCACGAGATGGTAACACATGAGGTCCACAGAATGTTAAGCGAAATAACCGAACCATTACGTGGGGTGGAGTTTATCTCCCCGGCCGAAACGTGGAAGGTTATGAGAAGACTACCCAGAAAGAAAGCAGCGGGTCATGATGGCCTACCAATAGCAGCGGTACACCAACTCCCAAAGAGGGGCATAGTATCCATCACTATGCTCTTCAATGGGATCTTAAGGACAGGTCACTTCCCGGAAACGTGGAAGCTAGCTAAGGTCATCATGATCCCCAAGCCAGGGAAGGACAGACGGTTACCGCAATCATACCGACCAATCTCCCTGCTGCCCCACTTGGCCAAATTGTTTGAGCGGATACTGCTCAAACGACTAAGACCGCATATCCAACCGAGAGATGAACAATTTGGGTTTCGCAGCCACCACTCTACCACTCTGCAGCTAACCAGAGTTCTACATGAAATGGCTGCGAACCTAAATCGGAACAAGAATACAGTATGTGTGTTCCTGGACGTGGAGAAGGCCTTCGATAGAGTGTGGCACGAGGGCCTTCTCTACAAATTGGCAACAACACAACTACCTAAACAATACATCAAGATCCTGGCAGATTTCCTTAGAGATAGGAAATTTTATGTGACGGTAGAAACCAAAGATTCTGAACACAGAAGAATACAGGCAGGGGTCCCCCAGGGAAGCTGCCTGTCACCAGGTCTGTACGGATGGTATACCAACGACATACCAATACTGGAAGACACATGGGAAGGACAAAATAGAATCAAGTTAGCTCTATATGCAGATGACAGCGCCTTCCTCGCAGCATCCACAAAAATCAGACAAGCTTGTAAGACAATGCAAGCGCAACTCGACCTGCTCCCGGACTGGTTGAACAAGTGGAAGATTTCCGTAAATGTCGGAAAAACAGCCGCCATTTGTATTAGCAGGAAGAGATACCCACCACATATACTGACCCTACAAAATGAAACCATCGAATGGCAACAACATACTAAGTACCTGGGGGTAATAATTGATCGAAGACTCGCCATGGCCAAACAAACCGACCACGCGGTTAGACACGCGAGGGCGGCCAGAGCCATGTTGAGGCCTGTTCTCAATTCCAAACTCCCGCTCAGAACCAAGCTGGGGATATACAAAACGTACATCAGAAGCAGACTCAGCTACGCAACCCCAGCTTGGTACAACCTCTGCTCAAACAGCAATAAAAAGAGACTACAGGCCCAACAAAACGTCGCCCTCCGTGTGTTAACAGGGGCTGGACGCTATGTCAGAAACTCGACAATAGCCAACGACACCAAGATCGAAACACTACAGGAATTTATAGTCCGCACAGCAAAAAAGATGTATGACGCTGCGGACAATGGTCCGCACCTACATCTACGCGGCATAGCGCCGCTGCACGCACGGCCACCGGAGATGAAGTACCTATGGCGACCCCTACCCAGGGAATTAATAGTACCAGGGGAGGGGGACGCCTCCAAATCCAGCTAAGATAAAACAGAGAAGAAGGCAAGGAAAAACTACATCACGAAGAGGTAGAAGAACTTGCCGAAATAAAATAAAAAGAAATGCAAACTAAGGAAAGGAAAGCACTTATCAGTGCAGACAGACACTGCGCAGAGCGGCAATAATTTTGTGGAGCCTGCGCAGTGACAAGATACCGTGGGGTAGTGGCCCCACGAGGTTCAGTAAAGGCCATGAGCAATGGCTCGAAGCCTTAGACCAGTCATAATGGCTGACGATTACTCAACAAGCGCAAGATTATAAAGGTTTATTTGAAAAAATCGGCTTAAATTACAAAGTCCCTAAAACGTGCAGGAAAAAATACTGAAATATTAAGCAATATCTGTTGTTCTATGAAATTAGACTGCCAATTACAAATACTGTCGGGAACTAGGTAAAAAAAATTGTTAAAGTGGACCGATAAACTCGTTTTTATGCCACGACAGTATTTTATTTCTGACACATAATAAATAATATATTTGTAATATAGCTCTGTAGTGCACTTTGAGGCTTCATACTCTTCATAATAAAGGTATCATATAAAATACTATGTCACGTTAAAGTAGTTTTATTTGACCTCAAAAACAGCTCTGCGACAGATTTCCGGAAAACACCTTGCATAAATTGCTTTCGGTTAGAAAAACTGTTTACAAATTATTATTTTTTTCACTGATGTGCACTAATATAGAATTAGACCTTTCCGAAATCGTATTTTTCATAGAATTTACTGCTTGCACTGTCACGATATTGACTCTGAAAAAACGCAGATATACGAACTTTTAGCCGTGAATCGAATCCTTGCTCTTAATTAACTAACGTGGATGATAAACGAGACAAATAAAACGTAATTTCCAGGTGACATCTGTATTTATACCCGGATTGTATGTACCTAGGCTAAAAGTATTTTTATTTGTATCACACAAATATTGGAGTACAAAATTTTATGCCCAAGGCTGGAATCGAACCCGCGTCCTCCGATATCGCGTCGGATGCCTAATACCATCTCGGCCACCTGGGACTTGGCTGTTCTGCCGAAGTTTTATGCTCCAATTGTATTACTTTAACCAACATTTCGGCAGAAATGCCAAGTCCCAGGTTGCAAGGTTGGTTAATCCCGCCTTGGGCATAAAATTTTGTAGTCCAATAATTTGTTTGATATGATTTTCACTTAGCCCGCGATAGTGCTTACAATCATATTTAGAAATATATAACGGTAGCGACATTATACAGAGAGTTAAGTGTATGAAAAAACACTTTTTTCGATCAGATGAAGTCTAGTAGTCTGGTTGACGGCCGTGCACCGTCCCCTATGATTTTTTTAATATTATGAAGACAGAGAAAAAAGACTAGAACTTACGGCACTCATCATTACCAAAACCATGTTGTTTCCCTACCAATATTGTTTTTTTGCCTTTTTCTTCTGGAATCCGTGAGGGAGATCTTTTGATAATTGTTGGTTAATCACGTCAGAGCAAAGTGGAAGAAAATGTGGTTTGAATTTTATATAATTCATTTATTTCAAAAAATTAATATAAAAACCCATTTACCAGGTATTACAATTATGCGATGGATACTTTACTCAAGATATATTTAAGAACGTGTCCACAAATGTGCATCGTGAAGTTTTATTTAACAAATACGATTGCGATCATATCTACTATCGCGAGCTAAGGAAAAATCACATACAAACTTTTAGAGCACTTTTTTATATTGTTGTGTTGGAAATAACGCATGCTCTGCGGATTAAATTACAAAATTACAATGTTACGAGAAGAAAAAATTAAGTCATGTGCGGGATTCGAACCCGCGTCTATTCACCCCATTTAGCCTCTCCATACTAATACAATGGTTAAAGTACGATAGGAAAAATTTGAGTTATTTCTCTTTGTCATGTTAGCTCAATTGGTCAGAGCATATCCTGGTTAAAAAGGTGGATGGCCGTGGGTTCAAATCCCGCACATTACTTAAATTTTTCCTCTCGTAATTTTGTAGTTTTAGAGGTCTCATTTATTCTTTTCGAACGGGAAGAAGTTTCGTTTTTACAAATGGTTGTCACGTTGTTGTATTGCTCGCTGTTGTAAGTAGTTTCTGTAGAAAACTGTTTAGTATTATTTTATAATAATTGTAAGTTAGTGAGCAATCATAGAATTTATAAGTAATTAGTACCTAATAGCTGGTTGAATCAAACAGCTGTAACTTTATTTGCGTTCACGTCCAGTTTTGTAACGGCGTTAGGATCTCTCAAAAAATACGTGATTAATGGAAATAATCAGTAGGGTGGGATTATGTCTAGTGTTTTGTTGAAGTAACGGGGTGTGCCTATACCAGATGTAGTACAATAAAGCTGGTGATAGACGGCGCGGGCTAACGCGAGCCTGTGGTGATACACGGCGCGTGCTAGCGCGAGCCGCGCCTCAGGCCGCGACGTCCGCGGATGTGGTTTTGTGACTTGTATCTTTATGATTTCATATAAACGGTTCCTTTTCATAGAGTTGAATAAAGTCCATAATCATTTAATTCACGTATATGTGTTTCAAATAGAAAATGAAACTCCAAATAGGCACCATGGCTCTGCACCGTCTGGAGGCTCGGCTCGTCAGAGGTATAGATACACGGCGCGTGCTAACGCGAGCCGCGCCGCAGGCCGCGCGCGTACCTTTGATTCGTGTCGAAAAACCGACAAGCGATGGATCCCGCGGACGCAGACGGCGGACGCGCGCCGCGAGCCGCGCCGGGGTGCTAGACGGCGCGTGATATGGCGGACGACGCGTCGTCCGTCGTTCGGCTCGCGCTAGCCCGCGCCGTCTATCACCAGCTTAACGGGGTGTGCCTATACCAGATGTAGTACAATTAGTTAAGCACTATTGCTTTTAAAATATAATAATAATTATTAGTGATAATAACTAACATTTTGAAAGTGTTTTACGAAAACATCAAAGTAATACTTTATACAATACTTAAAAAATATTTAATAAATATCTAGTGATTATTCCGCTTAATTTTCCTGCTAAGCTGACGTGACGCCACAAACGCCACGCAATCAAACCGGTAGAATTTTCGACGCATTTCGATTCTACACGAAGCATCCCCAGGAGGCCTTGACTCTAAGAGCGCACGATCGAGGCGGAGTAATTAATTAAATTCATTATTATTATTTGTTGTTGCAAAGTTACTCTGCAATTATTTCATATATTATTTATTAGCTACGATTAGAAATTCCGCAAGTGCAAAATTAAAATATGTAAAACTAACAACCTTAAATAAATTCTGCTAAATGAATACTTTGCAGTACTATGCACGTGTTTGCCAGCAGAAATCCGCTTGGGTATACAAGATTGCAAAACATTTTTCTCCTTAAAAATCTCAAGCCGTGCTAAATTCATTCATTACAGAGAGAAATATTTAAAATTGTTTTGCTAGAATGCAATCGTGATTTACTACAAAATAGTGCTGCTAACGCTAGAACAAAGTTTTGCCTAACTATTTATTAGCAGCCTGACAATGAAATCGTACAACATAATATATGGACATATAGGACGCGACATGTATATTCTGCTAAACTTAAGGCTAACTTCTATGCTGAAAGTTGAGTAAGTAAGTTTAACGTATTCTTTAAACAAAATTATTTGCTAAAAAATATGAAGTTTTTAGTTTTTTTGAGTTAGGACTATTTATTTTATACTATCGTGATATAAAAAGCACGAGGCCCATCAGATGGTAAGCCGTATTGATTCCTAAGAGTTCTAGCTTATTAAAATATAGGTATAGGTACGCTGTTTACATTATTTAACAACTTTTTTATTTTATACAGTTTGTTAGTTTTTTGTTTAATTAGTCCTTATTTTAAATAAATAAAAACATAAGTTGTCACATCAATCAGAACTATATAATATTATAAATGTGAAAGTAACTCTGTCTGTCTGTCTGTCTGTTACGCTTTCACGCCAAAACTACTGGACCGATTTGAATGAAATTTGGTATGGAAATAGTTTGAGACCCGGGAAAGTTTCACCATAGGATAGTTTTTATCCAACTGCGCAAAAAGAGGTTAATGTATTTGTGTGATATCCGATATACGCGCGGGCGGAGCCGCGCCCAGAAAGCTAGTTTAATATAAATTGAAAAAAATGTTACAAGTAGATTAGCTTTTTAATTTTTTCAGGGGTTTAATAACCACAAGTCGATTGTTTATACTTTCTTATGTAAGCATTATAATTCAATTACCAATTACTGAGTGAAATGTATTGTCTTTTATGTTTTTTATTTACCATACTTATGTATTACATAGAAAAAGTCATTTATTTGTTTACCCTTGTGAAAAACTTTTATCTTTATCATAACGAATTAAATTGTTCTTTAGATATAAACAATACGAACAAAATCTATATGACCTGAATGTTTTGTTGTAATTAACCCAAATATAAAAAAATACAATTCATAATATTATTTCTTTTATAATTTTACGTGTACTTATTTGAACCTAATAGGCTTTTGATGTGTAAGTAGAAAGCTATTATGCCTAAAGGTTCGTAATATATTGCATATCTTTTTCATAACTAACACAGAGCTTTAGGTTATCTACAGTTAGGTTTTCTAAAAACCAATATTGGTTGTCTTTTATGATATACAATTCGGTATAAGAGCAAACGCTAAATAAAGTGCTAAAATACGTTTGATCCTTCACAGAACTACAAGGTTTTCCAATTTGGAAAAGAACCATTTAATTTAACAGGTGTACACAATTTTGAAGTCGACAAACTGCATATTACTCCACATGGAATGTGGAGCATGCTGGCGCAAATGCTGGCGCAGTGCTGGGGCACATTCCCCTGATATTTGTCATCATAATATCAAGATGATTCATGCATTTAATATTGTCGGGGTTGCAGAAATGCAATAGTGCAGTGGTCTGCTCTACATGATATCACACCTGTGCTTCGGTGCATGTATATATGGAGCTCTTATGTGTACCATGCCTGTGCATTGTATTACTGAAAATGAATTTTGAACGCTGTTGTGTACATATCAAGATTAATTTCATTTCATCAATGCGTTTTTATTATAATAATATCATACAATAAAATGTTGGAATATACTTATGTTTTGAGTTTAAGGTATGTTTAAAACTATTCTCCAATAATATAATAATGGAATATCCAAGAAAACAATTCAGGGAATGCAATTTGTTCCGAACATATCTTTATATAGCGTTAGTCTGTTTTCCTTTAAATATAATTATTAGTGAAGTCAGGGTTGTATTTTTATACCACACTCACTCAGAAAGTGTCTCATTCCTCGTTAAAAATCCTGTTTTAAAGTTCGTCATTATTCTCTTATAAATGTGCGGCGGTAAAGTTATATTGGAATTTCATGCCTTCCCTCCAGAGTAGTTAAGGAATGATGTATGAAAATCCATACCAGCCCTGCTAGCGATCTTTTGTTTTATTAAGCTTCTAATAAAAAAAAATACAACCGTCAAATCTCAAGAAGGTATTATATCAAATAATTAGAAAAAAGAGGTGGAATTTTATCGTAGGTACTCAATTTTCAATGAAAGGAGGTGGGCAACCTTTCCCTGGACTACTAAAAAAGTGCTGCAATTTATTTGTTTCGTTTTTTTTTACTCAATAAATAATTTAACAATAGATAGGTACGCTTTTTAATATTCCAAATTATTTTCCAAAATGTCATCAGATAGTAGATGTGGCGATTTTATAGAGATGACGCCACCAGAAATAATAAATACAGCTTCAGATCCTTCTTCAAAAAAGGTTTTATATAAAATAATGAGAAGAAAGAGGTGAGATTTTTCTCGTACTGGATTTGAAAGTAGGTTGGCAACCTTTTTCAATAAAATACGCGGCAATTTATTTGTTTTGTAAAATTTTGTTTTCTTACCAAATTTATTATATAACAGCACGCTTTTTATTATTCTAAATAATTTTCCAAAATGTCATCTGATATGACTATTTTATAGTGACAGCGCCACCAAAAATAAAAAATACAGCTCAAGAAGTCCTATGGAACTTACTTCCTGAGAAGTCTCAGGACAAATACGAGAAAACTTATGGGTACCTAATAATTTTATTTTCCTCGTGGGTGTATAAGGTATAAAACACTATGTATCACTCGGCATAAAGTTCTATCGTTTTCTCCCCTCGATGTACAATGTACTATATTTGCATTCGTATTTTCTATTGAAGTTAATACCTATTTTTTTGTTTCGCAAGTGCGATCCCAGCTTTTTGTAGGAAAGCAAGATAATTTACATGTATATTTTAATGAAATAGCACATTTCATTGTGTGTGTTCAAGCCTCGCAATTAATTTAGGAACAGCTGGTATCGACATCTTTCGAAGGTACTTCAATTTAAATTATTATGATACGATTGCTCGATAGAGGGTAGTTATGTGACATATCGCCTCTCACTGGTTCGCCTGCCAGTCTCAACCGGACCTTTCTTCCGAAGCGCACGTAACCTCTTCGCGGGTGTATACTCTCAAACCTCAAGTTTTAAATCCTATGTACTATACCCGACAAAAACAATCTCTCTCCCAGTGAAGTGCTCACATAACTTAAAGGTGTTCGTTCATCAAAGGATTGCACAGCGCTGTGCCATTACAAGGATCGGAGCTGAGCTGAGCACGGTGAGTTGGCTTATGCAATTTTCTACCTATCGTATTGAGCTATCGAAGTGATTTGTAATTTTAATTGTTAGCATTGCATTTCTGTGACAAACCCTCAGGAAACCGCTTCCTGGATTGGCTGGAGAGCGTACATTCTTGTTGGTCCGTCAATCCGAATCCTCCTTGTGGTAAGGAACAGCGGCCCTGTCTTATCACCAGGAGTGACATAAATTCACGCGTTTCTCGTAAAGTTGTCGATACTAGCATTCTTTGTAGGTACTCGGAACTGCATCTGCGCTTATATTGTTAATTAGGTAGATATGTAATTTAAAGCTACTCGTATGCCAAATAATTAGGTAAAACAATTGATGTTCTACGGTTATTTGTCATTAGCATTCGTGCCGCGTCATTTTAATAGGTAGGTACTTTGCTCGGATATTATTTTCGTGTTGATCTATTCGAACCGCACTCGTTTTGCAACATATTGTTTGTGGTAAAATAATCAGCAGATCGCTTAGGATTTTCGCTGACTTATCATTATTTCGTATAGTTCATCTCGTGTTCGTAAATTGTACGTACATATCTACATAGAATCGTTTGTTGTAGGAGTTATCATAAAACATCGCCATTGTTAGAAATTGTAATCTCGTTTCATTCGCGTCATATTGCAATATTTCACGTAAATTAAGACGTAAATTAATTGTATTTTTGGGTTTTATTGATAAATTTGAACCATAATTGAATATAAAATAACACATTCATTTCATGCGGTCAACCAATGTGATTGTTGATACGGCCGAATTAAGAGATCCATTACTGCCTTACACGTAACTCACCATTTTATGACGTTTGATTTGGTCGTCTAATAATGGCACATTCTTGCAATAGAAACTAATACGTAATCTGCTTACGCCGGATAGATTAACTTCGTTACCATTCTTACATTATATTGATTGAACATTAAAGTACATAACTGTTTCACTTGCTGTTGTCGTTAGAGTTTAGTTATTTGATTAACTTATCTTATTAATCTATTTTAAGTAAGTACCGCATAAAATAAACAATTCGTTTGCGAATCATTTAACGAGATAACTAATTGAAGTTCCCTTATGCTATTTATAGAACTACAGAACAACACTTAACCCACTCATATAAAACAGATACTGACTCAAGGCTATCATTCTTGTAAATTTTTATATTGCTATTATTTGCACATTTCTCATATTACATACAGTCCATTCATATTGCATCCTAAATTGATAAAATTAAATATTATTAAAGCTCACAGTTTGTTGCAAATATTGGTTGTAAAATAAATTTATTTAGACATATTTGCATAAAGGTACATACATATTGTTTTGTTCACAATGTCTAAGGCGGCTGGTAGACGTAGTTTGGACCTTAAGCGCAATATAGCTCTAAGACGAATCGATGAATGCTTATCAGCGGCGCTCGAAGCTAGGGATGATATCTCCCGTCTTCCTATTTTCTTATCACGGTACAGTCGGCTAGAAAATCATTGTGCTAGTTTCGAAGCACAGCATTTGAAAATTTGTTCAGAAATTTTGGAACCTTCTTCAATCGATGAAGAGGATAGTATACATCGGGAGGTTGACGATAAGTACTTTCAAATCGTAGAAATTCACTCAACACTTACATAGGCCAGTGGAACTACCGGGCCAGAACCGGAATTAACTAAAACTGACTCTTCAGTAAAACTTCCTCGCCTCGACCTTCGTAACATAACAACATGGACTGCGTTCTATGATATGTTTAACACAATGGTGCATCAAAACAGAAGGTTGTCTAATATCGAAAGGTTTTCAGTATTGATTTCACTTCTTTCCGGTGAACCTCTGCAACTAATAAAAGATTTTCCGCTTTCGGAAAATAATTATTTAGATGCATACAATGCTTTTATTGATCGATATCAATGCAAACGGAAGTTAGCGTTTAGGTATTGGAAAGAGTTGCAGAACGTAACATTAAAGTCAAATGCTTCAAGTGAATTACGGCGTCTCGTTGACACATTCAAGGAAAACACTGCTGAATTTGAAATTGCCAGTTAATGATTGGGATTTTCCATTATTTTATTTGTTGATAAATAAAATTGATATAGACACGCGTCGTAGATTTGAATTAGATAACAAAGGTTATTCCCTCGTTTGATTCCCTCCTGGAATATCTCAACAAGGCCGGCCAGGCACTGGAGCTGGCGGAGCCTGAACCCACAATAGCACAGCGCGCTGTCACCGCGGCTGCCCCGCGCACTGCGCCCACTGCGCAGCCTCGTTCTAGCGCTTATAACCCGCGTTATCAAGCATCTACTAAGTCTCTTGTGGTCAATTCTCAGTCAATGTCGAGTGATTCTTGTATTCTTTGCAAATCGAATCACACTCTGTGGAATTGTCCTAAATATCGTAGTCATACGCCTCAAGAACGATACAATATCGTTAAGGAAAATCGTTGTTGTATAAATTGCCTTCGACAAGGTCACGCTTTTAAAACGTGCAAATCAAACATTCGTTGTTTGAAATGCTCCAAGCCTCATCACACTACCTTACATTTTGAAAATTCACTTGTCAGTTCGACAAATCTTATCGTTTCTGATACTGCATTGCCAACACCATTGCAGTCTCAATCACCTCAATTATCGCAATCATCGCAAGCTCAAAACAGTCAACCGACTGTCACTTTGGTGGCTGGTACGGAGCCAGTCACACACATATCGCTATTGGCTACAGCTTTGGTCGAAGTTATGGACAACTTCGGTACTTATCGTAAAATTCGTGTAGTGATTGACAGTGGTAGTCAATCAAATTTTCTCACAAAGAAATGTGCACACCAACTCTGACTTTCATTACAGAAAACAACTACAACTGTGGAAGGCATTGGTCAATCTTCATCAATTGCAACAGATTCTACCACATATCGTATACGGTGCAGAGATGGGTCTCCTGACATTGAAGTCAAGGCCCTTATCATACCTAAAATTTGTGGCCAAATGACTATTACCAAATTTGACATCAATCTGTGGTCACAACTTAAAACCTTGAATTTGGCTGATTCGAATTTCAACGTGCCTGCGCATATCGATGCACTAGTGGGGGTTGACATCTTTAGTCAAATTTTCCTTGGCGAACGTCGTGACTATGGACCTGGCGGTCCCGTGGCGTTCAACACTAAACTCGGTTGGATGGTGATGGGAAAAATATTGTGTGCACAATCTGATATGAAAACATTGTCACTATTCTGTTCGTTTGATAGTTTAGATTTGCAAGTTCGTAAATTTTGGGAGATCGATGAACTTCCTAAAGTTTCGCCTCACTGAAGAGGAAATCCTGTGTGAACGCATATTTGATACGACTCACACCAGGACATTGGATGGAAGGTATGTTGTGCGCTTACCTTTCAAGTCTCCGGAACCTGTTTTTGGTGACTCTCGTTCTATGGCTGTTAGTTGCTTACTCGCTCTGGAAAAACGTCTTTCACGTAATTCTCTACTTCGTGAAAATTATAATAATTTCATGGAGGACTATATCTCGTCTCGTCATATGACTGTAGCCGATCAATCAAGATCGGGCCATGCATATTATATTCCGCACCATTGTGTGCTGAAGCCGACTAGCACCACGAGTCCACTGCGTGTGGTTTTTGATGCCACCGCTCAGCCAGCTGACGGAGCTGCGCTGAACGAGCAGCTACTTGTTGGTCCCCGTTTGCAATCGGATATTGTTTCGATTTTACTTCGTTTTCGTATACATTTGGTCGTATTCACTGCTGACATTAGACAGATGTATCGACAAATTTTGATCGCTGAAGAAGTCTACCAGCAGCCAAGTGACTATCAGCGTATATTGTTTAGGTTTTCGCCTGAAGAACCAATTGAAGAATATCGTCTTAACACTGTCACATATGGAATGTCATCCTCGAGTTTTCTTGCACTTCGAACAATCTTGCAGGTGGCACGAGATGAAGGTAATAATTGTCCCCGTGCCGTTGAGATACTTTCAAATGATGTTTATGTTGATGACGTGGTGACCGGATCGGACTCATTAGATTCAGCTCGTAAAATAATGAACCAGGTCAAAAATATCCCAGCAAAGGATGCTTCGAACTTAGGAAATGGGCTTCAAATTATGATTCTCTACTCGAAGGCATTCCAATCGAACATCGTCACGATCAAGCACTATCGTTTGATTCTGACTCTTACCATTCCCTAAAGGTTCTTGGCATAGAGTGGGATCCTACTAGGGATGGTTTTACATTTACAGTCACGCCTCTTCATGAACAGTGTACCAAGCGAAACGTCTTGTCAGAACTTGCTCGTATCTTTGATCCCCTTGGTTTCTTGACGCCTCTTACTCTGGCGTTCAAATGCATTGTTAAGAAACTCTGGAATATTGGTTTGGATTGGGATGATGCTGCACCCGATCACATTGCAAACACTTGGTCTCATTATCGCTCAGAGTTCAGTTCCTTGTCATCTCTAGTTGTTCCTCGGTTCGTCCCAGGACTGAATTCTCATAAAATTGACATTCATGGCTATTCAGATGCTTCTGAGCTTGGTCTCTCAGCTACAATATACTTTCGATGTGAGCACAGTGATAATCGTGTCAATCATCGTTTGCAATCGGATATTGTTTCGATTTTACTTCGTTTTCGTATACATTTGGTCGTATTCACTGCTGACATTAGACAGATGTATCGACAAATTTTGATCGCTGAAGAAGTCTACCAGCAGCCAAGTGACTATCAGCGTATATTGTTTAGGTTTTCGCCTGAAGAACCAATTGAAGAATATCGTCTTAACACTGTCACATATGGAATGTCATCCTCGAGTTTTCTTGCACTTCGAACAATCTTGCAGGTGGCACGAGATGAAGGTAATAATTGTCCCCGTGCCGTTGAGATACTTTCAAATGATGTTTATGTTGATGACGTGGTGACCGGATCGGACTCATTAGATTCAGCTCGTAAAATAATGAACCAGGTCAAAAATATCCCAGCAAAGGATGCTTCGAACTTAGGAAATGGGCTTCAAATTATGATTCTCTACTCGAAGGCATTCCAATCGAACATCGTCACGATCAAGCACTATCGTTTGATTCTGACTCTTACCATTCCCTAAAGGTTCTTGGCATAGAGTGGGATCCTACTAGGGATGGTTTTACATTTACAGTCACGCCTCTTCATGAACAGTGTACCAAGTGAAACGTCTTGTCAGAACTTGCTCGTATCTTTGATCCCCTTGGTTTCTTGACGCCTCTTACTCTGGCGTTCAAATGCATTGTTAAGAAACTCTGGAATATTGGTTTGGATTGGGATGATGCTGCACCCGATCACATTGCAAACACTTGGTCTCATTATCGCTCAGAGTTCAGTTCCTTGTCATCTCTAGTTGTTCCTCGGTTCGTCCCAGGACTGAATTCTCATAAAATTGACATTCATGGCTATTCAGATGCTTCTGAGCTTGGTCTCTCAGCTACAATATACTTTCGATGTGAGCACAGTGATAATCGTGTCACTACTCATCTCATCATGGCGCGATCAAAGGTTGCTCCTCTGAAGAAAATATCGATTCCACGTCTTGAGTTGTGCGCTGCAGTGCTTTTAGCAGATCTTGTCGCACATGTCAAAGAAGTTTTCACTGGCAAGCTAAACTTTAATGACATATTTTGTTGGTCAGATTCTATGGTAACTTTGGCTTGGCTAAAATCGCCATCATCTCGTTGGAAGACCTACGTAAGCAATCGAGTAAGTCACATTCAACACAAGGTTCCACCTCAACATTGGTTTCATATTGGCTCTTCGTGGAACCCTGCGGACTGTGCATCTAGTGGGTTGACTGTTTCGGAACTCATTAATCACCCATTGTGGTGGCATGTACCCCCGTGGTTAATATTGGACGCCAGTCAATGGTCAGTGACTAGTTCCACAGAACCCGTTGACACAACGGAGGAGCAACGAAGCTCACGTACGTCGCTTTTTGTCGCTGCTGACAAATTCGATGATTTCTTGGACAAATATTCAAGTTTAATTAAGATTCAGCGTATTGTGAGATATATACTACGTTTTATATACAACTGTCGCAACCGATCTAATCGTAGATCTGGTCATCTCGTGGCGTCTGAGTTGAAGCAATCATTATTAAATCTTGTAAAATTAACGCAAAATGCATCGTTTTCGCAAGAAATTGATAATTTAAAAAGAGGCTTGCCTTTGCCTAAATTCTTACAAAAACTGCGTCCATTTCTTGACGAAGCTGGTCATTGCAGGGTGGGCGGTCGTCTGTCTCAGGCAATCCTGGATTATGATTGCAAGCATCCCTTGTTGATACCTCGCGATCATCGCCTCACTGCACTCATTATTGACCAATGCCATAATGATAACATGCACCCTGGGCTACGTACGCTCAGTTTTTTACTCACTCTCGAACCATTGACATCGGTTCCAGAAGAAAATACATTGAACTTAAAAATGTCTTGTTTGGGCCGTTGGCAGTTAGTACAACGTCTCCATCAGGATTTCTGGAAGCGATGGCATATGGAGTACTTGCATACGTTAAATCAACGTTCTAAATGGCTGACTGACTCGGAAGAACCGAAGTTAGGAACTTTAGTGTTAATCAAAGACGAACAAATTAAACCACTTAATTGGTCTCTTGGACGTATCATTCAATTACATCGAGCGAAAGACGGCGTTTGTCGTGTCGCAACCGTAAAGACACAAACAGGTCAGTTACAAAGACCTCTAGTAAAGCTCTGTCCTTTGCCTATTTATGATTAATTTGTCTTAAGTTCTAGTTCTTAAAACGAGATTTAAGTAAAAATTTACTTAAATCTCGTTTTAAGTAAATTTTTCGCGCTGGCTCTTTATGCCGTATTTTATCTTGTATTTAAGTTATCGCGTCTGATAAATATGTAGCTTTACGTAATCATAGTTTTTATTATTTTTATTTTGCGTTTAGTAACAATCTGCAATACGGCTTGCTTATTGTTTATAACAATAATTAGTAGTAGTAGTATATATAGCTTAAACACGTATCACGTTTGCATGTAGTTTCGCTTTCATGCTGTATTCTTTACTATTTTTATAAAAATACTTCGTATTTTGGTGGGCGGAATGTTGAAGCCTCGCAATTAATTTAGGAACAGCTGGTATCGACATCTTTCGAAGGTACTTCAATTTAAATTATTTTGATACGATTGCTCGATAGAGGGTAGTTATGTGACATATCGCATCTCACTGGTTCGCCTGCCAGTCTCAACCGGACCTTTCATCCGAAGCGCACGTAACCTCTTCGCGGGTGTATACTCTCAAACCCCAAATTTTAACTCCTATGTACTATACCCGACAAAAACAATCTCTCTCCCAGTGAAGTGCTCACATAACTTAAAGGTGTTCGTTCATCAAAGGATTGCACAGCACTGTGCCATTACAAGGATCGGAGCTGAGCTGAGAACGGTGAGTTGGCTTATGCAATTTTCTACCTATCGTATTGAGCTATCGAAGTGATTTGTAATTTTAATTGTTAGCATTGCATTCCTGTGACAAACCCTCAGGAAACCACTCCCTGGATTGGCTGGAGAGCGCACAGTGTGCATACCATACCCATAAACTTCCTTCATTTTTATTGTAAGGGTTACCTTACTTATATCCGCCATCGCCGCGTGATACCAGGCCTTTCATATTATAAGCGGCTACACACTAGGTTTTTCACAAACAGAAAGAGGGAATGATGCTTGCGATTCTGGAAACGAACACGGAAAATCCAAAATACGTCCAACTTCCAACAAATGATCCCCTATTATCTTTCTAGATAATGCCTCCAGAGCAATTAATTTTTCGCATATAATCTAAGTTTGCTATAAATAAAAATGCCCAGTTTTCCGCCATGATCAGAGACCAACCAACTTGAAAAGGTTTTTACAGAAAAGAAAATTATAGGGGCCTAAATAATATTCTTTCTTACAAATTAAATACCAAAAATAATAAAATCGCCTCCGGTTTGAGAAAACAACCCTTTCATGAGAGACAAGTTATATTTTCGATTTAGGTTACTAGTATTGTGTTAATAAGCTGTCTATCGTTTTTCACCCTAACTGATCGCAGTTTCACCATCGCTGCCTCTCTTTCACTCCTATGTAGTCCGATAGTGACAGCATGTCAGCATTTGACAGCTTCGACGACATCAACACTTATTGTAAATACCTAACATTATGTAATTTTTTTTTTTTTTTTTTTATGCCTGATAGGTTAGCCTTTGACCACTATCTCACCTGATGGTAAGTGATGATGTGGTCGAGGATGTTGTTCAGACTAACCTAGAGTTACTGGCTCTAGCTAGCCAGGCGGGCATTTGCAAAGTGCCCTACCACCATTTTTTTTTTTTTTTTTTCACCCGGGAAAATCCTTTATGGATACCACCCGCCCCGGGGGGAGCGGAGTGGTTATGTGGGAGTCCTCGCCTGAAGGGCCTTACTACCCCCTCGGGGGGGTAGTAAGTGAGGTTACCCACTAAAAACCCGGGATGAGCAGTCTGCCGCCTAGTAGGGCGAAATGGGGTAGCGTTAGCAGTCACCATCTCGCCCCAGCGGCCGGCCCGTCACCGGTGACGGGCCCCGGCCAATGGAGGGATGACCCGGCTCATTGGGGCCATCCCCCAGACGTGTGGGATCGTGCAAGCCAGTGGAGAATCCCCCGACTCTCCACCGATGATCCGCACAGCACTAGGAAAGAGCGAGAAGGCGCCCGAACCGCCTTCTCCTCCCCCCAGCTCGTCTACGCCGGAGCGGGTCTGCGAGGACGTCGTCCTCCCTCGCCCGCTCCGCGGCCTCTTTCTGCGCCATCACCACTTCGCAGAAAGAGACCACCGCCTGCCACGATCCGTCGCTGCCGAGCATAGCGTTAACCACGCTCGGCAGCGACAGATCTGCGCCTATGACCGCTGTGAGGGTGTGCCGCATGGGACTCCACGCGGCGCACTCCTCCAGCGTGTGGAGCGCCGTGTCTTCTGGCGCTCCACACTCGTGACAGGCGGGGGTCGCCTCCCGTCCAGCGATGTGATGCAGGTACCTTCCGAAACATCCGTGTCCGGAAAGCACCTGCACCAATCGGAAGGTCAGCGACCCGAATCGCCGCCCTACCCACCTCCGGAGGACCGGGCGAATGGCATCCACAGTCCTCTGTCCAGGGACCGGTGGAGCCAGGTCCTCCGTCCACCGCCTCAACAGGGCGGCCCGCGCCCGCCGTCGCATGCGCGTGACCTCCTCCCACGCTGGAGGCTCCCCGCGGGATCTCCTCGCCGCCACGAAGTGGTACACTTCGGCGAGGATCTCCGCTTGGAGCTCCCAGGGGGGATCACCGGCCAACACGCATCCCGCCGTCCAGGACACCGTCCGGTACCCGCGTATCGCCCTCGTCGCGATGACCCGCTGCGGACGTCGCAGCAGGGCCTTATTGGCGCGACCGAGGGCGTCCACCCAGACAGGTGCCCCGTACAAGGCCATACTCCGGATCACTCCGGAGTACAGGCGACGACATGTGGCGTTCGGGCCGCCCACGTTGGGCAGCAGCCTCCCAAGGGCGGCAGCGGCGCCTATGACTTTTGGGGCCAGTTGAGTGAAGTGGGCCCCAAAAGTCCACCGCCCGTCCAGGATGAGACCCAGGTACCTCATCTGGGTCCCAACCCGGACCAGGACCCCGTCCAGGTCTATCCGCGTGCCTGGAGGGGGTCCCCCCCGAGGCCCATGGAACATTAGGGCCTCGGTCTTGGAGAGGGCGACCTCCAGCCCCAGGGCACGTATGCGGCCGACCACGAGTGACGTGGCCACCGTGGCCCGCCGCACCGTCTCCCTGAGGTCCCTCCCCTTGACTACGACTAGGGTGTCATCCGCGTAGCACGCAACCCGCATACTTGCGGGAAACGTGCCGCGGAGCACCCAGTCGTAGCCAATGTTCCACAGGAGCGGTCCCAACACCGACCCCTGTGGAACCCCGCAGGACACGCGACGTCGCCTCAGACCGTCGCGTCCCTCCACCAGGACCTCGCGGTCCTGGAGGTAGTCAGCCAACAGCCTACGCAGATACAGGGGCACTCCGTGATAGCGGAGCGCCTCCCGTATTGTTCCGTGCGGTAGGCTGTTGAAGGCGTTGGCAATGTCCAGCGAGACAGCCAACGCCTTTTCCCCCCCGCTGACCGCGTCCTGCGTCCACCCCTTGATCCAGAGCAGGGCGTCTATCGTCGACCGCCCTGCTCTGAATCCGAACTGGGCCTCTGAAAGCTCAGGCCCAGTTCCCCCCAGATGCCGGATGACACGGGAAGCTACGATTCTCTCCAGCAGCTTCGCCGTGTCATCCAGCAGGACGATTGGCCTGTATGCGGCGGGTGAGTCGGCGTCTCGCCCTTCCTTCCGCAAAGTGCCCTACCACCATGCTGTAACGACTGCTATCCTAAGACAACAACCGGGACCGACGGCTTAACGTGCCCTCCGAAGCACGGAAGCGCTCAGTAGTAATGTCACCAGCGGTCACCCATCCAAGTCATGACCGCGGCGGACGTTGCTTAACTTTGCTGATCGATTCAGAATGGCTAAGCAAACTTGGCTACGAGCGCTTCAGAAAAAATAATAATTATTTCAATAAAGTTTGAGCGTTGCCTACATATTCTGTTCCTGCCTGCATCACACCTACTAGTATCTTTTGTATCTCAGTGTTTATATTCCTGGTATAATAGCGAGTATTTTGTGTCCTTTGTTAGATTAGTGTTTTCCTATTAAATTTGATAACAATTTATTCACTCTTTTTAGTGACCCTTGCTACTCACGGGATCGATTGTCATTCACTGTCAACGACTATATCAACAAAAAAACATATTTCAGTTATTGGAGTGCAACTCAAAAACAGCTTGACCGATTTTGATGAAATTTAGATGGGATCAAACGACAAGCATCAGCGTTCACATAAAATAAATAACTATCAATATCGGTTCATCCAGTGAAAAGTTCTGGGGAAACAAACATAAAAAACAGACGAATGAGAACCTACTCCTTTTTTTGAAGTCGGTTAAATATAATTTATCATAAATGAACCTATAATTAATAATAAACTGGGTTAATTTTATATTAGGTTGAATTATTTCCTTATACGTATCTCTTATGTACATATGTGATATACAGGAACTAAAAGGTAAAAGGTATTAGACAATTTGAAATATGGCAACGTCACTGGGGGGTGAGATATGATAAATGATGAGACTCATTATCGATCAGTTTGAAAACACGTCTGTGGACACAGGTGTGGTTTAGTATTGGCAATCGCAATGTCATCGACAATTTTTTTGCGCTTTTTACTAGTGCTATAATATATAATACCTTATGCACATAATTTGGTATATTTATTGTTACATATTTTTCGAAGCAAATTGCATAATATCGGATCTTTGTTAACGTCTTCGACGACTGGTACGTCAAGCTAGTAACTAGAGTGAGTCTGTTACAAAGCTGGCAGCACTAGATTTGTGTGGTTGGTACACTGACACCAAATAAGGTTGGCTAACATGGCAGAGATAAGACACTGATTTTAATTGCAAGACCAAAAGAAGATCTTTTAGTATCGAAAGTGAGTAACCAGTGGATTAAGAGAAAACCTAGGGTATTGATTTTGTGGATTTCATTTGCAGGATACCCACATGCACGCCCACATTATGATTACTCTGGTCTGGCTGCGTATTTCGAATTACTTACAGGAACTTTAGCAGATAGCTACAGAGCAGAAATTTAAATATTGTGGTTATATTTTCGCGCGTTCTAGTACTTTCCTGCAGTGGCGTGCTGGACGCGGGTGGAGAGAACGTGGCCCTGCGGTGAGTAATCATGTTCATGGAGTCCACGGGACTCCATGAGGGTATTTATGTTTGTATATTATAATTTGATATAATGTTATTTTATCATATTCTCTCATGATTTTATTGTATTTTGGGCTTCAAAATGACTTCAAATAGACGGTCAGTCAATATTCTCCAACAAAATGCGAAATCTACAGTTCTGGACCGGCCCAGAGACGATGATGAGTTATCCAACGACGAAGAGCAAGAGCGGCAAGCCAAACGAATTGCTTTCTTTTTTTATGTTATTGTTGGGCACATGAATAAATAACCGTACAAAAGGAAATTTTCATCACTACACGCACAGCTGTATGTGTGCACCTTGTCACGACAAGACTCGCGGGGGTTGCAGGGGCATCCGCTTGGGTACATATTTTTGATTGAACCAGCTCACCTGGGGACAAAGTTAAGGTGTGCCACAAAGCAATACGACGCAGACGATTATGTCGTTTGATTTATCACAGTATTAATATTGTATTGTAAAACTATAATAGAACCAGACAAGTAGTTTTTGTTACTTTTTATGTTATTGTGACGGAACAAGCTCGAGGCCCACCTGATGTTAAGCCGACTAACCTTTGCCTATAGCAGATACATTTCGTCACAAGTCATAAATTGAACTGCGCCCGAAGTTTATGATTTTTTTATGACTAAAATCGAGGAATTCGTCATCACCACTTTGACATGTGTCATGTCTGTACATTAGTCCGTCCGTCCGTTCGCTTGTCTGTGCTCATTGCCGAATTCCAACTCACAGTTGCCCGGTTTTCCAATTTCAATAACTGAGTGACAGCCCTATGAACAAGGTGAGAATTTTTGAATTTGGAAGCTCCTTCTGTACGGTTATTTATTCATGTGAGTAGGGCAAACGAGCAGACGGCCCACCTGATGGTAAGTGATAACTGACGACCACGATATTATATAGCTAATTGATGGAAAATATGTTTGACGTATACGAAGAAAGTTTGTGTCTGGTAAAGATAGTGAGTAAGCGCTGCGCTGCATGTTTTATTTTTTTGGTATAAACATGTGCCATTATTAATTTATATATAAAATTATGATGATATCGCACGCTTAATAATAAACCGGAATAAGACAAAAAATCACTTTTTTGGGAAATCGCGTTCAAAGTTTTGAGTATCTACCTTGTTGAAAACATTTTGATGGTTTTCACGTGTTTTTAGTGTTATTTTTACTTTCTTGGTCTTAAATTAAAGCCAGATGTATAGCGAATATAGCTGACATAACAATATAATTATTTTATTTATATCAAATGAATAAATTAAGTTTATTTTCTACTGTTTCGACTTATGTCAGTTTAGTATAAAAATCAATTATCAAGTTTCAAAAAATGTGTAAACTAATATGTCATAATTCTGTACAGTATTAATAAATAATATGATCTTATCAGATGTATAATTTTTATTACACTTTAAAATTAAAATGGAAACAAAAGTACAGAAATATTTTGCAATATACCTATAATTTGATAATGTAAAATACATTTTAAAAGTCATTGTAACTGCTTTCTTAACCTAATCATATTATTATAATAATCAGTCGTATTAGGAACTTATAATAAATGTCTACTTTGAATTATTTGTCGTAGATTTTACCTATTCGTCTTAATCAGTCTCGTGAGTTGTGACTTCTCAAAATATTAATCAAAACTTATCAAAAAGTTTAAGAATTGAGTTGTAAAAACATGCATAACTTAAGATGAAATCAGAATCTTTGCAATTAAGTCTTAGTCTTAATTTTTATAAGCACTTATCTCCTGTTTTTGCGTATATGCTGCCTTCATGGTTATTTCTATGACTGATTTCATCTGCCTTGGTTTATTTCGCCTATTAAGTTGTCGTCGTTGTAAGATATCTTTAAGTAAAATAATACTTTTATATCATTGCAGTTCACATTTTGGTTGCTTTCGTCTGTACAAAAATTTAAGTCCTATTCTTCTTGTAACAGTTGAAGATCCAAAATACTGGTTGATCGGGGGGTTAAATTTTGTTATATATTGAACTGGGTGTTGGTGGTGTTATATAAAGATTGGGATGACTTAACATTTTTTTAACTTCTTGTCTATCAGACTGTATACCTATGTTGTCTGCTTTATTTTGCGTATGCCCTCGAATCATGAATTAGTAGTGATGCTTTGAATTTTAAAAACATAAACAGCATACATATAAATTGTCATTATAAAATTATATTTATTCTGACCGATGTACATTATCAGAATAAAAAATAATGTTCAATGGTTCTTGTGCGTCCATACTAATATGCTCCAAGTATTTCCAAATGCACGTACCTATTTCAATCAAGCTTCGCGTCCGATTCCTTCCAAAAAGAATTTAGAGATTCAAAAGCGCCTTTTTTATCTGTTTGAAACGACTCAGTTACTACCAACTAGCCTCTGAGGCCTATTGTCAGTCAGATAGATGCACCTACATACAAACAGTCTCTATACTTGCAAATGTCCTGCAACAGTTACAAGCAAAACCCAATCCTACGTAAAGGATTCCAGACATTTTCTTAACTTGCTAGCAGATGTACGTATACTGCCGATGGAAATAATTATAAGTTTCGATGTGACATCACTTATAACAAATGTGTTCTTGAAAGAAGCTATAAAAATCATTGCTGACCTACTCCACGGAGCTGATATACCCAATGACTACACAGAGCTGAGTGAATGTTTTGTGTCAAACGGTTCTTTAGCGAATTAATTATAACATGCAAATGGAAGGAGTCACCCAGGCTCTCCTAAAGCGCCAGTTGTGGCCAATATTTATATGGAACATTTTGAGGGAAATCATGAGGAGCGCTAGTGAAAAACCATGTTACTGGTGGCATTATGTAGATGATGTCTCCGATGGCCAAAGAAGAGTAGCCGTTATTTAACACCTATTTAATTGTATCACACTCAAAAATATAGGTAACGGTTAAAGAAAATCGTGATGGTAGTTTGTGTTTCCTACATATAAAGGTATACCATGAACCAGACGGTATTTTTTTTATCAGATGTTTTTTTCGATCAAGCTTTTATTCATCTCTACTCAGTATATTGTACTTACGATGTTAGTCATATTTTTGCTAAGCCCTTGTGCTTGCTCCAAAGTTGAATTTTTATAGGACAAACAAAGATAATACATACATTTTTTTTTTAGATCGGAAGAAAGATATATTTATTTGCTCTTTAATAAACCTTTTATCAATTTGGGATTATTTTTTTATAATTACCATATTTTCCACGTAAGTCATCTCTTATAAAGTTATTGCTGTTTTTTGCTGAGTTCACCACACATCTCTTTCGAATCAAAATGTTCAAGGTAGCTTTGAAAAAAAGTTTAAAGAATCTCATTTGTTAATTACCAATAATAAAATAATAGGCTTTGTTGGGTTTTCGGACATACCTAATCTATTTTGATATCTTGTTACGTAAACGTTTGGCTAACTTTTGTTTCCACTTTGAAGTACCGCTTACTAATTTTCGTGGTGGTATGATGACGCTGGCAACCTGAACTTTCTGAATGGTGGTGATTTTGACGTGGCGGCCTTGACTTCTTCCATCGTGAGCTGGAGATCTTGTGTTTTTGTATGCTGTGTTGGACTTGATCGTCTGTTTCATTAAACAAACTCTTAAAGAATTTATACACAACATTAAATAAAAAGGTAAAACTTTCAATTAATTCAGAGAAACTAACGTGGTTAACACTTATTTTAGAAAATAATACGGGATAACTCACGTGATTCAGTCAAACTGCTCCAACTATAGTTTCAACCACATGCGGTGGTCTGTTTCAAGAGGAGCCCGCGTTGACGTTTCTCATAGCTAACCTAACCTAACCTGCTAAGCGAGACGTCAACGCGGGCTTCCCGAGCTTCCGTTGGAAAAGACCTATTGTGGTTAAAACTATAGTCGGATCTGACTGATTCACGTGAGTTATCCCGTATTATTTACTAAAATAATTCAGAGAATATTACGTGAAAATGTATTATGGATACTGTACCCCGAGGACTGTAAGATTGAAAGAAAGTAAACTTAACTATTTCGTTTGCGTTAAAATTTTACTCAAAGATCATGATGCTAAAAACATAAGGGTGATGATAAAAATCTTAACGCAAACGTGATAGTACGGTTACTAATTTGTAAATTTACAGTCAGGGGTAATGCACATGTAAGTACGTAATCACGACGTTATTTATATTTCGGCTGGCTTAGAATTATTCGTAACAGTCCATCCAACATAATATCCTTATCAGTACTTACATCAAGCATTAACACTTATTACAGAAAGTTTTAGGAGATGCTGGTTCCTATTTTCAGGCGTCCTCTACAGGATTTAAACTATGGAACTAGTGATTTAATACTTTTTAATAATCAGTATTTAAAATAAAATTAAAGGACATTTTGTAATAAACTGCAGCAATGGCTAGAGTACTTTTAGACTTTAGGATCATTTTAAATGTAAACCGAAATAAACACAAGTATTATATAAATCTACCGATAGCTTTGGCAATAAAGTGATGTAAAATTAATTAATTCGCGAATAAAAGTAATAATCTAATGCTAAAACGCACTAATACGCAATTTTTCTTAACTATACAATTATAATTTAATGATAAACTGCAACAAGTTCAAATAGTACATGCTGTATTGTAACACCGTTTAAAACTGAAGTGAAGTATAACGAAAACATGACAGTCTATAAAAAAATGAAGTAAAATAGTTTCACCTGTGTTTGAAAATAAACCGAATTATTTTACCTTACTCCACTATAGTCACAAAACAACGCTTCATTTCACACAACACGATCGCCGCATCACTGAATGATTCTTTATAGCATGTATTGACTTTTCGCGTGCTTTTGTAATAAAGAGAGGGGTGATCTAAAAACCGGCCTTTATGGTTTGTTTTGCATGGTGGGATTTTACCGATGGATTCTTCAATCGGAGTTAGTTCGTTTTATTAACAAAAGTGGGAATCCTTAATTTTTGACTTATTCCGGTTTATTATTAAACGTGCGATATGTTTTAGTGGATTTTGTAGAAAAAAGTGAAAAACCATTTATAATTCTACTCTAGTAAACAGCCAGAAGATGGCAATAATTTTTGTTAACATATTTTTTAGTCTATATTTATTTTCTATTGTGAACAAGACTATTCCTTACTTACAACTAAATATTACATAAAAAACTGTTAGTATATTTTTCCTAAGTATAATATACATTTTTGAAGTACAAACTTTATTTTTATTATGTACAAAATCATCGATTTTTAAAAAAGGAGTCTCATGGACTTTACGAGGTAAATAATGTAATATACTTTCACCGGGTAACCTAAGGGTTAATAAGAAGATAATCACAACTGATGACGATATGAACGAACAAGATCTTACAGAGCAATTAGTAATTTTTTGTTGACGAATCCTTGCCGCCAAACGTTCGTTCGATAACCCAGAACCGAGACTTGATACCGTTCTTTTTTTGCTCGTGGAATAATGCGTGCTGATCGCGCCCTGCCATTACTTTTCTCTTTCGCTCCAGGAAACACGTTACCGTTTATATACTTTTTCGAAAAAAAACTGTTTTATTCTTGCAGCCTTGATTCTGCTTGAATGTGTGAATTTCCGCAAGTCTGATCTTCTTATCGCTCCATTCGTCGTTGCATCGTACGAGTAGGCTTCATAAAACGATGTTTCACTTGTCGCCGAAATTTGATTCACCGCGCGAAGTTGATACTCGAAAGGACTTATGTTGGATTCTTGGCTTGCTTTGATTAGTGGACTGTAGATTAAGTCTGATCAATATAAAACTTCGTGTTGAATGGTAGACAGGTATTTATTTTTATTTATTTTTAATCACTATGATGATACAAACTATCCGGTATATTACTTTTCTCTAAAATACAAAGTATGACAATATGAAAGGTCAAAGCCGCTTCAAATTAGCTAAAAAATACAGATAAGAATATATCCTATGCACAGATAACAATGTGTCAATAGTTGTACAGACTTCTATTATGCGGAGATAATACAGATAATTTGTGCTGCTAGCAATAGCGGTCACCCATCCAAGTCATGACGCGGCGGACGTTGCTTAACTTTGCTGATCGGTTAAGAACGTCTATACGCAAACTTCGAACGAGCGATTAAAATATAGTGGTATCAGCTGACCTACTTGTAAGAATAAGAGTTAACTTGTGTGACAGGCATAATGATGTTATAAAATTATTTAGAGACAGTTATAGCATTTTTGGTCTACCGTAACTTAATCCATTGCTTTTGCCCCTTCTCTTGTTTCCCAAACCTTCAGCAATCATTGGAGTGCTTAATTGCATATTCATGTTATAACCGCAATGACCTAATTAATTTATATTTAAAATGTTAACTGTTTTTTTGATGGTATAAATTTGATGTATTTTGCGTATTTAAGGAATTTATACTTAATACCATACAATACATTAATACCATACTTATAAGGAGCACATCAGAATATAAAATTATTTATTGATTATTTAATTAGGTATATTTGTGTTCAAAATCTAAAAATATGTATTTAAATATTAAAATCCATAAATGTATTAAATTATTAAAAATCTATAAATTGTGTCTAAGATCTAAAAATATGTTGCTAAAATAATGAACATTTTTATCAATGGTAATTATATTACATTACTTTTATGAAAATGACTTGGAGAAAAATTGGTCATTTTGCATGTATTTAACTCACACTATCAAAAAGTTACACGTCATGTAAGTTCCTGTTGTAAGAAGCAGGATTTATTTACGATGGATCATACTATACGTCGTTGATAGCTTATTGAGTTAATAAATATACAATTATTTGTATTTATAATATTTCATTTGCTTTTTTGGGTCTGGTAGCCACAACAAGTTAAACCCAAAAGTTAATAAATAAAAAACTATTTCATTTGTTTTAGGTCAATATTCGTGTAATGAAATTATTACTTGCGTTGTGTCGGGCCGGTGGAATTGAGATTTTTTTGTTATAAAGTACTATTATATTTATATTATTATATGTATATATACCATACTAACACATATTCTGTGTAAATTTCAGCCAGCTCCTTATTATTGTAGCCTTTTAAAGACGGACGGACGGACACGGACACCGAGGCTTAGTAATAGTGTAATAGTGTCCTTACAAGGAGCAGGAGCAAGCTCGTGTTTAAGCGCTTGACCCGTCCTCTTCGCTTAGCGCAATCACGAATTTCAGACGAAGGATTTGAAAAATAATACACTACTGAACTGGTCGGAATCTTTCCGGTTAATATTACGTATAATATACAAGATATTGTTAGACGTTATTCTCATTTTCCAGCTATACTGGTCATAGATAATTCCAATCTAGTTAGAACCGGAACTCCTTTGTCTCTACCCACTTGATTAATACCCTTGCACGCCTTTGAAGCACGGTGAACTTTGAAAGCTTACTGCTGATTAACGTAAAACTTTTTTAAACAGGACTATCTATATCTATAACAATATTAATAAAGAAGAAAGACTTGTATTTTTGCAAGCAACGAATAAACTTAAAAGCTACTCGACCTATTTGAATGAAATTTGGTATGGAAACAGTTTGAGACCCAGGGAAAGACATAGGGTATATTTATCCAACTACGCAAAAAGAAGTGAATGATTTGGTGCGATAACCGAAATACGCACGGCGGAGCCGCGGCCGGAAAGCTAGTGCTTGATATAATAGAGTCTTGATTATTATGCTTCGATATCGTAAAAGCTAGCAACATGAAAATAATGCGTCAAATGTGAAGCAATCGCTAATATTTAATTCAATATGCTATCAATATCAAATCTAACCACATTAATAGTTTATTTACGAGAATACATTAGTCATAAAAAGGTCTGACACACTCTCAGACCAAATAAAAAGTCAAGACAGAATGTTGTGAACAGGGAAGTGAGGCCAGTTTTTCAAACATGTGTGCGTGTGTCGGTGTTGCCATGATAATCAAATTACCTTATGAAAATAACGTTACCAATTTAATAACGTAACTAGTATTAATACAACAATAGGGTTCGGATGTAACGTGTCGGAAAATGTAGTGTCGTTAAGTAGGGGAAGGGAATGGAAAAAGTGTTTCAGAAATAACATTACTGGGTATTTAATTAACATGCATTTATTTCTTGTAACTAATTAGTAACGGGTTTTTTATGCAATCGGGAAAAAAGCACAAAGCCCACTTTCGTCACAAGTGGCAAACTGCACTGCGCCCATCACCTTGAGCCATAAAGATGTTAAGTCTCATGTGCCTGTAATTTTACCGGAACATAAGAATGTGAACATTACTGCTTGGCGGTAGAAATAGGTATAAATAAATATAAGTCGCCGATTTTAAAATATTCCCATGATAGTTCCTTCTTACTTTTCCGAATGATTTCGATCCAAATTTGTTTAATTTTTGGACTCGATTCGGAAAATGAAAAAATAATTAAACAGCAACACTGGTAAGTGACCAGTAAAGCTTGAACAGTTAAGAGGGAACTTAAATTTGCCCTTGTAATATCAATAATAATACGGTTATAATTCAACTCTATACACAACAACGTTAAAAACAAAAAAAACAATGGAAATATGTTTTTTATAACGAAAAAAAACATCATCTACTTCAATATCTTCAAAACCGAAAATCCAATACCAATGAAATGAATATGAGGTATCAGCAATTATAATTAAAGGTATCAGCTTTCCAACAAAAAATAAAATGACGGAGTTATGAAGTAACAAAGATTTAATCAAATAAATTAAATAAAAAAAAATACAACTGAATTGAAAACCTGGTACTTTTTGAAGTCGGTTGACAAAGGGACTGAATGAATGAAATCCACCTTTTAAATTTGCAATTAAATCACTGAACCGATTTTGATAATGATATTGCGTCGTAGGCATCTACAACGCAATATCTGTATTTTAAAAAAATGCAGTCCCATTGAGAACCTTCTCTTTTTTTAAGTCGGTTAAAACACATTGATAATCTATAAAAAAAAAACTAATAGCAATACGTTGTGTATTATCACCCAATAATAGGGTAAACCTTATAAACTTAATAACGGCAAAACCAATGCCACCACGCCGCAATAGTTCGTCTGACGAGTCAAGGCGTAGTTTCGTTGTACATATGTGTGTGTAATCGTGTTTGTACACGGCGAGGCGTAGTTTTACCGGCCTCTCTGCTCTTTACACAACATTCTGTCTTGACTTTTTATTGGGTCTGAGGACACACTATGGAAATTTGTTTTTGTATCTTGCCTGCATGCAGGCGCGCATATATAAAAATGTATTTTTGTTAATTATAACAAATATATTTTTAAAAGTATCTTAAGAAAACATTAAATAACACTTTAATGAAACACTTATAAAATATATAAAAATATATATCTAATGACAAAATTCACCTAATTTTCCTGTTTATTCCTGTTATGCCTACGTGATGTCACAAACGCCACGCAGCCTAACCGGAAGCATATTCGACTAGTTTCTTTTCTAAACGAAGCATCTTCAGGAGGTCTTGAGTCTTGACTCACCAAGCGCACATCAAGGCTTTTAATTTTATTTGTTATTATTAAATATGGATTTCCGCAAAGTAACGCCTGAATCTATTCAGTGTATTTTTGTTACTAGAACTATAAATTCCTTTTAACTATAAAAACATATAGCCAGTCACATATTCAATTTTTAAATGAACCTTTCATAACTTTTATTTCATCAGGAAATACAGTTATGATATATTTTATATGGTAGATATCATAGAGAAAAGTAATACATCCGTAGATGTTATTAGTTTAGTATTATCCTGTCGTTTGTGGTAGTTATTTTTACGATAAGGAGGTATAGTAAGTTGTCCAAACTAAGTTTCTACGGATTTGATTCCGAAGCTGTCCAATGGTTTAGTAGTTACCTGGTGTCAGACAAGTTAGCAGTGACACGGGGGGTGCTTCAGAACTATAGGTGTCGCTACATCCCCATACGATGGTTAAGAAATGAGAGGAAAAATTAGAGTTATGAACTATTGTCATGTTAGCTCAGTCGGTCAAAGACCCCGGCTAAAGGGGTGGATGGCGCGGGATCGAATACCGCACATGTCTAAAATCTTTCCTCTCGTAAATTTGTAATTTTGTTATGTTATACGCAAAGCATGCGTTATTGCAAGAATAAAAATATTAGAAGAGCCGAATCAAAACCTAATCACTAAGCAACAGAACGGGATTCTGTTTTTTTTTCATTCATTTGCCGCCTAATAGTATTTATGAAATAGTCACAAAAATGATTTCAATTTTTACTACATAAGACAAAACTTAATTTGAATTCAATATCGAAGCTGTGTAGAATTCAAATATAATTGACTTTAAATGTAATTATGTTAACAATAGCTACCTAGGCTTTCTATTAATTAATTCGCTTTATAATTATAGGATCTTAGATTATGCTACTAATAATATAACACAATACATGATTATTGTGGCTTAATTTAATCAATTAATATAGCTCCGACATCAATACACCTGTCAATACCAGTAAATAATTTGTACTCGTATAAGTGCTATTTTAGCGGGTAATTAAGCGTTGAAACTATAAGCATCTAAGAATAAACCACCGATATCTATTCATTTAATATTGTACCTTAATAAACTCAAAAAGAAGAATTATAATTGTGATAGAACTATTGGGTTGCATCAAGCATCGTTTAAATGAATTTAAGTATTGTAAGCAGTTCCATTCCCACCTTCAGTTGTTATTTTTTCCTTCGATTATTTTCCATGTATCTATTCTATTGTAAGTCGGCCACATCCTTTCTTCTTATACCACATAGGTATTTAAAATAACAAGTTTATTTCAGTGGGTATTGTGACTGGTTTTGAAAGACACCTACTGGCATACACTGTTGGGTGATTGAAGGTAGATTTTCAAATTTTTGTCTGGCTAGTTTCCCAAGTATGTAAAACGCTGTTTAAAAGGGAAGTATGTAAAACACTGTTTAGTTCCTATACTTTGCGAGCATTTTAAACAACACTGTTAACGGTTTTTATTTTGAGTTAAGTTTATTTTCACACCCAAGTGCAGGTTGTTATAAAGCCGTGACAAAGCAATAGCGGAAACGACACAAGACAGAAACTACAAATATGATGGATAATAAAGGTCGTAGCTATTTAAAGTCAATCTCTCAGGAAGTAATTTTGTACTGGAATGCGGATTCAATCAATCAAGTCTATATCTTTTCACATAACTACACAAAATTGGTAGTAATACTTTTAATTTACTGAGCTGATAGGCTAGCCAATCATTCGCCTGACGGTACCTAATTGATGATGTGGTCGTGAATGTTATTCAGGCTTACCTAAAATTACTGGCTCTCAAGGACAGCTGCCGAAAAACATCGTTAGGTTCTTGACGACAGATTTTCTACTTGAGGGTGGTAGCTAGCAAACTGGACATTTGCAAAATCCTCTACCTCCATGCTGTAACGAATGCAATTCTAAGATAACAACCGGGACCGACGGCTTATCGTGCCCTCCAAAGCACCGAAGCGCTCAGTAGTTACACATGAATAAAAACCTTAATTTATTCATGTGGTACTAATGCCATGTATATGTATGTATATGTATATATTATGTAAGAATACATTAATTATCTATATTGTATATTATACTGTAGATATATATAAATATCAATATTATTAAAGATATTGTACACCGCCATCCCTTGTCAAAATTTGCTCCTCTCCAAAGGTCGTCTGGAAGAGATCGCTTTGAGCGATAAGGCCGCCTATTGTTCACTATTATAAGCTAAATATTTTTAATTTTGGTATAGTTTAAGGTGTTCAATAAAGAGTTTATCTATCTATCTAATACCACTAACGTTCACCCATCCAATTCAGCGCAGCAGACGTTGCTTATCTTAGCTGATCAGCTAAGAACGGCTAAGCAAACTACACTACGAGCGCATCAAAAGAAATTCCGTCTTCAGAGTAATTTTAGTATATTTAAGTGAATTGGTTTGAATTATAGCAACTACGATTGTTTAAATAGGAACCTTGAACGAACGCATAACGTATCTCGTAAATAGAAAAAATACTGATAAAAAGTATTAGGTACTATACGTACCTATACGTAGGTAACTCAAAATGTAAAAAGGCCAAGATGAGTCATATTTACGGGCAAAACCAGTCTTATTAAAGATAAAAAACAGATAAAATAATTTACACTGCTATTAATATATCTAACATGTTTTAAAACAATTTGTCATTTTACTACTAGGTATATAATGAAATGAACCATGTAGGGAATTGCAGCAAATGCGCCATCGTTATTTTATATGAAAACCTAGTCATGTTAAATATTTAATTGTGAAGAGAATGAATAGAATATTAATTATTAAATATAGAATATTTAATAGAACATTTTATTTATAAATATTTAATATGAAACAACTAAATATCGTATCTAATACATCATAGTTTTTTGACACCATTACACGTCATATTTATATATTTTTAAGATTTAGGCACACAGGAGAAATCTTGTTTTTTCATCGACAAGGCCAACAATCAGGCCTGTCGGTCTCTTGTTTTTTTCATATATGTGATATAGGCCTTGATGTGATTTTAGGCCGATCTTCTGGGCTCTCTCTTTGCGTCTAACTCGACTTTGGATGACCAAGGGAACTCACCACCGACTGTACAACGGTGTGATACTTCGATGCCGGATATTATTTTCCGGCAATGTGCAGTACGTAAAGCACTGTTCTCCTTGGACATTCATAAGTCGAGTGGGCCAGATGGCATCCCTCCGATAGTGCTGCGGACTTGTGCTCCAGAGTTGACACCGGTTCTAACGCGTCTTTTCCGGCTCTGCTACTCATCAGGCGTTGTCCCGAAAACATGGAAGACGGCTTTGGTGCACCCACGGATTTAGGAAAAATCCGTGGGTGCACCCGATCCCTAAAAAAGGTGACCGCTCAGATCCGTCCAATTACCGCCCTATAGCCATAACGTCTCTGTTCTCCAAGATAATGGAATCCATTATCAACAACCAGCTCCTGCAGTATCTAGAGGAGCACCAGCTGATTAGCGATCGCCAGTACGGTTTTCGTCGTGGTCGCTCAGCTGGTGATCTTTTAGTATATCTTACGCACCGATGGGCGGAGGTGGTGGATTCCAAGGGTGAGGCGTTGGCGGCTAGTTTGGACATAGCGAAGGCCTTTGATCGGGTGTGGCATAAAGCGCTTCTATCGAAGCTTCCTTCCTATGGGCTTCCCGAGAAATTGTGCGAATGGATCTCCAGTTTTTTGGCAGATCGGAGCATTAAGGTCGTTGTCGACGGTGCATGCTCCGACTTAAAGCCGATTAATGCTGGCGTTCCGCAAGGCTGTGTGCTATCTCCGACTCTGTTTCTCTTGCACATCAATGACATGCTGCAACTCAGTGATATTCATTGTTATGCAGATGACAGTACCGGAGATGCCTCATACACCGGCCGCGCTAAAATTTCTCGGGAAAACGTTGTCGAGAGTCGGAACAAACTTGTGTCTTCAGTCGAGACCATGTTGTCAAATGTTTCGAAATGGGGACAATTGAACTTAGTCCAATTTAACCCCAAGAAGACACAAGTTTGTGCGTTTACCGCCAAGATATCCCCCTTTGTCGTATCCCTCCGTTTTGAAGACACTCCCCTTGCTACCTCAGCCAGCATCGGAGTACTTGGCGTCGACATATCGAACGTCGTTCAATTTCGCTGTCACTTGGAAGATAAGGCTAAGTTAGCCTCTAAGAAGCTTGGTGTGCTCGGAAAGGCGAGGCGGTACTTCACGTCGGCCCATCGCCTGCAACTTTATAAGGCTCAGGTTCGACCTCACATGGAGTACTGCTCTCACCTCTGGGCGGGAGCTCCCCAGTACCAGCTTCTTCCATTTGACCGCATTCAACGCAGAGCGACTCGAATCGTCGACGATCAAGTTCTCTCCGGTCGGCTCGACCCTTTGGCTTTGCGTAGAGATGTTGGATCACTCTGCATCTTTTACCGCATATATCATGGGGAGTGTTCTGAGGAACTGTTCGATTTACTACCTGCAGCTCAATTTCGCCACCGGACTTCCCGACAAAGCATGATGTTTCATCAATTTCATGTCGACGTCTGGCAGTCCACAACCTTGCGATTTTCACGGCATTTTTTACCTCGCACTGCCATATTATGGAACCAGCTGCCTGGTGAAGTATTTCCGAACAGTTACGACTTAGGAACCTTCAAGAAGAGAGCATATTCCCTCCTTAAAGGCCGGCAACGCATCCTCGAGACCTCTGGTGTTGCAGATGTTTGTGGGCGACGGTGATCACTTACCATCAGGTGAGCCGCCTGCTCGTTTGCCCTTCTATGCCATAAAAAAAAAAAAAAAAAAAAAAAAAAAAATATATATATAAAAACTTGACTCCATTATTTTGGCATTACCTTTTGATTTGCAGATCGACATTGGTTGGCTATTTATTGATATATTAGACTTTTAGATTGATATATTATTTTTACCTAGTTCTTACAGGAATTTAATTTTAATATCAACAGACTGAGTTACTAAAATATAAAATTTAGGAGATATAGCCATCGGAATTTGAGCTTTTTATGTGAGTACCAATAAGGGTGACATCCAATACTAAAAAGTAAGAAATAACTTGTAGAAGCCGGACCTCTATAATTTGTGGACAGTGTTTTAAATCAACTTTTTACCGACTTAATTATAATATTTCCTTTTTTTCAGTGTAGGAAGAAGGGTCACGATTTTTCTCTTTACAAACCATATTAAAAAGGTAAGATAAGAAAGCAACCTTTGGTTTTAATATCCACGCATTATTTATTAAAAGCACATTTTCCGTTGTCGATAACTACATAAAATTGATTATTAAGAAGTTGAAATAAAAAGTCATGAAAATCGTGAGAACGTAATTAAGGCGCTGTAATTAGACAAATTGTGCATTTTTGAAAGTAAGAAAATAGTACTTTTGAACAAGTTATGACATCCATTATTTTATATATGTTTCTTCGATTCTTCCTTCAGATTAATGGCAAAGCAAAACACAATAGCTTAAAATTTTCTCGATACAATATTTAATTTAAAACTGTACCTTTTTGAACTTGACATGGATATATTTGGATAACTACTGTGCATATCAAAATGGGACTTACACCATATGGTAGGTAATAAAATTTGCTAAATATTTGGCAAAGATTTTCTTGATACGACTCATAAATATAATATAAGACCCATTATATAATAATCCAGGGATCAGTCTAAACGTCAGCGTACGCGTCGGCCGCTAATCAGTACTACCGTGACCACTGTCAACGTAGGACGCGTGTTTGACTTTCTCAGCAGAGATTCGTATAAATATCAGTTATTTTTTTTATCAAAGTACTATTATTATAATAATAAAACTGTTTTATTGTGTTATTCAAGTCAAATAGGTTACTACCATGGGTAACCACAGTAAAAAAGTTGTGAAAAAGAGAGAATGGATACGAGACTTCAAGTTCAAAGAGAAAAACTGAAAAAATAAGGGAACAAATCCGGTAAGTACACACACACCTTCATAATCTTCATTATCGCGGAACAAGTGGACCTATTATGTTGTGATCTGAGCGAATTTACAAAAGTCGCATTACATGTTCTGTGTAACAGGAATTAAGAATTAGATACCAAAAAAAAATTATATATATATATTAAATGTGTATAAGTAGCTACTCTATTGTATTGGGTGTGTACCTGTAAAGATAGATGTATGTATGGAAATAAATAAATAAAATAAAATAAAATTACCTAACTAGGTTACTATTTGTTTTTTTTTATATAAATTCTAATCTCGAAAAAGGTCTTGCGAGTTGTTGCCAGTGCTTACGAAATTATTGTATGGTCTTATGGAGGTAATTATATTTCAGTGTACTCTGTATTTTGGTGGACATTTTTATTTATTTATATCTAGATATCTACCTACAACAATTCGATAAGGCTGAGCTATACATTTCTTACCGGTAAGAATACTGCTTTGAAGATTTGAGAAAACTAAACTGGTGTAAATATACCATATATACCCACTTACTTCCATGACAAACCATAAATATATTCATAATACACCTGAGCGAACTAATGTTTGCCGAGTAGATACCGACCTATTCGCTGAATCAAAATAATTATGCCTGCATTGTTGGCAATGCTACTTATAGAATTGTAATGTTTATAACTAAACAGAACTTTGCTTTTTTTACTATTCTAATATGCATTGGCATCTTTCGATCAAGCCCTCGCAGAGCCATAATAAGCCACTGTGTACAAGTGCACTAATTACCTCTTTTGTTGATGATCCGCGTGCTAAGTTACATATCAAAGATTTTGATCGTTTTTGACGTTTTGCTCGTCGTCACGACGATATACATACCTAATTACCTAAATTAAAAAAATCTAGTGGGCACGGTCAAGAATATACTTTCCATTAGTAATTTAGTTATTAACCTGATTACATTTTATTATTATTTCTTATTTTTTACTTATTTTAATAATATTATTTATTATTTTTCAGATTTAATGCTTCTAGGGACGACAGGTCTGGGGCATCAACATCACTGACTACTCCAACAGCAGTTCACGTCTCAATGCCTGATGAAGCTACTCAGCTACCAAGTTATCTATTATTTGTGTTTATCTAGGGATTGTGAAATTTCGGGATTTACAAGAAAACCGGGATTGCAATAATGGTCCCGGGATTTTTGATAATTATTATAAAATGTGATAACTTTTCTGACTGTTTACACTACTATAAAACGAATGAAATGATGTTTGTTTGTTTTGATCTAATGAAAGGGGTTTATAAACGCCTTTGATAAATTGTTAGGCTTAGACTGGAAATTGGACAAATAGTACGATGTATCATGGTTGTATCCAGGTATCACATAGGTGTAGTGATGCTAGTTGTATTATGCTATAAATATCTTTGTGATGATTACTTGAACTATAAATTAAGCATTTTTTTTTCAGTTGTTCAATACAAAGTACCGTACAATGTCAAGAAGTCATAAATATTTCTAAGTGAGTAATTGTGTTTATTATTATTTTGTAAAAATGTATTTCGGTGAAGCAACTATGTTTTTTTCCAGTGAAGCAAGCAAAAATAATACACAATATCGAATGGAATATCAAGAAGATATTAACGTACCAATGTAAGCACGTTTTATCTGAGTTTCAAGAAGGGCTATGTTTTTCACTCGTATCTTGTACACTGAGAAAAAAAATAGGTAACGCAACCCTAATATTTAACCTAATATTAGGGTTTGGTCGGACAACGTAACGTGTCTAGTATCTACAACCGAGTGCGCTAGGTACTACGTGTTCTTTGTTTTACTTACTTACTGGGTAAATTTTTTTTTTTTTTTTTTTTTTTTTATGGCATAGGAGGGCAAACGAGCATGCGGCTCACCTGATGGTAAGTGATCACCGTCGCCCACAAACATCCGCAACACCAGAGGTCTCGAGGATGCGTTGCCGGCCTTTAAGGAGGGAATATGCTCTCTTCTTGAAGGTTCCTAAGTCGTAACTGTTCGGAAATACTTCACCAGGCAGCTGGTTCCATAATATGGCAGTGCGAGGTAAAAAATGCCGTGAAAATCGCAAGGTTGTGGACTGCCAGACGTCGACATGAAATTGATGAAACATCATGCTTTGTCGGGAAGTCCGGTGGCGAAATTGAGCTGCAGGTAGTAAATCGAACAGTTCCTCAGAACACTCCCCGTGATATATGCGGTAAAAGATGCAGAGTGATCCAACATCTCTACGCAAAGCCAAAGGGTCGAGCCGACCGGAGAGAACTTGATCGTCGACGATTCGAGTCGCTCTGCGTTGAATGCGGTCAAATGGAAGAAGCTGGTACTGGGGAGCTCCCGCCCAGAGGTGAGAGCAGTACTCCATGTGAGGTCGAACCTGAGCCTTATAAAGTTGCAGGCGATGGGCCGAAGTGAAGTACCGCCTCGCCTTTCCGAGCACACCAAGCTTCTTAGAGGCTAACTTAGCCTTATCTTCCAAGTGACAGCGAAATTGAACGACGTTCGATATGTCGACGCCAAGTACTCCGATGCTGGCTGAGGTAGCAAGGGGAGTGTCTTCAAAACGGAGGGATACGACAAAGGGGGATATCTTGGCGGTAAACGCACAAACTTGTGTCTTCTTGGGGTTAAATTGGACTAAGTTCAATTGTCCCCATTTCGAAACATTTGACAACATGGTCTCGACTGAAGACACAAGTTTGTTCCGACTCTCGACAACGTTTTCCCGAGAAATTTTAGCGCGGCCGGTGTATGAGGCATCTCCGGTACTGTCATCTGCATAACAATGAATATCGCTGAGTTGCAGCATGTCATTGATGTGCAAGAGAAACAGAGTCGGAGATAGCACACAGCCTTGCTGAACGCCAGCATTAATCGGCTTTAAGTCGGAGCATGCACCGTCGACAACGACCTTAATGCTCCGATCTGCCAAAAAACTGGAGATCCATTCGCACAATTTCTCGGGAAGCCCATAGGAAGGAAGCTTCGATAGAAGCGCTTTATGCCACACCCGATCAAAGGCCTTCGCTATGTCCAAACTAGCCGCCAACGCCTCACCCTTGGAATCCACCACCTCCGCCCATCGGTGCGTAAGATATACTAAAAGATCACCAGCTGAGCGACCACGACGAAAACCGTACTGGCGATCGCTAATCAGCTGGTGCTCCTCTAGATACTGCAGGAGCTGGTTGTTGATAATGGATTCCATTATCTTGGAGAACAGAGACGTTATGGCTATAGGGCGGTAATTGGACGGATCTGAGCGGTCACCTTTTTTAGGGATCGGGTGCACCAAAGCCGTCTTCCATGTTTTCGGGACAACGCCTGATGAGTAGCAGAGCCGGAAAAGACGCGTTAGAACCGGTGTCAACTCTGGAGCACAAGTCCGCAGCACTATCGGAGGGATGCCATCTGGCCCACTCGACTTATGAATGTCCAAGGAGAACAGTGCTTTACGTACTGCACATTGCCGGAAAATAATATCCGGCATCGAAGTATCACACCGTTGTATAGTCGGTGGTGAGTTCCCTTGGTCATCCAAAGTCGAGTTAGACGCAAAGAGAGAGCCCAGAAGATCGGCCTTCTCCTTTGCGGTGTGGGCCAGTGTGTCATTCTCTCTGTGCAGGGGCGGTAGGGATGACTGACAAAAATTCCCCTGGACAGCCCTGGCAAGAGACCAGAACGCACGTGTTCCCGAAGGAAGGCGGGCTAATCTCTCGCCAATTCTGCCGATATGCTCCGACTTCGCTCTTGCGATTACTCTTTTGAAGGACCTGGAGGCAAAGTTATATTTCTTTTTGAGATCGCTGGTATTTAAATCCTTAGATGCCACTGAATCGGCCCAAGCTTGGTAACGCTCTCGTTTATGGCCAGAGGCCATTTTACAAGAGCGACCAAACCAGGACTGTGACCTGCCACCGATGGGCACTGTAGAATATGGAATAAAGAGTTCCATACCCTGAAGCACCACATCAGCAACATAGTCAGCAGTGACATCTGGATCATCCGGCAAGAAGCAAACTTGCCCCCATGGGTAGGATGCAAAAAAGGACCGCATCCCGTCCCAATCTGCTGACCTATAGTGCCACACGCGACGACAACCTACAAAACGGGGTCGAGTTGGGCGTGTAACAGGCACTGAACTCCGGATCAGGCAGTGGTCCGACGATCCGAGGGGAGCGTTAACGGATACTGTGTAGTTGTCCGGGTGAGAGGTCAGCAGAAGGTCCAACAGGGAAGGTGTATGATCATCCACATCTGGGATTCGCGTAGGCGAGGTGACCAGTTGTGTCAGATCATACGCTAAAGCGAAGTCGTGAACAGATCTCCCCGCATGATCGGTGGTGCGCGAACCGAGCCATTCGGCGTGGTGGGCGTTGAAATCGCCAAGTATCACGATCTCTGCGGTGGGGATCTGCTCAAGCACGGAATCTGTAGCCATCTGTAGGTGCTCCACGAATCGATCTATTTCGGCATTACCGTTGATGTGGGACCTATAAAGGCACGCGTAGATACGCGGATGGTCATCGCAGTCTACGCGCAACCAAATGTCAGATAGGCCCCGTCCTTCAAGGCTGCTGAGACGACGAGCACAGATATCCTCTCTGACGTAAAGACACACCCCCGCCCGCGGCAAAAAGGAATGTTCCAGTTTGTACCCAGGGTATGTGAGGAATGAAGTGTCTGCCGGAGAGCATATCTGTGTTTCGGTCAAAAAGAGCAAGGCCGGCTTAGCAGTCTCCAGATGGTAGTGGACATCGTTCAGGTTAGAACGGAGACCCCGTATGTTGCAAAAGTCCACGGCTAGCGTGGTGTGGGGTGACTTAAGCCTCCTGCTTCGTTTACCTCGAGCAGCAGAAATAGGGTTGAGCACGGTTTTACCCCCTCCAGAATACGCAGGGCAGCCCGAGCATCCACCTTCAGGTTCAGGTCCTGGAGGTGGATGCTCGGAGAGGGATTCTCCAGCGATTTCACGGCTGGTACCCTCCTGGAGTAATGTCTCTTGAAACTGTGCCGCCATATTCTTGGGGGGGGGGGGGGGATCGGGCCTCCGGGTCTCCCACAAATCGATCGAAACGCAATGGCAAAGTCACTACTTCACGTCGATATCATGTGGGAGAGTGGTACTTCCCCGGTCGTGCCGGCCCATTCAGCTGTAAGCCGTAGAGCTACAGCGTGGCACTACCACTAGGAAATATTAACGTTACTCTCTAAGGTAACGTTTACCTATTAATAGGGTGTCCGACCATTAACGTAACGTTAGGTTAAATATGTAATACCGAATAATTAGGTATGAATAGAATACCTACTAAAGTTTACCGATACCTTACGACTAACGTTAAAAATACGTACCAAAACGTCAAACGTTACCATTGATAGCAGATTAAATTCATATAATTTATAGGTTAGAATATAGAATTATAAAAATTACTGAATGTATTTTGTATCACTGACCGAGTATGATGAATTAAAAATACCTGTTGTGTGTTATCAAATAGTTTAATGTAACCTATACTGTTACGCAATAATACGTAATTCTAACCATATCGATTAGGCTGCGGTTAATTTGGTAATACGTAATTGCACCATGGATTCGGCTAGATCGACCTAGCTAATAGATTTTAGTAAAGTAGTGTGTTTGTAATTATTACCTAATAAATGTTTTTAAAAAAACCCACTCGACAGGTCATCTGTACCTTTTGAAAGAATGCAATTAGCCGTATCAAAAGGTTAAGTATACGCGAAATAGTTGGTAGGAGTTACTTTTTTATTATGATACAACAATATTATTAATGAGTAATTGTAAACAAATTACATACGCAAGTAATACGTAGTTGTGCGTAAATGATACCCACTTAGACGGTCTCAAGTACCTTAACATATGTGTTGTTCTAATCTAATTGGAATGCTTTTAGTTAAGCGCTAACCAGTTCTTAGGTTATTGTGACCAAGGCAATGGGGCTCTGCAATATTCTGTATACGTTTTGGTTACCTAATAAAATGTTTTACGACGTCATGGCTACCATACTATAGGTTCAAGGTACTTAATGTAAAAGGTATTAGTAACTATCTACTAGGTTGTATCAGACTATTGAATTATTTACGGTAACGAACTATGTGCGTACCGGTTACGTTACCTGAACGGTGAACAAAACCTTGTTGATAGGTTTATGTACCTTTTTAGGGTTCCGTAGCCCTGACAAGGAACCCTTATAGTTTCGTCATGTCCGTCTGTCTGTCCGTCTGTCCGAAGTTTTGCTAAGAGACCGTTAGTGATAGAAAACTGAAATTTTGTACAGGTACGTAAATCAACCACGCCGACAATGTGGTAAAATAAAATTTTGAAAAATATTTTTTTTCGGATAGCTCCCATACACATGTGAAGTGGGGATGAATTTTTTTTTTTGTCGTTTAACCCATCGTGTGTAGTATTGTTAAATAGGTATTTTAAAATTATTTAGGGGTTGCTAAGGCTGTTTTTCGATTCAATGCTCCATTTACGAAATATTAAACTTTAAAGTGCAAATTTTTGGTCCAGCAGGGCGTCCCCCCCCCTCTAAAATCTAAACTGCTAGCTTGAAAAATCTAAAAACATTCACGATGATAGTACAGTTCATGAACTTCAAAGGAAAAGTATAGCGGTTTGAATAACTTTATTGGTTTAGCAGTAATAGTCGTTGAACTTGGGTGTTGGATAATTTTGTACCAAATATAAAATCCTAAGAATAAATTCTTTTAAGTGACTAATATGAAGTAGTTGGTTGTTTTTCAAGGTTAAATACTCGCATTGAAAATGTAATCTTAAATAAAAAAACTTAATACAATAAGTATTTGGACCTCATACTCGCCGTACCGTACACAAGAAGTATTTTCTGGTCCCACGAACACAAGACTTGAAGCCATATAATATGTTTAACTGCTAACCTAAACTAGTCCTAGTCCGGCCATTAGTTAAAAATAAATGTAAAAATAAGTTATAAGTTACAAATGAAAATGCATTTTTTTTATGGAGTTATGTAACATTACTAAAACTGACATGTACATATTCATTAAAGTCTCAGCAAAAAATATAAGCAATATTCTATTCGATACGGCCACCTTTACCTGTCTGGCCATAAATGTATGGGTTAACGCACTGTTTCCATGGGAAATTTCACCACTGCTTGCTTCAGAGATTTTATAAGAAACTCAATGTCAGCGTTTCATTTAGAATAAGCCATGTACTCTAAAACTGGCCTTAATTTGTACACTTGTGGGCTTTTGTGGGTTGAGGACTAGGCTAGAGATGAGGGCCAGAATGTAGCTTTGTGATGCCTTGGTAAGACACGCCCCACCAAATGTTCACTGACGCAGGATAACGACCACGTTGTACCTGTCCAACCACTCGAGCAGCTTTTTTAGAACTGTGAGCGTACAGTTTATCAATTTGCTGATTGTGGGTTTCTTCAATCGTTTTTTCATCAGTGAAAATAATATTTTACTGCCCTTCACGCGCGGATCGCGACGGAGGGCATTTTGATCGTGTATATCGGCCATAAGGACCGAACTTCAGGTCTTATTTTATTTATAATACGCGATATTTTCCTAGTGGGAATCTTCATTTCTCGTAATAAGATTATTGTTGAGTTATCATAATATTTTTGCTTCCTAATGGGATTTCGACCAATTCTGGCTTTAACAGCATTAACAGCCTTTGTAGTTCTGTTGGAATGCACGCGGCTGCCCTGATCTTTTGACAAATTGTCTTTGACAGGGGAAGTGTTGTTATATCTGTTGATATTATGATATGCGAACATACGGCTGATACCAAGCTTTTGAAGTAGCTGGAATATGACCGACGGCTCCATACCCACTTTGTGCAAGGCGATCAATGCAATCATATTTTCTTTAACACCCCATTCCATATTGTAATTTGGTAATAACACGAAACATATGCGAGTGGCGCGAAATCGAAAGAACATTTAAAAATAATAAACGCGTTCCTAATTAAAATTTTTTTTTTGATTAGTTCAATAAAATAAAAGTTTTTATATTGCAGTATATATGGCCAGACTAGTTACATATATAGTATGATAGCCCTTTTTATATGCTTACTTGCATTTATCGGTGTATACTTTTTATTTTTCTTTCATATATAACTTGATCCTTGAACATTCTGAGAGTCGGTGCTTGTCTGATTGATACAGGAAGAGAATTCCACAAGCGAGCAGCCTGAATGGTGAAAGATTTGCTATAGAACGAACTAGTATGAGGATGGATTTCAAGTGTAAGATTTTCTGATGACCTTAAAGTGTATGAAGAACAGTGAAGGAAATCAAAATGTTCCTTGAGATAGCGCGGGGATGTATGATTAAACAATATATTGTAAAGGAGACTAAGAATATGAGCATTCCGGCGAAAACGTATTGTCAGCCAATTGAGCTTAGAACGAAACTGAGAGACGTGATCATATTTGCGTAAACCAAATATGAATCTAATACAAAAATAGATATATATATATATATATATATATAGATTATAGATTATTATATTTTATAGATATATATATTGTGCAGGACAGAATCATACTGTCCATATAGAATTGTATAAATAGTAGATAAGATTTGAAATTGATAAGTTAGCTTTAAGGAATCAATGTTTTTTAAGTATATCATAGCATAGGGCATCGCATTAAGCGATTAGTATAAATCCCTCATAAAATAAGCGGAGCAACGTAAAATGCAATGTACGTTTTTGTAAGGCGCTACCTTATGTAGCTACCATTGTTCAATAAAGAATAGTATAATATAGAGTAGGAACGTATTGTTATTTTAATGTCAGGCGTCGCGTCGCCTTATGCGACCACCAAGAATAGGGCCAATGTAAAGAAGCATTGTAAACATATAGTATAGAGAGAACACAATAGCACAGGTATATAGATATAAGTGTATAGTAGGGCCTTAGTTAGCACATAAGGACCCATTGTTTATGGAAATAAAGTATATGAGTTGTGTGTATCTTCATTGGGTAACGAGACCATAGGTATATAGGGATAAAAGTTAGGTATATAGGCATAGATATAGGGAACACATGACAGAGATACATATATGCATAGCTTCACGTAATAAAGGTAAAAGGTGGTAAAAGGTAAAGGTATAAGGTAAAAAGGTACGATAGACATATAGTTATGCGGTACACATATGTGCCAAAAATGCACATATAACCACTGCCGAGTTATATGTGCATAAACATCGTTATGTACCTACAAACGTGCATACGCAATAGGTGTGACGTGTGTCATATAGCCGCCGCCGTGCTATATGACACACGTGGGTATGTAACGATATGGTCTATAAACGTAAATAGTAGCATATAGGTATGTATAACCAACGCCGCGTTATACATATCAACACGTAAAACCGTTAGGGAATGTCTTACTATAGGTAGCTATATGACGCTATACAAGAGACGCGGGGGGGCGTACCCACGCCACACTCAAAACCCGACGCATCTCCTAATATGGTAATGTTCGTTGCATCGGTGGCTAGGGACGCCATCTCATCAGCCAATAGCAAAGCCATAAAACCTGGACGCTATTCCGGGAATTCTGGATACAAAACGACCGTTAGAACGACGGTTGGAGCTATCTATCTCTGTCATGCCCTCTCACTCGTCAAAACGGCCTCTAAGCGCTGTGATTGGCCAAAACGCTTCGATTAGCCAGCAGATCGAACAATTATGCGATAAATTTGATTATATAGAAATATTGAATAGTCATAGAAAACAGTGTTCATTCGTTGTCGCGCCACCGTCGCGTGTACAGGTCTCTCATTACCCAACTAAGACGCTCACGCTCCGTAAATTACTGACATCAAATCGGCAGCTTAATTATTTATCCTAGACTTCAAAACAACCCAGCACAAACAAGTGTGTAAGGGATACAGTGTCTACATCGAAGAAATATAGCAGATATACAGTCCACGCCGTCAGTAGATACTGCGTCCCCCACATATATTTTATAGATTCATATTTGGTTTACGCAAATATGATCACGTCTCTCAGTTTCGTTCTAAGCTCAATTGGCTGACAATACGTTTTCGCCGGAATGCTCATATTCTTAGTCTCCTTTACAATATATTGTTTAATCATACATCCCCGCGCTATCTCAAGGAACATTTTGATTTCCTTCACTGTTCTTCATACACTTTAAGGTCATCAGAAAATCTTACACTTGAAATCCATCCTCATACTAGTTCGTTCTATAGCAAATCTTTCACCATTCAGGCTGCTCGCTTGTGGAATTCTCTTCCTGTATCAATCAGACAAGCACCGACTCTCAGAATGTTCAAGGATCAAGTTAAAAAGTTTTATTTGTCTAATTAATTTTGCACTACATTTTTGTCAATGTCTAGGCTTTGTATGGGATAATATTATGATATGTATGTATCTTTATATAATTTATTTATTTATATATATATATATACGTATATATGTATATATATATATCATTATCTATTTATGTATGTTGATATATGTATTTATTTATTTTAAAAACTTACATCCTATTTTTATACATTTGTTTAGAAACTATAGTAAAATTCGTTTTATTTTTAAAATATTTTTATGAATTTGTACTTTTTTCATTGTTAATTGTTAGACTACACCCGCCCCAACTGTTTTGTTTCTGGGTATTAAAACTTAGACCTATAACGAAAATGTTAGTACACAGGTGCATACCCTGCCGAATAAGAAGAGCCATCCCGCCGCAGCCAGCCACCGGGAACCACCCGCCGACGCGCTTCGCTCATCATCAGCGGAGCTTCACCTTCACGGGCCACGACTTCTTCGGTCCTGTGACAGTCGTGGTTGGCAGGACGACTCAAAAACGGTATGTCGCTCTCTACACTTGTCTAACATCACGGGCAATCCATCTTGAGGTTACAGCATCCCTCACAACGCACTCAGCGGTAATGGCGCTGAGACGGATGATCGCTCGCCGAGGCTGCCCCACGGAAATCTGGTCTGACAACGGGACCAACCTCCGAGGTGCCGACCGGGAACTTCGCCAGGCCATGCTTCAAGCCACAGAAGAGGAGGCGAGTCAGCGGAGCATCCACTGGCGATACATCCCGCCAGGTGCACCTTTCATGGGCGGTGCATGGGAGCGCATGGTCGGGGCCGTCAAGCGGGCTCTGACCGCCACTCTCGAGCGACATCATCCAACCGACGAGGTCTTGGCCACCCTAGTTGCCGAGGCCGAGTACACGGTCAACAGCCGACCTCTCACGCACGTGTCAGTACACCCCGATGACCCAGAAGCACTGACACCGAACCACTTCCTCATTGGTGGCTCCGGACGATCCATGGTTCCGGGCACCTTCAACGACAGCGACCTGATCGGTCGCACCCACTGGCGCGCCTCACAGCGCCTAGCCGACATCTTCTGGAGCCGCTGGCTCCGGGAGTACCTGCCTGAGCTTCAACACCGCCGAGACATCCACAGCCGTGGACCGCCAGTCAAAGTCGGCGATGTCGTCCTCATAGCCGACCACACGCTACCACGAAACACGTGGCCCAGGGGCCGCGTCACTGCAACCTACCCAGGCGCCGACGGCGTAGTACGTGTGGCTGACATCGCTACCCGAGGCGGACTCCTGCGACGACCGGTGAAGAAAATCATCGTGCTACCGACGGACCCCACCATTCCTGCACCAAATTAATCTCTATGTACAGACACATAGAGAGGTGGGAGTATGTGCAGGACAGAATCATACTGTCCATATAGAATTGTATAAATAGTAGATAAGCTTTGAAATTGATAAGTTAGCTTTAAGGAATCAATGTTTTTTAAGTATATCATAGCATAGGGCATCGCATTAAGCGATTAGTATAAATCCCTCATAAAATAAGCGGAGCAACGTAAAATGCAATGTACGTTTTTGTAAGGCGCTACCTTATGTAGCTACCATTGTTCAATAAAGAATAGTATAATATAGAGTAGGAACGTATTGTTATTTTAATGTCAGGCGTCGCGTCGCCTTATGCGACCACCAAGAATAGGGCCAATGTAAAGAAGCATTGTAAACATATAGTATAGAGAGAACACAATAGCACAGGTATATAGATATAAGTGTATAGTAGGGCCTTAGTTAGCACATAAGGACCCATTGTTTATGGAAATAAAGTATATGAGTTGTGTGTATCTTCATTGGGTAACGAGACCATAGGTATATAGGGATAAAAGTTAGGTATATAGGCATAGATATAGGGAACACATGACAGAGATACATATATGCATAGCTTCACGTAATAAAGGTAAAAGGTGGTAAAAGGTAAAGGTATAAGGTAAAAAGGTACGATAGACATATAGTTATGCGGTACACATATGTGCCAAAAATGCACATATAACCACTGCCGAGTTATATGTGCATAAACATCGTTATGTACCTACAAACGTGCATACGCAATAGGTGTGACGTGTGTCATATAGCCGCCGCCGTGCTATATGACACACGTGGGTATGTAACGATATGGTCTATAAACGTAAATAGTAGCATATAGGTATGTATAACCAACGCCGCGTTATACATATCAACACGTAAAACCGTTAGGGAATGTCTTACTATAGGTAGCTATATGACGCTATACAAGAGACGCGGGGGGGCGTACCCACGCCACACTCAAAACCCGACGCATCTCCTAATATGGTAATGTTCGTTGCATCGGTGGCTAGGGACGCCATCTCATCAGCCAATAGCAAAGCCATAAAACCTGGACGCTATTCCGGGAATTCTGGATACAAAACGACCGTTAGAACGACGGTTGGAGCTATCTATCTCTGTCATGCCCTCTCACTCGTCAAAACGGCCTCTAAGCGCTGTGATTGGCCAAAACGCTTCGATTAGCCAGCAGATCGAACAATTATGCGATAAATTTGATTATATAGAAATATTGAATAGTCATAGAAAACAGTGTTCATTCGTTGTCGCGCCACCGTCGCGTGTACAGGTCTCTCATTACCCAACTAAGACGCTCACGCTCCGTAAATTACTGACATCAAATCGGCAGCTTAATTATTTATCCTAGACTTCAAAACAACCCAGCACAAACAAGTGTGTAAGGGATACAGTGTCTACATCGAAGAAATATAGCAGATATACAGTCCACGCCGTCAGTAGATACTGCGTCCCCCACATATATTTTATAGATTCATATTTGGTTTACGCAAATATGATCACGTCTCTCAGTTTCGTTCTAAGCTCAATTGGCTGACAATACGTTTTCGCCGGAATGCTCATATTCTTAGTCTCCTTTACAATATATTGTTTAATCATACATCCCCGCGCTATCTCAAGGAACATTTTGATTTCCTTCACTGTTCTTCATACACTTTAAGGTCATCAGAAAATCTTACACTTGAAATCCATCCTCATACTAGTTCGTTCTATAGCAAATCTTTCACCATTCAGGCTGCTCGCTTGTGGAATTCTCTTCCTGTATCAATCAGACAAGCACCGACTCTCAGAATGTTCAAGGATCAAGTTAAAAAGTTTTATTTGTCTAATTAATTTTGCACTACATTTTTGTCAATGTCTAGGCTTTGTATGGGATAATATTATGATATGTATGTATCTTTATATAATTTATTTATTTATATATATATATATACGTATATATGTATATATATATATCATTATCTATTTATGTATGTTGATATATGTATTTATTTATTTTAAAAACTTACATCCTATTTTTATACATTTGTTTAGAAACTATAGTAAAATTCGTTTTATTTTTAAAATATTTTTATGAATTTGTACTTTTTTCATTGTTAATTGTTAGACTACACCCGCCCCAACTGTTTTGTTTATTCAACTCCATCCTTAGGTTGCCTGGTAGCGATCACTTTTAGTGATAAGGCCGCCCATTGTAACACTATGTTATTATTATCTAATTAAATGTTATGATGTAAACTTAAATATTTTATATGTGGTGTAACAATAAAGAGTTTTCTATCTATCTATCTATATATCAACTATTTTAGAATTAAATTGAATAATTATTTATTGCTACACAAAATAAATTAAATGACATACAACTTGTTACAAACAATATACAACTTATAGCAATCAGTTTGAGTTATGGGCACACCTGTTAAGGTGCAACCATAAACTGATTTTCAATGAATTCCTGAACTCGGGCTAAGATGTTCGCCGAGAATAGAGTTAACTAGAAATAAAAGTGAGTTCAAGAACTACGAATAAACACTTATATAAGTATAGGCACAGACAAAACAGCAATCTATGAATAGGACTTATTTAAATGGTAAAATAACTTGTACATTCAACCTATGCCTTACTCACAAATTTTTTTTTACTTAATTTGTGGTCAATGAAGTTGTTCTCACAATAATTACTATAAATAAGAATACTTATCAGGTCCATGGTTCGAATCCTGCCGCGGGCTTGAGCTTGAGCTTGAGCGTGTCGGCGTCGGTGTCTGTGTCGGCGTCGGTGTCTGTGTCAGCGTCGGTGTGTGTGTCGGCGTCGGTGTCTGTGCCGGCGTCGGTGTCTGTGCCGGCGTCGGTGTCTGTGTCGGCGTCGGTGTCTGTGTCAGCGTCGGTGTGTGTGTCGGCGTCGGTGTCTGTGCCGGCGTCGGTGTCTGTGTCGGCGTCGGTGTCTGTGTCGGCGTCGGTGTCTGTGCCGGCGTCGGTGTCTGTGTCGGCGTCGGAGTCTGTGTCGGCGTCGGTGTCTGTGCCGGCGTCGGTGTCTGTGCCGGCGTCGGTGTCTGTGTCGGCGTCGGTGTGTGTGTCGGCGTCGGTGTCTGTGCCGGCGTCGGTGTCTGTGTCGGCGTCGGTGTCTGTGTCGGCGTCGGTGTCTGTGTCGGCGTCGGTGTCTGTGTCGGCGTCGGTGTCTGTGTCGGCGTCGGTGTCTGTGTCAGCGTCGGTGTGTGTGTCGGCGTCGGTGTCTGTGTCGGCGTCGGTGTCAGTGCCGGCGTCGGTGTCTGTGTCGGCGTCGGTGTCTGTGCCGGCGTCGGTGTCTGTGCCGGCGTCGGTGTCTGTGTCGGCGTCGGTGTCTGTGTCGGCGTCGGTGTCTGTGCCGGCGTCGGTGTCTGTGTCGGCGTCGGTGTCTGTGTCGGCGTCGGTGTCTGTGTCAGCGTCGGTGTGTGTGTCGGCGTCGGTGTCTGTGTCGGCGTCGGTGTCAGTGCCGGCGTCGGTGTCTGTGTCGGCGTCGGTGTCTGTGCCGGCGTCGGTGTCTGCGTCGGCGTCGGTGTCTGTGCCGGCGTCGGTGTCTGTGTCGGCGTCGGTGTCTGTGCCGGCGTCGGTGTCTGTGTCGGCGTCGGTGTCTGTGCCGGCGTCGGTGTCTGTGTCGGCGTCGGTGTCTGTGCCGGCGTCGGTGTCTGTGTCGGCGTCGGTGTCTGTGTCGGCGTCGGTGTCTGTGTCGGCGTCGGTGTCTGTGTCGGCGTCGGTGTCTGTGTCGGCGTCGGTGTCTGTGTCGGCGTCGGTGTCTGTGTCGGCGTCGGTGTCTGTGTCGGCGTCGGTGTCTGTGCCGGCGTCAGTGTCTGTGTCGGCGTCGGTGTCTGTGCTGGCGTCGGTGTCTGTGTCGGCGTCGGTGTCTGTGTCGGCGTCGGTGTGTGTGTCGGCGTCGGTGTCTGTGCCGGCGTCGGTGTCTGTGTCGGCGTCGGTGTCTGTGTCGGCGTCGGTGTCTGTGTCGGCGTCGGTGTCTGTGTCGGCGTCGGTGTTTGTGTCGGCGTCGGCGTCGGTGTCTGTGTCGGCGTCGGTGTCTGTGCCGGCGTCGGTGTCTGTGTCGGCGTCGGTGTCTGTGCCGGCGTCGGTGTCTGTGTCGGCGTCGGTGTCTGTGTCGGCGTCGGTGTCTGTGTCAGCGTCGGTGTGTGTGTCGGCGTCGGTGTCTGTGTCGGCGTCGGTGTCAGTGCCGGCGTCGGTGTCTGTGTCGGCGTCGGTGTCTGTGCCGGCGTCGGTGTCTGTGCCGGCGTCGGTGTCTGTGCCGGCGTCGGTGTCTGTGTCGGCGTCGGTGTCTGTGTCGGCGTCGGTGTCTGTGTCGGCGTCGGTGTCTGTGCCGGCGTCGGTGTCTGTGTCGGCGTCGGTGTCTGTGCCGGCGTCGGTGTCTGTGTCGGCGTCGGTGTCTGTGCCGGCGTCGGTGTCTGCGTCGGCGTCGGTGTCTGTGCCGGCGTCGGTGTCTGTGTCGGCGTCGGTGTCTGTGCCGGCGTCGGTGTCTGTGTCGGCGTCGGTGTCTGTGTCGGCGTCGGTGTCTGTGCCGGCGTCGGTGTCTGTGCCGGCGTCGGTGTCTGTGCCGGCGTCAGTGTCTGTGTCGACGTCGGTGTCTGTGCCGGCAATAAGCTAATATGTTTTTAAAATTGTTTAAAGCAACTGAATATGTTCGTTTGATTGTACCTAATTATTATGTTACATAGCATCAACTTAATATTAGGTGTTTTTAAGTCATGTATATTTTCTGAGTGTAAAATTTACCAAATTTGATTAGTTTAACGTACTTTTATGATTAGAGTGACCTAATTTTTTTCTCAGTGTATGTGTGTTTGCTTGTACATTTCTTTATCACACCGTATCTTCCAAATGGTTGGATGGATTTCTACAGTTAAAAGTGAAAAGGAAGTGGAGTGGTGAAAAGGAACGACTCAAAACTGAGATCGTAGAAAAAAATTACCTATTTTGGGAACCAAAATGAAAGATTTTTTTTTACAATTTTACATGGTATGGCTTTTACCGGAAATAGTTGACTCTCGTAAAACTCGCGGTATGCCCCTGAGAGAAATATTGCCCTTAGCTCATCCTCCTAACCCTATTTACAATTTATCTGAATATGACGAATCGTCAATAGGCATAGAAGATGAAACATAAATTGAACCGAGACGACTTAATTTTAAAGATTGTCAATCAGAATATTTCGATTTCAGTATGCCTTTTTTATTTTTTAATAAGAAATAACTAATTGATAATTATATGTTATATAATAAGAAATAATTGAAATTGATAATCATATGTATTTAAGGTGCAATGTAGGTTTTTACGTAATAAAAACTTGAATCCCGGGATCCCGGTATTTAAATTATGAATGAAATCTGAGAAAAATATCCACTCTATTCTATTTTAGATACTTATACTACCTACTTAAATGTTTTTCAACCATTATAGATGTTTTACCGAGTGTGTAGGAGAAGTAAGACCTCTTTCATCGTCACAGTTTATAACTAGGATTTCTTGACTATTTACACTGTAAACGGTTCTCGCTTTGCACTGCGAGTTAAACGCTAGCGCGTACATTTCCAAACACTCCTTGAATTTTTTAACAAAAATAAGAACTCTCTTCTACACTGGAAAGTGTGCAATAATTTGTTGGTGTCGGTACAATGCTGGTTCAAAAGTACCTATTATCTCAATATTGTGCTCACGGTACCGACTTTGACAAGTTATTTCACACTTTACAGTGTTGAAGTCGGTTCCATTTTTTCACCCATTTTCTACTTATGGTATTTATTGTCATTTACCGTCAACTATGAAATCATCAAGATATTGTAACACTTTACAGTTACTATATACAACTCAAAAACCACTTGACCAATGTTGATGAAATTGTAATGGGAGCACCTTTAAAGTATACAATACCGAGTAAAAAAGAATCATCACGATTGGAGGATTTAATAAAAGTAATGCATATAGTCTATAGATATAGTCGAAACTGTCATTGGAATAATCAAACTTTTATATTTGAGTAAAAAAACACGTTAGTTTTTAGTGTACGAGTGTTGAGATTATTATAGTTATACTATTCATAAAAAATATTTCAGATTTACCTTCCACATAATTCATAATAAAATTTTGAGATGCAAAAAATTCTGGCAAATTTTATAGAAGAAAAAAAGCATTACTATAGAGTTATGCTTATTTATATATAATTTGGTAATACGTAAGTTCTCAGATAGATACTTGGGTATCCAACAAGTATGTGAAGTGAAATTGAAATAACTTGTCGAAGTCGTTACCACCAGCACATTATTGATGTTATATTTTTGAACAGAAGCGAGGTTTCGACATCAACAAGTTATTGCACTATGTTCAAATTAAAAAAAAATCGTTTTAGAAAAAATATGGATAGTAAAAAATGGATATCAGTAATGAGTAAGAACCACTCATTTATGTAACGGTTGGAAGAATATTGGTGAAAAAAGATAACCGAGGTCCTGGAATAAAAGAAGCGCTCCCTCAGTAAATTCTCATATGTTTCTGAGAGAGCAAGCACAATTCGAATTCTAGGGTTGAATTCTGGATTCTCGGGTGAAGTCGCGAGCAGAAGCTTGTAAGCTTACATAATAAAAAATCACATTTCAAACAGCAGAATTAAAAACTTATAATTCCGCACATATCAGTTTTTACCCGCGCAGCAGCAGAATAGCGGCCCGATTCAACAATCAAACTACGCTACGCGACGCCACAACGGCATTTTTCGACAACTCTCCACAGCGTTTTTACCTATTATTTGGGAACTCGGAGCGCCTTAAGTGAACAGCTTAATTACGTTCCCACGATTTTCATGACTCAAAGCGAGGTGGAGCACTTTGATAATTGGTTACTAATATAAGTGGATTGTCTTAACCGGCTTTGTTTTATGATTCCATATTGGTACTTAAATAAACACTATTACACTGTCCGCTTAAGGTCAAGCATGAAAATTTGCACTCCTGTTGCACATACATCTAATACCGCATCTAACTCGCAAGTTTAATATATTTAGAGGCTTTTTACAATCCTTAAACTAGTTCTTGACATAACATTATTTGATGTTTCTTACAAACAATTTTAGAAATCTAAACAAGTATTTCCGGCCTGCATATATTGTCGTTTAACTATTGCATTAGATCGAAGGGTGTTTCATAGAAAAACGCCTGAATAGGTCCCACATCTTGTTTTTAAATTCAGCCAATATTGTTAAAGCACGTGAAAGATATACGAGCAGTAGCGAGAGTATATACATGCTGCAGTTGGAAAACGCACTCTGTGACTTCAGAGTATTCAAAAGAGACAGAGAATAGATGTCCACGATTTAGTTTATTTTTTTATATGAGCATTATAACAATTCCCAGGGACAGTAAAATTAATCAACTATCACTCATGTGATTCATATAAGCACTTGTTCTCAACCGAGGAATTTTATACCTACCATGAACACGTGTTTTTGTGTTTACCTAATAATTATAACCTCATTTTAAACTATTTAAAGCCGCTCAGGTAAGCGCTTTCGAATTTGTTTGTACGTGATTACTTTTAAAAAGTAAGAAGGTTTGGAAAAAAGTAAGATATCAAAGGTTCCCCTAGCTCGCGAGGTGAGCATTAAATTGAACATGATAGGAGATTTCGGGCTCATTCCGTATTTACGTTCCCATTTTCGATAAAGCTCATCCGGGCGGACTTAAATAAGGGCGAGTTTGAAGAGACGTGGCCGAACCGACGATGAAAATCACCACAGGTAGCTATTGCAGAAATACTATTAGAATTTTCGACAAAAGTAAATTTAAATTTTGTCACATCAAATGTTCCAAAAATTCATGGTCTTCCTTATATTTCTGACACTATGTTATATAGCAAAAAATAATCCTTATAATGAAGCCTTTTGGTCCGTAAGATAAAGCTACAGGCTGATTATTTTTCTCGTATAACGGGTTCGATTTCCGATTCAACCATGCAATTATTTAAATATCTATGGAGTTTAAATTATTTTTTTAATTCAAATAATGTCTTCTTTCAGTAAAATGTTCCTACTACAATATTCAAGGTACTTTCCCTCCATGTGGCATCGCCGGGATGGGACGCCTTGTACGTTTACTAAAACGTCATAAATGTTATCACTTTAAAAAATGGGGTACCTATATGTGAATAATAAATGTGAATTATAAATCCTTGGTTTTTCATCCAAATAACATCACACTTGCCTGAGATATTATGGGCCGAGTGAAAATGATATACATATTTATTAAATCATAGGATAAATTATACAATTATATATACTTATAGCCGAGGGGTGCCAGGCTAGAATATCATCCCCCATCTATACCCGTGGGTATAGTAAAAGGCGACTAAGGGTAACATACCAGAAGGTGGGCAGCAGCGCTTTGTGAGGAACTGATATCTCATACTGCGATCCCCAAGACGCCAGCCAAGCGTGGGGATTATGCCAAATACCCCCATAATGGCGGAGGCTGTATTCAGCAGTGGACAATCTGGGTTATACTATATATATATTTTAAGTCCAATAATAGCATTGAGTTTGGCAGCGCATTGGCCTTTTGGCACCAGTACGCCACATATTATGTGTTTCATTCAAATACATGTATTACCTTGACCTGATAAGAAGAATTTGATAAGAAGTAATTGCTACCTCTGGTTTTCGCTCAGTGTGTTTAAAAAAAAATGAACAAAGAAAAAAAAAATTAAATTATGATTTAAAAAAAATACATTCTATTTTTTTAAATTTTTATTTTATAACGCACAAAGATTTTAGGAGGCGTAGGCTTCAGTAGACCTAAATTTATCAAAATAATAAAACAAACTACACTCAATCAATGATGACCAGTGGCTTTTCCAAACTATAATAACATGAATCGCCCAAGCAATCGAATACAACTTGTTAGTATCGTTGCTACCGGAAATGTATGAAACCTAGGAATTGTGTACAGTTCCTAGGTTTCATTTCGAAATATATACCCTTCCGAGCCTTCTTAAATGAAGGAGGAAATAGTAAAATAAAGGAAATAGGAAATGTGTAAAATAAAGTTTCAAAGAATCCTTAATACACACATTTCCTGTGAAATGTATGTATATCCTAAGAATTGTATGCAATTCCAAGATGTTACTAGGAAACCAAAGATTGTAATCAAACACCAGATGTAGTAAATTATCACTAAATCTCAGTCATATTTAGGTGCGACGACGAGCGAAGCGAGGAGGGGCGTTAGGTTACTTGTGGCCACAACAACGCGCGAGCCGAGCGAGCAAAGCGAGCGTGCCGAGACAACGGCCAGCGATGCACTGGAAGAATTGCAGCAAGTTTAATAAAAAATATATCATAGATTTCCTATCTATTTTAGGAATTGTACACATTTACTAGGAATTGTATACAATGAAGGATTACACACTTTTCCGTTAACATCGTAATGTTTTGTGATGAATGAACCCGCGAAATTGCCCCGGCGGTATCTTGGATTGACCTTCCCGGACAACGGGAAAAAATTTCATCCCATCGGATTCCAATCAGACTCGCTCATTTATTGCAATTGGCTGATGGAACAAGTTTTCTGTTGAAATAATAGGTATAAGGAGTAATTTTTACCCGATTCCCGGTTGCGTTTGTGTTTTGTTTCGGGGTAAATTGATATTTAGAGGCTTCAAAATATTTGCTAACTTGTGATAAGTTACGGCTCTTAATTTTAGGTATAAAACAAACTAAGAAATTGCAATTAATTTGAATTAGCTGACAATTCAATTATGTCCTCAAATAATAATTGAATATAATTTTTCGCTTGATCATATCCAGAAAGTACTAGAAAGGCAGAACTGTGCAGGATTGAGCCACACACCGCCTACCTAATAGGTTAGTACTTCGGTGACCACAATGAACGCATCTAGAAGATATATTGTGCGACCTAGCTATTCAACACAATATTACTATAAAAGGAAATACCAACTACTGATAGAAGTTCAGCTCGCAACAATTCCGTCTCTGGGGCCCTGATACCGTTGTGATGTCTTAGTTTCAACATACACTTTCGTTTATTATTTATTGAAATAAAAGGAACTTTAATAAAAGGTCCTTCTTAGGTAATTGTGTGTGGTTTTATAATAAAGTTCCCAAATATATTGCGACGCTCACAGAAGGAAAATTCAAGTTGCACGTAAAACATTTTGATTAGTAAATCTTACTACACAGTTTGTGATTACCTAATCGACGAAAATGCTTTTCGCTTCTGCCAAGTTATCGCCTGTCACCTACGTAATGTAAACAAATATTGTAATAATTTTACTATATAGCAACAAGATAAAAGTGTAAAACATTGTTAAAAGACGTTTAGAATGGTCCCGAGTTTCATGCCCGTTCTTCTCGTAGTGGCTATATATTTTTTTCTAAATGTGGCAGTACAATGTATATTATTTCAATATTAAAACTTATAATTGGCCTTCATAAGAGCGTCGTAGACGCCTAAATTGAATAAATGATTTTGACTTTGGCTTTGACTTTGTTTTTATTATTTTACTATCATAAGGAGGCGGAGCGATATTTATAGTCTAGGTATATTAAACTCTGGTGCCCCGTGGAGTGCCAGGTTAAAATTCCACCTCCCCATATCATCCCGTGGGTGTCGTAAGAGGCGACTATGGGAAAAGTACTGGAAGGTGAGCAGCAGCGCCTTCAAAAGAACTGCCAACTTACACTGCGATCCCCAAGACGCCTGCCAAGCGTGGGGATTATGGCAAATACCCCCTTAATAGGGGAGGCTGTGTTCAGCAGTGGACGATCCGGCTGATATAGTTATAGTTATATTGATCTACATATGTACAAGACTAATTATTCAAATACCATTAAATTTGTTGAAGATGTCGCATCCCTATATTTCTGATATTGCGGTTTAGCTACGAGCAAGGTAAAAAAATTTTGGCCCCAGAGATGGTAGAAAAATTGTCGACAAGCAACTAATGGTGTATTCCGGCAGCTGTCCTTGAGAGCCAGCAATACTAGGTTAACCTGAACAACACCATCGACCACATCATCACTTACCATCAGGTGAGATAGTGGTCAAAAGCTAACCTATCAGTCATAATATATCCCATCCAGCGTTGGCCCTTGAGACCCTTATATGCAGAAAGCGTCGAAGGGTTTTTGGATCAGAATTAGTATTACGACACAGGTCAGAAAACTTGTGATATTTATTCAAAACCGTAGTAAATATATTATGATGGGATACTGTATATCGTTAGAAAGTTAAAATGGCGGACGATATGCTTATATGAGATAGGTGTATTCATATAGTTTGTTGTTGAAGAATTTTTATGTCTTTTTCTATGTTTACTCTTTTTCTTTGAACACAGCTAATTGACACAATACACAAAAAGTGTTCATTGGTCATACACATTAATTACACAGTATTAAACAATATAGAATTTAACGGGTCGATAACAACAATTTCTGTTTAATAAGAAAAAAATACTTTACATTGGGCAAATTATACTTAATACACTTTTATTCACCTACATATTGAAAAAAAAGTACACCAACAAATCGTTGAAGTATTAAATATATCTACAGCTCCAATTTTAACGACATCCCAAAAAAGGAGAGTTATGTTTTCAGGGTTCAATTATGTATGTTTGTGAGTAACTTTATTCCACCATAACTTCCAAACGGTCTAGCCGATATCTGTGTGAGAGATATCGTGAGATTCATCTTGACAGTGCAAGTGAAACTAGGTACAAAATTAATTAAAAAAAATAAAACTGCCCTCCGAAGCACGGAAGCGCTCAGTAATAATGTCACCAGCGGGTACAGCGGTCCCCATCCAACTCATGACCGCGGCGGACGTTGCTTAACTTTGCTGATCGGTTCAGCACGGCTAAGGAAACTTCGCTACGAGCGCTTTAAAGTTAAATATAAACTATGACAAGTCATGACTCATGAAACGATTTAAAATTATATTGTGTCAGTCTAAAATCGTTACAGAATAACGTATATTATAACGGCCTTATAACCCGCTGTTCAAAGTCTAATATTACTTGTAATTTATCTAATACTCGATGTTTGAGGTAATGTTTATAAGTCATTCGATTCACATCGGCGTTCAATCAGCACAACATTTAACACCAAGGAATTATTTTGACTGCTATAGATTGTACATATATTTTATCATAAAAAATAGCAATCTCTTTAAGGAATTTCGAGTAAGTACCATCTACTTTGTGTTAAAAAAGTTCAACTGAATTTCTAATTGGTTTGGCTTAGATAAGTTTAGCTTCCAGTGCTTAATGGTTTGTGACTTTGTCTCAGATTTAGTTGTAACTGATTTCGTGGCGAAAGTTTGTTCCCTGGAGTGTTTGTTATCTTCAGTTGAAATTGGGATTTTCACTTAGCACAAACCACTGATTGCGATTGAACTAGCTTATTAACTATTGTCGAATCTGTGACTGGAGCTTGCGAACGATGTACATTTTTCGAGTCGTCCTGCTTGTAGTTCAAGTATATTGCGCTCACCCCGGAACTAAATTGAACTTATTACTGTTTTATAATATTATGCAGTCTCTCAAGTTTTTAAAAAAGCTATTTTTGATTAGGTACTTGTGTAGGTTTTAAAATTAAAATCATACCGCTTCTTTCAACCTCATGAACACAATGGATAGTTTACATAGGATTAAGTAAAATTTAAAAATGATTTAAGTTCATAGTGATCCCTTATCACTGTCAGTGAGCTTATAGTTACCTAACGGAGAAACTTTCAGTACGACGGAGGGTATTAAAATGTGTGATTTATTAACATTTCTATGGTGAGTGAGAGTACCTACTAATTATTTTAAACGATCCTTTCGCAACAAAGTCGTTATTAATGTTATTTTATTAATTACGGTAGCTGTTATTTTCCAAGTACTTATGTAAACGATACATTTCTCCAACTTTGCACATTTGCAGTAAAATTCTGGCGTAATATTCCTTTGACATAGATATCGAATTGCCAAGAAAGCGAGGATCCATTTGCTGCCAGCGGCATTCAACTGCCGAGTCGTCATTGAAAGCTCGTTATTGTTCTCGGTGCATATCACCTTTCGTCTCGAGTAGGATTGTTGTTGGATCATTCGCTGTAATGACACTGTCAGTTTCATGATTACACTGATAGTCTGATAGTACTACTATAGTGCGAGTTTATTTGCATTTAAATTAATCATGTATAAAGTACGGTAAAGTGCAATTATCGCGAGTATTAACGGGCCAATTCTAGGTCAGCTTGAACAACATCTTCGATCACATCATCACTTACCATCAGGTGACATTGTGGTCATAGCCTAACAGCAATAAAATTAAAAAAGTAAAAGTGATAAAATATAGATACAAGATTGAAGAAAACACACGCTAATCAAAAATAAATTTTACACGTAAACCATGCCATCAATTTACAATTTTTTGAGATCTTGGAAGAAGCAATTAATGAAAACTTATTTGGGGTTCATGGGTTTAAATTCTTTTCTGAAACTTAATCTAACATAATAATACCCGTTTATATACATACATATAAGTATTTATATTATCCGTCTTTAGAGGTGACCAGTGAAAAACAACCACAGAATCGTTCAAAGTGTTCGCATTGATTACGTAGGATTAAGGAACATAGGTTTCATAGAATAAAACTACACTATAGTAACAGCAGTTATATAAAAGTATTTTCAATTTTTTGGCATATTAACTATATCTTCAACAATATTACATTTTTCAATTTCAATTTCACAAGATGAGAATTATCTTAAATTGGACGATAAAGTACTATTCTATTCATTTAACAGGCACCGCAGCTTCGTAACTAGATTCCGTGTAAATGACTGAGCCACGGCAGCGGTTTTGCGTTTCAGACGACAGGGGACGTCCATTGCCCCGGGCGACTCGGCGACAGGCGTTAACTCAATCAGTTCCCGACAGGATTTTTCTCCACAGTGAGTTCTGTCGACACCAAGATACGTGACCGTTGCGCCCTGATGAGTCTAACGAAGTTATTCCTTATTTTACTTTAGCCCTCACATTATTCTCCGCGTGTAACTTTTTACTCTCAAGTCCCGTTTGACTTTTGTTTGCTGAAGATATTTTGCTTAGGACGAAAGAGGGTGGAAGAAAAATAGGGAATGAAAAAGGTTGGAATGAAATCTCTCCCGGTTTCCATTGTTTTGGTGTAATCTTGCGCTTATGTGAGAGGATATATTGATTTTACCTAATATCAGTATTACTTTTTCTTTTCATATGAGTATGATCATAAATTTAGGAGTAAATATGCTTAAACTCTTTGTTTCAGACGTCTGGTTGACTGTAATGAAATAGTTAATACGTTCTGTTATCTTTTCATCCATCATGAACGCATCATAACTTTTGATGTTAAAATGACTCGCAGCACATCTTTAATTGCAGGCTCAACATCAATATAGTATTTTAATATTATTTCTACTTCAAAGAGCCTGATATGTTCCACTTAACCAATTCAAAGTACGAACCTTACTAATTAGAAGTGCACAACTGGTAGTTGCAGTATATTCCTCAAAACTTTTACCACCTTTCATGCAGAAACTTTTTTACGCGTTGCAAAGCCGAAGTTTTATTATTTCGTTCTTGCTAGTTACTAACGAGTTAATACACACTGTCAAAAAATATCGATTATTATATATTAGGCAAGCAGGATCTGCAAAAATTCGATTTGCAGCTTTCTTAGATCGATTAGCAGCTTTTAAATAAAACATTTTATAAAAAACTTTGGTGAAAAATTATTTTATATGTATACGAAATATAAAAACGAAATTCTGAGCATCCATTCTTACTTGATTGACAATCTTTACGACACCCTTATACTTCTTGGTGTTATGTATAATAGAAGATATATCGAGTATATATCTATAGTATTACTTTTTCTTTCCATATGAGTATAATCATACATTTAGGAGTAAATATACTTAAACATTTTGTTACAGACGTCTGGTTGACTGTAATGAAATAGTTATTACGTCGCGGCAGATTTTTTACTTGAGGGTGATCGCTAGCCAGGCAGGCATTCGCAAAATGCCCTTCCACGATGCGGTGAAGCTCAAGCTCGCGACGGGATTCGAACCATGGACTTGCTGTTAGTTTTTCTACAGTTTTACTTTTCAGTAGTAAATTTAACCTACAGTGTAAAATGCAACTGGTCTTTGTTATCCCTTTGTCCCATCTCGCTATCCCAACATTTGCTAACTCTAGTTTGCTAATATTTTTTTGAATATACTCGTTTAGTTTAATAAGTTTTCAGACAAGAAGTTTCTGTCATTATGAATCATTTTAATTTCTTTTCTAAAAAAAAACATAAAAACTCACTAGGTACAACACGTGAGATATCGTCACATTTTTAAAGAGTATCTGATTTTTTTATGAGTGCATTCGCAACTAAGTATCCATCTTGCTAGTGGGAATGGTTCCGTTTGAAATCAAACAATCGTCGATAATTCAATCGACGCAGCGAAGACGAATATGCTCAATATACCTTTAATAGAAAGCTGTCATCACTATCTATGTGCATATTCAACACTATTTTGTTTGTATATTTGTGTGGACTACATAGGAATGTCGCCTTTATATTTTACTTCGTAAGGTAAGTAATTCCACGTCATGCAGATTGATGAAAGATTATATTAAAGCGAACTGTATGTAATCGTCATAAGTATTTGAGATGAGTATGAGGCCTTTTGCGCTGCCTATTTCCCATATTCCTGTGGGAGTCGTAAGAGGCGATTAAAAGAAAAGTATCAGATTGTGGGCAGCAATGACTTCTGATGAGCTGCCAACACATCTTAAACTGCGATCCCCAGGCCACCTGCCAAGCATTGCTATTATGGCAATTGGCAAACCACTACTAATAGAGGAGGCTGTATTCAGCAGAGGAGAATCCAGCTGATACAGTGTTGTTTGAAGCAGTTATAGCTCAGTGGCTTTGGCTATGGACTGCCGCCCAGCAGGTCCATGGTTCGAATCCCGCCGCGGGCTTGAGCTTCACCGCATGGTGGAAGGGCATTTTTGCGAATGCCCGCCTGGCTAGCGACCACCCTCAACTTGAAAATCTGTCGCCAAGCACCTAACGGTGTGTTCCGGCAGCTGTCCTTGAGAGCCAGTCATTCTAGGTTAAGCCTGTTAACACCTTGACCACATCATCACTTACCATCACGTGAGATTGTGGTCAAAGGCTTACCTATCAGCAAAAAAAAAAAGATAAATAGAAAATATAGCTATTATATAAGTTTCTATTATGCACCCGTCGAATTATATATATATATATGTTACGGCTAGAACCCGAAGTGCGGCTCCGTCTAGTTTTAGCCGGTTGGAACTAGGTGTAGTCATATACTCTTGGTTAAATCTAGTATTAGCCGATTGTTTTCGGGTAGAACTAGGTCTAGCTGGTATCATTCCGGCTAGAACTAGGTCCAACCAAACCCTAATGGCTGATAATAGGTTTAGCCAATATCCTATCTATATATATAATGTCAATATTTGATGATGTATAATATCTTAGCTACAAACCGGCTACGTCTAGTTCTAACCGGCTTAAACTAGACGTAGCCGCGTTTCGGGTTCTAGCCGTAAATTGATAGTATAATTTTATTTAATAATATCATAGCACTAAATTTCTCACCGCGGTAGCCAACCCCAGTATGTTTATATTTTATACCTTCCTAGTGCAGTTACTGATATGTGAAAACACAAGTGTCCTGTGAAATATCCTGTTGAATAAAAGTTGCACATGCATAGTTTTTTCTCACCTCTTTTGTCTGTCACGTGCATGTGTCCGACGACGCGAAGTAACGGTCATTACATTTGCGTTTCTACCAAAAACTTATGCGTTTTAGTGAACGAAATCAACAAAGAAACTGTTTCGGTGTCTGTTTTATTTTGTTTCCCGTGTGTCATTGCTTTTTGATTTCGTATATCGAACTTGAGCCTAAGGTATACCTTTACGTGTGTATTTTTGATTATATTTTCAAAAAATCATTATTTGTAATTTTGATATAGTTTTTTTTTCTATAAGTGTTCACATAAAGGTAGATTGGGTGGCCTGAAACCGAGATATTAAAAGTTCATCGAAATCAAAACAAATTTCGTTTAAGTGTTATCAATGTACTATTACCCTACGTATCTAAGTGACTGAATAAAAACGACAGTTCAATAAAAATAGAGTCTATCTAGACTCTCTTATGGAATATTTACTATAGAACATGTAGAAGAGTTTGCACTTAGGCAAATGTATTTATATACATTTATTATTAATTGCATTTTCATTTCGATAACCTTAATCTAATTTAGATAGCAAAATATACTATATTTGGTAGCTAATTGACTAATAGAAATATATTTACAAAATGAATATAAGAATAACTTTATAAAAATATTTATTATCTATATCAATTAAATCATTTATAATAAAGAACAGATCGCGAAATTAAAGAATACACATTTTTTTGGAGAACATCATTCATTTAATACAAAACTTGTGATATAATTCAATAGACATTTTTGAATCAATATACAAAATTAATATAATATTTTTATTCTATCAATAATAACACGTTGCCCAATACAAGGCACCTAAAATAGCTTATCTGCTAAAAATATTATGAGGTAAATATAAATGAATTGATATTATGATATACCGCATAGTATTGAAATCTTCCAGTTTTCTTCCACTTTAAATGTTAAGAACAAATAAAAACCCTAAACAAGAATTATTAGCAATACTATATATTATTAGCAGCTGGTAAAATTGTATTATAAGTACTAACTGAACTAACCTAGCAATAGGTAAATTTAGTTAATAGTAAAAAAATGCTCGAATTTTTACTTCTGATGCATGGCCCGCCACTTCCTCCACACGCTCGCTTCTCTTGCTCAGCTCACGCTTTATTATGGCCACAAGTAACCTTACGTTCCTCCTCGCTTCGCTCGTCATATATGTCTTTGCCCTAGACTAGCAATTGCCTTGAACTTATATTGCATAAAAATATATACCTATGTAATAAATTAAAGGCAGATCATAACCCACCTCCCTCAAAATAGAAAATGTGTCGCCAAGCTTCCAACGACGACGTGAGGACCCAGCCAAAGTTCGGAAAGCTAATAATTCTGGATAGTCTAAACAGCATCATCGATCGCATCATCACTTGCCATCCGGCGGGATAGTGGTTGGAGTCTAGTCCATCATCAAACTTAAATATTATATTTATATCATAGAAAGTTTCTTAGTAGAATATGTAATTTATGCTATGCTTGATAATTTTGAAGTGCACCATGTCCTTGAGCCTAACATCTACTCTACAAGTTTACCAGATTTCCGTAGCAAATTCAAAACTATTTGGGTTTTTTTAACACATAAAATGAGAAAATAAAAATTGAAACACGAAAAAATGTACCTTAAATTTTTTTTACGAAATAATTTAAGAATAGATATATTTCAGTAATATATATATAGATAGATAGATGTAAGGCTTCAGAACACGCGTCCAAAATTGTTTTTGACACTTGCACCCTTAATTATAAACGCTTATTAAAATATAATTTATTGCATAGAAGTTTGATAAGAAATACTTTTCTTAAAAACGTTAAATAACTTTAATCTAATAGCTAGATAGCTATAAATAGCTGATCCAGTCAGTAGCGTGGCCTGTGGTCGTGTTGTGATTGTGTTTCGTTCTTAGTTTGATTGTTTGTTTGTGCGCAATTTGTTTTTGAACTTGGGTTTATACCTTTATCAAGATGACGATGGCTACTGAACCCGAATAGGATGTTCTACAAAACTGGCTATCTAATATTAATTGGTTGCGTTTATTACTGATATAAATTACCGATTTTTCTTCAACCCAATTACAATAGTCGGACCCTACGGTTACTATTGGATTTTGCATTAAATAACAGCACTAGGAAAGGAGCCCCACAATGCAACTGAGTTGAAGCAAAGTGGAGAATAATACCTACGGCGTTCGATCACAATGAACACACAACTTTAATAATCGCTCATTAGTGACTGATTAAATGAGCAGGCCCAACTTCGAGTACAAGTCAGAAATATTTATGCATTGATTAGGGATTTAATGTGTAATTAGCTACCTACTTGTTACACAGTGATTAGCGTTCTTTTTATAAGTAAAGATGTAAGTGTTTAAAATATGACGAATCTACGTTTGCATGGAAACAGCTATGAATACACTTCCCCTAAGCATCGCTGTCAGTGCTTTGACAAATTTCCGTTTTCGAAATATATTGTACTAAACTCATTATTATACGGCATAATATGACCGCAATGACCTCACTACCGCCATAGAATGTTAATCTAGTTCCAAAACGCTAATGGCCTATGAGTATTGCTGATTAATTTGATCATTCCTGTGTCTGTAATAGATTTGTGCACCATCAATTTGCCCCTAGCTAAGATTAAGCTCTAATACCTACTTAATAATTACAACTCTATTAAATGTAAATTTCTAACAACGTCATCTTTTTCTTATGCATCCTTATTTCACATTGCTTATGTGATATATTTTTATATAATATACTGTACTGTATCAGCCGGATCGTCTACTGCTGAACACAGCCTTCCCTGTTAAGGGGGTATTTGCCATAATCCCCACGCTTGGCAGGCGTCTTGGAGATCGCTTGCCAAGCAAGGAATATAATATAATATTGGTAAATTATGCCTCGGTAAGTCCGGTCTAAAAGATAAAACAGCTTCCGATCACAATAGCTGTGTTATCTCTCAGACTAAATATAGTTTGGAAGAAATGTGAGAACTTTGTTTATTTTCCTGGGCTAGATAAATAGAAGGAAATAATAAATTCAATACAAACTAGAAGAAAATATCTTAACACAAATAGTAGAATTTATGAAAAATCAGGAGTTGAAAAATTTCTGCTGTTGAACACTGATATAATTTACAATAGTTTGGAGTTTGAGTAAAGTGCTGACACGGCATTTTCAGTGTGATGCGGGCCGGTAGAGAAAATGGGATCGAGGTTATTTGAATTATTTCTATCGAGTATTTTTAGGTAAACCTTACTTCAGTACTCTAAAAATGTGGATGTATGCTATTACTTAGTACAAAAAAGCTTCAATTATATGGTTCAATATATTTAAAAAGATACAAAGAACAGTTTCAGTGTTAAAACTCTTATGAGACATGAGCTGCTCCTAGTTTGGAAGGAGTATACTCTTGCTCTAGATGTTACCACATCTATCTGATTGACATCCAACAATAAATTACCGAATAAAAAAAACATGATTGCCGGTTAGAGTTTCTTTTCTACGGGACAGAGACAATTTTCGTTCCGTAACGTACACTCTTCATATTAACACCATTTTAAGAGGTTAAGTTACATATTATTTCTTAATATATAACATTTTATTAGTATATTAACCTCATCTAAGAAAACTTTTAAAATTGTGAAACGTCTTTTATAGATATAGCAAGCTAAGCGTAGCGAGGCAATAAACTATATTTTATATTCGCACATAAAGAACGTATTCAAGAATTATTCTCATGCCTTTCAGGTTCCAGGAACTGAGCTTATTCTATTCAATTCCATCAAACGTTACGGTGAAAGCGGCTACTTACGTTGTGCTCCAGATGAATACTGAATACATTCATATTTTATGCATTAAATAATATAAAACTAGATAGGTATAATACTTGAATGTTTTGTTTAAAACTATACAGTAACTGGATCGAAACAATGGTTCGTTGGTCTCGCTGATTCAGATCGCTCGATAGCGGACGCTCCATTCTCATTTTTCCAGTCAGCAGTGTTCAGGCTGACGCTTTATAGGTCACAAATTCACTGTCCCGTACGTTTACAACGATATTGTGATAAATTTGACCAAGCCATTCGTTAAAAATTTCTTACTTGTATAATATAAATGCAAATGTCAAGCCCGAAACGCCTTATATATGATTAGCACTGACTGAAGAAACATCTAAACGAATTTTGATTAAATTTGGTACAGATATTCTTTAGGTCAATCGAACACAGGATAACTACGCCAATATAGACTCATCCCGCGGACACAATTACTAGCGGAAGCTAATTAACATCTGAATGTATAATTCCATCGTATCGGACGTTACGGTTTTAATGTATGTAAGATGCATTTGAAGTCGGAAATATAGACGCATAAAAGCGAATACACTGTAAACCACAAATTCAAAATGTTCACTAGTGCCTAAAAACTTAAGAGATTGCAGAAAAAAAACATATCTACGAGTACAAATCAAGTTACAACTGTAATTTTTTAACATTTTATGTATTTTGTGATCTCTCCTAAGGAATTCCCAAAGTCTACCAGAATTTATTTTTAAACTTTGTTTCTGTGCTTACAGCAATTGTACTGTCTATGTCGTAACGATAAAACGTTGAAAATAAAAAAAATTATAAGGGACTCCAAAAAATGTGAGTTAAACAATATCCGTTTGGTGTGGACACGTTGGGTCAACTGGTAGTGGGCTGGAGAATTTGGACTATCTGTGAATCTGCAATGGCTTGTAGGTTGTTAGAATGCTTTAATTGTAGTAGCTGTAGTTGTGTACGTAGTTGGTTGTATTTTTTTCGTAAAGGCATACCGATAGTTAAAAATAACAAAGGCCCTATAAACCAAAATCCTAAGAATTTTGACTTTTTAAATAGGCGGAACTGAAGACTCTTAATAAATGTGTTTGTGTAAACTGATGAAGCCACGCCGATTAAGAATTAATTTTCTACTTCAATGTAGTAAACGTGGTGTGTTACTAGTTTCTAATATGAAAAAAATACTGAGATCCCCGCCATAATGATGTAACTACCGGCACGTAATAATATGCAAAAGCAATGTAAGGGGACATGATAAATTACAAAAAATGCACTTTGTTATACTATTTACAGCAAATGCTTTGGTAGTCCATCAATAAAATAAGGGAAAACGAAACAGTCTGTCTCTCTAGTAAAAGTTTACTTTACTCTGTCTTCACCCATGTAGCAACACTCAGGGATCACTTGTAGGAATGGAAGTAATAAGTACTACGTTACTTATTACTTCCATGCTTGTAGGGTCTTGAGGGTAAAACTACGGACGCGGGTGAAATAATTTCCTAAGATTTTATATATATGTCATGTAATCCTGGAAAAAAATTTGGTGTTGTTAAAATGTTGTTTGGATTTCCTACGGTAAGCTCCAACCAATGCGAGCCGGTTGTAAATTTTATATAGTACTTACCTCAAAATATTAAATTCGTCTACTGTAATGTTATCCTATTTTATTAATTATTGTGTAATCAAGATATATGTATTTATCAAAAAAAACTTAATATAATAAATCTGGGTTGTAATGTCCACTTGTCTGAACTGCATTTGCGTATATATGTACATAAACCTAAATGAAGCACAGGGAATGCCACTTTTTCATAGCTATTTCATAATTTTAGGTTAAGCAGCTGTCCTAGAGAGCCAGTAATTCTAGGTTAGCCTGAACGGTCGAAGATGTTGACCACATCATCACTTACCATCAGATGAGATAGTGGTTAAAGTTACCAGGCATAATAAAAAACAAATGCAGCATTCTGCTATACAGATTATTCCTTAAAATAGCTATTTACAGTTATAATAATTAAACATGTCTGATATTCCACAGAACTATTCGCGTTTCTCATTCATAAAAGAACCATTTAATTTAACAAGTGTACACAATTCTGACGTCGACAAACTGCATATTGCTCCACGTGGAAACCGTGGAATACATATTGCTGGTGTAGTGTTGGGGCACGTTCCCTGATATTAGTCACCTTTTTATTAAGATAATGTATTTAATGTAGTGGTGGTTGCAATCATGCCGGTGTAGTAGTTTGACCTCATGTTCGTTATCACATTTGCGTTATCATTGATATGAGTTTAAAAATAGAGTATTAAATAATAAATAAATAAATAAAACATTTATTTCAGACTTATGTCCATAGTGTCAGTAACATTTAATATATATTGCTGTGTTAGTTAAATAATAATATTATAATAGTTACATACAATTTACGTGAATTAATAAATTATTTAGTCACCAACTGTGCGATAGGCCTAAGTACTGCCATCCAGTGCATCATGTAGCTGGAGTACAGATCCTCAGCTACGACGGCCAGGAGATTGTTGGTACTACCTCGCATGCGGCTCATCAGTGAAGCTACTCTTTTCCGCATGATGGCATAGAAGTCATCAGTACGTGCATCCGCGAACATACCTGATGCGCTACAATAACGCGGCAACCCCAACAGCATCCTAAAGCCGTTGTTGTATTGGACACGTAGGGCGTTGTAGGATTTCTGTGTATATTTAGCCCACAGACTGCAAGTATAAAATGACGTACAGTACGCTTTGAATAATGTCAACTTCACTGGCGCTGTACATCGAGCAAATCTGCGAGCCAACATATTGCACCTCACTGACAACGCCCTACGTTCTCTTTCGATGTCCATATTATCTGACAAGTCCTCGGTGAGCCAGTGACCCAGGTACTTGAAATGTTTAACCAATTGAAGGGGAGTCCCGTTAAGTTGTACTGAGGGAACTGAGTAGCTTTTGGAACCAGCTTTAAATTGCATGAGCTCACTTTTCTTAACATTGTACCTAAGTCCATGGCTCACGGCATATGTCTCACAAATGGTTAAAAGGCTCCTTAGGGCGTTAATCGATGGACTCACCAGAGCCATATCGTCAGCATAGCTTATGTATTGGAGGAGCAGATTTGTTTAAACAATCATTATTGTAGGTTAAGCTTTTTAAATTAGACTAAGCTCTATTTTCATGAGACTGCAGTGAACTTAACACAAGTAAAAATTATGATTACTACATATATTAAAATATCACGGCTCAACGTGCCTTTTATAACACGGAAAAGCACTGTAGTGAATGACACTAGCGGTCACGAAATCAATTACTGATATCTTATTTTTTTTGGCTTGTGGAATATGCTCTTTTGCATTCTTCTCGCCCATACAAGTAATGACTTCTTTTTTTTAGCCGTACCGAAAATGTCATTACGCATTTCCGTCAAGCCCAGGGCAGGTGACTTAGATATGTCGGAATCGACACCAACTACTCCAGCAGCAGCAAGTGAACAAAAACAACACGGTGTTCCAATTTTACCGCTTCTCGGCAAGGACGTGAAGGCTTTCGCACACAATAGTGAACCAAACGGACCTGTTAAGTTTCGACACGATGGGTCAGTTAACGTCACCCACAACTCCGGCCGCAAAGGGTAGGAAGTGCGGCGCGGTATTCCAACAATACTCTACCCCCTGCGGTTTCTATCGCATCCATCGCTCCCCCGCCATAACTGCAGAAAGTAGGTAGAGCGACGCACTGTAATATCTGCTCTCCCGCTGCGGCCCCTCACCATCAGCTGCAGTGTCACCTAAACAACATGGCAACTCACCCCAGATACGGTAGTACCCATACAGCACCGGAGTCCACCCCTTCCTAACCCATGCCGCTCCATCGTGGTCTTAGTCAATTAGTTAGTTCTATCAAAGTGGATCGGCTTCTCTAATGTCGGCCAGTTGGCCGACATTACACAGGTCCGTTGGCCAGGTCCGTGGCCCACTCTGATGTGGCCCCAAGTTTCTCTTAGCTTCACCGTTGGGTCAATGTACCCCTATGGACTTAATTGCTACTATTTTGTTCCGCATTGATCAATATAATTTATACCCTTTTCATGAAGTGATGCTACAATTTTCTTGGCAATAATTATATAGTACGTATAGTTTCTTTGTGAGGTATAGAGTTTATAGCGGAGAAGATATTTGGCTAAACGGCATAAGCTAGTTTATATTTTTTTCACCATTCACCCACCAACAGCAAGATTTGCATTCTGTTTGGATTTTCAATATTATATCTGTATAATAACCAAACCTGTAGTATAGAATAGGAAATTCCATTACATAAGTTCATTATTGAACACGAGATATTGGTTTAGTCCAATGTAGTGTAGAGTATTATCATAGTTGAGATGTGTACAACCTATAACTACAGATTTAATCTTAAAGCTCCATAGCACGAATACAATGTGTATATAATACAATACAATGCGCTAGGTAAGGCGATAACGGCGACCTAAACGATCTATGGACTCACACAGATACGATAACTTGATATTACTAGCAAGCTCTCAAATATCTAGGTTTAAGCCAAGATAAAAGCCGTACAGAAGCATTTTTTTAGATTCTGTTTGAGACCAGTCTCATCTATGCAGAGTAATTGTATAATATGTGAATAGTGCTTCTTGCAAAATTAAAGTTCGCTATGATGATTGGTGAGGCGTGTAAATAGCCTACACCTGATGTGTACTTGCGTACAGTAGAATTAGTTGGGGTCAATGGCGCCTAAAATGTGTGGCGGACCTCTAAAGCAAATTGATGAACCTCCCTAATACCTTACACAATGCAGTAGTAAATAGCCCACGTACCTTAAGCAATCCTCTTTTATGCCTACAAACCCTTCAAGTTGGGATTTACAGCAGACATCGTTCTTGGCGTTCTTCTATGGTGACCGGCCGGCAACACACAAATCCCAAATAATCGGGATAAAGTCTTGCCCAAAATAAATTTCACTCACTGCACTGTGATGTCCATACATAATAAGTGTAAATCAAAGGTTATTGCATGCATCTTCAAATGTTCTATTAAACAAAAAAAAATTAAAACAGAGTGGCGATGTGCGTTTTTAGCGAAGGAAACACGAATGGATAGTCTACACACTTTACCTCCTATACAAAAAAATTCGTTGAAGCATCTTGTATGGCTTTTTGTAGGTAGATTATAACATCAAATATCTACCGAAACGACACTGTTCACGCCATCTCTGGGATTCGTTGAGTTAAATCTCAGAAAGCAGTTGATACGATGGGCTTTGTAGCAGATTGGCGCTATCCTGAGGGTTCTTCAATTTAGAACTAAGATATAGGAGTATTATATATGAGAAAGAAAATTATTACATAAATAAGGTATTGACGCTACCAATGATTATATTACGAGTAAAGGTTCCGAATGCTTCCTGTTGTTACAGATAGTAAAATAGAATCACGAGTTTGAATATTTGAACATAAATGGGGTATTCTTGGCACAAATAAATATATATATTTTTGTGTCATTAGCCATACATTTGATAGAAAAAAGTGACTTTATAATATATTTTAACATAAAATTATCGCTCATACTGTATTAGAAGTTAATTTTAGCCATTAAAAGCCAGAATAGTATATTTCAAAAAAGTCAAAACATATTTCATCGTTAATGGGCTAGCTTTGTGACAATTTATACCTGCATTTGAGTAGCCGCCGTATTGCCGACTGTGTAACACTTACAATATAGTTCGGTAATATTGCAGTATAATTTTGGTGTAGCATTGATGTATAGCCGGCTAGCTAGATTGCGAATGATATGAACTACTACTGATCTACGTGTACGAAGTCAATTGCAGTAATACAGTTACTGGAATATACTAAGACAATTTATTGCTACATTGCAGCGAGAGTGTTGCAGTAAATAATGCTCAGATATAGTTTTCTGCAACATATCCAGCAAGATGCAATTTTTGTAGCCCGTCTACGAACCTTTTAATGTTTTTAAGGAAAACAGCTTTTCACCAAAAGAGTTGCTTGTTCCTCGTGCTTCATGCTCTTTTTGTTATACTTCAATATTTACTACGGATTTTAAAATAGTATAAATAGGTACTTAATATATTAAAAGTATTATCATGCTTTTGCCGAAGAGATAGGTAGAGGTGACCATACCCCTGTGTTACACTTAACATATTTTTGGACACATATAACAGTAGACGGGCTTGTTACCTGGCACATTTACAAACTCAAAACAGTAACTAAAAATTTCGTATACGGAAAATTTCAATACTTTGTCTGATGTCCGTTTGTGATCTCCGAATCACAAACAGCACATTAAGATCTCAAAGTGGTGCTTTTACGGACACGTCAACAAAGCATACTATTTTGTTTACATAAAAGTATTTTCAACAACTTCATAACGCTTATTAAAAAACTGTCTAACTAACTTTTTTGTTTAACTTTGAGTGTCACCTTATTTTGTTGAGTGTTTTTGCTACTCATGAAAGAGAGGGCTGGCTTTCTGTAAATTGCCGCACAAAACTTCTAAGATGAACTTCCACCCAATTATATCGTCTTACGAAATATAAACGAAAAGTTATGAGGGGCATTAAACTTATAAATACGGTGTAAATATATCAAACTCCGGCTAACACCTGATGAATTTTACGAAACATTTATATAGTGTGCTAAAGCTTCATTATACATACATACATTATGTCGTATATGATGAAGCGCCATAGCTTAAGTTGGTTTTTATTTTTGTAATAATTAAACTTATTATTAAGAAGAAAAAACACTTGTATTATTGCAAAGCTCATTAATCGATGTTCGATCTGAGTTGCACAAAGCATGCGCAGAGATGGCGCTAGCAGTTTCCAAATGGAATAATTATTAGGGATGTAATTAATTAATTAAGAGGATATCTCCGCGTCATCGTTTAGCTGCTGTCAAACTGACTATATTTTCTCTGTACTGCTCAGGGTGCCACTCCGCGGTTCACTACCTGCATAACTACTGCGCAGAAAACAACCGGTATCATATGACGTGTCTTTATACAACAAGATATTGTAACAGTGAACGAGTTACCGAGCTATTATCGTTATTACGGTTGCCATAGTACTAAGGTAACTAATCTAGAATAAGGTATGGTGTGATAAGAATAGATTGATTTGCACTACGACTACTCCGAAGCATACTTTTACATATTTTAAGATTGATGAACGCTATTTTTTATCACGCAACTCTGATTAGGTACTTACGATCACACTAGATGGCTTTATGCTGATAACATACCGCCTGGCGCTAACCAATAGTATGTTATGATACAAGTGAGCTAAGTTGCTTATTAAACACGAGGCTGTGGGTTGCAGCCCGAGCCGTAGGCGATGGCGTCAATCAGCCGACTGTATAATGAGCAAGTTACTCACGAGTTTCATACGGACTTTGAAAAATATATTGCACAAATGCGATTCAAACAACATACGAAAATTATGGAAAATAGCGCGCCAGTTTCTTTTTTTGCGCGCGACAAATGTATGTTGATTGGTTTCATATACTTAAACCTTTTTCTTGTTACAAATCTTTATTACCCGGTGAAATTGAAAATTCTCTGTTTACTCGCATATAGTTTGCAGGTAGGTCCTAACTTAATTTTTTAGCGATAAATTACCCGATTAAATTTAAAATGCTCTGTTTACTCGCATATCTTTTAAAATTATCGTATTTTGATGCGACGACATGGGTAACATTTTAATTACTTGTGTTCACAATGAATCCTGGCAACATACTGCATATGCCCAGGTCATATGTCATCATCATTCCAATATTCATTATCATAATTTTTTACGAATATATAATAACAACAAGGTTCATTATCTTTTGTGTATGTGCATTGTTCTTGTCATATTTTATTTGTTCTTAGTGTTGAACAGGTAGTTGTAATTTATTTTTTTTGTTCTGTATGTCCTGTTATTTGTCCTGCTTTTCTGTGTTTTATCTTGATTGATCTGTATTAGGTTCCGTATATGTTTTTCTCCTCTATATTTATCTAAATATACTATTTATAGCTGTAGTTTTTTTTAATTCATGCTGCATTTTGAAAGAGTAAAGTTAACTTGCGCATTGTGATTTTGAAAACATCTACTTGAAGATAGAACTGCAAGGAACATCAGACACTAAGATATACAAAATGATAAATTAAAAGTAATGGAGAAAGCTAATCTTTATCGAATAACCAAGAAAACGTCATATCCTAACTTTGAGAGCCTTACTATACTAACTCATTTGACCTATTTGTTAAAATTAAATCTCGAGAAATGAGTACTTCATGAATATCATTGATGTTTACGCGTTGATGCTCACCTTGAATTAATTAGTAGGAACATATAGAAAAGAAAGAAGTTTCATTATTGTTTGGCATGAATCACACAATTTTGAATGATAGTCAAAATCTGAAACCATGTTAACGTATTAGGTACCGGAATCTCACTGTCAATAGGCACACACAGTAAAATAGGGTGGATGACACCCACACGCACAAAACAGTTTAAATCATGCAAACACTGCTGTCATTAAATATATTGCAAACGCTCGTTTCGGTACAAACATAATTGAAATACATAAATAGATCAAAAATATATTCTCTGTTAGAACGCAAACAATTTAAACCAATTAGCAGCCACGCGTTATGACATCTGTCAACTTTAAATTTGCCACTTCGCATTAACCGATAATAACTTTTACTTCAAATAGCGTCATTAGTAGTATTAAATTTCTTATTTATTCTTATATAATTTTATTCTTTTGTAAACAAGATTTTTTTTACATATAAAATTCTAACCACAACAAAAAATCTCTTTATATGTCAAAATTTGAGTTAGACGTTTTTGCACACGCTGCACTACCCGTTTTCTGTAAGCGTTATATACAGCTGGAGGTGACGTCTTAGGTATGATTAGTACATTATGAAACTCTAAAGCAACTCTAAGCTCACCCATAAGAAAAGGATTGGTCACTTCAAAATATAATTCCCCACAGTTTTTTGAGATCCGTTATACCAGGAGAGGAGATTCCAGATCCCCAGAGCATTGACCATTGCACAAGTCACTAATGTTGATAAGTTTGAACAACATCTTCAGTATAATCACTAACCATCTAGTCAAATAATAGTAGTTGGTCCCATTTAAATTTCATCAAAATCATGTGACTAATTTTAAAGAAATAATTGATTACTTAACTGAAAATATATTTGCCTACAAAGATGATTTAATGGTAATTGCAAGTTTTATCTATGGTGAACAATATTTTAGGCGAGTAAATTATCCTATTAGCAGAATGAATCACTAAAAAGAGTAAAACAAATCGGCTAAGGCCGAGTGGGAGTCGCGCACGAAGGGTTCCGTACTATAAGCCATACAACATTAGACTTCATATTTTAACCTTTTTTGTTTTAATGTGCGTGAGCCCAACTCGCACTTGGCCGAATTTTTGTATTTGTTGTTATAGCAGCAACAGAAATACATCATCTGTGAAAATTTCAACTGTCTAGCTATCACCGTTCTTGAGATACAGCCTGGGTGACAGACGAACGGACGGACGGACAGCGAAGTCTCAGTAATAGGGTCCCGTTTTTACCTTTTGGGTACGGAACCCTAAAAATCAACAAACGGAACCTACTTCCAACACCAAAAGGTTATTTATAAAATAACTTACAGAAGTTGGGCCATGATTCAGCACGGTACCGTATTTCATACTTTTCTGTATTAGAAGTCGGATCCGTTTTTTTAAATATATCTATATAATATAGTAGGATTTTACTAAATAGATGACGAATAATGCTGCAAGCTAGTAAGCTAGGTAGGATAAGAGAAGGTTTATGGTGTTTTCATTTGAATCCCTAATATTTATAATTGGTATATATACATACAGGGTTATTGGTAAATGGCTAACAACTTCTTACGGTTGACTTCTACTAGTCCTAACCTAACAAACATTTTGAGATGATTTTTTTTTGTTAAAAACCATATATTTTTTATATTTTTTTGACGGAATAAGTAGGAGGACTACATGATGTCAAAAGTCCTTGTATCTGTAATGTATTTTTTTTTTCATATTTTTATTACTTTGCTCGATGTAAATATTCAAAACCCTATTCAAAGGGAGCAACGCGCGGTCCATTATTGCCGCGGCGGGCGCTCTTGGCTTAAAGTAGGCATTAAGACACCCCCCCGACGGTTCCCGCCTTGTCGTGGCGGTGGGGCTTAGTAGCCGTGGCTTAGTCACCCACGGTGAAGCGAAGAGGAACCAGGGGCCGTGCCGACTTGGGACATCGGCCGGTCCTGGAGGGGCCGCTCCACTGGACTTTGCCTCTAAGTCCAGTATGGAGCGGCAAGGGGTAGGCTGCGGTGCTGTATGGACAGCACCGCATCTGACGGCGAGGGGCCACGGCAGGAGAGGAGTGCTGGTATTACGGTGCGCCGCTCTCCCTACCTTCCGTGGCCACGGCGGGGCCGCCACCGTTCGATGGCGGACGCGGAGGGGCCACAGGGGAAGAGGAGTGTCGGTATAGCGAGGCGCCGCTCTCTCTATCCTCTGCGGCCGAAGTAGCAGGCGACGGGGCTACTTATCTGACCCGTCGCAGGGGGACCTCGGGCGTCATAAGCGGGGTTGTCTGACGCCCATTTGCGGGCTTGGTCCCCGGGTGGTAGCGACGTGCCATGTGTTCTGGTGCGTCGTGAGGGGTAGCACCCCAGGAGGGGTCCGGCAACGGACAACCGTGGCGGGTTCGTGGTCGAGAGCTAAAGCGTCCCTGCGGCCCGCCGAGAAGCGGTAGAGTTGGAACACCGTGTGTTATTTAGTCGGTAGGGCACTTGCTGCTGTGGGAGTAGTTGGTGTCGAGCCCGACATATCCCGGCCACTTTCCCCGAGGTGGACGGGAATGCGTAAATGCATTTTTCACACGTAAATAAAAAAAAAAAGGCATTGAAACACAAAAAATATAAAAAAAAACTAAAATCATCTCAAAATGTTTGTTAGGATTAGCAGAAGTAACCCTGTATATTAGATACATGTCTTTAACTGGCCCGTAATAACATTTCAGCTATAACCATATTTTCATCATAATAATTAATTACAACAATTTTACAAAGTAGTATGTCTAATCGCATTAAAACTCAAATGACATTACGAGGACATAGACGCTTGTTAGAAAAATAAATAACAAGCTTCACTATTATGGAACCAATGAAACTTATAATACTTCTTGAAAATGTCGTAGGATTTTATAGAAATTACGGGTTTTTTGATAAATTTACTAAATCTATTGTGTTGGTTCGGATGATTCTTGAAATTATTTTGATTGTAACATGTGTTTATGTGAATGTTTTGCCAGTTGATTACGATATATTCCATTATATAATAACGCATCTTTATTCTATAATCGTAATGCCTCTCACGGTATTTAATTCAACTAAACATAAAGATATGATTATGCAATTGCATGCTTGCCGTGAGCTGTTTGAAGAAAGTAATAGTTCAAAAGAAAAGAAGTTACAAAAGTGGATTCTTATTATATTATTAACCGTCTACGTAACTTTCGAAATTATTTACGCTCATTTGAATATGAATTGCTTGGAAGAAGATTCAAAGCAACTGGGTGTGTCCGTTTACGCCGTTTATTTATTTCGATGTCTGTATATGTTGTGTGACTGCCGATTCTTTTTGGAATTTTCAGTGGTATGGACCATTTTTAATTCAATATCAGATCAGCTGAATTCCATTGCACAATCAGTTAACAAAGAACTCACAGAAAGTACAAAACAACCCGATACAAGACCATTAAGTACTGTTACAATGTCCACAAATAAACACATTTGTGATAAATGGTTTGCTGCGTATGAAAGAATTGAGAAAATTGTTCATCTAAGCAACAAAATTTTTTACTTTCAAGTAAGTTTCTTCACAACTTATCTCATGTCTATATATCTATGACTCCTCTTTTTCGAAAACTAATACGGCTGTGTGCCGTTTTTTTTTTTGGAACAAGTTTTGATCTTAATCTTACATATTTTATGTTGTTTTCTACAGGCAACAGCTATGCTTTCAACAATATCTATCATCTTCATAATTTTGTTGTATGTTCCGATATACTTGAATTTTATGGTACGTATAATTTTTGACACCTATAAATTTGTGTTGTTGTTTTTCTTCAATAGCAATTCATTCCTAATCCACGCCATTTGTAAGTCATATTTTGTTTCTATATCATTTAGATTTTGTCCTCGGTTTCATCCGCTTAGGCTGCAGACAAAAAAATTTTTTGTTGTTTTCACTGCCCATTTTTTGTAGAAGCTTGTTTTATAACGGTTGTGTACCGTGACTTCATTGGTTGTGAAATTGATTGTAGGCGTTAGAGTGCCAAATGATAGAGATTCATTGTAATTAATTTCATTTACTTAATATACAATATTCGGGATAGTTAGCCTACTTGAATACGATAGTAGTGCTACTCTTGATCTTACCTGTCTTTATAATTTCTCCAAGTTGATTTGCATAAATATTTCTTTATAATATTTACTAATAATACTAGATTCATAGAATTATATTACATTATTAAATCAGAAACTCAATCTTAATTTTAGAATTACCATTATTCATATTTACCTTTTTATATATTCAATAAAACCTAATTCACGCACAACAGGGCTATCTATCATTTTAACGCCCTTATTAACAGAAAAGTGGATATAAATACTATCAAAAGCATGCCCAAAGCATCAGATAGGCAGCCGGCCATATAATTAAAAGCAAACATTTAATAATATGCAGTAGTATATATTGGAATCTGATGTAGCTATAATCAGAAGGAATGCCGTGGGATTCCGGCGGAGTAGAATACAATCCTCCTCATTCTGACCGAGGTGTCGTAAAAGGCGACTAAGGTACACATGCATGTGCAACCCCGCCAGCACGTAGAGACCACTCTGTATGTAACGCAAACCCGGAACGGCATCTCCGTAAGGCATGAGCCAGGTCCTGCAACCGACCCTCCACACGTAGCGACTTGTCATTCCTGTGGATTCAGCCGGTGAGGTCGAAATGAAATATATTTATTTACGACATCTTGTAACATCAAATTAGCAATAAACATATACAATTAGCAAACAATATAATTAAGTATATTAGAAATAAACAAAAAAAAAGTATTGAACAGTTAACATTAGGTGGAGCTCGAGAGAGAGAGGCACAAGCAGTGGGCAAAACTGTATCTCTTAAAATGAGTCCCAGGCGACGAAGTGTCTTTGGAGAGGTTACTTTACTAATGCAGCCTAGCTGCGTATAAAACAACACGGAGAATGGCAGTCACCGGTTACAAGTCTGCACGTAAAACGGTGTCACTCTAATAACTCTTGAAATCCTTTCTTAGACACTGAACACAATCGTCTGTAATAAACGCAAAAGGCCAATGATATATTGGATAAGGCTATCAGATGATTGTCATTAAACATGTTTGTTCTCCATACATTTCAGGGTAGCGGTGACCTAATCAGTTGGATTATGTACTTGTTTATTCTTGTGGAGTTCTTGCTCGCTATATACATGGTGTCACATGCTGCGCAACAGATTCAAAACAGAAGAAACACATTGAAACAGTTATTATGTAGACTTCTGATAAACTCAACGGTTTGTAAGTATTTTCCTATTATGCTTTTTCATTAGCTCAAGTTAACTATCTTATTAACAAGCTATATAAAAAATCAATCGATATCATGCTTTGTTTTGGACCTAAATCCTCAAATAAGGGAGTGATCACCCTAAGACGTTTGTATGGAGAACAGACTGGCATATAACTCTGTAAAAGTTTCTATTATTCATTCCAGGTGAGACTCAAAACAAAAAGATACGGAACATACTGCGCGTAGTGAGCACACACTCGATACACGTGCAAGCGTTTGGCTCCGTGCTGGATATGACGCTGCTGCCGACGTGCATTGCCTTCAGCATGTCCAACTTAGTTGTGCTTCTACAGTTCAAAAATATTTTGTAGATATTAAATTATCTAATAACACATTTCATTATTGTTATTAGGTTAAAATATTGCGGTGTACTTTTTTTACATCTAATCTCTTTTACTCTATAGGCTAGCCATTGACCACTATCACACCTGATTAAAGTGATGATGTGGTTGAAGTTGGTGCGTGGTGACAGATTTCCTACCTGAACTTTGTATCTCGCATCACAAAACGCTTTTGGGGTGTGAGATACAGATTGAGAATTGCCCCAAGGTGTAATAAAAATATTTATACATACTTATATGAAATATGTATAAATATTAAAAAAATTTACAAAGATGATTAAAATTATAATTATAATCGCTATTTATTACACGACTGCCCAAAAAAAGGAGAGTTATGTTTTTCGGGTTCATGTATGTATGTATGTTTGTGAGTTTCTTTATTCCACCATAACTTCGTAACGGCTTAACCGATTTTGATGTTTGTGATATCTTTAGAAGCGTTGAGTTATTCCGGGTAACATAAGTTAGTGAAAATTTTAAAAAAATTAAAGAGGGGGGCATCGTTCATGAAATAAAAATAAAAAAAAAAAAACGTGAAAATTTTACAAATTTTACTATCACCGTCTAGAGCTTGCTTAGTACATAACAAAAATATATAATAGTAGTATTCAATATACATTGATTCACTAATATCAAAAGTTATAAATATTGTCTTATCCGTTTCTACACTAGCTTCTTGTAGACACAAGTAATACAAATAAATAATGCACCGGCATGCGGCAGGACAGAGACCATGCGTTTTTTGACCGTAGAACGCCTTCAGAGAGAAAGGCAACAGAACAAAAGATACACAACTACAAGAAATGATTATTTTGGCGGTGTTAACATTTTACTGTTAAGTGACTTGATGCAGCTTTCACTAGTAGCTAAATCCGTCAGCGGGGCATACTGAATCAGATTCAGAATCATTTATTGCATAATACTGCTTTAAACAACCGCCACATTTAATTGCTGAAATAGATTTATGGGCGTCATATAGCTTCTGCGAACTGCCACAGAATGTGAGACAAGCAGACGACACCACATTTGTCGATATTTTGAATAGTTAACGGGTTGAAATCCTGGATCATTGTAGAGTACAACTTACTAGACCAGATGGCGAGTGTGTGCGAAAATTTCCCACGACAAGGTAGGTGGATGACTCGAACCACCAAATCAAAATCAAACGATGACCATCGAACTCGCCAAAATTTGCCGGATGTTTGACGTGGTAGCATCAGATACATCTGTAGAAGCCAAAACCTACGGACAGCGGCCAAAACCCGAATTTATACTAGATAAAAGAGGTATATACTCCCAATAAAAGAGGAGGTATTGCTCCATTCTTAAATGTTACTATTGGTTCTAGGGTAATGTTGCGGAAAAATATTAAATTTGGACATGGCTTGGTAAATGGCGCTATGGGGGTCATTCGAAAATTCGTATGGCCAGCGCTACGTCGTAACCGGGAGAGTTACCGCAAGCCGATTTCGTTGAGTTCTATGACAAAACGATACGTGGCAACACAGTCAGTTTGTGTGTCAAAATTGAGCCTAGCACTGTCGAATTTGACGCGTTACGGGGTCAAGGTAAAGTCGAGCGGTACATGCTACCACTGATATTATGTTGGGTTGTGACAGTGCACATTCTGCAAGGAACGACACTGGACAGAGCCGTCGTGGATCGAGGCGCTAAAATTTTTGCCAAGGGGCAAAGTTTGTGTAATTTTACCTGGGACATACTGTCCAGTTAGGTAGGTCCAACTTCGAAAAAGAGGACGCTCGTAGAACCCAACTCGGATGGGCAGCGTTCGGGAAGTTACGCGATATTTTCTCGTCAAAGATCCCGCAGAGCCTGAAGACCAAAGTCGTCAACCAGTGTGTATTCCCAATGATGACATATGCTACCGAGACGTGGTCCTTAACTGTGGCCCTTATGGACAAGCTTAGAGTCACTGAACGAGCCATGGAGAGAGCTATGCTCGGAGTTTCTTTGCGCGATAAAATCCGGAACGTGGATATTCGCCAAAGAACCAAAGTCACCGACATAGCTTTCAGAATTTGCAAGTTGAAGTGGCAATGGGCGGGCCACATTGCTCGACGAACTGATAACCGAACCCAAAAATGGAAAACAGATAACCAATCTTTTCATTGCAGTCGGGGGACAGTTCCTTAGAATAGTTCTTTACAGGTCCCCCGACTTCGATGAAAAGAATGGTTATCTGTTTTCCATTTTTGGATTCAATGGTGTTTTAATTGCACAGTAAATATAATCTATTTAGTACCTACATTGTGGCCATTCAACATTAAAATCATGTAACTTGTTTGTAATTTTTTAGTTCTTTTTTTGGTACGGCAGGCGTGTTTTTTAATTTATATATTATTTCTTTTTATTTCAGTGTATGTTTAATTTAGTGAAACGCCAATGTTTGTTTGTCCAGTGAGTAATTATAATTTTAATCATTGTATTCACATTAACTTATGTACAGTCTGTCCATTCACAAAATTGTACATTCATGAGTTGCTTGTCGAGTTATCGGGAGGTCCATTTCGGGGTGAACTACTTACTAGTATAATTTAGTTCAATAAATAATATGTTCTGTGATGGCAGTACAAATTATCACGCAATATGCTGCGCCTCTCGTTATTTAACCAGCCCCATACGTTGGTTAAAGAGTAAGAGGAAAAATTACATTTATCACTCATTGTCATGTTAGCTCAGTTGGTCATAGCATACCCCGGCTAAATGGGTGGATGACGTGGGCTTAAATCCCGCACGTGACTTTAATTTGTCCTCTTGTAAATTTGTAATTAAATACAGTTCAAATTTAAGGTATTTTACTAAGTACTCGTATATCTAAAAAGCATAATTATATATAATTTTTGTTCGATTTATTAAGGTACAAGTTTATTTAATCTGGATTGACTTTTTATTTTTTTATAGCTGATAAGCTAGCCTTTGTACACTATGTCACCTGATGATTATTGATGATGTGGTCGTAGAAGTTTAGGCTAACCTAGAATAACTTACTGGCACTCCAGGACAGCTGTTGATGCCGTTAGGTGCTTGTCACAATTAAAACACAACTGGTACAATCTATGTATATACGGGAAACTGACAATAGTAACAAAAGTCAATATTAGAAACCAATAGGTGGGCGTATATTTCCTTTCAATGGCCTTTACAAGTGAGAGAAACGTGAGACTTGGATCTTAGTTGTTATTAATGCAGCCTAAATGCAACGCATTAGGTACAATCTTGCCCTCATTTCGACCCACCTACTAGATATTAGCCTTTTTATTCTGTGATACTAGGTACGTAGACTACGAACTAATAAGAACACGAAACACGTCACGTCGAAGCAAGGAGACGTGCGTCCAGGGTGGCGTGCGGCCACTGTTGAGTAAGCCCGTCTGGACGAATACGCTGATGTACTAGTATCTTTGTACCTAAGGTGCGGAGTGCGCCAGGCCTGGTTATAGTGAAGATTACATGTAAAATCCTGAGACATTTTCTTTCGACATAATGTTTTGTACGGATTCCAGAGGTATATGTCTAACACGTTAAATGAAAGGTATGCATTACCCTAGCAAGAAAATCACTCCTGGAATAAATTGAGTTCTACCAATAATTAGTGCGTTATACGCTGTAAATGTGCACCAAATAATAAATTTGTGCACTTTGCCGTTTTGTTAAAAAAAAGGAAAAACCAATTCTGCTGGAGTAACGTTGTTCCAGCAGTAAAATTTTGATCGAATGATCGGAAAGAAAAATTAAGTATATGGACAGATAGCTTATATTTGTGCATAAATGTGCGCCAAAAATTAAATTTGTGCGTCGTAAGGTTTTCGAGATATTTCGTTTCCTGCTGGAGTAACGTTTAGCAAAATCCATTTTCTCGAAAACCAATAATTGTGCGATCTTACAATAAAAGTATATTAGTAGCTCTTAATTTGTGCTTATTTGTGACACCATTAGATTTTCAAAAATCTGTACCATTTCTACGTAATTATGCATTTACGAAAATAAAAAAAATATGTCTAGCGCTAAAACGAACAAACGGTTGTACTCACTAAAAACGGTATTTGGTTCTTCTTGTAATTCCATTCATAAAAAGTAAACTTATTAGACAAAATATACACGCATTTATCAATAATATCAATATATATCGCAACCGACAGTGTCATAGTTAGACATCAAAATGCAAGAAATAGAATTAACTCAACATGTTTCGGTGTTAACCAAAAGTTAGTGCGTTTAATGAAATATTTATACTGAAAATTTCAGCTTCATATGTAAAGTATTAAAGAAGATATGAACAAAAACTGAAACAATAGCGAGATTACTGGTTACCCGAGCAAATTCGAAAGATAGCAAAAAAGCGGCGGTTTCATACATATTGATGAGCTTCTTAACTTTGCTCAACTAACAGGTTTACAAATATTGTGCCTGGGTACATTGGGGCATAAAACTGTTAAGGGAAATATTTAATTGCTTTTTATATTGAGTTTATATAAAATGTATTTTATGTAGGTAAGTAACGGTATGTATCTAGTTTGTAGCTTTCCCAACAATAAAAGACTAATAAAATAAATTCGGGTTCCATTACTAACTCAAACATTTTAATGAAATGAAAGTATTTTAGGCATATTAATTGAGATGTTTTTCATTAATTGCTAGTACAAGGACAAATTAGCTTTACGATTGTTAGATGGTGCAATTAGTTAACCATATCACAGAATAAATAATAGTACCTACATAGTTGTTATTGCTTCTCTTCAACTTACCTATACAATACCTACGATTGCAGCGAAGAAGTCGACTGAAGTTCGTACGGCTATTAAATCATGGGAAAGGGATTTATATAGTGTGCTCTGTTGCACTTGCAATTCCTATGGCGTGACGTAGAGATGTAACCACTGTCAAATCGATGTTAATATGATAAAGCAGTTGAAAAGAATAGAATTAACTCTTATTAATTCGATAAAAATTTTCGTAAGTAGTACACATAGGTATTTAAACAATGTTGAAACCAAATTCACTTACGTTAAATCAGCCGAGTAGTTCAATATCGACCGGTTTTGCAACTATCAGAGTCGCTTTGACTTAGTCAGTACTAACTTAATCGATTGATATTGGTATAATTAAAAGGTTTTTCTCTAAGAGCGCTCGAACTTAAAAATAAAATAAAAAAACCTGTTGAAGTGATATTGCCAAAATTTTTATTTTATTTTAAAGGATATTCGCTTACATTATTTATGGAATATAATTTTAGCCAAATGGCCGCAGCGTCTCCGCTGTAGGTGGTGCATCTTGGTGGACCAATTTTGGATGACATTTTCGAATAAATGGGGCTCAACTTCAAGAAGAGCGCGTGTTACGTTGGCCTACAGGGCGGCATTTGACTGTAGTTTGTCTGCATAGACTAGATTCTTCACGTAACCACACAGAAAGCAGTCGAGCGGTGTTAAGATACACGAATTCACACGATATTGGTGGCCAGTTGATGTCGCCACTCGCTACTACGTGAGATGAGGAAGCATTCGAGTTTCTCATCCAATAAATTTAATGTTTCCCGTGCTGTATGGCAAGTGGCGCCGCGCCGTCCTGTTGGAACTACATGTTAGTTAGATCCATACCATTTAACCTAGGACAACAAAAAAATGTTATCATCTTCGGATTGTTGACTCTGCAGGACGGCCATGAAAGCCATAGATTGGACGCAATGCACGGAACGTAAGGCGAATAGGGTACTGAATTATATAATAAATTTTAACAATTTCTACGCGTTGTTGAAGCGTGTAGCGTTAATGTTAATGTTCGATTTTGGGTAGACAAAACTAAACATGTTTTGCAAAGATTAGTGGTTGTGTTATTCGGTGCTCACAAACTATATTTGTAATTTAGAATCGACGACATAGATCAAGCAATTTAAAATAATTGTAAAAATAGCAATTGATCAGTGATTGATATGATGAATGCCATACTTACTTGATAAATATTTCATAATAGTTCTTCTGTATATTAACAGAAAAAAAAATATTTCTTTTAAACAAAACCTGCATTTTCATTTGATATTTTATAAGTTGCCTGAGCGTAGGAATTACCTACATAAATAAAAATATTTCGACAAAATAAAAATCTCAACAATACCGTACCGCTATTATAAAAAAATATCACAAATTCCTCTTTAAGTATTTTATGCGTGACTGTACGGACATGAGCTTCCATTAATACTACTTATTAAAGAAGACCATCAATATGTATGAAACCGCCGCTTTTTTGCTATCTTTCAAATTTGCTCGGGTAACCAGTAATCTCGCTATTGTTTCAGTTTTTGTTCATATCTTCTTTAATACTTTACATATGAAGCTGAAATTTTCAGTATAAATATTTCATTAAACGCACTAACTTTTGGTTAACACCGAAACATGTTGAGTTAATTCTATTTCTTGCATTTTGATGTCTAACTATGACACTGTCGGTTGCGATATATATTGATATTATTGATAAATGCGTGTATATTTTGTCTAATAAGTTTACTTTTTATGAATGGAATTACAAGAAGAACCAAATACCGTTTTTAGTGAGTACAACCGTTTGTTCGTTTTAGCGCTAGACATATTTTTTTTATTTTCGTAAATGCATAATTACGTAGAAATGGTACAGATTTTTGAAAATCTAATGGTGTCACAAATAAGCACAAATTAAGAGCTACTAATATACTTTTATTGTAAGATCGCACAATTATTGGTTTTCGAGAAAATGGATTTTGCTAAACGTTACTCCAGCAGGAAACGAAATATCTCGAAAACCTTACGACGCACAAATTTAATTTTTGGCGCACATTTATGCACAAATATAAGCTATCTGTCCATATACTTAATTTTTCTTTCCGATCATTCGATCAAAATTTTCCTGCTGGAACAACGTTACTCCAGCAGAATTGGTTTTTCCTTTTTTTTAACAAAACGGCAAAGTGCACAAATTTATTATTTGGTGCACATTTACAGCGTATAACGCACTAATTATTGGTAGAACTCAATTTATTCCAGGAGTGATTTTCTTGCTAGGGTAATGCATACAAATGAAAGAGAAATAAGCTCAACTTGAAACAGACACGCACCACTTTTGCTACGTGACTATCCCCTTATATTGTTTTACTTATCTTTTCACCACCTGTTAGATATATCTTAGTAAAGTGTTTGACTTGTCAATTAAATATTGTTACGTTCTTGGAAGCAGAAATTGTATAGTTAACATATATGTGTATAAATTGGAATTTTAGTAAATATTGCGGGATAAAGCATGTGAATGAGTCAGAAGCCTTAGGTTCGTTTGGTGTAGTGCATATCAGATTCCCTGTTAACAAAATACTCAGAAATTTCAGACACTACTTTGAATGTTTAAATAGATAAATCGATACGTAAGTCTTTGACTACAATTACCCGATGGTAAGTGTTTCTGTCTCAAAAGATAAACTGGTTTAACTTTAAATAGAAACTAAGCCTTTACCACTTTTTAGCCATCCCTAGGAGTGAAAAGAGGCATCATTCAATTGTCAATTAACCATTCCTGCATTATTTACAAATTAATTTATTATACTCGGTTTGCACTTACTATAATTATTATAGTCGAGAACGCGACGACGCCCTACTAGTTTAATTAATATGTCGAATACTAACGTAAGTTTTAATAATGATATTTACAAATTGTTGTTACATAAAAAATCTCTTAACGTATCGTGGACCATTTTACCAATCAAAGTTCTCTCATTGAAATCACAAAATTTTTCGTGTTTATATTACATTCATATTAAACATTACCAATAGTTCAAAGGTAAAATTGGGACCTCTTTTTGTGTTATCATCACGTTTCTTTTAGATAATACCAAAGTTTGTAAACTATGGAAAATCTTTTTGGGTAGTTATCACATTGTTCACAGATACAATTAAATAATCGTTTGAATCTTAATTATAATCATACATGTACACCTTACTTTATGTGTAGTGTAGTTAATACATACAAGTATGCTTGTAACGTTTAAACATAAAATTATCTATAGGTTATTCTTATTACAAAATTACAAATTTACTAGAGGAAAAAAAATTAAGTCATGTGCGAGATATGAACCCTTTTAAGTTGAACTATACATGTTGCTCCATCGCAATACGATGGTTAAATAACGATAGGAAAATTTTAGTTATGGCTCATTGTCATATTAGCTTAATTGGATAGAGCATACCCCGGTAGTATTATTATATGTTCTATGCCCCGGCTGAAGGGGTTTATGGACGCGGGTTTGAATCCCGCACAGGACTTAAATTTTTCGTAAATTTGTAATGTAATCCGCAGAGCATGTGTTATTGCAAACATAAAAATATTTAAAAAAATATTCTTTTGTTTAAAATACTGTACAAACAATTTTTAACTGCTGTTGAATTTCCATAAATAAAATAAAGTACATAGTTCTAAGTTTTACATGTTAATCCACCCTGCTGCTGTAAAGTGGTCATATTGTTAGGATAATATCCTCTCATATGTCTTAAATTTTCATAAGAACATGCTAAGCTATATTTTATTGCAACCAATTTTAGTGAGCGTGCCAAGTGAATTTGGCAGATATGAGCATTTCAGCATTTATGGAAATACCTCTGCAGTAGTTCCATAAGAATATATTATTCAAGAGTTAACACCGTTGTGACCAGACTAGGGCAACTTTTCGCTATTAATATAAATTAAAACTGTATAGGCTCTGTCTGACCGCGCGCAATGTACTATGCATACATCGTACAGGCTCAGGTTCGACCTCACATGGAGTACTGCTCTCACCTCTGGGCGGGAGCTCCCAAGTACCAGCTTCTTCCATTTGACCGCATTTAACGCAGAGCGACTCGAATCGTCGACGATCAAGTTCTCTCCGGTCGGCTCGACCCTTTGGCACTGCGTAGAGATGTTGGATCACTCTGCATCTTTTATCGTATATATCACGGGGAGTGTTCTGAAGAACTGTTCGATTTACTACCTGCAGCTCGATTTCGCCACCGGACTTCCCGACAAAGCATGATGTTTCATCAATTTCAAGTCGACGTGTGGAAGACCACAACTTGCGATTTTCACGGCATTTTCTACCTCGTCACATTATGGAACCAGCTGCCAGGCGAAGTATTTCCGAGCAGATGCGACTTAGGCACCTTCAAAAAGTGAGCATATTGCTTCCTTAAAGGCCGACAACGCATCCTCGAGACTTCTGGTGTTGCGGATGTTTGTGGGCGACGGTGATCACTAACTATCAGGTGAGCCGCCTGCTCGTTTGCCCTCCTATACCATAAAAAAAACAAAGTTACAATAAGATTAAATTAAAATTTAGCATACCATTGCGCTAAATTCTCAAATTTATTGAAGACTCATTAATAATCTGCCGAAACATTACCATCAAAATTTACAACCATAAAAATTTGTCATTTCGGTGTAGGTTTACAATGAATAAAGATTAAAGTAGTTTCAAGTATTCATACGAATCCCAAACTTTTTGAAAATCTTCTATTGTCTATGTTCATCAAGGATAATGTTGGATTCTAATGGTGTAAGAATTTTTCAAATCGGTTTAGTAGTTTCAGAGCCTGATCAATGCAAACAAACAAACAATCAAATATTTCCTTTTTATAATATTAGTTTAGATAAGCCTATGATGGCAAAGTTAAATAAATACCGAATTAAATTCATGCGGCAGCTATACAAAGAGATTTGACCCCATAGAATATTAAAAAATCTTTCAAACTACAATTTTATCTGAATATTTGAAATTCATTTATTTTTATGTTAAAATTGAATGACGAAGTCACAGTTATGTTTCTAATAAAACGGGTGGCTAAATTACTAAAAGTTAATTAGGATATTGTTCGAAAAACATTTCTTACTAATTCAGTATTTGCCTTCATCCAGGCACGTGCAATTAACGGCTATTAACCAAACATTGTGGCATATCCACATTCGAAAAATCACCAATTGTGACAATTACACCTAACTCTCTCTCTCTGTATAACATATAAAATGTTTAAAATTTCATTTTCCCGCTCTAACTCAATCCTCATCTTAATCACAATCACATCATGTTTAAGATATTGGGGCCATTATACAAAATGCAAGCATCAAGTCTTTCTCCGTCCTCTGAGGTCCATAATTCCTACTTAAGCTGACGTTGAAGAAGAAATCCGAGTAGCCGTGAATTTCCTAAGTGCAAAAAAGGTCAAATAAAGGCGTGCCGCATTCAGAGCGAATCGCAGAAAGCCTTGCTTAGCGCGGCTTAGGTTTCACTTAGGGAAATTAACAGTTTAGAGCCAACTGCTTATTTTAGTATTACAGTCGTAAAATTCCAGTGGCTGCCACTTACGTTTTTATGAAGATCCGTGAATAAAAGCTTAGGTATGATTAATACATTGTTTTTGTTTTATTCGGACTTCATTTCTATCATAGATACGTACCTAAAACATGAAAAGATTCAAACGCAGACCCACCTTGTGAAAAGAAAAGTCGATATCAATGTAAGCATGCACATCTAGAAGGTATATTCCTCAGTAATTATACACTGTAGTTCAAAACTCCTAGATCCTATCGATCGAGTAAAAAATACTGCATAATGATACTTTAGCCTTGCACATGATAAAACTGAAATCGCAACACATCCTGTGCATATTGTGGGATATCGACAATGTAGTATGGATGTCGCGTTTCCGTCATCAGAATATATAAAGGAGTTAGGGAGTGAGATTTGTGATAAAAAATGAAGTCTAACACCCTAACAGACTTCATTTCATCGCACATATCACGAAATTTATAATAAACGGCATTAAAGATCATATTTAATATTGGCACGTAGAAATCTGCAGATCCTAAGTCTGTTGATTTTTTTATTTATTTTATACCACGTATTGTTCATGTTTGAACGCAGCTGTTAAAGCAACCGCCTCTCACGAACGTAAAAAAACTGCTGTAATGAAAATTACACATCCTAACAATGAATAAGTGGAAATGACTTGTGAAAGACGGACCCTTACTATATTAAGCTCAGAGTATTTGGATCAACATGCTTCCGATTTCCGAAAGTTATGTCACACTTTTTATTGTTCAAAGTCAGATTCAATCTCCAGGGTTTTTTTTGTTTTGTGTTTCCGTTGATAAATCCACTACATATAAAATGCTTAACCGACCCCAGATAAATGAGATAAAAGAAGGAAGATGATGAGTAGGTAGCAGAATTACTATAGTACGAATGACTTAGAGTACCTACATTATTCAGATTGGATCTGGTATCATTAATAACTCAACGTAATTTAATGGATTCTCCCAATTACTTTGATGCAATGTACTATAAAATTCAATAGACAACTTTTAATATCACTTTGGAAATGTAAAAACTTATTACTTAGCCTACCATGCACTTCCTACAATTATTTTTAGTAATTTTCAGAAATAAAAACCATATTTTTACATTGTTAATTGTCTTTGATTTTAATCTCACCTGATGTTAAGTGATAATGATGACGTAGGCCTCAACGGTGAATTTGGTGAAACCTAGAATTGCATGACCTGGTTTTATAGGACAGCTACGGTCACAAACCGTTCGTTACTTGGCGACGAATGTTCAATTTGAGACAAGCTAGTCATGGCGATATTCTCAAAATTCTCTATCACCTTGCAAAATATACTCAATTAATTAAGTATGACACTATGAAATGTATTTCCGGTGAACTTTACCTATGCATGTAAGTTTTTTGTGACTTTTTTTACTATAGCAAGCGAGTTTTGTCCATAATTAATATTTAGCGACAGGCTATGACTCGCTTAATATTTACCGGATATTTCTCTGGCCAGTTTTAAACTTACTATCTATACTGTGAATCAAATCAACTAATCAAATTTACTCATCAAATGTAATATTATTTATTTGGAAGTGTTGTTTAGAACTCCTGATTGCAGATGCTGTTTTCACAAATCGTCCTCTCCTATTAACTCGTTTTAACACTCTTCACTCACATGATTCCATCACATACAGACACACTTTAAAACAAACTATACACTTTCAAACATGCATTATGTGTTCTTCAAATCTTAGAATACTCACACCTTAACGTTTTTCCCTATTTTTATATTTATATAAATGCACTTTCACATTTTCACCTATAATCTGCGGAATGAGAGACCTGGCGACCTGCAATACAGGTTTTTAAACCTAACTCAGGCACCAGTCTCTCACATCACAGGTATACGTGTAAAGGAATACAATATTATGTATTTCATAATCTTTAATTGATAAAGATACCTTTATAGAAACAAGAATAAAGAATATTGTATTGTATCGGAAGTTCTTCGTGTCACGATTGAGCACAGCGTCAAGCACGGGCCTCAGCACGTAACTGGCGTTCAGACGGTTGCGCCGTAGCTGTCAAAGTCAAAATTCTTCCGTCCGAACTGTCACTTCTGTTGCTAAATAATAATTAAATTTTCTACTTATAGGTTTAAGGAAAAGTAACGAAGTTTTCTGAAAGCCTAAAGGCCCTATATAGTCTAACGACTGTTATGCTAAGAGAACAACCGGGAACAAATACTTGACGTGCCCTTCAAAGAAAGGAAGTGCTCAGTTGTAAATGTCAGTCGCCCGTCTGAGTAATAAATAAAACCTGAAAATTAAAATAAACATGTATAGTAGAAAATATATTTATATATTTTCAAAGTTTAAATTGATGTCTATAAACAAGCATTAAATTAATTTTAGTATTACCATGGACTATTCAACGTGCTACCATACAATATAACAGAATACCGCTTCACGACATCCAATATCTGAACGAGAAATAATTTGTCGCCGTTATACGAACGCGTGACATAAATCATGTCGTCCGATATTTTATAGGTTTTAATTTCGGCGTTTTATGTCGTGATAACATCTGCGGGCATAATGGCCGCCGGCCTGTGGGGTTTACGAGCGTCGTTTATATGTGATGGCTCTCGTTGCTACCTTACCATTGTAGGTCACGAGTTTATTATAAATATATATAAATATAAACAAAGGACAATTGACTAGATTGTCAAATATTTAAACAAAAATGATGCCCTGACTATTCATAAAGTTTGTTATTGTTTTATAAACAATGATAATCAAACAGGAAGCAACAAAGCAACAAATTGTCGTGTTTTTTGTGTTGAGAGTGATGTATAAAGTCCCAGTTTACTGCTTCCCACTAAAACAACGCAATGTAAGCTGCATGTACTTCAATTATCTATCAGGAAACAGTTAGTTGGCACTTCTTCGAATTATTATTTTTTCCACTTTGTGCTTAGAAAACGAATTGGTAAATAAGAATAGATCTCATGACACGATCAATCCTTTGAACAAATCATGGCACGGTTTGTCGTTGTATGGACACGGTTTTAAATATTATTTTCACAGTCATTTTGTGGAAAAAACAAGAGAAGTTATTTTTCCTCGTGTAAGGCCGGCACGCATCCTCAAGACCTCTGGTGTAGCGCATGTTCATGGACGAAGGTGATCACTAACACTAAAAAAAGAAACTTTTGTCCTCAACAATTGTTAATAAATGAATATATTTTTTTAATTCGTAGGATTCACTTAAATACTTCACATTAAGCCTGAAGATCATTGTTTCTTTGTACAGTATCTTAACAACTTTAAGAGTACAGTGACTTCAGCAAATATCAATAGGTATTTGAAAGGACATTAATAAAACCTCAACGATGCAATCAAGTTGATTTTGAATCGCTCGTAGCGAAGTTTGTTTAGCCGGTCTGAACCGATCAGCAAAGCTAAGCAACGTGCGCCTCGATCATGACTTGGATGGGTGACAGCTGGTGACATTACTACTGAGAGCTTCCGTGCTTCGGAGGGCACGTTAAGCCGTTGGTCCCGGTTGTTGTTGTCAGTAGTTTTATCATGGTAGTAGGGCATTTTGCGAATGCTCGCCTGGCTAGCTACCACTTTCAAGTAGAAAATATGTCGCCAAGCACCTAACGGTGTGTTCCGGCAGCTGTCCTTGAGAGCCAGTAATTCTAGGTTAGCTTGAACAACATCTTCGACCACATCATCACTTACTATCAGGTGAGATAGTGATCAAAGGCTGAGCAATCAGACATAAAAAAACGTGGTCACGAGAACGTTTTACGAAATGGTTTACTGAGCTACACTTGATTCAACGTTTAAATGAAGTCATTGGGAATTTAATATGACTGTGAAAAGACCATTTACTGAGCTACGCTTGATTCAACGTTTAAATGAAATCATTGGGAATTTAATATGACTGTGAAAAGACCAATGACACAGCTCAGCAATGTGACAAAATAATTCATAAAAATGCAAAACAGCACAATTTCCTATAGCCACCCACGAGCCAAGAGAAAGAACTGAATAAACTGGCCGTTGAAAAACAGATAACTCAATTTGCATAACTCGTTCACACGCCCATCGTTAGATAACCTCATTTGTGCTGACGAGCACAAAAAGCAAATGTTGTAGCAAAATGTTGGTTTTATTCAATGTCAATTTAGACAACGGGAGTTTAAAAAATATAAATATTTCGTGGCTTAGTTATATTCATACCTTAATTAGGTCCTTTTTAGGGTTCCGTAGTCCTGACAAGGAACCCTTATAGTTTCGTGATGTCCGTCTGTCTGTCCGTCTGTCCGAGGTTTTGCTAAGAGACCGTTAGTGCTAGAAAACTGAAATTTTGTACGGGTACGTAAATCAACCACGCCGACAAAGCGGTAAAATAAAATTTTGAAAAATATTTTTTTTTAGTATAGCTCCCATACATGTGAGGAGGGGATGAAATTTTTTTTGTCGTCTAACCCGTCATGTATAGTATCGTTGCATAGGTATTTTAAAACTATTGAGGATTTGCTTAGACTGTTTTTCGATTAAATGCTCCATTTACGAAATATTAAACTTTAAAGTGCAAATTTTTGTTCCAGCAGGGCGTCCCCCCCCCCCCTCTAAAAGCAAAAATACTGGCTTCAAAAATCTGAAGAAATTCATGATGATAGTGCAGTTCATGAACTTTAAAGGAAAAGTATAACGGTTTAGATAACTTTATTGGTTTAGCAGTAATAGTCGTTAAACTTGGGTGTTGGATAATTTTGTACCAAATATAAAATCTTAAGAATAAATCCTTTTAACTGATTAATATGAAGTAGTTGGTTGATTTTCAAGGCTAAATACTTGCATTGAAAATGTAATATTAAATAAAAAAATTATACAATAAGTATTTAGACCTCATACTCGCCGTACCGTACACAAGAAGTATTTTCTGGTCCCACGAACACAAGACTTGAAGCCATATAATATGTTTAACTGCTAACCTAGTCTAGTCCTAGCCCGGCCATTAGTTAAAAATAAATGAAAAATAAGTTATAAGTTACAAATGAAAATGCTATTTTTTAATGAAGTTATGTATTATTACTAAAACTGACATGTACATATTCATTAATGCCTCAGCAAAAAATATAAGCAATATTCTATTCGAAACGGCCACCTTTACCTGTCTGGCCATAAATCTATGGGTTAACGCACTATTTCCATGAGAAATTTTGCCACTGCTTGCTTCAGAGATTTTATAAGAGACTCAATGTCAGCGTGTTATTTAGAATAAGCCATGTACTCTAAAACTCGCCTTAATTTGTACATTTGTGGGTGGGCTTTTGTGGGTTGAGGACTAGGCTAGACGAGGGCCAGAATGTAGCTTTGTGACGCCTTGGTAAGTCACGCCCCACCAAATGTTCACTGACGTAGGATTACGACCACGTTGTACCTATCCAAACACTTGAGCAGCTGTGAGCAGAACTTTGAGTGTACAGTTTATCATTTTGCTGATTGTAAGTTTCTTCAATCGTTTTTTCATCGGTGAAAATAATATTTTACTGCCCTTCACCTGCGTATCGCGACAGAGGGCATTTTGACCGTGTATATCGACCATAAGGACCAAACTTCAGGTCTTGTTTTATAATAGGCGATATTTTCCTAGTGGGAATCTTCATTTCTCGCAATAAGATTATTGTTGAGTTATCATAATATTTTTGCTTCCCAATGGGATTTCGATCAATTCTGGCTGTAACAGCATTAACAGCCTTTGTAGTTCTGTTAGAAAGCACGTGGCTGCCCTGATATTGTGACAGATGGCCTTTGACATGGGAAGTGTTGTTGTATCTGTTGATATTACGATTTATGAACATACGGCTGATACCGAGCTTTTGAAGTGTCTGGAATATGACCGACGGCTCCATACCCACTTTGTGTAAGGCGAACAATGCAATTCTATTTTATTTAACACCCCATTCCATATTGTAATTTGATAATGAACACGAAAAATATGCGAGTGGCGCGAAATCGAAAGAATTTTTAAAAATAATAAACGCGTCCCTAATTCAAAATAATTGTTTTTGATTAGTTGAAAAAAAGAAAAGTTTTTATATTACAGTATATATGGCCAGACTAGTTATATAGTATTATAGCCCTCTTGTAAGCTTGCTTGCATTTATAGCTGTATACTTCTTATTTTTCTTTCATATATATATATCAACTATTTTAGAATAGAATTGAATAATTATTTATTGCTACACAAAATAAATCAAATGATATACAACTTGTTACAAAAAATTTACAACATATAGCACTCAGTTTGAGTTATAGGCACACCCGTTAAAGTGCAACCATAAACTGATTTTCAGTGAATTCCTGAACTCGGGCTAAGATATTCGCCGAGAATGAAGTTAACTAAAAATAAAAGCGAGTTCAAGTACTACGAATAAATACTTATATATCTCGACATAGACAAAACTGTAATCTATGAATAGGACTTATTTAAATGGTTAAATAACTTGTACTATCAACCTATGCCTTACTCACATTTTTTTTTACTTAATATGTGGTCCAGAAATTGTTCTCACAATAATTACTATAAATAAGAATACTTATCAGGTCTATGGTTCGAATCCTGCCGCATGCTTGAGCTTCACTGCATGATGTAAGGGCATTTTGCGAATGCCCGCCTGGCTAGCAACCACCTTCAAGTAGAAAAGCTGTCGCCAAGCACCTAACGATGTATTCAGGCAGCCGTCCTTGAGAACCAGTATAATTACAGGCACATGAAACTTTATAACTGTCTCAAAGTGATGGGCGCATTATATTCTTCGTGAAACACGTGGAGGAGAATAAAGAACTACAGAATCATTCTATATTTAGATAACGGGCTACTACGGAACCCTACATTGTGCGTGGCCCGACACGCATTTGACCGTTTATTAATTTGGTGAATATTTGTATATCTAATTAGAGTAACTTCAAATACGTTTTCTATGATATCACTCAATTAGACATGTATTAGTATTAACTATATACCAAAGAGAAGAGCCGAAATCAGAGATCTGCCAAGACCCGTACAGTTTAAACTCAGTTTTTTTTTTCATATTTTCGGTTCAAACACATTGCAAGCAGTGTAAAATGTCCGCCGTTTGCCTAGAGTTCTTTTACACTGCCTTAAGTGTGAGTTGAAGAGCCATGAAAAAAACGTTTTTATTACGTCAAATTATACTGACTGTATTTTAGAGCATCTAACGTATTAACCGCTGTATGTCAAAGATCTGTGTTTTGTAGTTTTGAATGTTTTCAGTTTGTACCAAAAACAAAATATGTGATAAATTAAATATCAATAATTGTAATCTTAATCACAGGGACAGTAAGTTAAAAACTACACTCAAAACATTTATGTGTTTAATTTGAGGGTACAATTGATTTTTAAGACCTTTTTTGTATATCTTTGATTCGAAGTAATTACTAAACGTTTAACTTCAAGATATTTTCCAATATTTGGATGTTAAATTTAAGTAATTTCATCTAACATTTTTAGAAAGAAAATATTCCTGCAGTGAATATTTTTGCTGACGATTTTTTCATACTTATTTACTACCGGTAGGTTAGCCTTTGACCACATTTTCAGTTGCGGTAAGTGAAGATACGTTCCTAGGTGCTGAACATGGGAACTAAATCTCGAGAGCAGTTGCCAGAATGCACGGTTACGTATTTGGCGACAGATTTTCTTATTGTGGGTGGTAGCTAGGTAGTCCCTAAATGCCCTACTACCATTAAAATTGGGCAAGTACGTAATGACCGCCAGCTTTTTTTAACATATGAAGTTATTGTGTATTATATATATATTTAAATATATTAATTTGAGATTGACGCAAGTGGCAGGGAAGCAAAACTTCATCACATTTCATAATTTTATTTCAGGAAAGCATCTTCAACGCAAAACCAATCAATCCCTGATAGTATGATTAAATACTTTTTTTTAAATTTATTTATTCAAAATACTATTACAACTATCTTAACAGGGTTTCTCAAATCAATAGTGTAATTAACATTCATAATCTTAATTTAAGTATAATAAACACAATCAAATTAAAAAAAATTACTTGTTGGTCTGGGTTTAGATTCTACACACCTTTATGAAAGACTCGACATTGTCCGTAACAATTAATGAACATTCATACTGTTGATACATGACTGTAACGAAAAAAGTTTGCTCACTTTTTGGGGCCCATGTTTCGACTATTCATGTTATGGCATGCTCAGCTTGCGGGCGATACGACACCTCACTAGAGACACGATAGAGCATGTTTGTACTCCATTCATGCTCAGATGGCATACAGATAGAGTCGTCAGGGAGATAAATTTGCGTTTGCACGAAGGTTTTACAGACGCTTACAGGAGCATTCAGATCCTGCTCAACTGATTTTAAAGCACGTTATGAACTAGGTTGTAGAGTTTTATATCATATGATGAAGAATTAATGGCATTCAAAGTGGTAGGGCATTTTCAAGAAAGTTCAAGTTTGATATATAAAAATAGAAAATCTAGTTCATAATAAGAATAAGCATTGCAATTCAACGGGGCAATGCTGCATTGGGACTGCCTGTGAGTCTGCAATGACTTATAGCTTGTCTAAATGCTTTTATTCTAGTAGTTGTAATATTGTATATAGTTCGAAGTATTACTAACTGTTTACTTCACTGCGCCAGTGTTGCTAGTTTTTGATGATGTGATAGTAAGTGATAAACAAGCATAACCTAGAATGACGACTAGCTCTTAAGGACAGCTGCCACAGGCAAAACCTAGAATGAAGACTAGGTCTTAAGGGCAGCAGCCGGAATATACCGTTAAGAACATCCGAGCCGTTGCTTGATGACAGATTTTTTATTTAAGGATAGCAACTAACCAGGCTGAAATTCGCAAAATGCCCTACCACAATACAAAAGATTAGTAACTAAGGTACATATGCATTAAATATAAAAGTAAGAGTTAAATTAACTTTGTTAGATTCTGAGTAAATGCAAATACTTAAGTTCCAATAGATTTAATTTATTTTGTCAAGAAGATTTACTCAAAGAACATTATTAAATTGCAAAGTGACAACAGCGTATGAAGTGCAGAAGGCGATGAACGCTGGCACTAGTTTCATATCTAAAGGAATGATTCCGAAAGCTTTCGTCTGGATTGTGTGTGTGCGAACTAAACGGAGCAAGTCGCGTGCTGCTTTGTATTGTACCTCACCTGAAATTAACATCAATAAATGATCAAACTACTGACTAATAAAACGCACAATTTTTTGACAATGCGACAGTCTTCCTGGGAATTAAAATGGATTCAACTTTACAGTGGAATCCACATATACATGATCTATCTGGAAGACTTAGTTCTGCTGCATATGCAGTTCGTAAGATAAGACAGCTAACAGACGTAGCTACTGCTAGGCTCGTTTATTTCGTGTATTTCCACAGTATTATGTCTTATGGTATATTGCTGTGGGGAGCTGCTGCTGAGATAGAGACAATCTTTATCTTACAAAAGCGTGCAATTCGAGCCATATATGAAATGGATCCTAGGGAATCCCTGAGAGATATTTTTAAAGAAATTGATATTTTAACTTTACCAAGTCTGTATATATTTGAAAATATTATGTATGTTCGTAAAAATTTGGGCAAATTTAAATCAAACAGTGACACTCACGATTATAACACTAGGAATAAAGATAAAATAGCGGTGCCAGGTTTTAGATTAGCAAAGACAAATAAAAGGTCCTTCTTAGGAAATTGTGTGCGGTTTTATAATAAATTGCCCAAACATATTACAACGCTCACAGAAAGAAAATTCAAGTTGCATGTGTAGAATATTTTGATAAAGAAATCTTACTACACAGTTTGTGATTACTTAAACGACAAAAATGCTTGGACTGGTTCGCCTCTGCCAAGCTAGCGCCTAACACCTACGTAATGTAAATTAAGTATTGTAATAATTTTATTATATAGTATGTACCAAACACATTTTTAAAAAACGTTTAAAAGAATGGCCCCGAGTTTCTTGCCCGTTCTTCTCGCAGTGGCTCTATAATTTTTGTTTGCTGAACGTGGCAGTACAATGTAGTATATTTCAATATTAAAATTTGTAATTGACCTTCATAAGAGCGTCGTAGACGCCTAAATTGAATAAATGATTTTGACTTTGACTTTGACTTTGCAGCTGCAGATCTGTTCACTCACTAAGTCGCGCCCCTCCGTAGTAAATGATTGAAGCGCATTAGTACGGCTAGGCCTTATTTGTACACAATGTCTTAGTGTAGGTGTAATTGCTAATGTTTAAATTATTGTACTATAATTACTGTAAAATAACAAAAATGTTTAACCAAAAAATGTAACCGATTTCAACACTCTAAAAAAAGTAATAATAATAATAATAATAATAAATAAATTTATTTGTCATAAAAATATGTGTACAGTACATTAATATTTGAACCCATTGGCTCTGAGCTAGTGTAAACTGTGTTTCAGAGCCAATGGCCTCTCCCATAGTAGATGAGCTTAGACTTATTATGACAACAAACTTAGTTACAGTGTTTTAAAACATTTACTTATTTCTTACGTGTATATATAATTTCAAGTTAATCTTAATCTAAAAGAGAAAAAAAACAATATAAGTTGTAATAACGCACTTAACTTAATATTAAACTTAGTATTTAGATTCGTGGATACATATTTACTAACCTATTTATTTAACCCAGTTCTATTATGTTTAAAATTTAAATTTATTTTCAAATTTTTAAATGTATATAAAAGCTATGTTAATATGGCAAACCGAGTAAAATTAAAATTAAATTAATTTTAGCTTAGAACTAAAAATTTAAACTAACATAAATCGTCTAAAATATCCTCAATGCCATTGTAATCAAATTGATTAAGCCAAGTCAGTAAAAACTTCTTAAACTCGTTGTTGCTATATTTCTTCATTTTATATTTTTTATCTATTGTGTTGTATATATTTGGTACAATCACTTCATATTTTTTTTTCTTGAATTTATTATTCCAATTCGGAATGGGGCACAGCTTTATTCTTTTATTTGTTGGGGGCAAGTGTGGCACGGTTTTTTTATGATACCGCCTTAAACTTTCATACATATACAACTTCCTGACACTAAGTACTTTAGCTTCTTCATAGACTTTTATGATTGGGTGTCGGAATGGTAAAGCCAACAGCACTTTAATTACAGCACGTTGTGCGCGCTCAGCTGTAATAATGTGTGTTTTTGCAGCAGAACCCCACGCGCATATGCAGTACCTAATTAAGCATTCACCAAGAGCTTTATACGTTTGAATCATTAATTTTGGTTCAGCCACTGTTCTCAGGGTTTTAAAGATATAAATAAGTTTTCTGAGCCTAGATGCTAAGGTTTTTATGTGAGTAACCCAGTTAAGATGGCTATCTATTTGCACCCCCAGATATTTTATGACGTCGACTCTTGATAGCTCTGAACATGTACACGGAGCTCGACGTATGCCACGATTGCAAGGAAACGTATGTAATTTAACGCTAAGTGCACATTCAGGAGCTGTAGCTTCTGTGATACTATAGCAAATGTACTTAGTTTTGTTAGCATTCAATGATAGTAAATTATTTTCCAGCCATTGTGTCACTACTGCAAGTGAATCTTCAGCTAGTCTTATCGCTTTATGCCAACCACTTTCATGAATCAAAAGTACTGTATCATCTGCAAACATTAGTAAATCTACTCCTGATAATTTAGTATCGCATAGGTCATTTATATATAACAGAAATAGTAAAGGGCCTAGCGTACTTCTCTGTGGTACTCCATAACTACATCCTGCGCTTTCACTTTCATAGCCTTCTATCTTCAATCGCTGTGATCTTCCAGAAAGATAGTCAGTGAACCAATCAAGTGCTAGACCTCTAATACCAGCATTTTCCAATCGAGTTAATAAGATAGGTACAGACACCGTGTCGAAGGCCTTTTGCAAATCTAAAAAGACGCCAATACAATTTTCCCCTTTGTCCAGGTAAGTCGTTATTTTGTTCGTGAGCATAAGCACAGCATCCTCAGTAGACAGGCCTTCTCGAAACCCATATTGGTTATTGCTTAATAGTTTATGCTTTTCTAAATACCGTGTCACACGTTTTTTAACTAGTTTCTCTAGTATTTTAGAAAGGGTAGAAAGAAGTGAGATAGGCCTGTAATTAGAAGGCTCTTTTTTGTTTCCTTCTTTAAAAATTGGACAGACTATGGCTTTTTTAAAAATGTCCGGAAAGGTTCCAGTCTCAAAACTCATGTTGCATATATATGAAATTGGTTCTGCTAGTATTGATATAAAGTTTCTAATCAGACTCGTTGAGATTTTATCCCAGCCTGGAGCACTTTGCGTCTTGAGGCCCATGACTATACCCCTCACTTCATTTGTATCCGTAGGCAACAGTGACATGGAATTAACAGGTGGATTACTACTTACTACTTTTGATGCTAACTGTTTTTCAGAAGTATTAAGTTTTTGTAGTATATTATCCGCTAGAGTTTTTCCAATGGAAGTGAAATATGTATTAACCTTATTTAGAGATTTTATTGGACAACTACTCAAATCTAATAAATCATTAGAGGAAACTTTTGAATTTTTAATATTGCAGGCTTCTTTTATTGTTCTCCACGTTTCCTTTAGATTGCCATGGCTTTTAAGTAATTTTTCTTTGTAATAGTCTCTTTTTAGTTGTTTTATAATTTTGTTGCAAATATTTCTATATTTAGTATATTTTTCTTTTGCTTCAGAATTTTCTGGTAGTTTTTTAGCCTTTCTATGAAGTTTGTCCCTTTTTTTTATAGCCCTAATAACTCCTTTAGTGATCCATGGTTTTAGTGGTTGATACCTTTTAGACGTTATTTTCGAACGTGTGTTTTCATCAACTATCTTGAGAAGTTTATCGGTAAATAAATTGGCAACAAAGTTAACGTCACCATTTACACAGTATAGCTCTTTCCAGGATTCTTGCAGTAGTGCTTCTTTTATCGCCTCATAATTGACTGTTACTTTATTGTAGGTGACTTTGGTTTTCCTAATTTTTGCTTTGTCTATATATATCATAATTGGATGGTGATCCGTAATTCGTTGCTCAAATACTAGCGTTTTCCAAGCAGCATCACTTTTAACCATCATGTGATCAAGACATGTTTTAAATCTGGTAGGTATTGTGATACCCTGCCTAAGACCATGCAATGCCATCAAGTTTAAGTATTGTTCAGAAATTTTTGTCTGATTGTCTAGCATGATATCTATATTTATATCTCCTGTGAGTATGATATTTTTTGTGGAAATATTTGCCAAAATTGTGTCAATTGATTCTAGGTATGGTTTTGGATTTTTGAAACAATGCGGTCGGTATGTGCAAATGATAGTATAATCAGGAGCGATAGTTAAAATAAGGCAATTGCCATCATGCATGGTTGGTTCATACACAGATACTTTTATGATTTTTTTTACGTAAACAACCACGCCATCATTTTGATTGTATGATTGTTTTGTCCAAAACACACTGTAATTATCTATATTCGGTGGAGCTCTGATACCTCTAGTCCAACATTCTGTTAAAACTATTATGTCCACCGAAATGTCGAGGGTAGAAACAAATGCCACAAAATAGTTAAAATTACAAAAAATACTTCGAATATTCATAGTCAAAACACTAAAACCATGCATATTTGTTATATCTACTTTCAACCTACTAATACAACCACAGGAGTCGCTGATAGAAAGACATTCAATATTTTCAGAATCATCAACTTCTGTGATAATGAAGGAGTTATCCATAATTAATTAACAACGTAATAGAGCGCAGTAGCTTATTTCGCTTATTAATTAGGCGTTTTGAGATCTGTCGAGAATAGTAGTTGTACAGAGAGTGAATTGTACCAGAAAAAGGTAAACATATAAGGCATTTATAATAAAGTTTAATGACATATGTTTTACGTAGTAGTAAGGATTTACTTTCAACATAATATAAGGTAAGACGGGTAGTGAGGATATTTTTAGTACAATATATTTTTACTAAAACATATGTTTCTAATTTTATTTCAAACAATACTTGCTTTAAGAGACTTATGTGAACCTGGTGTTTGAAAACCATCCTACAGCAAAAAAAGCAGTAACTGCATGTTTACTATAAAAATGATGACAGATAGTCATTTAATGTCAATGTTGTCTAAATCACTTTCACGGTTGATCCTGACAAGTGCAGCTCCATCCTTTCTACGAATGTATATTTTACCACGCGATGCCCAGCAATATCTAAAGTTATTTTTTTTGGCATATTCTCTAGCCAAAAAGAACAACCTTTTTGACTGCATGGTAAGGCTTTCCGATACAAAAATAGGTACACGCGGACCTTCTATTTTTAGGTTCGTCGAACTAAACTTACTAGTGGGGTACTTTTTATTGTATGTTTTTACAGACTCTACTATTTTATCTCTTAGTAGAACAGTCGAAAAGTCCACCACGATTGTTTGGTTACCCTCCTTTTTCGTATTAATACGGTAAACGTCTCGTATCTCTCCATTATCCACCGGTACATTTAGCGATGTACCTACTTTTATCACAGTTTTCAATAGGTCTTCTTTCGTTTCACCAAGTTTTTTGGGAACATTTCGCACCTCCAGCTTGGAGCTATGTAGTGTTTTATCAAATTGCTCAAGCCTGTTTTCCAACTGCATAATGTACTTGCGATCCGCAGACTTCTCTTGTTCCAATGTTTGAATTTTTGAAACTAGCTCTTCATATTTTTGCCCTAAGAATTCAATCGAACAAGATATTTCTCTATTTTGTTCCGTGTGAGTATTAATACCACACTGAATTTTTTCCATAAGTGCAGAAAACTTTTTGTCTTGTTCTATTTTGAGCTGCGAAAACATGTCAATTATTTCAGTCCTACATATGTCATCCTCCCTTTTACGCTTGCGTAAGGTAATGTTGGAGTCACTAGAAGCAAGCTCTTTTGAAATATTAGGTGCTGGTAGAGATGCTGCGACAGGTGAGCTACTTAAATCAGGGCTTGACAAGGCATGAGTTATCGCCGGCATTGATTCAGCCTCACTACGCGGGCTTGGTGGAGTACGAACCATTCGAGACATCTTAGCACTTATGACGTGAATGCGCTTGCTGTGACTCAGCGGCAGCCGCTGCGAGTACCAGGCTAACAGAACTCCACAAGCGATACGCGCTACGCAGCAGTCAGTTGGAGTCACACTTGCAGGGCTTGGATGTGTGTGAACGGTACGCGCGAAGGTAACCGGTTACAGTGATTCGCACACAAGCTCCTTACTCGTTGTGTGTGACGCGACACGGTGGCGTTTAGATGTGTGCGTTTGCGTGTGTAATAAAAGTGTGTAATAACTTGTTGAAGTCGGTAACATGATAGTTCAAAAGTACCTATTATCACAATATTGTGCGCTGGGTTCCGAATTCTACAAGTTATTGTACACTTTTGAGTGTTGAAGTGGGTTTCATTTTTTGGTTAGATTTTTTTTTTCACTCTTTTTAGTGACCCTTGCTTCTTACGGGCGATCCCGTATTTGTCCCAGGACGGAATGGTCATTCATTGTCAACGACTATATCATCAAGATAGGAAAATATTTTTCAGTTATTGGAGTGTAACAGTTATTGGAATGTAACACAAAAACGGCGGTGCATATGCATTTGCATGGTGGTAGGGCACTTTGCGAATGCCCGCCTGGCTAGCGACCACCCTCAAGTTGAAAATCAGTCGCCAAGTACCTAACGGTGTGTTCCGGCAGCTGTCCTTGAGAGCCAGTAATTCTAGGTTAGCCTGAAAAACATCTTCGACCATATCATCACTTACCATCAGGTGAGATAGTGGTCAAAGGCTAACCTATCAGGCATAAAAAAAAACGATATATTTTTGAAATGCCGGTATTATTATAATATTTATAGTTCGTGGCGTTTATATTGTTATTGTCAGTAACACTGGTTCTCACTTTTATTTCGTTGAATTCAATATAATCGATGACATTCAATAATTCATTATTTCAAATACTCACTAATATCACGATGATATATGAAAAGCGATACTTACACTCATTAGATTGCGTTACAAGCATTGCAAGACATTTAATCAGGAAGGAAAGTTTATTGTGGATTCTCTGAGCTAACACAGACAGCATAGTCAAAGCTCCAAGGAATTCAGTCAACAAGAAAAAATATGCATATTGCACGAGGGGCGGAAAGCGACCCTGAAACAGAATAAAAATATATTAGATCCTTTTTTCTGCAATCATCATGAAAAACTGTTGAAAAATGACCACCCCTACAGAACGCTACATAATATATGTGCACAAAATAACACAAAAATTGCGTTAAATCAAATTGGCTCTTAAATATTACTAACTTAAAATGGGTAAAATAAAACTTTAACAAGTCTTTATCCTTTCTTTATGCAAGTGAACGATTATTTTTTGTCCACTTCATCAACTGATACACTTACATTCCACAAGCAAACTTAACGCCAACAAGCGCTAAAAAGTAGGTATACAAGCAAACATTTTTTTTTGCCTGATAGGTTAGCCTTTGACCACTATCTCACCTGATGGTAAGTGAAGATGTGGTCGAAGATGTTGTTCAGGCTAACCTAGAATTAAAAAATATAAAAATAAAACATATCAGCTGATAAAAAATAAGTTCTTACCCTTACGGTTAGCGCTATTATACTGTAAAATATTAAAACGTAGTTTGAAACCATGACGATAAGCATCGCGCCGATCTGAAATAAATAAACAATTAATAAAGAATTTGAAGAAACCTAACAAATGGATCGGTACTTCAAACGGAAAAAGGAAGCCCTATTGGATCAATTTGTTGTCCGTTTTTATTGTCGGCTGTCTGTCTTTCTGTCAAGAATTTAACTCCCAAAAACGCGTTAAAGTATCAAGTTGAAAATAATGTATTTTGTGGCATCATTCAGCTGTGAAAAAATTATACACTGTTATTAGCAAAATATTTATTTTTTGGTTTAGTTTAAGGCGTTAGATAAAGAGATTATCTATCTATCTTAATGATAACTAATACGATCTAGTGTTCAAAGTTATTTATAAATACTGTATAAAATATTGTATAAGTTGGTACCAGCCACCTGCCTTATGCTATGCACAAACATTTTTTTATAATCTTTAGGTTAGATACACACCTGAAAACTAAATATTTGATTGCATAATGCAGATGTTTTTTCCACAGCTCCGTATGCATTTGACCATTTGGAAATATCGTATAGTATCTGCTTTCGATGTAAATAGTCGTGCCGACTAAAATTGGTAACGTTACAAACCAAAAAATTCCTTTTTACGTTCAGTTCTTTGCTCACTGAGTCGATAATGCAGTTTAATTGATCAGAAATTCCATTAATTACGCAACATATTATAAACACGTCGGTAATTAAACGAAAGTCATTTAAGTAAACTCCATATTCAAATAGACAGTAAAAATATATATTTTTAAAATGTTTTTCTTCACTCGCATAATCAACAATGTCTATGATTACATTTGTAACATTGTATACTAATACCATTAAAATGACTGCAATTAATGTGTAGTTATGTCCGTTATCCGAATCAATTTTAAAATCGAAGCACGAGTTGAACAATTTAAGGTGTGAAATCAATATTTTAAAATTTTTGGAATGATAAATTGAACAAACAATTATAAGAACGGAGTACGCAGATGACAGGTAATAATAAAGAACTTCACCGAAAATTTCATCAGTTTGATATTTATATCGACAAAAGGCTATTACTAAGATTAACGAAATTTCTAATAACAATCTTATTTTAACAAGTATTTGTTTTGTTTTACTAAGCCAGCCGTAATTTCTATACAGACATAAAATATTTTCAAAGATTAGGATAAATTTTAAATTTTTCGCTGCCATTGTAAGTGTCGTCGTTAAAACAATGTTAATATCAGTAGCTCGAAAAGTGCTAACCGCAATGAAATTGTCTATGCAATTAAACTGTAATCAAGTAACTACTAACGAAATTAAATATTCTCACTTGAATGATTGAGTAAATGTATTGCATGCTAATGTAATTATTTGTTTTACGGGAATGCCTATTCCGTTTACGATATCCAGTACGTTATCAAACACTGTTTTTTATTACGTCGCAGCCGCACTATCGCGATAACGCGAAGATCAGCACTGTCGAAATAGCGTGACAAATTATTATGATAGGAAAAATGTTGGCCACGAGTGGGATTTTAACCCGAGATCATCCCTCCGGGACTTGCTCTGCCAATTAGAGCTCCCGTGGTGAAGGTGAACCATATTTGAATGTGTCCTTTCGTTATGTTTAACCGTCTTACATAAGGGGACGGAGCGACATCCATAGTCCATTTAAACTAATTTTACAAATTCAGACTAGCAAATGATTACAGAAATTAAGCTACGTTTACCGCGGTCATGATTTGGATAGGTGACCGCTGGTGACATTAAAACTGAGCACTTCCGTGCCTTGAAAGGCAGGTTAAGCCGTCGGTCCCGGTTGTTATCTTAGGATGGCATTCGTAAAAGCATGCTGATTGGTCATTTTGCGAAGGCCTGCCTAGCTACCACTCTCAAGTAGAAAATCTATCTCCAAGCACCTAACGCTGTGTTCTGGCAGTTGTCATTGAGAGCCAGTAATTCTAGGAAAGCCTGAACAACATCTTTGACCACATCATCACTTACCATCAGGTGAGATAGTGGTCAAAGGCTACCTTATCAGATATAAACAAATAATAATAGTTGCATTAAAGACGGCTAAGCGAATTCTGCCAGCCAATACTTTAAAATTGCATTATCAAAATATGCTTGAGACTGCTAATTGCCTAAGCTACTCTAAGCAAGCCTTCTTTGCAGTTCAGTTTCAATGCAGCTCGCCTTTTTTGGACCTTTTTAACACTGAGAAAACTCACGGTTACTTGGATTTTCACTTGAAATGTCAGCTAAAGTAGGAAAAATGGTAGGTACTTTTAAAGGATAAATTTTACATATCCGACTAAGCCGTATACTCTAACCGAACGAAGTTGGCACTTAAGTTTTTTACATAGGATTGCGACGGGCTCAGTTTTCCATTGACTGCCGTCGAGTTGGGGGTTAATATTTTTTTCACAGAAAGGTAACATTATTACAAGCACACACGCAAAGTCGAAAAACTAGGAAATAACTAGTTTTAAAAAAAAAAATATTGAAATCAATTATTTCTTCAATAGTAATGCCAATCCGTAGGGAATTACAAATCTGTGGTTGCACAGATTATATAGAATTCTCGCCAATGAACGTTCCGTTTTACGAAGAGTTAAATTAAGTTGTCATCTAAAAATATAGTCAAGTCAAGTAAAAAAAAGCACCAGATAAAAAAGGAGGTTAGGTTAGGTTGAAACTGCGACAACACAACGCGCGAGCCGAGCGAGCGAAGCGAGCGTGCCGCGGCAGCGGCCGGCGAAGCGCTAAAATCTGTTACACATCCAACAAAACAACAAATTTGTTCAGTGTAGTTTTACAAAAAAGTGAGTTTTGTAACACTTCTCTTAAAAAAAAAAGAGTACATTTACGTAAATTTATATAAAACAAGATGTTACCGAAAGTATGACAACTTCACTGTTCGTAGAACGGAACGTTCATTGGCGAGAATTCTATATAATCTGTGCAATCACAGATTTGTAATTCCCTACGGATTGGTATTTTTTTTTTTTTTTTTTTTTTTTCCACAGAAGCCACCCACAAAAAAGAAGTTGAAGTTGAAGTATTTTTTTTTTTTTATGCTTGATAGGTTAGCCTTTGACCACTATCTCACCTGATGGTAAGTGATGATGTGGTCGAAGATGTTGTTCAGGCTAACCTAGAATTACTGGCTCTCAAGGACAGCTGCCGGAACACACCGTTAGGTGCTTGGCGACAGATTTTCAACTTGAGGGTGGTAGCTAGCCAGGCGGGCATTCGCAAAGTGCCCTACCACCATGCAAAAGAGCAAGATTGGTATTAATATTGAAGAAATAATTAATCTTCAATATTTTTTTTTTTCAAAAACTAGCCATTTCCTAGTTTTTCGACTTTGCGTGTGTGCTTGTAATAATGTTACCTATCTGAAAAAATAAAATGAACCCCCAACTCGACGGCAGTTAATGGAAAGTCGTACCCAAGTGACGAACTGCTCTGCACCTATATTGACGATAAGTAAAAGTGGGATTAAAGAAGATTAGGCTAACCTAGAATTATTATTTTTCATGGCCAGTTGTTGGAACACACTGTTAAGAGTTTAGCGACATATTTTCTGCTAAATCACCGCAGCGAACGTTGCTCAACCTAGTTGGTCGGTTTAGAACGCCAAGCTCCGCTACGTGCGCTTTAAATATTAATAAATGTGTCGTTATATTTTCTTTATTCCTATTCTATAATTTTACATATTATAACACTACTAGAAGCCTGAAATGGCTCTGCGCGGAACTCGGTTATATTGCAATACTCCAGAAATACCAAAGCGGCAGTACACACTAACCAAAATTATTCCATGAAGCTTTATATCGCACTAATTTACCAGATATTCGTCAACGGCAAGAATTTTTCGCAGTTATAAAATGAATATTTCTCTAATAATGACCTACTCGTCGCTTCTAAATCAAAGTTTTTTAGTAATCTGCGGTTATAAAACTTTCAAATGAATTAAAGAAACACCAATATGCTCTTTCACTCTCTCACACAGCAAACACCTTACTTTTCTACTCACGCTACATGCATGCATATAAAAAAAAATTATATGTATGTATGTGAATAGCAACAATGCAATAATCTTTACGTATTAAAACTAGTTGTCCAACTAAAATCTTTCAAATATCGCACTTAACAATTCTGAACGACGCTGCTAACTGTAACTGTAACCCGCAACTACCGCGTCCCTGCGCTGTGCATCTGCAACTACCGAGCACCTGCGCTGTACACCCGCAAGTGCACTTGCAGGTGCCGCGGTGGTTGGATATCATTTCATAGAATAACATACAAACCAGCAGTGCTGTTGCCGCGTATTGCATGCAGCTATATTAGGAATGGAACCTTTTGATTTCCTAAAGATAACTAATTAATATCACCACTTAACAAATGGTAAGTACCTTCACATTGCTGTAAGCAGATACACGTGGAAATATGTTTAGTGGTTATTAGTAGGTTCATATTTAACTTATGTATACCTAGTAACGCTATTGATTTCCAAAATAAATAAAGAAATGCGTACTTATTAAAAATGACACCAAAAATACTCCATGCGCGTTTCTGGAAATTCTTTGTTCCAAATTTCGTCCGAAAAATTTGGTCAAAGCTATTAGGTAAACTTATCCATAAAATTAATAAGCAGGAGGTTGTTAATAAGGTAACCTACCCTTTTTCATTATAAATAACTAGTTGTATCTCATTAGATAAAACTAGAAACTAATAAATGTTAATTTATTCAGTTATGTAACTACTCACCCCAACATTGCTTCATCAAGCGTCGTAGACAGCATCTAAGCTTGAGATTTCCAAATAGATTAGCAACTCGGTGCTGAAATGATTGTGGAACAAGAGATATGTAAGTTCACTTCTGTGGAGTGGGTATTTTTTTATTTTTTTGGCGGGTAGGCTAGAGTAAAACACTTTACAAAAAATCTCTCATTTTAATTAATTTAAATAAAATAGAACATCATTTGAATAGCCTAAAACATATGTGTAATTAAAATATAATTTGCAATACCTGCCGGGGACTGTTATCCATACTGTGGCACTATCACAAAACACTTTTGTCACTATTGAAAAATACTGAGTTAACAACTCAAACAAAATGGACGCCGTACAGCAAAGTGTGGCCGAACTATAAAGTCTGTTTCTTCAGCGAATGGACTCATATCAAGGTGAGCTTCAAGCAGCATCTCCTTCACCAACTGTAGCAGTCTTGTCAGCAGACTTTACTGCATTCCGTACTTTCATCATGACTGCACTTCGCTGCCTCCAAGATCAAGTAGGCCTGGTTATGCAGCAACAAGATGCTATGGAGATGCGAGGGCGACGAAAGATTCTTCTCTTACACGGTGTCCCAGAAGCCAGAGATGAAGATACTACCTCTGTAGTGGTCAAGCTGGTAGCAGGTCAAATGAAAATTCCAGATTTTTCCATCAAAGACATCAGTCGCTCACATCGGATGGGCCGTGCCTCAGCACCTGACAAACCAAGACCTATTCTCTTCAAAATGCGTGACCTTGATGCCAAAAATAGAATTTGGAGCGGTAAGACTGGCTTGAAAGGGTCTAATATCTCGCTGTCGGAGTTCTTGACAAAACCGCGGCACGACACTTTCATGGCTGCCCGCCAGATATTTGGCATTCAAAAGTGTTGGACAAGGGATGGCTTCGGATCAGCAATCTCAAAGAGCTTGAAAAGATTGCCGCGTCGAGCGCGCCTAAGACCTGCAGTCTTAGGCGCGCTCGACGCGGAAGCAGTACAGCTGCGGTCACCGCCAGAACCAAGAACACGGCACCGCCATCGAGAAGTCGACGAGCCCCTTCAGCCAGCAAGAAGTAGCTCCGTTTCCGTTGTTTTATTTTTCACTTTTTATTTATAGTATATTTGCAGCCCGCCGTGGTACCGGTTCTTCGGTATGTACCCTTTTTCTGTTTTTTAACTATGGCACTTATCCACCCTCGAATGTTGCTTCAATAATATATTTCATTCACAAAGAATTTGCTGTAAGAATTATGTTGTATATGTCTATTGATTGATGTAAATTCATACGTATTAATCCTTGTCATTGTCACGTCAATGTCTAATGAAACTGACTTAGTTTTTTTTTTTTATTTATTTGTTTTGGCATACTATACTTTGTACATATTCCCAAAATATGTTTTTAATACAGTTTCAAACGTATGGCAAGTCTTATAATGGTTGGGAACCACGGTGGTGAAGCATTTATATTTGTGTGATTGTGTTTTTATTTATTTACATACCCTTGTTACTTTTTTTTATATTTTTGTTTTTATGTTGTTAAATTTATTACGATTCCCGGCAGGTGGAGTTTTGATAGTTTTTTGTATATTTTACTTGAACAGTTATATATTTAACTTAATTAGTTAGTATTTCATATATCACTTATACATATGTGGAATATATATTATGCTTAATTTATTCAACGATAATGCAAGTGCAAGTAGTGATAGCGACCAATTATTCTTATCTTTAATTTCCGATGGTAGCACAGACGATGACAGTTTCGTAAGCTTACCTTCTCTTGCCGATTCTCTTGAAGCTCAGTTTTCTGATGTACCTAAAAACTTTAACGTTGTTCACATTAACGCGCAAAGCATTCCGGCCCATTATCCTGATATGCAGGCATCCCTCCTTAGTAAAAATATTCAAGCTATAGTAGTCTCTGAGACGTGGCTCAAACCTTCCCTTCCTACTACTTTGTACTCACTACCCGGTTTTCACCTCATACGCAACGACCGCACCAGCTGTAGAGGTGGTGGTGTGGCTATTTACCTAAAGTCTAATATTCCTTTTTCTGTGATCAGTATATCGCCTCAACCACCACCCTCCAACGCAGGCGAGCATCTGTTTGTAGAGGTACTCTTATCTAATACTAAAATTCTCCTTGGGGCCTACTATAGCCACTCCTCAAGTGTCAACTACTTTTCCTCTTTTGAGAAAATCTTAGAAGATCTTATTCCATTATATAACCATCATATTATTTTAGGAGATTTCAATACCTGTCTCCTCAAGGAAGACCACCGCACTCATTCCCTTGAATCAATAATTAAATCTTGCAACATGCATATCCTCCCACTTGGTGCCACTCATCATGCCCCCAATTATAGCCCCTCCCTCCTTGATTTGTGTATAGTGTCTTCTCTACAGCATGTTGCTAAGCATGGTCAATGTTCTGCTGACAATTTCTCATATCATGACCTAATATTTCTCTCGTATAAAATTCGATCTCCAAAAATAAAACCCAAAGTAATTCTTCAGCGGAATTTTAGTGGTATGGATAGAGAAAAAATGTTAGAGGATGCTAGCAACATAGACTGGTCTCCGGTGACCAACGCTGTAACAGTCGATGACCAACTGGCAATTTTCAATTCAATGATTACGCAGTTGTACGATAAGCATGCTCCTTTAGGTGCCATCAAGCTTAAGCATCGACTAGCTGTTTGGCTTACAGATGATATTAAATTGTTAATGAATAAAAAATGTAGTGCTAGACACAAATATAAATGCCGCCCTAATGACTCTAACAAAGCAAAATATGTGAAGTCTAGAAATCGTTGCAATATGGTGTGTAGGGATGCCTTGCGTCGCCACATTCATAAATCAGTCGAATGTGATGATCCAGCAAAAGTCTGGCAGTTTCTAAGGTCTTTGGAATTGGTAAATCTCTTCAAGATAGTATCCCTAACAACTTAAACATAGATTCTCTCAATCTCCATTTCTCTTCAGTACTTCCTATTGATGTATCTGAAAAATCGAATACTATTTTATTTTATTTATTTATTTCTGGTCAGCCAACAATTATTACATTTTTACATACACAACATTATTTTCTACTATAGTACATTGCTTAATGTATAATCTCTTAAAGGCTAACACAACATGCTATTAGTAATTACATGTAATTAAAATATAAATGACATTGATTTGTTAGTTTTGAAAAATAACAATAAATAGAAGGTGCGCTTCTACGCACTTTGACTGATTAAGAAGTCAGTTATATTTTTGCGAAACCGACCTAAGGGTTCCGCAAATGCGTCGGCTATCGCGGCACAATTATTAAAAGACCTACTCAATCTGGGAATCACGGAATTTGCTCCTAAAAGAGTATGTCGAAAGGGTGGACATAAAAGTTTTATACATCCACGAGGTTTACTCCTGGGAATTTAAAAATTAAACCTACTCAATAATCCTTATATGATTTCTCAAGAGTTTGTAAGAAAATACCCCATCAAGTATTTCTCTACGAGTTGACAGTGAGACCATTATGAAATATTTCAAGCGTTTATCATAAGATTTGACCTTATTTTTTATTCCAGTGCAATACGCCAAATGCCAGAGAAACCTCTTTTGCACTCGTTCAAGTCGCAGCATGTGTGTTGCAAAATGTGGTCTCCATACCGAGCTACAGTATTCTAGATGACTTCTTACAAGACTGCTGTATAATATCATTTTAATTCTGATATTTTTGAATATCTTGGAGTTTCTTAGTACAAATCCAAGCATTCTTGATGCTTTGCTAATTATGTGATCAAGATGAGGGACAAATGTGAGCCTGCTATCAAAATTAACTCCTAAGTCTTTTATTACATTAACTTCTTTTAGTATATTGCCATTGATAGTATAATTAGATGGGATTATATTATGGTTGCGAGTGAATTTTATATAACGAAATTTTTCATGATTTAGTTGACATTTTACTATTAATTATCTTTCAACGTTACCGATTCCTGACTACTCTCCTTTTATTTTTATCGAGTGTCCGCTTGTGATGTTAAGAAGAGCTTATTATCGATCACTTCGAATGCTGTGGGAGGCGATGGAATTAGTCGCAATATGATAGTGCCCACCCTTGACATCATCCTTCCTGTTCTTTGTATTATCTTTAATAACTCCATAACAAACGGCATATATCCTACAATATGGAAAGATGCACAACTTATTCCCTTACCCAAAAAAACCAATCCCAAATCTTTTTCTGAATACCGTCCTATATCCATTCTCCCATTTCTGTCAAAAGTTCTTGAACGCCTTGTCCACAGCCAAATAAGCAAATATTTATCCTCTCCTGACATACTAAATCCTTTCCAATCCGGTTTTCATCCTGGCCACAGCACAGTAAGCACTCTGGTGAAGATCACTGATGACATTCGCTTATCCATGGAAAACAGAAACTTAACTGTACTCACATTACTAGATTTTAGTAATGCTTTTAACACAGTTGACTTTGACATACTTTTAGCCATACTACGCTCAATTAACATAATATCTTCAACGGTACTCGATTGGTTTCATAGTTATTTAGTTGGACGCCGGCAACGGATAAGTCTGGAAGAGAAGTTCTCTTCCTGGTGTAATGCGGTTGCAGGTGTTCCACAAGGCGGCGTTTTATCTCCTCTCTTTTTCGCAATATTTATTAATTCAATCTCTAATAAGTTTTCTTCCTCCTACCACCTATATGCAGACGATCTTCAAATCTACTCTCATGCCCCTCTTGATCAGCTTTCTGGAGCCATAGACCTAATAAACGCCGATTTAAATTGCATCACAACTTGGTGCAGAGAATTTGGTCTGAAAATAAATCATAGCAAGACACAGGTAATGATTGTGGGAAGCTCGCAGTTAATCTCAAAGGTGGACTGGTCAACGATTCCATCCATTATGATGGAGTCCCTATCCCCTACAGTAAATCTATAAAAAAATTAGGCTTGACGATCGATCATTGTTTAAGTTGGGCTCCTCAGATGCAAATTACTAGTCGCAAATTGTACGCTACCGCTGGCGCTTTAAAAAAACTGCGCAACTTTCTTCCCATCACCACTCAAAATTGCTCTAGTTCAATCACTTTTACTCCCAATTCTAGATAACGCTGATGTCTGCTATCCAGATCTCACTAAGGAACAGCTAGATAAGCTTGAGCGTCTTCAAAACTTCTGCATAAGATTTATATTTGGTTTGCGCAAGTATGATCACATTTCTCAATATCGATCAAAGCTCAAGTGGCTCCCTATACGTCTTCGCCGGAATGCTCACATACTCTCTCTACTTTACAATATTTTGTTTAATCCTTTGACCCCGCGCTATCTCAAGGAACGTTCCAATTTCCTTCACAATGCCAATTTTCTTAATCTTAGGTCATCAGAAAATCTTGCCCTCAGTATGCCTTTATGATCACTCATTTTCAGTGAAAGCTGTTCGCTTATGGAACTTATTACCAGTTACTATCAGGCGTGCACAATCCTTGTCAACTTTCAAAAGCCAAGTAAAGTGTTTCTATCTCGCCGATTAGTTTACCCTATGTGAACTTGGGCTTGATCATAATATAATAAAGAATTAATGTATAATATATAATAATATATCGTGTAAGTGTATCAATGTATTAATTATATAAATATCTATAATATTTCAATATGTATTAGTGTTTTTTTATGTATTAGTAGTTATTTATTTTTTTCTTGTTTGTGATTCATTACTAATTTTCTTTAGTCATGTATTTTTGTCTTGATTTGATTAAACCTTTATCTTTTATTACACCCGTCTTGTTATTCCTGTATTTCCTCTCTATCCAAAGGTTGCCTGGAAGAGATCACTATTAGTGATAAGGCCGCCCATTGTGACACTTAATTGTAAGATTCCTTTTTGATGTTATTTTTGTATAATAAGTGGTGTAACAATAAAGAATTATCTATCTATCTATTATTTTAGTTATTGTATATCTGCATAGGTACTACATATTGTAATAAAAACTCGGGCTTACCATGTTCCAGTTGCTGTATTTCGTACTTATCTTCTATTCCACAGTTTGGTTAAGCTTAAGTCAAACAATGTATATCTGTAGTACTACCGTATATTATACACTAGTTTTCCGGGCGCGGCTCCGCCCACGCGTATGTCGTTTATCGCGCAAAAACATTATCCTCTTTTTGCAAGTTGGATAAAAATTATCCTATGTTTTTCCCGGATCTCAAACTATTTCCATACTAAATTTCATTCAAATCGGTCCAGTAGTTTTGGCGTGAATACGTAACAGACAGACAGACAGAGTTACTATCGCATTTATAATATTAGTACTGATGGCAGTTTGCGCAATAAGTACAGTAACGTCGTTACACCACAAAACTCTAATGAGACACTTATTTCTTAATACCCGTGTTATAAAATCGATGTCACTATCCCACGTCTAAACAAGAAGTGCCGCTAGCCCGCCATCTCCTCATCGCACATTCCCCCCCCTTGAGCAGTTGGCGGGAATACCGTGAGAAAACGTGTTTCCGGTGGCCATTTTTATTTAAAAAAATAGTAGGGCAAAATAAGGAAGTCAAATTAATGTCTACTTATAAAAATCTTGCCACAGAGTAGAAAATATCGGAAATCATAACATAAGGAAGTCAAAATGTCTTCTTTTAAAATCTTGGCACAGGGTAGAAAATATCGGAAATCACGACAATATATATACACATATATGAATATACCTACATGTTGCCAGCATGCGGGGCACGCTGTCAACTGGTAGTGAGCTGGAGCATTTGGACTGCCTGTGAGTCTGCGTTGACTTGTAGGTTGTGTAAATGCTTTTATTTGCTATATAGTGTTGTATATTTTTCGTAGTATTTTAGCAAGAAGGCATAATGCCGTTTTCAATATTATAATGTAGGTAAACCTTTGATTTGATCTTTTCATAACTCCGTGGTTGTTCATATATTAGTTTTCTTGCATTAACGCCTGCTTAGCGTATATCTTTACAAAATTACAACGAATGTTTTATTTTAAATGTGAGTGGGATAATTCGTACCCACTACCATCCGTATACCTATAGCCGGGACATGTTTCATCATCACTATAGTAGTCAGTGAGTATAGCTCTTATTAGTCCTTCTAGCCCAATGCTTAAGGAGACAGAGCGACATTTGCAGCCAAAATTAATTGAACTACTAATCAAACATTTTTCTTCAATTAGCTTTAAAAATGTTTACAATAACGCAACCCGATAATTCTGATATAATATATGCTATTGACTTCTATTATTGTTCCGATAATAATAATAATAATGTTTTATTTTGCATCAAAGACATGTAACATTATTATACATTGTAACTTGGAAACATATTCATCATCATCAAATCCCGCTCGTAGATCAAATTCTTCCTTTCGTTGTGCTTTTGTTTGTTGGTTTTTACTGAATTTGTAGATACATTGTATGTAATATGCTTAAAAGATTGTCTTTGTTACAAAATACACGCTTACAGTCACTCAGTATAGGGGCACTGAGTGACTGTAAGCGTGTATTTTTTTACTTCTACTTTCTCGAGGGTAACTTATGAACACGGGTGACTTTGACTCTCAAAAGTTTAGAAAAAAAACATTACAACTCAATTTACTGGTCCAAATATATTTATTTAGCATAATGCCGTAATACATTTTATGTACAGATTAAACAAAATTATTCGATCAATTTTATGCTTACTTTTTTCTATTAAAGTAGACATTATTTTTGTGTGATTACCTTATGGTAAGTAAAGTAGTGAGGGTAATTTTTTTCCAATTAATTCAGATTTTCAACTTGAGGGTGGTAGCTAGCCAGGCGGGCATTCGCAAAGTGCCCTACCACCATGCTGTAACGACTGCTATCCTAAGACAACAACCGGGACCGACGGCTTAACGTGCCCTCCGAAGCACGGAAACGCTCAGTAGTAATGACACCATCGTCATATCTTTCATATAAAGTCCGGTTATTTACTCTTACAGATACTGAAACAATGTTTGCATGGAAAATGCTATGAAGAAATATCCCATAAGCAACAATCTTATAATAGTTCACATTGGGATATTATAGAAGTATGCTTCATTCGCGTGTAACGCGAACATACAAAGCAAACATTGCGCACACTTTATGGATATTTTGTTCAAATTATGGTAAGGATAGATTATTTATTATATTATTATAATGGTACATTAAATTATCACATCCAATTTTTTTCATACTTTTAAAGCGCAATTAGTTAGCGTTCGTTTTTGCCATGAATTACGTTCAAATGTGCCACATACGATTTTACTAATTGTTCACCTCCTATTATGCCAAACACGTCATCGTCATAACGTATCCACAGCTTGATGTTGGTAGATGAAGTGGAGATCGCTAACGCTTTAAAATGCTCCATCCATATATTAGCTACCACAGGAGTAATTGGACCGCTCATGGCTACACCATAAATCTGCAGGTAGTACTCGCCTTGGTATATAAAGTACTGTAACAACCGGATTGTCCACTGCTGAACACAGCCTTCCCCGTTTAGGGGGGGTTTGCCATAATCTTCACGCTTGGCAGGCGTCTTGGGAATCGTAGTTTCAGATATCAGTTCCTCAGTAGGCGCTGTTGACCACCACCCGATATTTTACATATTGCTTACCGAGCGCACGATCGAGACTCGATCGAGATTCGATCGTGCGCTCGGTAAGTCAAGACCTCCTGAAGATGCTTCGTTTAGAAGCGAAACTAGTCGGGTATTCTTCCGGTTAGGCTGCGTGATGTTTGTGACGTCACGTAGATAACAGGAAAATTAGGCGGAATTGTTACTAGATATATAATTTTATGCTTTTTTAAGTGTTTTATTTAAATATTATTTAACGTTTTTTAGGATACTTTTAAAAGTATTTTTTATTTTTAAATATGGATTTCCGCAAAGTAACGCCTGAATTTATTTATTATTCTATTAATTAAATTTTTATTGCAACTAACAATTAAAGGTTTAACCGGATACCCTTTACAGGTGTTGAGCAGATAAATATAACAATATAAAGGAATAGTCACGTAGCGGAAATGGTGCGTGTCTGTTTCAAGTTGGGCTTATTTTCTCCTTCATATGACGTGTTAGATATGGACCTCCAGCAGAGTTCCGTATAAAAAATAGTGAGGAGAAAATATGTTTTACATAATATTACATTATTTAGTTTAATCAACGCTTTACGTGAAAGATATTCTGGAAAATATATTTTATTATTATAGGATTACAGGCTATTTTTGTGTTAAATTGTAACGAAACAGAATCAAAAGTAAAGTTGTGTGGACTAAAAGATATATGTTCAAATTTTCCTACTTATCAAACCAGTACTGTAAGATACTCAGGACCTGTGTACTTATCTTGTCTAATTTAGTACATTGCTTATAATAACAGATAAGGCTTTTGATAGATCTAACACGCATGCACACACAGGCGGTACGGCTCTCAGTACAGTACTTTACAGCATGCTTAAAACTCAGAATTGCACCTTCTGTAGAAAGTCCAAGCATAACTAAATTGCATACCATGCAAGTTCTGGAGTCCATCACGCTGGCCAACATATTTGCTACTATACTAAAGCAATATTTTAGCCGATAGTTTATGCAGTCAACAGTATTGTTTTTTACTATTGGGGCTACGAACGATTACATTAGGTCTGCAGGTAAATGCGAGTGACTCAAGCATGTTGTGTTAAAAGTGGACAATGGCAGGTGTGGTCCTGCTTATCTTATTGCTCAATAATGAGACCGCTGAATCCCGGTGATTTACCGAGCTTTATCTTTTTTTAAGCATCTGTTATTGTTCAAGGGGGAATATTTTACATAGACACGCAACACTGGTCTCCAAGATATCAGCGCCATATTTATTTTTACAGTATTTAATTTATGATTTGAAATTGATGCTATTTTATGCTGAAAAAATCCTTTCAGATAAAAGTTCAAAATAAAATAATATTATATTAAAATCTAATACTCACGTTTGTCTTTTATACAACAGTAAAGGTGTCATTACCGCAAGTACTTTGCCTAGAGTTATGGTTGGTAATTTTTCATGGTCGGCTCAACCAAGAAATTTCAATCAAGCCCTTTTTAAATTCCGCCCGAATGAGTTTTATCGATGATGGGATCATAAATTTGGAATGAGTCCTATCATGTTCAATTTAACACTTGCCTTTTAAGCAAACACCTTTTATATCACTTTTCTTTATTTAATGCTTTTCATCATTAAATAATTATAAAGAGCACATAATATTGAAAGCACTGTTATGCACTTATCTCTCTGACTTTTGATGATTGGTTCGCCTTGAATAAATAATAATAAACAAAACGCCTGGCAAGTAAAGATAGATGACGTATCTCGAAAACGGTAAGAGATAGGTAGGGGGTATTTGAAATAATATCATAGGGAATCGAGAGAGCAGTCGATTGACACTTGTCAAAAATCCAAAATGGCGGATTTCAAGATGGCTGAAGCGAGGCCTAAACCAGGATAATGCCCACACTATAATTATTTCGTCAAGGAAAGTAATGAGTAGCGATTTTATGAGGCACTAGTATAAACGTTTTTGTAATTTATCTGGCAAGCGGAGTGCCGCTAAAGCTTGAAATAATGCTCATCTAAATAAGTACACCCCATTTTGAACCCTTGAACCCCCTGAAGTCACCGAGAGCTTTCCACGATGGTAACTTGTACCCGCCACTATAAGATTATTTTTCCACATGCTTTAACGTTCTATGTTGCGAATGACGCAGAAAATAATGATCACTACAGTGAATACATATAACACGTAGCATTAAAAACTCTTGATGATTCTTGTTCTCATTATTTTCTTTATTGAGTAACAAACCGAATTAGCAAATAAATCAAATGGACGGTCTGAAGTCAAGGTACTGCACCTATTAAACAACGTAGCTTGATAGCTGAATTAAAGCTGAAAGAAAGAGGCAAGTGCTATCCACCCAGATATTTTTCATATCAAAAACCCTACAATCTAATACAACAGCTTAATGACTACGTATTGAGGTCAGATATGTAGGAAAATTTAACGCTGAAATACAGCTCTTGCACAGGACATATGAAATAGTTAAATTAAACAAGTTCAATTAACTTCTTGGTTGACATTTGCATCGATTTGAATCTACGCCAGACCAATATTCAGGGAAGCGGCAAATCAGCATTTCGATATTGCCTCCATTTGGGCATCCACCTCAATATATGGATAATCAAATTTTTATTGCGGTGCCAAACGGCACGTGCGGGTCCTATATATACGGAAACGTTTTATTATTTACAGTTTTCCACCCAGATTTAAATCATGAAACTCGTAGCAATGAAATTAAGGGACAATTTCAACTTCTTAATAGCCCATTTTATGGACTTATCGACTATGGAAAACGACCTTAATTATTCGCGGGTATTAAAAGCAAAGCTTAATTTTTCCTTTAATTAATGATCATCAATTGTGAGTAAGTAGGCTGCTATGTTGTGAAACACATATTGAACAAACAAAACAAAAGTTGTACGAGTACCTACTTAAATTGGGTTCATTTTACCGTTTGAATATTGTTTGTTCATTATAATATAAACTAAGTAAGCGTATTTTCTGGGAACATCTCACCCGGGTCTTATTTTCTCTTGAGACCTTACAGACGAAACCTTTTTTTTTTTTTTTATTTACGTGTGAAAAATGCATTTACGCATTCCCGTCCACCTCGGGGAAGGTGGCCGGGATATGTCGGGCTTGACACCAACTACTCCCACAGCAGCAAGGGGCACTTGCTGCTGTGCTACCGACTAAATAACACACGGTGTTCCAACTCTACCGCTTCTAGGCGGGCCGCAGGGACGCTTTAGCTCTCAACTACGAACCCGCCTCGGTTGTCCGTTTCCGGACCCCTCCTGGGGTGCTACCCCTCACGACGCACCAGAACACATGGCACCTCGCTACCACCCGGGGACAAAGCCTACAAATGGGCGTCAGACAACCCCGCTTCTGATGCCCGAGGTCCCCCTGCGACGGGCCAGATAAGTAGCCCCGTCGCCTGCTACTTCGGCCGCAGAGGATAGGGAGAACGGCGCCTCGCTATACCGACACTCCTCTTCCCCTGCGGCCCCTTCGCGTCCGCCATCCACGGTGGCGACCCCGCCGTGGCCACGGAAGGTAGGTAGAGCGGCGCACCGTAATACCGGCATTGCTCTCCCGCCATGGCCCCTCACCGTCAGCTGTGGTGTCGCTCACACAATACCACAGCCCGCCTCAGATGCGGTGCTGCCCATACAGCACCGTAGCCTACCCTTTGCCGCACCATACAGGACTTAGAGGCAAAGCCCAGTGGAGCGGCCCCTCTGTAATTTCAAAAGGCGTGTCGAAACAGTTGCGTCATTGAAAACGACTGAACTAAGACACATGGCATTGTTTAATAGTATCTTAATGGCTAGTTCTAAGGAGCAGTGGAACCCGAGGCGCGGTTCACTATTGGCTGACCAGAGACAGTGTGGGGCCCAAATAGTTTGCTAGCTACACATGAAAGGCTGCCCCAGAAGAGAGGGCTCTGGTGACTGTATGGTCTTCAAACTAGCTATTCTTTTTGGAAACGTCTTGCGTGAAGGTCGCTATAACGGTATGAAATACATTGTTTCACTGCCAATAAATTCAATACCTAGTAATTTACCTCGCTCCTCACTATATGAACAGAACAGCGGTTCCACAGCGGATGCACGCCTAGAAAGCACTTTTATAACATCAAGGCTTGTACAAATCAAGGGGTATATTTGTCATACCAATACTGACCAAAGATGTCAGACATATTTTTTTTTATTAGTAAATACTACACACTACAGACTCGTGGTCCGTACTCTTGTTTGTTTAAGGGCCAGCCACAGATTCCACCGATGCCCTTGATGTTTTGATAAGAGCCTCCACGGCCTCTTCGTTTTTGTTTTGTATAGCCATTTTAAGATTGTAGTCGACATTGTTTTTGAAGTTAGCCTCCGTTGCCCGCCTCACGAATCCTCCAATGGTGTCCGATATATTTATTTCGTACCAATAATATCAGACATATATATTCCATCATTCACTGCAAAACGACATTTTCAAGAGATTGGCTTTCAAAATCTACGACTTTTATTACCATGTTAGGCGTTGCTACTGTCCCCTATTCTGCCTTCGTTTTCTCACCGGCTAATTACAGACAGTTAACATTAATAAAACGACTGAAGCGTTAAAATAAATTTACTCGAATGCACTGTTAAAAATGCAGGGTTAATAACTGTACCAGCAGGTTGATTACTTTGGTAAAAATGACCACAACGAAAAGAAATAATTTTTAGATCAACACACAATTCTGTCAACAGTAAAACTATCCTGACCAGATGCAGATTTTGTGCACATAACTATAATTAATAGAGCTTTAGTTTTACCGCATTTAAGGCGCTTTTAAATATTTGCACGGCTGATTCATATTATATACTTTTTATGATTGCAAATCCTAAATCAGAAAATCTGTCATAAAGCACCCAACAGCAAGTTCAAGGGGTTGATTTTGAGAACCATTTCTGTACTGCTTAAATTTCTATGAAATCCTACTCAAAGTTAGAACGGACAAAGTTCCTATATGATGTGGGTCGGTAGGCAATTCAATTTACATATCTACATGGTTTCTGGGTAGATATTCTAATTAAATAAAACTTATTTCACTATTTAATCTCTTCCCCTGTGCAGTTTGCTGCAGGGGAAGTACAGCCAACAGCAAAATTAAATAATTATTCAATGGCTCGTTAGTTGCTGCAACATGAGCGTCGTGAAAGGAGGTTAGGTTGCATATTCATTATATAAGAACACGACCAGCATGCTTCTTAATACCGAAACGGAGGTCATCACCAGTGGAAATGAAAGTCATAAGTACTATGACAAGTTGCCACTGGTGACATATATTTGATCACTTATGAGCATTTTCAGATGTTATGTACGTACATAACGTCGAAAAATGTTCAGAAGTAATCAAATATATGTAGATACCTAATAGATGTCAATTTTAAGAATCCTGACGGCACGTCAATGTCACTTGGATATTTACAATATTACACAAATCACTAAGACGTACTTAAGCAGACTTGCAGGATACTGCTTAGTCATAAGCGTAATAAAGCTCAACCCCTTTTATACATAACCAACACATATCTGGCGAACGTGGGTGGTGTAGAGATCTCTACCCTCTGAGATATATAAGCATGATGGTATTTTTCATGTGTACCACATCTAGAATACCTGTCTTCTCTATTGTAGATTGCGACTTTATCTTTAAAACAAAGTTTTAAATATGCAAATCGAGTATTCTGAAAAAAATAGTCAAATATTACAATCTATTACGTCTTCTTACTAATAAGAAACCCAATCTTGTGATAATGATTAACGATGATATCCCCAGTTTCCTTATATCCCTGTTACCAGTTCTATTAACACATCATTATATATTTATTATACTCAAGTTCTTACATTATTAGTAATATTTTCTTGCAAGTTTTACCTAGTATGGTAGAAAAATGGCAGTGAGCCTTTCTATCTGAGTATCTCTGTCCAAGCATAGAAATCATTATAATATATTGGACTTTGTATAATAGGTACCCAATGATAAATTTGAGCTCATAATTATACCTATTTATAGTGCTACCTTAGCTATAAGTGTCGTACAAAATATTTTATTCAATATAATAGTTAGATAGGTTTTTTATACTTTAGGTATTTTATAGGGTCGGAGACAAGTACTGCCGCTGTGAATATTGATTTAATTATATGGAATTACTTTTCTGGAATTTACTATGCTACTGGTAAGCGCTTCCGTGCTGTGGAAATAATGTTAAGGTATCAGTCCCGGTCGTTGCCTTAGGATGACAGTCGTTTTAGCAAGATGGTAGGGAATTTTGCAAATGCCCGTCTGGCAAGCTGGGTAGCTTCAAGCGGTGTGTTCCGTCAGCTGTCCTTCAGACCCCGTATTTAAAGGTTACCATTATTTAGCTACGTCATTACTTAAAATCATGGGAGACAGTGGTTAAAGGCTTTATAAATAAAAATAACTACCACCCTGTTGCTTTACATAAAGCTTATTATACCTTTCAAGAAAACCTTACAATTTTTCATATGTTAATTTACGATTGTATTCACGTTGTCTATAGTGTTTTTTTTAATCCTCGATAATATTTAGAATATTAATACTTTGAGTTGAATTTCTTTTCATATAAAAGACCATTGGGTTTATTTTTAAATCCACGACTAAGCAACTTAAAAGAGTTTTCTGAATAAAATATCACAATCGACATATTAAAGCAAATATTTTCAATATAACGAGCGGAGTGGCGATGCTGTAGTGGTGCTTTAAACTTCCATATCTATAAGTCTTTGACTTAATGATTACAACATGATTTTATTGAAACTTAAAAAATATAACAGTTATGAATGTGTGTAAACAGTTGCGTTTAAAAACTTACATTGACTAATATGGAATTCAGTCGAGAGCTACATTTTGAATCGTCTTGACTATTATTAAGGCATGTCGTATTCTAAAATCTTTAAATTCTAATGTCACTATCAGCCAAATTATGACCGAGGTGGACGCTGCTTAACTTAGCTGATCGGTTATTATGGCTATGGCTAAGCAAACTTCGCTACGAGCGCATTAAAGAAGTAGTAATTACTCCGTGTGTGAATACTACTTTTAGGCTGCCTGATCATGAACAAACGTGCGACAAAAATGAACTGTGTAAGAGGTAAAAATCTACCAAATGTAACGCTGTGCTCAGTGACGCCAGGAAAATGAAGCAATGGTGATGATGATTTTTTACCTCTTTTACTGCTCAACTTCCTCGCATATATTTGGTATATACATTAATTTTATCCCTTAGGAATCTAATATAACTACATGAGCGACGAAACGAACTCGTCTCAGACAATATTCATTGTGAGCTCAGATACCTACACAGAGGAATTCAGATAAACACAGCGGACGATACAAGTGAAAAAAGCTCTTAATTATCATACTGCCGTTTTCAAGCTCCATATATTTTTCACACTGTTTAAAGCTGTAGCATGAAAGGAGCGGCCTCCATTTAAAAATTCCGGAGTGCCCGTGTCATTTTTTGTCAGAGAAACCCAATACACCTATTATCTTGCTGGGATCAAGCAATTCGTAAACAAATACAGTGTATTGCAGGCCATAGGTTTGCCATAACCTTTTATTTTATATTTTTATGAAACTTATTGGAGTTAGAAAGGGAACAGTTCCACTATCAATAGGAATATTGACTAGCATATCAGTTCACATCCATAGTTTATGTATGTAATATTGCCTGCGGGATTTTCCTGTGTACATTATGGCCCTAATATAGCCCTGGTGCGTGAAATAGGATATCATATAAACTTATACTGTTCTAAGGATATCCACTACAACAAAGGTTACAACGACACTTTGAATGTAAAGGTGGAACATCTGTCGCCAAGCACCTAACGGTGTGTTCTGGCTGCTGTCTTTGAGAGCCAGTAATTTTAGGTTAAGCCTGTTAACAGCTTGGACCACATCGTCACTTACCATCAGCAATAAAAAAAAAGGTTAGCCTAGAAGCAGTAACTAGTATCAGAATTAAGACCGGAATGACAACGAGGTACATAATATATACAGACCCATATACATAATATATACATAGAGATGTATAAGCCAAAAAAAACCTTACAAGTTCCCGCAGGTACACTGTTTTTAGGATAGTAAGCAGATATTCCTTTGATCAAAAGTTAATGAATATTTCTATCATAGATTACATTAGGCTATTACTTCTGCCGAACTTGAAGCCCGACTGTAAAGCACGACGGTAATAATTTTTGTGTGTATGTACTATATATGTAGTTTTTTTAAGTCAGGGAAGAAATGGAAGCAAAATCCAACTGTAACCAGAATATGAGCGAAAAATTTAGCTATTATTTCTTAAAGGACCACTACGTAATTAGCCGTCGTCGTGCCACATGCTATGTTATCGCCTGTAGAGTGTGATGTAAGTATTATAATTTTGTAGATAATATATTTGAAATATATCTTACGATGTTATATCTTATTTTTGAGCTTCCAAATTTAAGTTTGATATCAAAGAGATGCCTGATTAGAATTTTCATCGTATTGTTAGTGACAGGCAACAAAGGGAAAAAATGCGTACAAAAAATCAAAATATTTCAGTGTTTTTTGTAGCCAGCATCGGATCTACATTCTTTTCATAAAGTTCACCAGTTTGTTAGCTTTTTTCTTATAGAACATACGAGAAACTGAGTTCGTTAAAACTATTATAATTACAGTTTTGAAACAGAGTTGTTACATTTTTAATGGAGGAAGTTTTTGCACCTACAACTTTCAAACGCAGTATACCTATATAATATTTGCAGGATTTTTATAACAGTGTTACTATAAGGGCTTCATATGTTTAAAGTTCAAGTTTAAAGTCCAGTCTTGTTGAATTATGGGGATATAATATTTCAAAATGAAAAGAAAAACATTTGGTTAGGCTGGAGTTAAGTATGGTGATTGGTCATAAAGCAGTTTTTGTAATAAGTATCTAAAGTGATTTATGCAGCAACTAACATAATGCAGAGAAATTTCGTCTGGTTTGTGTTGAGATTTTTTATTACGTAATAGATGGTGTAAAATAGATTTTCATGGTATGGGCTCATTGGGCTCATTGGGTGGGATGAAAATCTTTGTAACTAAAATGGGGTTGGAAATGACTGTGAAAGGAGATATAGGAACAGAAAAAGTCCGAAGACGGTGTGAATGGACTGCGTGAAGAAGGATAATTATATTTTTGAAAAAGTAAGCAATAACCATTGATAGGAATAGGGATTATTCACCTATACTACGAGCAACAGAGACAATAATTTGACTCTTCCTTACGACAATATTTTATCCGGGACATCTGCCCCAAGATTTGGGACTTCATATTATAAGTACAGATAAAGTTACATTAAAAAGTATACTTTAACATTTGATAATGTTTAACCGTAAGCAAAAATTACAAATAGATTTGAACTTTCTAGACTTGTTGACATTTGCTGATTTTGACTCAATCTAGTCTCAACTTTAAATCTCAACTTTTATTTATTTATTTTACTTTTTTTTTATATTTTTTTTACCGGCGGTATGCCTTTATTAAACAAAATACTATGAACTATATACAACACTACAGCTACTACAATAAAAGCATTTAGACACCTATAAGTCATAGCAGACTCATAGGCAGTCCAAATGCTCCAGCCCACTCCCAGTTGGCAGCGTGCCCAGCATGCTGGCAGCATTGCCCCGTTGAATTGCAATGCTTATTCGTTGAGCCAAATATGTGCCAGCATTTTGATCACGCGTCGCATCGACCAAGCGCTCAGATAGGTTTTGGAAAATACGATGAGCTCCCGGTCCCCACGGACCCAACGTCTCCACACCAAACGGCTCAAATATGTAACCCATACCGAGGTTAGCATATTTGCGCCGCTTGAGTTGCTCCGCCGAAGTAGCCGCAGCGCCAGCCCTCACGTTGGTTTCAGAAAGATGTGACGGCGCTAAAGTGTCCACGCACGTAGCGTCCCACACTAAGGACCGTCCTAACTTCCACGGAACCAGAGTCATGCCGTCAGGTCTTTTACCATCGTCACGCATCAGACCATTCGGTTCGAGAATAGCTGGAACATTGGCGCTGGTAAAAGCCCGGCGAATGATATCGTTAAGGCTGGCGTGGCGGGAAATTCGACCAGCACTTCGAGAGCAGGAGAGGCCATGGTGACCGAGTTGATCAACTGCAGTACCACACTGGCAGTGATGTGCAACACAACACCTTGCACCCAAGCGTAAGCTAATAGCTAGACGAAAAGCGGATGGATCTATAAGGCTACCAGTTTTGTAAGAAGGAATGGCCTGTAACCAAAGACCGGATTCCCACACAGAAACAGCGAGAATACGAGCACGATCTGCGATGCTAGAACACGTATTTAAAAGATCTTTCCGTGTTAACTCGCATAGGGGCCGATCCCATTGTTTCTGAGATGACAACATTTTTGGGAATTCAGTATTTGGACAAGCCAGTCTCCATGTGTTTTTGGCCTCAGCCAGATATGCTACATCGAAAGAGCCTAAAGATCGTGCAAGAATTTTTTCTACTAATTTGTGTGTACTGTGTACAGAAGACAAAAAAGCTGGTAATGCCACACTAGAAATTTTGCGTATCCCTATGCCCCCCAACCTCACAGGGAGGGAAGCTTGCACCCAAGCCCTATCATCCATCTCAACATTCAAAACCGACACTAACGTATCTTTTACTAAGTTGTCTAAGCTTAACAAAAGCTCACTGTGTTGCCACAGCTGACAACATCTTAAATAGTATGTAAATTTAGGAACGAAAAGGCAAAATCTTATAATTGTAAAAGCCATATGGGCGTTAATTTTGGATAATCTGCTAGAAGCATTTCTAAACTTTTGAATTTGTTCTTCGACAAATGGTGATAAAGATTCGATAAGAATCGGTGAACCCAAAAGACGAAGCGAACTTTTTTCTACTAATTTTATATTAGGCGCAAGTAAGTTGAATTTTTCAATAATCGAAACTTTATCCGGACAAGTATCACAAACAAAAAGTTCACATTTAGAAAAATTTAGTTCAAGGCCAATAACACGAAAATCGTCTATAAGTACTCGCAAGTCATCCAAAACCGTTTTCGCATCGCCTCCTAAGGTTCCGTCATCCAAATACCAAACGTTAAGTTTTGATTGGAGACGTTGAATTATTGAGTGGATCGCAAGGCTAAAAATGGCTGGTCCCAGAGGATCACCCTGTTGACATCCTACGGAAGATAAAATAACGTTATTTTGGTATGTTAATTTTGACGGTTTGCCGTAGCATTGCCAAAGAAAAGGGTATAATTCCGGAATTTTATCTTTCACTTCAGTCAAAAGAGTGCCTCTATCTAAAGAGTTGAATGCATTTTTAACATCCACCTTCAAAAGCACATCTCCACAATTTTGATCAAGAAATGTGCGAAGTGAATGTACAGCAGCCTCACAGCCACCCTGTGAACCAAAACCGAGTTGCAGTGGTTGAAAAAGATTACTTAAAAAAGCAACCTTTTTCCTACAACCGCATTTGGCTGTGAGGCGACGATAAGTGGTGCCTACTGCTATAGGCCTAATACCACCATCTTTTTTATTTAGGGCACATAAATTCGCACCGTACAGAATTTCGGTAATTTCATTGTTGACCTGACCCGACAACATCAAATTAACCAAAGCCGTCACATCCCTTAAAAGTGTCTCGCCTACCTCACCAGAACTAAAAGATAAAATATCTTTTAAGTGCTGAGGCGTGAGGCCATCAAGGCCACCGGCTGAGCCACTTAAAAAAGATGCCACGGCTGCAGAAACATCCTGTGGGGTCACCTCAACAATGTCTTGTATAGGAGATTCGGGAAGGTGGAGACCTGCAGTTGCAGGCGGATGCTTTTCAATTAGGGAATTCAACGTATCAGATGTAAAAGGAGCGATTGTATCACTCGAAAACAAGATGCGTGCCGCGTTTTTAATATCACCATCAGTAATTTTGTTTTCTACTATTTTAATAGTAGCTGAATCGAAATTATTTGTTTTTGTATTCCGCCGCAAAGGCGGAATGATTATAGTTGTGCCAAAAGATTGCTCTTCACGTGCCCTGTATTTCACGCAGTTTTCCTTTACTCTAGTAGTAAGTGATTTTTTGTTAGACGGATCAAAATTCACGTGAAATACGTGGTACGGGAATGCTAGAAGATGCTCCCAGGCTTGCGTAGTATTAGTAGTATTATTTATTATATATATTTATTATTTATAGTATTATTTATTTTACTAATGTTGAGAGTTACGATTTTAACTCAAACTATAGTATTGGTAAATAAACCCTGGAAGTAGAACATTAAGTACAATCAGTTTGAATCTGAGGGTTCGGTTCTGATTCTATGTTTTTGTCAATTACTTTTTATAGAATAGGTTATTATAGGTAAGATACGTGTAACGTCGACCCCACATTTAACATACATTATCATTCTGATGGTCAGCAGCTGAACACAACCTCTCCCATTGAGAGGGGTTTGCCATAATCTCCACGCTTGGAAGGAGTCTTGGGGAACGTACTTTAAGATATCAGTTCCCCAGAAGGCGCTGCTGCCCACCTTCCGGTATTTTAGCATTGATACCCACAGGTAGCAATGGAGGGCTGACATTCTAGCCCGGGACCCCACGGGCCTTTAAGATATGAAAGCACTTATAAGAACACGATGATGGACAAAAAATATATTAGCTTCCTTTACTTTGTTTTGTGCATAAGTGCATTACGTACAAAGATATGCATCCAAATTACATCGAGTTTGAAAATATGGTATTTTAAATATGATGAAAATATAAGTACTTGCATAGAAAGTTCTACGTGCACACATACTTTAACAAACGAACAGGTAGTTCATATGACAGTAAGTTCTACATTATCCGATAGATGCTATATACAGTTACAGGAACAGCCCTTTCTAAAAATCAATATTATCGTAAGAGTTCATAGTTATCAAATGATCCTTCAATGAATAATCATGCATATCCTAAACATGTTGTGGAGATTGGCTTTTGTGCTTACTCATGTACAGCACACATCATCGTAAATAACTCTCAAGCTCTATAAACGAGCAAATAAATGATAAACTATCTTGTCTCTTCCTTCTTACCAATAATAGGTATTCATGTTGTGAATTTATTCCGATACATTTTTGAAGCGTTCTTAGCAAAGTTTGCTTAGCCGTTCTTAACCGATCAGCTATGATAACCATCCGCCGTGGTCAAGACTTGGATGGGTGACCGCTAGTGACATTACTACTGAGTGTTAGTGTTTCCATGCTTCGACGGGTAAGTTAAGACGTCGGTCCCGGTTGTTGTCTGAGGACGGTAGTCGTTATATCATGGTAGTAGGGCATATTCCGAATGCCTTCTAGCTATATAATATATCTCCTAGCTATCATCTTCGACCACATCATCACTTACCATCAGGTGAGATAGTCGTCAAAAGCTAGAATATCAGTCATAAATTGAAAAAAAAAACAAAAACGTTGAAACAGGATATTATTGAAGCAAGACTTATGCTTCAAAACTATTTTTAGGACAGTCTGTATGTAATGGTCATATATAGAGACTGTCATGAACTTTTTAGTAGAATTTTGAAATTTTTTACACCAAAGACTCGTGCAAGACATACTAAATTGTTTGCTGTCTCGCACTTATCTAGGAATTATGCACAGTATTCTATAGTGAATAGATTAAACCTTTATAATGAAGAGCTCAACTCGTGTGATATACTTATTTTTTATAACAATACAATAATATTTAGGTATGGGGGATGATCATGTTAATTAAATGCACTACACTTAATTCTTATACAGTTTAATACTAAATTAAACTGTATAAGAATTATACAGTTTAATTACTGGATTACTGGATTAGCAACTTTGTTATTTTATATATATCTTATATAATAATTTTACCTTTAAATTAACTGAGTTACTAGGGTCCTTATCCTAGTAACCTAATTGTATATTTAACGTACTTTTTACACCTTGTCGTTGTATTTACGTGTGGATATAGAAATATTTAAAATATATGTAATTTTGGGAATCAGAAGTGAAACGGCTTTTTTAAAAACATAAATTTAATACAAAAGTGAAATAAATTATTGAACTAACAAATTTTAAACAATTTAAATGAATTTACAAATTATTCAGAAATGCACACAGCCTAACAAAATACGTCCGCATAGCACGGTGTTTTATGAAGCAAAAAGACCCGCGCATTGTTTTGTTTTGTTTAGGGAGGACATAGATGCTGGCTACCGCCTGTGCGGTCGTCCAGCTCCACCGGGTTTTGGGCGAGGGCCTGGCCCTACAATAGCCCGGGAGGGAGAAGTGCCGAAGGCACTTCTCCCGAGACGGGCGTAGAAGGCGAAAAGCGCTTTCTACCTCCGTCTCCTGCGGACGCCGAAAACGTACCGCTATTATAGGAGGGGTTGACAGCGAGCTCAAGGGCACCACTGTGGTTCGGACCTCGGCTTGTCTCGCTGTCGAGAGACATGGGGGGGATCGGAGCAAAATGCCTCTGTGCAACTGCAGTGTTGCACAATTGGGCCCTACTGAATAATACTCTTTGACTATTTGGAGAGCAATTTATCGTGACCTTGTTTTTGCCTCGAGCTCGCCGGCGGGCTCGGTGTTTGATTGTGTGACCTCTAATTACCTCACACCTGGGGATTTTACCTCGACGACTTGCGGATAACGCTAAAGCTGCCAATGTAATGGCTGCGATGGGGTCATCCGGGTCGTCTAATACCTGCCGTGGTCGGCGACGGGGGGGTTTGAAAAATGGGATAGAAGAGGCAGTCGAGTAGTTCGATGCCTGGACAACCAATGGGTTCGGGTGGTGGGGCGCTCGATCAAAGTATCGGCGGGCGCAGTCCTTATTGAACTGCGCTAAAGAGGGAAGGTTTAAGTCGCAATGCAACTCGGTGTTCCGGATATACCACGGGGCGCCGGTTGCATTACGAAGAAAACGGTTTTGGATGACTTGAAGTTTATGAAGGTGGGCCTCACTAGCATGACTAAACACTACTGATGCGTAAGTCATGATGGGGCGGATGCAGGCAGTGTAAAGTGTCTTCTTATTACTAAGAGACATTTTACTCTCTTTGCGAAGTAGGGGACCAAGGCGACCCATTACGAAGGCCGCTCTGTTACGGACGGTTGTTATGTGATCGTTAAAGGTGAGATGACGATCAAGGGTGATTCCGAGGTATTTTGTTCTAGGAACCCAGGGAATGGGTTCGTCGAACAAAATAAGCGGTTTCGGGTAAGGGGAGCGTGTCTTCTCAGTAAAGCACATAGCTGTGCTTTTAGCTGGGTTGACAGCGATGCGCCATTTTCGGAACCAGTCACCGATCTCGGTGACGGCCCGTTGCATGACGAAATAGGACTGTCTGTTGATATGCCACCCAGTGGTGTAAATGGCGGTATCGTCCGCATATTGGGCTAGGAATACTTTGGGCTGAGAGCGTGGGATGTCACTGGTATACAGTGCAAAGAGAATAGGTGATAGCACGGAGCCCTGAGGGACTCCGGCTCTGACTGGGTGGGGGGAGGAGAGGGTGCCTTCCACGCGATAGCGAAAGCTTCTGGCTTTAAGGAAGTCTTGTAGGATGAGCACAAGACGTTCTGGCACGCCAAATTGGTATAGCTTGTAGATCAAGCCATTGTGCCAGACTTTGTCAAAAGCTTTCGCTACGTCGAGGAAGACTGCTAGCGTAGTCTGGGGTTTGGGGTACTTATTGAAGCCCTCAATGATGTGCTCCGTGAGGCGGTGCACCTGTTGGACGCATGAGTGTCCGGGTCTGAAGCCAAACTGCTCATCTGGGATAAGGTGGTGTTCCTTAGCATGGGACTGGAGACGGTTTGCAAGTAACCGCTCGTAAAGTTTGCCTAAGGCACTGAGGAGGCTGATGGGGCGGTAACTGGTGGGGTCAGATGAGCTTTTGCCTGGTTTGTGAATGCCAATGACATTTGCACATTTCCAGGTGTCTGGGAATAAGCAGTGGCTCATAGCAGCATTGAAGATGCTGACTAAGAGATGGATGAGAGGAGGAGAGAGGGTTTTAAGAACCCTGTTGGAGATGCCATCGGCACCGGGGGATTTGCGCGGTCGGAGGGCCTTGATCAGTCTCTCCACCTCAGCGTAAGTCGCTAAGGTGATTGGTGGGAGTTCAGAGGTGACCACAGAGCTTTTACGTTCGACTTCAGCATCCACCGAATCGAGGTGAGCTTGGTCAACGTGATCTACGTTAGGGGAACACTGAGCCTCTAGGCTATCAGCTAGGCACTCAGCTTTGTCTTCGTCAAAGAACGCTGGGACTAGTGGGACTGGTCTGTATAAGGGAGGCATGTCGTTATGGTTACTTCCTTTCAAGACCCGCGCACTCTTCTGCCTTGCTTATATAGCCGGTTCGCTGCTCGCCCCTCCAGTGTTGCCAGTAGCTGCTAACACGGCCTCTCCTGACACCCTGACGTCCTCGGCAGGTTGAGAGCTGCCAGGATCCAGGACAGGAAGAGACCTGGATGGTATGGGCCTTGGTATGACTGCCTCAGGTCCTGACGAAGTTCCAGGCTGGTGGATACCGTCAAGACAATGCTCATCGTCAGTATCTGTGAATATGTTAAAACCGTTAGTTACACAGACACTACAAAATATGGTTCAATAGTGTGTTAATTTGGTTAGTTTGAGTTAATTAATTAGTAACCCGACAACACAATTTATTGGCTATCAATTTGTGATTTTTTCAATAACCACAAACCCATAGTCTAAAAGTTATCAAGAACAGGGTCGACCCAAGTATAAAATAGTCAACACTGAGTACTCACACGGCAGAGGCGCTTATCCAGTTTGCATGCCACTCAGTGACTCGTCGGTAGCAAAGTTAGGTCGCTAACCGAAAAGCTTTCACACTGCGAGACAGGCACCACAGTGACTCGTCAGTAACGACACTGGATCGTATACTGAAAAGCTTTCACACTGTGACACAGGCACCTCTCCAGTGTATCACAGTGACTCGTAGCAGGCGTCACTGGTTCGCATACCAAAAAGATTTCAGGCTCACCCTCGAAAAAGGCAGCGCAGGTCTCAGGGGTCCACTCGCCCCTCCAAGGCACCATGAACTGAGCGGCCGCATATGTTGTTTTTCCATATGCCCCGGCAAGCAGGCGCAGCTCGTAGCGACCATTAGGGAGCACCTTGGTGACCCGATAAGGCCCTCGCATACCAGGGTCCAGCTTTCCCTGCGATTGGGTGTACTTAATCACGAAGACCATGTCATCCTTCTGAAACACACGAGGGGAATCTCTATCTACGTTAACGGCAGAATCTTGCCGTTCCTGATTCCTTACCAACCGTTCGGCCGTCCTCTGCCTTAACATTTCTCGCTTAGACTCCCGGTTACATGCAGCCGGATTCATCGCGACATCTCGCACCAAGGCTCGTATGGCAGGTGTAGCACTTTCATGACCAACTAACAAATTTAAAGCAGAGGTATGTGTTGTTTTCTGCTTTGTTGAATTAAGAATGAGCTGCAACTGCCACAGCTCCGTAGCCCACTCTTGGTCACGATGATTAGTGATTACTCTGAGCATGTTCAGTACCGTGCGGACGTAACGCTCTACTTGACCGTTGGCGTGGTGCATTTCTGGTGTTATATGGTGAAATTGCACGCCTAAGACTTGCATCCACGACGTGAAACCTGCCGATTCAAACATACGTCCCCTATCCGATACAATTAATCTCGGTGTTCCAAATAAAGAAATTACACGTTTGAAAACTTGTTTAAGCTCGTCAACGTCTTGCCGACTTATTGGAAACAATAGACAATATTTCGTAAATGCGTCGACAACAATCATGATATACTTGTAGCCTGCAGATACGGGAAGTGGTCCCAAAACGTCGACATGTAGCGTGTCAAAAGGAACGTTTCCTTTGTCCCAAGAGTTTATGGGTTGCAAAGGCGCACGCGGCACTCTCTTGTGTGCAATGCATGTTAGACAATGAGCTATATACTTATTGACAAAGGATCTAACACCCGAAAACCAAAAATGCCTTAATATTAAGTCTATTACTTTATCTGCATTTATATGCGCATGCTCATCGTGAAAGATTCGGAGTAGACTCAAACGATGACCCTTTGGTATGTAACAAAGTAATTTTGGGTCTTCCCCAGTTTGCGTATATCGATAGCAAAGAAGTTCATTATGCTTCACATACCGTGTTGGGTCCAGTTGACCTTGTTCCAGAGATTGCATCATCGTTTGAGTCTCCTCGTCAGCAGCTTGAGCAATTTGCGCCCAGTTCCGAGGTCGATCGATATTATTCACATTGTTACACGGATTCCGACTAAAATAGTCCGCATGTGGCATCATGGCTCCCTTTCGATAATTAATGCTGAAATTGTAATCTTGAAGAAATGTCCACCATCGTGCCACACGCGGTAACAAGTCTCTTTTACTTTGAGTAGCCTTTAACGCGTTACAATCTGTGATTACCGTGAAGTGCACACCAATCAAATAATGCCTGAAGTGCTTTAGGGTTTTAACTACCGCCAAAGTTTCAAGTTCATAAGAATGGTACTTCGGCTCCGCCCCTTTAGTGACCTGGCTGTAATAGGCTACCACTCGTCGACTACCATCCTTATGAACCTGTTGCAAAACTGCACCATACCCTAAACTGCTAGCATCTGTATGTACCTCAGTCTGTAAAGCCGGATCATATATCGTAAGAACGGGTTCGTTTGTTAAAATTGTTATTATTTCCTGCCGAACACGTTCTTGTTCAGCTTCCCAGCAAAAATCAACATCTTTACGAATTAACTGCGCAATACAAGCAGTCCTCCTAGAGTAATTTGGAATATATTTCCTGAAATACCCGGCTAAACCTAAAAATTGTCGCACTTGTTTAGTGTTTTGTGGCTTAGGGGAGTTGACAAGGGCTTTAACTTTTCCTATAGATGGTCGTACTTCACCGTTCGTTATAACACGACCTAAGTACTCAATCTCGGTGCATAAAAATGAGCACTTCTTAAGGTTTATAGAGAAACCTGCTTTTGTGAGAGTAGAAAGCACATCTCGCAAAATTTGTAAGCCTTCTTTGATTGAGGAACTCAGGATCAAACAGTCATCAATGTAAACCAAGACCTTGCCTTCGTTAATGAGTTTCTGTAAGGTTTTATTAATTATGCGTTGGTAGACAATAGGGGCGTTGGCCAAACCATATGGCATTTTTACATATTCGAAATGGGACTCTGACGTCACGAATCCAGTAAGTGGAATGGAGGCTTCATCCAAGCAGATTTGATGAAAGCCAGTGGCCATGTCTAACGTTGTAAAGTACCTACTTTTACCTAAACGATCGATATGGTCATCTATGAGAGGTAGTGGGTATCGGTCTCTTACAGTGACGCGGTTTAAGGCACGAAAATCAACGCACATACGGTCAGAACCATCCTTCTTCTTGACTAGAAGAACGGGGCTAGCATAGGGGGACTCTGACTCGCGGATAATGCCCTTAGATAAAAGATCCTGAACAATTTCACGTACTTTCAATTTTTCGTCATGTGACATTTTATAAGGGCGATAATGTATCGGCGTATCGCTGCTAACTCGAATGTGCATGGAACCGGTTGTGACTGTAGTAATTGCCGTACCGGAGATCATGAAGTCAGAATATAAGTCTAAAATTGAGATCAGCTCATTATAATCGTCCCCACGGACAGATGTCTTAATGGTATCTCGCTCATCCGAGCTGATGGCAGAGATAGCCAGGTGTTTAGGCTCATGTATAATACGCTGCGAATGTTTGGTTCTTACGTAAGTCACACCCTCACGATTAAGAACATCAGTGCCTATTATGATGGGAGCGTTCATGCATTCACTAGGTACTACTAACAAATCTACCTCTAGCGATATGTCCTCAAGTTCGATTACAAGGGTAACAAAAGAATTTACATAAGTGACTGACTCGCCTACCCCCTTAAGCTGTCGACTTATAGGTTTTTGTTGACATGAAAAATGATTTACTATGGAAGATGATATTAAAGACACACCAATGGCGCCACTGTCTATCAATATGTCAACTGGTATGCCTTCAATCACGCCTACTACCACATCGTTGCGTTTTTGAACGCGAGTAGTGCAAAAGTTAATATTTTTCGTATTTCGCTGTTCAGTCCGTTGCTTCGCATAGCAAACACTAATATCATGGCCAGTCTTTTTACAATACGTGCACAAAACCACCGAATTTTGTTGACTTATTGGTTTAGTTTGTACCGATCCACTAGCAACGTTGAGTTTTGTTCTTTTTGAACAGTTGGCCGATTTATGCCCTGTCTCACCACATGAAAAACATTTATTCTGACTGTTGCGAAATGGTCGCTTGTAGCCTGATGGTTTATTACTATGTGTATGCAATGTGCGATGAGTGCTGCGAGCATCTACCCCCTGCTTTTGAGGTTTCACAAATGTAGAAAGAAAATTCACCAAATCATTTGGAGCGATATTAACATTAGTCACAGTAGCTTTAACATGAGGGTCCTTAATGCCACGTATTATTATAGACGTAATGAGATCATCACTAATACCTTTCACAATTCGTAAACGCAGTATAGACTTGCGGGCATAATCGGCGTAAGTATTGAATTTGTCCGAGTCACTTGACATTACATCGAACAAAATGTTGGCCATGTCAACTTTCTTTACGCAAAGAGGTTTAAAATCAGATTTAAAATTACTCCACGAACGGTCAGTAGTGACCCATTCGTCTAGCCATGATCTAGCGTCACCTCTCAGACAATTAGCAACACGAGATAAACATTCGTCATCATTCCAAGAATTAGCAAGTTTAGCCCTGTCTACTTCATGAAACCACATATCCACATCGTGGACATTGGGGTCGAAATTAGACACATAATATTTTTGACTACCGACTGACCTTAAAGCCTGAATGGCTTCCACAACTTGTTGCGTGCTGTTGCTAGCAGCAGGGCCAGCTGAACCTACCGGTTGACGCGTTTCCAACGCATCGAGCCGTGACACTATCGTGCGCCACGACCCTCTGCTGTGGCGTTCGTCGTCCCGACCGCGGTTTCGGCCGTTAGACTGATGGCAGCGGTCGCGATCGCGACTGTGACTTCGCTGGCAGTGATGAACACGATCACGGTTATGATCGCGGCGGCCACGGCTGTGACTGCGATCAGGATAGCTGTGCGGAGTGTGGCGTGACCAGCTCCGTGACCGACGACCTCGTGAGCCTCTGCTGCGTGAGCGTCGCCCTCGCGGGCTCCTTGTGCGCCGCCCACGTGAATGAGAGCGAGGCGGTCTATTCATTTTTCCTTAACTGGAACACAAATATAAATTAAAACGCACAATACAGCACAGAGGTTATGATTCTTCACGTGCTTTGCGGACGCATACAAAAAAAACGATGACTAAAATCAGCCACTCTTATGTGGGAATGAAGAACTATCCCACTTCTGATTTTGGGAATCAGAAGTGAAACGGCTTTTTTAAAAACATAAATTTAATACAAAAGTGAAATAAATTATTGAACTAACAAATTTTAAACAATTTAAATGAATTTACAAATTATTCAGAAATGCACACAGCCTAACAAAATACGTCCGCATAGCACGGTGTTTTATGAAGCAAAAAGACCCGCGCATTGTTTTGTTTTGTTTAGGGAGGACATAGATGCTGGCTACCGCCTGTGCGGTCGTCCAGCTCCACCGGGTTTTGGGCGAGGGCCTGGCCCTACAATAGCCCCGCTTTTCGCCTTCTACGCCCGAGACGGGCGTAGAAGGCGAAAAGCGCTTTCTACCTCCGTCTCCTGCGGACGCCGAAAACGTGCCGCTACTATAGGAGGGGTTGACAGCGAGCTCAAGGGCACCACTGTGGTTCGGACCTCGGCTTGTCTCGCTGTCGAGAGACATGGGGGGGATCGGAGCAAAATGCCTCTGTGCAACTGCAGTGTTGCACAATTGGGCCCTACTGAATAATACTCTTTGACTATTTGGAGAGCAATTTATCGTGACCTTGTTTTTGCCTCGAGCTCGCCGGCGGGCTCGGTGTTTGATTGTGTGACCTCTAATTACCTCACACCTGGGGATTTTACCTCGACGACTTGCGGATAACGCTAAAGCTGCCAATGTAATGGCTGCGATGGGGTCATCCGGGTCGTCTAATACCTGCCGTGGTCGGCGACGGGGGGGTTTGAAAAATGGGATAGAAGAGGCAGTCGAGTAGTTCGATGCCTGGACAACCAATGGGTTCGGGTGGTGGGGCGCTCGATCAAAGTATCGGCGGGCGCAGTCCTTATTGAACTGCGCTAAAGAGGGAAGGTTTAAGTCGCAATGCAACTCGGTGTTCCGGATATACCACGGGGCGCCGGTTGCATTACGAAGAAAAACGGTTTTGGATGACTTAAAGTTTATGAAGGTGGGCCTCACTAGCATGACTAAACACTACTGATGCGTAAGTCATGATGGGGCGGATGCAGGCAGTGTAAAGTGTCTTCTTATTACTAAGAGACATTTTACTCTCTTTGCGAAGTAGGGGACCAAGGCGACCCATTATGAAGGCCGCTCTGTTACGGACGGTTGTTATGTGATCGTTAAAGGTGAGATGACGATCAAGGGTGACTCCGAGGTATTTTGTTCTAGGAACCCAGGGAATGGGTTCGTCAAACAAAATAAGCGGTTTCGGGTAATTGTCTTCTCAGTAAAGCACATAGCTGTGCTTTTAGCTGGGTTGACCGCGATGCGCCATTTTCGGAACCAGTCACCGATCTCGGTGATGGCCCGTTGCATGACGAAATAGGACTGTCTGTTGATATGCCACCCAGTGGTGTAAATGGCGGTATCATCCGCATATTGGGCTAGGAATACTTTGGGCTGAGAGCGTGGGATGCACTGGTATACAGTGCAAAGAGAATAGGTGATAGCACGGAGCCCTGAGGGACTCCGGCTCTGACTGGGTGGGGGGAGGAGAGGGTGCCTTCCACGCGATAGCGAAAGCTTCTGGCTTTAAGGAAGTCTTGTAGGATGAGCACAAGACGTTCTGGCACGCCAAATTGGTATAGCTTGTAGATCAAGCCGTTGTGCCAGACTTTGTCAAAAGCTTTCGCTACGTCGAGGAAGACTGCTAGCGTAGTCTGGGGTTTGGGGTACTTATTGAAGCCCTCAATGATGTGCTCCGTGAGGCGGTGCACCTGTTGGACGCATGAGTGTCCGGGTCTGAAGCCAAACTGCTCATCTGGGATAAGGTGGTGTTCCTTAGCATGGGACTGGAGACGGTTTGCAAGTAACCGCTCGTAAAGTTTGCCTAAGGCACTGAGGAGGCTGATGGGGCGGTAACTGGTGGGGTCAGATGAGCTTTTGCCTGGTTTGTGAATGCCAATGACATTTGCACATTTCCAGGTGTCTGGGAATAAGCAGTGGCTCATAGCAGCATTGAAGATGCTGACTAAGAGATGGATGAGAGGAGGAGAGAGGGTTTTAAGAACCCTGTTGGCGATGCCATCGGCACCGGGGGATTTGCGCGGTCGGAGGGCCTTGATCAGTCTCTCCACCTCAGCGTAAGTCGCTAAGGTGATTGGTGGGAGTTCAGAGGTGACCACAGAGCTTTTACGTTCGACTTCAGCATCCACCGAGTCGAGGTGAGCTTGGTCAACGTGATCTACGTTAGGGAAACACTGAGCCTCTAGGCTATCAGCTAGGCACTCAGCTTTGTCTTCGTCAAAGAACGCTGGGACTAGTGGGACTGGTCTGTATAAGGGAGGCATGTCGTTATGGTTACTTCCTTTCAAGCCTCGCGCCAAGTCCCAGTAAGCATGGTGGCTTGGCACGAGGTTTGAAAGTTTATCGCCCCATTGTTGATCACGCAACTCAGACATGCGACTTTGAACCATGCGTTCAAAGTGGCGTTTCTTAGTTTTGTTCTCTTTACTGGGGTAAGAGTCGTAATGTCGGGTCACTGCTTTACTCTCCGTCACCAATCGTCTCACATCCGCTGGAATGACAAGGCGCCGGTCGTCCGGCACTATGACCTCCTTTGCGGATGCACCTATTACGGTTGAGAGGTGATTGGTGAACGAATCGATCGCAAGGGTTACGTCATCTTTTGTCAGGATGTCGTCAGGGATCTTGTCAAGGTCCGGTGAACTGATAGCCTTTAGGGCATCGCCTACTTGCTTCCAGTTCACTATCGTCTTAGTGGGGCGGGGGAGGTCAGTCGTTGGGTCGGGACCTAGTCGCAGTATAATGGGTCGGTGGTCAGAGTGAAGCTCGTGAACCACTTCTATGGAGCGTACCCGGAGCGTTACGCCTCTGAGTAGTGCCATGTCAAGCAAGTCAGATCGATGGAAAGACCCGCGCACTCTTCTGCCTTGCTTATATAGCCGGTTCGCTGCTCGCCCCTCCAGTGTTGCCAGTAGCTGCTAACAGTAAGATATATGCTGTTAAGCAGCATGTGAATTTGGTCTTATTTATGAGTGTGTTTGTATGAGAAAAGACATGGAAAGACTACTATAATTCAATGTAAAATTTAATTGTAATAGCACAGATTAACTACAACTTGTAATAGACTGGTATGTCTATATATATACCCAATAGATATATTGTATAAAATGTAAATCCGTTATTAGCTGTATGATAAGCTAAGTATGACCTTGTTGTGTTTATAATAAGGATTGTGGATTTTGTGGAATAAATAAATACAATAAATTACAAATACAGGGTTATTAGTAAAATGCTAATAACTTCTTAGGGTTGACTTTTGCTAGTCTAACCAAAAATTTTGAGATGCTTTTTTTGTTTCTAAAAAAAAATATTTGTTTTGAATTTTTTAAATATATTTTTGGCCGTTTTAAGCCTAATAATAAAAATATTAAATAATACATTACAGGCATTAGAGACTTTTAACATCAAGTGGTCCTCGTACTTATTCCGTCAAAAACATAAAAAAATAACACAAAAAATCACAATATGTTTGTTAACACTAGCAGGAGTCAACCCTAAGAGGTTGTTAGCATTTTTCCAATAACCCTGTATAAAAGTCATAAAAAGAAATATTACTCAACATAACTGAGAAAATTAATACATGGATCATTAAGTATGTTCGTCTAAAGTAACGTTAACATGCTGTTCAAATGATGCATAAAATTTACCAAGTGTAAGCGCGAGCTTAATATATTTACCCCGTATTTGTAATTTTAATGCCTTCTCATAACTTTTCATATGAGACGAGAAAATGGAGCGAATGTTCACATTACAAATTTTGAGGAACAATTTAGGGAAAGTCGACTCTCCCTTACGGTGTGAGTGGTAAAGTCAAGGTACTAAAAGCAAAAAACCATATATGAGCTAATTAAGAAAATATACGGTTTGGAGATATTAATTTTTTATTAGTGAATAGAATAGTTTTCTCCTTTAGCGTGTGGATAAAAAAAAATGCGCTGCTTTAGAATCTCGAGCAACTTCCTGGGTTCGACTCCACAAATTATTGTTATTTTTAAATAGTATAGATTGCACGACGAGTGCATAAAACCAGTCATTTTAGCCGAGACTTTACAAAAGTATTTTGTTCGAGGCTATAATAGGTCTTAAGGCAGATTGTCAACAATAAATGTAAAATAATATCCTTTCCGATCAGAAAGTCTTAGTAGCAAAACGTCCAACAGCGCAAAACGTCTAATTAGCAGTATGCCTATTTAGCAAACTTTCCATGTAGCAAAACGTCAATCTATAAGATAGGATGTATTCTTGTTATTTGTCAGGTTCTGTATAGCAGAAAATCTATTACGCACATGGTCAGATACTCTAATTGTCTGGATCATCATCAGATAATATGCTATGAATTAAAAATACATCGAGATGGAAATGGACACGTTGTTATAATATTTACACACAGACTCCTTGGTTTATTTACTGTTAGCATATCATATATTTTTAATGATGGCTGACACTTAGTGACTATATTCGACCATCCGTCATTGTATATGATCAAAAGAAAATGAATTTGAATTTAAGTTAATAGTAGTTTTAGTTAGTTAAGCAAGTTACGTTCTGGATTATCAATCGGGTAGCTGGAGTGATTTGGCTACAAGACTGGCAACAATTTGATATATTGGCGTTATATCTAGTCTTTGATCTCTGCTCTTCTTGGCCGGGGAATATAAAATCGAGATGTTCATACACTGCAGTTTTATTACTGGAGCTAGTTATTGGGGTAGCCCTAAATTGTTTCCACTGATGTGGATGAGTGTTTTTCCGTAAGTATACAGCAAAATATTGAAAATACTAGCGACCCGCCCGGGATTCGCACAGGTGCCATGCTCTGTACTCAATAATCTGTAATATCTTCGAAAATATTCATTTAAATGAAATGCTGTAAAGGGCCATATTGATATATATTAAATGCACAATGTATTTACATAATTGGATAAAGGTTGCTGTATTGCTTCAAATCGATTCGTAAATAAGCACTTTATTCTCTTAAAAATAAAGGATTAAAAATAGTTATTGTGGGTTAGCCCTATGGGGCATATACCATTGCATAATTTTTGTAGAGATTTTTAAGGTGTACAATCCTGTAGTACGAGTACATTATTTTGATCGATCTCGTAGGGTTCAACCAGCGTTTGCAATGTTAGCGCAAAAAATGTTTATTTACGACATCATATACAAAACCTCTATAATTATCAGTGTTTCTCTATTATATTCTGCATGTATTATACATACAAACCTTCCTCTTGAATCACTCTTATCTATTAAAAACGCATCAATATTCGTTGCGTAGTTTTAAAGTTCTAAGCATACATAGGGACAGTCAGACAGCAGGAAGTGACTTTGTTTTATACAATGTCCTGATGTCAAAGAGGGAAGAGAAATTAAATATACTAACATCTTCAGAATTATTAAATATTTAATCAAATCATAAACACCAAATTGCAGCCTGGTGTCACTGGCAACATAATTGTTTATTTTTATTTACAGTTCGTAAAAACTTTAGAGGTAAGTTTTATATTTAAATTGTTTGCATAATTTGTTTTAAATAAATGCGTACGTTACAAAATAATGCATATATAAAGTGTTGGATAACATGTTTATTTTAGGATATCTTGGTGGTCTTGAAAAGTTAGAGTAATATTTTTTTGCATCTGAGTAAATAAATACGTAACGAAAATTATCGCTAACGTTTGGGTTCTTATACCTACTTCATTTATCGTATCGTGAAATCTAAAGCTTTCATATAACAAAATACTTATTAGATGTCATAAGTCAAAAATAGCACTTCAAATAAGAAAATATATTCAACAAGAATCTTCATAAAACTTACTACTATAATACAGACGTGTATATACATACCAAAACTATCGCGTTAATTTTTAAAATATAATATTTGTTTCTTTGGTTCACTATTCGTACTTGCAACAGAAAGCATATGACGCTTTTAATATCATCAAATATTCAATTTTAATTTTGCTAAAAGCACTATTCAAATGCTCTCTACTTAAAAGTCTGTGTGACAGGTTCGATCATACTATATTTAAAATTAAAACAGGCTTCAAGGTAACATGGCTTAATTCTAGATATTTGTCAACTTGCAAGGAACATCAAGTTACCGTATCTATGCGAGTCCAGAGAGCGATTAGACCTGCGTTATCCGATTACGTAGCTCATTGTTTCCGGGACGGAGACTCATATTGCTTCAAGATTAAACCGCTTCCATGGTAATAAGTTATTATTATGCATCATTACACGGCAACTACTACACAGTTATTAGTCACACAGAGTACACTTGAAACGAAATTGGGCTAAACCAATAGCTATCTCGTGCTCTGTTATTAAATTATGTGATAAAAGATTCTATCGAATTTGTGTTGTATATATACAGATATTGATACTTTGAGTATAGATTCTAAAATGTCGTCAGCATTAATTAATTTATTAGTTAATACTGACGAGATTTTTAGGATTATAAATTTAATTTAATTTATTATCCTAGGCACAACGATGCAGATAAGTAAAGAGCTTTGCTTCAACCCTAAATTGACGATAAATGATATTGATATACAATTGGAGACAGATATAAAGAATCTAGGTTTGATCTTCAAGATTCGAAAAACACATAAACGAAAAAATACGGAATGCGTTTTATTAACTAAAGGTTCTGTACTCCATAAGAAAGCATATCTCAGTAGAGATAAGATGTATGCTCTGCGACCTTATAGTGCTATCCCCATTTAATTATTGTAGTGCGGTATATGGGCCAAGACTGTGGACAAAAACAGAAAAAGCCATCCAACGCGTGCAAAATGCGTGCGCTCGCTTCTGTTTTTGTATCCCTAGGAGAGACTACATTAGTCCCTATTTAGTTAAAAAAGGCATCCTTAGCATGAAGGCCAGAAGAGAGCTCCATCTGGCATGCTTAACTCAAAAGTGTGTTATATAGTAAAAAACCAGAGTATCTTTTTGAAAAATTTACGTGGGTCAAAGATATACATCAGGTTAATACCCACTCTAAGCATGGAAATACTCTAGTGATTCCTAAACATTCTACACAGGGTTTTAAAGGCTGCTTTAAGTACAGAGCGTTTATTTTTTTTTATTGCTGATAGGTAAACCTTTGACCACAATCTCACCTGATGGTAAGTGACGATGTGGTCAAAGGTGTTAACAGGATTAACCTAGAATTACTGGCTCTCTAGGACAGCTGCCGGAACACACCGTTAGGTGCTTGGCGACAGATTTTCCACTTGAGGGTGGTCGCTAGCCAGGTGGGCATTCGCAAAAATGCCCTTCCACCATGCGGTGAAGCTCAAGCCAGCGGCGGGATTCAAACCATGGACCTGCTGCACGGCAGTCCATAGCCAAAACCACTAAGCTATCTCTGCTTCAAAAGCATCTAAAGTCAGGAACGATATCCCACCACCTTTGAGAAGAAAACTTTTCAATCAGACCTTCAAAATGCGTTTACTTCGCCATAAACATAACTTTGAAGCAACATTTAAAACCCAAGGAACACAAAAAAAAAACAAGAAACCAAGTAAATGTATGTAATAATTCATTCACAAACACACACACCCTCACACACACACATACACACCCTCCCTCACACACACACACGCACACTCACGAACAACCAAATTGCAGGCACACCTCAGTCGTTTAAAAAAAAATGGACTTGTTTGTACTGTATAAATTAGGGCCAGTACTGCGTCTGTTTTGATTGTATGAAAAAAAAACCTATAGTAAGTAATATAAAGTATAATTAATTTTATTTTGTGTTTCACCCGTATTCTTCAATTATGTTAGCATCTCGGCCAAGACCTTAGCCCGAGCTCAGGGGTACACTGAAAAACAGCGTTATGATCACATCACAGTGTGAACATAACACATGCTGAGTGTACCCCTATTGCCATAAAATATAATTGTTTAACTAATTTTAGTATGTTAATTTGTAATATTTTAGTAAATGGATAGTGTAAAAATTTTGTTATTTTTGTGTGTGGCAATAAATGATCCTTTATTTATTTTTTATTATTTATTTATTTATTTAATACAAAATGTAAGCATTCTTATTATGTGGTTGATAATTCAACCACATAATTATAAATAATTCAACCTCAAATAACTTTCATCGTTAAGTTTTCCTTACATATTACCTGATGCGACAAATCGACCACATATAAAGGTCAAATACACAACGAAATAAGTTTAATAAAAAAAAGTCGTTGTGTATTTAAGTAAAATGTTTTGTATATATTGCAGAGAACACTCTCTCACCTGAAGCGGTCGAAGGTTTTGTTCAGGCTAACCTGAATTACTTAGCTCTCTAGGACAGCTGCTGAAATACATTGTTAGGTGCTTGGTGATAGATACATGAGTGGTAGCTAGCCAGGTGGGCATTTGCAAAATGCCTTACCACCACGCTGTAAGGAATGCCATGCTTTGATAATAACCGGGACCATCTGCTTAATGCACAGTAGTTAATGCAACTAGCGGTCACCCATCCAAGTCATGACCGCAGCAGGCGTTGCTTAACCTAGTCAGTATAATAAATATAACCTAGTATTCTATAATCAGTGTCCTAGTTGATCGAGAATTACTAGGTAAGCTTCGCTACACGTGCTTCAAAACATAGCATTAACTGTTGCTAAGAACGGAATACTGTAGGTACATCGTAAAGAAGAAATAAAGATTGAAATTACATTAATTACATATATGACACCACATTACGAGATAAAAACAAAATATATCGCAACCAAATGTTTAGAGGTGTCACGAATGAACTCAACGTACACTAGGATAATCTCCAGCACTAGCTTTCAGTTAGAACTCCTCTCTGACAGTTCTTTCTTGATCTCTGGTAGGGAGTGTGAACAATAGTGACCTATAGCTTAATTGCTCCAGATGTACCGCTTACTTACACGCTTACAATCGACCCGTCGAATTTAAGCTTGCTCCTTCGATCGCTTGCTCGCACTGTTCGACTTAGTTTAGCATTTTTGTCACAAACCTCTGTATTTAACAAAAATAAATGTCTTCCCTATTCATAAAAAGAGCAACACATTTCATGCACAGTTATTAACACAAGAGAGCGTTACACAAATCACACTTGAACCTCATTTCCGCCACAAAGTGGGCCGCAGGTGTAATAATATTACGATTCAGGTAAGAACACTGCATTGTTATTGTATGTTTCTTAGTTTAGTGATATTTCAAAAGTAAATAGCAATGATGACTTATATTGTCTACTTACATTTGTCGTTTTCGCAAGGTTAGCGTTAACACAAAAAACGATACAGTCCAATAATTTGATTTCATTAATTTTGTATATTGTCGTTTTATCAATTGAAAAATATAATCATTTTTAACATATTACTACATAGCTAATTTCCTAGTATTTTTGACCTATATGTTGTGTATCTTTCGCATCAAGCGAACATAATCAAGCAGTTATTTGGATAAGCAATATTGGCTTGATTATTTTAGCCGCAAAATAGCATTATATGCGTTACTGTACTAGTAGAGATTAAAAAATTTTTTACCAAAAAATGGAACCGACTTCAACACCCAAAAGTGTGAAATAACTTGTTGAAGTCGGTACCATGATAGTTCAAAAGTACCTATTATCACAAAATTGTGCACATGGTACTGACTTCGACAAGTTATTTCACACTTTTGGTTGTTGAAGTCGGTTCCATTTTTTGGTAAAAAATTTTTTTTCACTCTTTTTAGTGATCCTTGCTACTTACGGGATCGATTGTCATTTATTGTCAACGACTATATCATCAAGATAGGTGAATATTTTTCAGTTATTGGAGCGTAACTCAAAAACGGCTTGACCGATTTTGATGAAATTTAAAATGAAACCAAATGACAACAGCATCAGCTTTCAAACAAAAAAAGAATTTTCAAAATCGGTTCACCCAGTCAAGAGTTCTGAGGTAACAAACATAAAAAAAAATACAGACGAATTGAGAACCTCCTCCTTTTTTGGAAGTCGGTTAACAATTAGGTTTGATAGACAAATACTCTACGAACGGCATTCAAATAAAAATTGACAAGATTATCAGTATACACATCTTTGCAATATCGTATCCAAAATAACAATAACTGTATTATCCAACATAAGATTAAATTTGATAGCATCTCTTGTCACATAATGTTATTACAGTGCACGAGATATTGTTTTAGGTACTCCGATTTCGTGTCACGTAAAGTAGTTGCCGTGTAACGATGCATATAATAACATGTAACCATATAACAGTTATCTTGAAGCAATATGACACCTGTTATATAGTTATAATTGTCCGTTACTCAGAAACAATGAACTATTAAATAGGATAACACATGTCTAAACGTTCTCTGGACTTACAGATACGGTTACTTGATATTACTTGCAAGTTCTCAGCATTATGCCATGAGTATAGGAGAAACACGCGACAGAATAGTGCTTTTTGCTAAATTAAGTTCTCCCTGATGATATTAAAAGTGTCATACGCTTTCTGTTGCAAGTAAGGTTAGTGAACAAAAACACGGATGTGAATATTTAAAAAAATTGTGTGTTACTTTTGGGACGTTTAAAAACATAAGATTTATAAGTAATGTTGGCAATGCTGCCAGCACGCTGGGCACGCTGCCAACTCGTAGTGGGCTGAAGTATTTGGACTGCCTATGAGTCTGCTATGACTTATAGGTTGTCCAAATGCTTTTATTGTAGTAGCTGTAGTTTTGTATATAGTTCGTAGTATTTTGTTAAATAAAGGCATACCGCCAGTAAAAAAAGTTACATTTTAAGAAGATATTTGTTGAATATCTTTGGTTTTTATCATACAATAAATTGTGTAGGTATATTATACGTAAGTGTTACCGTTCGTTTACGACCTCATACTTATCGTCTCAGGGAAAAAAGTCCCAAACTCCATCTAAAAGTCCCGAAAAAAAACGTCCTTTTAATGCGGGTGGGTTTCTAATGATTGTTTATGTAGGCTTTTTATAGTTCTAGTTTAATAACAAAATGTTTTTTTATTTGAATGTTCAACGCATAGTGCTTCGATGCATTGAAACGAGGACTGACTTTATTGATCTATAATTTACATTCTCGTCCACCATTTTGGTGCGATTTACAAGCGAAATTTGTAACAAAAATAACGTGTTTGTTTGTTTGGTTTCTGTGGAAAGCTTATTTTGTTGTGGATATCAAATTGATATGCTTATTTTGCTTGTTTTACTTTTGCGACTTTTTGCAACTAAGAATTTTATGTGGTTTTTTTTTCAAGCCTCGTTGAGGGATCTTATCTGGCGATAAGGTCATGAGAAAAGATAAATAATTACTATTGAAAAGTGTTGACTTTAAAAGGCTTATACTGGCAGTGCTGTTAAACTACAGAAATCAGGAGCCATTACTGCACATTCTGTGATGGTGTCTTTGTAGCTCTTTTCATATAAACGTAGTTTTCTTCATATTTTATAAACCAAGTTCAATCTCATTGAAATTTTGCATGAATGTCGTTAAACCTAAACATTTATCTGTGAATTCAGAAATGCCAATTCTAAGGTAATGATATTGCACCAAGACAAAACACCAAAAAACCATTTGATCAAAAGCTCTACTAGTGATTCATTCTTAGTGTTAGTTTCTGAATAAACGTATTACAAAACTGTCTTATTTTATATATGTGATTGCACCTTTACAATGAAGTAAACCGTGGGGTGCCGGGCTAGAATTATACCACTCAATATCTTCCTGTAGCAGTCGTAAGAGGTAACAAAGGTAAAAAAACCTGGCGAGCAGGAGCACCTCCTGAATAAGTACTATCTCAGGACGTCTTGGAATTATGGCACACTGGCTGGTAGGGGGGCGTCATCAATTTGTTTATCAGTAGACGTTGGAGCTATTGACGTCAATGAGCTATTGAATGATGTGACCAGATTTGATACTTGAGGGTGGTTGCTAGCCAAGCGAGCAATCGCAAAAATGCCATACCACCATGTGATGAAGTTCAAGCCCGCGGTGAGAATCGAACCGTGGACCTGCTGCCCGGCATGCCATAGTCAATGCTACTGAGCCTGATTAATAAATATATAATGAAAGGTAATATGGGTGGTGCCCCTTTAGCTGAATCTTCAAATTGTTTACCAGTAAAGTCCAGAATATTTTGGAGATAATGATTGTTACATTATCTCACATACATACATCACATGCAAGAAATCACCAGGTTTGACAAGCATCAACAAGTAGATTCAAATGTTTGTAGGCAAGTCAATTTAAGCCCAAAAGAAAAAAAAAAATAAAACAACTTAAATAAAAATTCGTGAAATACGTTCTGGAGTATAGTTGGTAAGGTCTTTTACTATTTTCCAAGTTTTTTTAGTATTTCCTAATGAAGATTCAACTAGTTTCTTATAATAAATTTGTTTTTGTGAATATAGTGTGGAACGGGTTTATGTAATTTTGATAATGCAAAATCATAAATGACAGATTGTATAGACAAACAGACTTCTAACAAAACGTGACAATGCTGCCACGTGTTGGGCGCATGCCCAACACGTGGCAGCATTGTCACGTTACTAACAGGTAGCGAGATATAGCATTTAGACTGCCTGTGGGTTGTCTGAATATTTTCTATCCAGTATTGTATATACCTAGTTTGTAGTGATCTGTAAACAAAAATCAACGGAAAAAAATAACAACTTATCTCTAACGTTTTTTGTACAAAGAACTTCCAGTTGTTTCGCAACTGGTATTGCCCTGTACTCAATGTATACCCGAAAATTGAGTTGATGATTGACGGAAGATGTAGGTAAGTATATGTAAACAGCAGCTCGGATTGGTTAGTTATTGGAACAGGTACACTAAAGGGTGGGAATAAGATGTAATGAAAGGACTTTGCTTAGCACTAACTAAATACACCTGGGTCTCCGAACCATTGATCTTGACCAAAATAATGACCCTAATCGGAACCCTGTGGGGACAAGTTCATTCGCTCAACCATCGCCTAACTGTGAGACTGGATTTGAACATCGCAGGCTCGCATTGGGTAAATAATTGTGCTGTCTACTACATACTGAACCATACTGCTTTTGAGCAGATCATATAATATGCATTAAAATTAAGTGGACAGGTTAAGGTTAGGTATATAACAATTATTTTGTTATATTTCAAAAAGTATAGCTCCGATCGCGCTCAATCCAACGGGACACGATCGGGGACCGCGGCCCGCGTGTTTTGATGCGTGGAGCTATTTAAAAAGGTTGAAATTTGATTTTTAATTGAAAAAATACACGAAATTTTGAAAAATGTAAGTGCTAAAATAGTAATTGAATAACCTCGGGTAATAGATCTGAATGTGACATTTAAACATGTATTTAGTTCACGAAAGTATAAGAAATTTATTTTATTATGAAGTTATCAGAACAAGTGCAGAAATGCAATGACTGTATACTATAGATATGAATAAGATATACTGTAGGGTCTTGAAATACTGATCTGTTTTATATGTTCCCGGACTGGAGCTTTTTTGCCAAAAACTTAATAATAACAAATAGTTTAAAAAAAATTAAAGAAAATATTAAATTAATATTTTACTTAAAATATATGTGTATAAACAATTTGGCCAAGTTTTCCTGTGAATCCGAAGTGACGTCACAAACGCCACGGAATTGTACCAAGATATATTTTTTCTTATCTTTTAAGTGTCAAGGACTGCGGCCGGAACACATTGTTGGTTAAGTGCTTGGCGACCGATTTTCTATTTCAGAGTTGTAACAGGCCAAGCGAGCTTTCGTAAATGCCCTTCCACCATGCGGTGAAGCTCAAGCTTACGGTGGAGATCGTACCATGGAGATGCGGGATGGCAGTCTATAGCCATTACCGCTCGACTATAACTGCTTCAAAACGGACTTAATCCACCAGTCTTATACCACTACATGTAGTACGTTATCCAGGTAGGTAGGAAGGTTCTACTACAAACCAAGTATTATATGTCAATCTAGCTACAGAAGAACATGGTGAATGCCTCCTGCGCGACCGCCAGTACCCAGGGGTACGTAGAAGTCGAAGATGCAATCATTAGGTACCTACTTCAAACAGAAAACATCATTGGGTTCCTTAGTACGAACGTACGTAAGTTCCTTAAGGCCACCGAAATCATTTTCCATAGTAAATTTATTTATTGTGTTTTTAAAACTTGGGATTCTCAAATGTTACGTCTCTTTCCTATTACAGGCTGCTTTTTCGAAAATAATTATTATACTTTCGTACATTATTGTCAGTTCACATACCTGTATGAAATTGTAGTTACCTGGATATATCGTACTGTGTTGAGCCGCTACCGCGTCCTATATTGTTTCAAGCCGGCCAGGAGCGACTAGAATAGCTACACGAAACAACTGAGTTTTGTTGTGCCTAGTGATAGCCGTTCACTGCTTGATACATTTTGTGTTTTTGTGACGAAATTTAATAGTCGTAAGATTAATTATAATAGATTATCTGACTAAAATACTATCAATTAGTCAATAACTTTAATATTGAGATTTACAAAATGTTAATACTATAATCATCTATTTTTCATTTTTCAATGCGTTGTAAGAACAATAGGATTTTTTTTTCTAAAATCTGTCTCCAGAGTGCCACCAAACGGTGTAAAAGATTAAAGTTTAGACTGTGACATCTATGTCAAAGACTTAACTTTCATCTGTTTTAAAATCTAAAATATTTTTATTGACGTGTGATATTAAAGCCAACCAATCTTCATTCAGTTAGAGTACGCGGCTATGCAATAAATAAAGAAGCATTTCGCGTCCCTTCCATAATTCCTTCTCTAGCTGACATTCTAAGTGAAAATCCAAGTAGCCGCAAATTTCTGAGTCCCAAAAAGGTCCAATGAAAGGTACGCCGCATTGAAACCGAACCGCAAAAAGCCTCGCTTAGCGTGGCTTAGGTTTTACTTAGTATAATCGATAGTCTCAAGCTTAGCTTGATATGATAATACAGTCATAAAGTCTACGTTATCATCCATAATTTATGATGATGGTTTGAAAAAGGCTAAGAAGGAAATAAAACATTTAAGTTAATACATATTTTGTAAGCATACTCTGTACTAAAAAGATATCTTTGAAAAGCGGTTTTACAACATATGTACATTAGTTCAGCAGATAACTATCCGTTTTATGGTATGGCTGGACTATATATATATATAATGTATAAATAACACTATTACATTATAAAATGTATACCTTAATAGTGTGATTATCAAGTGTATATCTTACCACTCACACACCTTAAAGCTTCGTACTTATATGCTCTAGTTCGATAGGCTATATAACATAGGATTTACTGAATCATTCCTTTAGTTATTCTTTTATGACATGGGCAAAGCCGCGGGTGTAAGCTGATATAATAAACTAAATTAATATATATATGTTATAAGCAATATGATAGTTATTTCTGTAATTATTGTTAAATTCATATTCAAATATCAAATTCAATATCATTTATTCAATTTAGGCGTCTTCGACGCTCTTATGAAGATCAATTACAGATTTTAATATTGAAATATCCTACATTGTACTGCCAGGTTCAGCAAAAAATTTATAGAGCCACTGCGAGAAAAACGGACAAAAAACTCGGGGCCATTCTCTTAAACGCCTTTTGACAATGTTTTATAAAATATAATACAATTATTACAATATTTGTTTAAATTACGTAGGTGACAGGTGATAGCTTGGCTGAGGCGGAATTTTCCAAGCATTTTAGTCTCTTAAGTAATCACAAACTTTGTAGTAGGATTTCTTAATCAATATGTTTTTCACGTGCAACTAGAATTTTCCTTCTGAGAGCACTGTAATATGTTTGGAAACTTTATTATAAAGCCTCTGTTTAATTTAAATTAATTTTTTTTTTCCGAATATACATAATATTTTCAAATATATATTTAATAGGACTAGTTATTTAATAGGACTGGATATAGTATTCTTTACATAAATAGACTGAGTAGTTGTACATGTCAACAACTCGCTTTAAAGGAAAATACTGACGTAATAAGCGGGAAATTCATTTTTTATTTTATTGCTCGGCTGTGTTACTTTGCCCCGTGGGGTGCCGGATTAGGATTTCACCCTCCCATTTCAACCTGTGGGTGTCGCAAGAAGTGGCAAAAGAATAGAACATATAATAATGCAAAAGTAAGGTAATACCGTAAGGTGGGCAGCAGCGCCTTCTAAGGAACTGATATCTTAAACAATCCCTTATGCAATCCCTATGACGCCTGCCAAGCGTGGGGAATATGGCAAAACCCCCTTAAAAAAGGGAGGCAGTGTTCAGCAATGGACGATTCGGCTGATACCTACAGGACAGTGTACAGTTACTATTGTACTTGATTGTGATAATTGCAACGACAAATAAATATGATTCAGCGTCAGAGAAAAAAATATTTTATTTAGTTACAAAATATATTAAATAATGTCAGGAATACTGCAAAAGTCTTACAACTATTGCACTTATTTTCTTTTTAAGGTATTTCAAAATAGTCATATAAAAACCCGATAATATGACAATGGTAAAGCTCACTGTCATATTACTTCCATTTGGCTGTTGATATGATGAATTAACTTTTCATATATGTCACATCCTCAACAACAAACGTCATATGTTTGTTGTAAGATGAATAGGTTATTTTGCTTAGGTAACTATTCTCATCTACTTTCAAACAAGTTGCCAGAATTTCAGAATATTTCAAGGGATTAGAGTGACCACAACAAAGCTTGACAAACCACAGGAATGGGCGTAAAGTAGCCTATTTGTAGTTTGTGCGGAAAACTTCAACAAAATACTGAACGTGCCTATTTTATCTACGTCTAAATAAATGTATGCTTGTTATCGAAATGGTACCTTGTGGTTAATAAGTCTTCATAGTACTTTTCATTCATAAAAGGGTTTCGTCATATTTTAAATACAGTGTTCAAACTTGTTGAATTTTCGTATGCATGTCCTTGAGCTTAAAATTTATGCTTCTGGTTTCGTAATGCGATAAATCGTTTTGTATCAAAATGTATGACATGTGGCAGCAGCGTAGACATAGTAACAACATCATGTGGTAACAATATACATTATTAGCTCCTCTTCCACTTGGATAGCCGAAGTGTTCGGACGTACACTTAAATACTGTCTCCGTGCTAAAAACTTGTAAAATCCGAAAATTATAGTGCGGTAAATATAACGAAAATCAATTTGGCAAACAGAAAAACCCACCTTACTCGATTGGGATAGGATCAACGATTCTTCGGTTGAACTGTAAGTAACCGCATTACTTAACTTTGTAATTGAGAGGTCTATGTAAAATTGGCGGAAAGCAGATTTTGTATAGAAATCGTCGATAGTCGACCAGAAAAGTTGACCTCTCACTCCGAAGACAACAGCCGTGACTGAGATTTTGGTTAAAGTTCACTCGCAACGCCAATATTTGGCCAAATAACGTCCTTCTGCACCCACAGAAGACGCATTTTATTTAAAACGGCCAGTACAATGGATAGTAGAATGGACAGATCGGGCTCGGATCCAGATGTTAGTCAGATTAGTAATATAGAAAAAACACCTACGGACTATGTTATTGCTCGCTATAAGAGAAAGAGGCGCGATGAAAATTCTTCAGAATTTAATAACTTTAGAGAAGAAATGAGGGCTATGATGCTCAGTCAGGAACAAAAACACTTGAACCAAAGTAAAATCAAAGGTAAAAAATACCCCAATAGTAGTAGAAACGTCATCGACAATACTAAAGAATGAAATATTAAAAATGTCTAAGTCTTTTAATGTCAAGCATAAGACAAAACTGCGTGCTTTGCATCTGGGTCTTCGGACGTCTGAAGACACTCCGATTTATGTATCGGAACAATTGACAGCAAAAGGCTCTCGACTGCATTTTTTGGCTCGTGATTTGGCTAAATCGAAGAGGTATAAATTCTGTTGGACTGCTTATGGTAAGGTTTACGTAAGAAAAGATGAAAACTCACCTATCATTGCAATAAAAGCTGAAAATCAGGTTCAGCAGCTGCTTCAGGAACAATGACTAGATTTAGTAGAATACCTAAACATGTGGTTATTTATATTTTTTATTTACTCAAAGTTGATTAGGTATCTTTATTTTAATAATTTATTGATGATGTCACTAGCTATATCCACAACAAAATCTTCAAATTACACATACTTTCACTTACACATTTCAAAATTACTCATTCACACAGTTAAAAAAACTCCAAATCCAGTAAACTATAATTTTATATTAAATGAAAACAATGAAGTTTCCCCGTATTTATATTTAAATTTATTTAGCCAATGTAACTTAAATTGTAAACATTGTAGTGAGCTTTCGATATACACCCGCAGCAGTTTTATAGATGATTATGGATAGTCCCCTTATCACATTGAATGAAATAGATATTATTGAAGTTGCACTAAGTATTCAATGTGATATTGAAGATCTCACGCGGAAAATATTTGTTACAGATAATGACCTTAAAGTTTTCAGCCAAAATATTAGAAGCATTTATAGTAATATTGATGATTTCGTTTTAACTTTAAGTGCAACCAATATTAAACCAGATATACTTATATTGACTGAATGTAGAATAAAAACTGATAAACCAATACCCTCTATTGTAAATTATACATCATTCTCAACAAGTAACCATATTAATCAAAATGATGGTGTTGTGGTTTATGTAAAAAAAGGAATAGTAGCTCCTAATATAAAAGAAGTGATATTAGACCATGCATTATGTTTGCAAATAGATACTTATAATAGTTCTATTCTGGGTATATATCGTCCTCCCTCAAATATCAAGGCTGATACATTTATTGATTCCCTCAACCTACATCTAGACTCATTAAAATCTTACAATAATATAATAATAAATGGTGATATTAATATTAATTTAATTGCAAGAGAATCTGAAAAGGAATATGAACGAACGAATAGACTGAAATATCTTAATATGCTGTCAATGCACAGCATAATGCCAGGTCATGTGCTTCCAATTAGAGAAAGTAACTGTCTAGATCACGTTATGATAAAGATTGAAAATGGCAAAATATCTGCTAAAGTGGCTGTTCTAAATACTACCATTACCGACCATTGCATGACATTTTTTAATCTATCTGGTCAAATTTCTACAAATAAAAATAGCAGAATAAAGACGGTTACTGATTTTAACGCAGCACTTATAAGTTTAACAAAAAAGAACCTTGCTGAACTTTTATTTTGTAAGGATCCCAATTCTTTGATAGAGCAATTAATAAATAAGATCAAAGAATCCTTACAAGAAAACACTATTACTGTACAAGTTCCTAAAAGTAAACGGATTATAAAGCCATGGATAACCACCGGTATTTTGCGATGCATTAAAAACAGAAACAAATTACAAAAAAAGGCGCGGTTAGATCCTTATAACGAAATCACAAAAATTACTTATAAAAGGTATCGAAACTTCTGTAACAATTTAATAAAGAAAATAAAAAGAAACTACGAACGAAAGCAATTGTCAAAATCTACAAATAACTCAAAAACCCTTTGGAAAAATATTAGATCAATAACACATTTAAATAAAACAAAAGCAGATAATACAAAATTACTGAACATAAAATCTTCTCCAACTGAATCTATTAATTACATTAATCATTATTTTGCAAATATTGGAAAAAGACTAGCAGAAGAAATGTTAACAAATCATATTTCAAGTAGCACCTGTACATATACGCAACCTAATTCTTTTGTTCTCTTAGAAACTGACCTCGTTGAAGTACAGAATGTTCTTATGAATCTTAAATCAGAAAGTGCCCCTGGCTGGGACAACATCCCTACTAACTTTCTTAAATTGGCTAAGGATGAAGTAGTACCAATTATTTCCCACTTGGCCAATCTGTGCTTTAATCAAGGCACCTTTCCCATGTTGTTAAAAACAGCTATCATTACCCCTGTGCATAAAAATGGAGACATAGGCGATGAAAATAATTATAGACCTATTTCGGTGTTACCTTGTATTTCAAAAATATTGGAAAAATTACTAAATAATAGACTTACTAAATACCTTAATAAATACAGCTTAATATCTAATTCGCAATACGGTTTCCAAAGTGGTAAATCCACAGAAGACGCTGTGACAGCTCTGACTTCTTATATTGTGGACCAGGTAGATAAAGGACATAAATCTGTGGCTGTATATATCGACCTGAAAAGAGCTTTTGACACTGTCTATGTCCCCTTACTCTTACAAAAACTAAATAATATTGGAATACGAGATATACCTCTTGCTCTTTTTAAGGATTACTTGAGTGATAGGAAACAGAAAGTCAAAATTGGTGAATATGTTAGTGAGGACGCAGATATCACCTACGGCGTTCCCCAGGGAAGTGTCTTAGGACCTACCTTGTTTTTAATTTATATAAACAATTTATGCAACCTTAAGCTTGATAATGCAAAAATTTTCTCCTATGCCGCTGTAGTTTTTTCAAATAGTACATGGGATAAAGTACGGGTACAAGTTGAACAAGGCCTTGTTAAGATAGCCGATTGGCTAAGACTGAATTTACTTACTCTGAATGCCTTAAAAACTAACTATATGTGTTACACCATTTACAATAGAACCCAGCCTGATATTGACTTTAGTATTAAGCTCCATAATTCTAATGCCATACACAATGCTGATTATGGTGGCACTGTCTTAAGCAGAGTGAACACAACCAAGTATTTAGGTGTCCATATTGACCAACATTTATCTTGGTTCTCACAAATTAACGTCATCAGCACGAGGCTAAGAAAATTAGTATGGATTTTTAAAACGTTACGACATGTGGCACCCCAAAAGCTACTAAATAGAATATATATGGCACTAGCACAATCTATTCTAAGCTACTGTTTGCCAATATGGGGTAGAGCAGGTAAAACCAAATTTATAGAGGTTGAAAGGGCACAACGAAGTCTAATAAAGGTAATGTATTTCAAAGGCTACAGATACCCAACAGATAACTTATATTCATTGTGTCAGTTACTATCTGTAAGAAAACTATATATAGTACAATCAATTCTGAAAGTTCACAAGAATTTACTCTATGACCCTAAAGTTCTCATCAGAAGAAGAAAAGATAGGGCAATTGTGGTCCAAGTCACAAAAACTACTTATGCTAGCAATCAATTCGTAAATAAGTCAGCGCGCTTATATAACGTTATAAACAAAATTTTTGATATTTATTCATTAACGTATCAAAATTGTAAAAAACATCTAATCAGTTGGATACTTACCAAAAATTATGACGAAGTAGAAGCACTACTTCAAACATGTAAATAAATAATTTATACTTTAAATTAATAGTACACCAAATATTTTCCTATTCTCTAAAGTTACTGGAAATCGCACTCTTTCCTCATGCACATTATACAAAACCCACATAGTTACACACACACTCACACACACACACAACACACAGGCTCAGATACACAAACACACCCTCACACACGCCCATTAACACACCCTCGTGCGTACACACACACACATTCCTCATACCTACGCATCTAGATCTATATAAATTTTATTGTATTAGAGATAATATACACCTACCTATAAAATTTATATTATGTAATTAAGTATATAACTTTAAAGACTTTGTAATTTTTAACAGTATATATCTGTAACCATTTAAAGTAATGGAATGGATATGGAAGAGCGAGATCTTCTGACACAAGTATTTGTATACTTACTAGAAGGTCTCAACCTACCTTAATTTTAGTTAAATCTTGGATACAGAAATAAAGAACATTTTTCATTTTCATTTTCATACATTATTAGCTGGAGCAAAGGGGCTATATAAGTTTTTTATTTTATGGAACTATTCAAATAAATATGCATACATACATAACATCACATCTTTCTTTCGTAGGAGTAGGCAGAAACCACAGATTTCCACTTGGTACCATCCTTGCATATCTCTTTCTATTACTATATATCAATCATTTCATACATGAGCGTCGGTTTAGAGTACTCTTGATCTGGTCTTGTTTCAGAACGTGTTCAATTTGATTTCGGAACGTTCGCCTAGGTCTTCCCGTTCCAACACTTCCGTTCACTTGTACTACTTAAACCTGTTTAGTCAGTCTCAATTCATGGCTTCTCTTCATGTCCAAACCATCTTAACATACCTTTCGCGATTTTTGTCACTACATCCTCATTCACACCACATCGTTTTCTTATCATACTATATCCTGCTTCTCCGTTTGACTCCAATCATGCTTCTCAATGCTCTCCACGGCGTTTATTCTACTTTCATGGTATTTGGTATAATTTATGAATATTGGATAGGTTATTTCATTTTGCTACAGTAGTTCGCCTTATTTAATATTTCGTTGAAGACCATACCATAACAATTTCAAAATACTTCAACTTTATTGGACGTCTTTGGCGACAAAGATCTAGCATATATTGGTCGTTGCACAAATTAAAATTTGTTAAAATAGGTATCATTACCAAATATAGGTACTGGCCATTTTATTTAGTTTTGACACTAATCAAATTTGTATTCTCGTTCTTAATATTTTGACAACTTACTTCAATAAAAAATGTGTAACTCTCAACATCGTTTTCCTTATATTTCTCGACAATAATTTACCAAAATATACTAAAAATCGTTATCAGCACGATGAATATTGTTGGAGAAAAACCATTAGAATAATGAAATTCATGTTTTTTGTGATTTACACAAAGTGATGGTATCGGAATGTGAAAAATAGTAGTTCCAAACTCCGATATAATCTTTTAAAACAATCTCAGGATATATTATACGATGGCACAAGGAGATACAATTGGGGTAAGAGGCACTAGTTCTTCCTCACTACCCAATTTTAGTCTAAAAAATAGAGACGGGTATAGTTCTTGGAAATTTAAGATGCGTAATTATCTGATGCATGAAGAATTGTGGGAAGCTATAGAAGGGTATCCCGCGGGCCATATAATTCCTGCAGATATAATGTTAAAAATAGATAAAAAGGCATTGACGAAGATATGTCTCACACTAGAAGACACGGCAATAACGCAAGTAAGAAGTGCAAAAACAGCCTCGGTAGCCTGGACTGCATTACAAAATGCTTATGAGGATAAAGGTATGGGTCGTCGTCTTTATTTAGAAAGAAAACTTTACAGACTCAGCTTATCAGATTTTCCTAATATAGAGTCATATATTAATGCAGTGATGTCAACTGTTTGATCCCTTGATTATGGCACTTGAAAATAGCAACCAAAATGTTACGACAGAGCTTGTCAAGGCTAAACTTCTCAACGAAGTGTCAAAAAGTGAAGATTTGACAAAAACTGATTCTGCTCTACGTTCACGAGATTTCAAACTCAAGAAAGGTAAGAAGCCTATTGTTTGTTATGACTGCAATGAACCTGGTCATAAGCGCCCAGCGTGTCCATTGAAAAAGATTAAGAAGGCACAAGGAGCGGCTTCATTGGTAGCCCTTGGTACGAGTACAGGTGCCAGTGAAGATTACTGGACCATTGATTCAGGAGCCACCCGGCATATAACTTCAAAATTAGAATGGTTTGAAAATTTGAGATCTCCGGAATCTGATAAGAAGATTACTATTGCAGATGGTACCCAAATTGACTGTGGCGGTATTGGCGATATCTTGATCGACACTGAATCCACTGTTAATAAAATAAATGATGTCATTTATGTACCCTCTTTAAAAAGTAATTTGATATCTGTTTATAAGGCTGTAGAGAAAGGTTTCAGTGTACTTTTTGATAAAAATGGTTGTAATTTCTATAATTCTGACACTTTCTCTTTTGTAGGAGACTCCATTCTTCACGGTTCGCCCTATAAAGGTCTGTACAAATTAGACTGTACTGTCAATATTCCTCAAGATGTGGCTTGTGATGTGCACTCTGACTCCACATCTAGATACCAATTATGGCACAAGCGTTTGGGTCATCTGTGTCGCATCGGTATGAACCATTTAAGAAATAGTCAAGTAGGTGTAGAATATACAGAAATTGACAAACAAAGTTGTGTAGCCTGTGTTGAAGGCAAACAAGCTCGTAAACCATTCAATAAAGTAGCTTATAAACCAGCTACTTCATTGCTTGAGTTGGTACACAGCGACATCTGTGGACCGATGTCTCTTTACAAGGTAATAGGTATGCTTTATTATTTGTAGATGATTATACACGCTTCATTTTTATATATTTTATTTCTTCAAAGGCAGAGGTCAAAGAAAAGTTTTGCCATTTTCAAAGATTAGTGGAACGGCAAACTGGAGCTCAAATAAAAGCTGTTAGAACGGATAACGGAGGTGAATATGTCAACAAGGAACTGTCAGATAATTTTCGTACTAATGGTATTGTACACCAAACGACCGTGGCGTACAGTCCGCAACAAAATGGCGTCGCAGAAAGGACTATACGTTCCGTAGTCGAGAAAGCTCGTTCTATGTTAGCACAATGTTCTCTCTCTAAAGCGTATTGGGAAAACGCAGTACAAACATCTGTTTATTTAAAGAATAGGTCTCCTCATCGTGCGCTTAACAATCTAACTCCTTTTGAAAAATTGTATAGCCGTAAACCAAATCTAAGCAATCTTAGGGTTTTCGGATGTCGAGCTTTGATTCATGTACCTGATTGTCAACGAAAGAAGTTTGATATGAAAGCTGTAGAATGTATTTTTGTTGGATACTCGGATGATCCGAATAGTTACATTTTTAGAGACTCCCAATATCCAAAAAAATTTACAAAATCACGTGACGTTACGTTCTTTGAGGATCGCTTTACTAACTTGAAGAAAAATGAATCACATGAAGAACCAAGTACGTCCAAAGACGTTCCAGTACCTTGTCCTGTTATATTGTTAGATAATGCTAGCTCGGTACAAGGACGTGCAGATAGTTTTTTTAAAGTCCACTACTCCTCTTATATGCGAAGGAAACGTATTACCCCAGGTATCTAAAGAGTCAAGTGTTCCTCTTAGTACTGGTGATGAAGAAAATGATATGTTACAGGATGAATTTCATGATGCTTCTGCTGATCCACTTCCTGAAACGTCATGTCCCCCTGAGCCTGAGGTAATAGAGGATCGTTCTGTGGTAGAAGAACGGAGATATCCAACTAGAGATAGAAAATCTCCGGATTATTTCTCTTATCACACGTTAGCTGACGATAGTGAACCTAAAACGTATTCCGAAGCGGTGCGAGATAATGATGCGGATAAATGGAGGTCAGCCATGAAAAATGAGTATGACTCGCTAATGAAACTGAATACGTGGAAGCTGGTTGACAGACCTGATAGAAATTCCCTGCAAATGGGTTTACAAGTTGCAGACAGATGCATATGGTAATATCACCAGGTATAAGGCAAGACTGGTGATAAAAGGCTTTAGTCAAGTCGCGGGAGTAGACTACCAGGAAACTTTTTCGCCGGTAGTCAGACATTCGTCCTTGCGTACTTTATTCGCCTTAGTCGCTGAAATGGATCTTAAAATGCATCATTTGGATGTAGACACCGCCTTTTTAAATGGAGACCTGGAAGAGGAAGTCTACATGAACCAGCCTCAAGGTTTTGTGCAGAAGGGCGATGAAGATAAGGTTTGTCTATTGCAAAGGTCTTTGTATGGATTAAAGCAAGCCCCTCGAGCGATTAAACTTAACGAAATATTGACCAAAATAGGTTTTAGTAGGTTGTCTACTGAACCATGCGTATATAAGAAACTCCTTGATTCGGATATAATAATAGTGGCCATTTTTGTCGATGACATCATTGTCTTTTACAAGAATGAAATGTCACTAATCAACGTCAGGAGTGACTTGCAAAAGTACTTTTTATTCAAAGACTTAGGGCAACTTAAATATTATTTGGGATTAAATATTAAATATGATTGCGAAAAAGTAATAATCAATCAAAAGTCATACATTTCTTCATTACTGAAGAAGTTTGGATTGCAGAATGCAAAGGAATTCGATACGCTATTAGCTAATAGCAAGGTAACTGCTGATTGTGGAGGTAAGGACTCAACTTATGATTATCAGCAGATAATTGGCTGTTTAATGTATCTCGCTGTGAATACACGGCCAGATATAGCGTTCTCTGCGAGTTATTTGAGCCAATTTAATAATAAATGTAACAAAAGTCATTGGTTGGCAGCAAAACGGGTGCTTCAGTATTTGAAGCGCACTATAGATTATTCTATAGTATATAAGAAGACTGGAAAACCTCTTGAAGGGTACACTGACGCTGACTGGTCAAATTGTACTATTAGTCGCCGCTCTTACACAGGTTATTGTTTTAAATTGGCAGATGGCCCAGTGTCCTGGATGTCGAAAAAACAACCAACAGTGGCGTTATCATCAACCGAAGCTGAATATATGGCGCTAACAGAAGCAGCTAAAGAAGCTACATACTTGCGTAGCGTTATATCTGAGGTATGCAGTCGTAGCACTCAATATCCTACTATAACACTATATAGCGACAGTCAGAGTGCACAGAATTTAGCTTATAATCCTGTGCATCACGGTAGGACCAAACATATCGACACGAAGTTTCACTTTATTCGAGAAAAGGTGTCAGATAACACTATAAAATTAAAATTTATAAAATCATGTGATATGTCTGCTGATGTACTCACCAAATGTCTGGGGAAAACTGCACATCAAAGATGTATCCACGGTATAGGATTAGTTAACATAGTTAATTTCTAATAAGCTTTATAATTTTTACTTTTATATAATTTGGGTTCTCTACTGTATATGATGTTATATTTATATATTATGGACAAGTTTGTTACCGACAATTTTGATTATGGGTGGGTGTTAAAATAGGTATCATTACCAAATATAGGTACTGGCCATTTTATTTAGTTTTGACACTAATCAAACTTGTATTCGTTCTTAATATTTTGACAACTTACTTCAATAAAAAATGTGTAACTCTCAACATCGTTTTCCTTATATTTCTCGACAATAATTTACCAAAATATACTACAAATTTATCGTCATATATATATACACCCTAGTTTGGTGAAAGTGGTACTTAGAATATGAATTGCCTTGTTATGAATATACTTTACTTACTTTGGTGCATTTTACCTTTTTTAAAAATGACTTCAAAAAAAGGAAGAGGTTCTCAATCGTCTGATTTTTTTAAATGTTTGTTACCTCCGTACTTTTGACTGGGTGAACTGATTTTGATGGTTGTTTATTTATTTAAAAGCTTGTCGTTTGGTTCCATTTAAATTTCATCATAATCGGTCAAGCTGTTTGTGAGTTACAGTCCAATAACTGAAAAATATTTTCCTATCTTGATGATATAGTCGTTGATAGTGAATGACAATTGATCCCGTAAGTAGGAAGGGTCACTAAAAAGAGTGAAAAATAATGTTTAACCAAAAAATAGAACCAACTTCAAAAGTCAAAGTGTGAAATAACTTGTCGAAGTCGGTACCATGCGCACAGTATAAAGATAATAGATACTTTAGAACTATCATGGTACCGACTTCGACAAGTTATTTCACACTTTTGAGTGTAGAAGTCGGTTCCATTCTTTGGTAATTATTTTTTTGCATAACATGCTATCATAAACATTCAATAAAATACATTTTTAGGAAAATCATTGATATTGTATTCAATTTGTTACCAAAAAGTATAACAGAATACCGCTTTACGACATCCAATATCTGAACGAGAAATAATTTGTCGCAGTTATACGAACGCGTGACATAAATCATGTCGTCCGATATTTTATAGGTTTTAATTTCGGCGTTTTATGTCGTGATAACATCTGCGGGCATAATGGCCGCGGGCCTGTGGGGTTTACGAGCGTCGTTTATATGTGATGGCGCTCGTTGCTACCTAACCATGTCGGGCACGAGTTTATCAATATATTATAGATATTACTTTCGAACAAATACAAAACAAAAGACATTTGACACATTCATCAATTATTTAAAATACTAAAAAACAAAATATTTATTTCGGTAAATTGAATCTTATTTACAGTTTATATATTTGAGACTCTCTTTTAAGTATTGACATACTTATTTATGTCAAAATGTAATGTATATAAACAGTATATATATTATTCAAATATAAACATGTACCTGCGTTAGAGGGTCTTGCTCTTCCATGTTATGGTAATTGTGATTAAGTAATTACAGATAATTTAAATTTGTATGTGAAAAAATGCTAGTTACAATCAAAGAATACGAAACATTATATGAAAAATATTAAGAATTCATAGGTATTGGCTAGAAAAACATTCTAATGGCCTTGACTTTTAGATAGTTTAATGGTGTATATAATAGATAATAGTATATTGAAAATCAAACACACAGCAACAGAGTATAAAAATAACGTTAATTTTGCATTCATATAGGTCCTATTAATCTATTCCTGGTAGATAAAGTGCAAAATAATTAGTACAGCGCGAGCCGTAGTCGAGTAAGCAATGATCAACCCACACGCGTGTCATACGACGTTTTTCAATACACTTGCGAGGAACAAATACGAAAATTTTGATAAAAAAAATATTTAAAAAAAATTACAAATTTACGAAAAAAAAAATATAATCATGTGCGGGATTCAAACCCCCGTCCATACACCACTTTAGCCGGGGTTTTAGTTTGTAGTACAACGCAAGTTGAACTATAAGTGTCGCTCCAACCCGATACGATGGTTGAGGAATGAGAGCAAGAATTCAAGTTATGAATCATTGTGTCATGTTAGTTCAATTGGTTAGAGCATACCCCGGCTAAAGGGGTGGATGGACGCGGGTTCAGATCCCGCACATGACTATAATTTTTACTCTCGTAAATTATAATTTTGTAATGTAATTCGCCTAGCAGGCGTTATCGAAAACTTAACAATATTAAAAAAAAAAAACAATGCCGAGCTGATTAGATTAAATTGCTCCCGCCGCTCCTCAAGATGATGACACCCGCTTCTTTAGTCTACTCGTGACCACGGTCAATGCAGCTTGATCGAAACGTCGAGGTTAGTCAAAATATTATTTTGATATTAATCGTGCGTGGATAGACCCGTCAGTAATTTAGAAACAATGTGAGTACAGTATTTTGGTTCAGCTTGGTACCCAACAAGCTATTTCTTAGTTTTCAGAGCTGGAAATAGCATTCGTTTTATTTTATCACCGTTTTTTTTTCGTCATTTCATTATTCAGGAAAGATATATTTATAGTTTCAATCAAAACAAATGCAAAAGTAAGCACTCTGGGTAGGACTAGAGCTCACATTCACGATCAATCCTTTGAACAAATTGTATCAAAGATGGACTCGTAATCCTGACGTTTACTTTCAATATTTAATTTTGCAAATTTTACATCATTTAATTTGTTAGATGAACCACAATAGTTTGAATACTAAGAGGTTTATGATACTTAAACTCAAAAAAGACTAAGATACATGTATATAATGTACATTGCATGATTATATTGCATTGATTGTACACAAGCGGACTGCAATACTCCTTAACTACCTGATTTTATTAATATAATATTAATAAGGTAACTAAGCTACACGTTATTCAACGATTTAATAAAATCAGTGTGCTTTACAGTATGCGAAGTCTAACAATTTGAAATATAACAACTCAGCTCAGCAATGAGATGGAGTATTATAACGCATTTGAATGCAAAAGAGGACACAATAACTCCCGCGTATCACGCAACAATGTAAGCTGGGTAACAAAATATTTCATCAAAATGCAAAACAGCACAATTTCCTGTAGCCGCCCACGAGCCAAGAGAAAGAACTGAATTAACTGGACGTTGAAAAACTGATAACTCGATTTGCATAACTCGTTCACACGCCCATCGCTAGATAACCTCATTTGTGCTGACGAGCACAAAAAGGGCTAACAAAATGTTGGTTTTATGCATCGTCGATTAAGAATGCAAATTCTGTAGGTACGAAAAATATGTCAGGACTGAGTTATTTTCATAATTCATTGATGTTCTTTTAGAATGATATAAAATAATATCAATGTAAATGATCTGCAGGGTGACGGGCCATAATGGCATCCCACCATCTCTTCCCGTGGGTGTCTTAAGAAGCGACTAAGGGAAAAATACCGGAAGAGGGGAAGCAATACCTTCTGAGAAACTTTTATCTTATACTGCGATCCCTTAAACGCCTGCCAAGCGTTGGGATTATGGCAAACTCCTCTTTATGGGGAGTCTATGTTCAGCAGTGGACGATCGGGCTGATATGGTAAATTAATTATATTTATGTAGATCTGGGTGAAACCCGAACCAGTTCTTTTCATGCATTGTATACCTCTTATTTATCTTTGTAACATTGAGCAATAAATATGTTTAAAATTATATAAGCAACATTTCGATAGGTGTAATTTTGAGCTGAGAGTTAACAGGAATGAATCTACCTTTAAATATATTTTGAGATCGAACAGATAATACATAATATACACAGACTTTCTGTAGTTCTTTAGTCCGTATTTTTTTATCAACTAAATATTTATTTTAGGTCGACGACGATGTTTCCTTGCATTTTTTGCTACAGCGTAGCTTATTGCTACGAAACCCATTTTGGTAGATGTTAGTTATAGAAAAAATAATGTTGTAGTAAAATATGACCTCAATCAATTACAAACATGTTATGATAAATGTATGCGCTAAAAGAGCACATATTATGAAACAAGGTCTGGGTAAATTAAAAAAAAAATTTACTGGGTTAATTTTGTGGCCAAAACTTTTTAGTGTAGTGCTATTGGGCGAAAAGTCTTAGAAACAAAATCCACGAGCTCAAAGCCGCGCACATTTCTTTAACCATTTATATGTGGTATGGTTTACTAGGTGAGATTGAGGTCAAAGTAACTTCGACCTGGGCTATAAAATAAATTCACAGTGCCTGTGAAACTATCAGATCGATTTCGCAGGAAATAGTAGACTGAGTAATCAAAATTTAAAAAGATTATTTAATATCCATCCTGGGATCGAAACGAAATTAAAAGTACCCTAATGAGTTTTACGTAACATTGCATCAAATAAATTGTGAGAATCCATTGTATAACGTTGCGGTACTATAATCATGTCAGATCCAATCATAATAACACACTCTAAGTAATTAATATTTAGTTGACTTATCTACTCATCAGATTCCTACTATTATCTCACATACGACGGGTTGGTATAAATATGATTCTCCACCAACACAGTAGACTCAAGAAATATAGCGCAATAGTAGACTTTATTGATAAAAGGGACGATTCACGGACATTTTATTAAAAGTTGGGTTACGAGCATTCTAACTCCATCTACTTTAGAAATCCCATTTGATAAAACATCCGCTACCTTTCACTTTCTAAGGGTGTAAATCTACTAATAAGCACTGCAATCCAACGGGACAATGGTACCAGCATGCTGGGCACGTTGCCAACTGCTGAGCTAGAGCACTTGGACTGCCATAGCCTGAAATAGCTTTTGGGTTGCCTTTTTTGATCGTACATTGTAGCTATACAATTTTTTTATGTATTTTTAAATAAAAGTATGCGAGGGTGTAATTAGCAACCAGATTGTGTAAGCTCGATGTTTGTAGGGGCATACTGTTCATTATGAACCTAAATTGCTTCATTAGTCATCGATTATCCAGTGGAAAAATATGGGGCATCAATATTCTAAGTTGGTAAAGCTAGCTAATTTTCAACGAGAACCATCACTTACCTACTGTTGAGAAAATAGTCAATGGCTAGGCGAAAAAAAAACATACCTCATATTCAAATAAATATCCCTGTGCGTCAATAAATGTATGGTCTGTTTCGTTTTTCAAAAATATTGGTATTTTAGAGGGATCATTTAGAAAACTGTGAAATTGATCTACACAAATTCCCTATTTTCATTAGGTATTAATTACTTTATTGACATAATTACGAAATGTATAACAACAAATCAAATTACTCTAATATCTTAACAATTATTATTGTATAGCCTTAATATTATGTATTTGCTACACCCTAACATAGTATGTACTCGTTTTGTTATGTATGCACATAATGCAACAATAAATAAATAAATAAGTATATCTTATATAGTATATCTTCTAAATACCTGAAATAAGAAAACGTGACATCCGTACTACATGGTCGAGGGGGACTTAAAATAATAACAAAAGCAGTTCGCTACCAGTAGATATCTAGAACAATAGTTCTGACATCCATATTATACGTACAAAGCGTTTTACATGCCAGGTTTATTATGAGTATTACCATGCAGTCTTTGTTGCCTATTCGACATAGCCTAGAAGTCTTCAATTACATAGTAAATACAGAGATATAGGAGAGCAGGCTTAGCCATCACAGCTTCAACGGTAATCCACCCGGTAGAACTGCGATTTAATGTTTGACTATCTGTTACAATAAGTCTGAATAATGAATAAAAAATTTATATTTTATCTAAACTTTCATCCCTGGATCATCATAAACATCTAAGTAAGTGGCAGTCATACGAAATTTACGACTGCATTACTAAAATAAACGGTTTGCTCTAAACTGTTAATTTCCCTAAGTGAAATATAAGCCACGCTGAGTAAGGCTTTCTGTGGCTCGCAATGAATCGGCACTCCTTTTATTGGACCTCATTTGCACTTAAGAAATTTACGTCTACTCGCATTTATAGTAAGAAATTGGGACTAGAAGACTCAATTTTGTTCATAAGTCAGAAATTCATGGATATGATTTAAATGTGACGAGGATTGAGTTCCGGCGCGAAAATCGAAAATGTAACATATTTGATTCTCGTGAACATCCAAAATGTTTGTTTCTTGGAGTATTGATATGTGCCACTATAATTGTAGATTATTAACCATTTAGTGTGAATTTAATGAGTATGATACTTATTGATACGTTGGTGGCTTTCTTAGACATAGTATATATCCGGAGAATGAATGGAATACACGTTTTTGCTCGCCTATTGATTGGAGTCAAAATGATAGATTGAATGTTATCTTCGATATAAATCGGGCGTTATTAACGACAAAAAATCAATAATAATCGTAAATTTTATTTTTAATAGCTCATAAGCTAGGCGTAAACATCACTATTTCAACTGAGTTATATTAAAGTTGCTGTTCGGGATAACTTTTAACGGTGAATTAACCGTTTCGTGCTTGATGACAGATTATCAAATCGAGGATAGTATAACTAGCGAATTGGGCATTCGCAAAATACCCTACCATCATGTTATAATCTGCTATTCTAAGACAACAATCGGGACCGATGGCTCAACGTGACACGTTTAAGCACAGAAGCGATAAGGGATCAGTATGAAAACTTCGATAATGTAACCATTTTCACCAATATCGCGTGAAAAAAATACAAGAAAAAACATTATATCGCATACGCTACGGAAATGATTGACAATAGAGCAAAGTGGTGTACAACAATTTTATATAGGACATACATATCTACAAAAAAACTGCATTACCATATGTCTAACCATTTCATTTATGTCACAATAACTACTTTGTAATATGTTTAAATGTATAATTTTTGATAAATACCCGTGCGAAGCCCGGGCTGGCCGCTAGTATTATATATTTTGATTCATATCTGTAGAGATGTCACTTTTTATAATGTTAGTTTATAATTACAGCTGTTTCAAAGGAACTTTTTCAGTTCTAGATTTGTTATCTTCCACCATTTATAAATTGAGTTAACTATTAGGTGGAAATGAGGTCAGAATATATACCTTGACCTTGGAAATTAAAAAACATAACCATGTTAAAGAAATTTCAAATCAATATATCAGGAAATGATAGATAAATAATAATTCCTTTCCATTGTGAGTCGAGGTGAACTCAAAAGTAGTTTGTTGATTTTCCTATACATTGCATTACAGAAATTAGGGGAATCCATTAATTTACCATATCAGATCCAATTCATTATACACCCTAAGTCATCTATATTATAGTGACTAATCAGCTTCCTACATTATCTCATGTGCGGGGGGTCGGTACGATTGTGATTCTCCAAAAACACAATGGGCGCAAGAAATATTGCGCAAAAGTTGTATCTATCAGGAAAACGGGACGATATCATGAACATTTTGGGAAAACTTTGATAATGTCAACCCACCTTCAGGGCTCCCACCCTCTTTAGAATCCCAATTAGTACCGTATTTGCTAGCTTTCATCAAATTAGGGAGTCAATACTCTAATCTAAATGGCCTGCAATCCAACTGGGCAATGCTAACAGCATTTTTTTTTTATGTTATCGTGTCGGAACAAGCTCGATACCCACCTGATGTTAAGCGGACTAACCTCTGCCTTAACAGATGCATTTCGTTACAATTCCCGAATTGTTCTGCGCCCGTCACCTTGAGACATAGTTGTTAAGTCTCATGTGCCTGTAATTTCACTGGCTCTCAAGGACTGCTGCCGGAACACACCGTAGGTGCTTGGCGACAGATTTTCTACTTGAGGGTGGTGGCTAGCCAGGCGGGCAATCGCCAAATGCCCTTCCACCATGCTGTGAAGCTGAAGCCCGCGGTGGGTTTCAAACCACGAACCTGCTGCACGGCAGTCCATAGTCAATGCCACTGAGCCATCACTGCTTCAGAATGCTGGGCACCTTGCCGACTGGGCTCAGTTTTTTACTGCCCCTCGAGACAGTTGCCAAAACACACCGTTAGGTGCTTGGCTGTTTTTTCTACTTGAGGGTTCATTCGCAAAATGTTCTACAACCAAGCTGTAACATGCCATGTTTCGGAGAAAGTACTGAAGCTATCTTCAGTAATGATGAAACATGGCTATCAAGAATAAGTCATCTTCAATGATCAAGATCAGCATGCCCATTATTATATTTCAAGAAAGAGTAAATTTCAATGATTTGGTATGCAAAACAAAAATATACAAAAAATAGGTTATGATTGTTCTTGGTTGATAAGTTGTTATGGTTGGTGTTTGGTATACATAGTTTTAAAAACGGCTACGAGCACACATTTTCTTATTTCAGTCAACTTTGGTAAAATTTATGTAAAACAGCGTGTAACTAGTTGTATATAAGTTACGTAAGCCGTTGGTTTTCATATTTTGTTATATCTTTAGGAATATTATAAATTTTGATTCATACCTTTAGAGATGTCTCATTATTTAAGGTTAGATTAACCTAATGTTAGAGTCCCTTCCATGTTTGAGCCAGTTCATCATCTTTCAACATTTATAAGTAATATTATCTACTAGGTCTGTACACCTTGACCTCGCCAATAACTGTGCTAATGACAATTTATATATATATATATATAAATCGCTGGAAATAGTAGTCTAAGTAATAAGTTTATTTCATTTCCATCGTGGGTCGAAGTGAAATTGAAAGTTGCTTATTGATTTTTCCAGGACATTGCATCAAAGTACTTAATTAGAGACATCCATTATATTATCATTTCAAGTCCAATCATAATTAACTACCATAAGTCATTAATGTTAAAGTTGACTTATATACTCGACAGCTTCTTACGCTTATCTCATTTACTGGAAGTCGGTATAATAAAGATTCCCAAGAACACAATAGATGCTTGAAATTTGGCGCAAAAGTACTATCTATCAGGAAAAAGGGACGATACATGAACATTTTGCTTAAAATTTAGATCATATTTTATGTTTCTTTTTTTTTTATGGTTGATAGGTTAGCCTTTGACCACTATCTCACCTGATGGTAAGTGATGATGTGGTCGAAGATGTTGTTCAGGCTAACCTAGAATTACTGGCTCTCAAGGACAGCTGCCGGAACACACCGTTAGGTGCTTGGCGACAGATTTTCCACTTGAGGGTGGTAGCTAGCCAGGTGGGTATTCGCAAAATGCCCTACCACCATGCTATTACGACTGCCATCCTAAGACAAAAACCAGGACCGACGGCTTAACGTGCCCTCCGAAGCACGGAAGCGCTCAGTAGTAATGTCACCAGCGGTATCCAATATATCTTCCTTTATAATTAGCTGGCGTTTGAATGTAAGGTGATGAGTTTTGAACCTAAAATATTTTTTTAAATCATCTATACGTGATGTCCTATGATTGCACTTGCATTGCATTACTTTTGTGGGATTTTTACTTTGAAGTTTACCGACTTAAAGAAAGAGACGCTTTTAATATGTGTTTAGTTTATAAATAGCTTATACTTATATAATTAACAAGAGAATTAAATTGATACATCTGGGAGAACCCCAAATATTCATAGATTAGTAAGATTGCGTTAGCTAAATTTCTGCGTTCATTAATTATAACGATGCCCTAAACCAAAAAGATCGAATTTCCTCAATGTAACGAAGATATAGATGGTTGAAATATATTCGTGGACGTGTATCATGTAACCACTTAAATATTACAATGTTGTTATGGAAATAGTCTTTGACAATATTTCTAGTAAACAGACGGTTTGACTCCGTTAAGTTAAGCTACTGAATGCACTACATACGTTCGTTTCTTGGCAATTCTCTAAAAATATTGTGGACACTATGTTGAGCACTTTGATTTGTGTATGTAGAAGGTTATTACAGGAGCTGCCACATATCTTAAGGCCTCTATGAGGACATTGTCTTTACAAACGGTTTTTTGAAATATTTTATGCTACAATGATCACGTAAGATCTTGTATGTCACAATTATATCATCACAAACCCTGCGATCTTTTAAAGTTGTGAGCTTTGTAGTGGTCGTAGCGAAGTATATTTAGCCGATCTTAACTGATTGAACTGTGCCGCAAGTCCAAGGTTCGATCCCCATCAAGCCCTGCTGGCTTGAGTTTCACTGCGTGGTGGAATGGGATTTTGCGAATGCCCGCCTGGCTAGCTACAATCCTCAATTAGAAAAATCTGTCTCCAAGCACCTAACGATGTGTTCTAGCAACTGTCCTTGAGATGCAGTAATTCTAGGTCATCACTTAACATCAGCTGAGATAGTCATCTTGCTAACCTATCAGTTATTAAAAAAATAAAGTTAAAAAACTTTTAAGCGTTCTTCAGCGGCTGTATATTACATTTTTTTTTTTTTAATTTATTTACGGACCAACAAAAAGTTTCACAATAACTCCTAATATTTAAGTTATCTTATTTATAATAATGATTGTGAAACCAATATCACAAATTGTGAAGTGAGTGAGTTAGATGTCTAACTCACTCACTTCACGATTTGTAGGTAGGTAAAAAGTACAAAAGTTATTTAACCAGTCTAACAGTTGATATTCACATGAAAGTAAAATAAAAAGTACACCCCGAAAAATGCAAGAAAACTTATAAAAGTTGTATCATAGTATATATAGGTCAGCAGTAATAGATAATATATGACCTCCAGTCTCAGTAATTACATAAGCAGGTTAGGGTTAAGTTGATTTCCAAGGCACAACAGGGAAGATCAGCCCGTATCATTACATAATATTATAGTATTTTAATGAAGTAATTTCAACTTAATATCACCCATTTAATAAGAATACTTTCACCCTGTCACTCGCTCATTCTTGATAAACATTTTTACATAAAAGTGTCTACATTTTGGGAACTACTATGAATAATTTAAATGTGAATGTTTAATCCACCCTGAGGCTGAAAGTGGCCTTATCATTAGTTAGCATAATATTCTCTCAAATTAACTACCCATATAAATACGAACAAGCTTAGTTATATTTTATTATTACCAGCTTAAGTGAGCGTGCCAAGTGAAATTGGCAGATATGAGCATTTCGGCATTTATGGAAATGTCTCTGCAGTAGTTCCATAAGCATATATTATTCAAAAGTTAGCACCGTTGTAAACAGACTGGGCCAACTTTTCACTACAGTCATGCTATTAAACTACAATATGCAGTTTATCTTTGATTTATGATTTAATTTCAGCTTTAGAAAACCCTCGGCTTAAACACTTAAATATATTACAGTCTTTCTTGTCAACACAAATCAGATGAGTCCAAACTTGAAATGATTTGTTTGTAAAGTTGCTTTGATGGTAGATTTTGGTAACTATTGTAATTAACTGTGGAATTTGCATTAAAATATTTCTCAAATTATCTTCTAAAGTCATACATTACTTATTTACTTAAGTCGTCCCTAACCGACTTAACTGCTTATAAGAAATGTAATCAGTTACCGATTTATTTTTTAAAAATTTTTCGTTAGATTATGTAAAAAATACTATCCGAATTCAGCGTATCACTTGATTGCATACAACATTCGATAAGCTAACTGAAAAAAATAAAGAATATTGCACCTAGACGACAGCTTTTATCTGCATCCCCACACTTATCATAAATGCGAAAGTGTGTTTGTCAATTTGTTGGTTTATCCTTCTTTTACGGTGCAACCAGATTTTTGGCAAAAATAAAGTTTAAATTAAAGGCTAGAGAGTTATGTAGGGTACTTTTGATCTGGAAAGAATGTAGCTCCTGTTGAATAGCTTACTTTGAAGATACCAAGTATCACAATTTTGCATTATTTCAGTCAAAAGCACACGTTTGGTAAGTGGTCTGACATAGTAAACAGGCTTACAACAAAATAATATAGTGGATAAACTTACTCCTAAGGACAGTTACTGGTACACACCGTTATGTGCTAGGTGACATATTTCTCTCTTCAAGTTGAATCAAGGCCCGGTGCCGGCGTGGGCATTCGCAAAATCACCTTGTAGTGGGATGAATCAAAATCTTGTAATTTTAAATAACTCTGTTTTATTATATTTTAGTGTAGATAACAGTCATTATTAAAACACCTTGGTTTTTACAACATCGATTTAAAAACTCTTTTTATTCTCTAGCGAAAAAAGGCATCTCTAGTAATAATAACGCAGAAAGCATGAATACCGTGTTTGAGTGTTTTACAAGAAATTATTAACATTTTTCCAAAAACAAATAATTTTACCCAACTCATGGTGGAGCATAATGCGTAGTCTTTCTGAACTGGTTCAAATAGGTTAAGCAACGTTCGCTGCAGTAATGTTACGGAAGACTCTTGAGTTACTGTAGTGCAATTTCCTACTGAGTGCTTTTTGTGTTTCGCAAGGCTCGCTAAGCCGTCGGGCCTGGTTGTTGTCTTTGGATGGCAGTACATAGCATAGTGGCAGGGTGTGTAGGCCCGTCTGTCTAGCTATGCCATCCTCATGTAGAAATCTATCACAAAGCACCTAACAGTGTGTTCCAATAAGTGGTTACCCTGTGAGCAACATCTTTGATCTCACCATTACACACGATCAGATTCAAAGGCTAAGTTAAAAAATTAACCCAATATAACCTTATTTTATTATTCCACATCGTATAATAGTTTTAAAAACCTTCAAACACACATGTTTTTTGTCAACAATCATCGAAGATCGCATTCAATTCAATCCAATCAATAGGAAATCAAGACACTTACGAGTTTATAAGTACTATACCTATTAAATTCATGCTTAATGGTTTATTATCCACCGTTATGAATATTGTATTGAAAATTAATATTATTACAATATTAATATTATTATTAATCACGTAATTTATTTTACAACATAATTTTAAATTTTTTACCACATTCATATACAAAAAAATAAATATTATAAAAAACTTAAAACTAGGATGCCACCGGCAGCGGGGTAGTGCCCAAGCTACCAGCGGTTAGGGCTGCAGAGAGAGGAACCTTCGGACAATGCGTGTCGTGTTGAGTATCACTGCCTTCTGTATCTGACCCTTGATCCAACCCTCTAGTGAGAGCTTCTTGAGGTGTTGGTCGAGGCTCTTATTAATATTATTAATATTGTTATGAATATACATTTTTCACTTTCCCACCGGAACTCAATCCTCGTCATATTTACATCATACCTATTGAAGAATTTCTGCCTGGTTAACAAATTGTAGTCTTATAGTCCACAATTTCTACTAAAAATGCGAGTGAACGTGAATATCCTAAGTGTGCAAAAAAGATTCAATAAAATGATTGCCAATTCATTGCGAGCCGCAGAAAGCCTTTCTCAGCGTTGCTCAGATTTAATTTTAGAGGGAAATTAACAGTTTAGAGCAAATTGTTTATTTAAGTAATGTAGTCGTAAACTTCCCTTGGCCGCCACTTAAGTTTTTATGATGATCCGTGGATGAATGCTTGAATAAATAAAATATTTCTTTGCGTCATTCAGACTTTTATTTTATTTATACAACAGAAGGCTAAGGTGTCGGCAGGTAGATAGGCGACGACGCTGTCATTGCTAAACATGCTCTCTTATCAATACGTTTATAGGCTTTATTGAGTGAGCAACAAAGACTGCCTAGTAATAAAACTGGAATGTGAAACACTTTGTACGTATTATGGGGACCACACTAGATACTCCTAAACTGTATCAGCCGGATAATCCACTTGAACACAGTCTTCCCCATTAAGGAGGAGTCAAATATGGCTTTGCCTTAATCCACGCTCGGCAGGTGTCTTGGGGATTGGAGTGTAAGATAGCAGTTCCTCAGAGGGTGCTCTTGCTCACCTTTCGGTATTTTAAACTTTTTTAGTCACCTTTTGCGACACCCACAGGGAGAGTTGGCAGAAGGGCATGACATTCTAGCCCGGCACATCACGGCTTCTAGCTAACTATTGGTAACCAAATATTATTTTTTTTGTCTTAAGTCTACCTCGACCATGTAGTACAGATATAGCGTTTAGCGTATGTCAGGTGTTAGATAATATAAAGTAGATGAGGGATTTAGTTTGAGTGCATCGATTGCAAAATTTTCAAAAGAATGCCTATGAAATACCCAATATAATATTGTTATTCACTTATATTTCATTTAGCCAATTATGTCTATGTTCATTTGGTGTCATCACATAATGTGTTGTACTTATTTTTATTGTACTAGCAACTCTGTTGCCAGCCTTTCAAGAGACTTTAGTCTTTGACTTTTGTCGCTTTTGCCGAGAGTGGATCATTTTTTATGTCGGAGTCACTCTTCGGCTCTGAACTCTGAACCCCGTCGGAATTTCTCGTGAGTTGTAGTATATTATTACAACCTCTGCCTTTATTTTGCTCGCACAACAGTCCATTACTTGGATTTATTTTTATTGATTACCCTGCATATCGGCATATTTGTTTTGCTAGATCGTACAACATTCAAATAATGACATTTGTCACTGAGAGCCAGTAACTCTAGGTTAAGCCCGTTTACATCTTTGATCACATCATCACTTTCCAACAAGTGAGATTGTGGTCAAAAGCTTTAAGGCATGAAAAATAATTTATAATCGGATCTACCATCCGATCATAACTATTTTTGACAAGCAGTAATACAGATTTGAAATGGACAATACTTTCTTTAACCGCTCATAGCTTAACTTTTGTCCGTTTTCTCACCCGTTATGACTAACGTTGTAACTAACGATACAATTGAAAATTCTTACAGGTGGCTTAATTTAGAAAGGGACCTAGCTCTTAAGTAGCTGCGTGAACACACCATTTAGAGCTCGGAGTTAAGATATAACACCACCATTACCGCCCTTCCTACCAACAGTAGTGTTCCAAAATCTCCTATTTGATAATTGCTGCCTAATGAAACATTTTATATACCTATTGAGCAGCATGCACAAAAACGTCTTCAGTATTTTGACACTCTAATATGCCTTCATTTCCAATTCCATTGCAGGCCCATAAGATGTCCAAATAGCCCCCTACCAGCATGTTGGCAGCTTTGCCCCATTAGAAGGTAATGCTTACTCGTTAAGCCAATTAGATTGGATTATTGAAAACGTAATTAGATAAAAGGTTTGAAGATTGAAGCGCTCGTAGCGAAGTTTGCTTAGCCGTTCTTAATCGATCAGCTAAGTTAAGCAACGTCCGTCGCGGTCAGCAGTTGGATGGTTGACCGCTAGTGACATTACTACTGAGCGCTTGCGTGCTTCGGAGGGCACGTTAATCCGTCGGTTGTAGTCTTACGATGGTAATCGTTACAGCATGGTGGTATGTCATTTTGCGAATGCCCGCCTGGCTAGCTAAATATTTTTCAGTTATTGGAGTGTAACAGTTATTGGAATGTAACACAAAAACGAAGGTGCATATGCATTTGCATGGTGGTGGGGCACTTTGCGAATGCCCGCCTGGCTAGCAACCACCCTCAAGTAGAAAATCTGTCGCCAAGCACCGGCAGTTATCCTGGAGAGCCAGTAATTCTAGGCTAGCCTGAACAACATCTTCAGCCACATCATCACTTACCATCAGGTGAGATAGTGGTCATAAGCAATAAAAAAAAGGTATTAGTTTATATATGTCATTTCTAAAGAGGGTTGGAGTCAGAAGGACGGCTAGGCGGAACCAATCTTTAAATTTAATCATGTATCGTCTTTTTGTCGATAGTCTTCATTAGTGCTTTATTTCTTGCGTCCATTGAGTTGTTGGGATATTATAATTATACCGACCTCACTGTCAATATACACACAATTATAATTAACCAACCGTATAATGTTAGATAATAGTAGGTAGTTGATGAGTAGATAAGTCAACTATGATATTAATTACTTAGAGTAGGTTATTATGATTGGATTGGAAATGATTATGATAATTCAACGTTGTATAATGGATTCAATTACATTGATGCAATGTGATGTAAAATCAAAAAACTGCTATTGTTCATTTTATTTCAATCCATGGAAATGAATTAAACTGATTACTTAGCCTACCATTTCCTGCTACATTGATTTGTATTTATCATACACACGTTGAATTTATTTTTACCGCCGAGGTCGAAGTATATATGCTTTGACCTCAATTTCACCTAGTTGCTCGAAGATAATAAACCAGCCCAAATTAAGAACTGAAGTTGGCTCATTAAAACAGGTGTTATTTTAAACTTACTTTATAAAAGAGACATTTCTACAGATATGAATCAAAATATATAATACTAGCTTTACAGTCGCGGCTCCGCCCGCGCGTATGTCGGTTATCGCGCAAAAACATTGACCTCTTTTTGAGCAGTTGGATAAAAACTATCCTATGTTTTTTTCCGGGTCTCAAACTATTTCCATACCAAATTTCATTCAAATCGGTCTCGTAGTTTTCGCGTGAAAGCGTTACAGACAGACAGGCAGAGTTACTTTCGCATTTATAATATTACTAGCTTTCCGGGCGCGGCTACGCGCGGGCGGAGCCGCGAATTTCGATCTGGGTTGCAAATAGAACGCTGTTTATTGAAAATTGTACATTTAACAACTGTATCTTCAAATAAAAAAACTTCCTAGGTACTATTTTGTTTTAATTTCCGCGCATTATTTGGGAAAAAAACTATACAAGCCTTGGCCACAACTAGGCATTGATGGACTTAAGTATGTGTGCCTCGGCTTCGCCTCGGCCCACATTTATACGTTCGTCCATCAATTTTTCGTGCCTCCTTTGCTGGCCGCTGCGGTAATGTGCTAACAATATGTGTCAATTATCTGTATTGTCTGAAGTGATCGAGGAAAACTTAAATTCCCTAAGGGCACAAATTATTTGTTGATATAATTTAGATTATTGAAGTTTTTGCCCAAAATATTCGTCACACGAATAGGAATTTACACGACCTTAATTTATTTTAGGCTTGTTTACACTGCGCGCATTCTCATATACTTTTTTTTTTATTTTTTTTATGCCTGATAAGTTAGCCTTTGACCACTATCTCACCTGATGGTAAGTGATGATGTGGTCGAGGATGTTGTTCAGACTAACCTAGAATTACTGGCTCTCAAGGACAGCTGCCGGAACACACCGTTAGGTGTTTGGCGACAGATTTTCAACTTGAGGGTGGTAGCTAGCCAGGCGGGCATTTGCAAAGTGCCCTACCACCATGCTGTAACGACTGCTATCCTAAGACAACAACCGGGACCGACGGCTTAACGTGCCCTCCGAAGCACGGAAGCGCTCAGTAGTAATGCCCAACCAGCGGTCACCCATCCAAGTCATGACCGCGGCGGACGTTGCTTAACTTTGCTGATCGATTCAGAATGGCTAAGCAAACTTGGCTACGAGCGCTTCTAAAACTTTCCTAGTACTTTCCTATATGTAGTCATACTTGGTAGGAAAGTTGCCACTCATTCGCTACTATTATTTTCTTGGTGATGACAAGCCGCACAAATTGCTCTCCGGTAGAAAACTACTACGCCTGCCTGTTGTAGTTGCAGTGTTCACGTTCTGTGTAACAGTGTACTGCGCTCATATTCTCTACTTGTATGTCTCGTTCGCAGAGTAATTTTACCAGGTATAGTGCCTTTCAAACATAAACAACTTCTGCCTCGGTCATGACTTGGATGGGTGACCGCTGGTGATATGACTACTAAGCGCTTCCGCTTGCTCGGAGAGCACGTTAAGCCGTCGGTCCCGGTAGTTGTCTTAGGAGCCATCCTAAGGCATCAACCGGGACCGACGGCTAGCCGACAATGTTACACAATGACGGCCCTACCACCTTGGCATTACCATGCTATAACGACTGCCAAGTCGTTATAGGTAGGGCATTTTGCGAATGCCCGCCTGGCTAGCCACCTCAAGAGAAAAAGAAAACCCCTCAAGTAGAAAATCGGTCGCCAAGCACCTAACGGTGTGTTCCGGCAGCTGTCCTTGAGAGCCAAAAATTCTAGGTTAGCCTGAACAACATCTTCGACCACATCATCACTTACCATCAGGTGAGATAGTGGTCAAAGGCTATCAAGCTATAAAAAAAACAGACTAGAGGTTAGAAATTACAACTGTCGTAGTTGACGATGAATAAAAGCAACATTTTGTTAGCCGTCAGCACAAATGAGGTTATCTAGCGATGGGCGTGTGAACGAGTTATGCAAATTGAGTTATCTGTTTTGCAACGTCCAGTTAATTCAGTTCTTTCTCTTAGCTCGTTGGCGGCTACAGGAAATTTTGCTGTTTTGCATTTTGATGAAATATTTTGTTCTTTCCCGGCTAACACTGTTGCGTGATACGCAGGAGTTCTTGTGTCCTCTTTTGCATTCAAATTTATTATAATACTTGACTTCATGCTAACGGTTTAAATCGCGTATATTTATCATTATTTTGTGCCGACACTTTAAACACTTTGTAGTGATCGTGGTCACGGGGTGACTGTCAGGACAAAAATAATGATAAATATATGTGATTTAAACCGTTTAAAGTTGGAAGTGCACAACTTTAGTAGATTGTTATACAAGGGTCGAAAGGAATTAATAACTTTCACCCGTGTTCTGCTCTCTCACTTTTCATTTCGAATTTAAAGAAAGTTAAATAGAGTAGCTTTTCTAAAAATTATTCATTAAAAAATAACATTAACGTACTTACTAAAAATTTATTGAAAGGTTAGAACTATTTGTGAAATTTTACGTAAAATTTTGTTTGGAAAATATACGGGCGGCTATAGCCCGAATAGAAATCTCTCTGCTTTTCACTACTAATATATGGAATAACGATATTAAAAGAGTATTTTTTTTATATTATTGATTTTGATTTTAATAACAGGAGCAGTACCTATTTAAAATTAATGCGGCTATAGTACAAGTAGGAATCGATGACTTACATCCGTGTTAAACCTTCTACTTTTCATTTAAAATATGAGGAGGGTAAAAAAATAGTAGTTTTCCTAAATATTTACTAAAAATAATTAACATGAGTAGAAGATACAAAGATAGTCGTAGTAACTCCTAGTGTAGGAGTTAGGACAATGAAATTTAGGGAATTTTTTTGTTAGATTTTCTTCTACCTACACTTTTTATCTTATATTTAGTTACTTTACTATCCTGTCAAACATAGTTGTTATTAATTGTTTTATAACAACAGAATATTTTACAACGAAAAATCTTAGACATATAACTTTGTTTACACCAATGGTTACCATGGTTACAAGTAATTCCAGCCCTAGAGAAGGAAGCATTTACTATGAGTTTTTTCCGACCTTAGGTGGAAAGGAGCGTCTCTCACCCGCTACTCAGATCAAACAAACACTACTTTCCGAGAATGAGAAATGAAAAATACAATCAAACAAAACCGCCATTTTATAATCGAAATTCGAAAGAAACGCACAAGGTACTTTGCTTCAACATTTATTGTGCGAACCGGGAAAGAACTCTCTGAGTCTAAAGAAAGAACTCTAGGTTAGTCTGAACAACATCCTGGACCACATCATCACTTCCCATCAGGTGAGATAGTGGTCAAAGGCTAACCTATCAAGCATAAAAAAAAAAAAAAAAGAGTCACTTAACTACTGTCTTCTAAAATACAACCCAGGAGTTCTGAAATCCAAAGTAAAAAGCTCCATTTGAGTTATGGGATTACTATAAGAGTGCTTCACCGCAGACCACAGTGTTGCTTAATATGAGATAAACAGTGCACAAATGTGAATAATTAGTCTGCAGGTACGGCAATCGCGAACGAAGTCACGGGTTCAGCTAGTTATGAATACTTCAGTCCGCTTGTGGCCACAATCAATGCAAAATGATAGAGACGTGAAGGTAGATAATATACATGTATGATAGTCTTGTTTGAGATTAACATATTTAATTAATTGAACCGATAGAAAACGTGAAGTATTCATCAAATTGATTGAAAAAGTCGACATAGAGTACCATAAAACTTTTAGAGGGTGATCGAATTAGTTAATAAATAAAATTACATTTATTTATTAGTAAAAACAAATCGTAAAAGATAATTTGACCATCGATTCGGTGCATAAAACTTATTTTTTATGGTAAATAGGTACTTATTAATAATCATTTATTGTAAACAACACAATATTTGTATACTCAGCGTCTATTTTTGCCAAAAGAGAATTCGTTTTGTATAATGAGAACGTCCGTGTTTGCCACCTCCGTAGTTGGATAGGAGCTCGAACATTTTGGGCTAAGCATATTTACTACGTTCGGATACCATATATACGAAAAATAAGGATACCATATCATAGGTGTGCTTGTGATCTAAAAAAAATCTGTATATCGTAGTTTAAATAATAAATGAAAAATAGTAAAAAGTCGTGAAAAGTTGGCCCAGTTTGTTCACAACGGTGCTTACTTTTCAATAATATATACATAAGAACTACTGCAAAGATATTTCCATAAACGTCGAAATGCTCATATCTGCCAATTTCACTTCGATGGTGGTAATAAAATATAGCTTAGCATGTTCTTATAAAAATGGGAGACTTATATGAGAGAATATCGTGCTAACTCATAGAGATATAAAATACTATTTCTTTTCTGTGTGCTAACTAATGATAAGGCCACTGTCAGCTTCGTTGTGGATTAAAACGCTCACAAAGATTTAAATTATTTATATATTAGACAGCAAAATTTTGATACTTTGATGTTAAAATGTTTATCGAAAAAGAACTGGTGAGTGGTTGCAAATATCTTCATAAAAAGTAGGATTTGAAGTTGAAATTGCTTCATTGTAAAACCATAGTATATAATATAGTGATTAGAAAAAACACTCAAAAGTTTAAAACATTTTTTTTTTTAATATTGCAGTGATCGTAGAGATCTAATTGAGACGTACAAGACGACAGGAAAATTGCGACCTCCAAAATTTCAAACTAACGTTCATAACTACGCAAAGATTTAGAGGCAACCTATTGTTGTTCTGTAGCAGCTCTTCTATCTATTTTACTAGCTATTGGAATGAACTGTTGAATTTGTATTAAAATAATCTTTCTCATAAAAAGTCATTAATTACTACTGAACTTAACTATTTACTTAAGTCTTCCCAAACCAATTTATCTGTTAAAAACGAATATAATCGGATATATAATTATGATGAAATAATGTAAAAAATACTTTTCAAATTACATAATCAAATACTACATACTTACTTAGATAAGCATGTAAAAACAACAATTTATGAATGCCTTTATTAACAAAATACTACGAACTATAAATAAGACTGCAGCTAATAAAGTGAAAGAATTTAGATAACCTACAAACTATTGTAGACTTACAGACAGTCCAAATACTCCAGCTCACTATCAGTCATACCAACATCCTCCTTCCAAAGAAACGCAAACATGACTTCACACGGATGAACTTTGAACGAACATTTAGTGAAGTAGCATTCAAAAATCCATTCTTGCTTTCACTCTCATACTCATTCTTCAATTGAAAGCCGCCCAAAAAAAACATCTTGTGTCTCTGTGATTGTGATAAATAATCTACTTTGTGTTGTTACCGGTCAAATAAGAAAAACTATAAACTTTCTACATTTTGTGAACTGTGGTGGATTCATCAACCAGCAAACAAAAGACATCGAGGTAAGCGTTTCGTACCCACGGTCCTCCGTCCGGTCCGGTCGTACATAAAGTCAGTACCTTACCACATGTACAAAACTATTGGGACATCGCTCAAAAATGTACGAACTCAAAGAGCGTGGAAACAAAATAGGATGTGAATCTTCGTTACGTTGTACGAGGCGTCGTTCGACGAGATAGCTTCGCAATGGCATAATGCGTTGAAAAAACGCGTTAAAAGTACTTAATCAAAATGAAAAAATATAATGGTGTATCATATTTTCAGTAAGTAAACTATTGTTATACTATTGAAATCGGAGTATTTTCTTCAGTGTGATTTAATTTCAAATGTATCATTTCAAGTACATTTTAAGGTCATGTAATATCATATAAAGAACCTATCACCTACATACGTGTAGTGTTTAAAAATATATATTATATCGACCTCACATTAGGGGGGTAAGTATTAAATAAAAGTGGTTTATCATACCAGCCATTGACAATTAGACGCAACCTTTTCAAATGTACATAAGACGGCCATGAGTTATTTTACTGTGAAATCATCACATCCAATCTAATTTTAACAAACTCTCTATTCTACGTGCATAAAATAAAAGTACAAAAACATCTAATTACTATATAACTAATGCAGGTCTCAATATAATTTGCGTGTAATATAAATACTCGTAATATAACAAATTTACATGGATTATTTTATGCCTAAATTACAAATTACATTGAAGGGATTCAAATAAGTCATTGATGTATAGCGAATCAATTAATGTCAAATTTCAATTACTTAAAACAAATAAGGTAGTTTAAATAAAATTGATACGATGGTATATAATACTTGAGAAAGAGTACATTGGCATAACTGTTTAAAACAAAATACTTAACGGGTGAACAAAATTAAGAAATTATACTCTTAAATGTCATGTTTTTTCACTCAATAAATCTTATATGTAGAAAAGTTTTTATTAGCCTTGACATACAAAACCCAGTAATTTTATTAGATTTTGATATCTTCTTATAATAAAGCAGCTGATATACGAGAAATCCTCATGTACTACGTCGTCGTTCTAGATTTTTGAACCTAAACTTATATATGTCACGTCGTTTATTATTCTGATTGTCCATGCAATAAATTCAGATTATTTTTGACGAATAAATTTCAAACATGTAGGTGTTGAAATTGTCAATAAATTGTAATGTCCAAAGACATTATAAACAAAAACCACAACAACACTAGAAACATAGTGAGTTTCAGAACATTCCTGTTTACCAATTACTGATTTAAAATTACGAGTATGTTTGTTTTTGTTACGTAGAAAATGTTTTTGTTTACATATGGTTTGCATCCATATTAATTTTAATACCCTATGCTTCGGAAAATGAAATTTTCCTTCAAACGGTAATCGTAAACTGTAGGATAGCATTTTTTGTTCGGGATTAAAAAGTTCAGGAAATATTTGATTGCTTTCCGGATACTATTTTACGAACCTTATCGTCAACTATTGGCATTATACACCCAGTTTATCGTATCATAAAGACGAAAACTTTAATAAGTTTTCATATCCCAAAATTAGGGAATTTTGGAAATCTTATACGTATATAAAACTAATTTTTGTGTTCATCTTCTGTACTTTTTACAGATATTCAGAGCTCGGAATTTTCATACTGTGGGGCAATAAAACTCGTGTATTATGGTTATATGCTCCGGATCACTTAACAATATGGTCAGACGTGTGATATATTGTTAGGTTGAATTGAAGCTTTATGAACTTGTAGTCTTTCAACACTACACTACTACTATTGAGCAATTTATATATATACTTTGTTCCCTGATAACTCCGTTACTTGTAAATCAATTTGGATGATTACTAATGTTACTAGGTATATAGTATGATTGTATATTTAATTCGGAAAGTTCTTACCTATTTCGGTGGAACTTGGGTTCCAATAAATATCTACCATTTTGATCTGCTTCGTAAAAGAGCTAAGCAGAACAAAATGGTAATTTTCATGAATCTTGTTAAAATTATACAGGTAGTCAAAAAGAATCATTTTCATCATTTTTAATTTTAAGAATACTAAAATATTCATACAACAAAGTAGGTAAAACCTTTTTATTTGCAGAAATTGAAGTGTAATAATTGTGAAATTGTACCTTAATAGTTTAGTAGACCACTGCTCGGAACCGCAGTGTAGATGTGCACCTAGAACTTAAATAAAGTTGTAAGGGATTTAATATATTCAAGAATAAATATGCACGGCAGATGTGAGTGATAGAACACCAGTACATAAAGAATAAAAGACTCATTGTAATAAAATAAAAAACTGCAAGCTACGCAGTTTATTCGCGACATAGGATTGACTTTTATATATGTTACACACATTCTATCAAATAAAAGAAGAAAAAAATTATAAATCTTCTTTTTTTTTTACTATACAAATGGTGACAAACAAGCAGACGGTCCACCTGATGGTAAGTGGTCACCGCCGCCTATGAACACCCGTAATATCCGCAGCATTACTGTTGCGTTGCCTACCATTGAGTGAAAGGACTCTATTCACGCCTCTTTTGAAGCGGTTTAGGTTGTAGACCTGAGGAAAAACCTCAGGGGAAAGAGCATTCCACAACTTACAGGTACGTGGCAGAAACAGACGATTAAATCGGGTAGTGCGAGACTTCCACGTATCTATAATGTGTGGGTGGCCCTTCTGACGATAGCGGCCAGTTCGGTAATAAAAGCGTGAAGGAGGAATGAGGTCAAAAATCTCTTCAGAGCATTCCCCGTTATAGTACCTGTAGAACAGGCATAGCGAGCCAACGTCACGACGTACGCTCAGCGATTCCAACCTGTTGGTCAATTTTGGGTCATCGACAAGTCTGACGGCTCTTCTCTGTAAGGAGTCAAGTGTGTCTAACTGATACTTCGGTGCACCGCTCCAGAGATGAGAGCAGTACTCCATGTGCGGCCTAACCTGTGCTTTGTATAACAAGAGGCGTTGGCTAGGCGTGAAGTACTGCTTGGCTCTATTGAGTACACCGAGTTTTTTAGCAGTTAGTCCTGCTTTGCTCTCCAAATGACTCCTAAACTGGACCTCGCTAGATATGTTGACTCCCAAAATGCCAATGTTGTTCGTCAAGGTAAGGGGAATGCCTTGAAAACGTGGAGTGAGGTTAAATGCGCTTTTTTTGGCAGAGAACGCGATGGCTTGAGTCTTCGAGGGGTTAAATTGCACCTGATTTCGCTTACCCCAGTCAGTAACTTGCTCTAAGGAGCACTCAACGGAAGACACAAGCTCTGCTCTCTCCTTCATCAACTCAGATATAGGAGCATTTGCACGGCCTAAATAATGGGCATTGCCAGTGCTATCATCCGCATAACAATGAATATTACCAATAAGTCATTGATATGCAAGATGAATAGTGTGTGCGATAGCACAGACCCTTGTGGAACTCCGGCATTAATTGTCATGGTCTCTGAACAAGCTCTATCAACGACGGATCTTATGCAGCGACCATGCAAAAAATTGCCAATCCACGTGCAAAGCCTCTCTGGTACGCCGTAGGAAGGTAACTTTGCTAGAAGCTCCCTATGCCAGACCCGATCAAAGGCTTTTGCGATATCAAGGCTGACTGCAAGAGCTTCGCCTCTACTTTCGATGGCCTCTCCCCAGCGGTGAGTGAGGCACACAAGAAGATCACCAGCAGATCGACCGTGACGAAAGCCGTACTGGGGGTCACTAATCAGCTGATGTTCCTCTAGGTACCTCAAGAGCTGGGAATTAATCAGTCGCTCCATCACTTTGGAGAGCAAAGAGGTAATTGCTATAGGCCTGTAATTTGTTGGGTCGGAACGGTCACCCTTTTTCGGAATAGGGTGGACATGGGCAATTTTCCAGCTAGACGGCACGATACCAGAATTGTAGGAAAGAGAGAACAGAAGCGATAGGACGGGAGACAGTTCCAGTGCGCATTTCTTTAATATGATGGCCGGAATACCATCCAGCCCACTCGACTTCCTTTCATCAAGAGTCCACAGTACCTTCCGCATAGCCGCCTGCGTGATGCGAATCTCCTGCATCGAACATGAGCAATTAGGCAGTGAGGGAGGTACTGCACCCCCGTCATCAAGGGTCGAGTTCGAGGCAAAAAGAGAACCAAGAATATCGGGTTTCTCTTTTGCGCTATAGGCCAAGGAGTCATCCGGTTTGCGTAAAGGTGGTAGAGCAGATCGGCAAAAATAACCTTCTGCAGCCTTTGCTAGCGACCAGAAAGTACGACTGCCAGAGGGGTGACTCGCTAACTGATCGCCGATCCGGCTTATGTGGGCGCACCTTGCTCGATTAATAGTTTTCTTAGCTAGTCTGGAAGAGGCATTCAGTTTTTTCTTGAACTCATCAGTTCTTGGATCTTTGTCCTTCGACGCCGCAGCCCAGGCTTTATAAGCTGCAAGCTTGGCTTTTGCAGCGTCGGCGCAAGACCTGATGAACCACGGCTGACTACGGCCGCCTACGCGCACTTTGGAATTAGGAATGAAACATTCCATTCCTTGGAGTACGACGTCAGCAATAGAGTCAGCACAGATGGAAGGATCATCTGATGCAAAACATAACTGAAGCCACGGATATGAAGAAAAAAACTCACGCTACCCATCCCAGTCGGCAGATTGATAATGCCACACCTGACGCGTTCTGAGAGGTACAGCGTCAGGCAGAGTTGTCAGCACAGTTGTTCGTACCAGGCAGTGGTCTGATGAACCAAGCGGTGCATTTACTGGACGTGTAGTCATTACCAGGTCGAGTAAGGAGGGTTCGTGTTTGTGAACATCCGGCAATCTAGTAATTCCAGTCACAAGCTGAGAAAGACCATAGGTGAGTGCGAGTTCGTGAGCAGCTCTCCCTGCATGATCGGTTTTACGGGATCCTAACCAATCGGCATGGTGGCCGTTAAAATCACCTACTACCACAATTTCAGCAGAAGGGAACTTTTCAAGCACTCTGTCCAAACCGTTCGAGATATTCTCATAAAGACGATTAGTCTCTGCGTCGCCAGAATGCGACCTATACACACACACGTACACACGAGATTGACCACCATAGTCAACACTTGCCCATAAGGTAGAAAAATCTAGCACTTCAAAACCGCTTAGGCGGCGACACCAAATATCGTCCCGGACGTACATGCACACACCGGCGCGAGGAACAAACGCGTGCTCTACCTTATATATAGGGTAGTGCAGATATGAAGTGTCGACCGGGGGAGAAATTTGCGTCTCCGTCAGGAAGAAAAGGGATAGCTTTGCCGTTTCTAGGTGGTGATGCACGTCGTTAAGGTTAGAGTGGATACCGCGAATATTACAGAAGTCCACCTTGAATGTGGAATTTGGAGCCAGTTTCCTTTTATTTTTATTAGCCATGATGTTAATTAGAGTACTTAAGATTAGATGATATACTTCCAACTAATAACTTCAGAACAAGATCAACAGAGTTACAAGAAGCAACTGGAGAAAACAGCTAGGTGACTGGTGGGTGTGGGGTACGGAAGGGCCCCCGGTCCCCCTGGAAGCAACTGCCGGGATCCACACCGGTCTCCTACTCCGGCACGACAGTCACTTCGCAGGGTTATGTGCGGAATGGCAGGACAGCTTCCCTGGGCGGAGGTAATACGTGATCCCCGGGTTCAGGTCCCCAACTACCCCGCGGGCGTCCAGCGGTCAACCGTTTCACCGGGTCTCCCTGGACCCCAGGCCCACCCCTCACAACTGCAAACAACAGTCGCTCCCTAAAAACACTCGGTCCCAAAGTATTCGCCGGTATAGTACATCATCTGGGGGGGACTGGTTCTCCCGCAACAGTGGCGGAACACGTTGTCAAGAAAGACAACATTTGGCGACACGCTTACACGGGAGGGTGGTAATAAACCAGGCGGGTATCCAAGGATACCCTACCACCATGAATGGTTTCAAGTGGAGTTGAGGCTCTGACAGCACACAGGCAAAGCTTGTATGTCGTCAGGCCTGCAGGGAATGCGGCGAGGACGCCTCCACGCTTATTCCCCAAAATCTATTTAAAATCTATTTACAGTTTGATAAAACAACCACGCCTTTAGGAGCAAACTTCTTTTTTGAATGCGAAATTAAAATCGTAAAGCATCACCATTCATTAAACACCAATAATTTAACTATTTCATATAAACATAAATAATAAAAATACAACCGACTTCAGTTATTCATCCATACATTTTATGTTGTTCTTATGGAACAAACTAATGGCTAAAGAATAAAATGGTAACAGAAATGTCAATAATATAAAATGATATAAGTAATATAAGTTCCAACTTTATGTTAAAATATGATAACAAAAAACTCTCTGGGAAATAGTAAGTTATTCAATAGGAAAAAGAACTAACCTAAATCATATTTCACAGGACACAGTATGCAAATGCGGTTTGTGATCATAAAATACTGCAAATTGAACAAACCAACGCGCTGGCCTTTCTTATGATACAAAAATGTCTCGTAGAGCTATATAAAAAATTATATAAAAGCTTTATAAAGTATTAACGTACTTTGGTAGATATTATTGGAACACGTGCGTGTTTCAATTACGTACGTAAGCTTATTGACCGATTGAACAAAGCGTTTCCGTTTCAGCTTGGCAAAATATTTTTTTGGATGTCTGTTCAGATTCCGGAGTTCCGGTTGTTCCTATCTACAGATGGCATTACTCAACCAAGGGAAGGAGCGGTACTGTGCAAATGCTGCAGGGAAGAAAGAGGTTGACAAATGATAACAACCATACCTATCAGACTTTCGCAAGAGTGTTTCAGGAATCTATTTCGAATCAATTGTACTCGCTCTTCATGCAAGGCTTTGAGAACGGATATTAGGACTCGACCTCACGGTCTTACCCGTGCATTACGCATTACACAAACTAAATACCTAAGTAGGTATTTAGTTGTTTAGCTATTTGCTTATATCTTTTGCAGCGGGCAGAAGAATTTTGAGATGTTTTATTGGTTTACGAATAGGTATGCTGAACAAAAATAATAACGAATTTTTAAAAAAGCAAATTTTCTTCTTTATGAGTATCTGGAAGATAAATTCAGTCAGCTGTAACCATTATTTTCTCTTTGATTTCACTTCAACCCGATACTGAGAAAGTTGATAATTTAGTGTCAATTTTCTATAATATGTTGTATTCAACAAAAACATACTGTATTTATCTGTTTTATCTGAAAAAAAATGCTTTAATTGTAATTATTTCCAGAAAAACTTATTGCCCTAGTGAATGAACAGTTTTAATAATATGTGCAAAAATAGTCTAATTTCGTAGTTGCCATTTCGTAATAATCGACATACTGTCCACAATTTAACGATCGAAAGCTGTCGATAAGAGTTATCGACAACAGTACCATACTTGCGACACGATTCGTTAAATTAATCGATCATAGCGATTCGATAATTCGATAATATAACGAGCCATACTACGGTACTTGCACTGCAGTTCTCACTAAGTTTTTTTTCAAAAAGGCGGTAATGTGAGGGTATAAAACGTAAAAAAAACAGTCTAAAGTCTTCACAGAGCCACATGCTTACAAACTTATATAGTTATAGTTTTGTAGAATTCTACACATGCAAAAACAGACACATACATCGATTACAAAAGCTTTTAGTAAAATAATGTCTTTCAGGAAAATACATATTTCTAGCTCAGAAAGAAGTTTCTGTTACCTTTTAACAGTACTATATGACCACTTATAGTATATCGAATGTCTTTACGTGAATCAATACGAAACTTCAGCATAACAAGACTCAAAGAAGTCCTCAACGAAGTTATTAATATCAACTTGATCTAGTATTAACCGCTTATTGTTTAATTTTGCGTTTAAAAATCAGAAAATTTGTTAAGTTTAGAAACAAACCTCGATGTCTATACTATAATCTATTGTATAAATAACCGAAAAAAAGGAGACAATATTATAGAATCTGTTTAGGTAACTTGAATGAAGATTAAACAGATAAATATGTAATTGAAGGTGACCCCACTACTGCTGAGAGTATTATTGAATCTCTCTCATGAACGCCACAATGCTACTGTTTCCAATGGTTCTCCGCAAATCTCAAGACATCGTCGGTGGTCGACACCAGGCATCAGTGATCATGAGTGAAAGCAAAAATAAATTTGATAATTATTGCCAACTATACCTATAGGTACAAAATTAAAAAAGCGGCATACTATAAAGTAATATCAAACAGTCTCTTTTAAATTATAACCACACAGCAAAGCACCGTTTATATCTCTTTTTGTGCTGCTTTATTACGAGTCCCTCTTGGAGGCAAGGAACGAATCATCTAATTAGACATTACGTCTGTTACGTTTCTGAAAATCCTTTGTATTGCAGAATTTTATGCGTTCTTTGTTCCGACGGCATTTTTTAATGTGGCATAATTGCTGATCTAATTAAGACCTTGGTCTGTGTCGTTAAGGTTGATTTTGTTGTTGGGTCATTATAAGTATTGAGTTGGCGACAATCGGTGTGGAGCGCAGTGAGATGGCTGCTCGCTAACGAGCCCCCTCCCCCTCGTTTTCATTTTATCGCCTCCCCCTCTCGGCTACTATTTACAGTTCTTCTTTTAGGGCTCCCATCATAAGGTAAGTATGTCATTTTGCAGTAATATTATAATGAGAAATATGGGAAAATTATTTTAAGTATATAACGTTGGAGCGGTTTTATGCTGATTGTTAAATTAAGGGAAAATTAAACTTGTTCTTTGCTTTTTACACACCGTTAGGTGCCTGGCGACAGAATTTCTTCTTGACAGTTATAGCTAGCCAGGCGGGAATCGGAAAATCACCTCATTGAGAGCCAATAACAACAAATAACAACTGTATGTCTCAGGGTGACGGGCGCAGTGCAGATCATATTATTGTTCGTATACATCATAGGCAGAGGTTACTGTTTAACATCAGGTGAGCCTCGTGCTTTTGTTCACAATAACTTAAAGAAGCGAAAACTTTGAACATATTTTTTTAACTATAAGCGAGATTATAGCCCGCACTGAATAGCAATTACGGCAATTCAGGTCTGATACTATACATTGGTATGTTATTTGTTTTTAATTGCTTTTTGTTCTGTGTGGAATAAATAAATAAATATTTGTTTACAAACTGCCACACAGAAATCGAACTCTCGCATGTGTATTTTAGCTTGCTAGGCACAGCATGATGCTTGACTGAATCAACTATTTTACCCTTTTAATTATCTACTTAATGTTTTTTAATTATAGAAAAACAACTAAGTTGGACATGCTGAGGCCAACGGATGTCGTCAACAGCGTCATATCCTGCACGGAGCCGAATGCTCACATGTGTATCGAACGCGTGCCTAGGTACTAAGCGCAGCTAGTCCTTTTGTACTCGGTCTCACCTGGAAATAATGTGCTATTCATTTTACAATATTATGGGTACCATGACTATGCCCGTGGGGTGTCGGGCAAGAATGTCACGTCCCCATTTCTACCCGTGCGTGGCGCAAGAGGCGACTAAGGGTTACACACCAGAAGGTGGGCAGCAGTGCTTTCTGAGGAACTGATATCTCACACTGCGATTTTCCAACGCCTGTCAAGCGTGGGGTTTATGGTGAACCCCTCCATATTAGGATAGGCTGTGTTCAGCAGTGGACAATCCAGCTGATACAGTATGGGTACCATGCGTAAGATTTTACGAACAAAACACTACTAACAATAACTTATTCTAAAATCAGTTCGCGGCCAAATGCAGCTATAGGAAAAAGGTTGCTTATTTAAATAATCTTTATCAACCACTCCGTTTTCATTCACAACTCGATTTTCGTTCATATATATCATATATCTGAGAATGACGATCTAATCACTTTAATGGATGAATTGCGAGTATTGAATAAAAAAATCCACAATATTTTGTTCTGCGATATTTGTCTAGATTACTTTCGATGAAGTAAAAAATAATTTTTAATTTTATAATAAAATTTTACTACAGTTAAAAATGATACCACTTAAGCAACCTAAAGGCCATTGCAGGCCTACATGCAGTCCAAATGCCCTAACCCACTACCAGTAGGCAGCGTTCCCAAGCATGCTAGCAGCATTGACCCATTGGATTGCAATGCTTATTTTTTGAGCCATATAAGTGCCAGTATTATCGTCGCATCGACCAAGCGCTCTCAAAAGTTCGGAAAACAAGATGAGGTCCCGCTCCACATTGATTTTTCAAACGTAAATTTAAAATAAAATTATAATTTTTAAGCCGGTATTTTGAATCACCATGGTACTGCTGGGTTTCCTTTTTATCGAAAAATGTTTTATCTATACTACTCACAAGATCATTCAAACGCCTTAAATACTATTCACCATCTACAACAACAAAAACCATTAAATCATACAGATAAGTTAAGAATACATTTTCACATAATTGACTACCTATTACTTAAAAACTGCTCAACTCATTTTGATTTTGAATTCAATTCTAAAATGCGGAATGAGAAGAATGTAGGTATTATTCAAATCAAATCAAATCAAATCAAAAATATATTTATTTACTCCTCACAAAAGGTTGATTACATAAAGAAAAAAATACAAGAAACAAGAGTGCCAAAAATTAAACCTAACTTTGTGAGGGGCTGGTGCCTGAAGTAGGTTTCTAAGAACCTGTATCACAGGTCACCAGGACACCACCCGCGGATAGAAATAATCTCTGCACATCCCTACCTTGTTATACTATATAAAATACAGTTATACGCTACCACGAACTACTTGTAGGTAAGAAGTTATAACAATATATTGTTTTTTTAAAAATACAAGTGATACTAAATTAACACTGTAGTAGGATTAATAATAGAGTGCTAATGTTAAAGATGCATAAAAAAAACAATTGAACTTAAGAATTACCTTAAATTAAAAAATATGAAATGGAATTCCAAACCTCGTACAGGTCATTTAACAGTGTATCGTTGAAGACGGTAGAATACATGTTTACATCCGAGTGCAATAGTGATTGTGTGAGTGTGTGCGTGTGAGACTGGTTTGCGTGCGATACGATTACGCAGCGCACGCGCTGCCGCCGCGCGCCGCACCGCAGTGTGTAAAGTGTACATGTGTGAGTTAGTTTGTGCAGGAATAATACGAGTCATATAGTGAGAGTCAGTACTTGAGTTCAGTATTTTCCTAATGCTTTGTAAATTAATCAGTTTTTATCTATTTGTATCTGTATCTACTACCTGGAACGTATTTATATACAGTTTGTGATTTACAAATAAGAATAAGTGCCTACTTTAATATGAGAGAATATTTATTTAGTCAATTTTTTATATGTCTGTTTGAAATATACTTGCGTATATCCATGGTTTAACTATACTATAACTAATTTAGAATAAGGGATTATAGTTAAACTGTTTAGAGATTTATTATACTATAGGACTCAAAAGTTTTTCAGTTTCATTATAGTCTAATGTTTTTAGGTATGTGGTGACTTTTTGCTTGCAACTGTAGGTGTGAATTGGATATAAGTCCAGTATCTTATTTAGTTTATTGTACAGATATGGACCTTGAAAACAGAAAAAATTGTGTGACAGAAAAGTATTGAGCGACTGAGGCGGGCATATAGTGCCCTTCGCTCGTCTATTTTTCAAAAGTTCAGGGTCGTATTGTAACTGTGCGTGTTGTTTGAGTACCGTGTGAAGAATGAAAGTCTGCCTGACAGTAAGGACATCCCATTCTTTGTAAAGGTCAACCGTAGGATAGCGGAGGGGTAAACAAGCTCCAACCTTTAAAATTTAAATTCATATTCTACTATTATTATAATTGGTGATATTAATCGAGCCACTGGACCGACACGCATCTACTTATTAATATCTAGTTGCATCTCATGGAATTTTGCCAGCACATGCATTGAAAATAAGATTCAATAGCAGTTTAGATCATTCAACACATCAGATTTAGCGCTACTACTTTGGTAATAAATAGCAGTGCAACTGATCATTTTCCATTAGTTTTAACCCTTGTACCGATTAATATATGTCCAGTTCCTACAAACATTACAAGAACAAATACAATGTAATATATAATGATTTTATAACAATTAACTTACAGGAAATACTTAGTATACAGAGAAATTTGTTTAACTAAATTATAAAAAAAACCTAAGGCGAAAACTGCCATATTTATTTTGATGATCGCCGTATATTCGGCGTCGTAAACGTAAGTCATATTTGATTGTACATGGCGTAACCAGAAGAAGTTCTATTCCAAAACTACATTACAGTAGGTCACATAAAACCTTGCGTCTAGTTACATTGCATTGAATAAACGATTTAACGATTTTCGCTTATGTTGATAAATATTAACGTAAGCGTTACAAACTCGCCTCACGTAATTATAAAATCGAAATCAAATCGAACCGTGGACCAATGGCACGGCAGTCCATAGCCATGACCGCTTAGCTATCACTGCTTCAACTATGTAGTTAATAAATAAACTAGCGCAATTTACTATTTTACAATGTGTAAGATAGGCTTGTCATAAGACTGGTGACTGGACACAGTTGAAATGTTACAAGTATTTTGAATTTAAAGTAGACGTATAAATAATCACGAATTGTAAAAGGGATATTTTAACACAATGGCTGCTTGCATTTTCCCTCTATTAGATTTACTGCATACACAATTCCTGACGAGCTTTTTATTTGTGTTTGATTAATATATATTATGTATGTTTAATTATAACATATATGTTTATGTTTTATAATATTTATATACTGTATTTATGTATGTATACGTATTTTATGTTTATTATATTTGATATATTTGATATATTATTATATTGTTTATTATATATATATATGTATATAAAAAAATTGGCTCATACCAATCCCAAATAGTCTTCGAATTGTTTCAAAGGTAATCCGCGGGTTTTCTTCAATTAGCCTTCAGTAGCCACATTATTTTCGTTGACGGCAGTTGAAGGCCGGCCTTCATGAAATTCGTTCAAATTCGCAAATTCAGCAAACAATTGCCTCACGGTGCTCAAACAAGGGGCTTCTCTCTCAAAAGCATTTTGAAGACGAGCGGCACAGTCTTGCGGAGAGAGAAAACTTTTAAAATCATAAAAAATCATCACTCTAAAATATTTCAATTTAATTCCATTTTCGTTGCGTACATAGAAATTTGATGTGTGAAAAAAAAACAATTGACAAATGATTTCCCGCCAATTTTTTTTATTAAATAATACTAATTAAAGGTTGCAAGTTTCATCAAAAAGTATACATTTCGAAATTCAAATAGTTCCGATTAGCTAGAAGTGCAAAACTTTTAGTGTGCCCCATGTATCATAATATTATCCAGCTTGGTTGTGGTAAATTGTACATTGCTAGTTACAATTCATTCGCAAAATGCCCTTCCACCACGCGGTGAAGCTCAAGCCCAAGGCGGGATTAAAACTGCCATATTTACTTTGATGATCGCCGTATATTCGGCGTCGTAAACGTAAGTCATCTTTGATTGTACACGGCGTAACCAGAAGAAGTTCTATCCCAAAACTGCATTACAGTAGGTCACATACAAGCTTGCGTTTAGTTACATTGCATTGAATAAACGATTTAACGATTTTCGCTTAAGTAGATAAATATTAACGTAAGCGTTACAAACTCGCCTCACGTAATAATAAAATCGAAATCAAATCGATCCGTGGACCAATGGCACGGCAGTCCATAGCCATGACCGCTTAGCTATCACTGCTTCAACTATGTAGTTAATAAATAAACTATTGCAATTTACTATTTTACAATGTGTAAGATAGGCTTGTCATACGACTGGTGACTGGATAAAGTTGAAATGTTACGAGTATTTTCAATTTAAAGTAGACGTATAAATAATCACGAATTGTAAAAGGGATACTTTAACACACTTATTTTTTAAATTGCGGCTTGCATTTTCCCTCTATTAGATTTACTGCACGCGCAATTCCTGACGAGCTGTTTATTTGTGTTTGTTTAATTATATAATGCACTACCCCTACTGAGCACGATGCTGTCCTCCTAAGCATAGAGAGCAGACCTTGTAACTGTGATATAAAAAAAGTTTATTTATTTTATTTATTTATTTATTAGAAGACCTACAGCTTTCGTTTACAGTATAGTATCTTAAAAATAAGCACCATTCAGCCAATTAAAGGTCCTCGCGTCTATGTAACAGTTTATATAAACATAACCTGAGCATTCTTTCCGGTGCAAATCAAACAATACGAACTAACAAAAGAAACAATAAAAACTAACACCTTCTTTGCTTACTTCATACAAATACCGGCTTGAAAAATATAAATTAAGTACAATAAATATTACTAATCCAGTTGCTGATGAAAGATTTGCTGCTCAGCAGCTGCCTTACTGAATATACCTTCGCTTGTGTAACAATATATATATATATATATATATATATATATATATATCTAAAGACTCATACTCCTTATATAACGTTCTCCCTGTTGCCTACTGTGTGCAAAGATGAGTTGTTGCTATAGTTAGTGATATATACGCGGTAGGTTACTTAAAGGATTCGAAGCAAAACACACACACGTTCGGTTGGACTGCTCGTTTATTACTGAGGTTGACTTGACAGTTCTTTACAGACCACGAAGTGAGGCGCGTACACCTCATTCCTCCACCTTAATTTGTAAACCTGGTAACAAGCAATAACATTCTTAATATTGATATTTAATCCTTATAACTAGCTAACTTAGTTCTAGGCCGTAAGGTATAGCGGTGACCCGGCGGAGTATTAGCTTGGTTTGAAGTTCCCGCCTCTGGCGGGGTGTTGTGATGAACAGTAGGTGCTTCCACTTCCGATTCCGTCGTCATCGCTATAACTTGTTCTGAGAGTGACGCATCGCCCGCAGCCGTGGCAGTACCGTCATCATTGATCGAATCATACTCGGGCCCGTTATCTACTGATTCATGCGTATAATGACTCGTGCTTCCCTCTTTCTGACCATTGTCAAATTTCACGGGGGGAGTTTGAGTCGATCCTTGAGGATAGTCATATACACTTTTATGGGTATGGCCAGAAAATCTTACCAACTGATCTATATGTCTCCTACACAATCCAACATCGTCTACTAACACATTATACATTCTATTCCCTAACCTATTAATAATACGGCCTAATTTCCATATTGGTTTCTGAGCAACAAAACATTTGATCCATACTATCTGATTTGCGTGAAAACATCGACTGTTCCCATTCACCGTTTCAATGGTGGCGTCTGCGTCCGCGTGAGTTTTGGCTGGTAAGATAAGATCAAGCCGGCCACGCAATTCTCTATTAAACATCAACTTTGCGGGCGATTCACCAGTGCTACAGTGAATACTGTTTCTATATTCAAATAAAAATGTTAACAATTTGTCTAATGCCTGCTTACAACTAAATCTTTCACTATTTTGTAAAATGCATAGGATCATTCGTTTACATGTACGAACTGAATTTTCCGCTTGGCCATTACTACAAGGATGATATATAGGCGAGGTTACATGGGTAATGCCCGCAAATTTGCAAAAACTTCGGAATTCCTCATTACTAATCTTTGGATCGTTATCGGATACGACGACTTTGGGTAGGCCAAACGTAGCAAATACAAGTTTCAACTTATCTATAAGCGCTCTAGTGGATAGTCCACCTTGCATATGCAAACACTCTAACCATTTTGTGTACGCGTCAACAATAACCAGAAATACCCTTTGGCCTACCTGCATGTAGTCGATGTGGATTCGTTCCCAGGGCGCAGCGGGGCGCGGCCAAGGCGCTGGAGGTGCGCGCGGCGGCGCAGCGCGTGTTGCTACGCATACCCGACAGGAACCGATAGCACGTTCGATTCCCGCGTCAATACCTGGCCACCACATTTTACCTCGCGCAATACTCTTTGTTTTCACTATACCAAAGTGACCTCTGTGAAGTTCATTCAGCATACGCTCGCGGAGCCGCGCGGGAATTACAATCCTATGGCCTCGCATTATGCACCCGTCGGCTACTTCTAAGTCAGTTTTGCAGTTAAAATAGGGTTTTATGTTATGACACCGTATCTTTCGCGGCCAGCCATTTTTTATATATTTAATAACGGTCTGTAATGTTGCATCGGCTGCCGAAACTTGTTTTATTGTTTCGAAGGAAACCGGTAATTGGGTCTCATCAATGAAATTTAAATAAGTCGTCCTGTCATCTAAATCTATTTCCTGCGAAACATTACTAATAGGTGCCCTTGAAAAAAAATCGGCTACCGCATTATTTACACTGGAAGTAAATGTGATTACATAATTATATGCAGACAAATAAATAGCAAATCTTTGAAGACGAGATGCCGTCATTACAGAAATCCCGTTTTTCTTCCCAAATATAGCAATCAATGGTCTGTGATCGGTTCTTAGCACAAATGGTATTTCCCTACCGTACAAATATTGATGGAAATGTTTAACCCCAAAAACAATAGCAGCGGCTTCTTTATGTATCTGGCTATAATTTCTTTCGCTTACTGAAAGAGACCTAGAAGCAAAAGCAAGTGGGCGCTCACTGCCCTCCTCGCCTTGCGCTAATACAGCGCCGAGGCCCGCCGGGCCGGCGTCCACGCTTAGCACCAGCCGGGCAGAGGGGTCAAAGTGCGTCAGGACACGGTCAGAACACAACTCTTCTTTTACCGCGAAGAATGCTTTCTGCTGACGCTCACCCCAACACCACTCTGCATCTTTCCTAAGTAACTCGTGCAAGGGCTCTAAAATTGTTGAGGCCCGCGGAACAAAACTTCTATAATAATTAATCATGCCTAAAAATCTTTTTAATTCAACCACACTGGTAGGTCGCGGGGCATCCAAAATAGCTTGAACTTTTTTGGGACATGATTTAAGGCCTTCTTTATCTATGACAAAACCGAGATATGTTACACATTCCTTAAAGAAATCACATTTATTTTTCTTTAATTTTAGCCCGGCGTCCTTGAGCCTATCCAGTACTTCGCGAAGCCTAGCCATATGCATTTCTTTAGTGGGAGCGCTCAAACATACATCATCCAACCAGCAACTCACCCCTTCAATGCCCGACAGTAATGTCTCCATAGCCTTTTGAAAAATGGCTGGGGCATTGGCCAATCCATAGACTAATCTTGTATACTTATGCAATCCGCGACTAGTGTTGATTGTAGTGAGTAACTGTGACTCATCGTCCAAGACAAATTGATTGTAGGCATTGCTCAAATCAATTTTCGTATATACTTCGCCCCCCCCTAGCTTTGCGAAAACCTCTTCTATACGTGGCATTGGATATTTATCAATATAAAGATCTTTGTTGAGAGTTAAAGAATAATCGCCTGCGATTTTTACTTCCCCATTATCCTTAAAAACCGGTACTATTGGAGTTGCATACTCAGAGTGATTTACAGGAACCAATATCCCCAGTGACGTCAACCTATCTATCTCCGCATCGACTTTAGATTTTAACGCAAAAGGTACTGGTCTAGCTTTGAAAAATTTTGGCCTTGCATTTTCTTTGAGAGTTAACGTTACTTTAAACTTATTAAACCTCCCTAAGTCGTCGCTCCATAGATCCTTATAGTCGTTGACAAGCTTATCCATCTCAGTTTGGTAGCTAGCTACTTTTATGTTATTATTATACATTGGTGCAATCCATAAATTAAACTTAAACATAAAGTCTCTTCCTAAGAGTGGGGCACTACCATTTTTAATGACAAAAAAACTTATGTCTTGAGTAGAATCGAGATAGGTCACTTTAGTGTTTAAAAATCCTATGGGCTTAATTTTGTGACCATCATAAAAACACATCCTTGCTTTACAATCAGTCAAGGGTAGGTTTGAGAATAGTTGTTTATACAAAGCATCCGATATAACTGAAACTCCCGCCCCCGAATCCACTTCCATAGACAAACTTTTATCATTAATTAAAACATCCACAGTAAAGGGTTTATATTGATCGTACCTTAAATTATACAGGTTACATTCCTGACAGTCCTGTACAGGTTCCTGCTCCGCACTTATTGCATTCACGCGTAACTTACACACTTTTTTCAAGTGGCCCTTTTGGCCGCAATTTTGGCACCGGTAGCCTTTATAACGACAATTTTCGGCACTGTGATTTTTCAACCCGCACACTTTACAACGATCTTCACTTTTGCCAGACGCGATAACGCCGGCGGCGGCGGCGCCGTTGTTTACACCGGCTTGCGGTCACCATGTTGTGACTGTCCGCTTTCCGTATGCACTTGCTCCGCGGCCATGCGTTCTGCAATCTGTCTCCTCGATCTTGTAACAAGGTTCTTCCTTGAATAAAATATCACTAGCACCCTGTCCTTGCACCGATAATTTTGCTTGTCGTGCACTTGCCACTTGTTCAGCTATTTCCACGGCGTTCGTTAACGATAAATTAGCCGCATCTTGTTCGAATAGCTTATCGCGCTCTGGGCCTGAAGATAAGCCGAGAACGAAGCGGTCTATCAGCACTGTATCCAAGACGACACCAAATTCGCAATGACTTGCCAATCCCCGTAATCGCGCCGCCCAGTCTGCTATGGACTCACCTGGGCTTCTTATTGCACTGTAGAACTGTGCTCTGTCCGCAAACAAACAACGTTTTTGTTTGAAATGGCCGTTAAGTGCTTCAGCAATCTCATTGAACGACAGCTTCTCCAATTCTCGAGGATACACAATATTTCGCGCCAAGCGATACGATTCATCCGAAAGATTGGTTATTAAAATGGCGCCTTTGTTCTCCTCCTTAACCGCATTCACTTTAAAAAACTGGTTCAGACGGCCAAAAAATAAAGACCAGTCACTAGATTTATGGTCGAAGACGGTAATTGTCCCTATATAAGACATGTTAGGTCCAAAATCAAACACCTCGTCGCCAATGATATATACGCGGTAGGTTACTTAAAGGATTCGAAGCAAAACACACACACGTTCGGTTGGACTGCTCGTTTATTACTGAGGTTGACTTGACAGTTCTTTACAGACCACGAAGTGAGGCGCGTACACCTCAGTTAGTTTAAATAGAAATGCAACAGAGTAGGCAGAAAGCGAACGTGAATTGAATGAAAGAGATAGCAATAGTTAGCAACCGAGACACAGCGCAGGCAATGCGGACGGAGTGATGGCGTAAACAAAGGCAATGCACGCTGCAATGTCGTGCACTGAACAATTCAGGAGTACATAGGTGTTTGTACAAATTTATAAAGAACAAATTAAAGAAAAACTGTAAAATAATTGAAAGTAGTAACTTAACCTTTAAAACCACCAATGCACGAATTAATGTCATCAAAATACAAATACAGATCAAACAATTTTGTTTGATCTGTATTTGTACAGAAAGATTTCTTTCTGTGAAGTCATTATCAAAACTCGTGAAGTGTCATTCTTACGTATATGGATTTTTCCATACATAACCCATACATAACTGTAATTCTTTTCCTTTGCATTTTTTTTGGTTTGAGAGAGAAGAGATTTAATATCAGCGTTGAGATGATCGTTGACAAAAATGCGATTCGAGCACTCCTTAAATCCAACATCAGCAGCCGTCAGATTTGTAGCCCTTGCTGCAGATATAAAGTCTTCCTTGATATATCTATTAAGGAAGCTTACTATTATCACCTTTTCCTTTGTATTATATAGTAGTTGTATATGTAGTTGATTTGTCCTCTTGGAAAAGTATAATTAACTTTGTTACATATAACATCAATAATATTAAAAAGGTTCTCACCTTTCACCAAAGGGATACCTTTAATTTCCACGTTATTAAGGCGTGATCTCTGGTCGCTGGTAGTAAGTTGTAGCTTCATATTGAGTATTTATTTTTGGAGAACGTCAATATTTGTTTGTATAGGTTCGAAGTATGTCATTTTGGCTTCCACGTTGGCAATCCTACAAGAGTGGTCTTCCACTTTACCATTGAGGAAATCATTACTAGACTTCAAGTCTGATATTTCCTGTCTGATGCTCTTGACATCTGCGATTAACGTAGGTAAACTAGCCAATTGTCTTTTCATTCCACGGATTTCTTCCAATATTATATCCAATGAAGCTGGCTCAGGGGTAGCTTAGGTAGGTGCTTGAGGAGAAGGAGACAATGTCCTACATGACTGGCACTCAAATAGACTCATAACGCAGTTGTTAACGACTTAAAGCTCATAAATTGGTCCTCATTGCATTCAAATCATGATGTAAGTAACGCTTTATTAATATTGTAGATAATTTTATAGAAACGCATAAAAACTGCTATGGTGCCAAATTCAAAATTTATTCGTAAAAGTTGGATAAAATCTGGGCTTATTAAATGTACAAAACGAAGAGATCACCTACATGTTTTATATATTAAAAAACCTTTAGACTCAAAAAGTACAAAACCTATAGAAATCATTGTAATAATATACTTAAAAATTTTAATAATGCTCATGACCGTAGTAGATTACAAAAAAGTAAAGGAAATAGTAGAAAGCTATGGGAAGTGGTAAGAGATGTCTATAATATAAACAATGTGAGAACTACAAATGCACCATTACTATTATCTATGTCGACACCAGTTGAGGCACTTAATAATGTTAACCAGTTTTTCGCTACAGTAGGTTCTTCTTTGGCTAATGACAGTTAATTTAAGCTGAATAAAACTGAAAAAGAGTTTTGCAGTTGTAATATGTTGGCAGAATCCCCATAAAAATCCCTGTTATTAGCCTTTTATAGAAATAATAAACCGTTTAAAAACTTGTTCTGCGCCCGGTAGTGACAACATTAGTAATCATCTGCTAAAATTAAGTAAACGTATTTTAGCAGCTCCAATAGCACATATTTGCAATCTCAGTCTTGCTACTGGAGTCGTGCCTGAGCAGCTCAAACAAGTAGACGTTTGTCCCATATACAAATCAGGAGAAACAGAAAATATTACAAACTATAGAACTATTTACCTACTGAGTTCTATTACAAAAATATTAGAGAAAATTCTAAATAACAGTCTTATTTCCATCGTTGAAAAAGAAAACATTATATCTGAGAACCAGTTTGGTTGCAGGTCTTGAAAATCAACAGACTTCATCAACAGACAGAATCAACAGACAGACAGGTCTTGAACATACACATCAAGAAATGTAGTAGTGACAGAATATTTGCTCGGTCGTTCAAAAAAATGCATGTGCAATGTTTTATGTATCTAAATAACTTATTGTGTTGAATAATTGGAAGAGTCTAGTTATCGCAAACACAAGGAATCCTACTGCGATAGCTAGATAACAATGTAATACATTTTCGTTATTTAATTAACACTCGTACTTCAATTATAATGTAACTAGTATGTATGTTATAATGAATATGTTCTAAATTACTATGTATATTAATGTTACATGTCCTTGATGCAAAATAAACATTATCATTATTATTGTCACATTGAGGCAAGTGGTACATTAAGATATTCATGGACCTACGAAAAAAAATGCATATTATATGATTTTGTTTTCATTTATTTCACATGCAGCATACCATTTATCATATATTTTTGTATCTGTATATATTGCAGAAGTACTGAATGGTCTCGTATTGCCGATTGTGTAATGGAATCCCACTGGTCTGATGTTGAATTTAAAATATTCAAAGAATCTAATACAATAATTTTAATATAAATGGAAAGTCACTTAATATGTACAGAAATGGATCGTGTATCAAGCTGCTCACTGTATCAATTACTTATGGATTACTATGAATATATATTGATTTATTATGAGGGGCCAGCTCAAATAAATGTCACTATACGATACATCAAATAAAAATGTAAGGACTTCAACCTTTCTGTCATTTTATCCCGTAGCTCTCTTACTTCCAGTAATACTTTCTGTCGGCATTAAAATACTTTACAATATAGAATACCTCACAGTACATTTCAGCGGTGTGTAAAAACAGGGACTTGTAAGAAAAAGCTCCGCAGAAACCCCCATATCTACAGAAGTCGAAGAACAGTAACTAGTAAAGCATTTAATTTAAAGGATCTAGATGCATTATTTACGATAACTACTACGATATTATGATATTAATCAAGATACAATTTTGAAAATTAGTACAGGAGTTTACCAAACGAAAATAAGGACAAAAAATTTAGCAATGGCGTTGCCGATAAACTACGGAATAGGGGTTTTAAATACTTGACCCAGCAATTGTATTACACACCTCTCAATCTACTTGCTTACAAGTACTTAATAAACTAGCTGATAGCAGATTCTACGATTTTCTAGAAGCTATCGCAGAAATTAACATATTCCTCCACAATAGGCAAAAATTCTAGGTTAAGCTTATTTACCTTCAACCACATCAGAACTCACCATCAGGTGAGATTGTGAATTAAAGCTTACCTATCATATTTATACATATTAATACATAATACACATAATACATAATACATATTGGACGAAACTGGTGCTCAGACATCATCCACGGAACTGCCTGAGGCGCTATATGTTTCTTGCATTAAATAAGTGGGGATATTTAGACTATGATTAGGGCTTTAATAACAGTTGTCTGCTGCCAGTGCCTGTGGAAATTTTGCACTGTACCGTATACTATATACACCCCACTTCAGAATACGCCACTGGCTTTATCACATTGGGAATATTTTGCACTATCTGCTGCTTACAAGCGTAAGCGATAAGCACAAGTAAGAAATCGCGATCAGTCTGACAATATTTGAGTTGCAAAACTAACGGATGTGACAGATTCACCTTCAACTTAGCACACTTTAAGAGGAGCATTCCTGTTGCAGAAGAATGTACAGAAGAAAACAGATGTATTCCTGTAAAAAAAAAACATATTTTGTCTGAGCTGAAGATTCAGATGTAGAACCCATTTATGACAAAACTACACTACCGGCTGAAAGACCTTAGAATACCAGCATACTATAGGACATGCTTTACCTCAGGGCGTTAAAATAAGACGAAAAAAGCCATAAAAGAAGAAGTCTGACATATTTACAAGTACTCCGATCAAACCGAACGAAAATAATAAAATTACAAACTACATGCATATAAATAAAGGTATGTAAACAAATTTGTAAACTGAGCCTGTCACTACTTTAAGTTCTTACATTGTAATAGTATTATTATAATTGTCTGATATACTAAGTTGTCATCAACTCAGTCTAATCGCATTTTATACTCAGACAACATAAGACTAAAACAGACGCCTGAAAAATGAGTTTTTTAATATATAAAGAGCCAACAAAATTTTTAGTTCTGCTTGAAAATATCTTGGGGCTTTACAGAAATTACACTGATTTTACGAAATTTATAAAATCTATTGCGTTGGTTCGGGTTGTTGTGGAAATAATTTCAATTGTAACATGTATTTACTTTAATTATTCCTATGCTGGTCACAATATTTTCCATTTCATTATGTCGCATGCTTATTCCGTGGTTGTAATGGCACTTGCGATATATAATTCAACAAAATTCAAAGAGATTAATGTGAAGTTACATAGTTGCCGTGAACTTCTGGCAGAAGATGTTGGTTCTGAAGAAAAAAATAAACGTAAAAGGATTGTAATATATTTACTTACAATTTACGTTATTGTCAACGTAACTGGTTGCGTATATTTCAACCTTTATAAATTGAAAAATTGCTTAAAGGATCTGGATCTGTTCGATATTGGCATTTGTTTATCGCGAGGTCTGTACGTGTTATGTGACTTCCGATTTTTATTAGATTTTTTAATGATATGGAGTATTTTTATGTCCATATCAGACCAGTTTAATTCCATTACAAAATCTATAAACAATGAAATAACGGAAAAAAGAGAGGAACACGATACAAGACCATTAAGTACAATAACATTGTATGCAGAAACAAACAGTTTCAGTAAATGGTATGATGCATACGAAACTATTGAGGAAATTGTACATCTATGTAACTGCATTTTTTACTTGCAAGTTAGTTTCATTAACATTGTTTAAGTAACTTTAATCCTAACGTCATACTTACACCAAATTATTTTCTTTTCAGACGACAATCATGCTTTCGATCTTAGCCGTGAACTTTGTGGTTTTATTGTATGGTCCTATATATATGAATTCTCTGGTATGTATAGTGTTCAACACCTATATATTTTGTAGTTTCAAATAATGATTTTATCTTGGTCATATATGTACATAAATATAATATCTGTAACTCTCAACATCTGTCTACTACAGTCAATGACTTGTCAGTTGTTTAGGGTTCCATACTAGTAAACGGGACCCCATCACTAATCCCCGGCTATTCATTCTTCCGTCCGTATAATCTACTAGCTTTCCGGGCGCAGCTCCGCCCGCGCGTATGTTGGTTATCTTGCAAAAACATTAACCTCTTTTTGCGCAGTTGGATAAAAACTAGCCTATGTTTTTTTCCGGGTATGTATAAACTATTTCGATACCAAATTTAATTTAAATCGGTTCAGTAGTTTTGGCGTGAAAGCGTAACAGAGAGACAGACAGAGTTACTTTCGCATTTATAATGTTATAGTAATCTATAAAGGTATTGTTTCTTTGGAAAGTAATAAGTAGCTAATTGATATAATTGATATTTTTGCTCGTGGGTTGCCGGGCTAGAATGCACCCATTATCTCTACCCGTGGGTGTTGTAAAAGGCGGCTAAGGGTAACACACCAGAAAGTGGACTTTCTAAGAAACTGATATAGAGCAGCACTTTCTATGGAACTGATATCTCACTCTGCAATTTCTGGACGTCTGCCAAGCGTGGAGATTATGGCAAACGCTCACATGATGGAGTAGGCTGTGTTCAACAGTGGACAATCCAGATGATACAGTACATAACCTATAGAATTGCAGAATTTGTGTTAGTATGGCGGATTGCAATAAATAAAAATAACTAAATGTTTAAAACAAATAATGTCCCCTGCAAAAACGTGATTAATAAAATTTTATATCGTTTTAATCTATCATAAAATTAAAATATATAAATTACGGCACGGCCCGGCTTCACGCGGGTATTCAACAAATATAAAAGAAAAACTTTTTGAAATTATTTTATAGCATATATTTATCAGGGATAATGTGGAATGCTAAATGGTAAAAGAATTTTTCTAATCCATCCAGTAGTTTTTAAGGTTATTCGCTACATACAAAAATACGAACCTTTCCTCTTAATACCTATAAATAAGTAGTAGTAACGTACAAGCGTTAAACTTGGTATGATTATAATCCAATATCTAGCGAACAATAATCGCCCTCAAGAGTCTCTATCTGTATGAAAACTATAACGATTATTTTGTTATATTCGGTATTGCTACGGAACCCTCGATGCGAGAGTCCAAATAGCACTTGGCCGATTCATTTGTTGTACTTACCAGGCACATAATATGTTTCAGTAAAAGAATTATAGTCACCCGCGCGCTTTGTGATGAACTTTACTAATTAGTTGAAAATACACCATATTATTTAAAACTATTTTCAACGTTATATTGTGTCAAGTTTGTTTGAGCAGCAAGCGAGTTGAGCTAGTGTTATATCAGTTTCTGATGCGCATTTTTAATACCACAGCTTGATCTGTCAAGCGAGTTCTTACTCGTTTCAGTCACGTCATGATTGAGGGAAGAAGGGGCTTAAGCATTCTTAAACGTATTTTAGAATTCCTTTGTACCTTTTCACAATTATTTTAACATTTTCGTCAGTTTCGGCTGCCTCAGCACACGATTTTCAGCTGTTTGCCTACCTCCCACTTGTGTCCCATGGCTAGAAGGCCATCAAAAAGATACTGTCTTTTGACAATTATATCTCAGAACCCCGTAGTTTCATACACGAACTTTTCCATGGATAGAGAATGAAGTTACCTACCATAGGTATAATACCCATGGAACTACGGGAATGACTTTCGGTTTCAGAACGGTGCGCTCTAACAAGCGCCTACTTTTAGTAAAATTCATTATATTATTTTTAGTAAAATCAATATTATTTATTTCAGGGTTATTCCGATTTTATTAGTCAGTTATTGTACTTTATTATCCTAGTGGAATTATTGGTCGCTTTATACATGGTGTCGTATGCCGCGCAACAGATCCAAAACAGCAGAAGCACACTAAAACAGTTGCTATGCAGACTTTTAGTGAATTCAACTCTGTGTAAGTACTTTTTCTTTAATTGTAGGCGTATTCATAATATTCATTTGATTTATTATTACATTCGGAACCCATTAGACATGACATCACGTAAACGTTATTATTTCGCATATAAATGTGTATGTGTGTATTATTTACCACTATGCTCCGAAACAGATGGATGGATTTTGATGACACTTGATGGTACCAAAATGTATTTGTATGGTCCCGAATTATGATATTTGATAACATGTAATACAATAAATATAATATAATAAGTTACACTTTATTTCAAGTATAATGCCGATATCGAAATATAGCGGTATTAACAAGTGACTTAAATTGCATAATATATAACGTGGATATTAATTCATCAACTATACTGCGGGGGATGGTGTAGAATCGATAACTGAAAGTGATCCACTCATTTTTAATTTTCACATAAACAAAATCAATACTAACTATTGCCTAAGCTGTGGCACTTTAACTTTGAGAATGATAGCGACGACCACACTCGCGGCCGCCGTGGACTCCACTCACATATACACACACGTTCTAACACTATGCAAGAGCAATGAACTCGGTATAACTCAGCTGTTTCTTGTTGACGGACGCAGAAGCGGTAGCAATGGCGAGGCGGTGCAGGCCAAGTAGGTTACATTACTTACCAACTAATGGTAAGTAATAAGATGATTGATCAAAGAGGCGATTTTCATGGCTCCGTATCAATGTCCGCTATCAGGGTTCACTTTTATCAGATAGATAGTTAGGTACATCTCAAAATAGTGTTCACGAAAAAGATGAAAAATTCTAAAGTATTAAACTTACCCATTAAATCCAATAAATCAAGATGTAACGTTTGTCAATCAATGATACCTAGGCATGTCGTATTGTTGAATACGACATGCCTAGGTAGTGAATTAAAGTAGAGAATTGTTGCCGCCTTTCGGCGGTTAAGTTGCGAAAGAGTGCCAGGGCATATCCGTCGAAGAACAACTGTGTGCGTCGAGAGGAACGGTGGATATGTCTAGACTCATGTGTAAATAGCCATGTAAATAATTGTGTAGGTACTAAGTGATTGTTGTAAATAGGATTGATTGACTTTTAAACACGCCAAATGGATGTAATTTTATGTTTTCATTCTACCTCAAACTTAACATTCGTTTAATAAAATCGATTGTCGATGAAAATTATCAAATGATAAAATTACATACATTTGACAGTCCAAAGCCTGATAGAAGTGTAATAGAAAGTAAATTACCTATTTACAAGTAAATATCTACCACTCAGCTTGTACCTACACGATGTCTACATACCTCCAGTGAAGTGTTTTGATGCACAAACGTTACATCTTGATTTATTGGATTTAATGGATAAGATTAATACTTTAAACATTTTCATCTTTGTCGTGAACACTATTTTGAGATGTACCGAACTATCTATCTGATAAAAGTGAACCCTGACAGTGGACATTGATACGGAGCCATGAACATCGCCTCTTTGATCAATCATCTTATTACTTTCCATCTAATACCTACTTGGCCCGCACTGCCTCGCCATTGCTACCGCTTCTGCGTCCGTCAAACAAGAAACAGCTGAGTTATACCGAGTTCATTCTTAAAGTTAAAGCGCCACAGTTTAGGCAATTATTCTTGAATATTAATTCTCGACCATCACTTATGTTGTATGTATTCATTATTTTGCTAGATTTTACTTAATAAAGCTTCTTTTATAGAGTATCTTCATGTGCTTGAATGTATCTAATGCCTTACCATCATTACATAGTATCTGCTACATAATATGTGGCAATGAGTGAAAACTGATTATGGCAATCTTTTGACGGCTATATATGTGCAATAGGAGAACGGAAATATTTTATTCCAATTTACAGAGTGGTTAGAGGCGATAACCACACGGGTGCGGTGAAGTTTGTATTGCATACAGTTGCTGGATATGGTTTAATAGCTAGCCACCATCTTAACACTTACCCTTTATAAAAAATATTTGTTTATAATATATCCGCCACTAATTGCATTACATTTCCAGGTGAGCTTCGGTACAAATCAACTCGTGACATGCTGCGCCTAGTGAGTACACGTTCAACACACGTGCGAGCGTTTGGCTCCGTGCTGGATATGACGCTGCTGCCAACGTGCATTGCCTTCAGCATTTCCAATCTAGTTGTTATTTTACAATTCAATAATGTTTTGTAGGTTAATATTTCCTTCTTTACTTAGGTAGTCCTATTGTAAGTAAGGTGCCGTATTGGAAAGATTGAATGAGAGCGCCCCAATATACGGTAAAAATAGGTTCAACACATAAAACATATTAGATATAGACATATACATGGCAAATCTGTATAGAATATAAGAAAATTATTAAGTGAGAGATAAATTCATAAGGTATTGTAAATTATCTAAAATGTAGCAATGAAGAACATCGTAGTAGTATTACCAGCAACTCAGATTATAATTAACATTCTAACGTGGTAGGGCAAAACAGCCGTTTACGTTACAAAATTAGGTTAATCTCTCAGCATTGTGAAACAACAATAATAAGGAACTCACCATTGATGGATTCACGCACTTCACTACAATTATGTAGAATATTATTAAAGATATAAAGAAGCTTTTATTTTACACAGGCAAGTATTCCGTGCCAATTGCTTTGCAGAAAGAATGCACGCCACAGATTAATACATAGTAATAAGAGCTAATTGCGTTCAAGAGGTAAGGATTTTGCTATGCGTTCCTTGGCTTGTTTTTGAAGCATTTGTGAAACCTTTTTTTGAATGTCGACAAGCCGAGGGATCCGCATGCAATTAATGTATATTAGTTATATTAACTATTGTTTATCATTTTAAGTAGTATGTAAGGTAGTTGTTAAGGAATTTCATAAATGTTTATGGTGTGTATGATTATTAATATAATATATATTTTTTAATGTTACTAATTATAGTTTTATTAATGTAACGGCACTCGGAATGCATACTTATATACAGTACCCCACCTGAACGCGTAGGATTCTCCTTGACATAAAAATCCGACTAAAATCTTACTTTCTACGCGAATTTAAATAACTTAATTATACTTTATAATTAATTGATTTAAGAACTCTGACATACCATGTGGAAAACAATTGCAATCGATGTCTCTCTAGTCATATATCTAGTCTTACACTATACGTATTTCAGTGCTTGTTTCTTATTTAAATAAGTACTTAATCCTTATCACTTTGATAAAACGTTTTCCTCCAGACTATATTATCACCTATTTTGAACCCCATAGATGTAATCCCAGGTTATTAGATTTGCAGTTTCTATCGTACCTAAGTTTTCTGGGTACTAACCCGGGGTTGAAAAATTAAATTGACACTATCTGGATAACAAATGGTCGGATTTCCAAAACTCTAACTTTTCAGAGGAGCAAATATAAAATTGTGGAACATTTTTCTTCTTATATATTCTTTGTTTTATATTGGGAAGACTATAGTACCTTTTGAAAGCACCACCATAACTGTTAAAATTAATTAAATACTGAAATTTATTTATTTTATCCTAGACGTTATACTTTATAAATATATCATAGATAACTTATTTCAAGCAAAAGTTTGGAAATTTTATACTAACACAATATATACAAGTTTTGTAATAAAAAAAAATACAGACGAACCTTTGAATAGCAATGAATTGCAATATTACAACTGCCAGCATAATTCAAGATAACTCAAATCTATTTGAGTCAAAAACCATCGAAGAGCGTTAGATATTGTCACATATATATTTTTTCTATAAGCGATGTGCGGCGGTAAGCGGTCGACTATCTGAGTTGTCACGGTCACGTCAAATGTCATGTTACATTATCTTTTATATACAAACCACAGCTTTGGATACCGCTAGTGGATTTTTTAGTCAAAAAAATTGTTAAGCATATAATTATCTCAATTTGCCTGTTCATGTTGTATCGTAATCATCATACAATTTACAATTAATACGGAAAAATACTAGTGCGGCATTTACCTTTTTCGTTTCCTGTATACAGTACACACAAATTTGTAGAAAAAATCTTTAGGCTCTTTTGATGTAGCATATTTGGCTCATCAAAATGAAGATTGGCTTATCCAAATACTGAATTCCCAAAAATTTTGTCATCTCAGAAACAGTGAGATCGGCCGCTATCCACGGAAAGGTCTTTAAAGATGTGTTCTATTATCGAAGATCATGCTCGTATATTAGATGTTTCTGTATGGAATGAGTTCTTTGGTTAAATGCCATTTCTTCCCAGAAAACTGGTAGCCCTATAGATCCATCCGCTTTTCGTCTCCCTTAGGTTACGCTTAGGTGGAAGGTATTGTGTTCTTGCTCAGTCTATATAGTATATGTACGACAGGCACGACGAGTATACCCGTTCTCTCCTGTTTTTTTTCTCCACGCTAATTAATATAATTTTAATATAATATGGAGTAAACCGGATATATATCTCATGAAGTTATCACTGCGAGACTTACGCAGCCGCCTTCGTTCCGCCGATTCAATATGGGTATGATAAATTCAAACCCATAAGGTGAATGACCTCGTATTATATACTCCCGCGTATCATGTGGTATTTTCACTCAAATTTAGGTTAAATGGACATAATTTCGCCTTTAATCATGCGAAGGTTTATTTATCTTCATTGTATTATTGTAGTTTGTGTCACAATTTTTATCGAAAGATGAAAAGGCTATAAATTTTATTTTCAACATAACATGTGTGAAGTGTAGGAAAGTATGGTTTTATATTTTTTTTATATAGTTAGTCAGATAGTAATAGTTTCAACGGTTGTGCTGATATATGATTATTCCCATTTTGGTCATATCATACTAAAAAATAACAAAAAATCAATTTGACCATTACTGGTGTGAATCGTGGAAAATAATATTATTGTTTCACCTCATTTAACATTAAATACATTTAACATAAAGAACAAACCCCTCGCTCAATTTAATATTTAAAAGTTTTCATTGTAATTCATATAATTTACTTAGGAAATTTCATAAATGAAGTTGTACCAAAACTTGTGAAAAATAGTGGAAATTATTATTTTGTTAGGTCTATACTGTTTTTTTTATCTTTTAGTAAATTTAGTTATGATTCACCACTTCTAAATACTGCGCCTTGGCCTCTCTATGGATTCCACCAGACATGGCTTAAACTCTTTTTATTATTACTTCACTGGTAGAGGGCAGCGAGGATAGAGTGCCACCTTCTATGTTATATTAATCAACTAGTGGGCAAAGGCTTGACCAAGTACCACTTTTATAAATATTTTGATTGATGTGTGGGGATGCCGCCTGGAAATAACCAGTTTTCTGGACGTTTAGATGTCGCCGGCATTAGAAACCATTTAATTTGGTAACGTTTAACTTAGTCAAATGTCACCAGTCATTACCATCCCATAACTTTTAACACTATGTATCGAGCATTCTATTCCTAGATTGCCATTTAAGTATTCTACATCATTGTAACATACCAATGTCACTCCTTTTATATTAAATATAAGTTGCCTTTCATTCATAAAATATAACTTATCTCCCCATCCCAATACGATGGTTGCATGAAGAACGAGAGCAAGAATTACAGTTATGAGTCATTGTGTCATGTTAGCTCAATTGGTTAGAGCATACCCCGGCTAAAGGGGTGGATGGACGCGGGTTCGAATCCCGCACATGACTATATTTTTTTCTCTCGTAAATTTGTTATGTTGTAAAGGTAATATAAATTACCTTTGGTGAAAATTTAAGTTGCATTGTGGTGTGAAATTTATGTAATATATTATGTAAAATTGGAGAGTATAACTTTTATGAACCAGATGGGCATGTTTACTTTACTGCCAAGTTAAGAGTTTTAGGAAACACCCTAGGACAGCATTAGATAGAACGTGTTACAGCGGGATAACATGACCCAGATCCTATTCCCGAGCCTCCTAGAGTACAATGGAAATATGGAATTATGATTGAGGTTCAAGTAGATGCCCGAAGTCGAAGACTAAGTGCCTTCTGAATCCAGGTTCGAAATATCGTTACCGCCCGTGAAAAATACTCGAACAAAGTTTATCATCACATTTGCGAGTAAATAGTTATAAATTATAGCTAATTAATATACAAGTCAGCACAACTATAATTACGAAATACGTGAACTTTTTTTTAAGCGTAGGCGGGCTTTTTGCCCACACCACAGATTATACCAATGTTTCGTTCAGAAAAGTTTAGGGCAAATACTTACGTAGGTATACACGGCTATGACAAAGTGTATAAAAAATTACGACGTTTTGATACAAAAAACTATTAAACTCGATTTTCGACCTTGGATTTCATGACAAAATGAAAGCTCGTGAGTTTAATATGGTGCATTACTGCCAAATATAACCTGTATGTTTAGATACTGTTTACAACGTAAGTTGAACTATAGGTGTCGCTCCATCCCGATACGATGGTTGAAGAACGAGAGAGTTATGAGTCATTGTGTCATGTTAGCTCAATTGGTTAGAGCATACCCCGGCTAAAGGGGTGGATGGACGCGGGTTAGAATCCCGCACGTGACTATAATAGAATCCCGCACGTGACTATAATTTTTTCCCTCGTAAATTTGTAATTTTGTAATGATTGATACATTTTGAGGGTTCTACGTTTCAAGTTCCAAGCTCGGTTGGTACAATTAAAAGTGGAAAACAATAAACAACTACTGTAACCGATTGGAAGAAATTATTACATTACTAAATTTTTTTCTTCTACACTACTACACTTATCAATTTTGGATAGTAAACGGCATACGTGACCATTAAAGTGGGTATATATATAGGGTACCTATTATTTGGTGGTTTCTTGGACTCTGGCTCTTCTGTTTCCATATGTTGGCTAATGACTCACACTTAAAATTGCTACCCTTAGGTCTTATCTTAGAAAACAATACCTCTTCCAAATTATTTGTGGCAGCCGGAGGCCAAGCTTTACATAAACTTACTATATCTACATAAACATACCTATCATTTTAAAAAAAACACCCATGCTTACGTTGTACCATCAATACAATCATCATTGATACTTGATGTGGACTTTTGGCTACAATTTGAGTTATGACCTAAAATTTACAATCCTATTACACTATCTTACCTGGAAGAGATTGCTTTCAGCAATAAGGCCGCCCATTGTAACACTATCAATCTGAATTGTAATTTTTTATCTCTTTCATTTATGTGGTGTGACAATAAAGTATTATCTATCTATCTATCTATCTTACCAAACCTAAAGTCAGATTTCTCTTCCTACAAGCTTCTGCTCTCATTCTGAACTTTTTGAGTGGAAACGGGCTAATGCTGGTGGGGTAAACGAGAAATTTAGAAATATTTCAACTGAACATTGTGGTCTGGGTCGCACTCATCTAGTTCAGCATTGAATAAGTTGACGGGTGACTAACCGCGTATTTGCCAACGATATCGACTATCGCCTGTAAAACAGCATAATGTTGTCCAAAGAGTTAAATAAGATGAACGTTTAGCGTTGTTACTAGGAAGGATGCCTATCCTATTCTCATACATAGGGGAGTTCCACTATGTATCTGAAATTCTAAATAACCTAAAAATAACAAGATTACCGTAGACAGTGTTGCTTTTGGTACAAAAACAACCACAAATATAAATTTATTCATACCAGAAACCTGTTATACATTGGAATATATTAAACAATGATGAACACAACAGCTACGGTAGAAAGCACGGCTGAAATCTGTGGAAAACATCATTAAGTATGTGTTTAATACAGTTCCAGATTTTAAAAAGTATTGGGTTAATACATTTTTTGTATCGGTTTGTGAACATCCACGTGCTCACCTCATGTTAGATGGTGATGTCTACCTATAACAGCTGCATTTCCTCACAAGTGACGGATTGCGCTGCACCCATATCCCCCGAGACATATCGTGTTAACTCTTAAGTGCCTGTAATTTAATGGCTCTCAAGAACTGCTGCCGTAATACAATGTTAGATGCTTAGCGAAGAATTTTGTACTTGATGGTGGTAGCTAGCCAGTCGAGTTGCAGTTGGTTATATTATGTGACTTTTTTCAATTATTTTACATGCAGCACACCATTTATCATATATGTTTGTATCTGTATATATAATTAATTTATTAGTAGTACCTACTGATTGGTCTCGAATTGTTTTACTCGTAGAATTCTACTGGCTCTCAGAGCTAATTAAAAATGTTCAAAGAATCTTATACAAGACATTTAATATGAATCGAAAGCCACTTATTAATTTACAGATATCGATAGTGTATCAAGGTGCACACTATTGCAATTACTTATGGATTACTATGAATATTATATTGAATTATTATGAGGGGCCAGCTCAAATAAATGTCACAATACAATTATCAAACTATAAAATGAAAATATAAAATGATCAAATAAAAATGTAAGGACTTCAACCTTTCTCTCATTTTATCCTGTAGCTTCTGCTTTCAGTTATACTATATGTCTACTGGATAAAATGGTACAAGATGTAATAAGGGCTCAAATAGTAAAATTAAAATTTAAAAATCTATTTAACAGACAATTTAAAATCGTGTTTAATTATAAATAAGAATTGAGAGTAATTAGTATATCTTAATAATTCTTAGTAATTCTTGTTAAACAAATTATTTTACATTGGAAGGAATAGCCTCAATTGCGAAAATATTTGCATCGACGTAACGACTATTTTGGGTGTGTGATCACCATTAAGAGACTGACTGTATTTTATATAAGTAATTTTCATATAAGGAGCACGCGTTGAAGCTTGCCTTGCTCTCATAAGTTGCAACAGATATCAGAAATGTAAGGCATTTTGATAATAATGACTTGTAGTTTGGAACGATTGGTATAAAATAGGACTTTATGTTATGACATATTGGGATCAACAAGTTGCCCAACCGAATGTAATCGTAACGTCTGTCCAATAATTTGCAGTGTCATCGTTCTTAATTCTATTACATACCCCTGAATCTACATGCTTACAAGAACCTAATGAACCATTTTTTAGCAGATTCTACGATTTTCTAGAAGCTATCGCAGAAATAAACATATTGGTCCACAATAGCCAATAATTCTACGTTCAGCCTGTTTAACACCTTCGACCACATCATCACTTACCATCAGGTGAAATTGTGGTCAAAGGCTAACTTATCAGCAATTAAAAAAACAATATGGCGAAACTAATGCTAAGACATCATCCACGAAACTACCTAAAGCGCTATTTGTTTATTGAATAATAAATAAATAAAGTAAAAAATAAATAATAATATAAGTATTTAGTTGACTGACTGAATATCATTGATATTCAGTCTATAATGAAGAACTCTAACAATTCTTGTCTGCTGCTACAGTGACTCTGTAAATTTTGCGCCATATCGTTCTTTATTTTCCAACGAAAGGGATTCCAAGCTCGATTGCTTGATGGTGCCACGCCATTTTGTGAAGCTTTTGTTTCTGATAGTGTGTTAGTGGTGAAATACTTTTGGAGTATCAGACAAACCCAAAACTTTTGTATAAATAAGGGCTTATTTCTTACAATCACGAATCTCATTTATGTTACTCGACTTCAGAAGACACCACTGAAATCAATGTCATATTTTTGACGGTCCCGCCGCCTTATTTGGTTCCCAGAATGGAATTAGGATCCCCTTGTTTTACACGGGGCTGAATCTTTCATCCAGTGGCGTAAGAACCGTTGTTTTATAAGTAATAAAAGTCAGTTTCAATTTAATAAATAAAATTAAAACGTTTGTACAACACAATATAATAGGAGCATAAAAGCATTCCTGCTGCAGAACCAATGGTCAGAAGAAAACAGAAGTATTCTTAAATTTACAAATTATTGGTGTACAAAATGTTTTGCCCATATATGGCGGGTATTGCCCGCCTGGGGCAAAACATTTAAGAATTCTCCAATGATTTGTAAATTTATGATTTTCGCTTAGTACGCGGTAGTGCTTGTAATCATAATATTTAGAAATATAGAAGTATTCCTGTCGAAAAACATATAATGTTTGGGCTGAAGATTCAAATGCAGAACCCATTTATGACGAAACAACACTACCAGCTGGCAGACCTCAGAAGAAAAGCATGCTTTACCTCATGGCGTTGAAATAAGACAAACAGACGAAAATAGCCATATAATTCAGAAATATTTACAAGCGATCCGATAAAAAAACAAAAAAGAAAATTTTACAATTCACATGCTTATAAAAAATATGAAAACAAATTTGTTAACTGAGCCTTCCACTACTCTCAGGTCTTACATTGTCACTCGTACGTCATAATTATAATGAATATTGTATTATTTATGTCTGTACGACGAAGTGGTCATTACATTTGTACTGGTCGCATTTTGTACTCAGAAAATATAAGACAAACACAAACGGCTGAGCCTACAAAATTCATTGTTTTGCTAGCAAATATCGTGGGGCTTTACAGAAATTACTCTAATTTTACGAAATTTACAAAATCAATCGCGTTGGTTCGGGTTGTTGTGGAAATAATTTCAATTGTAACATGTATTTACTTTAATTATTCCTATGCCGGTAACGATATTTTCCATTTCATTATGTCGCATGCTTATTCCATGGTTGTAATGGCACTTGCAGTATATAATTCAACAAAATTCAAAGAGATTAATGTGAAGTTACATAGTTGCCGTGAACTTCTGGCACAAGATGTTGGTTCTGAAGAAAAAAATAAACGTAAAAGGATTGTAATATATTTACTTACAATTTACGTTATTGTCAACGTAGCTGGTTGCGTATATTTTAACCTTTATAAATTGAAAAATGGCTTAAAGGATCTGTATCTGTTCGATATTGGCATTTGTTTATCGCGAGGTCTGTACGTGTTATGTGACTTCCGATTTTTATTAGATTTTTTAATGATATGGAGTATTTTTACGTCAATATCAGACCAGTTCAATTCCATTACAAAATCTATAAATAATGAAATAACAGAACCAAGAGAGCAAAACGATACCAGACCATTAAGTACAATAACATTGTATTCAGATACAAACAGTTTTAGTAAATGGTATGATGCATACGAAACTATTGAGGAAATTGTACATCTATGTAACTGCATGTTTTACTTGCAAGTTAGTTCCATTAACTTTGTTTTAGTAACTTTACTCCTAACGTCATACTTACACTACATTATTTTCTTTTCAGACGACAATCATGCTTTCGATCTTAGCCGTGTACTTTATAGTTTTATTGTATGGTCCTATATATATGAATTCTCTGGTATGTATAGTGTTCAACACCTATATATTTTGTAGTTTCAAATAATGATTTTATCTTGGTCATATATGTACATAAATATAATATCTGTACCAACTAGAGTTAATGAGTTGTCAGTTGTTTAGGGTTCCATACTAGTAAACGGGACCACATCACTAAACCCCGGCTATTCATTTTTCCGTCCGTATAATCTATAAAGGTATTGTTTCTTTGGAAAGTAATAAGTAGCTAATTGATATTATTGATATTTTTGCCCGTGGGTTGCCGGGTTAGAATGCACCCAACATCTCTACCCGTGGGTGTTGTAAAAGGCGGCTAAGGGTAACACACCAGAAAGTGGACTTTCTAAGAAACTGATACACAGCAGCAGTTTCTAAGGAACTGATATCTCACACTGCGATTCCAAGGACGATATAGAATTTGTGTAAGTATGGCGGATTACAATAAATAAAAATAACTAAATGTTTAAAGCAAACAATGTCCCCCTACAAACACGTGATTAATAAAGTTTTCTATCGTTTTACTCTATCATAAAATTAAAATATATAAATTACGGTACGCCCCGGCTTCAGGCGGGTATTTAGCAAATATAAAAGAAAAACTTTTTAAAATATTTTAAAGCATATATTTATCAGGGATAATGTGGAATACTAAGTGGTGAAAGAATTTTTCTAATCCATCCAGTAGTTTTTAAGGTTATACGTTACGTACAAAAATGAAGGTTATACGTTACATACAAGAACGAATCTTTCGAAATACGAAGTAGTAGTAACGTACAAGCGTTAAACTTGGTACGATTATAATCCAATATCTAACAAACAATAATCGCCCTCAAGAGTCTCTATTTGTATGAAAAATATAACGATTGTTTTGTAACATTCGGTATTGCTACGGAACCCTCGATATGTGAGTCCAAATAGCACTTGGCCGATTTATTTGTTGTACTTACCAGGCACATAATATGTTTTACTAAAAGAACTATAGTCTTTGTGATGAACTTTACTAATTAGTTAAATAAATACACCAGATTATTTAAAATTATTTTCAACGTTATATTGTGTCAAGTTTGTTTAAGCAGCAACCGAGCTAAGCTAGTGTTATATCAGTTATATCAGTTTCTGATGCGCATTTTTAATACCACAGCTTGATCTGTCAAGCGAGTTCTTACTCGTTTCAGTCACGTCACATGATAGAGGGAAGAAGGGGCTTAAGCATTCTTAAACCTATTTTAGAATTCCTTAGTACCTTTTCACAATTATTTGAACATTTTGGTCAGTTTTGGCTGCCTCAGCACTCGATTTTCAGCTGTTCGCCTACCTCCCACTAGAAGGCCATCAAAAAAATACTTTCTTTTGACAATTATATCTCAGAAACCCGTAGTTTCAAACACGAACTTTTCCATGGGTAGAGAATGAAGTTACCTACCATAGGTATAATACCCATGGAACTACGGGAATGACTTTCGGTTTCAGAACGGTGCGCTCTAACAAGCGCCTACTTTTAGTAAAATTCATTATTTTATGTTTAGTAAAAACAATTTTATTTATTTCAGGGTTATTCTGATTTTATTAGTCAGTCATTGCAATTTTTAATCCTATTGGAGTTATTGGTCGCTTTATACATGATGTCGTATGCCGCGCAACAGATCCAAAACAGCAGAAGCACACTGAAACAGTTGCTATGCAGACTTTTGGTGAATTGAACGCTGTGTAAGTACTTTTTCTTTAATTGTAGGCGTATTCATAATGCTCATTTGATTTATTATTACATTCGGAACCCATTAGACATGACATCACGTAAACGTTATTATTTCGCATATAAATGTGTAAGTGTGTATTATTTACCACTATGCTCCGAAACAGATGGATGGAATTTTGATGACACTTGGTACCAACATGTATTTGTATGATCCTGAATTATGATATTTGTTAACATGTAATACAATAAGTATTACATGTTAACGGGGGAGAGGTCGCTACTGTGCTCTTGTTTACATCGACTCCGTACTATTTTCGTAATTAAAAATCCAGAATCACACGAATAAGTATAAAAAAGTGATAAAACGGTGCAGTACCGAGTGAAACACGTGATAAATTGTTATAATATCAATTAGCACTAAAAATAAAGTGAAAAGTGCAAAAAACAATAAGTAACGGATACCGCTTGCATTCAAAAGTACAAGTGAAAAAGTGAAGATAACTTGGTGGAAACACAGTAAGTCATGCTCAAGTTATATTAAAGCTAGTGGAAAAGTGATTAGTGCAACATTTGGTTAATTGATACACATATAACCTCAAAATACCTGATCCATAATTGTATTACCATATCAACAACAACATCTAGCGCCATCTATTACCGGGTAGCAAAACTGCGTTTTATGCCATCTGTCAAAGATTAGTATCGACGACCGAGATCTAAGACCACTACTAGTTACGCTGCTCACCACTAGAGGGATCAAAAAAAATAATGGAGAATATTATGAAAATGTTACAAGTCATACAAGGAGATATGGAGAAACAGAAACGGGAACAAAAACAGAACTTGAAAGAAATGGAAGAAAATATTAAGGAAGCCATAAATAAAAATATAGCTGAAAAATTCAAACGCATTGAAATTAAAACTAGCCAACTGGAGAAAAAACTTGAGCAGCAGCAAAAAACCATTGATTTTATTGATAGACAAACAAGAAAAAAAAATCTTGTGTTCTTCGGAGTAAAAGAAACAGAGAAAAACTATGATGAGTTAGTAAACTTGATCATAGAAATCATAAATACGAAAATGGGGGTACTGTGTCAGAGATTGGAAATTGAAACGGTGACCAGAATGGGGAAAAGAAACGAAAAAATCAGACCAGTAGTGGTAACAATCACAACAACAGGTAGGAAACTAGAGCTTCTCAGAAAGAAAAAGTCTTTAGACAATACAGGTATTTATATCAAAGAAGATTTTTCCCCTGCTGTGCTGCAAAAACGTAGAGAGCTTCAAGAAGAGTTGAAACGGGAGAGAGAGGCTGGAAATAAAGTGTCTCTACGCTACGATAAAATAGTAACATTTAACTCACAGAAAACAACAAATCTATCATCAGTAGAGAAGCATTCCAACAAGAGGTTTATGTCTGAATCGCCCGACGCACTTGAGGTCATTAAGGACAGTATTAAAGAAAAAACCGTTAGGCAAGTTCCAAAGAAAAATAAATCACTAAATATCACTAACTTCTTACGCCCTTCACAACTGAGCTTAAACGACCAGGCCTCGACAAGTCGTGATGGCAAGGATGATCAAAAAAACTAAATAGCGCCTCCCCTGCACCTCCTCCAAGCCGGCCGGTCACCGTGGAGGAGTCAGACCAACACCCCCTACTTCCTAATAGGAATATAACTAAGGATATGAAAATAAATATAAAAACACAGAAATTCTATGTGACATGTATTAATGTAAGAACTCTTTTATCAGATGACAGAATTACAGAACTGGAATATGCTACGAAATCAATAAACTGGGATATCATGGGCTTATGCGAAACGAGAAGGGCAAAAGAGACAATTCAGGAATATTCTGATTTCATACTCTACCATACCTCTACACTCTCAGGCAGAAACGGAGTGGGATTTTTAGTTAAGAAATACCTAAAACAAGATATTATAAGTCTAAAAGCTTTCTCAGATAGGGTGGCAACTTTAGAAATACAAGTCGCAAACAACGCCGTATGGTCGTTTATTCTAGTTTACGCCCCCACTGAATCATATACAAAAGAAGACATAGATCTATTTTATCTTTCAGTAGAAGCAGCTCTAGACTTTGTACATTCTAAGAACGTAATTTTATTAGGTGACTTAAATGCTAAAGTCAGAAAAATGCAAAGAGGGGAAGAAAATATTTTTGGAAAATACTCTTATGGACAGCGAAGTACACATGGTCATAGGTTAGTAGAGTTTGCTCTAGAAAATAATTATAAAATTATAAATAGCATGTTCCAACGAAAAAGACACAAAAAGTGGACTTGGCGATCGCCGAATGGGAAGCAATGCAATGAGATTGACTATATACTCACCAACCAACCGTCAAATGTCCAAAGCTTTGATTTAATAAGTAATCTAAACTTCAATACTGATCATAGAATGATACGATGTGTGCTATCTATTAAGTCGAACCGAAGTAGAAAATTTTATAAACACTCCAACTACATAAGGGATCTTCCAGTGGTCTTAGGAGCTAATGCAAAGTACTGGGAAAATATATTCATGGGATCAATAAATTCAAAAGATAATGTACAAAAACAGTATGATGAATTCGAGAAGGTTATGAAATGTATGTTGAACCAGCTCCCTAAAAGTAACTCGGACAAGGAGGAGTATATTAACCCAGAAACAACAGCTCTTCTAGAACAGAGGAAACTACTATTCAAAGGAAAGAGAACAAAGGAAACAAAGACTATCATTACAAAAGTAAGCAAACAAATAAATAGAAATATAACCAGAAATAGGAAATTGAAAAGACAGAAAACCTTTCAAAAATTTATAGCAGGGAAAGGGGCAATACGTAAAGCGTACAAAGAGCTAAGAGACAAATCAGAGTGGGCAGCACATCTAAAGAATAAGCGCGGGTCATTACTATCGAGACGACCAGACATCATAAAAGAAGCAACACAGTTCTACAAAGAGCTCTACTCTTCTGACGACAACAGGTATCAACGCAACATAGTGAAACAGGCAGACACAGAACTAATTAGCGTATTAAAATCTGAGATCGAGCACTCAATTCACACCCAAAAGAAAGACAAAACTCCCGGGAATGACAATATCGCTAACGAGGTGTTAAAATCTCTATGTGATTCATTGCAAACACCTCTACAATTATTATTCAACAACGTCCTGACTCAAGAAACAACACCAACGCAGTGGTCGAAATCAACAATAATACTTTTACACAAGAAAGGAGCTCGTGATGACCTTGGAAATTATAGACCAATTAGCCTGATGACTAACTTGTACAAAATATTTTCGAAAATCTTACTCAACAGGATAACAAAGGCTTTAGATGAAAATCAACCGCGCGAACAGGCAGGTTTTCGAAAAAAGTTTTCGACAATGGTTGTTACTCAAATTATATAAAAGGTCAACGAATATGGAGCAACTTTGTACATATGTTTTATTGACTACACAAATGCCTTTGATTCTTTAAAACATGAAGCTATTTGGGCCGCGCTAGAGCAGCAGGGCGTCAACTCGAAGTACATAAACACGATTTGTAGCGTATACTCCAGATGCGTGGCGAGAGTACGGCTGGAGAGGGAAGGTACCGAGTTTCCTATTACAAAAGGCGTCAGACAAGGAGACCCACTATCCCCAAAAATATTTTCAGCGGTGCTTGAGTATATTTTCAGGAAACTAGAATGGGAAAATAAAGGAGTGAAGATCAATGGAGAGTTCTTAAGCCACCTTCGTTTTGCCGACGACATAGTGGTGTTTGCAGAAAATGCGTTGGATTTGAAAACAATGATTAACTAAATAGCAACTGAAAGCAAAAAGGTAGGATTATCTCTAAATGCTTCAAAAACAAAAATATTAACAAATGGGCGTATACATGACATGACAATAGGAAACGAAGATATAGAATATGTAAAAGACTATATATATCTGGGCCAGATGGTGTCTTTTGAAAACTCTACAGGAAAAGAGACACAGCGGAGAATCGCTTTAGCCTGGGAGAAGTACTGGAGTTTAAAAGAAATAATGAAAAACAAAGAAATTCGAATGCAATTAAAGAAAAAAGTTTTTGAAATTGCAGTACTTCCATGTCTAACATACGGATGCCAAACTTGGTCACTACGGAAAGAAGACGAAGAGAGAACGGCTGTGTGTCAAAGAAAAATGGAAAGAAGTATGTTAGGTATTAAAATTTCAGACAAAGTGTGCAATAATAGTATTAGAGGAAGAACAAAGATAATAGATGTTAGAGAAAGGATAAGGTCACTAAAATGGAACTGGGCAGGTCACATATGTAGGTTAGACAATGACAGATGGACGAAGATTGTGACAGAGTGGATCCCGTGGGAGGGTAAAAGAAAGCAAGGAAGGCAGAAAAAAAGGTGGAGAGATATATTCACTCAAAGATGTGGACCAGATTGGATGTCGAAGGCGAGGGACAGGACACTTTGGAAGACTTTAGGGGAGGCCTACGCTATTGAGGCGACTACTACAAATATATGAATTAATAACTTTTAAGTTTTAGTTTAAACATAGTTACGAAATTGTAAATAAGTAGTAGGAATAAAGGCTTTTTATTTTATTTTATTTTATTTATTTAATACAATAAGTATAATACAATAAGATACACTTTATATCAAGTATAATGCCGATATCGAAATATAGCGGTATTAACAAGTGACTTAAATTGCATATTGCATATGACTTAAATATATGTACATATTTAGCATATAAAGTTGGAATTTGTTTTCATGAGGAGAGCTGTGTGTGCGTTAGTCTGTCATCAATTTATTTCAAGCCTTTGTTAAATATTATTCTTGAATATTAATTCTCGACCATCACTTATCTTTTATGTATTAATTATTTTGCTAGAAGCTTCTCTTATAGAATATCTTGATGTGCTTGAATGCATCTATAGCGACATAATACGGGGCAATGAGCGATTACGATAATGGCAATCTTTTGACGGCACCATTTGTGCAATAGGAGATCGGAAATGTTTTATTCTGATTTACAGAGTGGCTAGTGGCGATAACCACATGGGTGCGGTGAAGTTTGTATTGCATACAGTTGCTGGATATGGTTTAATAGCTAGTAGCCATCTTAACACTTACCTTTTATAAAAAAATATTTGTTAATAATATATCCGCCACTAATTGCATTATATTTCCAGGTGAGTTCCAATACAAATCGACTCGTGACATGCTGCGCCTAGTGAGTACACGTTCAACTCATGTGCGAGCGTTTGGCTCCGTGGTGGATATGACGCTGCTTCCGACGTGCATTGCCTTCAGCATTTCTAATCTAGTTGTTATTTTACAATTCAATAATGTTTTGTAGGTTAATATTTCCTTCTATACTTAGGTAAAACTATTGTTAGTGCTGTGCCGAATTGAAAAGATTGAAGGAGAGCGCCCTGTATCTCATTAAGCCATAGACTATCCAATAGGTAAAATTAGGTTCAACACATAAAACATATTAGTATAGAAATATACATGGAAAATCTGTATAGAATATTAGAAAATTATGAAGTGCGACATAAATTCATAAGGTATTACTAAACATGTAAAAATGAAAAACAAATCGTAGTAGTTTTACCAGCGATTTAGATTTTAAAATTTACATTTTATAGTGGTAGGGCAAAACAGCTGTTTACGTTACAATATTAGGTTATTCTCTAAGCGTTGTGAAAGAATAATAATAAGAAGGAACTCACCCTTGATGGATTCACGCATTTCACTTCAATTATGTAGACACATAGCAGTAAGAGCTAACTGCGTTCATGAGAAGGATTTTGCTATGCGTTTGTGAGATTTGTCAAGATAGAGTATTTATTTATGGAATAATATAGACTCAAATTATAAGATGTTTGGCAGGAGGCGATCCCATGTAATAAGTTACTATTAGCTAGTAGTTAACTACCTAACTAGGTTTTCTACAAAAAGGGAATCATAAGGCAGACTTAAAAGATACAACATTTATTGGAACATATTGAGCACTTTATTAAACATAATACATTAGGTTCACATTAATTAATTCTGTATAAGTTTATAGTTACCATTCACAACGATATAATCAAATGGGCGAACTATTTATGAAGAACAAAGCCAACAAACCTAGACCCATACACAACACACGTGAACAGCAGTTGTGTTACACTATATATAAATCAATACTAAAACACTTAACTTAATCAGCGATAGATCACAATGCGGCAGTCACTTGTGAAGAATAAAGAGGGCTCAGTAAGGTGAGACATTGGTTTTATAGAAATGACTAGCGCCAAGTGTCTGTCGCCTCTTCATGAAACTTCGTGCCATGTTTATCACAACCAATAAGAGACCTACTAGCTCCCGCCAGAACGTAACAGCCAATCCAAAATTAGACAGGATGGTTCGTCATTGGCTAGTCCAGAATTACTACAGATAAAACAAGATTTCAGTTTGGCAGTTATTAAAAATGTCATTTAAATCAATAAATTATAGGATATTCTATAATTACATAATCTATTCTAAGTTTAACAAAGATTATAGAAATATATGAACATCTCGACTGTATATAATCCTAACACGGCCATACTGACAGTACTTCGTCCACTACAAAAAAACACCAGGCAAGTTTTAAAATAATGATGTTTAGATTATAGTGATAATATAATTCATGTAGGACAAATTGTTACCGTGTATGGCAACCCACAATTATTAATATATACCTAAAGCTCGCTTGACAAAGAATGTTTGAAATAAGGATCTACTTTAAAGTTACCAACACAACTTCTTTAACAACTTCTTTAAAGTTACCAAAGAGTAAAACCAGCTATAGATTATCTGTACCACTGTACCATATACAGTGTTGATATTACAGATTTTTGAACTACAATATATCCGTATGGGGCGTAGAGGGTAGAACCCTTCTGCGAGTAGAATATTGTGACTTGCTATCTCTCGAAAAAAATTATATCATTGGAATGGAACCAAAATACATTCAGAACATTTATCATAAAATGGTGTACAAACCAAGTTTACCTTTTACTATGTTGTAAAATAATACGTGTCACGAATAAATAGCAAGTAGATAATTTGGAAAGTATTCCAGGATAATGTAAATAACGAAGTAAACACTGATACTAAGAGTATCACAGATATTATACAGTTTTTAAACTACATATTTGATAACATGTCAATCAATAGGGAGGTTAAAATTTGGTTAGAACGACTGTAGTAAATTTCTACAATGCGACAGTCTTCCTGGGAATTAAAATGGATTCAACTTTACAGTGGAATCCACATATACATGATCTATCTGGAAGACTTAGTTCTGCTGCATATGCAGTTCGTAAGATAAGACAGCTAACAGACGTAGCTACTGCTAGGCTCGTTTATTTCGCGTACTTCCACAGTATTATGTCTTATGGTATATTGCTGTGGGGAGCTGCTGCTGAGATAGAGACAATCTTTATCTTACAAAAGCGTGCAATTCGAGCCATATATGAAATGGATCCTAGGGAATCCCTGAGAGATATTTTTAAAGAAATTGATATTTTAACTTTACCAAGTCTGTATATATTTGAAAATATTATGTATGTTCGTAAAAATTTGAGCAAATTTAAATCAAACAGTGACACTCACGATTATAACACTAGGAATAAAGATAAAATAGCGGTGCCAGGTATTAGATTAGCAAAGACAAATAAAAGGTCCTTCTTAGGAAATTGTGTGCGGTTTTATAATAAATTGCCCAAACATATTACAACGCTCACAGAAAGAAAATTCAAGTTGCATGTGAAGAATATTTTGATAAAGAAATCTTACTACACAGTTTGTGATTACTTAAACGACAAAAATGCTTGGACTGGTTCGCCTCTGCCAAGCTAGCGCCTAACACCTACGTAATGTAAATTAAGTATTGTAATAATTTTATTATATAGTATGTACTTAACACATTTTTAAAAAACGTTTAAAAGAATGGCCCCGAGTTTCTTGCCCGTTCTTCTCGCAGTGGCTCTATAACTTTTGTTTGCTGAACGTGGCAGTACAATGTAGTATATTTCAATATTAAAATTTGTAATTGACCTTCATAAGAGCGTCGTAGACGCCTAAATTGAATAAATGATTTTGACTTTGACTTTGACTTTGACTACAATGCATATTTAACTTTCTCAATAATTATCAAGTTGACGTTTAGCGGCCACACATATTTTAGACAAAAACAAACTGTATCATTAAACATTGACATATTCCACTTGACAACAAAAGTGGAGTTTTTTGACATCACGACATTAGTGGATATTTACTAAAGACAAAAATTGGTTTTCCTTTTGTCACTTGGACGTTTTGACGTCAGAGTTTAAGTAGTTTATCCGGAATTATACAGGATCATCATCTGTACACGTAATACAACTTTTCTGATAACAAAAGGTAAAACTACCTACATGTACTTAAATAGCGGTAAAAATAATACTTGAAATTCTCTGGAAACACCTTATCATTTTAACAATTACCAGTAACCTAGAAATGATGATTACTTTCACGCGCCGCAATGTGAGACAACCATCGTCAAGTAAAAGGTCGACCGGCTCTTAAACAGTCCTCCATTTGAATAGACATGAAGGTAGCATTCACACAATGCTCGTGAGAGCAACCAGTACCAATCAAATGGGTAAGCAGTGTTGTTAATTAAAACAGTATTTGCCATTTGAATAGACATGCAGGTCGCATTCACACACTGCTCGTGAGATCAACAAGCACCAATCAAATGGGTAAGCAGTGTAGTTAAAAAGTGGTTGCCTTTGGAATAGACAGCAGTGTCTTTATACAATATTGAATATAAGGCATAAGTACATGTAGATAAGAGTATTTTGATTGTATCATTTTAAGTGATAATACAACATTAATAATTTCTACAAAACAATAGGTTAGCATGTCACATTAATATACATCACTAAAACGTTGTACTGTATATATCATTAAACAAATGTTCACTGACTCATGGCTAGTATCAATTTCTCTTTGTAAATTACAAAATTTCTTAATAAATCCAGACCTATTAGAGCATAGTGATCATTTGGAAATAATGAATCAATTTTGTAGGGTCCCTTGAATATAGAACACAATTTGTCATGTGGTTTTTGGCTCACATAGACTGTCTCCGATTCTGTAAATTCTGTTATTACGTCTGACTAAATAAAAACGCCCTTTTAATTTTCCTGCAACGTTATGGAAGCGCTGCCCTAGCTAGTTGGCTATGTTCTAACTATAAGATAAATGTTAGTTTGTGATGTATCACCGCTAAGAACATCGCTTCAACATAAAGTATGTTAACATCTACATCAATCAATAAACACAGAGGTAGAAACCCTGTAAACTTCTGTATTGTTGCATAGATTGTTTGCTGAACATGACAGAATCCGTTCGGTCAATCCAACTATTTATAGAAAATTGTGCCTCATATAATAATTACCGTATAGATATGTTGTTCCAGCTGACCGTTAATTCAGTGTTTCAGAAGCAATTATACGTTTGTTATTTCAAAGTTTTAAGTGGCTTGCTTTTAAGTGGCAAATAACGTAATACAAAAAGTTCCACAGGTTATTAAACAGCTTCAGTGAAAGCAGCTATCACTCGACGATATTTGCAGCGCGAATCGGCGGCGGCGGTTTCAAATTTAAACATTATATTGAGAAAATGTTCGGTGAGATTTTTCACCACATTTACACGGTCACAGGATTGAAACCATTATAAAACAGACCCTTTGAGGGTCTTACCTGTTTTTGCCACTGTTATAATACTGATCCAGATGTATTCTTGCGCCAATATATCGATGCCAGTGAATCAAAACTCGGTGCCATTGCAGCTAGTAGCCGATTTGAAAACTATCAGCACGATGTCGCCATCTTGTCGCCAGGTTGCAGCGACGTTTCCGCAAACCACGGCGTCCACGTCTGACAGTAGTGGCATCCAATCTGAAACTAAAAAAGTGATTAAAAACTGAAGGTAGGCAATTTGAGTGATCCCACTTCTGATGTGAGATTTGTCAAGACAGAGTATTTATTTATGGAATAATATAGACTCAAATTATAAGATGTTTGGCAGGAGGCGATCCCATGTAATAAGTTACTATTAGCTAGTAGTTAACAACCTAACTAACTAGGTTTTCTACGAAAAGGGAATCATAAGGCAGACTTAAAAGATACAACATTTATAGGAACATATTGAGCTCTTTATTAAACATAATACATTAGGTTCACATTAAATAATTCTGTGTAAGTTTATAGTTACCATTCACAACGATATAATCAAATGGGTGAACTATTTATGAAGAACAAAGCCAACAAACCTAGACCCATACACAACACACGTGAACAGCAGTTGTGTTACACTATATATAAATCAATAATATAACACTTAACTTAATCAGCGATAGATCACAATGCGGCAGTCACTTGTGAAGAATAAAGAGGGCTCAGTAAGGTGAGACATTGGTTTTATAGAAATGACTGGCGCCAAGTGTCCGTCGCCTCTTCATGAAACTTCGTGCCATGTTTATCACAACCAATAAGAGACCTAATAGCTCCCGCCAGAACGTAACAGTGAAAAATTAGACAGGATGGTTCGTCATTGGCTAGTCCAGAATTACTACAGATAAAACAAGATTTCAGTGGCAGTTATTAAACATTTCATTTAAATCAATAAGTTTTAGGATCAGTACTAATATTATAAATGTGAAAGTAACTCTGTCTGTCTGTCTGTCACGCTTTCACGCCAAAACTACTGGACCGATTTGAATGAAATTTGGTATGGAGATAATTTGAGACCCGGGAAAAAACATAGGATAGTATTCTATAATAACATAATATATTCTAAGTTTAAGAAAGATTATAGAAATATACAAACATCTCGACTGTATATAATTCTAACACGTTCCTTGACTTGTATTCGAAGCATTTGTGAAACCTTTTTAAGAATGTCCACAAGCCGAGGGATCCGCATGCAATTAATTTTTATTAGTTATATCTCATATTATTTATCATTTTAAGTAGTATGTAAGGTAGCTGTTAAGGAATTTCATTAATATAATATATTGTGTGTATGAGTATTATTATATATATTTTTTAATGTTACTAATTATAGTTTTATTAATGTAACGGCACTCGTAATGCAATGTTACAGTACCCCACCTGAACGCGTACGATTCTCCTTGACATAAAAATCCGACTAAAATCTTACTTTCGACGCGAATTAAATAACTTAAGTTTACTTTATAATTAATTGATTTAAGAACTTTGACATACCATGTGGAAAACAATTGCTATCTACGTCTTTCTAGTCATATATAAGGTCTTGCACTATAGGTCTTTCGGTGCCTGTTTCTTATTAAAATAAGTACTTAATCCTTATAACGTTTTCCTCCTGATTATTATTATCACCTATTTAACTCCATAGATTTTTTCCCAGGTTATAAGATTTGTAGTTTCTATCGTACCTAAGTTTTCTGAGTACTAACCCGCAGTTGAAATTGAAAAATTATATTGACAAGCTGGGCTCAAATGCATAAGGTCAGATGTCCAAAACTCTAAATTTTCAGGAGAGAAAATATTGACGTTATGCATTATACATATATGATAGATTTATGATTAGAACTACAAGCTGTTTTGTAAATGTTTATGATTGCAACTTTTGGTGATAGCTTTGAGTTTTATTTTAACATGTCAAATTAAGATCTAAATCAAAAGATTAATTAATTAAAAGATTGATTTAACATGTTGTATACAATTTAATCTTAAAAGATTGATTTACTCAAGTCTGATCCTTTCATGTTGCTATTATTCAATTTCAACTTGTTTTAAGCAAAAGTGCGGAAATTGTATACTAACACAACAATATACAAGTTTTGAAATAAAAAAAATATATACAGATAAACCTTTGAACAGCAATGAATTGCAATAGCAATCATTACAACTACCAGCATGATTCAATCTTTCGAATGTCCATCGAAGGCTGTTAGATATAGTCGCTATAGAATATATATTTTTATGCGATTTGCGGCGGTAAGCTATCGACTATCTGACTTGTCACGATCAAGTCAAATGACAAATGTCAGTATACAACATTATCTTGTATTTTAACAAAGCTCTGGTACCGCTAGTGAATTTCCTTGTCAAAAAATTGTTAAATTTTAATTTAATTTAATATTAAATAAAAATTTAATATTAAATTTAATATTAATATTTTGTTTTTTATTTAATTTAATATTTAATTTATTTTAATTTAATATCTCAATTTGCCTGTTCATGTTGTATCGTAATCATCATACAATTGACAATTGATATGCAAAACTTTTATTGTGGCATTACCAACGTTTTTGTTTCTTGTATACAGTACACAGAAATTAGTAGAGAAAAATCTTGCACCGTCTTTAGGCTCTTTTGATGTAGTATACCTGGTTGAGGCCAAAATGATGATATCCAAATACTGAATTCCCAAAAATGTTGTCATCTCAGAAACTATGAGAGCTTTGGGTCTCTATGTGAGCTAGCACGGAAAGATCTTTTAAATAAGTGTCCTAGCATCGCAGATCGTGCTTGTCTTCTTGCTGTTTCTGTGTGGTAATCTGGTCTTTGATTACAGGCCATTCCTGCTTACAAAATTAGTAGCATTATAGATCCGCTTTTTGTCTCGCTATTAGCTTACGTTTGGGTGCAACGTGCTTTGTTGCACATCACTCTAGTGTGGTACTGCAGTTGATCAACGCGTTTCGGGAGCTCATCGTTTTTCCTATACTACTAACTTAAAAACCAAACAGATTGTAGGTATTTTCCTGTCTATGCTATATTGAATTTTATTTTCGTTTGGTCCTATTAGTATTCTTGCTCAGTCAATATAGTACATGCAAAACAGGCTAGACGGGTATACCCGTCCTTTCCTTTTTTTTTTCTCCTCGGTAGGTACGTGAAATTTATATTATTTTCATATAACATAGAGTAAACCGCGTAGGGTGAGGTGTTAATAAATGAACCAGTATTAAACAATGAACCACCTAACCACCTCTAAAATGCGACGTTTTCAGGTTGTACAAAGTACACGTGGCGATGCGCTCTGAGTACGGTGCTGCCGGGTCCAATGGTTGGCGAGTCGCGGCAAAAGACAGTAACGCTACCTGAATTTTGTATATATATCAGAGGAAAGTTTGAAAAATTTACGTATATACTTTTTATCTATGTTTTTTTAGGTTTATAGAATGTATGTCGTATTGACATTACAAACCGTATCCTTAGGCTTCATTTAGGTGTGCGTTAAGTATTAACTGGTTGTCTGGTTAGTATCTACATAACTTACATAACTTCAAATGCATCAAGAGCGCGTTGGTGTACAATGAACCAGTACAACGTCGTACACAGTGAGCCAGTGGTTCATTGTCTATCACATCCTAGCTCATTGTGTACCAATCATATTTTTATGTCATTAAAATCTTGTCAACTCCTAGTTACGTACAAATTAAATAGTGTATTAGAAATCCACGCACATTATCTACTAGAAAATGAGTAAAACCACTGCTGAACAAATGATACGAGCGGTTTATGCACACCTACAATATATCTTTATTGAAACTTTCAATATGAGTATGTTTTTGTTGATGATTGTAATGTTGATTTTGATACTGGCCGGTTTACGTGCCAAAAATTGAGTGCGGTTTTTATTGTTAAATAATGTTAATGTACGTCCCAATAAGGAACTTAGTTTTGTATTTTTTGCCTATGATAATATTTAATCCTAGCCGATTATGTTCTAGAAATTAGTTCACTTTTCTATTTTATAATATTGTTAGTGTTAATATTGTTTAATCTTTACAGATTTATACGCCAACGGCAACGATATTGGAGTGCCGCCCTCTATCTTATATTAATTAACCAATGCTTGACCAAGTACCACTTTCATATATTATATTTTGATGTGTTGAGATGGCGCCTCGAAATAACCAGTTTTCTTGACGTCCAGATGTTGCCAGAATTGGACACAATTTCATTTACTAACTTTTTTACTCAATCAAATGTCACTAGTCATTACAGTTTATAACAGTATGTATCGAGCTTTTTATTCCCAGATGTGGACTGCCATTTAAAGCCATTGCCATGTCTTTGTACATAACTTTGTAACATACAAATAATTTCTTTGATATACAATAAAATTTGCTTTTCATTTGTAAAATTTAATTTACCTTTGGAGTAAAATTGAAGCCGCATTTTGGTGTGAAATTTAAGTTGTTGTTATATAAAATATAAAATTGGAAAGAATAACTTTTAATGAACTGGATTGGTCTGTTTACTTTACTGCCAAGTTATGAGTTTTAAGTAATACCCTAGGAAACCCTTAGATAGCGCGTGATACGGCGTCAACGTTAACAGAACAAAAAAATATATTCAAAAATTAGGAACTGGAAAACATTGAAAAATATGAAGTTGGACCAGAATAATATGACGCCTGTGAGGAACGTGTGATTTACAAACAGCGTGGACAGCGCTGCTTTTGGTGCAAAAATAATGTCATAATATAAATTTATTCAAACCAGAAAACTGTTATACATTGGAATATATATAATAAAATGATGAACACAATAGTGCTACAGTAGAAAGTATGGCTGATATCTGTGGAAAACATCAATAAGTATGTGTACTTAGAGTTCCAGATTCTAAAAAGTATTTAGTTAATATTTTTTTTGTATCGGTTTGTGACGGAACATCCACAGGCTCATCTCATGTTAGGCGGTAACCTCTACCTATAATAGATGCATTTACTCCCAAGTGACAGATTGCGCTGCACCCATCATCCTGAGAAATATTATTTTGAAGCAGTGATGGCTCAGTGGCATTGGCTATGTACTGCCGCGCAGCAGGTCTCTGGTTCGAATCCCACCGTGGGCTTGAGCTTCACCTAACGGTGTGTTCTAGCGGCTGTGCTTGAGAGCCAGTGAAATTACAGGCACAAAGACTTAAAAACTATGTCTCAAGGTGCAGTGCAATTCGTGACTTGTGACGAAATGGATTTGTCAGAGATTAGTCCGCTTACCATCAGGTGGGCCTCTAGCTTGTTCGGCCCAAAAACATAAAAAAACTATATTGTTAAGGTTTAAGTGCCTGTAATTTACTGGCTCTCAAGAAATGCTGCCGTAATGCACTGTTAGGTTCATAGCGACGAATCTTTTACTTGATGGTGGTAACTAGCCAGGCGAGCATTCGAAAAAGGCCTTTCCATCATGTGGTGAAGATCAAGCTGGTGCCGGTGGTGGATATCGATTCATGTACCTGCGGCACTGCAGCCCATAGCCATTACCGCTTAGTGCAGTTAATAAATGTACTAGCGGAATTTACTCTTTTACAATTTATAACATAAGCTAGAAAATGTTATTATTTTCTATGGTGAATGGAATGTATTAAGTATTTTCGCTCTATTAGAATAACTGCACGCACAGTTCCCTAAAAAGGGCTATTTATTTGTGTTTGCTAAATTATATAATGTACTCCCCCATTGAGGCCAGTGACACATTAAGAAATACATGGACGTACGAAAAAAAAAATCGTTTGTTATATTATGTGAAATATTTTAATTTACTTAATATGCAGCATTTATCATTTTTGTTTCTATCTGTATATACTGCAGTAGTACTGAATGGTCTCGTATTGCCGATTGTGTTATTGAATTCTACAGATCTGATAGCTAGTTAAAAATGTTCAAAGAATTTAATACAAGAAATTTTAACATTAATCGAAAGTCGCTTAATATGTAGTGAAATCAATAGTGTATCAAGGTGCTTACTGAAGTAATTACTTATGGATTACTATGAATATATATTGAATTATTACGAGGAGCCAGCTCAAATAAATGTCACAATACGATATATCAAATAAAAATGTAAGGACTTCAACCTTTCTCTCATTTTATCCCGTAGCTCTCTTGCTTCCATTTAAACTCTGTCTACTGGATAAAATGGTACAATATTCATTATAAGGGCTCAAATATTTATATTGAACTTTTGAAATCTATTTAACTGATAATTTAAAATCGCATTTAATTATATATGAAAGTTGAGAGTAATTACTATATATAATCTTTCTTAATAATTCTTGTTAAACAAATTATTTTTTATTGGAAGAAAAACCTCAATCGCAAAATATTTCAATCGACGCGACGTAACGATTATTTTGGGTGTGTTATAACCAATAAAAGTGACTATATTTTATACAAGTAATTTTCATAAAAAGAGCACATGTTGAAGCTAGTCTTTCTTTGATAGGTCGCTATAGATATCTGAAATTTAAGGCATTTTGATAATAATGACTTGTAATTTTGAATGATTAGTATAAAAAAAGAACTCTCTTTATGTTATGAAGTTATGGGATAAACAACTTGCCCATCCGATTGTAATCATAACGTCTGTCCAATAAGTAACAGTGTCATCGTTCTTGTTTGCTTGACACTGTAGTGCGCTTTTCAATCCGAGTTTGCCCAATTATTTCACTTACACACTTCACCTTTCACAGTATGTACAGTGTTTGGATACAAGGGACGGTCGGGAAAGAAGAACATTGTGGGCAAGGCGAGTATTGCTCCAATATCATTGTCCACAAAATTTTACAATTTCTTATATTGATAGCAATATAAGAAATTGTAAAATTTTGTGGACAAAATGGACAGTATTCATTTACACGCTCATATATAGGTTTATATTGATGGTTGAAATTAATTATTTATTAAAGTAAAAAGATAACTATGTTTACTACGATCAAGCTTGGTTTCTTTGTTGTTTGTATAGGGAGGACATAGATGCTGAAGAGCGACTGTTCGGACGTTCAGCTCCATCGGATTTTGGGCGAGGGAAGGCTCTACTATAGCCCGGGAGGGAGAAGTGCCAAAGACACTTCTCGGAGACGGGCGTAGAAGGCGAAAAGTGTCTTCTACCTCCGTCTCCAGCGGTCACCGAAAAGGTACCGCTACTAAAGGAGGGGTTGACAGCAAACTCAATGGCACTTCTGTGGTTCGGACCTCGGCTTGAGTCGCTGCCGAGAGACATTGGGGGAATCGGAACTAATTGCCCCGGTGCAACTGCAGTGTTGCACTGTTGAGAATGGGCCCTATGGAATAATACTCTATGACTATTTGGAGAGATACTACCTTATTTTTGCCTCGAGCTCGCCGGCGAGCTCGGTGTTTGATAGTGTAACCTCTGATTACCTCACACCTGGGGATGTTACCTGGATGACTTGCGGTTAACACTAAAGCTGCCAACGTAATGGCTGCGATGGAGTCATCCGTGTCGTCCAATACCTGCCGTGGTCGGTGACGGGGGGGTTTAAATGTGGATCGGAGGAGAAACTTGGTTTGTGTGACAAAGAATAAAAGGACATTCAAGCGAAAACATTTTTGAGTTTGTGTGTCTTGGACTCAAGTGAGGGTGCTCGAGGTGCTTAACGGGTGCGAGCGTAATAGGCGAGTATTTCGAGCTCTAACCGTTTCGCCTTTTTTTCGCATTTCTATTATTTGATATGCTGGCATGTCTTTATTGATTTAAATTATAAACATATTCAGGAACACAGGAACTTGTAAGAAAAAACTCGGCAGAAACCAATTTTTACAAAAGTCGAAGAACAGAAGATGCATTAATTTACGGACTAAGCAATATTAATTATTTGAATAAGTACGGGTGTTTACCAAACGAAAATAAGGAAACAAATTTTAACAATGGCGTTTCCGGCATACTACTGTACGGGGGCTTTAACAACGATTGTATTACACACCCCTGAATCTACATAATTCTTACCTATCTACATAATTCTTACCTATCTACATAATTCTTACCTATCTACATCTAATCTACATAATTCTAACATTCGATCACTTCATCACTTACCATCAGGTGAGATTGTGGTCAAATGCTTACCTATCAGCAATAAAAAACAATGGACAAAACTGGTGCTAAGACATCATCCACGGAACTGCCTAACGCGCTAATTTGTTTATTGAATTAAATAAGTGGGGATATTTGGTTAATAAAGGACTCTAACAAAAGATGTATGTTGCTCCAGTGCCTCTGGAGCAGACAACTGTTTTTTTTGCATTTTTGCACCAAATTGTTCTTTATTTTCCAACGAAACGGATTCCAAGCTCGATTGCTTCATGGTGCCACGCCAATTTGTGAAGCCTCTGATAGTGGGTGGGTTAGTGGTTAACCCAAAACTATTGTCTTAAAAAAGGCTTGTTGCTTTTGGATAGCAAATCTCATTAATGTTACCCTAACTACTTCAGAATTCGCCACTAAGTTTTATTTCATATTTTTGATGGTTCCATCGCCTTATTTCCGCAAAATTCTTTAAGTGGCTTCATATCATTGAGGTATTCAACCAATTGATTGATAATATAATGAATATGTTCCACTTTCTGCTGTTTACAAGCAATAAGCATAAGTATGAAATTACGATCAGCCTGAAAGTACTAGAGTTGCAAAAATAACGAAAATGACAGCTTTACCGGCAACTTTACACACTTTAACAGGAGCATAAAACATTCCTGTTACAGAAATAATATCCAGAAGAAAACAGAAGTATTCCTATCAAAAACATATTTTGTTTGGGCTGAAGATTAAGATGCAGAACCCATTTATGACAAAACTACACTACTAGCTGACAGACCTAAATACCAGTATACTATAGGACATGCTTTACCTCAGGGCGTTGAAATGCGACAGACGAAAAAAGCCATAAAAGAAAAAGTCAGGAATATTTACAAGTGCTCCGATTAAACCGAACGAACAGAATAAAATTACAAATTACATGCATATAGAGGATATGTCAACAAATTTGTAAGCTGAGCCTTTCACTACTTTTAGGTGTTACATTGTAATAACATTATTATAATTGTCTGATATACAAGTTTTCATCCACTTAGTCTAATCGCATTTTGTACTCAGACAACATAAGACAAACACAGACGCCTGAAAAAATGAGTCTAATATATAAAAAGCCTACTAAATTCATTGTTCTGCTTGAAAATATCGTGGGGCTTTACAGAAATTACTCTGATTTTACGAAATTTAAAAAATCAAGTGCGTTGGTTCGGGTTGTTGTGGAAATAATTTCAATTGTTACATGTATTTACTTAAATTATTCCTCTGTCGATAACGATATTTTCCATTTCATTATGACACATGCTTATTCCGTGGTCGTAATGGCACTTGCGGTATATAATTCAGCAAAATTCAAAGAGATTAATGTGAAGTTACATAATTGCAGTGAGCTTCTTGCAGAAGATGTTGGTTCTGAAGAAAAAAATAAACGTAAAAGGATTGTAATATATTTACTTACAATTTACGTTATTGTCAACGTAACTGGATGCGTATATTTTAACCTTTACAACTTGAAAAATGGCTTAAAGGATCTGGATCTGTTCGATATTGGCATTTATTTATCGCGAGGTCTGTACGTGTTATGTGACTTCCGATTTTTATTAGAATTTGTTATGATATGGAGTATTTTTATGTCAATATCAGACCAGTTCAATTCCATCACAAAATCTATAAACAATGAAATAACGGAAAAAAGAGAGCAAAACGATACAAGACCATTAAGTACAATAACATTGTATTCAGATACAAACAGTTTCAGTAAATGGCATGCTGCATATGAAACTATTGAGGAAATTGTACATCTGTGTAACTGCGTTTTTTACTTGCAAGTTAGTTTCATTAACATTGTTTTAGTAACTTTACTCCTAACGTCATACTTACACTACATTATTTTCTTTTCAGACGACAATCATGCTTTCGATTTTAGCCGTGTTCTTCATAGTTTTATTGTATGGTACTATATATATGAATTCTCTGGTATGTATAATGTTTATCACCTATATATTTCAAGTTTGATTTTAATCTGGGTCATATATGTACATAATATAATATCTGTACCAACTAGAGTGAATGACTTGTCAGTTATTTAGGGTTCCATACTAGTAAACGGGACCCCATCACTAAGACCTAAGGCTATTTGTCTGTATGTATGTATAATCTATAAAGGTGTTGTATCTTTGGACAGTAATAAGTAGCTTATTGATATTTTTGCCCGTGGGTTGCCGCGCTAGAATGCATACCCCATTTCTACTCGTGGGTGTCGTAACCTTTTACGACGAATAAGGCTAACACACCAGAAGGTGAACTTTCTAAGAAACTGATATACAGCAGCACTTTCTAGAGAACTGATATCTCACACTGCGATTCCAAGGACGCCTGCCAAGCGTCGAGATTATGGCAAAACCTCCCATGAAACGGTAGGCTGTGTTCAACAGTGCACAATCTGGCTGATACAGTACAGTATTTATATCTTTGCAGAATTTGTCTTAGTATGGCAGATTGCTATAAATAAAAATAACAAAAAGTAAAAAGCAAAAAATGCCCCCTTCAAAAACTTAATTAATAACGTTTTTTATCGTTTTACTCTATCATAAAATTAAAATATCCAAATAGCAGCACGACCCAGCTTCACGCTGGTATTTCACAAATATAAAAATAAAACTTTTATGAAAATATTTTATAGCATATATTTATCAGGGATAACGTGGAATGCTAATGGTGAAAGCATTTTTCAAATCCATCCAGTAGTTTTTAAGGTTATTCGTTAGATAAAAAAATACAAATCTTTTCTCTTAATACATATGGACAAGTAGTAGTAACGTACAAGCGTTAAACTTGAAATGATTATAGTCCAATATCTAACGAACAGTAATAAACACAAAAATCACCCGCAAGAGTTTCGCTAAGGATCTCTATATGTACGAAAAGTATAACGATTATTTGTTACATTCAGTATTGCTACGGAACCCTCGATGTGAGAGTTCATATTTTTTTTGTTATACTTACCAGGCACATAATGTGAAGAATTATAGTCACCCGCGCGGTTTGTGATTAACTTGTTTTGAAATTGAACTGAGGCTTCGTTTATAGTTTAGTAGTTGAAAATACACCAGATTAATAAAAACTATTTTCAACATCATATTTTGTGTCAAATTTATTTAACCAGCAAGCGAATTAACTTGTATAAATTAATAAGAGTGTTATATCAGTCTGTGATGCGCATTTTTAATAGCACACCTTGATCCGTCAAGCGAGTTCCGACTCGTTTCAGTCACGTCATGATGGAGGGAAGAAGATCCTTAAGCATTTGAATAGATTCGAGATTGCCTAGGCAGGCATAATAAATAGCAGAGTTCTTCTACCTTTAGAATTGTTTGGTATCTTTTCAAATTTATTTGATTATATAGGTCAGTTTCGGCTGCCTGATTTTCAGCTGATCGCCTATTTCCCACTATAAAGCCATCAAAAAGATGCTTTCTTTTGACAAATATATCTCAGAACCCCGTAGTTTCGAACACAAACTTTTCCATGGATAGAGAATGAAGAGTTACCATATAATCCCAAAGGAATGACTTCCGGTTTCAGAACGGCGCGCACTAACAAGCGCCTACTTTAATTCATTATTTTATTTTTCGTAGAAACAATTTTATTTATTTCAGGGTTATTCCGATTTTATTAGTCAGTTATTGTACATTTTTATCTTATTGGAATTATTGGTCGCTTTACACATGGTGTCGCATGCAGCGCAACAAATCCAAAACAGCAGAAGCTCACTGAAACAATTACTATGCAGACTTTTAGTGAGTTCAACTCTGTGTAAGTACTTTTTCTTAAATTGTTAGCGTATTCATCATGCTCATTTAATTTATTATTACATTCGGAACCCGTTAGACATGTTATCACGTTAACGTTATTTATTAAATGTGTATGTGTGTATTTTTTACTAACTAAGCTCCGAAACGGATGGATGGATTTTGTTGACACATGGTACCAACATGTTTTTGTATGGTCTTGGATTATGATATTTGATACCATGTACATATTATACTCCCTGTGGAGTGCCGGGTTAGAATTGTACCTCCCCATATCATCCCGTGGGTGTCGTAAGAGGCGACTAAGGGAAAAATACTGGAGGAGGGGCAGCAGCGCCTTCTAAAGAACTGCCAACTTACACTGCGATCTCCAAGACGCCTGCCAAGGGTGGGGATGATGGCAAATACCCCCTTAATAGGGGAGGCTATGTTTGGCAGTGTACAATCCGGCTGTTACAGTACATATAATAATATACACTTTATATTAAATATAATGTCGATTTCGAAAGATTTCCAAGTCACTGAAGCTGCATAATACGCGTATATATATTTAGCATATAATGTTGAAATTTGAATCTAATAGAGTCATATCTGTCAGACAGGCTACAGATGGTTGGAATAAATGGCAATACTTCTTCCGGGTCTTTGGTAAAAATAGTTGTACCGCAGGGATAAATTTTGGGACCTTTTCTGTTCCTAGCGTATATTAATGATCTGCCTTGCATGGTCAAAGATTTCTGCGATATTGTTTTATTCGCAGATGATACCTCTCTTATTTTTAAAGTAGATAGGAAAGATAGTGAACTCATTCATATGTTTAATAATGTGTTATCTATGATCTCTGAATGGTTCGCCGCTAATAATCTTCTCTTAAATTCAAAAAAGACCAAATGCTTAAAGTTTTCTTTACCAAATGTTCCTTATGTTGAACCAAACATTAAGCTTGGCTTAGATAAACTCTCTATTGACAAAGCGACAGTCTTTCTGGGAATCAAAGTGGACTCAACTTTACAGTGGGATCCACATATACATGATCTAGCCGGAAGACTTAGTTCTGCTGCATATGCAGTTTGTAAGATAAGACAGTTAACAGACGTAGCTACTGCACGGCTAGTTTGTTTCGCGTACTTCCACAGTATTATGTCGCATGGTGTATTGCTGTGGGGAGCTGCTGCTGACATGGAAACATTCTTTATCTTACAAAAGCGTGCAATTCGAGCCATATATGAAATGGATCCTATGGAATCTCTAAGGGATCTTTTTAAAGAAATTGATATATTAACTTTACCGAGTCTGTATATATTTGAAAATATTATGTATGTTCGGAAAAAATTGAGTAAATTTAAATTAAATAGTGACAACCACGATTACAACACTAGGAATAAATATAAAATAGCAGTACCAGGTTTTAGACTAGCAAAGACAAATAAAAGGTCCTTTTTAGTTAATTGTGTGCGGTTTTATAATAAAATTCCCAAACATATTACAATGCTCACAGAAGGAAAATTCAAGTTGCATGTGAAAAATATTTTGATTAAGAAATCATACTACACAGTTAGTGATTACTTAAACGACAAAGATGCTTGGAAAGTTCCGCCTCTGACAAGCTATCGCCTGTCACCTACGTAATTTGAACAAATATTGTAATAGTCATATTATATTGTTTATAACACATTGTTAAAAGATGTTTAAAAGAATGGCCCCGAGTTTCTTGCCCGTTCTTCTCGCAGTGGCTCTATAAATTTTTTTTTGCTGAATGTGGCAGTACAATGTAGAATATTTCAATATAAAAATTTGTAATTGACCTTCATAAGAGCGTCGTGGACGCCTAAATTGATTAAATGATTTTGAATTTGAATTTGAATTTGTTTTCATAACGTTCACACTGCAGAGTTGTGTGTGTTAAGTCTGTCATCAATTCATTTCACATATACTCCTTTGTTAAATATTATTCTTGAATCTTAATTCTCGACCGTCACCTTGTAATCTTGTATTATTTTTTTTTGCTAGATTTTATTAAATAAAGCTTTTTTTACAGAATATCTTTATGTGCTTTAATGCGTCTATTGCTTTACCATCATTACATAGTATCTGCTACATAATGTGTGGCAATGAGTGATTACTGATAATGGCAATCTTTTGAAGGCACCATGTTTGCAATAGGAGATCGGAAATATTTTATCCCAATTTACAGGGTGGCTAGAGGCCATAAACACGCGGGTGCGTTGAGGTTTGTATTGCATACAGTTGCTGGCTATGGTTTAAAAGCCAGCCAACATCTTAACACTTACCCTTTATAAAAATATTTGTTAATAATATATCCGCCACTAATTTTATTATATTTCCAGGTGAGCTTCAGTACAAATCAACTCGTGACATGCTGCGCCTAGTGAATTCACGGTCAACAAACATGCGAGCGTTCGGTTCCGTGCTGGATATGACGCTGCTGCCGACGTGCATTGCCTTCAGCATTTCAAATCTAGTTGTTATTTTACAATTCAATAATATTTTGTAGGTTAATATTTCCTTCTGTACATAGGTAAACTTATTGTAAGTACTGTGCCGTATTGGACAGATTGAAGTAAAGCATCCTGCAATTCATTAGGTCATAGACTGTCAAATATACAGTAAACTTAGGTTCGATATATGAATTCAGAGATAAATTCATAAGGTATTGTAAAATATGTAAACATGTAGCATGAATAAAATTGAAGTATTATTACCAGCAACTCAGATTTTAAAATTACTATCCTAACGTGGTAGGGCAAAACAGCTGTTTACGTTACAAAATTAGGTTAATCTAATAAAATTAGGTTAATCTCTAATAAAATTAGGTTATTAATTTCATAATGCTGAGTGCATTATGAAAGAATAATAATAAGGAAATAACCATTGATGGATTCACGCACTTCACTACAATTATGTAGGATATTATTAAAGATAGAAGCTTTTATTTTACACAAGCAAGTGTTCCGTGCCAATTGCTTTGCAGAAAGAATGCACGCCACAGATTAATACATAGTAGTAACAGCTAACTGCGTTCAAGAATAATGTTTTTGCTATGCGTTCCTTGACTTGTTTTCGAAGCATTTGTGAAACCTTTTATTTTTGAATGTCCACAAGCCGAGGGATCTGCATGCAATTAATTTTTATTAGTTATATTAACTATTGTTCATCATTTTAAGTAGTATGTAGGGTAGTTGTAGAGGAATTTCATTAATATATATTGTGTGTATGATTATTAATATTATATATAATTTTTTATTGTTACTAATTATAGTTTTATTAATGTAACGGCACTCGGAATTCAAAGTTTCAGTACCCCGCCTGAACGCATAGGATTCTCCTTGACATAAAAATCCGACTAAAATCTTACTTTCTACGCGAATTTAAAATACTCAACTCTTACTTTATAATAAATTTATTTCAGAATTCTGACATGCCATTGTGGAAAACAATTGCTATCCATGTCCAATTAATAAATTTAATAGTCATATTACCCTTTATATATTATATAGGTATTCTTACACTTTACGTATTTCAGTGCTTGTTTCTTATTTAAATAAGTACTTAAACCTTATCACTTTGAAAAAACGTTTTCCTCCAGACTATATTATCACGTATTTTGAACCCCATACATTTTTTTCCCAGGTTTCTATCGTACCTAAGTTTTCTGGGTCCTAACCCGTGGTTATAAAATAATATTGACAAAATCTGGACATCAAATGCAAAAGGTCGGATGTTCAAAACTCTAACTTCTCAGGAGAGTAAATATAAAATTGTGGAACATTGTTCTTCTTTTATATTCAACTTCTAGATTTTTATCAGTATTCTGTGTTATATATTTGGAAGACTATAGTACCTTTTGATTTTAATTACAAGCACCAGCCTTACTGTTAAAATTATTTAAATACATAAATTTATTTATTTTATCCTAGACGTTATGCTTTATACGTATATGATTGATAACTTTTTCCAAGCATAAGTTCGGAAATTTTATACCAAAACAACAAAATACAAGTTTTGAAATAAAAATAAATACAGACGAACCTTTGAACAGTCAATAAAACGAGTATATTGATATCGAAAGATAGCGATATGACCAAGTGAATTAAGCTGCATAATATATGCATATATATGTCAGAAGTGAGTAGCAACAAGACACATGAACTCAGTTGTACATTAACCATATAAGGCTGATTAATATTGGAAATATGTATTCTACGATAAGCAAGCGAATACTATCATTAACACTAATGGGAATAGAAGGAAATTGATTTCATAATAATAATAATGCATGTACAGCAGGGGAAAGTTGTAAATTTTCCGAATTTGCAGCTTTCTGAGTTCCGATCTCTCTCCGAAGTCGAGTCCTACAAGTACCTTGGTATGTCAGAGTCGTTGGGCATATTGGTAGATGACATCAAGAAATCGGTAAAGGAACGCTTCTTTTACCGCCTGACAAAAGTACTTAAAAGTCTTTTGTCTGGCGGCAACAAGACGCGCGCCTTTAACGGTTGGGTGATGCCTCTACTGATATACTCCTTTGGCATCCTGAAGTGGACGCAGACTGAGCTGGACGCCCTGGATAGAAAAGTCCGTCAACTGCTCACTTTGCATCGCATGCTACACCCGCGCTTGTCAGTTATGAGACTGTACATTCCACGGAAATGGGGAGGTCGTGGCTTTTTAAATGCCAAGATCCTTCACAACCGTGAAGCGTGCAGTCTCAGGGATTATTTCCGTAACCATGAGTGCGGGATGCATTGCGATGTCGTGACGGTTGACAAAGACTTCACACCGCTCTCCTTGGCGCAAACCAACGATGCTGAGCACCGAAGACCCTGGGCAGTATGGAAAGGAAAGGAGCTGCACGGGAGGTTCTTCCGGGCCCTAACAGGGCCTGATGTGGACTACCTCGCTTCGGTGAACTGGCTACACTTCGGAGACCTCTTTGGAGAAACCGAGGGTCTTGCTTGTGTAATTGCAGACGAAGTAATGATAACGAACAACTATCGGAAATATATCCTGAAGGACGGTACGGTCGACATTTGTCGAGCATGCCGCCATCCCGGAGAGTCACTCAGGCATATCATTTCCGGTTGTTCGCATCTTGCTAACGGTGAGTATTTGCACAGGCACAACCAAGTGGCCAGGATCATCCACCAGCAACTTGCTCTTCAATACGGCCTTATTGAGTCAGAGGTGCCGTACTACCAGTACGCACCGGTGCCAGTTCTCGAGAATGGTCGTGCATTGCTCTACTGGGACCGCTCTATCATCACGGACAGCACTATTATTTGCAATAAGCCTGATATCGTGGTGGTTGACCAATCCCAGCGCCGGGCAGTGCTCGTCGACATTACCATCCCACATGACGAGAACCTCGTAAAGGCCGAGAAGGACAAAGTCAGCAAGTACCTTGACTTGGCTCACGAGATAACCGCCATGTGGGATGTTGACTCGAAGATCATTGTCCCGATAGTCGTTTCACCGAACGGCCTAATAGCGAAGAACATCGACCAACACCTCAAGAGGCTCTCACTAGACGGTTGGATCAAGGGTCAGATGCAGAAGGCAGTGATACTCGACACGACACGCGTTGTCCGAAGATTCCTCTCTCTGCAGCCCTAACCGCTGGTAGCTTGGGCCCTGCCCCGCTGCCGGCGGCATCCTAATTTTTAGTTTTTTATAATATTTGTTTCTTTTTTTTTATATACGAATATTGTAAAAAAATAAATGACGTGAATAATAATAATAATAATTTTATTACCTTGACAAGATTATACAAACTTATTTGTACTCATAATAATTTTTTTTTTTCATAACGTTCACACTAGTATTTCAGAGCTGTGTGTGTGTCTTATATTATACTGGTACCTAAATTCTCGACCAGCACCATTTTCATAAGTATTGGTACTTATTTGGCTAGATTTTACTAAAGCGACAAGCTGCAAAAATATATTTATATGCTTGAATGCGATTATTGCCTTTCATTATTACATAGTGTCTGTTACATTATTATGTGGTAAAGAGTGACTACTAATTATAAGAAGCTTTCGACGGTCATGTTGGCGACATGACTGTACGCAATAGATTTTTTTTATTCCTATTTACTGAGTGGAGGTGTTAACCACGCGGTTTTGCATAAAGTTTCAGGCTTTGGTTTAAAAACAGCCGCCTTCCTAACGCCAATCCTTCATATAAATCTTTGCTAGGCGCTAATTATTTACTTTACAATGTCAAAAATGTTTAATAGTCCACCGCATGAGTCTCATCCTTTTATTTTCCTTAGCCGAATAATTACCATCATTATTTTCACTTTATTCTTAAGCCAGGAAATATTTCTATACATTTTTAATATACAGGGTTATAAAAAAAATGCTAACAACCTCATAGATTTGACTTCAGTTTGACTGTTAGTCCGAACAAAAAATGTTCAAAAGAGAAAGTTTTATTTTAATATTGTGACGGATTAAGCACGAGGACAATTTATTGTATCTGTAATTTTTAATTTCATATTTTTTTATTACTTTGCTCGATGAAAATATTCAAAACTATTTATAGAGAGCGCGGCGAGGTCCAGTGTTGTGCGGCTGACGCTCTTACAAACTCTCACAGAACTTTAAAGTGTCAGACAGTACTAGAAAAACTTACTACTTTAGGTTTTGATCTCGTTATAAAAGACAATGCCTAATCCAAGCTAAAAAAATATATGAAATATTAAATTACAGGCACAAGAGACTTTTAACAGCAGTTGGTCCTCGGGCTTAATCCATCACAAATTCACAATAAAAAAAAACAAAACAAAAAACTTTCTACCAAAAATTTTCTTGAACTAACAGAAGTCAAACTAAGAGGTTGTTAGCATTTTTTTATAACCCTGTATATTAAAAATTTAATTACCTAAGTCAAATATATTTGTAATACTAGTGTAGGTTTATTAGTTCACATGAGAAACTTTTTTATATGATAAGTAAATATTAACATTCTAATAAGTACATACTATTACCAGGTGAGTCACAGTACAAAACGACTCGTGACATGCTGCGCCTGGTGAGCACACGCTCATTACACATGCGAGAAACTTAAAAATGCAACCTAAAATACTTAAATTTCAATGTCTCACTATGACATTTATGTATATTTTTAACCGAAATTTGTTCAAGATTGTTGTCTATTGTTATCTTGAGATATCCACAGTGTCTGAAAATGTTGTACTACTTTTAAATTCTCTATTCAGACATATTAAGATGTCTTGAAAGTGAAATCATCGAATACATTTCTGTATTGAGACATCTTATAATATCTTAGTATTGCACTGAAATTTAGGTACTTTTCATTTCTTTACTAGGATATTTTGAAATATCCTATCACGGTTTCATACACATGTCCGGATCACGCGGCTGCGTGTAGCGTACTAATTGGCTTACGAGTAAATTTTTGAATCGTGTGGAACTTGTGGAAGGGATACGACTGCACGGGGTGCGAGGGGTTCGGATGATCTTTCTTCGCAATGAAGTTGCTGCTTATTAGTACAATATTATTTGTATCTCGCGCGTGATTTGTTTTCGTAAACAAATAAGAGAATAATAGTAAACACAGCTAAGTTTGGCGTTAAATGTTTGTTACTATGAAATTAAAACTATTGTCACAATGAAACGTTGAATTCAGTGTATCGCGGATAGTTTAGATTCTCCAACTGGTTGTCTAGGTAGAAGAACTCTGCTAATCCATGCCTGCCTAGGCAATCTGGAATATAAACACAAGGGTATTAATAACTATACAGGGTTATTAGTAAAATGCTAACAACCTCATAGGGTTGACTTCTGCAAGTCGTAACAAACATTTTGAGTCCTATCAAAAAAAAAACTTGAATTATTGGTTCAACTATCTAAACGCTCTAAAAACGATCAATTAGTTCAAAAGGTAAGTTCATCATGTTTTAGTTTTCAACAATGATACTACCTACCTATTTTAAAACACATTAAGTTATAACTATGCCTGTTACATTACTATATAGAGACCGGTGGTTTTCGTAAATAACACGTCATTTGTAATTTAATCGTAATTGTATTTTAGGAAGCATCTCTGGAACTCTAGGTTAGTCTGAACAACATCCTCGACCACATCATCACTTACCATCAGGTGAGATAGTGGTCAAAGGCTAACCTATCAAGCATAAAAAAAAAAAAAAAAAAAAAAAGCATGATTGGAGTCAAACGGAGTGAGCAATAGTGTGATAAGAGAACGATGTGGTGAGTTTTTTTTTTTTTTTTATATTATGGGTGACAAACAAGCAGACGGCCCGCCTGATGGTAAACGTAACCGCCGCCTATGCAACACTAGATGCGCTGCCGATGCGTTGCCTGCCCAGAGAGGAATTTGTAGATGCCCCTTTTAAAATGGTCCATGTCGTAGCCTCGCGGAAAGACCTCCGGAGGTAGGTCGTTCCACATCCCACAAGTACGCGGAAGAAAGGAGCGACAAAAGCGAACAGTGTGTGATGTCCATACTTGCTGGATGTGGGGATGGGACTTTTGACGGTGTCGAGATGTGCGGTGGTAAAATTTCGACGCAGGAATAAGGTTAAAAAGCTCGTCGGAACATTCCCCAAAAAACACTCGGTAAAAAACACATAGGGAACCTACATCTCTGCGGAGACTGAGTGGATCCAGCCTGTCGGAGAGCTCAGGATCGTCGACTATTCTATCGGCTCGTCGCTGTAGGGAGTCAAGAGGCTGAAGCTGGTATTTCGGTGCGCCATTCCAAAGGTGGGAGCAGTACTCTACGTGGGGCCGCACTTGTGCTTTGTAGAGTAAAAGCCGCTGACTAGGTGTAAAGTACCGCTTCGCCTTGTTAAGCACACCGAGCTTCATTGAAGCGAGTTTCGCTTTAGCCTGCAAATGACCCCTAAACTGAACCTCGCTAGAAATGCTGATACCAAGAATCTCCATGCTCTCAGAGATGTTCAGGGGAATGTCCTGAAAGTGCGGAGTGATGGCAAAAGGAGCTTTTTTTGCTGAGAACGCGCAGACTTGTGTCTTAGTGGGATTGAATTTAACGAGGTTAAAATTTCCCCACTCCGAGATTCTGGCAAGGGAATGTTCAATCTCGGGCACAAGTCTGTTTCTGCTTTCCAACACCTCAGAGTGCGGGGCACTAACACGACCAGAGTACTGTGCGCTGACCGTACTATCATCCGCATAGCAATGAATGTCACCGATTCGTAACATGTCGTTGATATGCAGGATGGATAGCGTAGGCGACAACACAGAACCCTGGGGGACTCCAGCATTGATGGGCATGGCATCTGAACAAGATCCGTCCACAACGATCTTAATAGTTCGCCCGGAGAGAAAGCTGGATATCCATGTGCAAAGCCCCGAGGATATGCCATATGATGGTAGTTTGGAAAGAAGCGCCATGTGCCACACCCGATCGAAGGCCTTGGAGATGTCTAAGCTTACCGCCAAGGCTTCTCCTCTACTCTCAACAGCTTCGGCCCACCGATGCGTAAGATAAGCTAAAATGAGAATGAGGATGTAGTGACAAAATTTGAGAAAGGTATGTTAAGATGGTTTGGACATGTAGAGAGAATGAATGAGATGAGACTGACTAAACAGGTATACACGGGACAAGTGAACGGAAGTGTTGGAAGGGGAAGACCTAGACGAACGTTCCGAAATCAAATTGAAGACGTTTTGAAAAAAGGACAGGTCAGGAGTACCCTAAACCGACGCTCATGTATGAAAGGATTGAAGAATGTAGATGAAGCGAAAGAGATATGCAAGGATCGTAGCAAGTGGAAATCTGTGGTGTCTGCCTACCCCTACGGGAAAGAGGCGTGATGTTTTGTATGTATGTATGTATTTTAGGTTAATCAAGATTATCTTTCTCTGTTGCTACCACCGGTCCCGCCAATTTTACAGTCTGAAGAGAGTAAAGAGTGTGCAAAATCAGACGGTAAACAATACAAATACGGATGATGTACCTATTACAGGTAAATATTTTGTTTATTCTTCACATTGTTATTTAAACTAGATTGGGGTAAGCTTTTCTGTAAAATAATAATATCATAATTATAATACGGAGCGGTTGCAATCTTACATCGGCAACACAGTACAGGCTGATATGAATCTTGGTTAGAATATCTACTTTCGGGCAGAGCTTCCAGCTGCTTACTACCCGTAACGACTGTCACAGAAATTTTACAGTACCTATGGCAACTTTGATGTTTAAGACTGACACTACGCTGCGCCGAAAATCATATCATTCAATATAGCATGGCATTAGTGTTCAAATTTTTTTAATAACTATTTTACTAATATTATAAATACAAAAATAAAAGTGCGTGTGTGTGTGATTGTTTGTTACCACGTATCTCCGTAACCACTTAACCGATTTTGATGAAATTCAGAATAAATTTAGCTTATGCCCTGGATTAAGACAAAGACTACTTAAATTATCATTATAATGATCGGGCCAAGCCGCGCGGCGCATTTGATTGATTATTACTAATATAAATTATACCTGATTGACTTTTCTTGTTTTTACCTAATAAATAAATATGTATTTTCAGATAGCAGACGTTTTGAATACTAAAAATAACAGAGAAAAATCAGTGTTGCCTTCTCTACTGCAAAACAGAGAATGCCTTGTAAATGATACAACAAATGAAGGGCAACCGATTGTAAGCTGTGTTACGATTACTATAAAATTTATATATTATTTCATTTAAAATATATACCAAATACCAATTACAAATCTTCATTTTCGGATGATAGTTTTGTAATTGTTAATACAAGAAGGAAACAAAGAAGCCACTTCCCAGAAAATGTAACACTAGAAAAAGCTTACCTTCAGCCACCAGCAATATCAATTCATAAGAAAAGAGACTTGATGTAATGGTGTACTGCAAATTTGATTCCACAATGTCACCATACATTTTACGAAAGTCTTCGAACAACATTAAATAACGAGGAAAATGAGTGTGAAGATAGTTATGAGTGTAACGAATAAGACAAATAAAAAAAAATTGTAAGAATGATTTATGATTACGTATAAGCCTGATTTGAGCAATAAAGATTAAGGTATTAAAAATAAACAAGTCTTTCAGTTATTAGTAACTATTATCGATAGTTACTAATAACTGAAAATAACCACTAACATACTAACCATTTTCGCAGCTATAATTGTACAATTTACCTACATTTTCAGACTTTGTTGTGGGGTATTACTAAGATATCTTTAAATTTTATGCGTTTCCTCTTGTTTATCACGAATTTGGAAGCATATTTGGTAACAGATATAATATTGTTAGTAAAGAACTATGATTTAATTATTATAAGATTTGTAGTATAGATATAATTTTAAATTATCCATTTGAGAGACAACTTCGAATCATAATTTATATTTAATAAAGTTTGAGAGCAATATAAGGTTATCTTTAAAAAAAAAAGCCTTAAATATATTTATATATATAAATTAAATTCATAACAATATAAACACCTCCCTAACGCATTCAACCAAGCTGCTATAGTCTCCTAACAACCACATTTCGAATGACAACGAGCAACTAAGGTACAGTTAAAACATAAAATTGTAATTTACTCGAAACATACTGTGTTCAAGATGTCTGACTCTTGAATTAGGACAGCGATATGCTCCAGCGTACTAATTATAACTTTTAAAGGTTTTTAGTTCTTAGCCTGGCTGTGGGAGGCAATATTGCTATTTCCGTTTAGGTAATACTAGACACAGAACTCAAAAGAGTCCGACAGTACTAGATTAAAAATTAATGTTGTTTTTTTGAAAAAAAATTTAGTTTTTGAGTAAAATCTTAGAACGTAAGTTATCTGTTGTGTTAAACATAGGCAGTCCACGAGATGTTAGCATTTTTCAATAACCATGTATATACACACTAACACACGCAACATCTTTTATTGTGAGATGCTACACAAGCTCCTCCTCGTGTTCACATACTACGCATAATCAACATCAACAAAAAAAACTCGAATTTTTTTTAGGACTAGCAGAAGTCAACCTTAAGAGGTTGTTAGCATATTACCAATAACCCCGTAAAAACAGAACACAAAATTGTGTTACCCTTTAAGATATTGTGAGAAGTGTTTCTTGTCATAGGTATTAAATAAAACTTTTGGAAGTTGTGATGTTTGTTTATTGTCTAGTTTTATGGGGTTATTGGTAATATGCTAACAACCTCTTAAGGTTGACTTCTGCTAGTCCTAAAAAAAATCGAGTTTTTTTTTTGATAAGACTCAAAATGTTTGTTAGGACTTGCAGAAGTCAACCCTATGAGGTTGTTAGCATTTTACTAATAACCCTGTATAGTTATTAATACCCTTGTGTATAGATTCCAGATTGCCTAGGCAGGCATGGATTAGCAGAGTTCTTCTACCTAGACAACCAGTTGGAGAATCTAAACTATCCGCGATACACTGAATTCAACGTGTCCTTTTAATGCTTGCACCCTCACGCTTACCTAAGAACGCCAATTTGGCCAAATAGCATTACTTAAGTACTCACGTGCTGGGGAGAGGCAATGTTCCTCCACAGGGTTCACTTCACCAATGTATTGTTATTAGGTATACTATATAATTATATTATACCAGCTACTTTACTTCAAATCAGGTTATTTTAAACAATACACAATAAAAACATAAGGCAAAAATGTGCAAGTAATTCAACCAAATGTCATTTATTTTTCACACGTAAGTATAACCACTGACAAATAAGTTGAGCTTCAAAGAGTTGAGCGTCAAGTCACAGATCATAACAAGTAGATGGCACCACGGAAAGTTGTGGTTCCGAACACCTTGTGAATCATAGATAATGATAACAATTGAATTTCATTCATAAATGCCTGAATACAAGAGCGTGTGATTCTAACAGGTTTAGCTCGAAACAATTATTATAATATACACCTGACAGTATCATCTGATAGTGGTAGATCTTTGTTACATATAGGGCACACAGCAGTAGCTTTGGTTAAATTTCCTATTTCTTAAAAACAACATAATTAATAATTATACGTTTTTGCCATACACAATGTAATATTTCTAATTATATACTAAACTCTTTCAAATAATAATACCCTATTATTTTAACTCATTGCCTACACCTATGATTACTAATTTTTATTTATTGTTGTCGATAAATAGTTTAAGTGATAGACACACTGCTTGTTGTTCTGGTACCTATATATTCAACTTTTAGGCTATTTGATGTTGTATGGATGTTGTGAATATCATATTCTAGTCAAAGAGTGCAAGAATTTTACAGGGTTGTTATGTCATATAGTTCCCGGCATAAGTATGAAACTATACATGTCGCTCCATCCCAATACGAGGAAAAATTTGAGTAATGACTCATTGTCATGTCAGCTCAGTCGGTCAGAGCATATCTTAGCTAAAGGGGTGGATAGACGCGGGCTCGAATCCCAGACATGACTTACATTTTTCCTCTAATAAATTTGTAGTTTTGTAATGTTATCCGCAGAGCATGCGTTATTGCAAACATAAAAATATTAAAATTATAGGGTTGCGTCATCATTAACATGTTTAAAGCTAAATGCAAAATTAGTCTTGTTTGTAGTAAAATGTAAGTTGAACTATAGATGTCGCTCCATCCCTATAAGATGGTTAAAGAATGATAGGAAAAATTGAGTTATGACTCATTCTCATGTAAGCTCAATTGGTTAGAGCATACCCCTGCTAAAGGGGTGGATAGATCCGGGTTCGAATCCCACACATGACTTTAATTTTTCCTCTCGTAAGTTTGTAATGTAATCCGCAGAGCATGCGTTATTGCAAACCTAAAAATATTAAAAAATAAGTATAAAACTGTCTCATTTCCTCTTATTAGGTGTCTTAAAAACAACTATGGGAAGTAATACGCAAAATGAACAGCATTAAACAGGTGAAAGGTTTATAAGAAACTCCATAGCAAGATTCCGTATTGAGTATTACCACCGCAGTGTCAAGTGTTCTGCCTTGACACAGTAGTGTCCAATCACTACTGTGTTTAATCATCAAGGGCACGTAATCGGTAATTTCACTTGCTTTAGCAAGTGAAATTACTAGGCCAATGAGACTAAGAACTAACGTCTCGGATCGATGCGCGCAATGCAGTGTCAAGTAGAAAGTGAAGGGTGACATTGCAACTGTCATGGACAGGCGTAACAATTGCTATTAGGCGAGTCCTTACCGGCTCATCACTACATACATTAAAATTAGCCACTACTCAAGTCGATGCACATTGAGTGGCAACAGAGCTCTACGCAATATTAACGCACTTATTTTAATATACGCAACAACTAGCTAATTCTTTGTTAGCAAGGAAAGCACGCCCAAGGAAGATTGTCATCAAGCAAAGAGAAGGCATTAAAACTAAAGCCAAAGCTTATCACGATTCGTGTCTCTATGAACAAAATTTCGCTAAATGATTCCATTAGAAATTATTTTTGGTGGAAAAAGATATTCTCCAGCGGGACTTGAACCCGCAAGCCCAGTTGAAAAGGAGATAATACTAAATTATAAATATACTTAAAATTTTAAAGATATGTAAATATGTAATGAATGTCATACGTAAGTATTAAACAACTTTGAAATTTAGAATATAACTTATTGTAATCCAATTAAATAGAAGTTTGTACGAGTATATTGCTTGTGAAGCAGTTGTGATAGTTTTTATTCCGTTCAAAGTAAAATCCGAATTCGAATAACGCTTGCGAATAAATTATGGTAGTTTACGAACTAAATTTTAAATAGTTTTATATTTAGAGAATAAAGAATCAACATCACTACCTGTCTTTAAATTCATATAATAAATTCATTTAAATAAGTCACATTCTATAATAATGGTATTATGATGTATGTATTAATTTATATCAATTGAGTCAATGTTATGTGTGCTTTATATTTATAATATTTTCAAAATTGATAATAATAAGTGTAAGTGGTAACTGCTGTGCTTATTACCATAAATAAAAAAAAATACCTGTAGTTATATAAGGATGAGAAATTCGATTTGTCTTTACTATAGCATTTTAAGTACAGTCATGTGTGGTGCATTATAATGAATGGTCTTACTTCTAGGAGGTAAGTTGTTATTCCGATAGTCCACCTAGACGGTAGAAACAAATTTCATATCACACACCTTCATAAAAATACTTTTTTTTCTACCTTTAGTAAGATTTTCGTAAAGGGAACGCGAAAAGGTAAGGTAAAATAAAAAAAATATGTTGTCCTTGTTATTTATATGTTTGTAATGTAAGTATTCTAGTAGATATAAATGATTTTATATTATAATATTATTAATGTTCAAATAGAGTGAACATTTTAAATATTTTTAATAGAATTAAGTTTAATTTAAAAGAAATTGAGTTTAAGATTAGAATTAAGTTAAATTGAGTTTAATTTAAATATTATTATATTGTATAATTTAAGATTTAGACACTTGTCGGTGCAATGATCTCCATTTTATTCTGTCTAAGGCCACCTGTTTTACTTTTTTATATGACTTGACATTGATTTTATTTGGCTCATGTAGCTTCCGTCGCCTACCCCTTCTTAATTTAATTAATAAAGATATAAATAATTTCATTATGTAATTATAAATGAATCATCATTATTAAAAATAATTAAACCAAAAAAGAAAACTTACATTAAATTAAAAAAGATAAAGTGGGCACTATTCGGTAATACATATAAGTAAGATTATTGTAAATTTCAGTTCCTTAATAATTTTATATTTAAATGACATAAACTCAATACTTATGTTATAGGACATTATTAAATTGGAGAGTGATGAGAGTATAAGAAGCACAGAAAGCGACACACGAAAGCAGTAACTTCATATCTACGCGGATACTTCCAAATGCCTTTGTATGTATGGGATGTGTACGTACTAAACGGAGCAAGTCACGTGTTGCTTTGTACTGCACTTCACCTAGAAATAAAGAGTTAAAAAACAAATTAATAATGAAATGCAATAAGCATTGGGCTTTTTTTTTATGCCTGATAGGTTAGCCTTTGACCACTATCTCACCTGATGGTAAGTGATGATGTGGTCGAAGATGTTGTTCAGGCTAGCCTAGAATTACTGGCTCTCAAGGACAACTGCCGGAACACACCGTTAGGTGCTTGGCGACAGATTTTCAACTAGAGGGTGGTAGGTACCACCATGCTGTAACGAGTGCCATCCTAAGACAACAACTGGGACCGACGGCTTAACGTGCCCTACGAAGCACGGAAGCGCTCAGTAGTAATGTCCAACCAGCGGTCACCCATCCAAGTCATGACCGAGGCGGACGTTGCTTAACTTTGCTGATCGATTCAGAATGGCTAAGCAAACTTCGCTACGAGAGCTTCTATCAAAACGCCAATAGTCACTGAAGTTAAACTTATAAATATCTCAAAATACCTTTATTGAATAAATAGCTCTAATGACATATTAATCACTTAATTACATAAATTAAGGACTCTTTAAATTATGTAATTAAGTGATTCATAGGTCATTAGAGATGATAGCGGCGCGAGCGCGGTTTAGCACGATCGTCTTTTTCACGTAGACTACATACGAAAGGCGCGCGAATGCTTCTGATGCTTTAAGTGACGTTGAAGGAGTGAGGTAGTATGACCCTGTTACCTTTCAAGCTGTGCACTCACACACATATGTACCTAATAGCAATCGCAATTAATTTATGCGGTGATAGGTTGATGCGTATATGGCAATGATTCGTTTTTGGAAACCTGGAAGAGTGGTATCTAGGTGCTCATTCGGAAAATGTTCCACCACCGTGCTTTATACACGGTCGGTATATGGCCCGGTTGGTCCTGGTCGTTGTTTTAGAATGGCAGACCATCATTTGACCATTTTGAAGCAATAATGGCTCAGTGGTCTTGGCTATGGACTGCCGCGCAGCAGGTCCACGGTTCGAAATATAAAGTAGAAAATATGTCGCCAAACAGCTATCGGTGTGTTCCGGCATTCCTTGAGAGCCAGTGTCATGTACAGGCACATGAGACTTAACAACTATGGCTCATGGTGACGGGCGCAGTGCAATTCGTGACTTCGTTGAAAATTCATCTGTTATAGGCAGAGGTTAGTCCGCTTAACATCAGATGGGCCTCAAACTTGTTACGTCACAATAACATAAAAGTAACATAATTATTGTATTATCATTAGTAATGCCACTAGCGATCACCCTTTCATGACCGCAGCATGCAGCGTTGCTTTTCCTTGTTGATCGGTTAAGAACAAATAAGTAAGCTACGCTAAAAGCGCTTCAATAAAGGTATTTTGAGCTATTTATTATAGAACAAGCTTAAGGAGGAATTGTAACAGGTGCGTCGAATTCATTAACTTTTCCTTACTGTATATTTTGTTGGCGTGTAAGCTGCCCCATGAAATCAGCGCGCCTCCAGAAAATACAGTCAATTTATTAAAGTATGTATACATATAAATATATATAAGTACTGAATATTCGCGTATCATCACTTAGTTACATAATTTAAGGACTCTTTAGCACCTGCATAGCAATAAAACCGATCAGGCATAATTACTGAATATTCGCGTGATCAAAATGCTGGCACATATTTGGCTCAACGAATAAGCATTGCAATTCAACGGGTCAATGCTGCTTGCATGCTGGGCACGCTGCCAACTGGTACTGGGCTGGAGCATTTGGACTGCCTATGAGTCAGCTATGACTTATAGGTTGTCTAAATGCTTTTATTGTGTTGTATATAGTCTGTAGTATTTTGTTTAACACAGGCATACCGCCGGTAAAAAAACAAGTACGGAAGTAATACGAAGTATTATTATATGTTCTATTGACGCTATAAGCCATAACGCTTTCCGCTAGCTAAATTGATATTCATTTTATAAAAAAAATGCCTTCTAATGTTCCAATTTCAGATCGTTTTTGTTACGGGATCTAATTTAAACTAAACGTAAAATTTAATTATATTACGTTTCATATCCTAGTTTTAGCGAACAATTACTGACAATGCCGATGATAATTCGTTTCTGTGACCAAAAGCGATAAAAATGTTCATCTTTTACGAGCTGTTGCAATGCGGAATCCTTAAAAAGGGAGGCCTAACTCGCTTTCGGCCTGGTTTTCATATATTACTTTTAATTTTATGCAAAGTCAAATTGTTGTCGTCAAAAAACTTGGGTTTTTTTAAAAGAAGTAGGTACTTACACTCGTTAGAATTTGTAAGAAGCAACGCTAGATGCTTTATCAGTGAGTTTACTTTGTTGTGTACTCGCTGAGCCGCCAGAGAGAGCATAGTTAGAGCTACAAGAAACTCTGTTAACAAATAAAGATATGCATATTGCATCGCAGGTGGAAAACGGCCCTGTAATGTCAAAAAAAACAAGTATTAATACTATAGTCAATCTACATTCAATACAATTATGAAATTTATTTTGGACAAAGGCTACCTATTACCAATCATAACATGTAGTTCTTATAATATAACTACTTAATGGGTTTTCACTTTTTGTTAAGCATTGCAATACAACGGGGCATTGCTGCCATCATGCTGGGAACACTGCCAACTGGCAGTGAGCTGGACTGCCTTTGAGTTTGTAGAAGCTGTAGTATCATATATAGTTCGTAATATTTTGTTAAAAAAGGCATGTCGCCGGGAAATAAAATTATTGGGTTTGTCTCGCCTAATATTACATTGACATAACTATTTACATAAGAATTATGAATAAATGGAACAGTGGATCACACCAGTGCCTTGAATATCACACACACTCATACACACACACACACACATTCACACACACACACACACTGAATGTACTATATATACTCGTATATATAATATTATATGTATACTGCTAAGGCAAACAACAAATCTGTACTCGGACGAAGGAGGTCCTGCTACCTATTTCACGAGTTCTCAAGAACCTAGTTTAGGAATCAGGAGTTTGTATTATAACATATTTTGTAAACTTGCCTTTATAAGAAATAAACAATTATTTATTTATTTTTTAAAAAAGCCTTACCCTAACGCTGAACGCTGTTATGCTGTAAAGAATCAAAATGTAGTTGAAAACTATGACAATAATCATTGCAGTGATCTGAAAAATTAGGAAAACTGTTTTGATTATGAATTATGATAAAGATTTAACAAATTTAGTAACCAATTTATAATTGACGCACCTGGAGGCTAAATACACTGTTGCACAATTCTGATGTTCTTTCCACAGTCGTGTACGCATTCGACCATTTCGAAAATAATCTCTGCTTTCGGTGTATATATTTGTATAGACTGAAGTTGGTGAAACTGTGATTAGAGTGTTTCTTTTTATTATTTATTTCATTGTTTACAGAAATGATAATACATTCTAATTGATAACAAATTCCATTCATAATGCAACATATTATGTATACATCGACAATTAAGCGAAAGTCATTCATGTAGACTCCATATTCAAATAGATAAAAGAAATGTATATTGTCATACACCTTTTCTTTCGTTATGTAATTACAGATATTTATAATTAAGTTTACAATATTGTAAAGTGTTAGCATAAAAACAAATAATTTTGGCTTATAACTTGATATCTGATTTGAACCGTTTTTAAAATTAAAGTACGCGTTGAATGAATTGATGTTTGAAATCAAATATTTAAAATTTTGCGAATGATACATTGTATAAATAATTATAAAAATAGAGTACACAGATGACACATAATAATATATAAGATCACCCAAGATTTCATCAATTTTATATTTATATCGACAAGTTGCTATCGCTAAGGTTATGGTAATTTCCAAAAGCACTCTAATACTAATTAGTACTCGTTTTATTTTGCCAACCCACATGTAGTTTCTATAAAGACAGATAACATTTTCAACGAGTAAAATAAATTTAATTTGATGCCCGATCATACTGCTAGTCTACTGCTGAATAATAGTATTGAACATCAAGAACTGAATACTGGCGACCAACAAATATGTGCACTATAGATAATGAAATTACAAATTGAAATTGAATAACAAATGAAATAGATATGGTTGTAGTAAGTTGTGTTTGTTTTGTTGGTCTGATAAAATTTACGTTAATTTGAGTGGTATTGAGTTTTTGTGGGACTTTATGTGTATGCAATGTAATATTATAATTATTGTATCAAATTAATATAAGAGAGAGAGACAACAGCCACCCGTTATACTTTTCGATATTGATATAATAATATTTTTTTCATATTACTTTTATTAAATTATAATAAGTATTTTAAAATTAAAAACTGTCTCCATAGCGAAGAATGAAACGCAATTTGATTTTATTTCCTTTGATGGCACAGATATTTTTCCAGTTAATTTGATTCAAAAAACTAACTACTCGACCAATATTGATAAAATTTCTATGGAACCAATGTGAAAGTACACACTTTAAAATATATTTTTAAATCGATTCGTAACTGACGTAGTTCTGATAACAAACATAACAAACAAAGAACTAACTAAGAACCTTCTCTTTCTTGGAAGTCGGTTAAATTTCAATTAATAATGTGAGCTACTAAAACTACTATACTCGTACAAACAAAACAACCTGATAAGAATTTCATTCGCGTCATTTCAGTTACGTAAATGAATTTAACCTCAGATGATAAATGTTGAGCAATAAATGTAATTATTTTTAATACAGTTTTTACAATTATTCACTATAAAAACAACCTCTGAATATATGGAACGTTAAGCTCATAATGAGCAGAATGTCACCACTGACATCGATATCAATGGGCGTTGGTGCATGTTAAGCGCACCATAGGGTTCTTTAAGCCTTAAATGCCCAAATTTATTAGCGGACATTCTAGAATAATTCCAAAGAGACCGACTTAAGGCATGCAGCCTTCGCTTTTAGCGAAGTCAACACTATTTAAAAATATGATTTTATGCTTACTCCTCATGGTTAACTAATGCTAGAATAATGGAAAGAGGATGATGATAGGAAACACTTCTATAAATAAAAGTTTATGTATTATTACGAGTATTATAGTTTATTTATTTATTAATCCAAAACACTATAGTATATCAACCATTACATGTTATATGGTTTACGGTTTAACCTCTACGCTCAGGTCAATTTTCACTCAAAATTATGGGGCACGCATTTTGATAAGTTTATTCTCATATAAGACATATTTCACTTCCACGAGAACATGGTTAACAAATAAGTAGGTATAAAGTACAATGTTCGTCGTCGTAGCGAACAAAACTAAAAAACAATAGGATATATTGGCACACGAACACAGAAACAAGATATGCGTTATACCTAATGCGATAGTGTAGTTAGTAGGAAGTACCTAATAATTAATTTACCTAATAGTAGTTTATGCAATTGTCATATAATAGAGGGTATTAAAACATGAGTGTAGTTTTTTGAAACGAGCCGCAGGCGAGTTTCAAAATAAGATTACACGAGTGTTTTAATACCTAATTATATGCAGTTGCATACACTACTTTATTTAATCTCATGGCTACATAAAGGTAGCTACATTAAATAAAATGCAATATAAAAACCAGCTCGTTGCGATAGATAATAAGTACTTAAATTGAATTAAAACCTCCTTGGTCGGGACACATTGTACTTTAATAATTAAAAAAATGTTTTAAAGCATTGTTTTGTTAGGAGAATAATGCTTTAATTTAACTTTTTAATTTTCTTAAAGAAGTATGTATATAAAATATGCCAATAAAAGTCTGTATTTAATTTCATAATTAGAAAATTATCGAATGAGATTATATAAATATATTTAAGCAATCTTAGTTCTCACATCTACAGTTTAACATTACAGTACTAAAAATTACTCAAAACAGTGTTATTATTTAACACTGTAACTTAAAACGTATAAACATATCTTTGAAATTTACTCATAGAGCAGCAAAATTATTATATCGTAAGCTCAAAGACCAATACTAAATGACATTATTAAATTGCAAAGCAATTACAGTGTAAGAAGTGCAGACAGCGATGCAAGTGGGAAGAAGTGTCATGTCCACACTGACGAAACCAAATGCCTTTGTCTGAACAGGGTGGGTGCGGACAAGACGAAGAAAGTCACGAGTCGCTTTGTATTGTTTCCCACCTAGAACATGCCGATAAAAACCAATTATTAGACATTCTTTAGTCTTTACGACGATATGGGTAAGTAACAGTCTCAGATTCAGAATGATTGTGTCTTTCAAATTGGATATCGTAGGAGCATAATACATACATTTAATTCTTCGGTCATGGCCACTGTTTGATACGTAGGACATTCAGAGGAGAAGCAGATATGAATAAATATAATTAACATCCCTTCCAAATCTGTTGAACACATCCGTCGGGGCCCACTAGGACTTGATTTAGTCTATATCTTATTTTAATTTTATTTACAGCCGATAGCCTAGTCTTTGACCACTAATATCACTATCTCATCTGATAGTAAAGGATGATGTGGTCATAGATGTTATTTCAAGCTAGCCTATAGTTACTGGCTTTCAAGAACTACTGCTGCAACACACCGTTAGGTGCTTGCTCCTATATATTGAGTGGCATTCGCAAAATGCCCTAGCATTATGCTATAACGACTATCTTAAGACATCAACCGGAACCGACGACTTAACGTGCGCTGCAAAGCACGAAAGCGCTCAGAAGTACTGGTTTATCATCCAAATCTTGACCTTGTATGTTGCTTAACTTGATTGATCAGTTAAAAACTACTCAAAAAGTGACGCTGCCAGGTTACCTATATGCAAAAGCAAGGTTATGTACTTACATCCTAGCGAGTGTACTAAAAGCATGCTGAGTCGGCATTTCAACAAAGCGGCACTGTTGTTCGCCCGCTGCGCCGCTCGGGATAACATGAAGAGAGTCACCAGGAATTGAGATATTGAAAATATGTACACGTATTGTTTCAACGGTGTGAAGTTACCCTAGAAAATAATGAACGATTCAAGCTTAAGTAAGCCTATGTAAGTGAAAAAAATTGTTGCGTAACATAATGTAAAGTCAATATAAGAAACGGGATACTAGTCCGTTTTTAATTGTTTTTGAATTCTAATAATTAAGACACTATTGACATTCCTACGTGATGAGCAGGTATAATATATAATATGATAAAGATTTTTTTTGTTAGGTATACATACTTCTACATATATGTAAAAGTGAAACGTACACAGTGACCATTATTGCCGACCGTCCACAGGCATAGATCCTAGTTTAGTTGTGAATCATAAATTTGTTCAATTGTGCTCATGGCGCCTGTAATCAGGCTCACTCCGTGGTTTAGGTACAAAGCTACAGATACAACACTGTATCCAACCAGACGGCATTGTTATATGGAACGTGTCGCTTCGGAAAGATCAGACCTATGCGGTAGAAAGAGAGACGACATTTAGGTGAATACAAATATTTGGTACTCCGTGCTTTGCGAGCTGAAGTTCACTTTATTGCGTCGTAGCTAGAGTCGCTTATTCATTGGAATGTCTTTGCGGAGTGATGCTTCTGTTATTTTTATTCTGTGCTGTAGTGTTAAAAACATATTTTTAACTCAATTGTATCAACGTACGGTAAGTACCTTTCACGTTCCTGTGTACTATATTATTAGTGTCTTAAGCAGTTACAAAATATGTACTTAAAAGATTTTTTTTTATTATAGTTGCATTTTTACCGCCTGATATAAGCCGACAATATTTTACGATTATCCTTGGCTTATAATTATCACTTTTATACTCGTATGCTGACCTGTATAATACCTCATGCAAAGGTATAAGGTTGGTTAATGCGGAAGTCTTCATTCGATCCGTATTCGCATATATTTTTTATGCGTGATAATTAAGCCTTTGACCACTATCTCACCTGATGGTAAGTGATGATGTGGTCGAAGATGTTTTTCAGGCTAACCTAGAATTATTGGCCTACAAGGTCAAGCTGCCGGAACTCACCTATAGGTGCTACAGTATTCAACAGTTAGTCATTGCCATTGGGCTATCATTATTTCAATTGATATAGGTATTTTATGCTTCTTATTTTAGCACTCACCGAAACACTCATAGTCGCCATTCCGTATGCTAATAATATGTAATAGATGCTCACAATTGCAACCATTAGTAGTATCTGAAATAAAAAGTCAAACAAAATTGCATCGAAGGAAAATATTTGAATTGCGAATGGGATTTGAACCCTTTACCTTTTTTGTGAGTGAGTCATATCTAAAATTTATCCCTTCGCTCCTATAGTTTAACCTTATACAGGCACTTAATTCTTTTCGATTAGCAGGCGTTAATGAAAAAAATCTTATGTGGATAATGAAACCTAACTATTTTAAGTGATAGTCTGCGAGTGAGCATTTTCATGGTCGACTTCAGTCACCAGCCGCATGTGGCCGGTCGCCGCACGGCCAAAAGTTGGCTGCTGATCTACTATAAAACTTTAGATTTTAGTCACCTACGGCCTAGCCGAATTGCAATTAGTCGATTGTTGTCATCATTAAATTTAATGTATATTAATACATGTCAAAAGCTTTACACGGCTTGAATCAGCCGTGTAAAGCTTAAATTAAACTTTCGAGGTCTAAAGTCGTTTTATCTCCTGTACTCAGTAAAATATCACCCAAACGTATGCTTAATGCCTAAACGGTAGGGCAGGCCCTAAAAAAATATTATACTAATACTTTTATAAGCCAAACACCGTCCTATAATATGCACAATATTCGTAGAATAATATAATATGAAATGTTTAGTTAGGTCATAATCATGTTAAATAGATACAAAAGTTCATGAACATCAGCTGTAAATGGTATAAACTATAAATTGTAACTATTATCAAAATTTATTTTTTTAAATTACCGAAAAAACTGGAATTTTTCCAGTTTCAATCTGATTAAAAATACTTTCTTTCACGCACGTATTTTTACTCTGATTATTCATTACCAAGTACTTATGTTATCGTAAATATTCAGTTTTCTAATAATTAAAACAAGTGACACATAACTAAATTTAATGGAATAAATAAATCACATTAAACTGGAGTTTAAATCAATCGTCAAAGTATTTTACCATGCTGCCGAAATGTTCAGAGGACATTTACTACTGAAATTCGTATAATGAAATACATCACCATGCAAATAGTATATCAATACCCAAGTTCCTCAAAACAAACATCGACAACTGTTATTCACATAAATAACTAAAGTTAACACAAACCTGTAATCCAAATATGCTATTACACAACTTTGAAACCTTTTCAGCAATCGTGTATGCAGCTGACCATTTGTCAAATAGTTTCCCATCATAGCTCCAGTTACTATCATGATCGATTTCGTTTTCAACTTTGTGTTGTACAATTTTATTAATATTTATGTCTATAGATCTTGTAATGCAATATAATTGTTCGGATACGAGGTGGTAAAATATACACGTGACAGGCATTTCTATTATAAATCTGTTGTTACTGATAAATTGCACGAAATCTATTAAATAGTACGTGAATGTTGGGCAACCACTTTTATAGTCAGACTGTATTGGTACTGTAGTATAATACGTGATGTGTGAAGTTATTGTATAAATACTATGAACTATCAAAATAATGTAGATATATTTCTTCAAAGCCACAACCTTTTCTTTATACACATCGTCATTTTGAAACAATATATTAAACATTTCGTACTGGTTCCTTAATTTTGTAAACGTGTTTGAATGGTATAAGGAAAGCGCAATGACAATAAACGAATTTATGAATGTCATCATAAAGTATATATAGTCAAGCTTCGTTGAATTATCGTAACATATAAAATAAACCATAATAATTGCCACTGATAATGATATATCTATGAAAATATGAAAGAATATTAATAAACGTGGAAGCTTTCCAAAGCCCGAATAATTTCTATAAATGCAAACTATATTTTCAACCAACAAAACAAATTTTAGCGTATCCATCGTAATTTTTATGTTGCTTCAATAATATAGTTTTATTCTTCGAAAATTGTTTAAGACAATTTTACACTTTGCTTATGTCGTGGCGTATTATTGTTTAATATAAGGCAAGCACATCTTTGGACAAGCATATTACTGTTTGTTCCATTAGACATACTAACGATATGTATTAATGGAATTAAAACAAAACACCCAAGGGTGAAGCGGACTCGCACACCGAGGATTCCGTACAATAACACGGTGAAGTCCTGGAGAGTCTTATCCAAGAGAAGGACGAAGATCTCGTTTTGCATGCGAGTAAGCTAAACAGAACTAAGCAATATTTATATAGGTACTGTGAGCAATTTAAAAAAAAAAATCATACTATACCATAATTACCTCTTAGAAAACAATATATTTTAAAACATGATAAAGCGAGACTTGGGAGCTGTATTTTTTTTAATTCTTTATATTGTGAAAAATCTTTCTGAAAAACTTGTTCAAAATTAGACTTTTGATGTCACATTTCCCCTCATATTTTAAATAGTATGGATTTTTTTGTCGCTCCGACTTACAGGTAGCCAATTTTTATTATAAATTGAATTTTTACTTTCTAAAACTAATTACAAACAGACACATTCTTGATTCGGGCGTGCAGATGTTTTGATAACCTTGCTAGCGAACCTGACATAGGTATATTCATTACTTCCTCAGCTTAACTGAAAGTTTCCTATTTAGTAAGTTTTCGTAGGCTAACTTGGCTTTTTATATTTATTTTAATGTAATAGCATTAACAAATAAATCTTTATGTAACTTGTTATGTTCCTTAATATTATTTAGTAGTCGTTCATTAACTTTAATCTTTTTTTAAAATTTAGTTGCCATATGTTGATATGTTTAATTAGTCTTCAGATATTTATTTGTGATTCCTAAATAGCTGAATTTCCCTAAGATTGTTAAATATATAAAAATATATACAACGTTTAACGCCTATATGAAATACTATTTTATTTGTATAGAGTGTTTGCTGTTGTTTCTTTTTAATTTTTGTATTCGATAGGCAATGCTCTGTAATTATACAATATTCTGTGAAAAAATAATTCTTGTTATGGTTCAAAAGATACAATTGTCTGTAAGCAAGCCTTTAATGGTAGGACGAACGAATGGACAGAGTGGAAACTTAGTAATAGGGTTCCGTTGTCTCATACGGTACACTAAAATTGATATATATAATTTGAGAGCCGTTATCGGCTTCTTTGTCTATCCAATCAAACTCCAATAAAACAAATGACTGTCTTTTTTCACGTAAAACGTATAATTTAATACGATTAACTGATTAAAGACTAATCTACGAATAAATGCTTATCATTTATTCGTAGAGACTAATAATATATGTACGCCGACGACGTTGCCGCCGTGATCAAAGCTCCGACGAGCGCTAAGCTGGAACGAGAACTGAACTCGGTGGCACTTAAACTCGACGAGTGGTTTAGGTCCAACGGGTTAGCCCTAAATAAAGAGAAAACCTGCTTCTTAACGTTCAACCTGAATGGCAAATCGCCCATACAATATTCTGTAGCAATCGGAAATAACGCGCTCCAACAGGTCCGCAGTACGAAACTATTAGGGTTCCATGTGGATGGTGCGCTCATGTGGGAGACGCACATTGACGAGCTGTGCGGGAAGCTGAGCCGCTCGTGCTTCGCGCTGCGGCGGCTCGCCAGCACCGCCACTCGTGACGTCGTGCGCTCCTGCTATGTATTTCGCCACCGTCCACAGTCACGTGACGTATGGCTTAGAGCTGTGGGGCCGCGCTGCGGACTATAACAGAGTGTTCAGAATATGTATGTGTGTATGCAGAAACGAGCCCTGCGTGCAATGTACGGAGTCTCTGACGATGTCTCGTGTGTGGACCTCTTTAGAGAGCTCTGTATACTCCCACTACCGTGCGAGCTCATATATAAGTTAGCCGTATTCGTACACTGTAATCTGGACTTGTTCCCACAGAGAGGCGTATGTCCTTCATACAACCTTAGAAGCAACGCCAAAAAGAACCAACTTGTGACACCAGCTCACAGCTTGGCTAGGTCCGAGAGGTCAGTCTACGTCGGAGGGCCCGCCATTTATAATAGAGTGCCTCTTAGCGTGAGAGATGCAGCTTCCGTCGCGGCCTTTAAAAATAAGTTGAAGTCCTGGCTATTGAATAATTTATTTTATAATATTAATGAATACTTGAAATTACCTGAATTTTAATTGTATGATTTTAAAGTAATGTTTTTTGTTTTTATTTAATGACCAATTTATCAGGTATTAATTATTTCAATTTATAAATTATTATTCTAATTTATTTTTTGTTTAATATTTTATGTTATTTTTATTTAATTTTAAGTTAAAGAGGGTTCTCTTTCACTTAATGAATATAAAACTGGACATAATTATGAGCGTATATATATTGCATATTTTGTCTACATTGTTTGACTTATGACATTGGTGTCATCAATAAATGATTTGTATTTGTATTTGTAATAATTTTGAAACACGCACTATAAACATATATTACCATGAATATTTTTGACGTATTTTTAATCAGAAGGGAATAATAATGGGAACAACCAAATATGTGAGCATGATAGGTCTGGAGGTCGAAAATAGCAAAAATGCAATACATTACAAATAATAAATGCACAAATTCCAAATGCACAATTGCAATCACTATATATGTTTACTCGTATGTGGGTCATGCTTTTTTTACACATTTTATTCTAATCCTGACACCAGAGGTTACCCCTTAAAAGGACTTCGCTCTCAGCATTTTAACAATCATTTAAATATTTAAAGATTTTTACGAGTTAATTTTTTACGCCGTGACTGAAAATATTTTCATTTTTATCAAAAAAGTGTGACCTTCGATTTGTCGTTTGTACTAACAATAGTTTTCTTGTAACTTTTTAATTGTCATGTGATATAAAAAGAATTCACATTATTTTTTCGAATCTTTTTGGTAACTTACTTGTATGTCTTTTACCCGCATTGTACCGCCCTTGGTAAAAGTTACTGAGCCCAAAAAGAGTAATGAGATCAAAATAGAACATCCCTCCTTGTCCATTTGTGCAAAAAATTGACAAAAAGCACATTAAGCTACCTAAAACCAAACTCAAGTTGAAAATAAGACTTAAGTACGAGTATCTGGGTGACTGGTAATATGCTCAGTGTTTTATAAATTTTAGCCCCCCCCCTATTCACGCTCTGTCAATATCACGAAGCCTCATATGCGGCTTGGTGATATATACGTGATTTCAATCTTGTATATATTTTCTTCGAATAATTCTTTTCCTCAGAATGAAGCGTGTAAAACGAGGATTTTACTCGTATAAGTCTCAGGAATGAATATTGATTTCGAAATTATTTACTCGAAATGACCTTGCGAAGTTCATTTGGTCGTCACATTGCGAGGTTGGGCGGGGCGTGGTCGCGTCAACAAACATTGTTTATTTGTTCATAAAAGTGTAAAATATTGTGAAATGCTATATTATGTACCTTGTTTTTATACCCGATATTAATAAGCTATATTTCAAGTAGTTTCTTTAACGTTTGTTTTTTTATTTAAAGTTTAATATTCCTGAACATTATGTCTTATAAAACACCTAAAAAGTGAACGGTTCAGCATTGAGTACTTTAAGAAATAAATTTTCTTATAGCGTTCACTTGAAGAAAAAAATGTTTAAGAAAGTGTATTTTATAAGTTTTGGCTGCAAACCGGCCTTTGAATTGCATATAAACTTCAAATATTTGTTTGAAATGATTTCATTTAACAAACACATACAACTTGACACTTTTTACATAATATTATATTTACGTTCGTACTGAGACGGTATACAAAACTAGCCTAGAGACGAGTTAAGTAATTCCCTCAATTCTGTAATAAGTTTTGCAATGATCTCTCGCTTTTATTATTACTTATGTACTTATTAATTATGGAATGATATCCAAGAACGTGAGTATACTCGTATCCTTTTTCATGACCATCAGATAATTTATCTTAATGTAGTTCAATTATAGAATTACATTCAGTCTTGGACTGTAATTAAACATAAATCATTTCAAGTACTGACACTAATTCTAGGTTAGCCTGAACAACATCTTCGACCACATCATCACTTACCATCAGGTGAGATAGTGGTCAAAGGCTAATCTATCAAGCATAAAAAAAAAAAAAAAAAACATCTGTATGCGTGAATTTTCTTCATACTTTTTGAGGTCGAGATAAATTGGTCTTTCTCAAGCAGTCTAAGTATAATGGAGACGATCGACGATTTATTACAAATTTACTGTCCGTCCAGTGTTAGCAGACCCGTAATAGGAGGTGTTTGTGTGTGTAATCTATAAAATAACGACGTTTGAATTTCAACGCAACTCACGAACTCTGTGTGTGTAGCTTAAATACAATGTCTTTGTATAAAGCTGTAGGTAGTGCTTTGAACTATTTTTAATGTAAATAAATTAAAGGTGAAAAAAATCATTAAAAAAAAATTTACCTAAAATTTTTATAAAATTCACAACAGTCAAAATTTTAAGTACCTAATCTAAATAAATAACTTCTTTTTAGGGCTCCATCCCCATTATATTGCTATAAAATATTATTAATTTGTTTAATAAAGAAAAAATAACTGAGGATCTGTACCTGTGAACTAGTTAAGTAGCAATCATCGTCAAATATATAAAAAAATAATTACCTACTTGATGCAGAAAAATCGCAAATTCAATTGACACCTTTATTATTCGTTTGAAAATTACATCAACGGGAACAGTTTTTAATCATAAAACCATCATAATTCCTAATGAAGTGTCGAGAATGGTAAAAATGTTTAATCGTTCAAAACAGTATGGTATTTTATTGGAACAAAGTCCATCGCTGCTTATTTCCTAAAACTGTTCGCAAACGGAAAAACGGAAAATCGTCCATAGATAATCTCAATGAACGGATCTTAGCGTGGTGTGGCCGCTGCTATCGTCCACCAATTGTTCACGCAGGAGAAAATACTCTTCACGTGTCATGCGTGACATGTCTTATTTGCGCATGCTAGCCAGGCTGGGTATCATACGATACGATAAATATTATACGATATTCATATATGGTTTTTCTACATTAGCACTATTAAGTATATATTTAAACCTAACACTCTTTACTAGAATCTATATAAATATATATATATATCTTAATGATCATAATTATAGTCTTCACGTATAGAGTAGATATAGTTATATTCTAGGCAATCATGTTCCACAGTTAACTTTTGAAGCAGTGATAGCTCAGTGGCTTTAGCTATGGACTGCCGCGCAGCAGGTCCATGGTTCGAATCCCGCCACGGGCTTGAGCTTCACCGCATGGTGGAAGGGCATTTTTGCGAATGCCCGCCTGGCTAGCGACCACCCTCAAGCTGAAAATCTGTCGCCAAGCACCTAACAGTGTGTTCCGGCAGCTGTCCTTGAGAGCCAGTCATTCTAGGTTAAGCCTGTTAACACCTTCGACCACATCATCACTTACCATCACGTGAGATTGTGGTCAAAGGCTTACCTATCAGCAATAAAAAAAAAAAAAAAAACTTCATCGTCGTTTGAGACTGCAGTCAAATTCTTGCTTATGTTTTTTTGTAGCTGATAGGCTAGCCTTTGACCACTATCTCACCTATGGTAAGTGATGATGCGGTCGAAAATGTCGTTCAGGCAAACCTAGAATTACTAGCTCTCTAATAAATATATATTATAAAAGCGCCAATACAAACATCTCACAGATGACTCAATGATGTACATGTACAAATACATACGCCATTTTCTGAATTATTATGATTTTACAATATAACTAAGTATTTAATTCACACAAACCTGGAATCCAAACATTGTATCACATAATTTAGAAACTTTTTCTGTAATTGTATAAGCTGCTGAACACTTGTCAAATAATTTCTTATCACATTTGGTACAATCATTGCCTGTTAGGTCTTCGACTTTCTTTTCTAAAATTGCATTAAGTTCTTCGTCTATCGATCGTGTAATACAATTCAACTGTTCAGATCTGATGATGTAAAAAATGCCAGCGTTGGGCATTTCAATAACAAATCGGTAGTTGCATAAGTATGCAATAATACCTCTTAAATAATACACGAAAGTCGGACACGTATTTTCCAATTCAAATTCCATCGGTACTTTAATATAGTAAAATAAAGTGGAAGTAATTGCGTAAATATTATGAGTGATTATAACAAACAAGATATATTTCTTCAAAGACTTTACGGTGTCTTTATAGACATCATCATCTCCGTAATATGAATTGAAGACATTGAACTGGTTCTTTAATTTTTCAAACGTAGTTGAATGGTACACAGCAAATCCAATCACAACTAATGAATTAAACAACAATATTGAAGTGTAGAAACCTTCAACTCCCGTCGTTTTCTTGTAACACATAATATGAAACGTAAGAACTGTGATAATGAGTGACATTTCTATTATAATATGAAGAAGTATTAATAAGCGTGGAATTTTTCTATAGAACGAATAATTTCTATAGATGCAAGCTATATTTTCAACTAACAAAATAAATTTTAGTGTTGCCATCATTCTGTGGATACGTTTTAACTATGAAATAACATTCGTTGCTCAGGACTTGTATCCACCTTGTTACACCTTACTTGACACAACGGTTTTGAATTTTGGAAGCAGCAGTAAGAAATAGAATTTATGTTTTCTAATTACATTAGACATTATAAATGTAGCACATCCACTATACGATAACTTATCATACCTACGAATTTCTCATGCCCGAATGCCAACTGAAAAAGGACATTTGACGAATTATTTTGAATGTCAAATGTTCTCTTACATACAATTATTGTCCTGACTCAGTACAGATATATAATAAAATTATATACATACCTCACATAGTCGATATTTCATTTATTTCGTTTGCTCCATGATTCTACATTGAGTAACGTAGATTTTAAGTGTTCCATTACGTGCGTGCACCTTAAAATGGTTGATTTGCGTTAGTACAGACATAAAATCAATATATGGCTCGAAGATCAGAGAGAATATATATATTTATTATTATTATTATCATACCGGAAGCATTTTCGACGCGTTTCGATTTAAAACGTAGTCTTCGCGCACTCTTCTTATTTCCAGCGCCACTCATTAGATTTGTTCCACTGCACTTCGCAGGAATTTCACAGAGCGGCAATAGATTTTGTTACCAAATTAAGTTAAACTTATAGCTCGATAATTACTAAGACACTAAAAAGTAATACTCGTAATATATTAATGTTTTTTAATCCTAGAAGTATCTTGAATTTTTCTCTAATTTAATATTGTTTAGATTTATATTGTACACCTTTTATTATTTTATGTGTGTTGTTGTTATTTTAAATTTTTTTTGAGCCTTGGGTAAGCGAATCGGGTAACTGTAATGCATATCCCAGAGCATGTATATATGTAAATAAATAAATAATAAAAAAGAAAAACTCTAATCTATTCATGTACATTCTACTTACAATGAATATAATGAAATCTGAAAAAAATTGCCGTTAAGTGTAAAGACGTTGGGTCCGTGGGGACTTTTTTTAGTACCTAATAGGTTAGCATTTGACCACTATCGCACCTGATGGTAAGTGATGTTGTGGTCGAAGATGATGTTAAGGCTAACCTAGAATTACGGGCTCTCAAGGACAGCTGCCCGAACATACCGTTAGGTGCTTGGTGAAAGATATTTTTTGAGGGTCATTCACAAAATGCCCTAGCACCATGCTATAACGACTGCCATTCTAAGACATCAACGGGGACCGACGGCTTAATGTGCCCTCTGAATCTCGGAAGCGCTCAGTAGTAATTTCACTAGCATTCACCAATCCAACTCACGACCGCGGTAGACGTTGCTGATCGGTAAAGAACAGTTAAGCGAACATCAAAAGGACTGGGAGCTCATCGTATTTTTCAAAACTCATCAGAGTGATTGGTCTATGACGTGTAATAAAAATGCTGGCACTTATTTGGCTCAACGAATAAGCATTGCAATTCAACGCGGCAATATGCTTATACGCCAGCATGCTGGGCACACTGCCAACTGGTAGTGGGCCGGAGCATTTGTACGGCCTGTGAGTCTCAATGATTTATAGGTTGTCTAAATGCTTTTATTTATTGTAGTAGCTGTAGTGTTGTATATAGTTCGTAGTATTTGGTTAACAAATGCATACCGCCGATAAAAAAAAAAAATCTGAAAAAAATATATATGTATATTCAAGAATATCTTTCTACCATACAATACTCATGTCACGTTGAATTCAAAATTCCAAAATTAATTACTGAGTGTCGTCCGATTCAATTTTACCCAAACACCGCGTGGACCACGTTAAATTCGTTTACCAAAATTTCCACCAAAGCTTTCGAATTGCACTGTTTTATTTCATATATAATTGACACATATGCATACGATTATAAAAATGTATAGTTAAAATATACGAGTGGTATCAAACACTAAGTCCCAACTAAACACAAATTCTGTACACTACCTTTCGGAGGTTCAATATTCGGCAGTATGGAAGGAAAACCTACCATACATGTTTCAAATGGAATTAAAAGATAACATATACTTCAACTGGCAACAAACACTCACTATGGATTCTTTATTTGCAAAAGGGCAGTACCATGTCGCATGTTCTATTTGATGGGTAGGAACATACATCATTTTTTTTTAATCCAAATTACGATCCTCTGAAAAGGGGTTACTCTGCAAAGTGACTTAAATCAGGGAATCACCCCTGACTTCACTAAACTACAATACGTATACGTAATGTACGTATATGCCAACACATAACATTACATTCGTAAGAACACATTTTTGTTCAATTTTTACGTGATTGATGAAGATAAGCACAAGTTATATCTACTGAGTCTCGAATGGTTGCAACAATAATAAAAAAACAGTGCCCAGGAGTAACTACTTAAATAAATTTATATTTTTTTTTGTTATATAAATATATATATATATAGCGTTAATACGTAAGTATATTTGATATATATATATTATATATTTATCATCATTTATCATATATTAGATTTATGTATCTGAATTTAATTATCTAAACATAATTTATTGTTCACCACCGTCCACCTCTTCCTTAGTTTCTGGCCATCCAAAGGTTGTCTGGAAGAAATCATAGCGATAAGATCGCCCATTGTACTACCATAGAAAATTAGTCTTAATAAGTGTTATTTACTTCTACTTTGGTAAACAATAAAGAATTTTTGTATGGTATTGTATTGTATAAAGGTCGAGAAAACAATGAATACTAGCGAGTAGCGACCAGTCCCGGTTACGCACGGGTACAATGCTGATACTAAATATACAGAATGTATTTATATACAACAAAATTATTATATATATTTTGTATGCCTATCAACCTTACTGTTGAATCACTCTATCTATTAAAAAATAAATACCGCATCGACTTCGTTTTATACTATGTAGTGATTGTAGCATTAACCACTGGGATTGCACTACAATTATTTTTTTTACTAGTTAAATTTTTATCAAAATATAATCAACCCTTTTTACATAGTTTGTGGCATTGACATGACGCGGACGGCTCAAGGTCGTTGTTTGCACCGCTGTGACGCGGTAATGGATATTGAAGTACATATTACAGCTGCACGAAGCTATTGCAAAGCTTTTTTTGTTTATCGTCTACTATAAAGGTATTACTGGTACTTTTATATTAATATTTTACTTACTAAACTTGACGACCAGGTTTTGGAGATACATATATGAAAAAGATACATGCATGTATAAAAAACCATTCTGATTATTTCTCATTATTGTTTCATTAATTGAATGGTGCTTGGAAACTCCGCTTTTGCAAAGTTGCCGTTAATCACTCATGTTATGAAACACGTTGTTTGTATTGAACACATTACAGTAGTTTAGTATTTGAGCCATTTGTACTTCTAGCGCATATATTTGGTGTAGAGACATTTTGTTTATGGCAGCTTATCGTATTTTCTGGCTCTATCAATTATTCAATAATTAACTATAAGGAAATATTAATGGTGACTCGGCGCAGAATTTTATGACGTAACACAAAATACGAAAAGAAAATATTAAAGAGTCGTCTTTTAACAGGAATGAAACATGAAGTTTAAGATTTTTTTTTAAACTTTTATATACAATTTACTTACTATATTATACATTATTATATTTCAATTTTTTATCATTTACATAGCGATTTTTACTATTTATAATTGTATTTTTGTTTAATGTAAGCCTAATATTAACGTTTGAATAATAAATATTATAAATTAATAAATGAAAATAAGATTTTATTATTTTAAATGGTATTTATTACTGATCAATTATTATCTATAATGAATGGACCATGATTCATTGCAATTAACTTTTTTCCATGTAACGCAGTATCTTATTATTTTAATAATAATTTAAATTAAATATATTTTTATTTTTTTAGAATGCTAGATGCGACGCGTGGTCAAAATGCTGGCACATATTTGGCTCAACAAATAAGCATTCCAATTCAACGGGGCAATGCTGCCAACGTGCAGGGCACGCTGCCAACTGGTACTGGGCTGGAGCATTTGGACTGCCTATGAGTCTGCTATGACTTATAGGTTGTCTAAATGCTTTTATTGTAGTAGCTGTACAGTTTTATATAGTTTGTAGTATTTGTTTAATAAAGGCATACCGCCGCTCAAAAAATAAAAACAGTTTTCGATATCGCTGCATTCCCGACGGACTATTCAAATGAAGTAAAGAGAAGTTGCTGAATGAAAATTTTAATAAATTTGATATAAATACGTATAATAAACTAACAACAGAACTTCATGATTATAACTAAGTATACGACAGATCTGCATGAACTTTACGGCGATTTACCCAGGAAAGAGTTAGAGGGTCAACATGAAGGTCAACAAACAGCTCCGTTTTCTGGAACAATTCAATTTACTCTTCCACAAGTTACTGGTACATATGATTAACTTTTTCACAGAACTCTTATGAAAATCAAGATACAGCTCCGGTTACATAATTATTAAAGCAGATCAATTTACTCTTCCACAAACTGCTGGTACATACGACTTAATTTCTTCACAGAACTCTTATGAAAATCAACAAACAGCTTCGGTTACTGCATCATTTAGATCAATTGGTCCATCAACTACTTGTTTAAATAGAACTGTGATTTACAATCACCTGAAAGATATTAACCATCAACTTCAGAACAATCTACTCCTCCACCAAGTACTAGTTAGCATGAGTCAAACCCTGTACAATTATTTGACTCGAATACTATAAAACTTATCATGTCGCAATTTCCCTCTGAAACTATTCAAAATAGAATTCTATTCAATTTTATAATGAAACTCAAGGCTGATGACCTTTATACAAGACAAATAATAAACGAAATGGATAATTCTTTCCATCAAGCACCATAGTTTGTTGTATCAGTCTTAAAATTCAACTTAGATGAGTTCTATCTCTTTTCTCAATTGGGTTTAAGGGAAACAACTGAGAGAGATAACATTAACGTTTCGATCATTATAGAATTCAAGGTGTTTTGTATGACGATCACATAACATTAGTATGTATTGTAAAAAGTGAATTTCAAAAAATATATCATAAAGACTGTAGATATGTTTCTTTATGGAATATATTGAATAAATATATCTTTTATTAAATAGGTAATTTGCGATCCCAGTTTATATCTCATTTAAAATGAGCAACCAATCATTTTAAACGAGATATAAACAAAATATAAGTATTTACAATACCTAGAAAAAGTAATTGGCCCAATTTTAATTGATAAAAATGAGAACGATAACAAACAGCTTCATATTAAAACTTACTTTAATTATATAGATAATATTATCCTGATTGAAATAGGTATTAATGTCCCTGACTGTAATTTTTGAAAAAAAAAAGAATAATATGTCTACAACTTTTCTAGGAAGAAATAATAATTAAGTGTAATAAAAATTTACAAAAATAAACTTCATATATTGTTAAAAGTGTCATTTCATTTATTCCCATTAATTATTGATTAAGAACCTTATCTGTGCTTTTAAGAGAATAACTAGTTCACTTCGAAAATGTATTAAGACACATAAAAAATTAATTTCTAAAATAGTTTGTTTAATTGACGGTAAATGGTTTAACAAAATGTAAATAAATTATAAGTTTATCTAAACGTTAAGTTACTTATTATTATTATTATTTTTTTTTTATTGGTTCATCAAACTGGACACTACACTTATTTAATAAAGTAAGAAAATAACAATATGTACATGCTGTTAAATGCACGTCCTTCTGGAGATGAACACCACATGCATTGTACACTTACGATACATAAGACTATACATAATTATTAAAACTGTTTACCCAATATATTTTACACTACAATTTTAGAAAGAAAAATCTTTTTACACTTTTTGTTGACGAATCGAAAATATCAAAATCATGACATAACCTGTTATAAGACGAGCACATTCGATAGATTGGAGAGTTCCTAGCATACATAGTATTGCAGGTGTCGAGACAAAATGTCATCCTATGTTGGAGACGACTAGATGATCGATGCACAACCAGATTTAATTTGGAAAGTATATTTGGATTATCAATTTTGCCATTCATAATTTTATGCAGATACACAATATCAGCGGCATTCCTTCTGTGTGCTAACGTTGCTATCCTGAAGTGCGTAAGTCTAGACTCATAAGAAAGCAAAGTGCGGCAGAGATTTGAAGCGTAAGATAAGTGGTATAGGAACCGTTTTTGTATCCTTTCAAGTCTATCAGCATGAACCGCGTATGAGGGACTCCAAATAGGACTGCAGTATTCCAAAATTGAACGCACGTAACAGTTGAAAAGAATTATAGATATTTCTGTGTCCTTGAAGAATTTAGTTTGCCTAATTACGAACCCCGCCAAACGTGCTCCCTTTTTAGCTATGAGATCGATATGATCACGAAAGTCCATTTTAGTGTCAATTATTACTCCCAAGTCACGGATGGTTGAAACTTCGCTGATTGGTACATTGTCCACGAAGTAAACACCAGCTGTTGGAAGCAACTTCCTCGAGAGCTTGATGTGGAAACACTTTGATTTATTAAGTACCATTTTGTTCAGAGAGCACCAATTGCTAACAATGTTTATGTCGCTTTGCAAAGATGTAATATCACTTGGGAAACGAATGACTCTGTAAAGTTTCAGGTCGTCTGCAAACATTTGAAATCTGGAGGTTATACCAATGCATAGGTCGTTTATAAAGACCAAAAAGAATAGAGGCCCTAAGTGGGATCCCTGCGGTACGCCGGAAGGGACTATTTTGATTGCAGATTTAAAGCCCCGAACCATAACAAGCTGTGAGCGATTTCTAAAGTAAGACTCGCACCATCTCAACAAGGAACCACAGATACCTGCGTGGCCCAGTTTCTGAACAAGCAAGTTGTGATCAACCACATCAAATGCCTTGGAGAAGTCTGTGTAAATAGCATGGACTTCATGTTGATCCTCAAAGGCATCTATTACGTCACTTACATAACCCATAAGATTTGAGGTAGTTGAACGACCCGGCAAAAAACCATGCTGATTAGGATTGAAAAATGGCTTAAGATGAAAGTGCATATGTTTTTGGACCATTGATTCCAGTAACTTGCCTAGAGAAGATAAGATTGATATAGGCCTGTAATTAGCGATATCAATGGGATCACCTTTTTTGTGAATAGGAACTATGTGTGCTATCTACCACTTAGTCGGGAAAACACCACAGGATATTGACTTATTAAAAATATAGTGAAGTGGTCTAATGAGTTGAGCTGAGCAGGTCTTTAAAAATATTGGTGGTATTGAGTCGGGGCCTGGGCCTTTATTAATATTGATAAGGTGGAGTGATTTTGAGATATCGGACTCGGAAAAACTGCAAGAACTAAGGCTGATATTAAAGTTAGACAGCTCAGTGGAAGTATTTACTGTAGATGCTAAATTTTGACGAAAATTTGAATGGAAATATTCAGAAAAAAGTTTACAAATATCTTGGCCACCTGATACATTAAGGTCGTTCAGAAACATTTCATCTGGTATTTGACTACTATTTGATCTTAAAGATTTTATGAAAGTCCAAAAGTATTTGGGATCTTTTTTTATGAGGTTCTTGGCTTGCACTTTTAGATTGTATAAACACTCTTGAATCATGGCATCACATCTATCTCGCAGTATTTGAAAAGATAAAAGATCTCTCGGGTTAGAGTATTTTTTATATTTATAATGAAATTTTGCCTTTTCTTTTAAATTTCTTAGCAAAGAACGACTAAACCAGACTGGGTACTTATTATATCCTCTGCGAGTAGTTGGTGTACTCTTGGTGATTACAGGGAAAATAACATTATAAAAGGCTTCTACAGATTCGTCCACAGTCTGGTTGTCATTGAAATGATCATTCCAGTTTACAGCTGTTAAGTCATGCTTTATTGCACTATAATCGGCTTTAGCAAAATTTAATACAGATGATGTATTAGTTTATATGAATGTGTCGTGGAAATAAAACAAAAATCAATAAGAACAAATTCTTTTTTAATTAAGGGATGCGAACTGGGATTTTATCATTTGATAGAGATAAACGCGCATGCCACTACTGATACCGTTTCAACTACTGACACTGATGCAAACTATGAAAAGCAAATTAGTCCCATGAAAAATCAGAAAATTTGCCTACATACTAAAATAATAACTACAGAATACTAAAATACAGATACTAAAATAATTTCAATTGATAAAAACAACCATGAAAATAGAATAATACCTCATGGTTTTGATTAAATAAGACAAGCGGTAATTTGACATTTTATAATAAGTTCATGAAAACATATTCAGTTTATAAACGACTTTATAACACATTTTCTCGAAAGTCTCTTAATTCACCAATTTCAATATCGTAATGTCATTATGAAACATTCTAATACATATATGTACACAATGTAAAACGCACGGTTTAGCAAGATGCTCCGTCTAAAACGAACGGTACTTTTTTAAATCTTAGCAAAGTATTTTTATTTCAGAAAAGTGGTCAACATTTAAAAACTAAAATTAACTTTGGAAGATAAAATATAATAAATAAACATTTAATTCTTTTATTTAATTAATTTTGACCATAAGAGACAACCATTTATCTGTAACGAAACACCAAAATATTAATTTGATTTATTCGTTAAAGAAAGTCCGAATTTTATTTATTTCCTCGCAAACATGTTAAAGATCGTCGCATGACATACGTGCGCTTTGATAATTACAGCCTAGCTTATAGCTCGCCGGCGAGCTCGGTGTTTGATTTTGTAATCTTCGACTACCGCACACCTAGGGATGTTACCGGGACGACTTGCGGATGACGCTAAAACTGCCAACGTAATGACTGCGATGGGGTCATCCGGGTCGTCCAATACCTGCCGTGGTCGGCGACGGGGAGGTTTAAAGTATGGGTCGGAGGAGGCAGTCAAATAGTTCGCTGCCTGGACAACCAGAGGGTTAGGGTGGGGAGCGAGATCAAAGTATCGGCGGGCGCAGTCCTAATTTAACTATGCTAAAGAAGGTTAAGCTGGCAATGCATCTTGGTGTAGCGTATGTACTACGGAGCACCGGTTGCCTTGCTAAGAAACCCCTTATATAGGCGAGTGGGAATCTAATGGTGAAAGTTTTTTCAAATTGGGTCAGTATATTTTATGTACAAAAACACAAAAATGCTAAACATACAAATCTTCCCTATTTATAATATTAGTATAGATATATAAATATCCTTGATAAACCCAGTATCAGCGACTGGCTAATATTCATAAAACTGATATATACTCCCTCGTAGGCGTCTACGCGTACCGTAGAGTTATTATAGCAATACAACGCCGCTACGTAACGACTAACGACACATTAGTTACGCGCCGCGCTACGTTTAGTGCCATGCTTCGCGTAGCGTGCCGTTGCACCACGTACTGACTATAAACGAATCTAGAGCTTAAAGCCAGGGTGTCAGAATTGTGCCAATTTTGTAGGCTGAAATATTAAAATAGCAAGAGAATACAGAGAGATAAGTAATTATTCGTGGCGGAAATAAGCTTCAATTAAAATAAACTACTTATATTATTATTTTTTTTTTTTAATTAGTTGTGCATTATGATGTATTTTTGTGCTTTTTTACTAAGCAATACATGTTTTTTTTCGTGTAAGATATTGTAGTTTGTGTAAGTATATATATTCCAAAATAATTAATAATAATTATTTAAAGGCTCAGTATGTGTTTTAGGCTAAATATAATGTAGTCAAAATAGTAATCCCTTTTTATCCCTAATAGAAAAGATTTTTATGTCGGCTAGCTTTTAAACACCATCTCAACCACTGTTATGTAATGATTCTGTGGTCGAATATGTTTCTTTGAATATTTTTCTTTCAGATGAAGTCTAGTAGTTTGGTTAATGACCCCATCGTCCCATATGATGGTTATAGTAACACAATTTGAGCACAAATTTTTGGCTCAAATGAGCATGTTTCGGTGGCCGAGTGGTTTAGACATCCGGCTTGAAAACGGGGGACGCGGCCTCGATACACGCTTAAAACAATAATTTGTGCCCTAATAATTTGTAGATTTTCGCTTAGCACGCGTGCTTGTAACCATATTTAGAAATTAAGTTTAAGTAGACTGTATTCCAAACTTTCGGTATAACAAGATTATTGTTATAATTTACATCATTTCTAGTGATCGTAGTTACGGGACGGGAATATGGTTAGAAGCTGACAAGGGTTAGATACGCATGGGACAAGGGAATTTTGTGAATGCCCGCCTGTCTAGCCACCACCTTCATGTAGAAAATCTGTCGCCAAGCACCTAACGGCGTTTTCCGGCAGCAGTCCTTGAGAGCCTGTATTTCTAGGTTAAACCTATTAACACCTTCTACCACATCATCACTTACTATCAGGTAAGATTGTGGTCAACGGCTTGCCTATCAGCAATAAAAAAAAAAAACAGTAAAATAACAAATGCAAATGAAACAAAAATCATGAATACTTCAAAATTAACAATGAATAATTAAAACTGGCAGACGATAAATAAAATAGTCTCTTCGCTCTTTCTTGATAATTCCACTGAGCAGAAAATCACGAAAGGGTTTTAAAGTGCTGCGGATAAAAAGAGACGGGAGCTCAGTGTGGATTAAAAGTAAAAAGGGGATGACGTGAGAGGGTTGAGGGGTTGGAGGCGGGAGAGGGGGGCAAGCTCGTTAGCGACAATTTTTCTCAAAGCTCTCAAGGGAATTGTCACAATTCCGATTGTGACGAATTACGTGCCGAACAGCGGTGGCGTAACTTTTTATGATTAAATAAAGTAAAACTGAACGATTCTTTGTATTGGAATTATGAAAACAAAATATTTTTGGAATTATGAAAACAGATTATTTGAATCAGTGATGGCTCAGTGGCATTGGCTATGGACTGCCGCGCAGCAGCTCCATGGTTCGACTCCCGCCGCGGGCTTGAGCTTCACCGCATGGTGGAAGGGCTTTTTGCGAATGCTCGCCTGACTGGCGACCAACATGAGGGTTCAAGTTGAAAATCTGTCGCCAAGCACCTAACGGTGTGTTCCGGCAGCAGTCCTTGAGAGCCAGTGAAATTACAGGCATATGAGACTTAACAAATAGTTGTTAAGTCCAAGGTGACGGGCGCAGTGCAATTCGTCACTTGTGACGAAATGCATCTGTTATAGGCAGAGGTAACCGCTTAACATCGGGTGGGCCTCGAGCTTGTTCAATCACAATAACATAAAATAAAAATTAATAGCTTTTAACATATACCTTCTTAAAATGAGAAAATATCTACATAAGCTACAAAAAATATATTTGAGTTTGATAACTTGTATTTCTTAATACAAGTTATCAAACTCAAATATATTTTTGTATTTGAGTTTGATAACTTGTATTGAAGTATTGAAAATTTGAATTAGTTGCTATACTAGTTTAATAAATATTAAAACCCGAGATAGGCTATGATATTATATAACCACAAAAATCCAGTGCGCCTCATTGGTAACCCTTCTCTGTCTAAGGTTGGCACTAGTATTCCTTTGGAACTCAGGAGGCTCATAATGTACCAGATATATAGTACATAATATAGGCCATCCTATCCTTGAATTTTATATCCCATGATACAGTCTTAATAATCTTATAATTAACTGTATTATTATTAACCGACGAGAGTTGGCAGTGAATATCACAGGATAACAATAAATGTATATTTGCATGTAATAGATACCGAAGTATAAAGGTTAAATGGGCTTTCGTGCCTCCCTCACGAAGTGTTTTAAATATATTGTTAAAAACCATAAGGCATAAGAAGCGGGGATATGAAACTAATGTAACGCCTACTTAAGTTAATTCAAGAAACAACTTGATTAAGGTTTTTTAATACAATTATAAATATTATTACTGTTACAGCCGGATCGTCCACTGCTGAACAGCCTCCCATAGGGGAGGCTGTGGGGTAATTACCATAATCCCCCCGCTTGGCAGGCGTCTTGGGTATCGCAGTTCTTTAGAAGGCGCTGCTGACCATATTTCAGTATTTTCCCTTAGTCGCCTTTTACGACACCCACGGGATGATATAGGGAGGTGAAATTCTAACCCAGCACCCCACAGGCCATAAAAATATCACAAAATAAATGTTTACATATGTAATATTTTTTTATTTTCATAACGTTTAAATACCTCCAAATTAAACCTTCAGTGATATTTAGGTAATTAGGTGTACAAACCTGGTCACTCATGAAGGCGTGCCCGTGCACAGTAAATTATTGATAGGCATTTGTTCGATTACGACTCTTTAGTATAGATAGATAGAAAGATAACACTTTATTGCACTTTTAAAATTATTAAAACTAGTTACAAGAAATATTTAAATAACTTAAAAATAGTACAATCGGCGGCCTTATTGCTAGGCAGCAATCTCTTCCAGACAACTGTAGGCTCAACAGATACTTGCATGTTAATTTAGATGGAGGTATAGACTAAGTGCGTTATGTATGTAATCATAATAATTAATACTCAAAATATATGTACTATATAAAATATACGTCAGTATATTTTATATATACTGACTATGTATATATATAAACAAACAACAATAATAAAAATAAAAATGGGATAGTTAATCATGATAATTTGAAGAAAGGTAAAATTTCTGAACTCCATTTTTAAATGAAAGAAGCGATGTGGCCTTTCTAATTTCAACTGGTAGAGAGTTCCAAAGCCGAGCAGATTTCACAGTAAAAGACTTGTCATAAAAGGAACTTGTGTGTGTTGGTAACTTCAATAGAAAATTTTCTGATGACCGAAGATTTAAGTCATTGCAACAGCAAAAGAATTCAAATCGTTCTTTAAAATAACTCGAGGCCGAGGGATTAAACAGAACATTGTAGAGAAGGGAGAGGACATGAGTATTCCGGCGAAGACGAATAGGGAGCCATTTGAGCTTTTCACGAAAGTGAGAAATATGGTTATATTTACGCAAACCAAATATGAACAAATACAGAAGTTTTGAAGTCGCTCAAGTTTGTTTAACTGATCCTCAGTGATATCAAGATAACAGGTGTCAGCGTAGTCTAGGATAGGGAGAAGAAGAGATTGTGCAAGTGCAATTTTAGTAGCAGTAGGTAAAAAATTACGAAATCGCCTTAATGAACCTGCTGAAGCAAACATCTTACAGCTAACGGTTTCAAGCTGAGGTTTCCATATCAACTCCTGATCAAATGTGATGCCAAGATTTTTGACTGTCATACTATAAGGGACAGTGATTCCATCTAAAGTTACAGGTGGCAGAGTTTTCCAGTCTATTTCGGATATTATACGTGAGCTACCCATAATGATGACTTGAGTTTTTGCTGGGTTCACTCTAAGTCCAAAGTTTGTGCTCCACTCAGTTATATGACGCAAGTCATTGTTGATGGTTGTAATAGCATCAGATATACTAACTAGGGGGGATTGAGAATAAATTTGGAGATCATCTGCATAAAGGTGGTAGGAAGAAGATAACTGATCAGAAGAATTAATGAAAATTGCAAAAAGGAGTGGAGACATCACACCCCTTTGAGGGACGCCGACAGTCAGATCGCACCATGAAGAAACATTTTCATCAAGGCGTATTCGCTGTCGTCGTCCGTACAAATAACTATGAAACCAGTCACATACTGTTGGAGATATGTTAATGGAGCGTAAAACACCTAATAAGATGTCAAAATCAATCGCATTGAATGCGTTACTAAAGTCAAGCAGAGTTAACACAGTTAGCAAGCCATTCTCCATACCAAAACGGATGTCGTCAGATATTTTTATCAAGGCTGTAACTGTGCTATGGCCAGGTTGGAAACCAGACTGGAATGGATTAAGGAGATTGTTTTTTAAAAGGAAGGAACTAATTTGAGAGTGCACAAAGCGTTCCAGGACTTTGGATAGGAATGGTAGAATAGATATAGGACGATAGTCTGAGAAGGATTTTGGATTACGTTTTTTTGGAAGAGGAATTATCTGTGCTTCTTTCAATAAAAAAAAATAGAATATGGAAGGAACAAATGGTGACTATTTGTAATAGAATAGTTCAGGATATGCACAGAATAGGAAGAATAGTGTCAATAATAGGAAGGACCATATTTCGACTTACACCGTCGTTGCCAACTGCATTAGACACAATAGATAATACGCTTTTTTAACATCACAACTAGTAAATGGACTAAAGAAGAAAGACGAACAGTTGGGAGTTGGTTTAGCTGAAAGAGATTGTAGGGTTTTAGCTTTGACAGTACTATCAATGCGTGACGTAGTGGAAAAGTATTTGTTGAGTGCATCAATATCTAAATTGCTTGAAATAGAATCATTACGAGACTTACCAATTCCCAAAGTTCAGAGAAATTTCCAGATTTTTGTTTTTGCATGATCTCCATTTTGAATAGACTCATGAATGTGGCGGCTTTGAGCGTCCCTACACACCTTATTGCAGATATTTTGAGAACTTATGTATTTAGATCTATTCTGATCATTAGGAGATGATTTGTAATTGGATTTTGTAACAGACTTACGATGCATTATCTTTTTGATATCTACTGTGAGCCATGGTGCTAGAACATGCTTTATTTTGATGCGTCAAACTGGTGCATGCGCATCGTAAAGGAGCATCAACGAGGAATTAAAAATAGCAATTTTGTCATCAGAAGAATTAGCATTCAACACCGGAGTCAAATCTATGTTTTCAGCATCTCGCCGCAAATTTTCAGAATCAACAGAACTAAAGTTGCGTTGCAGAAATATTGTGGGCTTAAATTTAGGAGGACGTACTCTATAGGATACAAATATCAAATCATGATACGAAAAGGCATCGGCGGAACACTGACCATGTTTAGCAACATGCACGGGTGAGGAAACTATGATAAGTTCAAGAAGTGACGGAGTGGAATTGGGGGCGAAATGAGTTGCATTTGTGGGAAGAATATGCATGTTACTTGACTTGATAATGGGCTGTATTGAAGAAACTCGAGAGTCATTTTTCAGAAGACAAGTATTAAAGTCACCCATTATAATGGTATGACTATATGAAGGAACGAGATCTTCTAAGATCTTTTCAAACGAAGCAAAATAATTTAGTTTGGACGAGTGCGAATAGTAGGCTCCAAGAAGAATTTTGGTATGTGAAAGAAGTACTTCTATAAATAGATGTTAACCACCATTAAGAGGAGGTAGTTGAGTAGACAAACTTACTATTGAATAAGGAATATGGGCACGTAGATAGATGGCTACACCACCACCACCTCTACAAATACGGTCGTTACGAATTAGAACAAAACCCGGTAATGAGTATGAAATAGAAGGGAGACATGTTTTTAACCAGGTTTCGGAGACTACTATTGCATGTATGTTATTGTTATCAAATGACGCCAGCATATGAGGGAAATGAGCGGGAATACTTTGCGCGTTGATATGGATAGCATTAAAGTTCTTGGGCACATCAGTAAAATGAGTATTCAGAGTGTCAGAGAGAGATGGAATACTAGAAAAGCTACAATCACCACTAGCCAAGTTAGATGAAGAAAGAAATAAATAATCATCATTATCACTATCGCTGTTATCAAATATATTTAACATTGGAAAAAAATCTACTATTTATATATTATATAATAATAAATACAAATAAAATAATATATATACTATACAATAAATATAATAAAATAAGAATTAACTTGCAAAGCGTAAAAATTTCACTTGCTGGTTGTGTTGCTGGATAAAAATAACTGTGAGAGACTTGCACTTTACATGAAAAACCTTAAGTAAGAATATAAAAGAAAAAGAAATCGATTTTAAAAACACGTGAACAACTGCTTACTCCAGTACTGCTTTAAAACTTAAAGATGGAGTCATATCAAATAATAAGTTGTATAAAATGATAAAGAATGTACAAACAATACGAGTCTAGTTTGGAAGAAGAAAAATGAATCTGTCAATCAACGTCATCCTGCTGTCGTGTTTATGTCATATCTGTAACTGTATGATACGTTAGATAGCAAACTAGCATAGCAGGCATGTGGAATCAAACTGACTAATAAATAACTCAAACATTACCATACTACTTAGTCTGTGAACATTACTTTTCTCTATGCTAAAGCAGTTGTAGGTACACATAACCTTAAAATACACTGTTTGTTTAAGTTTTTACCAAGTACATTAATCAAGAAAGAAACAGAAATTATCTTTAAAAAGCGGTAGATGGAAAAGTGTGCTACATATTATAGAATATAAGTGTGAAAGTACCTACATATTATACGTTTTCACAAATGAATTAAGTACTGATCTAAAAACAAACCAACACAAAACCAGTGAAGAAACAATGCATCAAGATTATTATTTCTTGTTAGCTGCAGCTCGCCTGGGTTTGGGTGCCTGGACTACAGTACAATCCTTGGCTGGAGGGTGCTTCGGCTTTTCAACTAGCAGTTTGACGTCTTCGAGCTCTTTGAGGCTGCTAATGCGATGACGCGTGCCATCAGAGCTGATCACAAATACTGAACCTTCCTTCGTCCAACATTTTGACACACCGAATCGTTCACGGGCGGCTAGAAATAACTCATGACGCGGCTTAGTGAGAAACTCTGAGACGGTTATTCCAGTACCTTTGAGACCACATTTAGACCCCCAGATTTTATTCCCAAAATTCCCGTAAAGCCATATCACAGAGCTTGAAAAGTATGGGGCGAGGTCTATCAGTAGTTGAGCGTCCCATTCTATGGCACCTACTAACGTCACCAACACCAAAACCGTCCAGTTTCATTTTGGATGTTAATGTGCGGCAAATTACCGAAGCAGTTCTTCTTTCGTCCCAGCTGTAGTTTCAGTCACACCGTGTATCAATAACATCTTACGCCGGCTCCGTATTTCAGTGTTATCTACTGCCTTTGCTAATATGTCAGCCTGTAATTGAAGAGATCTGAGGGATGCAATGACAAAGGTCTTGAATGTGGCAAATTCAGTTGCTAGACTGGCAGTTGATTCTGGATTGGCTGCACTCTTCAACTCACATTCGAAATTGTTCATGCGCTGGTGCAGACTGGCTCCAATTTGTGCAATAGTGGTGTGAAAATCTTCCATTTTGAGGTTAGAAAGAAAAAACTTTTATTAGTGATGTGAAAAGTGCAAAGTTAATTTAAGTAAGGAGAAAACACTTGCAGACAGGTACTATTTATTACACTTTATAAATTCATAAAAATTATTTGAAGATAGTGACAAATACTATTATATTTCAATTAATTACTCAAGAGCTTTATTTAGTAGATGTAGACTTTAAGACTACCCCAAGATGAAAAAAATAAAGTATATACTTAGTATACGTTACAAAATTAGTACAACGCAAGTTGAACTGTAGGTGTCGCTCCATCCCAATACGATGGTTGCATGAAGAACGAGAGCAAGTGTCATGTTTTTTGAGTCATTGTGTCATGTTAGCTCAATCGGTTAGAGCATACCCCGGCTAAAGGGGTGGATGGACGCGGGTTCGAATCCCGCACATGACTATAATTTTTTCTCTCGTAAATTTGTAATTTTGTAATGTAATTCGCCTAGCAGGCGTCATTGCAAACTTAACAATATTAAAATTATAAGGTTGCGTCATCATTTACAAGTTTAAAACCAATTGCAAAATTGGTCTTGTTTGTAGTACAACGCAAGTTGAACTGTAGGTGTCGCTCCATCCCAATACGATGGTTGCATGAAGAACTAGAGCAAGAATTACAGTTATGAGTCATTGTGTCATGTTAGCTCAATTGGTTTGAGCATACCCCGGCTAAAGGGGTGGATGAACGCGGGTTCGAATCCCGCACATGACTATAATTTTTTCTCTCGTAAATTTGTAATTTTGTAATGTAATTCGCCTAGCAGGCGTCATTGCAAACTTAACAATATTAAAAAAAATATATATATTTAGTATACGTCTCAGTGTGGGCGTGAATGCTAATGGTACATACGGTAAAGCAATAAAGTATAAAATATGATCACTTGACACTGCCGGTCGATTGTACCTTTAACATGTGCCTTTATTTATTCACTACATTTCATAAGGGTTCACTTTGTGAATGTCTCGTTAACATCTTCTATTCTGATTGCGTACGTATTTTAATAGTTTATAATTAATATTAATTGATACCGCTTCTTTGTATCATCGATAAAACCATTTATCTTGACGCTAGTACCTAAACAGTCATGAAGCTAAAGAAGACATTAGGATTTCAGTTTATTTTAACTGTTGTATTCTGTGTACAAGAATGCTGTATTTTATGTTGTGTTTCTTTGCACAGGTTTCATTTCGATCGGTAAATGGTAACTTTTCTATGACCTTCCTATAAAGCGGTCTAATAGAAGATTAAAATAATACCAATATTTTTATGTGCACTTCATATAATAGAGTTGATCAACGATTTTCACTATCTACCTTTTTTAAACTTACACACCTCATCATCATGTGTTCACGGCGTTATTACGTGAGATTGCAGTAAGAGACAAACATTTCCATCGACACTTAAAAACAACTTAAAGTAATGACAAACAAAGCAGTGTTCGATGAGATAAAACGATTTTTAATAATGTATAAAAAAACGAGTAGTCAATAAACCATTTTCTTACCGTGCTAAAAAAACATCACACAGAATAACAAAATTTTTAAGTAAAAATGTACCAAAATCACTTGAAACAATTCAAATCTATCCATGCATTCTATCAGAGTATTCGAGTTTCCTTTGAGTAGCGCTCCTCTCATTAGCGATTTTTCAGTCGAGTGAATCGAAAATACGAAAAAAGATGTTGAAACTCTTCTTCAAACAATAATATCGGAGGAATTCGAATTCATGGCAAATAGTCATTTGTGAACTGTTTGCTTGGAAAATTATTGGACTGTTATACAGTATTTAGTCATCGTTTTCTTTCTTCGTAGGAACTTTTTAATAAAATATTATTTCACATTGTAATTATGGAAAACAAAATCAACTGCAGAATTCAACCAGTGACCGTCACTCAGTAGTTAATTTTGTAGAACTTACTGTAACAGGTAGTGCGCTGGAGCATTTAGACTGCATGTGAGTCTGCTTTGACTAATAGGTTGTCTTAATGCTTTTATTGTAGTAGCTGTAGTGTTGTACATAGTTCGTAGTTTTTTTTTTAAATAAAACCACACCGCAGGTTAAAAAAATATTTTTTTTAGATTGTGTTCAAGGTGAGTTTATTAAAACTAAACACCTAAATATCAAAGATATGAATCAATCATTAATATTAATATTATTCTTCATTTGTGACTTTTACAGCAATGATATCAATTCAATCCCCACCAGACCTCCTTCGCATGGTGGAAGAGCATTTTTCGAATCCTCGTCTGGCTAGCTACCACCATTAGGTAGAAAATCTGTCTTTGATATAACAGTGTGTTCCGGCAGCTGTCTGTAAAAGCAAATAGAATTACAGACACATGAGATTTAACAATTATATATCTCAGGGAGATCAGCGCAGTGCAATTCATTACTTGTGACGAAATGTATCTGCTATAGTCAGAGCTTACCGCTTAACATCAGACGGGAGTCGTGCGTATTCCAACACAATCCTATCAAATAACACACGTTGTTCAGTAGAATTCTTAATGAAGAAGATTAATAAAATATAAACAAAAGATAAATTATTGAATAAGCGAGTAGAGAGCATAATGAATTGCAATTGCAGGCTATTTTATTCCTTTGATATGGGTTTTCTTTTGTACAGAGAAAAGTATACAGGTACTCTGAATGTTAATTCTCACAACTAGTTAGGAAAATGTATCCAAAGATGCTATTAAGCTACCCCTTCAAATGAGACCATAACTTTTGATGAATTATAAGTGTCTATCAATGCTCACACAATATGGAATAAACGTGTATTGTTGAACATCATAACTCATTTAGTAACGCGCTGTTAACTTATTAGATACAAGACTCTCGTAAACATCTTACTTACTCGTTAACTTGCTATATTTGAAGTGTCAAACAAATAAAATTGAGCCATGATGTATGGCACGTGTTCTATATTCACTTGTATTATTATCTATTAACTTGTTGGAATAAACATTGTAAAAGTATAAATGATTTGAGGTACCTTGGAAAGAGCGTAATTGAAGCTACGGCAATTTTTTTTTTATGCTTGTTAGGTTAGCTTTTGTCCACTATCTCACCTGATGGTAAGTGATGATATGGTCGAAGATGTTGTTCAGGCTAACCTAGAATTACTGGCTCTCAAGGACAGCTGCCGGAACACACCGTTAGGTGCTTGGCGATAGATTTTCTACTTGAGGGTGGTGGCTAGCCAGGCGGGCATTCGCAAAATGCCCTACCACCATGCTATAACGACTGCCATCTTAAGACAACAACCGGGACCGGCGGCTTAACGTGCCCTCCGAAGCACGGAAGCGCTCAGTAGTAATATCACCAGCGGTGACCCATATCCAAGTCATGACCGAGGCGGACGTTGCTTAACTTTGCTGATCGGTTCAGAATGGCTAAGCAAACTTCGCTACGAGCGCTTCAAACGCAATGTACATTGGAGGACAACAACAAATGCAATATAAAACGAGGCCTAGATGTTCACTGGTTTGGTGGTCTACCTAACTACCTTTATTATATCCTAATTAGTTTTAGCAGTGATGCTAGCATGCATCACTGAAAGAATCAAAAATATAATTTATACATTATAAAATAAAAAATAACGTGTGGGATTCAGGACTAAGACAGTCTTCAGTATAAGCCGGTCAGCTCAGTAAATGTTTATATACGTACATTTAAAAAAAAATATGAAAAAAATGGAACCGACTTCAACACCCAAAAGTGCGAAATAACTTGTTGAAGTCGGAACCATGATAGTTCAAAAGTACTTATTATCACAATACTGTGCGCATGGTACCGACTTCGACAAGTTATTTCACACTTTTGGAAGTTTGAAGTCGTTTGAAGTCGGTTCCATATTTTGTAAAAAAAAAATTTTTTCATATTTTTGGTGACCCTTTATCGATTATGTCATCAAGATTGGTAGATATTTTTCAGGTTTTAGTTTAACTCAAAGACAGCTTGACCGATTTTGATCAAATTTTATATGGGACCAAACGAAAAGCATCACCTTTCAAACAAAGAAAGAATTTATAATATCGGTTCACCCAGTCCGGCGGCTGAGGTAACAAACATAAAAAAACGGGCCAATAGAGAACCTCCTCCTTTTTTTTGGAAGTCGGTTAAAAACAACCATCGTTGTATGATTTGATGACTGGACTACGCCACACATTACCTAATGAAGTCGTAAAACTTACACTACAATATAGAGTGAGGGAACTACTGTATCAAAACCTTTGTTTTAACGATTCAACCCGGATTGTGAAAGCTCAACTTTCCACTCAGTGGATCTTTAATGTAATAGGCCACTTTCCCTCCATTAGTGGTGGAGTAGGGATGCTCGTAATGGCCGCTCAACCTCTTTTGATCGTTTGTCCGAGATAAAGTAACGTTCCACATGTATTGGCGAGAAATTGTAGATATACTTTTATCGTTATTATAAATGCAAGAAACAAAATTTTTGTCATAGTGTGATACAAAATACATAAAGGTACATAATTATATATCACAAAGAACTCTGTCAAATTGCGTATTAAGATCGAGAAAATTATTTGACAACTATATAGATAAAGCATATAATATATTGTTGGCTCTTCACTATATGGGCACAAAATTAAATATACATATTTAAAATCAATCATTACAAAAATATTGTGGAATATAGGTCAAAGTCATTTATATATTACTAGCTTTCTGGGCGCGGCTCCGCCCGCGCGTATGTCGGTTATCGCGCGAAAACATTAACCTCTTTTTGCGCAGTCAGATAAAAACTATCCTATGTTTTTTCCCGGGTCTCAAACTATCTCCATACCAAATTTCATTCAAATCGGTCCAGTAGTTTTGGCGTGAAAGCGTAACAGACAGACAGACAGACAGAGTTACTTTCGCATTTATAATATTAGTACTGAATAGTACTGATAAATTTAGGCGTCTACGATGCTCTTATGAAGGTCGATTACAAATGTTCACATTTCAGCAAAAAAAAAAGTATAGAGATATAACGAGGAGAACGGGCAAGAAACTCGGGGCCATATTATTCTTTCAAACTTATTTTAACAATGTGTTACATACCATATAAAAAAATAATTTCAATATATTTTGGTTCAATTACGTAGGTGATAGCTTGGTAGAGGCGGAATTGTCCAAGCATTTTTGTCGTTTAAGTAATCACAAACTATGTTGTAGGATTTGTTAATCTAAATTTTTTCACGCGCAACTTTAATTTTCCTTCTGTGAGCGTATGTTTAGACACTTTATTATAAAACCATACACAATTTCCTAAAAAGAACCTTTTATTTGTTTTTGCTAATCTGAATTCTGGTACCACTATTTTATCTTTATGCCTAGTGTTGTAATTATTATGACCGTCACTTTAACCGTAATTTAAATTTCGTCAAATTTTTACGAACATATATAATATTTTCAAATATGTAAAGACTCGGTAAAGTTAAAATATCTATTTCTCAAAGATTTCCTAGGATTCATTTCATATATATTGCTCGATTCGCACGCTTTTGTACGATAAAGATTGTCTCTATCTCAACTCTCTATATCAATATAAAAATGCCTCACTTTTCACTGAGATCTATGCTTTCATCGGTCATTATTGTGCTCATGGTTCTCAAACAAGGAAAGAAAACGTTATAACAGAATCTGAATGTACATGACGATATTAGTGTTTGCGTTATTGTCATGCAAATTAGTCCATCGCCCATCATAATTGCTTGTGGCAAATTATTCTGTTTCTGGTCTAGTGGTTGTTGTTGAGCACTCTATTTATAGTAAGTTACCCTCTGCGTTGAACTTCATTATATATTGTTTTCACGGGAATTGAGTGATTCTGAATAAAATGTAGCCTACGTAAACAAAACTGTGCATATATAATTTTGCACTAAAAACTTATCCATATTTAGGTATCTTTTTATAATAATATTTACAGTTGTGCCCGAAAATGATTTTCAGAGTTCAGTGAAAAAAAATGATATTACCTGAACTTTAAGACTTCAATCAGATACATGCATATTAGAGATACGGTCTTTCTTGGTACTTTCAATTATGTTATAATAAACATATAATATATTAATAATATTATTAAAACTCACGCACATTTTTATTAATTGATTAAAACAGGTTATTCACGTGCCGAAACAATTGTCGATCCTTATATCGGCAACACGTAAGTGTTAAATATCACGTGAATAACCTGTTTTAATCAATTAATATGATATATTATTAGGTATATAAGTGCTACCATGTATGTATGTTATAAAATATAGAAACTGTTATTTATTTTTGTATGGAGTTCATTAAGCAATTACTATTTTTCATCTTATTAAACATATTAAGCAACAATGTATAGTTATAGAAATTATTATAATAACAACAAGTTTGCTGCATTTACATAACTATATTAATGTGTTAGAATTTGCAAAGCTTCATGTATTTTCTGTACTGTAACAGCCGGATTATCCACTGCTGAACACAGCCTCCCCTATCAAGGGGGTATTTGCCATAATCCCCACGCTTGGCAGGCGTCTTGGGGATCGCAGTGTAAGTTGTCAGTTCTTCAGAAGGCGCTGCTGCCCACCTTCCAGTATTTTTTCCATAGTCGCCTCTTACGACACCCATGGGTTGATATGGGGAGGTACAATTCTGACCCAGCACCCCACGGGGGGTATTTTTGATCATGTAGCTTCAAGCAGCTTTGTCAAGGTATTTTTCTATACTAGTAAATTAACTACAAAAATACTACATACCATAATAACATGATAAGTAATAAAAAAATATCAGATAAAATCTTAAGTAAGTACAATAAATAAGTGACCAACTTATATTTGTTTACAACACGATACAAAGGTTTTTTTATATTATTGTGACGGTACAAGGTCGAGGCCCACCTGATATAAAGCGGATTAACCTCTGCCTATAACAGATGCATTTCGACACAAGTCACGAATTGCACTGCACCCATCACCTTGAGACATAGTAAGTAGTTAAGTCTCATGTGCCTATAATTTCACTGGTTCACAAAGACTACTGCCGGAACACACCGTTAGGTGCTTGGCAACAGATTTCCTAGTTGAGGGTGGTCGCTAGCCAGGCGGGCATTCGCAAAATGCCCTTCGACCATGCGGTGAAGCTCAAGCCCGTGACGGGATTCGAACCATGGACTTGCTGCGCGGCAGTCCATAGCCAATGCCACTGAGCCATCATTGCTTCATGTTTTAACTTGATTACTTTCCAAAATCTGGTATTACATCGCCGGGGTCGCCCGATTTAATCCGCTGGAGTGATTGTATTAAAAGGTAATTTATTTTAGTTTGCCTGGAAGGCGAGCTATGCGGCTGTTAATTACGAAACTAATTAAAACTGTCGATTCAGTAATTAATCTTTCCTGGCTTGCGAGCGCCGCTGCTGGTGAAATTATAAGGGTTAATAAAGTAAAAAATGTATAATGTGTTTACGGAAATAAGGAAAAAATCACGGACCATGCCGCGAAGTTTAGTGTAAATATTACTGCCAAGCGATTAATAGAATCGGCGTAGCAGCTGTTATCTTAATATTTACTCCTTTCTAACAATCAAAATTCTTGTAGGAAAGGTCGGTGCCGAGTTAAAATTCATATCTACATATTCCCATATAATATGAAAGAAGATTCGTCGTAAGAAGTGACAAAGGGAAATATTACAGAAAGTGGACAGCAGCATCTATTGGAGAACTGCGATTGCCAATACACCTGCTGAGTGTGGAGTTTATGGCAATGACCCCTTTGATATCGTGGATGTCATGACCTTTTATTATGATACAGTGAAAAATGACAAAATTAATTACGTATTCGTTCCACATCTTTTTCGGGTTGAGCAAAATGGCAGCCTATTTACGAGTTTCCGCAGTCCGTCTGTTTTTCCGTCCATCTGTATGTTGTGTGTCTCCAGCTCGTAAATGGAGTGAGTTACAAACCTAAATGTTCATATCAAGTGTAAAATCCTGACCCAAAGTTAATATTAGACTAGACGTTTAAGGGCTGCTATTATGCATGATAAGCTAGAAAAAAAATATTTATGCACCCAAGCGTTTTTTTAAATGCCTATTCCTGATTAGGTTAGCCTTTGACCATTATCTTACCTGATGGTAAGTGATAATGTACTCGAAGATGTTGTACAGGCTAACCTAGAATTACTTGCTCTCGAGGACAGCTGTCGGAACACACCGTTAAGTGCTTGGCGACAGATTTTCAACTTGAGGGTGGTAGCTAGCCTGCGGGCATTCGTAAAATGCCCTACCACCATGCTTTAACGACTGATTGACTTTCCTAGAAGTCATTGAGTAGAATCTTATGATAATTTTATCTTCAGAAATAAATAAATGGTCAATTTAGGTCACTTTACGAAGTCTACGTTTTGGCATATGCTCTTTTTAACCGACTTCAGAAAATAAATTCAAATTCAAATTCAAATTCAAAATCATTTATTCAATTTAGGCGTCTACGACGCTCTTATGAAGGTCAATTACAAATTTTAATATTGAAATATTCTACATTGTACTGCCACGTTCAGCAAAAAAAGTTTATAGAGCCACTGCGAGAAGAACGGGCAAGAAACTCGGGGCCATTCTTTTAAACGTCTTTTTACAATGTGTTATAAACAATATAATACAATTATTACAATATTTGTTTAAATTACGTAGGAGACATGTGATGGCTTGGCAGAGGTGGAATTTTCCAAGCATTTTTGTCGTTTAAGTAATCACAAACTGTGTAGTAGGATTTCTTCATCAAAATATTTTTCACGTGCAATTTGAATTTTCCTTCTGTGAGCATTGTAATATGTTCGGGAATTTTATTATAAAACCGCACACAATTACCTAAAAAGGACCTTTTATTTGTCTTTGCTAATCTAAAACATGGTACCGTTAATTTATATTTGTTCCTAGTGTTGTAATGATGGTTGTCACTGTTTAATTTAAATTTACTCAAATTTTTCCGAACATACATAATATTTTCAAATATATACAGACTCGGTAAAGTTAATATATCAATTTCTTTAAAAAGATCCCTTAGAGATTCCCTAGGATCCATTTCATATATGGCTCGAATTGCACGCTTTTGTAAGAGAAAGATTGTCTCTATCTCAGCAGCAGCTCCCCACAGCAATACACCATACGACATAATACTGTGGAAGTATGCGAAATAAACTAGCCGTGCAGTAGCTACATCTGTTAACTGTCTTATCTTACAAACTGCATATGCAGCAGAACTAAGTCTTCTTCAAATAAAAGGAGGCTCTTTAATTCAACTGCATTTTTTCGCGTGTGTAACCTCATAACTACATGATCATAGAATGTACATATTTGAGGTACTTAATAGTGCAATTTTATTAAATTATAATCTTCTGGTAAGGACTTGCTTTATTTTTAAGTCCTACTACACTCGAGAGCAATGAATCCGGGTCACTTAAAGAATGTTAAAAATCTCGGAAACTAAAAATGATAGGTTAATGCAATAAATTGTATTTAATAGACAATGTAATACTCCTTAAATAAAAGTAAAAAAAATATGAGTCACCATACATTTTATTAACACAAAATTACATAAAGAAAAAAACTGCTGATCTCTCCTTAAAACAAAAATAGGAAACATGAAATTTTTGAACTTTATTACGATTTTCTTGAATTTTAATACTTCGTATTGCCTCCTCGTGCTTCCATTACTGCGTTTACGCGGTTTGGCATGCTGTACACCAAGTTCCTTATACGATTTTGGGGAATATTCTCCCATTCCTCTGTGAGAGCAATTTTGAGCTCACGAAGCGTGATTGGGGGAGGGTTTCGTTGTTTTACGCATCTGCCTAGCTCGTCCCAAGCATGCTCGATCGGGTTGATATCCGGGCTGCGCGCTGGCCACTCCATACGAGTAATGTTCATCTCTTGAAGGTAGTCATTCACAGTCCTACCTGTATGAGGTCGGGCATTGTCATGCATAAATATAGCATCCTCACCTAAATTGACCATAAATGGACCAACGTGATCATTGAGGATTTCTTCCACATATCTTACGCTAGTTAAAGAGCCGTTTTCTATGATCACCAGCTCTGTGCGACTTTCAGAAGAAATTCCGGCCCACACAAGTACAGACCCACCACCTTAGGCTACTTTTTCTTCGATGCATGCTTGCTTGAATCTTTCCCCTGGTCTTCGATACACTCTGTGTCTTCCATCGTGCTTGTAGAGCATAAATTTTGATTCGTCGGAGAACATAACTTTTGACCAATCTTCAATACTCCAATTTACGTGGCTCTGGGCATATCTTAGTCTCGAAATACGATGCCCACGCTCCAGTTTAGGGCCGTTTGCAGGTCTAAGGGGTTTTAAGTTAGATTCAGCAAGCCGACGTCTTACTGCCCATGCACTTGGGTTACTTCCTCCGAGGCGTCGAAACTGATTGGTGAGTTCAGTTCCTGTGAGAAAGCGATTTCGAAGCATGGTGTTCACCAAGTATCGGTCTTCTCGTGCTGTGGTACACCTGGTTCTGCCCGTTCCTGGTCTGCGTAGGTTAGAACCAGTTTCTTCGTAACGTCGGAGAACTCTTTGTACTGTTGACAGCGACACACCGACAGTCCTGGCTGTATCGCGCTGACTCCGGCCGGTTTCCAGCATTGTAAGTATTCTGGTGCATTCTTCAGGCGTAAGCGACATAATTTCAGCTTGAATAATGAATATAGAGCACTATCAACATGGTTTATGTACCCACATAAATGACAGATTACAAACAAAAGCAAAACCAAATGCTGTAATTTCGTAGTTCCATCTTCGAAAGTGGCCCTTTTTCAAATTTGATTTTTTTATGATATAACTTTACAGTAACTAAGAAGTTTTAATACCTTCATTTAAGGAGTATTACATTGTCTATTAAATACAATTTATTGCATTAACCTAGCAGTTTTAGTTTCCGAGATTTTTAGGATTCTTTAAGTGACCCGGATTCATTGCTCTCGAGTGTATATTATTATGGTATGCTTTATCATGTACAATTTCACTTAAACTAATCTTATGTACTTAATTCCTGATCTAAGTGGTCCTATAAGTAAATAAGTACCTACGCACTAGCACTGCATATACTGTCTTAGATTAAGTATTTTTGTTTTTTGCTCTAGTTATTGTAAACAATATATTCTAGCACAAATTAATGAAATTATTATGATTATTATTAACTCTTTACATGGTGTACCGATATTGTTTTTTTTTTTTACATTCGAAAGCGTAGAAAAATATGTCTTGTGGACCCATTTATTATTTGAGTGAGATCTGAGAAGTTATCTCGAAAAATGCGAACAATTTAGTCGGTTTTTGTATTGTTTTTATATTAACAAACAAATGAGTCTACTCGTGACCACGGTCAATGCAACTTGATCGAAACGTCGAGGTTAGTCAAAATATTATTTTGATGTTAATTCGTGCGTGGATAGACCCGTCAGTAATTTAGAAACATGAAATACTGAAAACACTGGTTTAGAATGCAATTTGGAGTGCTTTTATGGACTGTTGCAATGCGGAATGCAAAACAAAAACAGTACAGCCCTACTCGCCCTTGGCCAGTTTTTTTGAATACTCAACTCTTATATTCATGGATTTGTCAGAATGTAATACAAACATAAAACTTTGAAATTATTGTAGATACACACAATGCTTTAAAAAAAAACACTTTTTGTCTCCTTAACTAGTAGATATATAATTCACATCTTGCATTAAAATTCGTTATACTTTTACCTGGAAAAGTAAAGCGAACTTACTGTTCCTTGTTTCTCAAATTTTTGCTTTAGATTTTCTTAATACAAAACAAATTATCATAATAATTTCCTAATGTTTTATAACCTTAAGTTAAGAACTCTATATAATGTTTTTGTATGAAATTTAAAAGAAAGTGATATATTGGTAATATTTAAAGTAGATGATATATTATTGAGTGAGAACCTAATGCTAGGTACATTATCACTAATCAGTCAATCTTCGTACTCTTTGCCAACGTTCTCTGTTTACCTTATGGATTTATAAAGATGTTCATACAGAAAACAAAAACGTTATATTAACACAAAGTACAAAATAGTAACACAAAGTACAAATTACAAAACAAAGATCTTGTACGAGCATATTAAAAACGACAGCTTTTGTACACTGTGATATATTTTCAGTGAAAAAGTATCTGCACAAAAGGCGACAAATTGATGACAAATTGATTGAGAGACGCAGAGCGGCGTCCGTCGCGTCGAGCGAACGCGTTGGACGAACTCGGAGGATCTAATTACACTCTCATCTCAAATGACAAAGCTTCGTCACGGGGGAGAGAGAAATCAGCTTTGAAGTTATTTTGAACGCCTGACTATACTACTAACATTTTTATAATCATTTACAGGGTAGTCGTTGACGATTATGTGAGAAGTGATAATGTTGTCAGATATGAAAAACATGGTCAATTGCATGTCCGGCCCTGCTCTTTCAGGGTCCTAAAAAATTAAGTGTAAAAATGCGGGCACTTATTTGGCCAAAAGAATAAGCATTGCAATCCCACGGGGCAATGTTGCCAGCACGCTGGGCATTCTACCAACTGGTAGTGGGCTGGAGCATTTGCACTGCCTGTCATTATTTTAGGAAGTTCTCACATAATAAGTAGAATTGACTGTAACTTATTATTACCAAAGGTATTACACAAAAATTGTAGGCCTGCAATGGCCTTTAGGTTGCCCAAATGCTTTCGTTGTAGTAGCTGTAGTGTTGTATTTAGTATGTTGATTGTTGTTAGTAAAAGCTTAAAAAAAGTAGTAGATAACCGAAATTATATAGTAAAGTTTTAGTATATAATTTCGGTTATATAAAGCATATGGTTCGCAATATAATAATTTCCGACGAAGCCATCAGACTCTGGAATGCATTGCCACTTGATACCAAGCGACCTCCGTCCTTTTTTAGTGGCAAATTAAGTTAAAGTTGTTTACCTGTTGTGCTAGCAAAAACTTTATATATATTTTTGTGTATGTATGTATATGTAAGAATATATTTATTATCTAAGTTTATATTTTAGTGTAGATATTTAAAAATATCAATACTATTAAGTATATTGTACACCGCCATCCCTTGTCAAAACTTGCTCCTCTCCATTCAAAGGTTGCCTGGAAGAGATCGCTATGAGCGATAAGGCAGCCTATTGTTCACTATTAGAAGGTGTTTAATAAAGAGTTTAATAGCACTTTTCCCATTCTAGATCTAATCAAGTATACGAGTAGAATATGATATAGAATAGTCGGTTTAGGTTCTTAAGCTGGGACTGGAACAACTAGTGTCAACTTCAATTAGAAGGCTTAGGCCTAGTTTCATCATACTCTGTTAATTATTTGACGCCTCGTTAATCCTTTTAACGGACTGTTAACTGCAACGAGTGTCCCACCAACTGTTAATGGATGATTAATTCTGTTAACAAGGCGTTTCTTCATACAACGTAGACTGATTTAACAGCTCTGTTATTTTTAATGACCCATTAGCTAATGCCTGATTTAGCGTAAACAAACATGGTATGGTGAAATTAGGCCTTACTTTAGTTTTGAAATCATGTGTTTATGGTAGTTAGGTCAGTTCTATCGATGAAATTCTCAAGTTAGATCCTCAAAAGTAACAAAATAAAAACACAATTTTGCGTACATAACATTCAATAGAGATTACTGTGGCTTTGAATACCTAATTGAACTTTTAGCATTACAAATGACGAATCCTACAAACAAATTAATCTAACGCTGGCTTAAGCCTACGTCATCCATTGGAAACAGTGACAATTTCATTAATTAAATGTACCGGCTGTGTGTTTGAGCTGACGGATTTAAACGTCTGTTATGGAGCTTCAAAGGAATGTTTTAATCACACAGTGATTTTAAACAACTCTCAGAGCATGATTTTAGAGCACATGACATTGTTTACAAACACGACCTAAGAGTATTTTCTTTTTTTTCTTTTTTAACCGGCGGTATACCTTTATTAAACAAAATACTACAGACTATATACAACACAATAAAAGCATTTAGACAACCTATAAGTAATAGCAGACTCATAGGCAGTCTAAATGCTCCAGCCCACTCCCAGTTGGCAGCATTGCCCCGTTGAATTGCAATGCTTATTCGTTGAGCCAAATATGTGCCAGCATTTTGATCACAAATTTTATTTGTATTTTCTTGTCTATGAATGTCATTACTTTAATACCAACTTTACTCAATAGCACCTAATCGGTTTTTATATGTTTTAAACTGGACTCGTACGGTTTGTACGTTTGCCATTTGTGAAGTAATTAAGTTAAATGTGCTTAAAATAAGTCCAACAAGGTCAATTTCTAGTCATGTAGTATAGTGGTGCTAATAGTTGCGTAAGGTGGGTAAAACATTACTCAATCTGTACGAAAAAACGTGTATCTTGTATATTTTTTATGCTCGTGCATGTTGGCAAACACTTAAAAAAGATCTTGAAACCACTATTATGTACATAATCACGAGAAAAAAATCGTTCATTCCGATTTCACATTTTCACGCCAAAAAATTATCAGTTGAAACAAAAAACAAACCCTTTTAGTTAAATGAACATATTAATTGATAGGAAGAGTTAAATTGTGGATATCAGTAGCAGTAGAACTCTTTGTGAAAGAGTTCGTCCAGAGAAGTGCTGAAAGTAGTTCACATTACTGCGATCCGGTTTGAATGGTATAGCTGCTGGTGAAATTACAGGCACATAAAACCTATAAACTTCACGTCATGGGCACAGTGCAGTTCGTCACTTGAGACGAAATGCATCTGTTACAAGCCGAGGCTACCGATTAAAACCAGGTGGGTCCAGTCCTTGTTCCGACATAATCAAATAAAAAATTTAATTAGTTACTTATTCTAAAAGTATTCTACTGTATCTATTTTTAGACAAATTTACCGTATTCACTATAGATAGATAGATAACTCTTTATTGTACACACCACTACATAAAACAAAACGAAATAGGAAGGATTAAAGTCAAGTTTTACAAAGGGTGACTTTATCACTAACAGCGATCTCTTCCAGGTAAACTTTGAATGGAGAGGAAATAGGAGTAATAAGACAGGGTGCATTAAATTAATATTAACAGTCTGGTAGAACAAACTGCTAGACTATACATATTTTTTAATCCCGATTTTTACTTGGAATCAATATAGTGATAACAGTTCAAATAACAGCGGAAGCATGTACAAACTATAAGTCAAACCCTGCCACGATTACGGATTCCGGTATGATTTATCCAAGTATCGGTGAATGCGGGTCTGTGCTCGTAAATAGTGCCAAGGGAACCGAATATTGTGGACACTGAATGGCCCTTTCATCGCCGCAACATTAAATATGAAAGCTCGGTCTGGCCAAGTGTCCAGTCTCCGAACATAAAACGTAGCAAAACGATATGCAACTTTATTGTGATGGAAATTTGAATGTGAATTTATCGTTATAATATATTTTTCATTGAAATCTTATTCTCGCGAAATAATCATTTTCTATACACGTTTCTTGGATTACAATAAAAAATTACTACAAGAGTAATTACAACAATAATAAGAGTTCATGGTGGTAGGGCATTTTGTGAATGCCCGTCTGGCTAGCTACCACCCTCGAGTGGAAAAATCTGTCAGCAAGCACTTAACAACGTAAGTTGAACTAGGTATATATTGTGATGATGGTTATGAAAGGAAAAAAATAGAGTCATGTAAATATGTCATGTTGGCTAAGCGGTTAGAGTTTACCCGACTATAGCGGTGAATGGCACGGGTTTGAATCCCGCATATGACTATATTCTTCCTCTCATTGTAATTTTGTAATGTAATCCACGGAGCATGCGTCATATAAAAAAAAAAGGTTCTTGTAATTGTTTCATTTATCGTTACTTCTACTATATACTGCGTCATTAATTCCTAACATTAGTTGAAGAATAGGTAACATTGAAGTAAATACTGTCGCTTTTTAATAGATTATCAAACTCAGGAATCCAATATAAATTAAAGTTTGTCAGTTTGATCAACTATACTACGCTAGTTGAAAAGTACCTAGTAAAAGTAAGACTTTATTGTTTGTTTGTAGCTCTGGTAAGTTTATAATAGTAAATTTAACATTATTCTCTAATCTGAAACATTCCAATCAATATTTGGTACCTAGTTGATTTGCGTTGTCGTGAACATAGAGATATAAAATACTACTTCTCTTTTCTGTGGTCTTGAAGTATTTTCGACAAATTCACAACTAGCTCAACTGGTCTTGGTAAAAAGGCTTAAATAAGAACTGGATCTGAATCTGAACAGTTGCAGAAACTCAACAATAGGATAAAGTGACAGATTTTCTATTAAAGGGTAGTAGCCAGGCAGGGGTCAACGACCTGCCATCAAGCAATGAAGCTCGAAGACTGCGGTGGGTATACAAACCTAGAACTTTTCACGCAATATTAAGAATATAGTATTAACTCTTACAATATTTGCTACTTATGCTGCTACAGCAAGATATATATATATATATATATATATATATATATATATATATATCGAGCTAATATATATATACGAGCTACTAATATATTCATATGTTTCAAGAAATGATGACAGACCAGTGATCGCTATGGACTGCCGTGCCGCAGATCCCTGGTTCGATCCCCCCCGCTGGCTTGAGCATGGTGGAAGGGCATTTTGCGAATGCCCGCCTGGCTAGCTAGCACCCTTAAGCAGAAAATCTCTCGCCAAGCCTAACAGTGTGTTTTGGCAGCAGTCCTTGAGAGCCAGAAAAATTACAGGCATATGAGACTTAACAAGTGCAGGTCTCAGTTTGACGGGCGCAGTACAATTCGTCACTTGCGACGTATACACTGTTATTGGCAGAGGGTTAATCCGCATAACACCAGGTTGAACTTGTGCTTGTTTCACCACAATCACATAAAAAAGAAAGTTAAAGGGTTGCATGACTTGATTATTCAATAAGTAAATCGAAATTGCTTCGAATTCCAGAGCTATTTCCGTGCACTCCCAAATCTATTTACAAACTGTTCCGGAAACTAGAAGTCGAGTGTAGAAACAAGTAACTAGTCGGAGCGGTGGGAAAAGTATTTAAACTCGTTGAATGAAGTCGGCTTCGGCACGAAACCGCCGCACGAATCGCTAACCAGTTCGAGTAACGCGATTTCACTTCAACTACGATTCGTTTTAAATTCAGATATCGTCTAGCACTGCAACATTTTAGTGACTAAAATGTATTTGTGTGGATGGTAATTGAGTTGAGATATACTGCCCCTTAGTATACTAATAGAATAATTACAAAAATAACATATTGACATTATTATTTGTATATGAAAATAATATCTTGGACAGAATTTTGAAAACTGTAAAAATGTACGATGACTTTTTGATGTTGCGATACAAAAATACTGATTATACTGAGAAAAATATTTAAGTATTAGCTAATATTGCTTTGAATATTAACAAATATGAGCTCTTTTCTTTATTTGCTTGTCGGTAATCCTCAGAAATCGCTCCCTATTTCAAAATGCTGTCGTTGGTAGTGTACCAGCTATGTCTCATTCGTTAAAGCGTACAAGTGTGTTGGTTGCTCCTGATGTGTACCATATGAGCAGCAACATCATATCCACGCTGACGTCAGTCAGTGAGTGACACCAGATCATCATAGGAATGTTGCTAAGATATAGTTGGTTGCAAGATTAAGGAAAATTATTTCGATTGTCCAATAAATAGTTCTCACATTCTGAAGCCAGGAACTAAACAGTTTGATCAACTATACAACAAAACACCTAATGAAAATGGAAAAATAACACAAAGTTACCTATAAATATTTAATACGATTGAGCAAACTGACTTCAACGTAAACTGAACATGATAATTTTAGAAGTATTTACATTGACAACCTTAAACTGGCGAAAATTTGCTGCAAATCCTTAAACAATTTTTGTAACAAATATATAAATGTAGAGTTATTATCAGCGCTTAATTTTCACCATTATACATCAAACAACATTAAGCTGGTTCACCGTATAGGGGATGTGTTTGTTCAATGATGGTTAAATTCTTCAAAACATTACCAGACAATTTATCACTCCCAGCCCCAAGAGACGTATAAGTTACAAAAGCAGACCTTAATTGGACTTGAAAACTGATAGTTATGCCTGATAACAATGTTCTCAATTAACTTTTTAATATCAGGATGAATGTTAAATGGAATCCAAAAAGGTATATATTTTGAAGCGCTCGTAGCCAAGTTTGCTTAGCCATTCTGAATCGATCAGCAAAGTTAAGCAACGTCCGCCGCGGTCATGACTTGGATGGGTGACCGTTGGTGACATTACTACTGAGCGCTTCCGTGCTTCGGAGGGCACGTTAAGCCGTCGGTTCCGGTTGTTGTCTTAGGATAGCAGTCGTTACAGCATGGTGGTAGGGCACTTTGCAAATGCCCACCTGGCTAGCTACCACCCTCAAGTTGAAAATCTGTCGCCAAGCACCTAACGGTGTGTTCCGGCAGCTGTCCTTGAGAGCCAGTAACTCTAGGTTAGTGTGAACAACATCCTCGACCACATCATCACTTACCATCAGGTGAGATAGTGGTGAAAGGCTAACCTATCAAGCATAAAAAAATAAAATAAAAAGATGTGGCTATAATTTAATTGGCTCTCAAGGGCTGTTGCTGTAAGGTGCTTGGCGACAGATTTTCTACTTGAAGGTGGAATCTCAAGCCGGAGGTGGGGATCGAACTATGGACCTGCAGCATGACAGTCATGGATCTGTACCTATGACCGCTCGGCTATCATTGCCTAATTAACGACCTTAAGCAAGTTAAAAACTGGCACTGCTACCTGTATCAATAAGTACTCTGAATGGCATGTTATTGACAAATATAGGTATCATACACTTCTGAAGACCAGTTGTTGCTAATTGAATGCATGAAGCTGTCTCTTCTCCTGTAGTCATTGATGATGAGGTATTTTTAGGTGAACTTTTTGCATACAGTAGCAAAATGGCCGGTCTTGCCACATTTCAGACATGTTGCTTTGGCTGCTGGGCAAAAACGGCGAGGATATCGTGACTTTCCACAAAAGTAGGTAACAAGTATTTAAAAAGACAGAGCTGTCTGAGTTACTTGCAGCTGCAAATGGCATCTGTAATGATTGTGCTACTTAACCTTCTGTTTGTACTCGTAGGTATCTTAGCAGTCTCAAGAGCTCTGGCTTTATTGCACGCTTCCTCTAGGCTTAAGGTATTGGGAAAAATACCAGAAGGTGGGTAGCATCGCCTTCTGAAGAACATACAATCTTACACTGCAATCCCCAAGAAGCCCGCCAGACATTGGTGAGACCTTTGTTCAATGTTGGACGTAATGGCTGTTAATATAATGTGATACGAGTGATTGCAAATTGAAGACTTGTTTTATAATTATTTTTTCAAAATTAGTTCCTTTGGAAGTGTTCCTTGAAGCTTTATTCAATGGTACATAACTTCATAAATCACGAGCAGACTGCCCTATCCAATCTATATTGGATAGGGCAGTCTGCAGGAAAAAAATTTACCCATCTATATGGGTAAAGTTTTTTCCTGGGCAAATCAATTTATCTTGAATCATAGTATTTATTTGACATGATCACATACCTACTTCTATTTGACATTATATTTTTTTAAATTGACTTTTTGTACTATTTTAATTTTATATGAATATTACTTATAATTATATTTAGTTTCACTAACCTTTGATTATGACTTAACTAATATTTTAATGATCATTATAATGTTATTGTTTGATTTTAAGGTATTTTGATATGTTTTTTAATAATATTTTTGAATGTACATATTATTATGTTTTACAATACAGTTCGATTCCTGCCCGGGGCATAAAATTTTGTGTTCTATAATATATGATTTTCGCATAGCACACGATAGTGCCAGTAATCATATATAAAAACTGAAATAAAATATTATTATTATTATAAGTACGTTAAAACACGTTTGGTTCTAAGTGACATTTAGGTATTTAATTTCTAGGCACGAAGAGAATGTAAAAATAAATTTATTATTATTATAACGTAAATAAATGATTATTATTATTATATATACTGTTACGGACGAAACGAGCCCTCTCACTGCCCCGCCTGTAAATAGCTAGATACCTAATTATAAGATTCGATTTCGCCTTTTATTATTTGTAGAATTAAGTTGTTTAGATGTTAAGTGTATTAATAAAGAATATTAGTAGGCTAAGACATAGGGATATAAAGATATATGTCATTCATTCGTGTAACTTGTTAGCTAGTTGACGGCGCCAGTGCCGACCGCAGACTGAGAGAATATGCGCTCAGCGCCCTCTTTAATATTTATACTTGTAGAGCGAGACAACGATATATTCTGTACTACTCATGGCAAAAACTCGCTTTACTATATATATTGGCACGTTTTTTGCGATATCATGCATTCTTAACTGACTCTCGGAGTCAACCACATCTTTGTTTCATTCCTTGTTTCATGTACCAGCGAGAACAAATTGTTACATAGGATATACGAAGAAATTGTAACATAATTTGAAGAAAGAAATACAGTCCACCATTTGAGCTACATCGAAGCGTGTGTTTTATTGACCCATAGCGTAAGGACCCCCACAGTTTCTGGTCCTTCGCAAGCCGGGTTCAATTGGACAAAGGAGCAGTTGGTCAACTCTGGGTCGTCGTCATCAAGTCAAGAATCAGCATCATCGTCGGCAGGGCACTGTGACGTCTACACTTACTGTACCTCTCACGCAGTGTGTAGGACGTGTGCCAACAACATCAGGTCCACCAGAACGAGTGTGGAACCAACCAAGTCCACCAGAACGAGTGTGGAACCAAACAAGTCCACCAGAACGAGTGTGGAACTTGTCACCAAGGAGCGGCAGCGGCGGGCCATTGGGCTGAAGATCACCCAACGGTGCAACGATCGCCGTGACGTCGTGAGACCTTGGACCGGGGTCGGAAGATCACCCAACGGTGCTACATACGCCGTGCGCCGTGCAACGGGTGCCCCGGGTGTGCAGAACGAAGAACGAAAAAAGAAGACTTTAACGCGGTTAGCCGCGGCCTGGTCTCTCGAACCCCCTCACGGTGCTAAATCGGTAAGAGGGCCAGGTTAACGCCAGTACTGGCGGTGTGACATTTGGTGCGGTGTCACCGGTCCCCACGGACTGAAGTTGCACTCCTGACGTCGGTAAGGTCGTAGTTGTGGTGCGGAGGCCGGACTGTAGGCACTGCGGAAGGCAGTCGGACATTCCAGCCGACTGTCGAGCGCTCCGTCACCGCTTGCGATCCTCTGCCGGGCAGGGCCCACCTTCCCTACCCATCCCCTTTTTCCATCTCCAAGGGAGCGTATCTCGTGCCTTAGGGCCGGGCCCTCCTAAGGAATTGTTAGGGACCGTTAGGCAGGTAGGGAATTAGGGGCGTGAAGAGCCGAAAATGCCGACGACCAGGAGCCAGGTCGCCGATGGGAAGACTCTACGCGTATACGAAGACTACCCCGCGTCGCCGTCTGCATCCGCGTTCGCGCACGCGCCCGTAATTAACGAGCAACCGCTCACTGAATCCGCGTCGTGTCCGAATGTAAACAATACGCGACCGCGATCGGTATCGGGTAGGAGACGCGAAGGGCAAGCGTTATCGGTTCGTTCACAACGTTCAAGCGCAAGTGCCGTTGCAAGAATACGGCAAATGGAAATGGAGGCTGAAGAACGATTAGCCGACATAAGGAAAAAAGAATTGCAAATTGAAGCGGATCTGATCAAGAAAAAATTAGTCGCCGACATAGCGGCTATAAGGGAGGAATCAGATCAGGAGAGTCTCTGCGAACAGGAAGCTATGGAAACCAGTATGCGAGTCAAAGACTGGGTTCAACACACGCAGAGACGGGGGGAGCACAGCGTAAACGTCGACATCGATGCTGCCGTAACTATGGAACGAGCGAAAGAGACGGAGCGATGCCTACATACTACGCGTGCGAGAGAGACAGAACGATGCCAAGTAGTTCAAGCAAAGGAAACGGAGTTATACCCTATGCCCACACCAAACCAAGTCACGTTTGAATCTTCGTCGCGGCGCCAACCGTCACCAGCCCGCCCTGTATCCAGAGATAGGGGCATGGAAAGGCTAGCGGAAATATTAGAGAAAATGGCACGAAACAAACCGCATAGAAGCGCACCAGACTTACCTATATTCAGTGGGGCCGCCGGGGAATGGCTACCGTTCAAAGCGGCTACAAAAGAGGCAAAGGCGGTATACGGGCTGACGCCAACCGAGAACCTCGCTAGGCTAAGAGCGTGTCTACGAGGCGAAGCTCGGCAATGCGTGGCCGCGCTGTTATATACCGCAACGGAACCGACTGTGATCATGAAAACGTTAGAACAACGTTATGGGCAGCCGGAAATAATAATCGATCAAGCACTAGACGACTTGAAAAAGCTACCGCGTATCGGGTCAACGGCAGCGGAGCTTAATAACTTCGCAATTAAATTGCAAAACATTGTGACAGTAATCTCGTGTCTAGACGAACGCGGTTACTTGCAAAACCCAATGTTAACGCGTCAAATCACGGATAAAATGAGTGAACACCTACGGTCACGTTGGTGCGATTATGCTGAGGAACAAGGACAGCAAACAGAGGCGGAAATTGTAACTTTATCGCGTTTCTTCATGCGTGAAGCCGAACGCGCAGTACGCCATTGCTACTCGTCCGCACAGCATAACCCGCCTACCAAAACGACCAAGGACGCGCCGCAATTCCGACCCAATAACCGCAATCAACGAGCTAACGTCTATGCAACGAACGAGACACAGAAGAACGTTTGTCTGTGTTGTGGAAACGAACACGCAACCCCACAATGCCAAAAAGTCAAAGAAATGACTGTAGAAGAGAGATGGCAATGGGTGAAAGAGACGCATACATGTTTCCTATGTTTGAATAGCAAACATCGCCGCTACAACTGCAAAGCAAGGAAATGCGGAGTCAATGAATGTAGGATGCCACATCACGCATTACTGCATGCGGTTAAACGTACAGAATCAAAACCGCAAAGGGAAGACACCGCTATCACTGCCTCCGCGCAGGCAATAAGCAGTAATAAAGTATTGTTAAAAGTGTGTCCGATCACACTTAAGGGACCGACAGGGGAAATTGAAACATTCGGTCTGTTAGACGAAGGGTCGACAATCAGTTTAATCGACCAGGAAATAGCCGACTTAATCGGTGCGCACGGGCCTACGAGGCCGCTGAACATCCACGGGGTCACATCGAGTCAAAGGGAAGCGGGTAGCCAAGCCGTTGACATCGGGATAAAAGGAAGACGTCAGACGGTATACCACGCTATTAAGGCGCGTACAGTTCAACACTTGGAACTAGGTAGTCAGTCGGTGAACAGCGAGATAATGAACCAACGATACCTACAAAGTGTGTGCGCCGAAGACGTGTGCTACTCCGGAGGAAAACCGCGCATATTAATAGGTGCCGACAACTGGCACTTAATAGTAACTAGAAAGTTACTAACGGGAAAAAGGTCACAACCGGCGGCATCCCTCACCAAGCTCGGATGGGTGATACACGGGACCGCACCGTATAGCTCAATCGTATCTCACGACGAACGCACACTACATATACATACGGTGCAAGGAGAACGAGACTGCGAGCTACACGAACTTGTGAAAACCCACTTCGAATTGGACTCGATCGGCATCTCTAACAAACCAAAACCGGTTGCAACCGATGAAAGGGCAGTAGAGATATTTAATAAATTAGTACGACGAGTGAACGGCCAGTTCGAAGTAGGACTCCCATGGAAATCGGAGGACGTACGGCTACCACATAGTTACGATATGGCCACGCGACGCTTAAAAAGCTTAGAAAGAAAAATGGATAAGTCACCTGAGTTCAAGGAGGCATATACAAAGGAAATGAACAAACTGCTAGAAAAAGGATATGCAGTCAGGTGCGAGCGTGACCATAGTAACAACCCTCGCCTGTGGTACCTACCTCACTTCGCGGTAACCAACCCGCATAAACCAAATAAAGTACGTTTGGTTTTTGACGCCGCAGCACGATCGAACGGCGTGTGTATGAACGATGCGCTCTTGGAAGGGCCGGACTTACTACAAAATCTCAACGGTATATTGTACCGCTTCCGTGAACGACCGGTCGCCGTAACAGCTGATATACGAGAGATGTTCTTAAGGGTGAGAATCCGACCCGACGATCGCATCGCACAACACTTTCTATGGCGCGGAAACGAACGGTCACGGCCACCCGACACTTACGTAATGACAGCTATGATATTTGGCGCTAAAAGCTCACCGTTTCTAGCACACAGCGTACGGAATAAGAACGCCGACGAAATGCGAGAATCGCACGCACTAGCGCACACAGCTATAACTAAGTGTCACTACATGGACGATTGGGTGCAAAGTTTTAGTGACGAAGAAACCGCGGCGCATACCATAAAGGAAGTAATTGAGGTTCACAAGAAGGCAGGATTCGAACTCGCGAGCTGGAGCTCGAACCGTCCTCAATTACTGGGGGGAGTGGGGCACGAGGAACACGCCACCACTCACAAGGAATTAGGAACCGGGTTGAACGAGTACGGAAAAACCTTAGGCATAAAATGGATCGCGTCTACAGACGAACTAGCATTCAATACGGAGATGCCCCGTATCCCGACCGAAGTAAAAACGGGAGTTAGAACGCCTACTAAGAGAGAGGCACTGGGGGCCGTAATGTCTATATTCGATCCATCGGGTCAGCTATCCCCTTACGTCATCTCTGCAAAAATGATACTGCAGAGCTTATGGAGACACAAAATGGGATGGGATGATCCCCTGCCACCGGAAGAAGCCGCCAGCTTCAACGAATGGATACGCGATATGGAGTACATCGAAAAACTGCGTATTCCGCGATGCTACAGTATAAGACTAGCCGTAGAAAGACAACTTCACATATTCGCAGACGCGAGCGAACAGGCATACGCAGCGGGAGCCTACTGGAGGTATTTGTACGACGATCAAAGAGTACACGTGACCTTAATCGCCGGAAAAGCGAAAGTAGCGCCTATGAAACCGCAAAGTATACCACGCATGGAATTACAGGCTAGCCTAATTGGTGCGAGATTAGCCGCTGAAATTATCCGCGAACATGAATTCACAGGCCGTGTCACATATTGGAGTGACTCGAAAACAACCTTGCACTGGATACGTAACGACTCAGCGCGCTATACGCCATACGTAGCACATCGCTTAGGTGAAATTGCGGAACTAACTAGGGTTAGCGAGTGGCGATGGGTGCCTACCGCGCATAATGTCGCCGACGACGCCACACGAACGGGCAGCACTCGCTTAAAAAACACCGATCGTTGGTTCACCGGTCCAAAATTCTTAAGAAAGTCAGAGGAATACTGGCCGCAAGAAGAGGTCAGCATAAAAGAAGAAGAAGAAGAAGAAGAGGTCGAAGTGCTTACCGTACGAACGACGGATTCGACCCCGCTCATTGATGTCAGCCGATTTTCGTCATACGATCGTTTAATAAGGACCGTAGCGCGAGTACTAGCATTCTGCGATAAATGCAGAAAGGTCAAGAACGTGACCGATGTAGACCGCCTACGGCGTAGCGAGAAAATACTGCTACGACAAGCTCAGAAGGACTGTTTTACGAACGAGACGGCGAGATTGGAAGCCGGAAAAACAGTCGAACGAACGAGCCGCTTAGCGAAATTAGACCCTATGTACACGGAAGACGGGCTAATATGCTTGCGTGGAAGGATTAACGCCGCGCTAGTACCGGAGGAAATGAAGACACCGCCCGTGCTTGACGGAAGACATCCGCTGACAATGCTGCTCATTAGGCGCGAACATGAGAAAAATGGACACATAGGGCGCGAACACGTTGTGAACAACCTTAGACAGCGCTATTGGATTTTACACTTACGTCCGTCCGTTAGAAAAATGACGCGCGCATGTACGTGGTGTAGTATAAAACGAGCGACACCCGCGACACCGGTAAAGGGTGACCTACCGCGTGAAAGGCTGAGTGCGTACACCAGACCTTTTTCTAGGTGCGGTCTAGATGGTTTCGGTCCGATGTGGGTTGTGATAGGTCGCCGGCGCGAAAAACGATGGGGTTTATTGTTCACTTGCCTAGTCACGCGCGCCATCCACATTGAGATTCTAAGTAGTTTGAGTACAGACTCCGCCATTATGGCAATTAGACGGATGGCCGCGAGACGAGGCTTTCCCGCCGTGTTTTATAGTGATAACGGGACGAACTTTCATGGTAGTTCGGTCGAAATGCAAAAAGCTTATGACGAATGGTTACCCACCCTCCAACATTATACGAACGGGAAAATGGCAAAATGGTTATTTACTAACCCCGGGGGGCCGAACGAAGGGGGGGCGTGGGAACGTATGATTAAAACGGTAAAATCGTCATTAGCCGTAACTTTAACAGAGCGCGCGCCGAAAGAAGAAGTGTTAGCTACCGCGCTCACCGAAATCGAATACACAGTCAACTCGCGACCGTTAACGCACGTATCTGTATGTGAAGACTATCCGGAAGCGCTAACCCCCAATCATTTGTTGTTAGGTACGGCCTTAGGCATGCCGTATGTCGGGGAATGCGACATCGCCGATAGACGAACGTGGCGAGGCGCACAAGCGATAGCGAACGCGTTTTGGTCTCGGTGGGTAAAAGAATACCTACCAACGTTAACACCCCGTGGTGATATAAGGAAAGACGCGCGGAACGTAAAAGAAGGTGACGTCGTTATTATTGCGGACGGGTTGTTGCCACGCGGCGTGTGGCCGCGCGGTTTAATTGAAAAAGTGCATACGGGACCAGACGGCGTAGTAAGGAGTGCAGACGTGCGTACGCGGGGTGGTATCTTCCGAAGGCCAGTGAGACGGCTTATCGTCCTCCCTCATCATGATGGCTGCGAAGGTCTACGCCGGGGGGAGAATGTTACGGACGAAACGAGCCCTCTCACTGCCCCGCCTGTAAATAGCTAGATACCTAATTATAAGATTCGATTTCGCCTTTTATTATTTGTAGAATTAAGTTGTTTAGATGTTAAGTGTATTAATAAAGAATATTAGTAGGCTAAGACATAGGGATATAAAGATATATGTCATTCATTCGTGTAACTTGTTAGCTAGTTGACGGCGCCAGTGCCGACCGCAGACTGAGAGAATATGCGCTCAGCGCCCTCTTTAATATTTATACTTGTAGAGCGAGACAACGATATATTCTGTACTACTCATGGCAAAAACTCGCTTTACTATATATATTGGCACGTTTTTTGCGATATCATCCGTCCCTCCATCGCCGTTGTCGAGCCCACTTCGGACTCCGAAGCGGAGATGGAGGTAGATCCGAGTCGCGCCTTACGCACTGACTCGGACTCAGATAACGACGGCTACACCGTCGTAGATAGAAAGCGCAAGCGTGCTCCTAAAGCCGCTAGTTGCGCAACTTCCGCCCCTCCCGCCAAGGCACCCGCTAAGGCCCCCGCCTCCGGCAAGAAGCCGACCCCCGCCCCGCGCCCCGCGTCTCCTCCCTCCGCTCCGGCCGCCACTGCCGCGTCCCCTCAGGACGCGAGCGCGCGCCGCGAAAAACCGCCTCCGCCCCTGTTCATTCAGGACAAAACCAAATGGGACATGCTGTCCCGTTTAGTTTCGGATCGTGGGATCCACTATACTAATGCCCGCTCCACGCAGCAGGGCATTAAAGTCCAAGTTTCCACCATTAGCGACCACAGAGCGCTAACTAAACTCCTCCGCCACGAGAGCATAAGTTTTCACACTTATGCGCTCGAAGAGGAGAAAGTCCTCCGAGTGGTCATCCGCGGTGTGCCCAAGGAGGTACATACCGATTCGGTATGTGCCGACCTGAAGGCACAAGACTTCCCCGTACATGCAGTTCACCGCATGTACAGCGGGAAGGACCGCAGCCCCTACGATCTAGTACTCGTAGTACTAGATCGTACTCCTGAAGGCAAGGCCATTTTTAATTTAAAAAAGGTCTGTGGCCTCTCAGGACTCGATGTCCAAGCCCCATACAAGAATGGGAGTCCCTCGCAGTGCCATAACTGCCAACTATACGGGCACGCCTCCCGTTTCTGCTTCGCTCGCGCTAGGTGCGTTAAGTGCCTAGGCGATCACGCGACAGCAGCGTGCACTCGCACCCGTGATTCGCCGGACCCACCCAGCTGTGTTTTATGCGGTGCTCAAGGGCATACCGCGAATTACCGTGGCTGCCCTAAAGCACCACGAGTGAACCACAGGGTGGCAAGGCATAGGCCGACCCGTCCCTCTTACGACCGTTACCAACGGGTAAGCCCTAAATTAACGGTAGTACCTGCCTCACAGGTAATACCCGCGCCGCTCCCAGCCCGTAACGCATGGTCTAAACCACCCAGTATGGTTAAGACCGTCGCTACCGCCCGCGCCCCGGCCCGCGCGCCCGCACCCGCGCCCGCACCCGCACCCGCCCGCGCCGCGGCCCCTGCCCGCGCACCGGCCCCGGCTCGCCCCGCGCTCCCGGCACCCGTCGCCAACCCCATTCGCGCGCCTCCCCGCGCCGCTTCCCGGCCACAAGCTCCACCTATGCCATTGATGGCTGCCCCTCTTCAAGAGGCAATCAACCTAGTCAGCGATCTGGCTATGTCGGTTGACATCAATGAGGTACAAGAGCTATTCCACAAGATGCAATACGCTCAATCCCCAGCGGACGTGATCCAATACACATTGGAACACGCGAATTTACTTAGCGCCCTTAAGCGCTTCGTTCCCCAGGCCCCTCCCCAGTACAACCACTATGGGTAGTACAACCGAACGCACGAAACCGTACTCAGTTTCGTTAGCGTCATTTAACGCTGACGGCCTCTTCAGACAACGTGACCTCGTCCACGACTTTTGTTGTACCCACCTTATCGATATCATATGCGTGCAGGAAACCTTTCTAAAACCGGGGAAGGCGAACCCTAGGTTTGCCAATTACAGAACGGTACGTGATGATAGAGTGAACTCCCGTGGGGGAGGCACTCTTATCTATTACAAAAGGTCCCTGCACTGCATTCCCCTACCTACCCCAACTCTTGTTAATATGGAAGCATCTTGTTGCCTCCTAGCTATGACTGGTCATCAACCTATAGTCATAGCATCCTGTTACCAAGCTTGCAAAAAGCCGATCGTCCGAGCTGACTTAGAAGCCCTATTCTCATTAGGAAGCGCCGTCATTCTGATTGGCGACTTCAACAGTAAGCACATCCTATGGAATTGTAACGTCAACAATCCCAGAGGTATTGCACTTGAAAACCTAATCGCAGAACTTAACTTTGACATAATTGCGCCCACTGAGCCCACTCACTACCCTTATATGGAAGACCACCGATCTGACTTGCTTGACATGGCACTATTCAGAGGCGTAACACTCCGGTTACGCTCCATAGAAGTGGTTCACGAGCTTCACTCTGACCACCGACCCATTATACTGCGACTAGGTCCCGACCCAACGACTGACCTCCCCCGCCCCACTAAGACGATAGTGAACTGGAAGCAAGTAGGCGATGCCCTAAAGGCTATCAGTTCACCGGACCTAGACAAGATCCCTGACGACATCCTGACAAAAGATGACGTAACCCTTGCGATCGATTCGTTCACCAATCACCTCTCCACCGTAGTAGGTGCATCCGCAAAGGAGGTCATAGTGCCGGACGACCGGCGCCTTGTCATTCCAGCGGATGTGAGACGATTGGTGACGGAGAGTAAAGCAGTGACCCGACATTACGACTCTTACCCCAGTAAAGAGAACAAAACTAAGAAACGCCACTTTGAACGCATGGTTCAAAGTCGCATGTCTGAGTTGCGTGATCAACAATGGGGCGATAAACTTTCAAACCTCGTGCCAAGCCACCATGCTTATTGGAACTTGGCGCGAAGTATGAAAGGTAGTAACCATAACGACATGCCTCCCTTATACAGACCAGTCCCACTAGTCCCAGCGTTCTTTGACGAAGACAAAGCTGAGTGCCTAGCTGATAGCCTAGAGGCTCAGTGTTCCCCTAACGTAGATCACGTTGACCAAGCTCACCTCGATTCGGTGGATGCTGAAGTCGAACGTAAAAGCTCTGTGGTCACCTCTGAACTCCCACCTGCCACCTTAGCGACTTACGCTGAGGTGGCGAGACTGATCAAGGCCCTCCGACCGCGCAAATCCCCCGGTGCCGATGGCATCTCCAACAGGGTTCTTAAAACCCTCTCTCCTCCTCTCATCCATCTCCTAGTCAGCATCTTCAATGCTGCTATGAGCCACTGCTTATTCCCAGACACCTGGAAATGTGCAACTGTCATTGGCATTCACAAACCAGGCAAAAGCTCATCTGACCCCACCAGTTACCGCCCAATCAGCCTCCTCAGTGCCTTAGGCAAACTTTACGAGCGGTTACTTGCGAACCGCCTCCAGTCCCATGCTAAGGAACACCACCTTATCCCAGATGAGCAGTTTGGCTTCAGACCCGGACACTCATGCGTCCAACAGGTGCACCGCCTCACGGAGCACATCATTGAGGGCTTTAACAAGTACCCCAAACCCCAGACCACGCTAGCAGTCTTCCTCGACGTGGCGAAAGCTTTTGACAAAGTCTGGCACAATGGCTTGATTTACAAGCTATACCAACTTGGCGTGCCAGAACGTCTTGTGCTCATCCTACAAGACTTCCTTAAAGCCAGAAGCTTTCGCTATCGCGTGGAAGGCACTCTCTCCTCCCCCCACCCAGTCAGAGCCGGAGTCCCTCAGGGCTCCGTGCTATCACCCATTCTCTTCGCGCTGTATACCAGCGACATCCCACGCTCTCAGCCAGACGTCCTATTGGCCCAATACGCGGATGATACCGCTATTTATACCACTGGGTGGCGTATCAGCAGAAAGTCCATTTTCGCCCTCCAACGGGCCATCACCGAGATCGGTGACTGGTTCCGTAAATGGCGCATCGCGGTCAACCCAGTTAAAAGTGCAGCTATGTACTTTACTGAGAAGACTCGCCCCCGTTACCCGCAACCTTTAACTTTGTTTGACCAACCCATCCCCTGGGTTAGTAAAACAAAATATCTCGGAGTCACCCTTGATCGGAATCTCACCTTTAGCGATCATATAACAACCGTCCGAAACAGAGCGGCCTTTGTAATGGGTCGCCTTGGTCCCCTGATTCGCAAAGAGAGTAAAATGTCTCTTAGTAATAAGAAGACACTTTACACTGCCTGCATCCGCCCCATCATGACTTACGCATCAGTAGTGTTTAGTCATGCTAGTGAGGCCCATCTCCACAAGCTTCAAGTCATTCAAAATCGTTTTCTTCGTAGTGCAACCGGCGCTCCGTGGTATGTCCGGAACACCGAGTTGCACTGCGACCTAAACCTTCCCTCTTTAGCGCAGTTCAATAAGGACTGCGCTCGCCGATACTTTGATCGAGCGCCCCACCACTCGAACCCATTGGTTGTCCAGGCATCGAACTACTCGACCGCCTCTTCTATCCCATTTTTCAAACCCCCCCGTCGCCGACCACGGCAGGTATTAGACGACCCGGATGACCCCATCGCAGTCATTACATTGGCAGCTTTAGCGTTATCCGCAAGTCGTCGAGGTAAAATCCCCAGGTGTGAGGTAATTAGAGGTCACACAATCAAACACCGAGCTCGCCGGCGAGCTCGAGGCAAAAACAAGGTCACGATAAATTGCTCTCCAAATAGTCAAAGAGTTTTATTCAGTAGGGCCCAATTGTGCAACACTGCAGTTGCACAGAGGCATTTTGCTCCGATCCCCCCCATGTCTCTCGACAGTGAGACAAGCCGAGGTCCGAACCACAGTGGTGCCCTTGAGCTCGCTGTCAACCCCTCCTATAATAGCGGTACGTTTTCGGCGTCCGCAGGAGACGGAGGTAGAAGGCGCTTTTCGCCTTCTACGCCCGTCTCGGGAGAAGTGCCTTCGGCACTTCTCCCTCCCGGGCTATTGTAGGGCCAGGCCCTCGCCCAAAACCCGGTGGAGCTGGACGACCGCACAGGCGGTAGCCAGCATCTATGTCCTCCCTATATAAAAAAAAATGCGATATCATGCATTCTTAACTGACTCTCGGAGTCAACCACATCTTTGTTTCATTCCTTGTTTCATGTACCAGCGAGAACAAATTGTTACATAGGATATACGAAGAAATTGTAACATAATTTGAAGAAAGAAATACAGTCCACCATTTGAGCTACATCGAAGCGTGTGTTTTATTGACCCATAGCGTAAGGACCCCCACATATACGTTAAAAACATGTTTCGTTCTAAGTGACATTTAGGTACTTAATTTCCAGGCACGAAGAGAACGTATTCGTAGCATGCCATTGGCATTTATTTAAACCGTGGCTTGCGTTGTATTCAGAAACGGGGAAGGAACGTAAGCACGTTCCTGTGAACTGTCACTGTGAAATCTAAAATAAACCTGCAATTCTTGAATGTTGTGGGTTATGCTGTGCATATTACTTGCTCAGTGATGTCGTGATGTAAGTCCTAATTTTGACACCTTATTAAAATGTTATTAATATTTATGTCATAGTGTATAGTGTGTATACGCTCCCCAGCCAACCTAGGGAGCGGTTTTCTGAGGGTTTGCCACAGAAATGAAATTCTAATAAATTATACAATAAATTACTTCGATAGCTCAATGAGAAAGATAGAAAATTGCATAAGCCTACTCACCATGTTCAGCTCAGCTCCGGTCCATGCTATGGCACAGCGCTGTGCAATCCCTATTAGACATGTGAGCACTTCACCTTGACGCGAGATGGTTTTCAACGGGTATGATGCAGGAGTTATTAATTTGGGGTTTGAGAGTATGTATACCACACGCGTTGAAGTTACGTGCGCCTCGGTTGAAAGGTCCGTTTGAGACTGGCAGGCGAACCAGTGAGATGCAATATGAACCATAACTACCCTCTATTGAGCAATCGTATCAAAAATAATTTAAAACAAAGTACCTTCGAAAGATGTCGATACCATCTATTCCTAAATAATAATTGCGAGGCTTCAACAGTGTGTTTACAGAGGCTATGATTATTTAAGGTTTTAATTGATATTATTAATAATATATAAGCCTCATGTTTTTGCTAAAAAAATTATATAGGTACGTATATTTTTTTTTTTTTAGCGAGGACAGAGATGCTGGCTACCGCCTGTGCGGTCGTCCAGCTCCACCGGGTTTTGGGCGAGGGCTTGGCCCTACAATAGCCCGGGAGGGAGAAGTGCCGAAGGCACTTCTCCCGAGACGGGCGTAGAAGGCGAAAAGCGCCTTATACCTCCGTCTCCTGCGGACGCCGAAAACGTGCTGCTACTATATGAGGGGTTGACAGCGAGCTCAAGGGCACCACTGTGGTTCGGACCTCGGCTTGTCTACGTATATTTTTATCCTGGGTCTGCATTTATTCAAGTGATTCCTTGCAAATAACGCGTGATGTCTTATCGTGAAATCATAGTATATTATGAAACAAGTGAGCTAAGTTGCTCATGATACACGAGGCTGTGTTGCAGCCCGAGCCATAGGCGAGGGCGTGAATTAGACGAGTGTATAATGAGCAAGTTGCATACGCACTTTTTCAACACCCTTGCGAGGAAAAAAATAAATATTGTACAAATGCGATACAAACAACATACGAAAATTATGGAAAATAGCGCGGATTTCTTTTTTTTGCGCGCGGCAAATGTATTGTGTTTGATTACATATAAACCTCTTTGTTGTTACAAATCTGTATTACCCGGTTAAATTGAAAGTGCTCTGTTTACTCGCATATAATTTGCAGTTAGGTATTAACTTAACTTTGTAGGGATAATTCTATTACGCACTAGTGTATAATATTATTATATACGAGGGTGTTATAGTTCGGTTTATGGCCCTAAGAACAATATAACAAAGCTCACTTTACCAGCAAGGGTGTTGAAAATTATATTGGTTTGTTAAAGACAAGGAACGCGTTTGATATAGACAAGGAATCATCAAGCGGTATACTGTATGCTACAAGATAAATTGTCTATGACTAATTCTTTTATTTCTAAATTTCACGAGTTGCGTTACAAAAACTCTCCCTCTCAATATATTTTTTTGTTATAGACGATAGTATCCACATTCTTATCGCAAAAACTATAATCGTGGATGTATTCACTTGAAGATTTACTGCGTGCATTTGAATTTTGAACGTATAAAGTTTACCTTATCTTCTCATTATCGAAGAGGAACTTTGTAACTAAATTACTCCTTATATATACTTCACAGAGGCCATACAACAGAAGTCGTTATTATCAAGCTACGTTATTTTAACGATTAAAATATGCATATAACTTTAAATTCAAAGTTAAAGTAGGATGCAGAGTGCCATTTTATCATCATTCCACGGAGATAACCTAACGCGCTGCGTTACGTTTTTGAATGGTTATAAAGACTGTCAAATAGAACTTATGATTTAATATTTAGAAAGCGTAAGTGATATTTTAATCAATTTGTTTTTTCTAATATATTTCTTTTCTACACCACAGTGTATATTTGATTTTGCTTAAATTAAAGTTTCAATAAAGTTAATTCTTAAATAAATACAAAATTTACTCACCACTGTGAGTCTGATGTCACTACATAACACGTTTTTTCCCTGATGTCATTATTTATTAGTTTAGTGGTACGGTCTTTATGAAGGTACACTTAATTAATTAAAAAAAATACGTTTATTAGTTGCGGGCTTGTGACTGACATTTTAAGAAATACAACAGGTTATAAGCTATTAGAATGCGGATTTTTTATACCTTAAAATTTTATGATAAAGCATTTCGTACGTCTGACAAATATTTTTCGGTCGCAAATTTTTAAGTTTGATCTTTTATTCAAATATAAACATGGTTATTTAATTAAATCTACCTACTTGTCAAAAAACAACACGCATTTTTTTCAAAAGAATTTTATTTGTTTATATAAAAAAAGAATATTTACAATCACAAAACTAAATGGAAACACAAAGTAGGCAAATGTAATTAAAATATTGGAGGCAGGTAGCCCTATCGCATGTTTACGTACAGGACGGTTGTAGGTAGTTATTTCAACGACAGAGCCGAATTAAGATACTGAATAGATAACATTACCGTGCCTGCGGCATGATTTTATAGCCAACGCAAAATCTGTTACATATTGCTTATATTCATAGTTCCAAGATTGTTAGACGTAATTTAAATAACGTGCTTGTCTTCAAATACGAGTACATAAAGAAATGGTTTTTTATGGACAAGCATCTCCCCGTCCCCGTTGACTGCGTTTTCTTTTTCAACTAAAGATAGTGCTGTAAAATTCTTGCATAGTTGTCAAAATAATAATTTTAAAGTATAATAGTTGACTTAACAAGCGCAAAGCGCAAGCGAAGCATCTCCTTTCAGCTCGGGCAAAAATGCTTTCGTGTGCCTGTCGGGATATGCATCTGTTCTCCTTTGTATATCGCATTACTAAACAAATTCTCCTGATATGTTGTGTCATACAATATTTTTTTATAAGTTTTTGTTTTCAAAACGGCAGTGGTGGTCTGCAGGGCCTTGAAAATGTAAATAAATATATTTTCAAATCATCATCTTCGACCACATCTTCACTTACCATCAGGTGAGATAGTGGTCAAAGGATAACCTATCCAGCTTTAAATAAAAAAAAAACTTGTAGTAATTGAAAAATAAAATAATTATATGACAAAAACATTACAATTTGTTAGAAAATTGCACCGTGGTCAAGCAAAATGTCATACCAGTGTTGCTAAACCATTAAAAATGATATATTTAAAAAAAATATATGTATCGTAAAATAAACAGTTTCGTACATAGGTTTGAATTATTAAAACAAGAACAATTTGGATTTAGAAAAGGTACTTCAACTTCTTTATCATGCTTCTCATTGATGAAGAAAATTACTGAAAACATTAATGGCAAGGTACCAACAGCAGTAGCCTTTTTAGATATTTCGAAGGCATTTGACTGTGTTAACCATGAAATTCTTCTTTCAAAGTACAAAAATATGGTATTAGAGGCGAAGTGCATGACTGGATCCAGACTTACCTTAAGAATAGGCAGCAGTATGTTGAAATCATAAATATTAAAGTTCTGTTCAGCAAAACCATAAGACCGACCTTAGCTTCAATCGTTACGGTATCCCTCAGGTAAGCATTTTGGGCCCTCTTCTATTTTTACTTTACATAAACGACTTGCCAAACTTTTTAAATCATGATTGTATTCTATTCGCTGACGATACAATTCTTATTATAGAAGATTAAAACAAAAATACTTTTAGTGATGATATTGTAAATGCCTTAGATACTACTGTTGGCTAGAAAAAAAAATCTCAAAATGAATATAAACAAAACTAAATTGATGCAATTTCGCACATATCAAGCAACTCCTTTGAAAATAAACGTATTCTTAAATTGACTAACTATTGAAGAAGTTAGCAGCTGCGTTTTCTTGGGAATAACACTCGATCAACACTGCTCTTGGAAACAACATGTATCATCTCTTGTTGTAAAGTTAACCAATTTGTATTCGCTATGAAACGCATCCGTCAGATAGTATCAATAAAAGCAGCCCTCTCAGTTCTTCACGGGTATATTGGTTCTGCCCTAAGATACGGATAAGTTATATGGGGAAACTCAGTACAAATAGTATTTAGGAGTAAAAAAAAATTATTCGGGCTTTATGCTCAGCAGGGCGAAGAGACTCATGCAGGCCTTTATTTAGAAAATTACAAATACTACCTCTTCCATGTCTATACATAGAGGAAATTGCAAATGTATTCCAAATAAAAGCTAATCGGTCTACTCGGTATAGGAAAAATCTCGTAATGCCTAAATCTAACTTAGCATTATTTCACAACAATACGTATTGTATGACAATTAAAATGTACAATAAAATCCTAATAGACATTAGAGAATTACTTAAGCTGAGCTGAGTAAATTTAAATCTAATTCACATAATTAACAGGTACCCTAAACAGTCTGTTCAAGATACCACTGTACACAAATATATTATGTATATAATAAGGAATCCCACATCCTCAGTCATATTACTAGCTTCGGCCCATGAATTTGCCCAAAAAGCCACGTTAAAAAAAGGGTCCTGTAAAGTGCGAGCCACACTCTCCTGGAAAAGGATATTAAATTTTAGAACATCAACTGATTTTCAAAATGACTATACAATTTCAACTGTTTTAAGTAAATCCATATTTAATAGTAGTCAATTATGGGTTGACTACACTAAAAACATGTTCGCTAGGTACCGCATCGTAAAGTAATATTGCTCTATAATTTGTTATATATTAACCCACCTCAATTATAAATTACTAACTTTCCAGCTGCGGCTCCACCCGCGCATATTTCTGTTATCGCCCAAAATTATTAACCTCTTTTTGCGCAGTTGGATAAAAACTATTCTAGCATAGAAATAGTTTGAGACCCAGAAAAGAACATTTTCTGGGTCTCAAACTATTTCTATGCCAAATTTCATCCAAATCGGTCCAGTAGTTTTAAAGATTATTCGTTGTAAAAAAAAAAAAAACTTTCCACTTTATAATATTAAATACTTTAGATAAAGTTACAAATAAATATATGTATTCGCAGCTATTAATGAACGAAGTAATATATATTCATTCTTGGATGAAAAGCATAAAATGAATACGTGTAAACTACATATTATAAGGGAATCACAGTGGTCAAACAACTTAATCTATATAACTCCACAATATGGTTTGCTTAAATAGAAATTTATCTAGGAAAATTCAATTTAAGGTTCACAGTAACATCGCTTATGCAAATAGGGAGTTCGAATAATTCCATTTGTACGATAAGGTAATGGACACAGTGGTGGCATTCAGGGACGTGTTATCATGTCGACCCAAAACTTCGGGGGTTTGGCCCGTCTGCCCGATAATACCTACTCCCTGCTGCTGGGACCGTTTTCCATCAGACCGGATTTTGTTAATAAAATTTGCATACAAACGTGTTATATAAGGTAATATACAAAAACTCGTTTCAAAACTACATCAAAACTCGTTCGGCGCTCGGTGATAAAAAGCTTTATTTACTTTCATTTTAGTACTGTTTGGAAATCTTGTATTCGGAAATTGTGTTTCATTTTTTCATTTGTTTTATTAAAGCTACAACTTTTAGCTTGACGCACGTATTAAAGTTTTCCGTAGGATTATGATATTTTTTTATTGTTGATAGGTCAGTCGTTGACAATAAAGGCTCGTAAGTGTTCAAACATTAAGCAGGCTAAGCAACTAGTTTTCAAAGACAGCTGACGCTAAATACTGGTAGGTGCTTGGCGACAGATTTTCTACTTGAGTGTGGAAGCTAACCAGGCGAGCATTCGCAAAATCCCCTACACCATCGGTGAAACTCAAACTGGCGGTGGGGATCAAACTACGAACCTGCGGCACGGCATGCAGTACATAGCGTTAAAATATTGTTATTTTGTATCTATATTGACCATTAAAAAGTAAAAATGGGTGAGTGGTGCGAGAAATGGGAAGAAATTTCATGAAAATGACGTTTCAATAATTGTTTGTCATAAAGATTTAAAAAAGCTTTCTATTATTTTTCTTATAGATCAGCAACTTTTAAAGTTTGTCTTATGGTCCCTCTGATTATGGCGGTAAAATGGGGAATTTTCCTATTCATATTATTCATGTATTTCATAAAACATATATCAACAATGATGACAATTAGGAGAAGTACAGCAATGTTTGGCTTCATCGGCATATGAAAATTTCATTACCAAATTGAATAAATAATGAATTAAATAAAAATAAGAAAATAATAAAATTAAAAAATAAGAATTAATACGAGTAATGTAAGCTCTGTGTGCATATGTAGGCTCACAAACGAAAATATAATATTATTCATAATAAAATCATTGTCGTTTCAAGGGTTATATTTTATTTAGTAATAATTAATTTCTGAAAAAAGGAAATGGCTATCTATGTATAGCTATCGTATGTATAACTGGCCTAGATTATATACAAAAATAATTGAATCAGCTCAGGTTTAGACAAGAAGACGTAAAAAGTCTTGATAAAACACAGAACTGTACGTACGCCTAATTTTTTCCATGTGCTACTTACACAAGAACTATCCGTGCAATATTGCTGCCTCTAAGATAAAAGAAATTTAGCCCGCAAATGAGGCCAGCGTAAATATTCGCATAGCGCTGTGGGCAGGCAATTTACTTACATTTTTGTAGCTCGCCCATATGTTGCCAGCAAAATGGCGGTAGTGTGGTCTTAATTGTTACGGTGGAACCCTTTTGTGGGTACGGTACTGCGATGCGGCATAATTTTGCGGAAACTTCTCTTTATAACTTACCTTTGCTACGGTAGAGATTAGGCATACGGGCGAAACGTCGTTAGTCCTAATGGTCTTGCCCAAGAATACATATTTGTACTTACATTATTATGAATGAACTTTGACAATTCTGGGTACATTGAGTCTCACCCGTGACCTCATCTACAATTAATTTTTTAATAATGTCGTATAAACTTTCGGAAACGAAATGTTAGCTGTTAATTTAGCTTTTGTTTAACCATCATTCCAAATGTTGGTGGTGAGGTTGATGATGATGAAGGGGCTTAACCAGGTAAGTACTGGCTCAGAAGGACACATGCACTTTTAGGAACTGGTGGCAGATTTTTCCTTTGAGGGAGGTAGTTAGCCAGGCAACGCACTCGCAAAAGCCTCCAACACCATCAAAACGAATTAAAAAGTAACGAGTGTACATCCAAACGAAATTCCACCTTAATTAGTTCATATTAGTTCAAATTAGTACTTTATGCATAATTGAGTAATAAAGCAACTCCTTTTATACACATAATGCACATACAGAATTCTACGCTTCCGCCTTTTTGCATAAGTTAGCATAGAAATCAATTTATTTATAGTCTACAATGATTTTTGCAGTGTAGACTGATATTCTACAAGTTTCTTTGTAAATATACACTTTATTTATCTTTTAAAACATTACAAGATGTAGTCGTCTGTCCTGTCTTTATGGCCTGTAGTTACCATATTAGGATTAAACTCTATAAGACAATACTATTAATTAATAACTGTTGTTTTGCAATTGATAAAATAAACTAACTAAAGTTGTCAACGCGGCACTGCATCACTTTCAGTGCTCGGGATTGTGGACGGTTATGTCCTACTATAAATATTTGGGCAAAAATTTTATAACTCTATTTCAGGGTTTCAGTCGTGTGGTTGGAAGGTAGGATGAAAGTGATATTCTTCGTAGCAAGATATTTTTACCTTTTGTAACTCAGTTCAAAGATAATTACTAATGTAATCGATGCCGGGTTAAAATGTCAGCCCCCATTTCTACTTGTGGGTGTCGTAAGAGGCGACTAAAGGTAAAATACCGGAAGGTGGGCAGCAGCGCCTTATGAGGAACTGATATCTTAAACTGCGATCCCCATGACGCCTGCTAAGCGAGGGGATTGTGGCAAACCCCCCTTAATGGAGGATGATTGTAACAAAAGTTTTGAAAATCTACACAATCATTTAGTTTTTGCAGCGTACTTGCGGGAAATTATTCATTTGAACTTTTATTGTATCGTACTTATTAGACGTTACTTTTGTTAAATAAAAATTTGAATGTCTTTATACGAGTATATTTCCTCATTCATATTATGTATTCTTCTCATTTATCTTCTAATTTCACATAAAAAACGACATCGTGCCTTCATATCCCCAAACATATATGCAGAGTGTCTAAACAACTACACTCTGCCAGATTTGTAGGTCTCATATAATATTTGTATGGTGGTAAAACATTATTCGAATGCCCCCTAGCTACCACCCTCAAGTATAAAATCTGTCGCCAAGCACCTACCGGTGTGTTCCAGCAGCTGTCTTTGAGAGCTAGTAATTCTAGATTAGCCTGAAAAATTAAAATCAGCGACCACATCATCTCTTGCAGTCAGGTGAGATAGTTCTCAAAGACTTCAAAACCGGTGCGAATCTATTGCCATCCATTCAGTACAGTTTCAGACTGCTGATGAACAGTCTTCATCAGGAAGTACCTACACGTACGGTACGAACTGCGACTTCCATAGTACAAAGCTACACGTTATTCCTGTTGACCAATGAGCCAGTCTTCACATTTAATGGAAGAGAATAAAGTGTTTTTCTCATTTTATTTCTTGTGTGGTATAAAAATTAAACTATATATATTTATATATGGTTTCATTTTTATATTTTTTATTAGATAATATTTTTCATTAGCGTACTTCGTAGCACGGCAGGATTTTACATTTATACTTAAATTTTACAAAACACAACTTAACCTAAAACAACTTTTATAATGTTACCTACTTCATTATGAATGCAAACATTGTAAAACTTTTATTATTGTAAGTACCAAGTACCACTTACAAAAGCATTACCAAGAAAGGCTGGCGTCAGACAGGCCGGCTTTTAGCGCCAGCTGCCAGTAAAACCAATGTGCTTAGTTATATTTTCTCTAACTTCCTTGCTATTCAGACGGGGCAATTATCGTAAAACTGCCAGCGTTCACATAAACCGGAATAAACTGCAACAGTATTTTGTTTATTATTTCGTACTAGCTGGCAAAGAGTTGCTAATCCAGCTGGCAAATTATGTAATTTGTTACAAACAAAATCTAATTGAAATCATTGAAAATATTTACAGTTGTCACTAACTAAAGCTATTTTTTGAGTCTATTCTACTTGCTTGACTTATTTAATTTACAAGTTAATAACATACTTTGTTTGTAACAAAATTTGGATACGTATTTGGAAAACGCCTATTTTTCTATAATTTTAATCAGGTTTTGTTGGTCGGGAAGACTTTACATGTAATAATAAAATAAAGGTGATGGCTCACAGCCAGGTTCGTTCTCAAACATATTTCCACCAGCTTTCCTAACATGTAGAATAATTTAGGTATTTAATTATCTTTTTAAGAAGCAACAGTTTGACAATATGTGGAGATAAAAAATAACAATTAACCATCGCCATACCAAACTAGAAGTGGCCAGAGATGTCGTTATCTGTGCCTGAAATGTTTTGGGCAGGATATAATTAACGCTCTCATCTAATTGCCACCGAGTAAAGCCTACCTTTTAAGATTGGGGTATTTTCCTAGCTGTGTTTTCTTCAAGTTTACTCCACACCACATAATGAGAAGGTGAAAAACTTTGGATGATAAGGACGGGTCTAGTGGATATATAGTGAGTTCTGGGACGTTCCCCATGCCAGCCGAGATTTCATCACTGACGAAGAGGACTCGCATCTGAACTCGACAACATGCCCAACTGCAACCCACCCCTGGCACCAACCTATGACGTCACGCGAGCTGCCGCCCGCTGTGCTAAACGAGACGTCAACGCGGGCATCCCGATCTCTCCTTGAAAAATACCACCGAATGTGGTTGAAATTCTAGTCGGAGCTATCTGACAGATTCACGTGAGTTATCCCGTATTATTGACAAAAAAAAAGGTGAAAGAGCTTAATGATTTTGATAATGAGGAAAAAGGAAGCATTGAAAACAAACTTATTTAATATAAATAGATCAATATTATTGTATAAATTTTTGTACACATATTAATATGTATAACCGAATTCACTAATTACAATGACTAGATATTCTTAGATAAACGATTTGGCAGTTTCGATTCTCAACTCCCTGAGTCTTGTGAGCAACCTGTGGACAAGCAAATTATTTTTACTCTTTTATTTCCATAGCATTCCTAGTTACAGAGCCATAGTTTTGGTCAATTAATTGATTCAGGCGTTGCTTTGCGGAAAACATAATATTTATTACTAACACATATTAAAAAAATAATAAGAACTAAATTAAAAAAAAAAGATATTTAATAATATAATGTGACAATTCCGTCTAAATTTTCTGCTGAGTAATGTGACATCAGAAACCTTTTTTTATTTTTGATATTTTATTTATCTATATCTATATTTTTGATTAACTATAAATAAAAAAGCTAGCCTAACCTTTGACCACTATCCCACCTAATGGTAAGAGATGTGGTGGAAGATGATGTTCAGCCTAACCTAAAATTACTGGCTCACAAAGACTCCACGTAGCCTATCCGGAATAGTTTAGTAGAAGTATCTTCTTGACTTTTCGAGCACATGATCGAGATATGGTTTTTGACGTCACGTCGGCTTTGCAGGAAATTAAGGCACAAATATTGTCTATGGATACCTATATTTCTTGAATGTATTTTTTTATAAATCTGTTAATTTAATGTTTACTAATATATTTTTTTAATGATTGCCATTATATTGAATATCTAAAAGGAGATGAACTCCAATTTGACATTTTAACTTTTTCCGTGTCTTTACACCATGCATAGAGTTTTTTATTTACATTTGCGTACATTCGTGCGTTCTCTAAATCTTCCATAAACAAATTCTAACAACTATGAACAAAAGAATCAAAAACTATGAACAATTCTGAAGTTCATATGTCCAAGTAAAGTTCAGTCATTACCATTCAATTAGAAATTCATTAAATTCAATAAGACTGCTGAACTGTTCTATGTCTTCCTTTTGGTCAATTTTCGAAAGTCAGCACAAAAGGAACATGTTCGATAGATTATCGTATCACTTCTCACGTTGAGTTTTGTTACTTTTCTAGTAGGTGCATAATTTTCAGAAAACACCTACCAAGCAAACTTGACTCCACAGGATGTTACCCAAATGCATGGTACTGAGAGAAATGAGGTACATAATAGTACCTACCAAGATATCTGCAACGGACGTCATCTTAAGGTAAACCGCCCCGTTATACAAAAAATAATATTTTGTCTTGTCTTTCATACAGAAACTCACCGTGATCTGGACAATAATGCCGTCGGCGTCTTCGCCGCCTTTGCGCGTCGCATGCGTCTAAGCAGGTTTCTTCTGCACATAAAAATTAAGTAATCAATAGAAAAACTAACAAATATTAATTCCACAACGAGACTTTTTGCTTCATTCATGGTTAAATATAAAAATAAACCATGACGTCAAACTTAAACCTCTTGCAGGTAAATACTCTAAAAAAATCACATGCGGTGTGAATTCGCTGCAAATATCTAGCAGAATAGTTTAGAAATATCCGTCTAAAGCCAATGCTTGATCTCAATTATTTGAAACAGCTGTTTGATAATTCACCAAGCATAGCTAAAACCAATAATGTTGGTTTTTAAATTAAATAATCAGTATTGAAATCGGCAAAACTTTCTAAGTCTTCTTACTGATGCGTTCAGAATACTCGTAGCGTTATCGTAGCACTTGGTGGGAATTGTAGCATCATATATTGCGTAGCATTGGAGCAGACAATCTCTGAGCGTATGGTATTCACAGAGAAAAAAATACTCATATGGGATTTTGTGATGCCATAAAGAATTTCATGTTATTAATTTGATGTTGAGGCTAGAGTGCACGTAGGACCTTCTATACAAGAGTACTTTCGTCATATTTTATATAATAAATGTTCAAACTTGTTGAAATATTTGCATGCATAGCGCTGAGCCAAATATCTATGCTTCTGTTTTGCCAATTTTTCGATTTATCATTTATTTTACCCTAAGTGTCAATATAAGAATTCCCATACAAAACGATTATGAAATTTACGGAAAACTAGCACACTAAAAGCATGTATATAAAGCTCAAAGACATGCATGCAAAATTGTCGCTAGTTTGAATACTTGGTTTCTAAAATATGGCGAAACTACGCTTGTATGGAAAGTACTTTTTTTTTTTTTTTTTTTAGGGAGGACATAGATGCTGGCTACCGCCTGTGCGGTCGTCCAGCTCCACCGGGTTTTGGGCGAGGGCCTGGCCCTACAATAGCCCGGGAGGGAGAAGTGCCGAAGGCACTTCTCCCGAGACGGGCGTAGAAGGCGAAAAGCGCTTTCTACCTCCGTCTCCTGCGGACGCCAAAAACGTACCGCTATTATAGGAGGGGTTGACAGCGAGCTCAAGGGCACCACTGTGGTTCGGACCTCGGCTTGTCTCGCTGTCGAGAGACATGGGGGGGATCGGAGCAAAATGCCTCTGTGCAACTGCAGTGTTGCACAATTGGGCCCTACTGAATAATACTCTTTGACTATTTGGAGAGCAATTTATCGTGACCTTGTTTTTGCCTCGAGCTCGCCGGCGAGCTCGGTGTTTGATTGTGTGACCTCTAATTACCTCACACCTGGGGATTTTACCTCGACGACTTGCGGATAACGCTAAAGCTGCCAATGTAATGGCTGCGATGGGGTCATCCGGGTCGTCTAATACCTGCCGTGGTCGGCGACGGGGGGGTTTGAAAAATGGAATAGAGGAGGCAGTCGAGTAGTTCGATGCCTGGACAACCAATGGGTTCGGGTGGTGGGGCGCTCGATCAAAGTATCGGCGGGCGCAGTCCTTATTGAACTGCGCTAAAGAGGGAAGGTTTAGGTCGCAATGCAACTCGGTGTTCCGGATATACCACGGAGCGCCGGTTGCACTACGAAGAAAACGATTTTGAATGACTTGAAGCTTATGGAGATGGGCCTCACTAGCATGACTAAACACTACTGATGCATAAGTCATGATGGGGCGGATGCAGGCAGTGTAAAGTGTCTTCTTATTACTAAGAGACATTTTACTCTCTTTGCGAATCAGGGGACCAAGGCGACCCATTACAAAGGCCGCTCTGTTTCGGACGGTTGTTATGTGATCGCTAAAGGTGAGATTCCGATCAAGGGTGACTCCGAGATATTTTGTTTTACTAACCCAGGGGATGGGTTGGTCAAACAAAGTTAAAGGTTGCGGGTAACGGGGGCGAGTCTTCTCAGTAAAGTACATAGCTGCACTTTTAACTGGGTTGACCGCGATGCGCCATTTACGGAACCAGTCACCGATCTCGGTGATGGCCCGTTGAAGGGCGAAAATGGACTTTCTGCTGATACGCCACCCAGTGGTATAAATAGCGGTATCATCCGCGTATTGGGCTATTAGGACGTCTGGCTGAGAGCGTGGGATGTCGCTGGTATACAGCGCGAAGAGAATGGGTGATAGCACGGAGCCCTGAGGGACTCCGGCTCTGACTGGGTGGGGGGAGGAGAGGGTGCCTTCCACGCGGTAGCGAAAGCTTCTGGCTTTAAGGAAGTCTTGTAGGATGAGCACAAGACGTTCTGGCACGCCAAGTTGGTATAGCTTGTAAATCAAGCCATTGTGCCAGACTTTGTCAAAAGCTTTCGCTACGTCGAGGAAGACTGCTAGCGTTGTCTGGGGTTTGGGGTACTTGTTAAAGCCCTCAATGATGTGCTCCGTGAGGCGGTGCACCTGTTGGACGCATGAGTGTCCGGGTCTGAAGCCAAACTGCTCATCTGGAATAAGGTGGTGTTCCTTAGCATGGGACTGGAGACGGTTTGCAAGTAACCGCTCGTAAAGTTTGCCTAAGGCACTGAGGAGGCTGATGGGGCGGTAACTGGTGGGGTCAGATGAGCTTTTGCCTGGTTTGTGAATGCCAATGACATTTGCACATTTCCAGGTGTCTGGGAATAAGCAGTGGCTCATAGCAGCATTGAAGATGCTGACTAGGAGATGGATGAGAGGAGGAGAGAGGGTTTTAAGAACCCTGTTGGAGATGCCATCGGCACCGGGGGATTTGCGCGTTCGGAGGGCCTTGATCAGTCTCGCCACCTCAGCGTAAGTCGCTAAGGTGATTGGTGGGAGTTCAGAGGTGACCACAGAGCTTTTACGTTCGACTTCAGCATCCACCGAATCGAGGTGAGCTTGGTCAACGTGATCTATGTTAGGGGAACACTGAGCCTCTAGGCTATCAGCTAGGCACTCAGCTTTGTCTTCGTCAAAGAACGCTGGGACTAGTGGGACTGGTCTGTATAAGGGAGGCATGTCGTTATGGTTACTACCTTTCATACGTCGCGCCAAGTCCCAATAAGCATGGTGGCTTGGCACGAGGTTTGAAAGTTTGTCACCCCATTGTTGATCACGCAACTCAGACATGCGACTTTGAACCATGCGTTCAAAGTGGCGTTTCTTTGTTTTGTTCTCTTTACTGGGGTAAGAGTCGTAGTGTCGGGTCACTGCTTTACTTTCCGTCACTAATCGTCTCACAACCGCTGGAATGACAAGGCGCCGGTCGTCCGGCACCATGACCTCCTTTGCGGATGCACCTACTACGGTGGAGAGGTGATTAGTGAACGAATCGATCGCAAGGGTTACGTCGTCTTTAGTCAGGATGTCGTCAGGGATCTTGTCAAGGTCCGGTGAACTGATAGCCTTTAGGGCATCGCCTACTTGCTTCCAGTTCACTATTGTCTTAGTGGGGCGGGGGAGGTCTGTCGTTGGGTCGGGACCTAGTCGCAGTATAATGGGTCGGTGGTCAGAGTGAAGCTCGTGAACCACTTCTATGGAGCGTAACTGAAGTGTTACGCCTCTGAGCAGTGCCATGTCAAGCAAGTCAGGTCGAAAGTCTTCCATATGAGGGTAGTGAGTGGGCTCAGTGGGCGCAATTATGTCAAAATTAAGTTCTGCGACTAGTTTTTCAAGTGCAATACCTCTGGGATTGTTGATGTTACAATTCCATAGGATGTGCTTACTATTGAAGTCGCCAATCAGAAGGACGGCGCTTCCTAAGGAGAACAATGCTTCTAAGTCAGCTCGGACGATCGGCTTGGAGCAAGCTTGGTAACAGGACGCTATGACTATAGGTTGATGACCAGTCATAGCTAGGAGGCAACAAGATGCTTCCATATTAACAAGAGTCGGGGTAGGTAGGGGAATGCAGTGCAGGGACCTTTTGTAATAGATAAGAGTGCCTCCCCCACGGGAGTTCACTCTATCATCACGTACCGTTCTGTAATTGGCAAACCTAGGGTTCGCCTTCCCCGGTTTTAGAAGGGTTTCCTGCACGCATATGATATCGATAAGGTGGGTACAACAAAAGTCGTGGACGAGGTCACGTTGTCTGAAGAGGCCGTTAGCGTTAAATGACGCTAACGAAACTGAGTGCGGTTTCGTGCGTTCGGTTGTACTACCCATAGTGGTTGTACTGGGGAGGGGCCTGGGGGACGAAGCGCTTAAGGGCGCTTAGTAAGTTTGCGTGTTCCAATGTGTATTGGATCACGTCCGCTGGGGATTGAGCGTATTGCATCTTGTGAAATAGCTCTTGTACCTCATTGATGTCAACCGACATAGCCAGATCGCTGACTAGGTTGATTGCCTCTTGAAGAGGGGCAGCCATCAATGGCATGGGTGGAGCTTGTGGCCGGGAAGCGGCGCGGGGAGGCGCGCGAATGGTGTTGGCAGCGGGTGCCGGGAGCGCGGGGCGAGCCGGGGCCGGTGCGCGGGCAGGGGCCGCGGCGCGGGCGGGTGCGGGTGCGGGCGCGGGTGCGGCGCGCGGGCCGGGGCGCGGGCGGTAGCGACGGTCTTAACCATACTGGGTGGTTTAGACCATGCGTTACGGGCTGGGAGCGGCGCGGGTATTACCTGTGAGGCAGGTACTACCGTTAGTTTAGGGCTTACCCGTTGGTAACGGTCGTAAGAGGGACGGGTCGGCCTATGCCTTGCCACCCTGTGGTTCACTCGTGGTGCTTTAGGGTAACCACGGTAATTCGCGGTATGCCCTTGAGCACCGCATAGAACACAACTGGGTGGGTCCGGCGAATCCCGGGTGCGAGTGCACGCTGCTGTCGCGTGATCGCCTAGGCACTTAACGCACCTAGCGCGAGCGAAGCAGAAACGGGAGGCGTGCCCGTATAGTTGGCAGTTATGGCACTGCGAGGGACTCCCATTCTTGTATGGGGCTTGGACATCGAGTCCTGAGAGGCCACAGACCTTTTTTAAATTAAAAATGGCCTTGCCTTCAGGTGTACGATCTAGTACTACGAGTACTAGATCGTAGGGACTGCGGTCCTTCCCGCTGTACATGCGGTGAACTGCATGTACGGGGAAGTCTTGTGCCTTCAGGTCGGCACATACCGAATCGGTATGTACCTCCTTGGGCACACCGCGGATGACCACTCGGAGGACTTTCTCCTCTTCGAGCGCATAAGTGTGGAAGCTTATGCTCTCATTGCGGAGGAGTTTCGTTAGCGCTCTGTGGTCGCTAATGGTGGACACTTGAACTTTAATGCCCTGCTGCGTGGAGCGGGCATTAGTATAGTGGATCCCACGATCCGAAACTAAACGGGACAGCATGTCCCATTTGGTTTTGTCCTGAATGAACAGGGGCGGAGGCGGTTTTTCGCGGCGCGCGCTCGCGTCCTGAGGGGACGCGGCAGTGGTGGCCGGAGCGGAGGGAGGAGACGCGGGGCGCGGGGCGGGGGTCGGCTTCTTGCCGGAGGCGGGGGCCTATGGAAAGTACTTCAAAGATACTAGCCTTAAGTACGCTGCAAACCTGTTAGTCGTACTTTGCGTCTATACATCAATAGTTCTTAACAACACCATTGAACTTCAGAGCCATCTATTAAGCCTATCGTACCTATCATACTTATAATATCATAAGTTTGTGTGAGAGCTGATAGTTTATGTTGTCCATACCGTCACAGCAAGGAGGAAGCGGCGCGGGCGGCGCGGCGTCGTCATCGTGCCTGGCGAGCGCTCGCAGCTGAAGAGTGTATGCACGCGACCCGCCTCCAGTACTGCTCGCCGCGGCCGGCCCGCCCGCAAAAGTTGCGTATGGACTTATCTCGTATACATCTAAAAAAATATTTTTAATTTTGAAAAGAGAACCATAGACATCCGAATTGCTCGTAGCAAAGTTTTCTTAGCCATTCTGAATCGATCAGTTATATTAAGCATCCGTCGCCGTCGGGATGGGTGACCGCAAGAACGGAAGAGCTCAGTAGTAATGTCACTACATTACTACTTAGCGCTTCTGTTCTTCGGAGTGCACGTTAAGCCGTCAGCCCCGGTTGTTGTCTAACGATGTCAGTCGTTACATCATGGTGGTAGGGCATTTTGTGAATGCCCGCCTGGCTACCACCCTTAAGTATAAAATCTGTCGCCAAGCACCTAACGGTGTGTTCCGGCAGCTATTCTTGAGGGCCAGAAATTCTAGGCTAGCCTGAACAACATCTTCGACCACATCATCACTTACCATTCGGTGAGATAGTGGTCAAGGGCTAGTCTATCAGTTATAAAAAAAATTAAACAAAAAATAGAAATAATAATTTATTTGTTTCAGAATACATCGTTTACATCAACTGAGAGCAAAAAATCAAAATACTTAACAGTATAGTAATATAAGTTTTCAGTATGTGCGTAGGTACTTATTTATTTATGGGAATACTTAAATCAAGAATTACACATGATTAGTTGATGTGAAAACGTACAAAATGAAGCATACAATGACAATATAGTTAAGACCTATAAATAAGGCAAGTCTTTACCAGAAAATTATAATTCAATTTGTTGAAAATTTTTCACACTATCATGAAATGACTCTGTTATAGAACTCTTTGTGAACGGCTTCGTCCGGGGAGGTACAGCCACCATAAAAAATTCTGCCGCCAAGAAGCAATGTCCGCATTACTGTGTTCCGGTGTGAAGGGTATGGATGCCGGTGCACTTATAGGCATGATGTTTAACAACTTAGTCTCAGGGTGATGGGCGCAGTGCAGCTCGTCAATTGTGACAAAATACTTCCTTTATAAGCAGACATTACCGCTTAAAACTTGGTTGGCCTTGTTTCCTCACAAACTAATTTAAAAAAAATGATATTCCTCAGTCTCTATAAAAAGGCACGTGATTGGGAATAGCAATCATAAAACTTAAGAAAAGCTCGTGTCAAGTATTTAAATTATCTTTGTGACTGTGCTTATAGTTCAAAATTTAAGTGCTGTATAAAGATTTTTTATCATCGTAGGATTAATCCAAGATACAGCAGAGTACATTATTTTAGAAACTTACGGTAAACGATACGAACAATTCTTCATGATTTGAATACTCCCATTTATCGGCTCTACGATTCCAAAATCTGGAGAGAAAGCCAACAGATTCATATGAATGGAAGGAGAAATAAAATTGCATTTTTCTGGCTGCTGTTTCTAGACTTCAACTTTTATAGTACATATATAGAAATAGAATGCGACGAAGCCGTTCACAAAGAGTTCTACAACAAAGTCATCTCAGGATAGTGTGAAACATTTTCAACAATTTGATTCTCAAACTCAACATCTGTGTTAAACTAGAGAACGAGCTTTGACATCATCAAAGTAGCTGTAACTTTAAAATATTACTAAGAATCTACTTAACTAATTAGTATTTGTAAATCACACATACATGCCATGCCTTTATATCCTCGAAAGGGTAAGACTGGGGTGAGTGGATTTTAATTAGAATGTTCACAAATTATTCGTTCGAAAACGTTTCCTCCTGAAAATCGAGATGAGTAATTTACCTACAAATAATAGGTCAACCTTATTTCAATCACTAGTGACGAGGAGTAGAAATAACACTTTTACTCGTTCCCATGTGGTTAGTTGTGTTATTCATTTGTGGAATAACAAAGTGCTTTTAAACGTAAAGTAATTTAGTAGCTAATTCTGTCATAATATTTAGACATTCGATTGCATATAGACTGTTTCGTACCGAAACAGACTTTTTCCATTGTATTTGTTCTAAATTTGAATATCGCGCGCAACCTTTCGTATTGATGTTCACGTGACCACACATCGAGTTGCATTGTTTTTGTGAGGTTGGTAATGCACTTTGGCACCAGCTACCTTGTCTTTGCCGACCACTTCGGTTGGCAATAGTGCGACCCGACACGCGAACCCGAGCGCACGAGTTTATGTAAAACCGTCGTGCCGTCCATCTAACTTCGGACCCTTCACCTCATCAGCTCTTCCACCTAGGGAATCGAGCTCCCCGAAAGACCAGTGTTCGTGGGTCTTCGCGCGTGTCTTTGGACATTGAAACTATAAGAACCTATGCCTATGGATGTTCCCCTTGTCTGACTACACCCAGTAAAGCCCCTTCTGATGTTCCCCGCACTCCCATCAGTTAGGTACGGAGCCAAGTGCTCACCATAGACTAATCCCGTGAGAGGAAGACCTTAAAGCTTTTTATATAAGTTTATTAAATAAAGTTCTATGTCAAAAAAACCAGCTAAGTCTGAATCAGACTCGCACTTGCAGGTTTCTGTGCCAACACAATATATTTTGCTGTAAGTTGTTGTTTTTTCGTATTTCTTCTTTCAGTTTTGTATCCGAGTACGAACACCACATGGCTGATGATTATTATGTGATTTTTCGTGCCTAATTGGATACATGTGCAATTTTTTATGTACATAAAATGGTAAATTGTAGTGAGTGTATGGAGTGCAAAAAGTGCATAAACAAGTTACTTTAGCTGAGGTTCTTAACAGCCCGAGCCATAGACGAGGGTTTATATTAATTCGAAGCTAAAATGGGTTTCATGCACGAGTCGTACAAATATATTTTCACTTTGATTACGAGGAAATGAAACAATGACATTGTTAGTATTACACATATCTTAAATTAAATTTTAAACTGATATAAACAATATAATATATTGAGTGTCATTGTATGGGCAGGGGCCCTTTTCAGTCCCCGTAGTCACAAACTTTACCACGGTGTCGTGGCGTATTCGACTGGGTGCCTAGAACGTCACAGGAAGACACCAGCCGATATATACGACCGCGTGCAAACCAAATGTCGGCAACCTACCCCTTAGTGGCTCGCTAGTCGCTCTGTCGAAGGGGGTTTATTTGGAAACATCTATTTTAATGTGACTGCAGTCCACTAACGAAAGGAATTCGATTCTAATAGACCTCCCTGACTCCCGACATTAAAGCACGTAGCCAGCTGAAGTAGGCATGCTCTCTTACTCCCGATGAACGCCCGGCATCCAAAATAACTCCAACCTATCTCCACACACAAACACAATAACACACAAAACAGTGCCTTTATCACTGTTTAGACAATTAAAACAATTTTTGCAGCACGTCCCCATGCGCCTAGCCAAAACGGAGATTTATAGCGGACTGACTTCAAATAAAAAAAGGTGAACAGCCGGCGCTCGCGCCGGGCCGCACGCACATATTTACAGAAAAGTAAATATGCACTTGCTAAAAACACCCTTTTATGTACTAGTGCCTAAAATGCCTTTCTAGACCTAGTTTGGTAGCTTACGAGTACCAGTATTTTTTAAAGATCTAATCTACGCGCAAGTCCAACTAGCACTTGGCCGATTTTTAGCATTTGTTGTTATAGCAGCAACATAAATACATCATCTGTGAAAATTTCAATTGTCTAGCTATCACGGTTCATGAAATACAGCTTGGTGACAGACAGACAGACGGACAGCGAAGTCTTAGTAATAGGGTCTCATTGTCACCTTCTGGATTCATAATCCTAAAAATAGAGGCCCGTTATTGTCTACGGTACCCTTAAATATAATATAAATTACTGCGTTTAAGAAATTTAATACTGACTAAGAGTAATTTAACTGGTCAAAGTCTAATACTTAATATTAGGTAGATAAGTATAATACCTGGGGGATCTGGTGGTAGCTTAGGCGTCTGATGAGGCGGCGCTCGGTAAGTCCCACAGGATGGCTTCTCGGCACTTGTCGACACTCGAGCCACCGCGCCGTCATTCCTGAGTTCAAATGAAATGGGTCAAGCACGGGTGAGCCAGCTTTTATGCAAATGATTGTTACAGCAAGGGAGTTCTTCCTTATTCTTAAATGAATTTATTGTCTAGTTAGAAACTCGCTGCTCTTCTTAAAATAATAAATACATATAAAGGTACCTAAATGGTTTTATAAAAACAAATATATAGGCAATACTGATATTAACAAACATTTATATTATACCGAACTGTCTGCACTTGTAATGTGATGAGAGGGATAAAAATCTAACATCAGATATATATATCATTTGCTCGTTTTACCACACTGTTACCTAAAAAAATTGTATACAATCCTTTGTTCCGAACAAATTAACGTGTCAGTCAAAGATAGGAGGCGATAAAAGTTATATGTAAAGCTTTGTTTGTTGCCGGCTGACTGGAGTTTAGGTGTCAAAATACGGTTGTACAGCTTTAAAATAAATTTAGGCATAACATTAAATAAGTTAGTTGGACGCCTACGATAGCGGGAATTTTGAATATTTTTTTTATTACCTAGGCTTGGTAATAAGCGAGTGTCATCATAGATTTCATTAAACTTCAATAACATAAGTACCAAGTTGATAAATATCACCATAAAAAGTCATTGATTACATATAAACACGATCACTAATTCACCTCTCAGACCGCCTAAAATTCTATATTAAGTTCACTCGTAACGAATGCAATTCAATTGCATGAATATTATATATTGTAATATTCATTTCTAAGGGATTGCGATGTAACTAACTCGAGACCTATTTGAGTTAAGCGTTAACCTCTATATATAACAGATGCATTTTGACACAAAAGAAGTACTGCACTACGCTCTTTACCCTAAGATATACAGATGTTAAGTCTCAAGGACTGCTGCGGGAGAATACTGTTATTAGCTTTAGCGAGCTTTGAGCGACAGATCTTTTCCTTGAGGGCACAATTTTGTGATAATAGGTACTTTTGAACTATCATGGTACCGAATTCAACAAGTTATTTCACACTATTGGGTGTTGAAGTCTGTTCCATTTTTTGGTAAACATTTTTTTGCTTCCATATATCTATATACTTCATATCTCGTGGGTATTTAGGGGGGTTACCCGAAACCCCCATAAAAATATCGAATTTTATGCCAAATATGTCAGCATTAACCTGCATTTAAAGACAGACTGTGTTTCTCAGTAATACAAATTTATCAGCACTTTTCATTACCTACATAACATTTTAGTATGATTAGATGTCTAGGGGTCAACAACCATGTGATTGGCAGTCTAATAGATTTACCGCTCGTAAGATTTCATAGCGCCGACAAGGATGACCATAAATGTAGTTTACGATCAATGTAAGCGCCTCTACAACGTCGATGTCAGAAGTATGTATGCTTGAACTGGACTCAGAATTCGAAAGTTATTTCTATTAGTAAATGTGAAGTCCTTTTTGATATATTAAATCGAAGTGCAACCTTCAATTTGTGACATTTTCAATGGATGATTCCTTTAATCTTACATTTACTATCTTAATACTATCCTTTGATTATATATTGATGCTCGTAGGTGTTCAAGAATGTGCTAAAAGTTTGCAGCTCATTATCTGAAGTCAAGTCAGGAAATGAAGCTACAACTTTATTTTTTGGCACTTTGAAATTACCAACAATGTTATTTTAAAATTATGACAATTCAAGAGCTACATTTACTAACATTTCATTTTTTTGCATTAAGCGTGCTTCTTATAATTACAAAATTACATCTATACTTCAAATTGCGGTACTACAAACAAGACTAATTTTGAAATTAGCTTTAAACTTGTTAATGATGATGCAACCGTATAATTTTTATATTTTTTGCTAGTGTAGTGCTTCTTATAATTTTGTAAGTAACACTAACTTCTAGGAAGCAATACGTATACGACATTTGAATTTTGATTTCATTATCGAACTCTGGCCCATACAAGCATCGTTTTTAGTTTCTAATGTAATTTTCAAGACATGCATTATCGCGTTTTTTAGGGTTCCGTAGTACTGACAAGGAACCCTTATAGTTTCGTCATGTCGGTCTGTCTGTCCGTCTGTCCGAGGTTTTGCTAAGAGACCGTTAGTACTAGGAAGCTGTAATTTCGTATGAATATGTAAATCAATTACGCCGACAAAGTGGTAAAATAAAATTTTGAAAAATATTTTTTTTAGGGTACCTCCCATACATGTGATGTGGGGATGACATTTTTTTTTGTCGTCTATCACTTCATGTATGGTATAGTTGAATAGGTCTCTTAAAATGATTAAGGGGTTGCTAATATTGTTTTTCGATTTAATGCTCGATTTACGAAATATTTAACTTCAAAGTGCAAATTTTTGTTCCAGCATGGCGTCCCCCCCCCCCTCTAAAAGCTAAACTGCTGGCTTGAAAAATCTGAAAAAATTCAAGCTGATAGTGCGTTTCATGAACTTTAAAGGAAAAGTATAGCGATTGAGATAACTTTATTAGTTTAGCAGTAATAGTCGTTGAACTTGGGTGTTCGATAATTTTGTAACAAATATAAAATCTATAGGATAAATCCTTTAAAGTGACTAAGATGAAGTAGTTGGTTATTTATAACGGGTAAATACTGGCATTGAAAACTAAATCTAAAATAAAAAATCTTAAAACAATAACTATGCCCTATGTCATACATAATAGACTAGCTTTCCACCCGCGCGTATTGCGGTTATCGCGCAAAACAATTTCCCGGGTCTCAAACTATTTCCCTGCCAAATTTCATCCAAAAGGTCCAGTAGATTTTAAGTTTATTCGTTGCATACAAAAATACAAATCTTTCCTCTTTATGATATAAGTATAGATATAGATCTGACAGTACAAAGATTCGACTTCTATAGGTATAAAGTACTTTTTGGACCTCGTCCTCGCCGTACACTAGATGTGTTTGCTGTCTGTACCTGTCGTACAAAGGTCATCGATCACTTCATTTCACACATCATCAATTTGCTGATTGTAGGCTCTTCAATCGTGTAATTTCTCGAATCTTCATTTCTCGCAATGAGATTATTGTTGATTTATTAAAATATTTTTACTACCTAATGGGACTTCGACCAATTCTGGCTTTAACAGCAATAATTTTTAGTTCTAAGACACGCGGCTGCCTTGATCTTTTATGGTCTTCGACAGCGGAAGTGTTGTTGTAGCTGTTGATATTACGTGTTAGGAATTATAAGGAAATACTACTATGTTTTAAGTATACTTGTAAAGTTAAAAGTATTTGTATTGACTTTGCCTAGTCACGTGCACCCTACCACAATCGAGTGCGGTAGGGGGGAGGCGTTCTGTTAACGCCAGTTACATTTTACAGTCAGTCTTGCTTCGGCAGTCGATTTGAACGGACGACAAATTGTGACGTAGTGAGTAAGTAGGAAGTGATAAGTGTGTGTTTATATGTGATAGTGTTCTAAAATGAGGTATGTACATAGTTAAGGTATATTTTTGTAACACATTGTTAAAAGATGTTTAAAAGAATGGCCCCGAGTTTCTTGCTCGTTCTTCTCGAAGTAGCCCTATAAACTTTATGTGCTGAACGCGGCAGTAAATGTAGAATCAAAATTGAAATATATCTGTGAGGATCAATTTTGGCGTATTCTTCCGTAATATAGTATCCTCTTTCATACGATATACGATTACGAACATACGGCTGATACCAAGCTTTTGAAGTGTCTGGAATATGACCGACGCGACGGCTCAATACCTACTTTGTACAATGCGAATACTGCTAACCTATTTTCTTTAACACCTCATTTCATATTGTTATTTGATAATGAACACGAAATAAAATATGAAAAGGCGCGAAGTCGAAAGAAAATTTTAAAGTTATAAAAGCGTTCCAAATTCTAAATAATTCTAAAGTTGAAAAGTGTTTATGTTACAATATTTATGGCCAGACCAGTTATATCGTATAATAGCCCATTTTTAAGCTTACTTGCATATATCGGTGTATACTTTTTATTCATCTTTCATATATATATCAACTATTTTAAAATAGAATAATTATATATATTACAGCAAATAAATTAAATAATATTCAAATTCTTACAATTTACTAACGGATTCTGAATCACGCTATCGTTACGTTTTCATTCGAATATCTACCTATAGAATTCACAATAAAATTTTGTTTAATTTTCGAATTACAATTGAAATAATAACTTGGTGGCCATCGTATGTACTCTTATTATTATTCTTATTTATTCTTAGATTTAGCAGGAAGAAAGTGGAGAAGAATAAAGAACTACAGAATCGTTCTATATTATGATATCAGGCTTCTACGGAACCCTACATTGTGCGTGGCTCGACACGCATTTGACCGTTTATTTGTGTATATAAATCTAAAAATAAGCTATACTTATAACTGTACCTATAGTAGGTTTATGTGTGGTGATAGAAAATACATATTTCTTAAAAACATAGTACATGTACTCATTAAATTATTTATACATCTAAACATTTTGTATTTGATCGTTTCAAATACATTTTGGCTATATTTTTGGTCAAAACGTTAATTTTCAGTAAAGTGCGCAGTAGATGCTGTGCTACAAAATGCATATTTTGTAGCACAGCATCATTTCTGAAAAACGTTTTAATGAAAATTATCTAATATCCATCCAAAAAAAAATTAATTTATTAGTTTCAAGTGCACTTAAGTAAAAGTGCTTAAACGAGATTTAATTGTCATAAAAACGTTGGGTCTAGGATTGCAGAACATTGTTCCCGAGCATTTTTAATTATCACCGTACGAACCTTTTATATACATTTAAAGTAGATGCAAAGAATAAAACCTCATCAACATTTTTATAATAATACCAGCATCACACGTCATCCGTACAAAACCCTGACGATTGAAAAGGGTCGATTGTGGAGGCGCGCTTGTGTCAGCACTCAGTCGTTGGCAGATCGCTAACGATGCAAACGTTTATTTTGAAGGTAGAATCATGCGAACATAATTCTTTTCTAGAGGCGGAGGCCAGTAATTATAAAAAAAAATTTGATATAGTGTAAGGGTCGATCCAGTCAAACATTTAACCCATTCGCATCGTAAATAATTATAACAATAGAAATGAACCATATCGTCCACTGCGGATTCTAAGAGGCCAAAAAAAATCGATACTTTTTTAAAGATTATTAAAACAAGAACGCAGAAAATGGTGTAGCCGCACTTAGACCCTGTTCTTTTTTAACTATTTTGATCTGATACATAAAAGAAAATAACTACTATTTATTTTGCAGTACGTACTTATGCCTTGCCTATTTTTGTATTCAGATATTCTTGAGATACATACCTATCAGATATTCACGATATATTTTAAACCTACAACAAAAAGCTTTTCGTACTTTTTAAAATATTTGTTTGTTTGCAATAACGCATGCTGTGCGGATTACATTACTATAAGAGTTTAATAATTACTGTTATTTAGGTTGATACTGTTATTACTGACCGGTGAACAGTTTATTCATTGTTCTGAAATCATATACATTTGAACAAACATAGGTGCGGTTGTCAACCATTGGTGAAAGCATTTTAGTCTGGTTATATTTATAACAATTTATTGTTTAGTTACTGGTCTTACAATTTAACTGTAATTTTTTAACACTAAGATTTTCGAAATATGTGCGTTACAATGTCAATTTTTACAATAATTAGTTTTGAAAAAAAAAAAAGAAATATATACATCAAGCAAAGTAATAAAATATATAAAATAATACATTACAGGCACAAAAGACTATTAAAATCAAGTGGTCCTCGTACTTAAACCGTCAAAAACACAAAAATTAAACCGGAATTTTTTTTTGTTTTGTAAAAACAAAAAAAACATCTCAAAATGATTGTTAAGACTGGCAGAATGCAAGCCTAAGAGGTTGTTAGCATTTTACCAATAACCCTGTATATATGTATACTCATAAAGTCATCTTAGTACTTTTGTCCCGCTATTCATAATTATCTTAAACCAAAAAACGATAGCTCTCAGTAGCATTCAAGTCAACTGTCGGGTGGAAGGTCTTTGGTTAGACCCCACCACGAGTTTGAGCTTCCAGGAAATTAGAACGTCATTTTACAAATACTAATCTAGATACGACCTTCAAGTAAAAAAAATGTTATGACATACCTAACCAGCTAGTCAAGAACCAAAGGGGTGGTGGAGGCTGGCAGCGCAGCGGCCGGAAGTTTTACTATCAAACAATTTTCAACTTTGTCTCTATCAGTATACTGTAAAAAATTGGATGAATGAATTGACGATAATGAGCGGCTGCGGATGCTCGAGCTACCACAAACCGGCGCGTGAATTTTGCAACTTTTTCAAGCGATACTGTGTTGTTTTAACAGAAGCCAAGTTGAAAATGGCGGCAGGAATCGAACCTAATGGAGAGCCAGTTCCTATTTTTTTCACATCTTCGACAATATCATAACTTACCAATTGGTGAAAGAGTGCTTAAAGGCTATCATGTCAGAAATAAAAATATGGATCTTCGTAAATTATTATTAGTACCTTTAAAGCTATTAATGACGGCACAACAGCTCAACATAAATATACGAAAATACTTATTTTTTTCTCAGCAAAAGATCGCAACAAATTAGGTCATTGATGTTGACGTGAACAAGCCGCCATAAAATATTTATTTCGCTAACGCGTCAACGAGAAACGCTGTAACATTTTTACGATCAAAATATAAAACATACCTACATCTAAGTGGGCACGACCATTTCAATGAAAATAAGAAATAACTATTACGAAGTTGTGAAACTCTATAATAGCGAAACATTTACATCGATTCTAAGTGCTTTTCTCATTATCCTAACAACTGGCATTTGAATACATAGCACTTTACTTGTAGAATAAAAATAGAACACCCCGATATAAAAACTAAATTTTTAAGTACATATTTATATGCACGCTAAGAAATTTTGTTGGTATTATACCTAATGGTGTTATTGCAGTTTCATAACCTACTTTCAACTTTTTTCAGTGGAACATGTCACAGACACGATGTTATTAAATATTTACAAATTTTAGAGCACAAAACTGAAACGCAACTTTCGATTATGCACACCGAGCACTTTAATTGAAAATCTGTTATAAAGTACGCAACGTGGTGTTTCGGCAGCAGTACTTACGAGTAAGCTTGTTCCTTTTATAGGGTATGCCTGCTTCCCACCTTCAACCATACGATCAATTACGTGCTCAAAAAATTGCCTAAGAAAATACATATAACAAAACATGTACAATATAAACAAAAAAAAGGACTCACCCTAGTGTTAAGATTGTTACATACTAACACCCTTCCCTTCAGGAAGACGATGTATTGGAGACGACAAATAACTTATAAATTGTAATAAATTGATAACAAAAAGGAAAATCTAAAAAGAGTACGGACCCAGAGTCTGTAGTGCAAAAGATGGAATAAATAAAATTAAAAAAAAAACATATGAAATGTAAAATGTAAATACTTTTAAAAGTATCCTAAAAAACATTAAATAATATTTATATAAAACACTTAAAAAAGCATAAAATTATATATCTAGTAACAATTCCGCCTAATTTTCCTGTTATCTACGTGACGTCACAAACATCACGCAGCCTAACTGGAAGAATACCCGACTAGTTTCGCTTCTAAACGAAGCATCTTCAGGAGGTCTTGACTCACCGAGCGCACGATCGAGATCAAGTTTTATTTAAATATTATTTAATGTTTTTTAGGATACTTTTAAAAGTATTTATTATTAAATATGGATTTCCGCAAAGTAACGCCTGAATCTATTCATTACATTAATATGAAATGTGTATTTTATGCTCTAACTCTTATTTTACCATCGTATGGGACGGAGGGATCATCAACCAGACTATAATTATGCTTCATCTGTTGAAATAAATGCTTTTTTTAAACACTTTCGTAATGATTACGCTAACTTTCTGAATTTGAAATGCGACTTCATATATAATAGCATGCGCGGCAAACATCAAATTTACTATCACATATAAACAATATGATTTAAAGAAAAACTGTCTGTGGAAAAATAGTTTCAAACATGTAGTAACAATGGTCTTAATTAGACAAATGCCATTCTAAAAACAACATCCGTGACATACGGCATAAAGTTCTCTCCAAAGCACTCGGTAGTAATGTAGAAGTCACCCATCCAAGTAATGACCGCAGCAAACGTTGCTTACGTACCACTAGGCAAGTTCCACTACGAGCACTTCGAATTTTTCTTTTCTCTGCTTAATGAACTTTTGACGATTTTAACTTAGTTGATATTTTTTTCAGTACTACCTACAAAGGTTAGACTTTCGTTATCTTACATCGTGATTAATTAGTTTTTCATTAAATACGACACCAAAATTATAGAGCAATCCCAATGATTAGATGGGATGCTGCATCTTGTTAAGGATGGCGTAAACTCAGCAGCTTGAGACTAGACTACTGTTAAAGTATTATTGTATGCAATACAATTCCATCTCACCTTTTTCGTCTCAGTAAAATCGCTAAGATGGTCAAAGCCGCAAGCGAGAGCGCCGCACACAGTGCCAACAGTAAAGCCAATTCACCCGCAGTTGCTGGAAAAGGTGCATCAACTTCTTCTGCAAATCCACCTTCTGCAGGTGTTGTGGTAAACTCGTACACTTCTCGTGTCCAACCCGCCTCATTAGACGCTCGTGCTGCTACGCGATATCTCGAACCAGGAGAAAGTCCTACAAATAAATATATAGCTCAGTACCAATTATTTTCACTTAGTTTTTTTTTTTTGTTTTTTTATGCTTGCTAGGTTAGCCTTTGACCACTATCTCACCTGATGGTAAGTGATGATGTGGTCCAGGATGTTGTTCAGACTAACCTAGAGTTACTGGCTCTCAAGGACAAGTGCCGGACCACACCGTTAGGTGCTTGGCGACAGATTTTCAACTTGAGGGTGGTAGCTAGCTAGGCGGGCATTTGCAAAGTGCCCTACCACCATGCTGTAACGACTGCTATCCTAAGACAACAACCGGGACCGACGGCTTAACGTGCCCTCCGAAGCACGGAAGCGCTCAGTAGTAATGTCACCAGCGGTCACCCATCCAACTCATGACCGCGGCGGACGTTGCTTAACTTTGCTGATCGATTCAGAATGGTTAAGCAAACTTCGCTACGAGCGCTTCGAAAGCTAACACTTTGAGAAAAGCCAAAGAATGAATGTTAACCACTCGGCTGCTTGTGAACACATTTTTTTTGCAAATATCGAATACCATAAACTGGTCTTTGTTCATTAATCCACATATATAAAGCATTTTTGCTGTCGAAAATAGATAACTTTCAAGCTTATAAATAAATGTTCAGTTTAATGTATCTAACTATTTTGCATCTTATCCGTACTCGGTCATTCCGAATCAAACACTACAGAAGTCCTAAGCCTCAAAAACATATAACTGACCCTATTTAAAGAAGGAAGTAAAAACTGCTAAATTAAGATCACTGTCTCTCTTATAAAAGACAAAATTAGTTTGAAAGCTAAAATTAGTGAAGTTATTTGCTGAACTATAGCAAATTCCATAATACAAAGTTACTTTCAAGTTTTTGGTTGGTGTACGCACTAATAAATATTACTTACCACCAAGAATGACCTCTCCTCCAACAGGCACATCTCTTGCTCCAGCTACTCCTGAACCAGCCCACTCAAGTTTCAAAGCCACGGGGCCACATCCACCATCACTCCACAGACTGGTATCAAAACTAGCATGAGTAGCATTCGCTCTGATCCATCGAGCATCTGAAGGTGCGATCGGAGGAGCCCCGGAAGTCCTAACAGCAAGTTCAGCACCTGGAGCTCCGCCAGCGGTGCCGTAAGCTCGGTATGCCGAACCACAGCGAAGGGTTGTGAGTGTGACGGGACCGGGATTTGAAGCTTGAACACGCCATTCACCCTAAAAATAATATTGTTATTGAGCTTCGTATGATAGAATGTGAAAGCCTTTTCTTTGCTGTGCCATTGACGCCAATATTTATGAATTTTATTTTTTCTTACTAAACACTGTCTAGCTAGAGTCTAGACATACATTGTAGTCCCAATATAAAAAATCATAATTCTCAACATTTGTTTTTTTATGCCTGATAGGTTAGCCTTAGACCACTATCTCACCTGATGGTAAGTCAACATCTTCGACCATATCATCGGTCGAAGATGTTGTCAAGGCTAACCTAAAATTACTGGCTCTCAAGGACAGCTGCCGGAACACACCGTTAGGTGCTTGGCGACAGATTTTCTATTTAAGGATGGTAGCTAGCCAGGCGGTCATTTGCATAATGCCCTACCACCATGCGGTGAAGCTCAAGCGGGATTTGAACCATGGACCTGGTGCGCGGCAGTCCATAGCCAAAGCCACTGAGCCATCACTGGTTCAAAAAAATTGTGAAAGTATTTTCTTTGCTTTTCTAATATTTATGTATTTTATTTTCTTACTGTACAGACTTGACATACATTGTAATCCCAACATCAAAAATCGAAATTTTAAACAGCATGGTCATAAAATAGATTTTACTTCGCTACGAAGTTGTAAATCAACCAAATAAGCCACTCACATCAGGCGATGCAAGTCTCCAATGCAGTGTATAAGCTTTCGGCAGCGCATGTCCAGGTGCTCTTGGAGCTGGCTTGAGTTCAAGCTCTAACTCTCTGGATCTGGCTTCCAGGAGTGCGAGTCCTGGAGCTGCTGGAGGTCGTAACACCACAACTCTCCACGTGGTAGAGTCAGAGCCATGTGGATTATCAGCAACGCATGTGTAGTTATCCGCATGGGACAGTTCTAACCCTGAATAAAGATAAACCAAGCGTATTATTTAAATGGATTTATTTTTAAACCTACATAAACACTACATATATTATCGTTATCGTATGCTTTGAGGTAGAATGTTTATACTATCTAATACATGTAGTGGCATTATTCTATAATTTATTGATACTGAGTCTTGAAAACGGACACAATAAATGATTACCAATTATTTTTTAAAATTAAAAGGCTATATTTTGTTTCTAATTAAATTGAACCTAGGCGTGTAGACTTGTATATACCTAGGAATTTACCTCGTATCAATAGCGCATCTCCGTCCAAGTGAAATGGTGGCCTTGGATGTAAGGGACTACCTGCTCGAAGCCAAAGTTTTGATGGTGGTGGGGCTCCTCCAACCACACACCGCAGCGACAGTGTACCACCTGCTGCGCCCATAGCCACGCCTCCGAAAGAAGATATGCGAGCTGGTGCTAGAATAAGTACAAAAAACTAAAATCCAGTGCACAGAGAAACCTAGCACATCGCCTGACTATATTAATTCTGAGTTAGTGGGAGTGGTAGATGTATACATATATTTAAGGCCAAGTTTTTCAATCATCGATGTAAAATATCAGACAGATTATTTATGAACCGACAAAATTTTAAACAAATGAACTTTTCTTTGCAACAATAATTGCATCTACGATAGCATTTATATCTGATGACTGAAAAATCATGCTTTAATAAAACATGATTAAATTATTTCTTTAAGTCTACTAACACAACTTTTTTACGTACGTTAAAAATATAAAAATTAGTAATCATCTTAAGCCCCGTCGCATAAAAGAGAGCTTATTAGACAAAGACAATGGCTAGGTGCATGTGCGTATGGATATGAGTGTGGAGAGAGGGTTTATGTGGATACATCTATCTCGAGATATCATACCTCCAAAATGTCTGAACCGACTCAAAGTCTGTTTATTTTACCAAGCGGGTGCGGCCCCTGCAATCCTGCCAAGGGATTTAAGGTTTGAAACCACATGTCGCAGTTTACAAAGATTTCCCCCAAAGCTATTTTCTCTGCCCAATAAAACCATTAACTCACACAAACAGAACGCAGTGCTTTCTTTGGGTACTCATTCAAGCTAATCAAAACTTACAATACCAAATCTAGCAATCAAGCGATACGCTCGGATATCACAATAATATCACAGATTTACACAACACATGCATAAATTGTCACGTGCGCTAGCGACTTTCACTAAAACTGTATAAAGTTATCGATGGTGTAAAACGAGGGATACTACAGCGACAAAGTTACTATAATCGTTATGATATGAACTCCATACTTCGCTAGAAATTTACAGTTTGTTTGCCATGTGCAAAGTTAACTGCATGTCCCTCTTAAGGTATTAAGTCATAGTTACCTACCCATAGGAAAGAATAAGGTATAGGCGATAAAAACAGAAATATAATTTAAAATGCATGTTGTATCCGTAATTTTTGCTAGAAAGATAACTCTTTATTGAAATACCATAATTACAACAATAAGCGGCTTTATGCAAGAGTTTTATTGCATTCACAATAGTATGGATTGTAAAAATGTGGTTATTGCAATGGCGTAGGATGGACAAATTGTGAGGAAGGATAAAAACCTGTTATTTTCTCTTCTGGTTGCTCTCTCGGCGTGTACTAATCGCTTAGCGGGTATCGCTGAGCGATTGAGCGCTTCCGTGCTTTGGCTGGCAAGTTAAGCCGTCGGTCCCGGTATTTGTCTTAGGAAGGCAGTCGTGATAGCATGGTGCTAGTGTATTTCCGAATGCCCACCTGCCTAACTACCACCCTCAAGCAGAAAATCTGTCACCAAGCGCCTTACGGTGTGTTCTGACAGCTGTCTTTGAGAACCAGTAATTCTAGGTTAGCCTGAATAACACCTTCGACCACATCATCACTAACCATCAGGTGAGATAATGGTCAAAGGCTAACCTATCAGGCATAAAAAAAAGTTAGAATGAGTGCTAAAAAAATATCGTTTTATAAATTTTACTTTTAATATAGGAAAGAAATAAAGCAAGGACTATGTCTCACATCACTAAAATTAAGTGAATATGTTGCAATGACTCCCTTAAGTAACCTGTGATATCCAATATGATTTATAATAAAACTTATCATTTATAAAATATATCAGCGCATTACGATACTGTAAGCACCTCACTAGGAAAAGTAACATTTTAAATTTCGAATGAGTGCAATATCACACATTAGTTGCCAAATTAGCCGGACCGTCAATTCCACTCTCGAGGTTAGTTTCTCGACCCATCTCACTCTGTCAATATCGGAAATGTGCAAGAGACATACTTAGTACTCGTTTGTTAAAAAAAATAGACTAATAGTAACTTTCAGTACTTCTACATGATAACAGTGTCTTACCCAAAGCACTGGTTTGGCAAGCAATCGCGGACGATGGCGGCCCCTCGCCTGCAATAGTGGCCGCCCGCACCCACGCTTCATAGGTCCTGCCTGCTCGAAGACCTCTCAGAGATCTCATACATTCCACTGCATTACCTTCACCTTCTGTACATGCGTTTACTCTTGTGACATTAGGTTCTTGAGACCTAAGGATTTCATATAAAAATAATATTCATCTGTAAAAATGTAATAGAACAAAATACTGAAAGGTTAATTAGTACTTACCCTGAGAGATCTTTGACGTAAAGAGTATAATGTGTCAGTTTTCCATTTGGTTCCGGTGGAGGAAGCCAAGATGCCCTTAACGATCGTTCTCCCAGTGCAATCAATTTCATCCCACCTGGAGCGCTCGGAACTAAAATATTTTAAAATTTAGGTTAGTTTTTGTCTACCTTAATATCTATAATGTTACTATTACCAATCCATTTACCATCTTCATCCGTTCTGCAGACTTGTGGTGCAGATAATGGGCCATCGCCTGCTGCGTTGTGAGCTCTGACTCTTATTTCGTATTCGGCGTAAGAAGTCAGTCTAGATACAGTCGCATCTTCACCCTGCCACAAAACAGGATTATTATGACTTCCAGTCATTGTGTGATTCCATAATCATGGAATCACATAATCATGATGTAAGCTTTTAAAAATTGGAGCACTCCCAGTAGCGAGTTTTTTATAATACAAGCTCAAGCAGTGAGAAAAATCATGTTATAACTTTTCCATACCTGCACTCTAAGATACGCGTCCTGGGACGGAAGTAATGGATCGACATCACGTCTTGTATACTGTAACGTGTAATGCGTGATCATTCCTCCCCTGGTATCGATTGCAGGGGGTCGCCATGACACCCTGAGCGAAGTGGATCCACTTGATATACACCTCACACCTTCTGGCCCGCCGGTTGGCTCTATGTGAAAAATAGCTGAGTAAGTGTATTGCATGAAAAGCTTTTGGATTCTGTACGTTTATACATGATTATGTCATGATTTATGCTTACTAAAAGTGTTTTTATATAATGAGATTTTTATGGATTGTATCTTTTGTAAACTTTGTGTGGACAGGCTATATCATTGATATCGAAATACATTTACTTATGTTCAGTGGTTCGTAAATTGAACAATATTATTCCTATTTCATTTTCCAGTCGTACACCTAAAAGTAAATGTTGGAATGAAAGGAAAAAAGAAACATGCTCACAAAAGAGCCATCAATTTATTCTGAATCGCCCGACCTAGATCCAAAAGGCCACAGTCCAATTAAGCCATTTTGCATTTTGATGGGAAAATTTACGATCGCCGAGTAGAGTCGATAACAGGGCAGTCGTGGCACTGCAGATTTACCCACGCGCTACGCGACACTTTGATGGAACTTACGCTCGAGTTTAGTGCAAAGTTTGCGGAAGCTGTTGTAAATAACTTGCTATTATTAAGCGAATAATTAAGTAACTTTGCACCGCGGAAATCAATTTTGCTGAAACAACATTCTTAATATTTATTGTAAGATAACTATGAACGATCTTGCAAGTAGATGATTACAATAATCGGATTTGGTGTAATCTTTTTTTGCAGCCTTTTTTTGCTGCAGTATATACGATATTTATGCACTACAGCTCCTACCATATAAGCATTTAGGCAAACTAATGGCTGTTGTACCCCTACAGAAAATTCGAATGCTCCGACCTACTTCATCATCATCATAATCATCAGCTGGAAGACGTCCACAGTTGAACGAAGGCCTCCACATTGGAACGCCACAAAGAACGGCTATTAGCCGCTTGTTACCATTGGGTACCCGTGACTTTAACAATATCGTCACTCCACCTAGCCGATCGGAGTTAGAATTAATTATTTTTACTTATAAAGTTTATTCCGCCATAGCAATTCGCTAAGGGTTTAGCTCTGCCTGTATAGACAGAGTTTTTACTTCTCAAAAGATATGTAATCGAACCATACGGGGATTGATCATAGTATAATACAGATTCATGTAAACCTAACTTTCGAAATCTTAGTGTTAACTCGCCTTTCGCAGTTTATCTACGGAGCATCAAGATTAGTTCAATCAAATCTTAGTAGCTATGAAACTATATCGAGTAAAAGGCATTAATTACATCGCGTACACTTAAAAGGAACAATACTTTATGTTAAGTGTATTTTTGCAACTAAGATTGTACAAAGTTTTTTTTGACTTTTGTATAATTACCACGGACATGATAATGTTTTATTTTTCATGTTCTAATTACGGGGTGTGCTCAGATCTAAGTTTTTTAATAAATTCTCACGGTTTACTGAGTCGTTTCTGATGAAAGTATGACGGCTTCTATACGGACTATTTTATAGTCTAGGTATATTTAACACAATTACTTTCGTGCGAAGTTAGGTGAGACGATTTTTTTTATGAGAAACACTGAGTCCGTGTTATATTTTATCATGGATATTTGGCCAATGTCCTTCACAAAATTATATTCTCATGAATCTCGGCACCAGTCTAGCGATCTCCAGTAAAAATGCCAAAGTGGATTTACCTAGTTAATAAACTTCATGTTTTAAACTTAAATAAGTTTAGAAAATATTATGAAAATTAGAGTAATTTTAATAAAGTATAAATTAATATGTATATCTCCATTATTAAATAATTATACTTATATTGATTACAGAACAAAACGGAAAACATACATAAAACCGTATTACAAACAACTACAAATTTTCTGAAAAAGAAAAAACTCTACTTGTAGAACACTTACGTGATTCCAGTGTATGTCGGTAGTTTGGTGGTGATAATGGCCCGGCTCCAGCAGCATTATAAGCTCTAACTGTCACTCCATATCTCGTAGCTGCCTTCAACCCTCTAAGTGTGGTGCTAGTGGCATCAGCGCTGGCCCCGCTCTCCGACCCTGGGGTATCCCCCATAGCATATCCACCTTTGCCGTCTTCAGAAACTTCCCACCATCGGATTGTGTATCCTAACAGAGTACCGTGCCAGGTTTCTCTTGGTGGTGGCTGGAAGTAAAATACTGATTTAAAATGACTTCTTCACTTCTAAACTAATAACACTAACGGTGATTATTGTTACATTGTACCAAGCAACAGCGTATAAAGTTATTTACAAAATAAATTTTGCAAATGATCACGGAAGTTGAGTCCTCCGTGTCCTATTTTACATACCAAGGCGTCTGGTAAGTCAAAAAGGATCTGTTCGAGTTACGAATTATGTTCACTAATTATTTTCATCACTTTAAGTGCGCCATCCATCTTCATAACCAATTATGAGGCGGTGCGGAGTACCTAAGCTTTGTACGACCTAAATCAGAGTGTATTCAAACACTTAGGCATTGATAATAAATCTTTTCTGAAAAACATTAAATGAATATTTTAGAAAGAACATTTTAAAAATATTTCTAGTGTAAATTCCATCTAATTTTCCTGCTAAGCTGACGTAATGTCATAAATGCCACGGAGCCCAACTGGAAGAATTATTGGCATGCTTCTCTTCTGAACGGAGTGTCATCAAGAGGTCTTTACTCTTAAAGCGTACAATCGAGAATCAGCAGCCGTTGTTTAGTTTAGACCAGTTTAGAATCGGCTTGGATGCTGTTTGTTGCTGAGGCAATACAACTCCACCGTACTTTAGGCGAGGATCCTATAACACCCTACTACCCTCTATGACCCTGCCACCCTCAGTAACCCATGCGGCAGGCGGGTTCAGACACCTTTATCTAGGCACGAACGTGAATTACTGTCCTTTGTTGTAACTACTAATTGAAATTCTATACATTTGTTAAGTGACAATTATAGCAAAAATGGTTGTAAATTACTTAAAAACTAAATCTTTATTTGTATAGCATGAAATGTATTTTTTTAAGTAAATGATATCGTAAAATAGTAATGCCTACATATCGTTCAAATTGCTTAAACTAGTTTAAGGAGATATACCCGCCAGCCAAAGTGTGAACTTTCATATAAACTCATCTTGTTATTAAAAAAAACTTACATGTAAATACTCGTATAGTGTATTATTAGACCTATCGTTTCTGGCTTAAATCCTTTTTCTTTTGGACTAAAATTTTTTTTTTTATATGTAGCGTTTAGTATATAGCACTCGTTTTTAGGAGTTTGAGCCAGTTATTCTAAGCTCCAGATTTATTTAAAAAGTATAGTACACATGTATAAATAACTTCCCATTATAGAAAGTTCATTATATTCCCCATGTTTGTGGTGCAATAGAAATATTAAAAACATGCTTATTTTTCTTGAAAGAGATGCTTAAAGTTGGGTCTTTCTTTTATCTAAAATTACGAGTTTTTGAGCTAGCGTAATTTAAAAACTGTATAATTTAATGAAAATCTGATGCACCACAAACCTAGATATTAGGGTAGTGATTACGTAGGTAAAAAATCATTGAGTTTTATTCGCTGTTATTAAAATGAGATTGGAGCTGTGTTTTGTATGGGAGCGTTCGTCTAAAATATACCCTTAAAAATAATTTTACTAGTTATATTTCTATATTTTAAAATATTTTTCTAATATGGTAATTAAATATTTTCATAGAATATTTTCTTTATATTTATTATTTTTAAATATTCTTATTATATGCCTGAATCCATTATCTTATGGCATTTATGTCACTAGTGGTTTAAAAACATTCTGTAGATATTTTATTGAATTATTAGTCACATACTTAGAATTGAGATTTTCTATTCTGAGGTTATATTGTACGAGTATAAGTAATATAATGAATAGATTCAGGCGTTACTTTGCGGAAATTCATATTTAATAATAAGAAATATTTTTAAAATATTTTAAGAAAACATCAAATTAAATAGTAATGAGTCGCGTCGGAAAATTCTTCCGGTGGCGTTTGTAACGTCACGTCGGCTTAGCAGGAAAGTTAGGCGGAATCGTCACTAGATATATTTTTGTATTTTTTAAGTGTTTTATTAAAATATTCATTTGATGTTTTCTTAAAATGTTTTTAAAATATTTGTTATTATTATAAGTAATATAATTAGTGAGTTTAATATTACATAAATATTACATTTACTGTCTACGTGTTGAGCTTATATGCTGTATCTGTCATAACATCATATAACCAGGACTGTTATTCAACCATTTTACCTCTATATATGGAGACTTGTAAATGACTTTTTCGTTTTATATATTTCTTTACTTTATTTAAGCTATGTAGTTGATAGTCTTCCTAAAGTATAATAAATAAAATAATATCTATATACAAACAGTTACGACACGTAGGTACCTAAGTTAAATGACAGTAGGAGCACCTGATAGGTTTCCTTGTTCGTACCTGCCATGTGACGTGGAGTTCACGAGCTCGCAGCGCACGGACGGTTATGTCACGTGGAGTACCGCCGGGGGCTGTAGGAAAATTATTTTATAAAAATAACTCGTTAAATTTACAAAATGGTATAGAAGTACAACGGAAGGGAAATATTAATCACGGTCGGGATTCACGTTCGTTTGAAACGCTCGTAGCGAAGTTTGCTTAGCCATTCTGAATCGTCCGCCTCGATCATGACTTGGATGGATGACCGCTGGTTGGACATAACTACTGAGCGCTTCCGTGCTTCGGAGGGCACGTAAAGCCGTCGGTCCCGGTTGCTGTCTTAGGATGGCAGTCGTTACAGCATGTAACAGTGGTAGGGCATTTTGCGAATGCCCGCCTGGCTAGCTTCCACCCTCAAATTGAAAATCTGTCGCCAAGCACCTAACGGTGTGTTCCGGCAGCTGTCCTTGAGAGCCAGTAATTGTAGGTAAACCTGAACAACATCTTCGACTACATCATCACTTACCATCAGGTGAGATAGTGGTCAAAGGCTTACCGGCATAAAAAAAAAATCGTTCCTCAGTCCACATGCTCTGCCAATCTACACTACCGTGATGAAGTGAATCATAGTTCGAATATATCCTTTCGCCCTTATTATTCGTGTGTGGGTACATGAATTCTACATGAGAATATGCGGTTGCAGATAGATAAGAGAAACGATGAATGAGATAAATACCAGGACTCTATTGATTACCTATCTTACATGTATCAAGCGCACCTACTAAACAAACGTCAAAGGATTAGTAACTTTATAAACCCGTTGACGTTTGTAACTTTATATGAGTAGGTGACCGGCAATTTCTACCTTGAATACGTATAGGGTTGGTGGCTACTGGATCCATCAAATGAAAGAGGAGTGTATCCTTTAAGGTTTCATCGTGTATTGAGATTTGTATTGTGACTCTTTTAACTTACATAATCCATACCTTTACTACAACAATTGGTTCTTATCTTAGTAGTTACGTGCTCGATTCATGTAAGAGAGGTAATCAATGGAAACGTCCTGGTATTTATCGAATTCATCGTTTCTCTTATCTATCTACGACCATAATGTATATACTAATAAAAGCTCAAGCGCCATTGGAGGATTCATCAGGCGAGCAACGGAGGCGAACTATAAAACATAGCCAACTACAACTCTGAAATGGCTATACGAAACAGAAACGAAGAGGTCGTGGAGGCACTAATCAAAACATCAAGGGCGTCTCCGGAATCTGTGGCCGCCCTTCACCGACTAACGGTAAATGTATAAAAAAAATCAAATAAGAGTCGAATCTGTATGTAGTGTGTAGTATTTATCAATAAAAACAAATAAAAACGTCAAAGGGTGATCACAATTCACAACCTTATTTAAGGTTTTATGTCCAGAACCAAGCATGATATCTATTTATCTCTTCATTGTCTAAGCTTGCATTGTTACGAAGTTGTAAAAAGATAATGTTAAAGATTATCAGCATCGGAAAGTTTCACGAAAACATATATTTTCGCTTAGCATGCAATAGTGCTGTCAAAAATAATATTTTATATCAATGATAAATAATAAAAAATCTGATAGCATTATATCAAACTTTTGAAGATATATTTCTGAAGATCATATTGTTATGTAAATTTGTTAAATATTTTTGACGAGTAATTAATGATTTTGACTCTACTTATGCAGAATAATAGTAATCATTATAAAATGAGAAAACAATAAGCGGGCTCAAACTTTACTGCATGGTAATACGAGTTTGAAATGCTTGCCTTGCTAGTTACAACCCTAAAATCTGACGCCAAGCACCTAACGGTGTTTTCCAGCAACTGTCTTCAAGAGCCTGTACCCCTTAGGTTGAGCCTGTTTAATATTCGACCACAACTTCACTTATCAACAGGAGATTAGCAAAAGCAAAACTTTCACTCTTAAAAAAGGACAAAACTTAAGGGCCAATTGAAATGCTTCCTAGTCGATAAACGTTTAAGGTAAAATTTTAAAAGACGTTTTGATTTCTAGGCAGCATGATCAAAAACCATTAAATCATTCTCTACCTCAACGAATGATAGACCATAATGACGTAAGCTTACCTTCTTCTCGGGTAGTGAAATGTAATGGCGTGGTGTAAGGCGAGGCGCCCACGTCGTTGTGAGCTGCTATTCTGAGTGCGTATCGAGTGTCGGGTGATAAACCCGAAATGGACGCACCGGCACGCCCTGGCCCTTCCGACCTAAGGGCAAGTAATTACCAGACTGAAACTATACACACAGCATTCAACACTCAGCGTGAATAAACATATCACTCAAGAGAACATCTTCATAGGGGACACATTTTGGACCAGTTCATTTCTTGTTATCTAATGATACTGGCGTCTATGGCGGATATTTTTTTTGCAGTCTGATATAAGGTGTTATGAAGGTTTATTGCATTTGTATATTATGTACGAGATTCTAAAATTATATTTTTCATATATGTAGAAGAGTTTTAATATGTGCAATGTATATTTGTAACGATAAACGTAATAGGCGCTGAGTCCCGTGCTCGTCGCTTCGCGCAATCGTGAGTTCCAGACGAAATACTTCAAAACAATCCGAAACTGTCGGAACCTTTCGGTAAATATAACGCGGGTCCTAACCGGTTCCTTATAAGTTAATAAGTTGGTATACGTAATTTTTAATACTCTACGATTGTTACGTTACACAATAATAAAAAATTACACAATACCAAAAAATAAACTGCTAACTTATAATTTTTTGGCCATATAAACGTATCCTCTAAATTAAACAAAGAGATACGACAACTCGGTCAAGCCGTATCTTAGTGATACTAAACAAAAAACTAAAAAGTGTCCGTAATAGTAGCAATCTATAATAGTAGCAATTTATAAATTATTCTATATTAGTAGCAATCTTATGTAAAAGTTTACTTTTACAGTAATTGAATAACTGCGACAATCAACAAAAAACTGTAGTAAATAAACTGGCACCTGATTGAATATGGAGAAATACGGACCACTCACGTTTTGCCAGGTTTATTTTGGTCCCATGTAATAGGAGGCTAATGTATTGCAATCTACTGGGCACAGTTCCAAAATCCAGAAACGTACTGAAATTGCCTGGTCAGAAAACTCACAGAAATGTCCTACGTGAAAAACTCCAAAACGATGCTTTCGCCACTTCACAAACGAGGCAGAGCCATAAATTATAATTATTATGAATTATCCCCTCATATAACAGAAATTCAATTATATTTATTCGTATGAGTAGGGATCAAAATGCATATAAATGTGTCTTCTATGCAATCTTAGTTTGCCATGTTTTAAAACCAAGTGCTCAGCAAACAATTGATAAAATTCTGCATAAATTTCTTTTTGACCTTTCAGTAAAATCATATATTATGAACTTTCAAAAACAAAATTAATTAAAAAAGTTAAAAACACGCATTTATAACCCTTTATTTTAAAACCCCAATCAATAAGTTAGGAAGATATTTTTATTACCTCCCAACATGGAGTCTTAAGTCCACCAGTTTGTTTTTTATTTTTATGTAATTACCGTCACTTGCGCTATCAAGACGAATCTAACGATATTCATATATTAAAATCGGTTTAGCCGTTTAAAAGTTATGGTGGAATAAAGTAACTCACAAACATACACACAAACCCTGAAAACATTACATTTTTGAGAAGTCGTGTAATAACGGAAAATTTAGAGAAAATAATAATAATTATATTTTTTATTTGATCCAAAAGAAAAAAGGTATAAATAATATTCAACTTAAAATACTTTTGTACATATAAAATTATTAAGATTTCTATAAATAAATTATACATAATAAAATCATACACGCTTCAATTTCATACATTAATACATATTTTGCAGAATGTTTAAAAATTATTTAAAATATGGCGAACAAGATTTCTACGTTATACTTACAACTACTCAAATCGCGTCCCTTTCGAACCCATAACTGCTACCAAACCAAGACATTATAATATAATCATAATTTCGCTTTATAACAAGATAACAATAAAGGTTGGGTTAAACAGTTATTAAGGCAAAGTAATCTCTCCAAACTTTCACGAACTAGTTAAACAGTCCTATCTATATTGGCTTAGTTTAGATGCCGGACCGTTCGTTGTTGAAATTTTGGGTGACCTTAGTTTGTTTGTCTTTGTGGATATGTTTAATGGAAATTTACATTCATGAAGTAAAAGCAGTAGCATGAAGCAGTCCGAAGTCTGGAATTGTGCCTGGTAAATGACAATAGGCTCGTAATAAATAGGACCAAAATATATGATGAAACGTGTGTGTTTAGACACGTGTGCTTACTATAAGCGTGCAAACCGAATCCGAAACAAAAATCTTCCTCAGCACGGCATAAACAAACTAGGTCCTGTTATGAAATGTAACTTTTAGCATTGAATAATATAGAAATTCTGTCAGTATAAAATCAGATCGGTCGATAGGTCGACAGGCCAACATGGCCTAGGCAATCATTCAAGAAAATTAGCCAGTTTGGGGACCTACCGATTTAGCACACTCATTGTAGTTTCAATACTAACTACAGGAAATTAATTCTAGAAATGTCTCAGCAAGTGCAAGTATGAAACACGTTAAGAATACCACATTGCATGACAAATATTGTTTTTTGTAAAAACAGATTAATGTTTGTACTCCAGCCCAGCACATGATTGGCCGAATTTTACACATAACAACTGAGATTCCCTTAATAAATGACATATAAATCGTAGACTTAATTTAAGGCAAAGATACATTTTCAAAAGACTACAACACTCATTCCGACCTGTGCCGCCACGCCGAGCACACCTGTCTACAGCTCCGCCAGTATCTCCCAGTGAGACCGCAATAGTCCCCGCACTATTGCCGTCTCACTCGGGTCATCGTTCCGACGCTAGTTGCAGACCAGTGCCTTGGAATACGCAGTCCTGACGAAGTTTTGTTTTCTGTGCAGACGCTGAGCAGCCGCCGAACGCCGAGCAACGCGAGCTACGAGCTCGCCGTGCCGTCGCGCAGAGGCGCTCTAAGACGTCTGGCATTACCACCTACCCAGTCCCTTGTTTCGGACGAACAACATCATATCGGGCTGGTGGTCTTGCTTCGACCGCACTTTTCGGTGCGCATTTCACCACTTTACTATCCGACACAACATAGTAACAGTCGCGTAACAACACACTTTGTGCTGTTAAGCGACGTCGTTCAGGCGTGGGGTAGCGTCAGCCAAACCCGTCTGAACGATCAAATCCGCCATTTGCTGCGGTCGCAGTGTGACACCCTACGGTGACAACGGCCACTGTTGTTGTTTTGGTTTAACCTTGCACCGTGGCCTTTCCCGCTTCACGGGTCAGCCGAAGCAAGCTGGGCTCCGGGATTCTGGCCTTGGGGTCACCCCTAGTCAAACCCGGAGTAGCGCTTAGGAGCACCCCTCTCCGCCGAGAAAAAAGCTCGGAGAGGGTACACAACTAGGGCACACCATAGGTACTCACTCCCTCTCACACAAGTGAGCTCACGAGTTGCGAGAGGGAGACAGAACCCGTTAGGCCATCCTGAGTATTCCCCTCAGGATGCAACGTCCCTCTAACGGTGAGGTGGAGGTCCTTCAGACCTTCGCCCTCCGCTACCCCGAACTCTACGCTGATCATCAGCAATCGCTTAACGATGCAGAGAGTGCCCGCCTCACGGACACTCTCATCGCTCCCTCCGGAATTCCAATTCCGGAGGCCATCGTCCCTCCTCTGACCCGGTCCTTCTCAGAGGACAGCCCGACTTCGCCCGCTCCGGGCCCTGACAACAGACGCACGGTGGCAGCCCCTCCCCGTGAGAGGTCTCGCTCGCGCTCACCGATCGGGAGGCCAGCGAGCACCCGTCCCTCCATCGCCGTTGTCGAGCCCACTTCGGACTCCGAAGCGGAGATGGAGGTAGATCCGAGTCGCGCCTTACGCACTGACTCGGACTCAGATAACGACGGCTATACCGTCGTAGATAGAAAGCGCAAGCGTGCTCCTAAAGCCGCTAGTTGCGCAACTTCCGCCCCTCCCGCCAAGGCACCCGCTAAGGCCCCCGCCTCCGGCAAGAAGCCGACCCCCGCCCCGCGCCCCGCGTCTCCTCCCTCCGCTCCGGCCACCACTGCCGCGTCCCCTCAGGACGCGAGCGCGCGCCGCGAAAAACCGCCTCCGCCCCTGTTCATTCAGGACAAAACCAAATGGGACATGCTGTCCCGTTTAGTTTCGGATCGTGGGATCCACTATACTAATGCCCGCTCCACGCAGCAGGGCATTAAAGTCCAAGTTTCCACCATTAGCGACCACAGAGCGCTAACTAAACTCCTCCGCCACGAGAGCATAAGTTTTCACACTTATGCGCTCGAAGAGGAGAAAGTCCTCCGAGTGGTCATCCGCGGTGTGCCCAAGGAGGTACATACCGATTCGGTATGTGCCGACCTGAAGGCACAAGACTTCCCCGTACATGCAGTTCACCGCATGTACAGCGGGAAGGACCGCAGCCCCTACGATCTAGTACTCGTAGTACTAGATCGTACTCCTGAAGGCAAGGCCATTTTTAATTTAAAAAAGGTCTGTGGCCTCTCAGGACTCGATGTCCAAGCCCCATACAAGAATGGGAGTCCCTCGCAGTGCCATAACTGCCAACTATACGGGCACGCCTCCCGTTTCTGCTTCGCTCGCGCTAGGTGCGTTAAGTGCCTAGGCGATCACGCGACAGCAGCGTGCACTCGCACCCGTGATTCGCCGGACCCACCCAGCTGTGTTTTATGCGGTGCTCAAGGGCATACCGCGAATTACCGTGGCTGCCCTAAAGCACCACGAGTGAACCACAGGGTGGCAAGGCATAGGCCGACCCGTCCCTCTTACGACCGTTACCAACGGGTAAGCCCTAAATTAACGGTAGTACCTGCCCCACAGGTAATACCCGCGCCGCTCCCAGCCCGTAACGCATGGTCTAAACCACCCAGTATGGTTAAGACCGTCGCTACCGCCCGCGCCCCGGCCCGCGCGCCCGCACCCGCGCCCGCACCCGCACCCGCCCGCGCCGCGGCCCCTGCCCGCGCACCGGCCCCGGCTCGCCCCGCGCTCCCGGCACCCGTCGCCAACCCCATTCGCGCGCCTCCCCGCGCCGCTTCCCGGCCACAAGCTCCACCTATGCCATTGATGGCTGCCCCTCTTCAAGAGGCAATCAACCTAGTCAGCGATCTGGCTATGTCGGTTGACATCAATGAGGTACAAGAGCTATTCCACAAGATGCAATACGCTCAATCCCCAGCGGACGTGATCCAATACACATTGGAACACGCGAATTTACTTAGCGCCCTTAAGCGCTTCGTTCCCCAGGCCCCTCCCCAGTACAACCACTATGGGTAGTACAACCGAACGCACGAAACCGTACTCAGTTTCGTTAGCGTCATTTAACGCTGACGGCCTCTTCAGACAACGTGACCTCGTCCACGACTTTTGTTGTACCCACCTTATCGATATCATATGCGTGCAGGAAACCTTTCTAAAACCGGGGAAGGCGAACCCTAGGTTTGCCAATTACAGAACGGTACGTGATGATAGAGTGAACTCCCGTGGGGGAGGCACTCTTATCTATTACAAAAGGTCCCTGCACTGCATTCCCCTACCTACCCCAACTCTTGTTAATATGGAAGCATCTTGTTGCCTCCTAGCTATGACTGGTCATCAACCTATAGTCATAGCATCCTGTTACCAAGCTTGCAAAAAGCCGATCGTCCGAGCTGACTTAGAAGCCCTATTCTCATTAGGAAGCGCCGTCATTCTGATTGGCGACTTCAACAGTAAGCACATCCTATGGAATTGTAACGTCAACAATCCCAGAGGTATTGCACTTGAAAACCTAATCGCAGAACTTAACTTTGACATAATTGCGCCCACTGAGCCCACTCACTACCCTTATATGGAAGACCACCGATCTGACTTGCTTGACATGGCACTATTCAGAGGCGTAACACTCCGGTTACGCTCCATAGAAGTGGTTCACGAGCTTCACTCTGACCACCGACCCATTATACTGCGACTAGGTCCCGACCCAACGACTGACCTCCCCCGCCCCACTAAGACGATAGTGAACTGGAAGCAAGTAGGCGATGCCCTAAAGGCTATCAGTTCACCGGACCTAGACAAGATCCCTGACGACATCCTGACAAAAGATGACGTAACCCTTGCGATCGATTCGTTCACCAATCACCTCTCCACCGTAGTAGGTGCATCCGCAAAGGAGGTCATAGTGCCGGACGACCGGCGCCTTGTCATTCCAGCGGATGTGAGACGATTGGTGACGGAGAGTAAAGCAGTGACCCGACATTACGACTCTTACCCCAGTAAAGAGAACAAAACTAAGAAACGCCACTTTGAACGCATGGTTCAAAGTCGCATGTCTGAGTTGCGTGATCAACAATGGGGCGATAAACTTTCAAACCTCGTGCCAAGCCACCATGCTTATTGGAACTTGGCGCGAAGTATGAAAGGTAGTAACCATAACGACATGCCTCCCTTATACAGACCAGTCCCACTAGTCCCAGCGTTCTTTGACGAAGACAAAGCTGAGTGCCTAGCTGATAGCCTAGAGGCTCAGTGTTCCCCTAACGTAGATCACGTTGACCAAGCTCACCTCGATTCGGTGGATGCTGAAGTCGAACGTAAAAGCTCTGTGGTCACCTCTGAACTCCCACCTGCCACCTTAGCGACTTACGCTGAGGTGGCGAGACTGATCAAGGCCCTCCGACCGCGCAAATCCCCCGGTGCCGATGGCATCTCCAACAGGGTTCTTAAAACCCTCTCTCCTCCTCTCATCCATCTCCTAGTCAGCATCTTCAATGCTGCTATGAGCCACTGCTTATTCCCAGACACCTGGAAATGTGCAACTGTCATTGGCATTCACAAACCAGGCAAAAGCTCATCTGACCCCACCAGTTACCGCCCAATCAGCCTCCTCAGTGCCTTAGGCAAACTTTACGAGCGGTTACTTGCAAACCGCCTCCAGTCCCATGCTAAGGAACACCACCTTATCCCAGATGAGCAGTTTGGCTTCAGACCCGGACACTCATGCGTCCAACAGGTGCACCGCCTCACGGAGCACATCATTGAGGGCTTCAACAAGTACCCCAAACCCCAGACCACGCTAGCAGTCTTCCTCGACGTGGCGAAAGCTTTTGACAAAGTCTGGCACAATGGCTTGATTTACAAGCTATACCAACTTGGCGTGCCAGAACGTCTTGTGCTCATCCTACAAGACTTCCTTAAAGCCAGAAGCTTTCGCTATCGCGTGGAAGGCACCCTCTCCTCCCCCCACCCAGTCAGAGCCGGAGTCCCTCAGGGCTCCGTGCTATCACCCATTCTCTTCGCGCTGTATACCAGCGACATCCCACGCTCTCAGCCAGACGTCCTATTGGCCCAATACGCGGATGATACCGCTATTTATACCACTGGGTGGCGTATCAGCAGAAAGTCCATTTTCGCCCTCCAACGGGCCATCACCGAGATCGGTGACTGGTTCCGTAAATGGCGCATCGCGGTCAACCCAGTTAAAAGTGCAGCTATGTACTTTACTGAGAAGACTCGCCCCCGTTACCCGCAACCTTTAACTTTGTTTGACCAACCCATCCCCTGGGTTAGTAAAACAAAATATCTCGGAGTCACCCTTGATCGGAATCTCACCTTTAGCGATCATATAACAACCGTCCGAAACAGAGCGGCCTTTGTAATGGGTCGCCTTGGTCCCCTGATTCGCAAAGAGAGTAAAATGTCTCTTAGTAATAAGAAGACACTTTACACTGCCTGCATCCGCCCCATCATGACTTACGCATCAGTAGTGTTTAGTCATGCTAGTGAGGCCCATCTCCATAAGCTTCAAGTCATTCAAAATCGTTTTCTTCGTAGTGCAACCGGCGCTCCGTGGTATGTCCGGAACACCGAGTTGCACTGCGACCTAAACCTTCCCTCTTTAGCGCAGTTCAATAAGGACTGCGCTCGCCGATACTTTGATCGAGCGCCCCACCACTCGAACCCATTGGTTGTCCAGGCATCGAACTACTCGACCGCCTCTTCTATCCCATTTTTCAAACCCCCCCGTCGCCGACCACGGCAGGTATTAGACGACCCGGATGACCCCATCGCAGTCATTACATTGGCAGCTTTAGCGTTATCCGCAAGTCGTCGAGGTAAAATCCCCAGGTGTGAGGTAATTAGAGGTCACACAATCAAACACCGAGCTCGCCGGCGAGCTCGAGGCAAAAACAAGGTCACGATAAATTGCTCTCCAAATAGTCAAAGAGTTTTATTCAGTAGGGCCCAATTGTGCAACACTGCAGTTGCACAGAGGCATTTTGCTCCGATCCCCCCCATGTCTCTCGACAGTGAGACAAGCCGAGGTCCGAACCACAGTGGTGCCCTTGAGCTCGCTGTCAACCCCTCCTATAATAGCGGTACGTTTTCGGCGTCCGCAGGAGACGGAGGTAGAAGGCGCTTTTCGCCTTCTACGCCCGTCTCGGGAGAAGTGCCTTCGGCACTTCTCCCTCCCGGGCTATTGTAGGGCCAGGCCCTCGCCCAAAACCCGGTGGAGCTGGACGACCGCACAGGCGGTAGCCAGCATCTATGTCCTCCCTAAAAAAAAAAAAAAAAAAAAAGGCAAAGATAAGGTCGATTGATATTGTACATTAAGCGGTCGCAGCGCTTGTCATCTATTTAGCAAGAAGTGCACGAGTTCGAATCAACAGTCTTACTATTATTGCCTGAACATATTTGCGATTAAACAAAGTTGGTTTTCGACTCACCAAGTAAAAAAAATATTAATATCTATTACTTTTATAAAACTTATTTTTAATAACTGTTCGAAGAAATGGAACATCATTAAGTCGAATTTAAAAAATAACTGACCCAAGTTTGGTACCAAACGGATTTGATACACAGATACACCTTTAAAAAAAATAGTCTGAAATCACGGTAATATCAACCAGTTATCAACCAGTTTAGGGTGCTAATTCTTCTCTTTATTTAAAACTTCAAGATTCATTCAAGAATTCATTTTTTGTCTAACGTAATAATTGACTAGGCAAACAATTTGAAGTAGTAATTCTAGCTGCGCATCCACTAAACAAAGGTTGGTAATTTAGTGTTGCACGTTATATCGACTTTACACGCTTTGTCTGTATTCCTGTATGATTGAATAGTCTCAGATATCCATCTCGCTCCTATATATCATATATTTCATATACAGCTATTTCATATTAATACGCAGATTACAGTTATTATGGCACGGTATTTGCTTTGCTTATGCCATCACTGTTACGAAAATACAAGAGAGGCTTATCAACTGGAACACGCAGCAAGCTACTGAGAATTATCATATTCATAACGCCTGTACAAACTTATAACTTATCTAAATCAGCAAATATCACATTGAGAAAGAAAGTGGACTATGAAATGAGTGAAAGCGGAAAGTATATGCTTCTTTTCGTTCATGTAACGATTTGATCCATTTTATGGTTATGCTGTCTTATCATATGTCAAAGGACATAAAAAGAAATAAATATAAGCCTACAATTGGAATATTTATGTAAATATAATGTTGACGCGAAACCATACATTTAATTAGAATGGTGGTTAAGTTAATTTAGAATCAGATAAATAATACTTTGTAAACAGTTAACGTTAATTAAATCAGTACGTTACTTAACCATACATAGAAGAACTCCTTCAATTTAAAATAGTGTTAAAAACAATAGCATTTCCTAATTTCTATGTATGAGTTCTAATTGCTAAGTATGGTACAATACAATAATAATAATCGAGCAGAGGAGCAGTGACGGTGAGTGGCGACAGTGCAGTCTCGAATTTTCCTGGGGCTAAATGAGACCCCTGACCCCTGGTTTGCCTTAATTGGCCGTATAGGAATGAAGATGCAAGAGTGAAACTACCTCAGGTTTTAGAAATACCTGTTTTAAGTACAAGTACAAAATGATACTAATAAAACGATACTACTATCATTTTGTATAATATAATATGTAACGACATACATTCTATCTAACTTATATATACATATAGTACGTCAATATAGCGTTAGAAATAATAGCAGATACTGGGGCTTGGAGAGATTCTCACAAGTTTCGAACTGTACTGAAAACTACGCGCTGAGGGTTGTTTCGCGTAATCGTGACTCCCAGACGCAGGACAATGAAACAGTCCGAAATCGTCGAAATCTTACCGGTTATAATAGCGTTTTACTGCATATTATACCTCGAGTTATAATAGCATTCTACTGCATATTTATATTTCATTATGCAACATACACAAGTGCAAACTTACGCAACGTGAAGCAAATCCGAATTAGCTAGTGTGAAGTTGAGTACTTCAGGCGTGTCCCAAGTGTCAAGCAGAGCGGGAAGCGGAGCGTCGAGAGGAGCGTTCGTGAGATCTCTCGTGAGCGCGCGGTATTGAAGCGAGTAGTGAGAAACTAGGGCACCTCTTGCTATCCGCCATGTCACACGTGCTCTTCGTGGCCACACTTCGGATATTCGAACTTCTTCGGGCACGTTCGGTCGTTCTGTATGATGAAAAAAGCAATAAATAGTTTACAAGATGTTTTTTCAATTACAATGCTTCACTCACTGATTTATTTACTACTTTACTTATTTCCAAAATTCCCTTGAGTACCCCTTGGTAGGATACCCACTAGCCACCCTACCCTACCTGCGGGTGTCGTAAGAGGCGACTTAAGGTAAAATACCAGAGGGTGGGCAACAGCGCCTTCTGAGGAACTTATATATTAAGCTGCGGTCTCCAAGATGCCTGCCAAGCGTGGGGATTATGGCAATCTTAAAGGGGGAGGGTGTGCTCAGCAGTGGACGATCAAGAATCGCCATGAAGTTCCAAGTGTTCGAAATTCGATCTAAGAAGTAAATGGTAACCGTCGTTTATTGACATCTTTATTACTTTCAGCACTGCCGATGCGATGCGAACACACAGACCGTACCATGCGTGTTAGAAGCCTAAATTGAATACATGATTATGACTTTGACTTTGACATAATAGTGCGATTAGAAATTCAACATGGAATATATTTTATTCAAAATTTACTGATGTGATGATAATCTTTTATCCTCTGGATATATTTTGTACGTAATTTAGAATGTTACTTACATTTACAAAATTAATGAAACTTATTTTATAATTACCACAGCAATTAAAATATTTCATTTGGCCTATTTTTTATGTGTAATAATGATGTATTTCCACGTTATTCTCATAAAAACGTACGTTGTTAAAAAGTTCTCATTATTTTTCTACATGAGCTGCTGCTTTAATGAAGTTGCTTTATTTTTAGGGTTCTAACGAGATTTTCTCCAATGTTATTTATTCTATTTTTCATATGTATTTTAGCAAAAAAAAACAGAATTAGATAACAAACTGTAGGCCTTATCGTAGTCTAGTATTTTTTCGGGACCGTGATTTTTTCGTGACCGTTTCGGGATTTTTTCGCGCTCTTCACAGATGCACTACTATTAAAAGACTAATAAAACATTATGAAAAAAAAAACATTTAAAAAAATGGAGGATATGCGTTTTAAAAAAAGATTAGCTGACCGTCAAGTTCCTAAAAAGTTATCTGACTTGCCTGTCGTTTTACAATAATCAGTTCTTATATTATAAATGCGAAAGTAACTGTGTCTGTCTGCTACGCTTTCACGCCAAAACTACTGGACCGATTTGAATGAAATTTGGTATGGAAATAGTTTGAGACCCGGGAAAAAACATAGAATAGTTTTTATCCAACTGCGCAAAAAGAGGTTAATGTTTTTGCGCGATAACCGACACTCGCGCTAGTCGAATATATATACCTAGGTATATATTATGACACAATCACAAAAGTATCCATTAAATTATCAATTCACATACTTATGTATATGCTTTGGTCATACACATACTTCTAGAGGACATCCGCATTATTCTTGACTGCTAAAATGAAGTGCAACGTTTTTCGAGTTCACATATGTATATGAGTTTTTATTCCACCATAACTCTAAAATGCCTCAACATATTTTGAATCTTTACAAGCGGTAATGCAAACAATACTTGTAGTTTTAATATTTTTATTTTTGCAATAAGGCATGCTCTGCGTATTACATTGCAAAATTACCAATTTACGGGAGGAAAAATTATAGTCATGTGGGGGTTTCAAACCCGCGTCATCCACCCCTATAGCCGGAGCATGCTCTGACCGACTGAGCTAACATGTTTTCAGTTGTGAAAGAAACTGTAGCAAATTAAATTACTGGTCAAACAAAATAACTAACGCCTCGAAATGATAAGCACAGTGCAGTTACAAGCAGAACGAGAATGGTGACAACATGCATATGTAATGGAGAGGTGGAGCCGATTATGATCAATTGGGCGACATGTTCCCCAATGTCTTGTAATAAATATATACATTGATCGTAATCACTTTATTACATATAACTCCTGTGACATTGCTTCAATTTATGACGGTGAAATTCAAACAGGAGCTTTGAACACTGTCAATAGCTCCATTTAGCTTGAATTGATTGCGTTTAGATGCATCGGTGAAATTCACCCTATGACTTAATCTGAACGAAAGAAGTATTATTACAAAAACTTAGAACATTTCTAAATCTGCTTCCTTCGGGTTTACACGCTGGATGCTTGTCCGACCAGGGCAGAAGCCTTTGAACATGGTAAAAAGTAAAAAAAATTTTATAATGAAACCCGTTGAAAAAGGAAATGAATATAACAAATTAAAGAAAAAATAAATGGGAAGTGGGACGGGTTGAGCTTTTTAGGGTAAAAAATGGTTATCTCGATTTCCGGCTTAAACGATTAAAACTACAAGTACTATGGAAAAAAAATAAATGACAAAGTTACAGGTAGTAAAAAGATCTACAACTTTTGTCTTAACACTTTTTTCACTTAACTTCAAAATTTATGTAAAAAATCAAGTAGGTAATCAAGATTTTGGTTTTTATATTTATACTAACCATTTTTTTATGAGATTTAATGAAATTTACCTTTCTATGTCCCAAAGACACTGTTATTTTTTGATATGAAATATTTTTTTTTATTTTTTTTTTGTTTTTTGTTTCATCTATTGGCACCGGAGTACAGCTTGGACATCGTATAAGGTATAATACAGATATATAAAACTCACCTTTAACAAACAGCCTGAATATCAACTCGTTACTGCCATACAAGTTCCGAGCGAGACACCTGTACTCCCCAGCATGTTCTGGTCCCGCATGAGATATAGTCACTTCTGACGTTAGGAGTCCGTTACTTCCATCTCTTGTTTCTACTCCACCTGCGCCACTAATAAGAAAAATATTTTTATAACATTTTTTTAGGTCAGATGTAACAGGGGAGAGCCGTTTGTCATGTTCCAGGTACAACAATACAAGTACTTTTGAGGCTTGAACGCCTCTGCCTAGCCCTTCGTGGAATACAGACATAAAATCTGTTTTAATAACTTTTTAAGGTCTTATCGTACTTGATCGTGTAATTTGAAGTTGAAAGTTGATTCGCTCAGTTTAAGAATCAGTAACTTCCATATACCCTAGCATGAACTCACAACGAGGTACTCGTATTAGTAGGGTGTTGCTACAGACGCACTATGGGGCTCATAACTGTTACAGACCGAATGGTAGCAATTACTGCCTCCGAGAACTTCAAATAAAATTCAGTTGAGTTTCTGATAAATCTAGCTATTGCAACTGCAGACAAAACTGTTTACAGAATTTTCTGGTATTATTCTTTGTAGAGAAAACTGTTTTCCTTGTATTATTACAAAAAGCATGCCATAATTAAGTGAGGTGAGAGTAAAATGAATCCTATAGTAAATATTTTTCACATTGATGCACCAGATTACTTAAATTATTGAAAAAAAATTGACATTTTATAAGTAGTTGGGATGGTACTCGTTGTAACAAATATTATTATTCGACCCATTACGATATATAACATACTACCTTATTGTAGGAATTAAAGCCGAAGCCGCAAGATGCTGGCCACAACGCCTAGGGTTGTGACTAATATACAATTTTAACATAAAGTGTTTGATGTTTTACTTATAATAATGATATAGACTAATCAATATAGAAAGCAATCTTGTATATTAAATAAACTATGGAATCAATATTATACATAAAACGAGTATGTCTTCTTTGATTTTAAACGCCAAAAGCCAAACGTCTAATGATTTAAGCGTATCAACGACGCTCTAATGAAGGTCAATTACCAATTTTTATGTTGAAATATTCCACATTGTACTGCCATGTACATAAAAAAATTATGGAGCCACTGCGCGAAGAACGGGCAATAAAATCTGGCCATTCTTTCTAAACGTCTTTTAACTATGTGAAACAAACTATAATATCAAATTACTATAATGTTTGTTTAAACTAAGTAGCACACTAGTGTTAGCTTGGCAAAGGCGGAATAGTTCAAGCATTGTTAAAAAAGTGTCCGCCCTTGGATTTAACAACAGATATAATTTTTGTAAACAGCACCCCAATAAAACTTTGAAACGGACACCCAAATAATTTTATTTTAATAAAATGTGTTCGCAATCTTGCATTTCAAAATGGATGCTGTCTTCTTGACCAGCACCCTAAAAACCTTGTTGTTCACAATAAATTCCATCAGTTTCAAATTTAAAATGGATACCATTTTCGTCTCACCACCATGAGAAGCTAAAAAAATTACATCCTTACCTATCATTTTCAATATGTTAGGCAACCTGATAACACCTTCATCCACATCAACAAATGACAACAAGTGATTATAGTATGCAAATGCAAACGTATCCACATTCCAAATAAAAAAAACAGTTGGCTATTTTACATGGAATAACAAAATATTGTTGTCTTCAAAATAATATGTATTATGTTTTTTTTTTATACTGAACTGGGTAGCACTTGAACGCTATCTCACCTAATGTTAAGTAATGATGCGGTCAATGGAGCGCGCTTACCCAGAAACAAATATGCCTCAGCTCTGAACGGTTTGTTCCCAATAACAAAATAAGTACTTCAGCCATGGTGGCAACAGTTTGGGACGGTGCTTCCGCGGCCCGTCCCTTACACCAGCATGATCCTGTCTAGACGCCATCGTTTAGTGACTGTATGGATATTTAGGCTGTGATACTATAAGTTAGTCTTATTAATATTAAAAATACAACAACTTACTGTAAGGCTAAAGGTCTCGTATCATGGGTCCAATGCACGTGTATCTCCGGTTCACCGCGGACAGTACAAGTAAGCCGTGCTGTAGTCCCTCTAACTACCCATCTAGTTTCACCACCACCGCCCAATCTTGACAGTCTTGGAGGTTCTAAAATGATTTAAACACTTACAACATGTTCAGTAACTTTAAAGCAAATATCTTGTTTCTCAAGAAATACGATCACACGCATAAACACCGCCAAATTTAGCATGAATACTAAAGACCTCAATTATACCATGTTCTACGAATATTAATTTGAAATAGAATATTTACCACGAAATTCGATACCCCGTGAACAAGGCATCTGTTATGGTACTACCAAGTGGTAGACCTCATTAGCAAGTGTTTTGAAGCAGCGTGCAAACACTACTGTGATTAGGCGTGAAGGGCGCTCTTTCAAGGGAAATTATTGGGTGAAGGAGACAATAAGAACTAACGTCTCGGAGTAATAAGACCTTTTTCTATTGCTGGTAGGTTGACCTTTGATCACAATCTTAACTTAACATCACTTAATTCTAGGCTAGCCTGAACAACATCTTCGACCACATCATCGCTTACCATCTGGTGAGATAGTGGTCAAAGGCATAAAAAAAAACCTGAAAGTAAGTGTAAAATGTGATCAATGGTAATAACAGGCATAACACAGAATTCCTTGTTTTCAAGAACTCCAGTCATAAAATGCCGCTAAGTGCTTGGTGACAGATTTTATTTTTGAGGTAGCTGTCTAGCTACCACCTTCAAAAATAAAATCTGTCTAGACGCGTTTTTGTAAAATGCCGTACAACCCAATAATCTTTTAATAAACTCATATAATCGTTGGATGTGATGAAAATCACATCAAGCGTACAAAGTACCACAGATAATGTGAATTGCTAAAGATTTCCGAAATTCTAAATTTAAATACTTTTTTCACTTCTCATGCTCCTAAAGTTCTATTTATATGCCAATGCCCAATGTAAGCTGACTAAAACCGCTTTGTATACAGTATGGAATAAAAGACTGCTTGAGTGCACGAGTGCTTAAATATTTTTTCCATGTTTATTTTTCAAAGAGTTTGTAACATATTTTAAGTAGGAAAATTACCTAAGTCTTTAATAATACCAATAGATCAGGGTATTAATACGAACCCAGTTATATTTTTAATAAAACAATTATGTTTGCCTAAAATATGACATAGTTCAAATTTCAGTTTCAATTTAAATTATAAAGATATTATTTTCGGTCACTGTTTCATTTCCTCTCATTCAAAGTATTTTCGACTTACATATCAGCCCTCACCATTGACTCGGCCTATTGCCAAAATGACTGTTTTATGCACTTGTTGTACAATCTTCTATCAGTTTTCTACTCCATAGAATGTAGCCAAAAATATTTATTTTACAGTGATATTGTTTTATCTACGGCTTACCTCTAACATCAAGATAAAAGGAATGATGCAAGAAAGAATGCTGAACTCGAGCAGTACATCTGTACCAGCCTTCATGTTCCGGAGTCGTGACTCTGAGCCAAACAGTTCCATCAGAGAGGATTGATCCTCCACTAGCATCTGTGGCTTCTGACTGGCCCCAAAGCACGTGGCGCCAGTTATCTCCATCTGGCAAAGTTACAGGCAGAATGTATTTTCAAAATAAAGTGGGTATATTCAAACAGTTTAATAATAAGATTCTTACACGGTAGTATAGGATGAATTGGTTACAAGTTAAAATCCGTAGTTAGGAATGTTCATTTCGCTGTGATTTCGTAAACAAATACCTACTATTTCTTATATTCTTATATTCTCCAGGAAACCAATAATCAAAATGTCAAATATCATTACATCCGTATAACTGTCATATAGTGTTGTTTAATACGTACACATAATATTGAACGACATGATTTTGTTGTTTTATGGATATCGAAATGATCGTAAACTTTACTAACTAACACTAACACATCAAACAATTATTGCGTAATCAAGAAGCACCAAATGAAAAGCAAAGTAGCCTCTGTCCAAAAATCAGATTTTGATTATGAAATTGTTTGATATTCTCGAAAAACTTGTAGTAATAGACGCTCTTGGGGAAATAAAACAAGGTTTTGTGTTTTTCATTGTTGTAGGGTCTGACCACAATCTTACCTGTTCTAAGTGATGATAAACTAAGGTAACAGGCTAAACCATGAATAGAAACTAGCTTTTATGGATAGCTTTTGGAACACATAATTATGTAGGTCCTATAGGCTATTGATGGAGAATGGTCAAATGTTACGTGTTGTCTATATTCATGTACGGCGCCGAAGGCTGGACCATAAACAGAATGATGGAGGAAAAATAAACGCATTTGAAATGTGGCGTTACAGAAGAATGCTAAAAATATCATGGAGAGACCGAATAACTAATATAGAAGTTTTACAAAGAATGAAGAAAAATTTTGAACTTTTAGAAACAGTGAAGAAAACTAAAATTTCATATTTTTTACATATATACCGTAATAATAAATATCACATTTTAAGGAAATTACTGGAAGGGAAAATAGAGGGACACAGAAGTAGAGGAAGAAGAAAGCTGACCTGGATGGACAATATTAAAAACTGGACAAATATTAAGGACATTGCCAACCTGAGTAGGGTGGCACAAGATAGGAATAAGTTCCGAGAGATGGTCGTCCGATGAGGACAGGGTACACAAAGAATAAGAATAGGCTATTGATGTAAATCATCAAATCAACTACATATAAGAAAATAAATGATAAAGTAGATATAATGTTGTCACAATTACCTGCAGAATACTCCCACGAGATCCTAGGAGTAGGCTGTCCTTTAGCAGAACACGGCAACAGTAACGCAGCACCGGCCGACACTGACGTGTTCTGCGCTCGCCATACCCACGTCGGTACCTCTGTTAGGAGAAACTGCTTTATATGATAAGCAGCTCAATTAAAATAAAAAACAATTTACGGCCAATTCAAAAAATATTACTGTCACTTTTTTTGTCACGGAACCAAAAAACGTTTCGCCTAATACTAGGGTACTTAAATAAAGAGATGTTAATAATATGGAAAACTTAAATTGAACCAAATTTCATACAAAAGGTAAAGTTAGTTTTGCTTCCTCGATCCATTTCAAAATAGTTAAACCAGCCGTGAGTTGTAAAGGCATGGGCCATAAATACCTTTGACGATGAGAGAAGCGCTATGACTAACAGTTCCGAAGTCGTTTGTCGCTTTGCACGTGTATTCGCCGGTGTGGGCTGATGTCAAATCTTGAATAATCAAAATTGTGAAGAAATCCAAGTTTTTCTGTTCAACCTACCATAATAAGAAAAAATGGTTTAATAATAATAAAGCTTAGAATATAATTTTCCTGACAACTACAAGTCAACGAGTGCTTACCTTAAGACTTACTGGAATTGGTAAATTGTCTTTATGCCAAGTAAACTGAATTGGTTTATCTCCCGAAATTAAACTGCAAGTAGCTTGCGTGCTGCCGCCTACTTCCAATTCTTCCGGAAATTGAAATGACGCTACTTTTGGCGGTTCTGTCAACAAAAACCTGATGATATTATGAATCAATCATTAATATTTTGAAAACTTGAAAACTTTAGACAACTTACTATGGACATCGATACGGACAGTTCTTCTCACTAATTCCCCACTTTCACCTCTAACTTCACAAGTATAGCCTCCGGCTAATGTGCTTCTAATAGAATTCAGTCTTAACACTCCTCGTTCATCGCCTGGTTCCGGATTGATATTTACAAGGGTTCCGTCTTCTTGACGCCAAACAACTTCCCTAAAAAATAAGTCTTTAATGTTAATAATTTCCTTGTTATAAAAACCTATATATATAACCTATATATAAAAGCCATAGAGAAAAAGAAAAAAATACTTACTTTATTGGGTAACCAGAATAGGGGCAATATAAAATAACATCAGTATCAGTCTTTACATGGATTGCTGGCAGGTATCTAATGTTTGGTGGTCCTGAAATACACAAGGGCTTGTCACAAATTCCGTTATAACATTTGTCGAAGCAATCATGTTTCACGTATTTTTTGATCATATACCATAAACGTTCAGTCGTGCTTGATGAGAATGAGATCCCTTAGAATTAGTAGCATTACAACCATATCGTCCACCTTCTTCAGCTGTTCTAACGGTTACGCTCAAAGTTGATACAATTGCTCCATCTTCACCACCAGGAAGAGATTCTGCCCTTGTGTTTACAGTATACCTTAAATTAGAGAAATTGTTTGAAGATTTGCAACGGCTTTTTAAACTATCAAACATCATTAAATGTTCAAAGCATTTACAAAATCTAAACGCTATTACAGAAATAGTATGTAGTTATGTAAAGATATAATATAGAAAAAAATACTTTTCAGCTCATGTGTCAAAGATAATAAGAGAAACTAAAGATTTAGGATACTTTATAGACTCACTTATCCGGAGCTGCTGGTAAAGGTCTATCATCTAAAGTCCAAAACAATCTTGGCGATGGAACTCCAGTTGCTGCGCATCGAAGAGCTATAGTCTGTCCGATTCTTGTAACTGCTTCACTAAATGTGGATACTAATTTTGGCGGCCTGTCTGAAACAAAGTAATGATGTTGATTATTCTAGAGACATAAAATTTGTGTAAATAAAACAACTCTTACCGTTAATACACCTATCATGGGAACTTAAATATGACTACAAGCACCATCGCGTGCTAAGCCGCGCGCAGTGTCCTATGATGATGGTTAAAGTAATACAACTGGAGCACGGAATTTCAGCTAGAAATAGCGTTCCCACGTGGCCGAGCGGTTTAGGCATCCAGCGAGAAATCTGACGACGCGGATCCGATTCCCGCCCGGGGCATACAATTTTGTGCTGCCATAATTTGTAAAATATTAAAGCGTCTATTCAATAATGGGCTTATAAAATCACTTCTAATTGTTCTACAAAGTCGGGGCATGGTTTTCCAACTAAGGTATCGAGGTAATGAGATAAAATATTAAAATATCTATTCAATAATGGGCTTATAAAATCACTTCTAATTGTTCTACAAAGTCGGGGCATGGTTTTCCAACTAAGGTATCGAGGTAATGAGATAAAATATTAAAATATCTATTCAATAATGGGCTAATAAAATCACTTCTAATTGGTCTACAAAGTCGGGGCATGGTTTTCCAACTAAGGTATCGAGGTAATGAGATATTATTATAGTTTTAATTATCACTATTGCTTATATTATTAAACTGTCACAAAGGTTTAAGCAACATCTAGATAAACTGGTTTACGATTACCCAAACCCTTAACTCTAAAACTCTTCGTAATGAATAAAGCCAATTGTTATTATTTTTTTTAGGTTTTCTATTTTTAACGAACTAGTATAGTTAGCTGAATAATACCTATAGCAGCTAGCTGTTATATTAAGCGTGACTAGCTAAAAACAAAAATGAGTTTTTTCTATTACACGTTATTCCAATCATATTGACATTATAATTTAGTGATGGTAAAACTTTCATAAAATTAAACTATTACCAGCAATGATAACTTCAGCGCCCGCCACTGCTGACTCAGTATGATCATGAGCAGTACATTGGTACAATCCCCCATGATGAGTCCTCACTGGTCCAAGGGAAAGTCTCGATTGAGGTGAGTGAAGAGGTCTTCCCTCGTGCTGCCAGCTTATTGTAATACCTCCGCCTCGGCCTCCTTGCACTGAGCAGTTGAGGTGACCAGAGCCGCCAGTTCCGATCATCTACAAACACAACTTAGATGATATTGTTTAGAAATCAATAAAATGTACTACTTTCGACTACTCCAATAAGAGGCCAGATTGATAAATCAAGTTAAGTTTAAAATGAATACACAATTGATTTTTGAGAGCTTTTCATAAATTACAAGATTTTTATAATAACATGCACTATCGCGTGCTAAGCAAAAAACCTTGAGATTTTCTTAAACAAGAAAATCGCCTGTTCTAGGCAAATCAGAACAGTTTTAACTAAGTTATCATAAAAACAAAAAACAGTTATGCAATGACATTAATTCTCAAACAAATCAAATCATGGCACATACCAAGGGATTTGGTGACACAGTGACAGTCAAAGCTTCAAACACCACCAGGCGAATCAATACACGTTGCAAAGTTTCCGGTCCAGAAGAACACGCGTATCTTGTTGCATGGTGGGGTCCGACGTTAGGAAGCACGAATGCTCCTCCTCTAACAGTGCCTTCAGTTACCACTGCCCAAGTACCACCCGCCTCCTGCCGCTGCCAACTAATGATTTAATATCTATGAACAAAGCCAATAAAGCACAAAGCATATGATAGATAAAAGACGTTTGAATGAGTTTTAATTGGTAGCAGTAGAGTGCGTAGTCTTTGTCAACGAGTTAATTCGGGGAAGTACCTACTGCCACTATACCTAATTCTGCCGCTAAGCATGTTAGCATTACAGTGTTACAGTTTAAAGGGTGTGGGTGCCGGTGACATTACAGGCACCTGCAACTTAACAATTACTATATGTCTCAGAGTGATAGGCACAGTGCAGTTCGTTACTTAAACTTGACGACAGAGGTAAGCACTTAACACCAGGTCAGCCTCGTGGAAGTACCATACCTTAAACACATAAAACATCCATGAATATATCTATATTTTAATGTTGCTTGGACTTCGTTGCTACATGTGCAATAATATAATATTTATTTACTAGACTCCATAATATAAGACGTGTTTAGAACGATTTTCCACGGGCAATCCATAAAAATATTTACTTACAACATATTGTGAGGTAAATAACTGTTCATACCATACTTTCTGTAATTATTTTTCCATTTCTTCATTTTTATACTAGCAGCTACCAGCAAATTATTTAAGGAAGAGACGAACAAAGAGCGTGCTAACTACAGTTGTTCCACTAAAAGCTACCAATAACTCAACAACTGTCTAGACTTGATCAATCTCATCCAAAAATTCTCACTAACAATCAACTATTAATCGAGGCATATAAATCGCATCACACAATTTTAAATCAATGCTAAAATGGGACATTGTTGGATTTTGCATTTGGCAATTAATTTGGCACGTTCAACATAGCATGGCTGCAGTAATAAATAACTTACGTAACAGTATGCCCGCTGATGTGGCGTAAAATACATGGCAGCACGACTGTGTCCCCGGCGCGTGCTTCTATGGAATTCAACTCGATGTTTTCCAACCAGCTGCTATCTATTCAGAGGGACAAGACTGTCAGTGGAAATTCAGTGAAATTTATGTAACGTTTTATGAACGATTTGAGGGTAACATCAGTGCCTCCTATACTGTTTGTAAATATTTTCGAATCCACCAGTTATATGCTTATCTATTATATTAGGTCATCGGTAACCAACACGACAGTAATGGTGTTGAAATTCATAAATTACTTTTTAATAAGTATAATTTTCACTGTAATCCTCATAAATCATTACAGGAGTGTTATTTTTTTATTGTGCTAATAGGTAAGCCTTTAACCCCAATCTCACTTAATAGTATGTGATGATGTGGCCGAAGGTGTTATATTGGTGCTTGGCGACAGATTTTCTACTTGAGGGTGGTCGCTAGCCAGGCGGGCATTCGCAAAATGCCCTTCTACAATGCGGTGAAGCTCAAGCCAGTGGCGTGATTCAAACCATGGACCTTCCGCGTAGCAGTCCAATGCCAATACCACTGAGCCATCACTGCTTCAAATAATAACTGTTTATATCACTGTTACAAAACTAAGCTTAATTGATATGAGAACACCATAAAAACTATACCCATTAACACCTGAGTATATAAGAATCAAAATTAATGAAAAGTGAAAACGTTGATATGTATATCTAATTATTGTAATCACGTATTAATAAACTGATAAAGCTATGGTGTAAGAAACTTAGTAGGTACATATTCTTAAATCAACCAACAAAAATTTGACTACGCATTCTGAAGATGTTTAGCGTTAGGAAACCAGCAGGTCATAAAATAGAAGAGATAAACTCCACAATTTATAGACAAGATTTAACGATAAAGGTACACATACTGTGAAAGATACTTATTGATACATATATATGATTTATTGATTACTATTAGAGATACTATTGTATCAATCCCACATAAGTTGAATTGAATAATAGAAAGGGATCATGTCATGGTACAATATATCAATAATATCGATCACTCCAATAATAAATGATGCATTAATATTAAATAGGAATCGATGTCTGATATTACAGAAGCTTTTTGTTTACTCGTGATCAGCTATTGTATATAGCACACTTTATTAACAAAATGTGTATCAAATGTTCTATCAAAATTAATTTGAAACTAATATTCAGTATATATAAATTTTCGTAAAAACATCGACAATATTGAAGCCATAGTAGTAAACCATGGCAATTGAATTGTGTAAATCCTAACTAAAGTATTATTTTTCAATACTGACCATCTGTGGTAAGCTTCAATGAAGGGCTCGAGAAATCAAGAGCTAAACAGGAGTATTCAGCTTGAATGTCAGCTTGAGTTAAATCTGAACCAAGAAGTAAGCCTCCGGAACCAATTACCCATCGCGAATCTGAAAAAAAAAACGTTATGATCACTGCGCTTCTTTTTTTATACAATGTTTTTTTATTTTTTATTATGCTTAATAGGTTAGCCTTTGACCACTATCTCACCTGATGGTAAGTGATGATGTGGTCGAAGATGTTGTTCAGGCTAACCTAGAATTACTGGCTCTCAAGGACAGCTGCCGGAACACACCGTTAGGTGCTTGGTGACAGATTTTCCAATAGAGAGTGGTAGCTAGCCAGGCGGGCATTCGTAAAATGCCCTACCACCATGCTATTACGACTGCCAACCTAAGACAACAACCGGGACCGACGGCTAAACGTGCCCTCCGAAGCACGGAAGCGCTCAGTAGTATTGTCACCAGAGGTCACACATCCAACTCATGACCGCGGCGGACGTTGCTTAACTTTGCTGATCGGTTCAGAATGGCTAAGCAAACTTCGCTACGAGCGTTTCAAAATGTTGATGGAACAAGCACGAGGCCCAAGTCGTTAAGCGGTAACCTCTGCCTATTACAGATGCAGTTGGTCACAAGTGGCAAACTGCACTGCGCGAATCACCCTGAGACCAAGATGTTAAGTCTAATGTGCCTGTAATTTCACCGCCACCCATACCTACTACCACAGTGATGTGAACATAACTGCTTGGGGGTAGATATAGGGATAGTGCCAGAACTTCCTCGGACGAACTCGCACTAAGATTTCTTCTGCTACTTTTTATCATAGACCAAAATAAATCAAGTGCCAAAATGGTTATCATAGATAGGTAATGTTAAACTTTCCAAAGTTGTAAACGGAACTGTTTTATGGTAAATTGAGTTTGTGTATCTTTGTGTTATTTTTATGAATTGTTTTTTGATATGGACAATTTTGTCATCTATATACGTGGGATAACATTTATATAATCTCATTCGGTAATATTCTAATTATGAAATTAAATACAGACTTTTATTGGCATATTTTATGTACATACTTCTTTAAGAAAATTAAAAAGTTAAATTAAAGCATTGTTCTCCTAACAAAACAATGCTTTAAAACATTTTTTTAATTATTAAAGTACAATGTGTCTCAACCAAGGAGGTTTCAATTCAATTTAACTATACATTATCTATGGTGAGCGAGATGCGCGCGCAACGCGCTGGGCTGGTTCCGAGTCAATTGACCAATAACAGACTTTTTCCATTTTGGCGCTATTTCGTACATGCATACGAATTTGAGTAATATTTTGTTGCATAAAACTTTAGTAGCAAAAATGTCAAGCAACACCCACGATACTGATGATTTAACTCCACGTGACATTCTAGAAACAGCTACGAAACTGACGAATAGTTTTTTGCCAGAAAAATCAAGAAAAGCGTATAGCCACAGAGTTGAAATACAGGTAAAAAAAAATTAATATAGCCATGAGATTAAATAAAGTAGTGTATGCAACTGCATATAATTAGGTATTATATGACAGTTGCATAAACTACTATTATTTTACACCAATCACAATATCACGTGAGTGCATTAATTAACCAGCGGCAAAAAAAACATTTCAAAATTTAAAATATGATATCACTTACAAATCTATCACGAGTTTTGTCCATTATAACTAACTAAACTGGTCGGAATCTATCCGATAAATATTACGTGAGTCCCAGCCGGGTGCCTATTTAGTTAAATGTTGATGTTATTTTTTTTTAATTTGGCTCACACCAATCCCTAAATGTCCTCGAAACATAAACGATACGCTGTTTTTTTTGCAATGAGTAGCACGACAGTAACCACATTTTTGTCAGTAATCGCAGTTGAGGGCTTAACTTCACGAATTTCACTACGAAGAAAAACATGGCACCAATAAAATACTACATACCATCTATCCACGGCGCATAAATGAAGAGCTTTCTTTACAATGCATTATGAAAACCATAGAATTATAAAATACTATTTTCTCTTTTCTGTGATGAAGACGAATAGTGCCGTCTTGCGGAGAACAAAAACACAATAAATAACTTCGCCCTAAAATCTTTTCGTGTTAATTCTATTTTTGCTACAGACAGTGAACTTCAACTTTTGATAAAACAAATTGACGGTTATCCGTCAAAAAAGTTTTTAATCAAAGAACGTGTTTCATAAGTTTAAAAACAATAACATTCAATCAATCAAACATCTATGAGCACCCAGGAGATCTTTCTATGTTTATTGTTCTATGTTTTACAAAGTAAACCTATAAATAACGTGCCTTAAAACATTTTCAAATATGCTTAGATATTAAAAAACATTGGCTAATATTGTTTCCGTCTTTACCCGTAAAATTATATTAATGAGCTTCACGTAAAAATTTCGCAATAAAATAATATATAAATGATATGATTTTAAAAAAAGATCTTGAATAAACAGGCTCCCAGGTAAAAAATATTATTCACAAAATATACTCGTGTTTAAAATAGCTCTATAGAGGGAAGGAATATTTTCTGTTTCCAACATCCCGCCGGAAGTATTTTATATCACAGATGGGAATATCCGGGATAACAATGACTAATAGTAAATTTTCGGTAGCCTAAATATTTATCACCCCTCCTCCTATACACCTATAAAAAATAATTTCTGCAGATGTTCGAGAGCCAGATGAAACAATCATCAAGCAATGATTACCAGCTTCCCACACCAATTTCAAATATGTCTGCTAAGTGTGCACACAAATTCTGTGTCATATTATATTTAAATCTTTGTTTGTAAGTAGCAAGAATACAAATAGTACACTGTTCCACCTACAAAGGCTGATAAGGATGCCTAAATTTTATAAACTTGGTGTCATATTTGGGCGTTTGCTTTAGGATGGTAGCGGCGAGCAAGGAAATAGCATCAAGTGAGCAAGCCAGCTGTAGCTTTTTAATGTGAAGAACAGCATACAATTAACTGGCATTGGTTGCTTCACTGAACGTTTGGTCAAGGCCTGTAAGACCCTCAATAGCCTAGAGAGGTAACTGCTGATATCACTGTACCTAAGGGACCCAATGGAAATCCAGTTAGATTATTATTCATCTAAACACCGTACAAACTATTATTTCTTGCCATACTGCTACTAAAGCAGATCTGATAAAACATCAATATTTGTCACTCATATTTGAACCTGAACCCTTTATTTCTAATCGTCTTGAAGTAGATTTTGTCCAAGACTTACCACCACTCAAATATCCAGAAGACAGAGGCAGTCCATCTTGAAGCCACGTGATGTCAACGAGTCCCACCTGGGGTGAAACTTCACATCGCAGCACTACGAATCCTCCAACTTTAGCAGGGGTAAGCTGGCGAGCGTTATGTGAGATCACATTGTCGTCAACTGCGCAAAAGGAAAAAAAGTATTAATAACGAAACACCCTTAAACGATATATACCTTAGTATATTATATACCTATTTAACATACTACTTGTATGATTTTAAATAGGCCAACGGAAACTTTACAAATATATTAGCAAGCCATCATATAAATATGATGGCTTATACTTCACCAAGAAGGTAGGCAAAAGTGTTCAAAGTCCAATTTGCTAGTCAATTTAGTATGTGTCACATTTTTTTTTTATGCCTGATAGGTTAGCATTTGACCACTATCTCACCTGATGGTAAGTGATGATGTGGTCGAGGATGTTGTTCAGACTAACCTAGAGTTACTGGCTCTCAAGTACAGCTGCAGGAACACACCGTTAGATGCTTGGCGACAGATTTTCAACTTGAGGGTGGTAGCTAGCCAGGCGGGCATTTGCAAAGTGCCCTACCACCATGCTGTAACGACTGCTATCCTAAGACAACAACCGGGACCGACGGCTCAACGTGCCCTGCGAAGCACGGAAGCGCTCAGTAATAATATCACCAGCGGTCACCCATCCAACTCCTGACCACGGCGGACGTGGCTTAACTTAGCTGATCGGTTCAGAATGGCTAAGCAAACTTCGGCACGAGCGCTTCAATCACATCATCTTTTATAGTTTGCATTGTAAAATATTATATCACTGTTCGTAAGCAGTTGGTTACAATGATTTGGCGTACAATATGGGCAAAGCCCAGAACTCAAATTTTGGACTGGAGTTTAAACTTGCGAAGTGTACATCATGTATAAATTCGTTATCAAAGCTTTATTCGCTTAAGTAGATTTATCAATGAAGAGAGAAACAGAATTACGTACGAACGAAGAGCGGGCATCTTAATTAAAATTTAGGTACCTACTTAACTGAAATTCAGCAATTTATAAGGTTTATTTATGGAAAACAATAGCAGATCAGTAAGAATAGAAAGCTCCCAAAACATAATTCCGCTAAAACATTACAAAGTCCTCCTTCATTTTAATAATGCGTAACTTGAGACTTCCAAACTCGCTAAAAGAAATAAGCAACAAAAAATGAGAAAGAATAATAAATAAGGGAATAATACAGCCGACAGGAGCTAAATGTTGACGATGAAAAGTTTGTTTGTGAATATTCATTAATATTTACTTCGCAGAAACACCTCTGCATCTCGATTTTTATATAGGTCCATATTGTGGAAATGATATATATAGTCCCACGTGTTAGGCGAATGTAAAATAATGAAATAGTTACTACGAACTAATTGCGATTATATTTTGGTGGGATTTGATTCACTTGCTTCATAGTAGTTCCATCGTCTGTGATATAAAAATACCTCGTTAGGTACTTTATATTTTCTTTTCCCGTGAATCTCTATCTAGATCCAAAACCACAACTTATGCAAAGTTATTCAAAACTTGTTGAAAAATCTCTTGATCCCACGAAACCAATGTTTCTACACCAAACGGCTCAGATAAATAACAACTACAAGATTATATTACGTTAGTCTCAGAAAAATGTGACGGCAGTAAAGTGTATCTACGTAGACGCACTTAGCCTCATACACTAACTTCCACGGAATATCGTATAATATAAGATATATATATATATATATATTATATATAATATAAACGTCTGGTCAGGTATTTAACCAACGTCACACATTACTCGTAGATTCAAGGATGGCTGCAATATTGACACTGGGGAAAATATTGTTAAGGCTGGATTGCTGGGAAATTCAACGTGCCCTTCGAGAACAAGAGAGGTCGTAGAGACTGAATTGAATAACTGGACCACCTGTACAAATTCGCGACGCTGAACTTTACCATATTCTTAACTACTTGATTTCAACTCAATTATAATAATCAATTGAAAATACATTTCAAACTTCAAAATTCCAACTACTTTTATATAATAGTGTTCTATTTATGATATAATTATGTAAATTTGAATTACACCTCATGCGCCAATAATATAACACGATACGATAAATTCAGAAGCTATAAAAGTAATTACCTTATTGGAGGGCAATTCCTAAATGGAACAAGGTGAGTCCAATATTACAACATCAAAGTGTCGAATACTTTCTCTGGAACTCATTTGAATAAGAATAAGCTTCTGCGCCCCCATTTGTTGCCTTTCAATTTTCCCTTTGTATCTGGCTCCATTGTAGGAGAAAATATTAAAATATGGTAAGTTAAGCTGACTCGAGAGCTAGTTGTTCGAAGTTCAATCGAGCTACACGGAATTGCGCCTTCTCGATTGTAGAACTCGTTAATTCTCCAATAACCAATATTGATTATGCAAGTGTTATCAGATACTCAACTTTAATGATGTTCCATCAAAGATAACAAGCGTTTGTGAGTAAGGCGGCGGCGTCTGTCTCAGTTGATTAATGCCCGTCTAAATATGATGAGAAACAAGATTAAGCGGTAGAAAGGAAACAGAAAATTGTTATTTGTTATTGCTTTTTCCGAAGAAATTACCTGTCGTCTTTTGTTATCGTTAAAGGCCGCATTAACACCTTTCCTGTTGTTCGAATGACAGATAAATAAAGTTGATATATTACCTTAGGATAATGAAGATGGAAATTTTCCGAAGGCATTTTTCCCTTAAAATTGGATGTATTCAAAATAGATATGGCTTCGAAAAACTTTAATAGAGCTCGGACCGACAAAGAAAAGGGTACAAACTCTACAAACAATTTAAAACGTGCTGCTACGAGACGGCAAAGAAGCCATCTCTATTACAACACAATTATTTTTAATAAAAGAACGTCGCCTTCCTTGGTTATTTTCCTGAGATGGGGAACATTATGTCCCTCAATCTTTAATTAAAACTTTTTCGTCGACTGGAAAAGTAATTGAACTGAAATTCGTCTTTACAAATACCTAATATTAGAGTTTCAAAGTAACTCAAATACAATTGTGTCATCGTGAATATTAATTGAATATTGTGAACGTAATTGAGACATTCATTTTATTATTTATTAGCTTCCGAGCACGACTTCACCCGCGTGGAAATTTAGTTATTATTTAAATAATAAACAGAATTAAAATACCTACCAAAATGTTTACACCAATACACATTTATAACACGTATTGAAATGTTTTTTAGCAATAATATATTACATACAACCAGTTTTATTTTAAATGTATTAAAATTAGCCTTTTTAGTTTTTCAATGTGTTTTTCAGTATGTTTTATAATAAGGCATTTTTTTGTATTACCATCATCAGGATTAAGACAATATAACAAAATATTTATGTAACTTTGATAGTTTCTGATATTTGTTGTCAATTTTCCAAAAAAACACATACCGAAAATCCAAATCATTGAATTTTTATTCCGCTTTTATAATTAACTTATATAAATAAAAGCAGATAATGTACACGTAGTTTAAATACTGAGTAATAGAGCTAAATTTTACTACGTGCCGAGCGGATTTTCATAAGCAGCGCCACTTGGCTGGCCACTTTTAAAAAACCGATGGCATCTGGGTGGGGCCAAAACCGGACAAAAAGAATCCAATCGCATTCATTTATTTTTAAAATTACCACTTTTATACAGATGGAGGAGACTACGAACTTTCTAGTACACTAAACTTCCTTTTATATATTTTCATTGACTCAATAACACTCACATATAATACAAGTTAGTACCTTGTACATACTGTAAATCACTGATACTAAAAGTGTCACATAGAAGCTCATTTCAGTAAACCCGTGAACCTCTCATAAGATTACCTACTCTGTTTAATAAATAGGTACATTTCTCAAAGGGGATCACTGAGTAATTTTATACAAGCCGTAAATGCCGTTATAATTAATAAAGCCTGGAGGTACTCAGTACTTAGCTATTTACTTAATGGCAACATCGCCCGTACCGGAATTCTCCTTCCGGATATTCACGAACAAAAGCAAAGTTACCTTACCTTGTTGGGAACTCGTTCTAATGTCATTTTTAATCCCTTAATTAAAAGTTTCCCGTGTAAAAACTCGGGCGGCCGTGGGCTGTTTTTCATTTTGTTCCATATTTCCCTTGCTGTGTAACGGAAAGTTAATTGGTTCAACTCGGCTTGAAGTTGTAATTTGTTTTCGTTTACATCTGTTTATTGCATAAGTCTGTTGTTTACAGTTTTTTTATGATTTTCATTGTATTAATGGTGAGGGTTAATTGAACAGTCAGAAGCAAGGTTTCAGCAAAACCCTTTACGCAAACCAAAAACAATACTGAGTCTTAATTAGACGTTCATTAATTATTTTTTTGTGTAATCCAATTTTTTCAGATGATTAGTACGCTGAAGCTGCTTCGTTTGGTTTGTTAATGAGGTTCACGGGATTTTATAATATTTTTTATAATCCTTTCTGAACTCAAATAGAAACGTTTTTTTCACTGAAACAGATAATTTCTTGAACGCTAAACAGATACTAATAATAATTTATACATGGAATTCTATGCCGTAGCTAGATGTTTTTTTATAAATAAGTGTATATAAATGCGGTCTGCTTATTTAATGGTATGAAATGATGAGATAGATAAATTGCTCAACTAATAGGCCTACGTCAAACCATACTTGGTTTTGTAGGACTTCAAAAATATAAATGTAAATGTTAGAGATATATAAATAAATAAAAAAAATAATAAAAAATAGTAAGGGGCACGCCTGTGTGTTACAGCTGCAGTGGCAACTTTCTCGTTTTGCTTAACACTGCACTGATCCGAGACTTTGAGACATTTACTCCTATGTTTAGTTTGGAAAGTAAATTCACTTAGTTCAACAATACCTTTAATACCTTAGCCCAAAGTGCTTACAATCTTCTGCTTTGAGGCATAATATCTGATATTCACTAGACTGGTTTTATTAGTGATACTGGACTCTTTCATAAGAGTTTTGCCACCTGGTGTGAATGAATTGGTATTTTCAAAAGGCTACTAAATTCCAGCGATGACCATGATAGACCATAGTTTCCTATATAAAAAAATGTTAATACTCTAAATTCTAATAGGCGAGATAGTTCTTGCAAGGATATGTAAAAGTTTATAAGAGTCGCAACTATTCCTCGGTCTAGTACCGAGGAATAGTTGCTTGATATATAGGATTTAAAGGCGTAATTTACAGATGAACGTGTTTCAAAAATCACTTCTTTCAGTCGGAAGAAAATTATCATATACATTTACCAGGTTGCAGCAGTAAAGGCCGTGATAAAACTGTTCCTGCTCGATTTGAAGCCTTACATCGAAGTATGGCACCACTCCCACCGTTTCCGGCATCTAATAGAGATCTTCTGGCTCCCACAACCAGTTTTCCGTCGTTTAGAACATGCCTGTAACAATCATATTAATTTAAATCATTTTGGTACGTTCGCGATTATAGTCTTAGGGCCTGTTTCAGAATGTTCTAGTAAGTTCCGGTTGTACTACCCAGACCATATTTATTAAACAAAACATTATCTTTGCGTTTCACAGTCATCGATTTAGCCTATCCATCGGTTAAAGCTTGAAACGCGCTGCATGTTAACTGTCATTTTTGTAATTCAGTTATTTTGTGTGTTGGTTAGCAACCCGAAACTTTATTAGGACATTCTGAAACGGAGGCTTAGTGTAATGATATTTTCATTTCCCCAAAATAAAACATGTTGTTAAACACATAGTATTGAACATATCATAAAGGAAATACAACCAAAGCGAAATAGTGGCCCAACGGCACAAGTTAGAAACGTTTTATTTCTTATATCTATCTTATAAATGAGTTTTGAATTAAGTTTAAAGCGAATTGGAACCCTCAAACTCCAATAACTCAATAACAGGTTATTTATATTCCTGGCAAATGTGTGAAACATAAAATATAAGTGTATTAAGGAATCCCATTAGATATTCGATCTTCTTTCATCACAGATTTCGGCGACATTCGATCATTGGCAATTTTCCGCTGACACGAACATTAATATTGAAGCCTATGTTGTACGTACATATTGACATGAAAATGTAATTTTCTGCTTCAATGTTTTCCCCGAACTTCAGATCCTAGTACTTACTCGGAAATCAGAATAATATACCTACATGCCACGATAAAGATATTGTTAGCGCTTACTCTTAAACCTAATTCATCGTCATGTACATCAACTTCCTATCACTATTCCACATATGTGTGGTCGGTACGTAATGTTAGCTCTATACCATAAATGACGTCACAAGAACATATTACTGAAACTTTTGGCTTAGGTTTTATAACCAGTAGACTTGACAGCCAATCCTGTTTGATCTTGTTGGTAATATACCTGCTCCCTTTTCCGTTAATCAGGACATGAAGATCGTATACCTGATGTCAACACCCTACTCACATATATCTTCCTGCCGGAACTGACCTTATTGTTAATATCCCCGCTATATTTTGTTAAAAGACGACATTAAGGACATATACCCGCCAGCCAAAGCGTGAACTTTTACATAAACTCAACTTGTTATTAAAAAAAACTCGTATGTAAATATAGTGTATTATTAGACCTATCGTTTCTGGCTTAAATCCTTTTTCTTTTTGACTAATAATTTTTTTTTTATTATATAGCAGTTATTCGTAGCTCCAGATTTATTTTAAAAGTATAGTACACATGTATAAATAACTTCCCATTATAGAAAGTTAATTATATTCCCCATGTTTGTGGTGCACTAGAAATATTAAAAACATGCTTATTTTTCTTGAAAGAGATGCTTAAAGTTGGGTCTTTCTTTTATCTAAAATTACGAGTTTTTGAGCTAGTGTAATATCAAAACTGTATAATTTAATGAAAATCTGATGCACCACAAACCTAGATATTAGGGTAGTGATTACGTAGGTAAAAAAACATTGAGTTTTATTAGGGGGCGTTCGTCTAAAATATACCCTTAAGATGTTAAAAACCGGTAATAATGTATACCAACGTTTAATCGTACATGGATAATAAATAATAATAATCGTAGTGTATCTGTCGCCAAACACCTAACGGTGTGTTCCGGCAGCAGTCCTTGAGAGCCAGTAAAATTACTGGCAGATGAGACTTAACTACTATATCTCAAGGTGATGGGTGCAGTGCAATTCGTGACTTGTGACGAAATGCATCTGTTATAGGCAGAGGTTAATCCGCTTTACATTAGGTGAGCCTCGAGCTTGTTCCGTCACAATAACATAAAAAAAAATTTCAAAGATGATCTCTTCAATGTAATTTCACTCGCAGATATCTACGTATAAAATAAATCATATGAATTGTCTCTGATTATTCAAGAAGACAGACAAGAGAGTGAACTATGAAGTACATAATCGAGATCTATACGTCTACACCAATATTATAAGAGTCTCTGAAACTTAGCATCCATGTCCATGAGCGTAACGCTTAGATTTTTTCAGTTTTTCTAGTTCAATAAATTAAAAAAATTATAGATAAAATAATTAAGAATATGTAACTAAACAAAAAGGTTTTTTTTTCGAATAATTTTGAAAAAAAAATCCTTCTTCGTGTAACGGAAGGAACCGTGGGCCTTTATATTAGTTTCAACGTAAAGTGCGCTTCACCCGTTTTCACTAATTACCGGAAAAAAATATTTTCCTGTAACACTGTTCCCCCCTGGGTGCTGCTAGAGGACACTGGTCTGCTCTGGATGCTAGTGCTAATGACATTACCGGTAAAAAAAATCTTTTCCTTTAGCACTGTTCCCCCTTGGAATGTTGCATGTTTCCTATTTCTTATTTCTTGTTTTAAATCAAAAATTACATTATTAAAGAAAGTCACGGACCCTGGAGTCTGTGAAGTGTAGATTTATAAAAAACGCCAGACATGTTAAGCCCCATGTAGTAGAGGGTATGAAATTATGGCCATCACCAGGCAGTGTACCTATTTACTATTAGCTACACCTGTTATCCTAAATCCTTAAACCGATCGATCTTAAAGTAAAAGATTCAACTAACTTTGTATACGGACGGTCCGCGTGTAAGCCGTAAACTTTCAGGTGAGATGTCCAAAGTTTAGCCAACTAGCTACAAACAAGGGCGTGGAGTGCTGACGCGCCGGACGTGATACCCAGCTATCCATACGTGTTGGTTTAATTGAGACTACCTTAGCCCGGAGAAGAATTAAGACAAGAGTAAGAAAAATATTTGTTACAACTAAAACAGTAATATGTCGTTGAAGGCGAGGTTTTATCTGTTGATATTCTAATCCACCAGATACCATAATGCTTTTGAAGGAGCCTCATAAATGCTGAAATTCAATTCATATCGGTCTGCGTAGGAGTGAAAAAGAGCGACGGAAAAATTGCGGTCCATTTTGTCGAAATTAAAGGAATCTTACGCACACAAAACCTGATAATTTTTAACTATTTTATTGTTATATTTCTATACACATATATAAATAATTAAGATATTTTCGTTATAAGCGTAATTTAAAGTAAATTTTGGAATTTAAATGTATTAAGAAATTTAAAAAAGCCCTGTTTTGGAATAAATGTAGCCTTGAGAATTTAATCAAGAATAATACATTATTTTGTTACTGCTACAAACTTTATAAAAGTATTTAGCTGAAAATCTGTCCAAGTAAGCTATTTAGCATTTTCAGCCCTTATGGATATATATCATAGGACCTATAATAATAATTGTAATGGGCAACAAAAGAAGAGTGAATTTGCCAGAGATGCCAATGTGAGCATCTGGTGTAACAAATGGGAAGTTATTGTATCAGGAAAAATCTGAGGCTAGCACTGTAGCAGAAAAAATAAAATATAATAGATTAACGTGGTATGATCAGGATTAAAATATAGTATAACTAAGCAGTGTTGAGTTGTGGATACATATAAGCGCAGAAAATGCGTAAAGAAAGAGGAAGAAAGAAAGGTACGTATTGTCTATGTGAAGAACGATATGTGTGATTGAAGAACATGACAAGTAAAAGAATAGGAAAGAAGAAGAATACATATGGCCCTATTTTTGTGTAGTTGATAGGCTAACCTTTGATCACCATCTCACCTGATGGTAAGTAATAATGTGGTCGAAAATTTTGTTCAGGTTAAACTAGAGTTAATGGCTCTCAAGACAACTGCCAGAACACACCTTTTGGTGCTTGGAGACCTACTTAAAAGCGGTAGCTAGCTAGGCGGGCATTCGCTAATTGCCCTACAATCATGCTGTAACGACTGCCAAATTAAGACAACAACCGGGACCGATTTAACGTTCCATCCCTAGCACTTACTACTCAGTGCTAGGGACCAGCGTCGTCACCAGCGTTCACCAATCCAAGTAAAAACCGCAACGGACATTGATTAACTTAGTTGATCAGTTAAGAACGAGTTAGCGACTGCTAGTGTAGGGCACATAGTGTGGGGTAAGGACAGGAAGATTACGTTATCTTCATGGCGGTGACGAATTCACTTCATGCTCCATTACCCTCCACCAGATTTCTTGAAAGCATTATTGACGTCCTTCATAAACCTCTAAATTATGGATACTTCACTGATACCGATAGCCATATATATCTAACGCCAGTGTATTACTTGCTTTAAGTCTTTGGGATAAAGTCTCTAATAATGTAGCACGTATAATTTTGTTGTCTGGAACATCTTAGGGTAATGTATGCAAAAACTTTTCTACTGACATGCTGTTAGTAAGTACAGACTATTTTGTAAGTTTACAGGAGCATTTTATCCTCTTTATTGATCCTAGTTTTAAAATACTTAGTTACTTAGGTGTTCTAAATCTGTGCAAACTCTGAGTTTATTTCTCAAGATTTGATGATACTCTCAAGTTAATTTCACTTGCTACAGTGTTTCACGCAACAAAATAGCAGTTTTTTTCACACAACTACTTCGGGCGGAAGATTGAATTTGCAGTGCTACTCAGCAAGACGGATTACTGCTGAATATACAGTTATTGGTTTTTTCTAACAAAGTTTCAGAAAGAGTACGGATAACCGTAAGCATATAGTGGCGATAGATGGCACTAAGATAATTATCACCCGCGTTGCAATTCGTAGCAATGTGGAGCTTGAAGATCTATTTACAACAAGTGTTCGAGGGATGTATAAGATAAAAATGAAGTCGATTTCATTTTTTGCATAATTTTTTTTTTCAACCTTTTTACTGACTCTTGCTACTTACGGGATCGATTATGATTCATTGTTAACGACTATATCGACGACTATATATAGGTAAATATTTTTCAGGTATTTTAGTGTAACTCAAAAACGGCTTGACCGATTTTGATGAAACTTAAAATGGGACCAAACGACAAGCATCACCTTTCAAACAAAAAAACAATTTTTGGGCGTTAGTCTTCTTCCAATAAACATAAACCTAACTATTAATTCATTAACTTGTCTGGTCGGAAAAATTATCGTTCATCTAAAGCTTTATAAAAGTTTGGGTTTTTCTGTTAGAGAGTGGTTAGTAAGCAGCAATTTCACATAGTGCTTTTTATCTGTAAACTTTATAAACTAAGAAGTGTTCAATGTATAGTCAGTGCAAACGAAACGGGCCGTTGATTAACATGTATTATCGAAAAGTTTGATGATAATTTCATCTAAAGCTTTTATAATTTATTATAAAAACGGACGTGGTTTCCACTTTTATCCTAACACGGTATAACAAACTTGAATAAGTCAAATAGCTCTGATTACGTATCGCTTCGCACATCAAAGCAGGCGTCCCGAGCTCTCTTTGAAAAAAAAACCCACTGGATGTGATCAAAACTATAGTCGGAGCTATCAGACTTACTCATTTAAGTTATCCAGTATTATTTACTATAATGAGCTTTGAATATTGTTTACCGACATAATCATAAATCAAATTCCAAGACCGTTAAAAGCAATTTTGATAAAGTATCAATATCATTGAAAGTCACTAATGGGATCCATTATGTCTTGAGTAGTAGCTGACACTGAAAGAAAGCTGACGTCACTCCTCTTATTAACGAACTCATTGTGTTCAGATTGGTTATTGAATTACAAGTATGAGTGTATGAGATTCACGAAAACCTATTTTCCGACATCCATTTCTTGAGTACCTTTCTATCAACCGGTTCCCCTCTAACTGCAATAACGCAGTGTTGATTGGTCAACGGCAACTCGGTCGACCTTGGCCTGAGTCGAGGACGAAAGAAGTTGGGGAGGCCGGAACTAATTGCCCCAGTACAACTGTAGTGTTTTACCGTTCAGATTGTGTGACTATTTGGAGAGACACTAATGAAGACTTCCTGGATCTCCGTCCAGTGGATAGTTACTAGAAATGGACGGCAAACCAGCGAAATAACCGTACAAGAAATACTACTTTAAATTCACTCGCCCGGCTGGGTCTGCATCCTAGTTGCCTATGTTTTGGTTGCCGAGAGACCAAGTTCCCGGCGACCAGTCGACATTGCTTGTTATAATGTAAATGAAGACTTTTCATTATTCTCCCTAGCCAATTTTTTTACATACCAGATGGGTGATTTTACTGAATACCAAAATAATATTATATTATGATCAATTAGAACTTGTAGTAGGTAGTGTCACCGAGTGAAGATATAACTTATTACATTCACCCAATTGAACCTATTCTGGATCCCAAATACCTGCAAAAATGGTCTATAATATTCTATGATCTATTAGAATTACAAATATTTGGCTACCGAACCCGGTCCTTATAAAGGCGTGCGCCCCTTATTATTCTTATTATAACCAAAAGCAAATATTTTCCGTTCTTAAAATGTATAGATATTCGTTAGGCGTATGTTAAAACTAAAAAATCTTATTTAGAAAAAAAATGCGTTACTGATGAATGGTTTGATAGATTTTTCTACGTACCACGTGGATCAAACTTCTTTTCGGTATGTAAAATCACTACTGTAATTTCATAATCTTGTTACGTCAAAAAGTTTTAAGCAAATATTTCGCCCTTACCTATGTTAATTTCTAGTTTTCTTGACTTATAAAACTTACTGATTGATTTTAAATAATAAGGAGCTGAGTTAAAAATTCATGTTTTTTAAGCAATCATGTCCCAGTAATAACACCCGAGGTCCACGATCGGTAAAGCTGAAGCACGCTCTGCCAATTTTGGGAACGCTTGCCTGGCTAGAAAACCCTCAAGTAGAAAATCTGTAATAGTGTGTATGCGAGCCAGTGGTTATTCGTGAGAGCCGGTAATTCTAGGTTTAAGCCTGGTAACACCTTCAATAATACAAAAAACAGATTAGAACTAAGGATTTCTTGATATTTCTAGCGAGAATTCTCGATCATGCACAAAGCGAAGATGCTTCGTGTAGTATCAAAACGTGTCGAAAATAATTCCCGCTGGGTCATTACCTCTCATCGACCTATGCAGACGATTTTGTCGGTATGATCACTAAATATGTATCAATGAAATGTATGTTTCGATCGTTTTTTAAATAATTATTAACTTAGGTTTCCCTTTAGGTAGGTACCTACAGTTCTTTCTAACATAATTTAATATAATTAATAATTATAATTTATACATATGTTTTAGTTAAATCGTTATTCATTACCTTAAATCAGATCTAGTAAGAACTTCAAACTGTATCCACTTACTTGTAGTAATAAAAACATTTTATTTTTATAAAGGTCTAATCATCGAATGGCGCCAAAAGTAATTGGCGCCTTTTTATTTTTAATAAATGTGTGTGGCGGTTGTCTCCACCCGTTAGCACCGTATCAGTTGTGTCAAATGTTTTACTTTTTTAATTTATATAATCTTATTGGATAGGCTTTAAATTTTATAATCAATATTATTTATTATACATTCGTAATATAACATTACATATTCAACAATAAATCAAATAAACATTATACATTCATATGTATACATTTAGTATTTGTTGTTTATTAAGAAAGCTTGATTTTTTTCTTATCATTGCTAAATATATTGGGTTTCATGTAAGTTTAAGTTTATATCAAGTTTTTTTAGTATGCTTGCCTAACCATCAAATGTAAGTCTACTTTCTGTTGACACACTAATATAAGAAACCATTCAATTTGATACCAATATGTAGGTTAGGGCAACTCTTGAAGTTGATTCTTCGAAGATAAAATCTCTAAACATATTATGCGGCAAACTTCACTTTAAACCATTCAGAACTCACTTGGTAAAATTAAACCCTAAATAGCCAAAATCTTATTGATAATTTTTAAAAAACTTTCTATACTGACTTTAGTTAAGAACTGACAACCATTCGTTAGGTACTTCATTTTCAGATCAGTGAACAATGAATGGAGAAAGTTCATAATATATTACACACATAATAATGTAGGTACTCGTAATAACATTTTGTATCCCTCCTCCCCGGACTCATCACTATGCCAAGTCTATTTTATTTATAGACGAGGGGAGCATCCTTGAATAAAAGTAGTGTCTGCACGTGAGACTTGCTTATTTATGGCTATTCTCACGCAATAAGTCAGACGTCGCAATAATCGTTTGTTTCTTGCTCACATAGCTATTTTCCTCGGCACTTCGGCAGACTTTTGAAAGGGAACAAGCGCATGAAAGGAGTTGCGATAAGCTATGAATGTGTAGTGCTGCTAAAAGAGAATCTGTTATAGATAGTTTTGCTTTCTTTCTTTTATAGACGTAACATTTATTGCAATGTGGTTCTCTCACTATTGCTTTATTTTTGTTAATTTCTTTAATATTATCGATAACAGTTGTTTAAAGAAAGACGTTTAAATATGCATGTACGTCGCGTAGATCACACATAAACAATGCAATAATTCTATTCAAAACTATTAATAAATGCATCGAGTAAAGCAACACCAAATTTTAATAATTGTCAAGTAAGTATTTATGAAACAATAAATTCAAAATCAAATTCAATATATTTGCAAGAATGTGAGTAATTATTGAAACAATACAGTAAAGTTATTAGTTAACTGTCAACAGATCTGCACATTCCACCATATTTGGCATGCAAAAGTGTAGGTCCAAGCCGTGCTTATAAACTAGATTATGTACTTACACAGATATACTACCAACGCTCATAAAAGATTACTTTAATGAATTACATTTTTAACTTGTTCTGAAAAATCACCGGTAATAAAAACATTTACCAAATATATCAAATACTAAAGTCACAAAGATATCTACCCACATTAATTAATGTCATATGCAATTAAATATTAACCATTCATTCCGTTCATTCATATGTCATATTAATCTAATGTCAAATTTTTAGCGTCAACCATCAAAAAACTTTAGTGTTGCCAACTTCTAATCTGTAATAAAATTACAATAGTATATACTGATACGAAATAAATGTATGTATATTGGTCATTTAAATACTCAGTTACAGAATAATAGCATTTATTAAGAAGAAAATTAAATAATTTCCGCTTAAATAATGCTTGGTATTCGGATTCTAATAAAGATGTAGGTAAGTGATTGTATATTCTTGGAGCCATTACAAATACACTTTGATCAGATAGGGCAGTGTATATAAACCTGGTATATTAACTTTATATTTGTGGCGTTGACTTTTAAATAATTTAAGGTTGTTTCTTGTAAACAGTACAATTTCAATCATGTATAAACATGGGAAAGGCAAAGTTTTCAGATTTTTAAAATATGGTCTACAAGAATCTGTGGATGTAATATGACATACTGATCTTATACATCTTTTTTGAGCTTTGAATATTTTTTCACGTTCGATACAGTTTCCCCAAACTATTTTACCGTATAAATGACCCAACTTGGGTTATAACCAATTTCGGTGATTCGTTATTTTATTTCTAATATAACAAAACATTAAATCTCTTTATGTGGAATGATATATTAATTTAATTTGTAACGTACAAACAACATTTTTATAGTATTATATCCTACTAATATTATAAATGCGAAAGTTTGTGAGTGTGTATGGATGTATGGATGTTTGTTACTCTTTCACGCAAAAACTACTGGACGGATTTGAATGAAACTTTACAATAATATAGCTTATACATCAGAATAACACATAGGCTATAATTTATATATACTGTGTAAATTGACGAAAATATCAAAATAACTGTTAATAAGCCACACTAGAAATTTTTGCGACGTCTCAACCCAGATGAAGGCTCGTGTGACAAATATCGCCGTCTCTGTCTCACGTATATGATTTGCATCTGTTTCAATCTCGCTCATGCACATATGCGCAGTGATTCGCAAACTTTGTGGTCGGCCCATTTCTGGAAGCTACGAGTATAATAAAAAACATTATTTTTTTTTCTATTGTGACGGAACAAGCTAACAAGCTCGAGGCCCACCTGATGTTAAGCAGACTAACCTCTGCCTATAACAGATGCATTTCGTCACAAGTCACGAATTGCACTGCGCCTGTCCCCAGGAGACATAGATGTTAAGTCTCTGTACCTGTAATTTCACTTGCTCTCAAGGACTGCTGCCGGAACACACCGTTAGGTGCTTGGCGACAGATTTTCTACTTGAGGGGGTCGCTAGCCAGGCGGGCATTTGCAAAATGCCATTCCACCATGCAAAAAGTAACTGTAAGAGTAAAAGTAGAAAAAGCAGTGATTTGAAGTTTTTTCATTTCCTGCAAAATTGTTTCATTCTTACTGCGACTACTAAATATGGTATGTAATGTAAAATTTCTTTGGTTGTATAAAGTATCTACCTAATTGGTTTTTATTTCCGATATTTTTGAGCTTTCTTTGAAACTAAATTGTACACCAAAATACAGATAACTGGCTTTTTCTTCAGCATAGAAAATAATTACTTGATTTCAATCTACGAAAAATTTAGGCCTATTAGCATCGACGGTACCCATTATAACAAAACTACGAACATATACTGTACGAATTTGATAACCATAATTTATTCAAGAATCATTCATCTGATTAACATATCAAGTCAAATCTGCGTTAATATATCAAGTGTGAAAGGCAAACCAGGCAAAAAATGGACGTGCCCTTCTTGCCGAGCGAAGGTCCCGAAAAATGACAACACTCCAGTTGGCACGCCAATATCCGCAACGAGTATCAACGCGGAAGCGTCATGCGCGACTGACGCGCAGTCGCAGGAGTATGAGGCTCCGCGCGCACTCAAACGGGTTGCTAGTTGCTCGCCGACGCAGCCGTCGGATGATGGGGAAGAATTAAATTCAGAAATAAGCTTGCAGTTTATTGCGTCTGAACTACGATTGCTGCGCATGGACGTAGTGGAAGTAAAAGCCAGCTTTAAGTTATTTACTGATGGAATGGAAAAATTGAATTCTAGACTAGACAGCTTTGAAAACAGGGTGATGGCTCTAGAAGAAGACAAACAATCTGAAATTTATCATTTACAACATACTGTAGATCTACTACAGGAGCAACTAAATGCTCAGTCTCAAGCTCTTATTAAAAATGAGGTCGAAATAATGGGAATAAATGAATTCCCTAATGAAAACCTGCTCCACATAATCATGAACACGGCGACCAAAGTTGGTATTAAAATATCTGAAGAAGACATTGACTGGGTAGGCCGCGCAGGCCCGCGTAAAATAAACGCAAGCAGACCTGAGAGCAATCTTCCACGGCCCGTCATTGTGAAACTGATGAGAAGATGTAAAAGAGCCGAATTATTGAAAGCAGCAAAACTGAGACGCAATCTCTCTTCAGAAGACATTGGAGTAGACGGACCAATACGCAAGATCTTTATTAACGAGCACTTGACGAAGGCAAATCGATTGTTATTTCGTGATGCGAGGCTCAAATCAAGAGATAGCGGCTTCAAATTTTGTTGGATCAATAACGGACTCATCCATATTAGGAAACAAGAAGGAAGGCCTGCAATCACTATACGTAACAAGGAAGACCTGCACAGACTACTGGGATCTACATCAGAACCAGCACCTTCTCTCTAGATATATTTCATTCCCTAGATACTTTCATTCCCTTATAAGCATAGATAATTATTTCATGAAAGAATTCAGACTCATATTATTTGTGTTACTGACTGTAACTTTAATAGTGTTAATCATGTTAATTGATCTAACATATACGTCAACTTCTCTACCGCTTTATGGTTGGTTGCACCATTATTATGAAGCATGCACTTTAGGAACATTCACGTGTCCCCTATACCCACATATCTACACAAAGAATAAATCACATATATGTGTGCGTCTATATGCGAGCATCTTTAACACAGCCAAACTACACAAACTCACTTGTTTCGTAGTCACTACACACTGTTACATTCACCGACACAAACTAGTTTTCAATCAAAGAAACGTATTAAATACTTGTTCTTCTCTTAAACAAGCCTGGTACTTTCATTATAATTTATGGGTAAAGCTATTAAATTACGAAATCTATGATAATCGTAGATCATACAGAAGAATACAGCTCCCAAGTTACCGCAGTTACATAGCCTTGATACGCCGTTATGAAAAGTTTCCAATGGATAAAAACTTGTTCTACACTATCAATGGATGATGAAGCTCTCTTGGTAGATATTGACCAGACTATAAAAATTGAATGTCTTACTTGCGAACAAGTGGAACAGTGTGAAGTGGCTCTTCGACTATTTAACTTTAAAATTCTCTCCTATAATATAAGAAGTATTTGGTGCAATTTTGATAAGCTACTCGTTGTCCTTAAACGTACCAACTTGAGCTTTGATGCGATTGTGCTTACTGAATGTTGGTTACGACCTGACACACCGATACGCCAGCTGCCAGGTTATAACTCTTACAAAACTACAAAATGCATAAATAAAAACGGAGGGGTCGTACTATATATAAAAGACGTATGGTCTGCTAACGTCTTAGAACCAGATTTTGAAGATGCAAATTGCTTAACTGCCACTATCGCTAATAATATTTCACTTCTTGGAATTTATCGCTCACCTTCCTTTAGAAATACAGAAAGTTTTCTAGATTCACTTGATTTCAACCTCAGAAATCTCAGTTTTCAAAAGAGAATAATAGTTGCAGGCGATATAAATATCAACTTGATGGATACTGCTCCAAACAACGACAGCATACCTTACCTTTGCCTTATGGCAGAACACGGTTTGCTACCCGCTATAAAAAAACCCACTAGAATAAAATCATGTCTCGACCACATTTTTATTAAATCCGAAAATCTCTCCAAAGGCGTTATTAGCAAATGCTCTGTAACAGATCATGACCTAACCATGGCCGGTACAAATATTATTCAAAGGCATACGAAAAATAGAACAGTAAGAAAAACTGACTTAGTGGCTATAAGTAAAGAGATATCAGACGAAAACTGGTCACAGATTATGACAGAAAAGGATGTCAATAAAGCGGTGGAAGCTTTTACAAACATTTTGATGAATTTAGTTAAAAAACATTCAACAGTGAGCAAAATCAGTCGATCGAAACACCACTTAAAGCCTTGGATCACCCCGGGTTTGATGAAATGCATGCGACATTGAGACCATCTTCATCTGCAAACAAGAGAACAACCCAAAAATAAAATCCTCAAAACAACGTATACTCGATACAAAAATTTCTGTAACAACCTTTTACACAAGCTTAAATTAGAATACCAGAGTAATATGCTAAAAAGCAACCTTAAGAATCCTAAAAGGTTATGGAAATCGATCAAACAAATATGCGAAATAGAAAGCAAAACCAATGATTCACAGGATATCTTGAGGGCATATTTAAGCCCCCTTAATGCAGTAAATTTGTGCAACTCACACTTTGCCTCTGCGGGTGAAATGTTAGCCCAAAACATCATGACAAATAATGCCACCACACAGGAAAGCCTTTGCCAAATGGTAAAAACTAATAGCAGATGCCTAAAATCTCTTTTCCTGTACCCCACTGACCCTCAAGAGATTGATAGCATAATAACAGGTATGAAAACTCATAGTGCACCAGGACTAGATGCAATAGGTGCAAAACTTTTAAAATGCATCAAAAAAGCAATCCTTTTGCCTCTGACATACATCTGTAACCTTAGCATGGAGTCAGGAATTTTCCCCGAAACTTGGAAAGTTGCGTTAATAACTCCCATACATAAAAGCGGCCATAAAGAATCACCAGATAATTACCGACCTATATCACTTTTAAGCATCGTGTCAAAAATCTTAGAAAAAGTAGTGAATAAGCGTTTAGTGGGGTTTCTCTCCAAACACAAATTGATCTCAAGTAACCAGTTTGGTTTTCAAAAAGGTAGGTCTACTGAAGACGCCGTTAGGCTCCTCACTGAAATTGTAACAGAGAACCTAGATAATGGTAAACGCTGTGTCGGAGTCTTCTTAGACCTAGCTAAGGCATTCGACTCCATCTCGCCCATGCTACTCGTAAAAAAACTAGAAAACTTTGGCATTAGAGGTAATGTTTTGGACTGGTTTAGTACTTACCTGGCTAACAGAAAACAACGAATCAAGATAGGGGAATACATTAGTGATGAACTTACAAATGGCTTTGGCGTTCCCCAAGGAAGCATTTTAGCACCAACACTCTTCACAATATACATGAATGACATACTCAGGCTTCAGGTCCCAAATGCTAATCTCATATGTTACGCTGATGACACCGTAGCTTTGTTCAGTGGCTCAAGTTGGAATGAAGCGTTTACGGCGGCAGAGCTAGGAATGCAGATTATAGTCCGCTGGCTTGACGCAAACCTACTTACTTTGAACTTAACCAAAACTAGTTTCGTCGGTTTTCATATCAACTACCGAACCAACCCAAGAGAAACGAGATTAGAATCCACAAAGCAAAGTGTAACTTCTTTATAGGCAAGACGCTAAACAAACCATCATGCGACTGTCAACACATCTGTAGAGTGAAATCGGTTAAATATCTTGGTGTAATAATCGATGATACTCTTAACTTTAAAGAACACATCACAAGAACAGCAAAGATAGTAAGGAAATTAATCTACATAATGAAACTGTTGCGATGCGGATCAAGTTTATGGGTTCGTCGGCTGGTCTACATTTCTCTGTGCCAAAGCATTATACAATACTGCATTGGTATATGGGGTGGAGCTCTAAAATCTAACTTGATTGAATTAGAAAGAGCTCAGAGAGCGATCCTTAAAGTAATGACAGGTAAACCTAGGAGGTACTCAACTGAGCTTCTTTACAAAGACGTGTCAGTTCTCACCGTGCGTCAGCTATTCATTCTACACTCATGCCTAAAAACCCACAAGCCGAAAAGCTACTGCACAAATAAACGGAAGCGACCGATCAAATTACCTCTTCCCAATAATAACACAGGATTTGCTCGCAGGATGCCCATGTATCTATTTCCATACATCTATAATAGAGTTCTCGACTACTGTGACATCACCACATATTCACTAAACGAAACTAAGACGAAACTCCGTGCATGGCTATACTCAATCTCATACGACGAGACTGAGAGATTGTTAGTCCCAGTGTTGTAATATAATAAAAGTACACATAAATATAACCTTCACCAATCCGCATACTACACATAGGTACACTCCCCACACACAAATAATCTCTCTCTCTGGCTTCCTAACAACTACATCAAATGAAGCTTAAATATAGACATTGAGAGTACACGATAAATGTTATTTAACTTAGAACTAAATGAAATAAGAAATCTATTAATTGTATAAATAAGAGGAAATAAAATTTATCAGAGTTATCAAGGGTTACCAAGATACAGGCTGCGCCTAGTTTGGAACCCATTGCCTAAACATGCATTAATCTACTATATGTTTATTAGGATTATTTAGATTAGAAACTACGAATATTATAATTATGTATGTATTTGTTAACACCTTTTATGAATAATTAATAAACAATAAACTTAAATCAATTTCACGTGATTTTCTTTATTAAAAAAAAAAGGTGAAATCTATTAACTGTTATTTTACTGCCCCCCAATTTCCTCAAATTAGGTATAAAGCCGTTGATGACGGTATGTTTGACAAGCTTGTGTCCCGGTCACGTGACAACCGGTCTCGGAGTGTAATACCTGGCGTAGTATATTATTGTACCATGAGCTAGATTAACACATTTTATCATCATCCATCAACCCGCGGGTGAAACCGCGGGGCGCAGCTAGTTATTAATAAAAAGCTTATTTTATCCACTGTAAAATAAAATATCAGCACAGTGCTGAGGACAGTAAATATATAAGTAGTTTTATTCACTAGTATTATTATATGTTCTATGTCACTAGTTTGTTGTTTGAATTTAGATCATACCAATATATTCGACCTCTGTTTCAATGCTTTAGAATCTTCGTGCCAAAAAAAACACTATACATACTACTCGTGCAAAGAATACTCGACATACAAACTCCTTGTGCAAATAACTCCTCGATATATGATTGGTCGAAATTTCAACAAGAGTTAGAGAGTTTAGCATTAGAATAAAATCTGTTTTATGTTCTTTGCTGACGTTATGTAGTAAATTGGCGCTCTTTTGGATACTGTTACGTTGTACGAATATTAAGTTTAGTGTTACCTCATAATAAATCGATTAAAAATGCATTCAAGTGATGAAGTAGATATGGTAATACCAAAGTTTATGAAAGAAAGGGCGGTCCTTCTATCTTCTTCATTAAATGTCTATTTTCGCTTAAATCTTTTTCTCATAGTCATGGTATAAACTATAGTATGCAACATGAATAAAACGGATTTGACTACGGGATGCAATGACTACGCATCCAAGTGTATTATCCTCTTGATTCTATACGTGCCAAATATAACAAAACTTTTTCTAGGAGAATAGGCTCTGTCAGTGATCTTATAAGGATTCTGTGTTCCACCAAGTGTACCGCATAATCATCATCAGCCGGAAGACGTCCACTGTAGAACAAATGCCTCCCCCATAGAACGCTACAAATCAGGGCTATTAGCCGTTTGTAACCATTGGCTACCCGCGTCTTTTACGATGTCGTCATTCTACCTTGTGGGGGGCCTACCAACTCTCCGGTGTACCGTACGCTATCAAAACTTTTACTGTTATAAATTGCGTACAGTTACATTATTTTTATATCAACGCTTATGGATAATCGTGCAGCTTTAAATTCATGAACAAGTTCAGTGCAAATGGATAGAAACATCGTTATATATAAAGCGCAATCGAGAACGTTAAACGTTTAATTACATTACGAGATTTTGCATATGAAAAGTAATGGAAAATAAGTTCATCCCATTTCTGTACAGCCTCAAACCCCATTTGATTTATTAGAGCGCTACCGTCTACCTAAGCTTCGGAAACCTACGCATTTCATATCTTTGCGAACGGCCTTCCATTCGACTTATAATACCAAAATGAGCGTGGGTTTGGTAATGTGAGCCTTGGCTCTTATGAGTGCAGTTATGAGTTATGACATATACAGTTATTTTTATTAATGGACGTTGTAATCCCCAAAATAGCAGATCATTAGTAAAAATACATCAAACATCTACATACCGATTTAAGATGTTAAATGTATCTATTACTTGACATGTTTTAGAGAGAATCGTCCATATCAATCATTGTTAATGTCAATGATATACGAATTCAGTTCCTTAACAAACCACCATCACATTTTTATGAAGGCTTATTGCTACGATGTAGTGTACCAAGAATCTGCCATCTAGAATATATATTATTGTATGCTATTACTAGTTTAGGCAATATCTATATACTTATATTATATATTAACATTGATAATTAAAATGAGAGTCATGTGAATATAGGTATACGTTATTTCCTAAGAAGAATACAGTGCATTTCTGTGCAAATAACTATATCATACCATTGCGGGTTTATTATGTATCGTAAGTTTTATATCATAAATTATATAACGCGCTTACTTTAAATATTATCCTTCCCAGCAATAATTAAAATTAACAAATAAATTGACAATTATTTGTTAATTTTTGACTTTGGCTCGTTTCCTATTTCAAATTAAAAACGTATGATAATCAGTACTTCAGTACTAATATTATAAATGCGAAAGTAACTCTGTCAGTCTGTCTGTCTGTCTGTTACGCTTTCAAGCCAAAACTACTGGACCGATTTGAATGAAATTTGGTATGGAGATAGTTTGAGACCCGAGAAAAAACATAGGATAGTTTTTATCCGACTGCGCAAAAACAGGTTAATGTTTTCGCGCGATAACCGACATACGCGCGGGCGGAGCCGCGCCCAGAAAGCTAGTATCACATAATTACAAATGTATGAGATGAAAAATTTAAGTCATGTGTGGCATTCGAACCCGCGTCCATCCACCCCTTTAGGCGGGGTATGCTCTAATCCAGTTAAGCTAACATGACAATGTCCAATGCGATGGTTACAGAACGATAGGAAAAAATTGAGTTATGACTCATTGTCATTTTAGCTCAATTGGATTAGGGCATACCCCGGCTAATGGGGTGGATCGACGCGGGTTCGAATCCCGCACAAGACTTACATATTTCCTCTCGTAAATTTGTAATTTTATGATGTAATCCGCAGAGCATGCTTTATTGCAAACATAAAAATATTAACAATATGATAATATATTCTATTATAACATGTGTTATTACAGAACATCTCGATCTATACATAACCAAAACATATTATGCCAGCCCGACAGACTTAGTAATTGCTCCCTCGAGCTATCTGTGATCGAAGATCTGCGAAGTTCGCCTTTCGTCACATAGTTAGATGTATCAACCGACACGTTTTCGTTTCACAACTCTGTGTAACAGACTCTGATCGGAAACTCTGGCAATTTATTAGGTGCTGCGAACTTGGATTAGCTATGCATATTGATGTGAGAAGAAGTCGTCTAACTTGTATCGACTTCATTCGTACACCACAATAGAAGACATTTATCTTGAAACATACCTAGAAGTTATATACGAGCTCCGTGATAAGGTTACGAGTGTTTTATTGCATTTACGTGTTGCTGTTTAAAAATGTAAAACAGACAGAATAGCTTCGTTGAACAATTTTAAAATGTTTTGCCTTTTTAATAGGAAAACTGCGAAAAGCGCTCCCAAAAACTTTTCCTTTGAAAGTTATGAGTGTCACTTAACAAACTAAGTGCAGACGCTGCCGCATACGCTAATACAAGAACTTATTAAAAATACAAAACTCGTAGTCCCCGCTGTCGGTCATTAGACTCGCTCAGGGAACTCTCCGAGTAAAAAGTTCCCAACACCCGGCGCTTGCTTTAATGTAGGTATATTTTTCCATAAACAGTTAAACTGAAATTAATTATTCATTTTTTGTCCTCGCATTTCACCGCTTATACGATGAAAAAGGCAATCTATGTCGTCTTCAAAAGTTTTTATTTTTATCGTTCATTGTATTCGTATTTTCCTCTACATTTTGATACAAGGGTCGTAAATAGAGACGATTTGACGTTTGTAACTCTTAGCCAAAGGCGAGCGCTTGTTATAGTCCGTATGTATATCATACAACGTTTTTATTACATATGTGAAAATAGTTTAACCTACCTATTTTGTTATAGTAGATTTCGTACATGTTTCGAGATTCGAGATCTGGCGACAAAATATTATTTTGCTCAATGTGCATTTTATTTGAAATATCGGGAGAAAATATTTTATTTTATTTATGCCTGGTAGGTTAGCCTTTGACCACTATCTCACCTGATGGTAAGTGATGATGTGGTCGAGGATGTTGTTCAGACTAACCTAGAGTTACTGGCTCTCAAGGACAGCTGCCGGAACACACCGTTAGGTGCTTGGCGACAGATTTTCAACTTGAGGGTGGTAGCTAGCCAGGCGGGCATTCGCAAAGTGCCCTACCACCATGCTGTAACGACTGCTATCCTAAGACAACAACCGGGACCGACGGCTTAACGTGCCCTCCGAAGCACGGAAGCGCTCAGTAGTAATGTCACCAACGGTCACCCATCCAAGTCATGACCGCGGCGGACGTTGCTTAACTTTGCTGATCGATTCAGAATGGCTAAGCAAACTTGGCTACGAGCGCTTCAAAATTCAATATTCCCATACTACAATCGTTTCATCTTTTGAACTACGAGTACATTAAGTGTCTACGGTGCAACAAATTCAGATTATTGTACTAAACGACATACAAAACTATGTGAAAGTTGAACATAACTGATATTAAAATATACTAATTTATGCAATAGCCATGTAATATAATATTTTTATTAAATACATTTACATTATATAAAAAGAAATTCCACTTAAAAATAAATAAATAATGTAACCATTTATATGACCTAACATTTTATATATAAAAATTGTGAGCTCTGTTTTTTACCAGGTGCTATGATTGCCTGATATGTAGAAAACAGAGGTCACTGTCCACGGGTACAGTACCCAAAAGGCTGGCAGCATATATACAGGATGATTGAAAAAATAGTAAGAACCACTTAGGGTTGTCTTTAACAAACATTTTGAGATGCTTTTATCTAATTTTGAAAAAAAATTACTCATTAATTTTTCAAATAGTTTTATTGTGTTTTTTTTTATATTTTTGACGGAATATGCCACCACCTCATGTTAAAAGTCTCTTGCCTCATGTTAAAAGCCTGTAATGTATTATTCCATATTTTTTATTACTTTGCTCGATGTTAATATTCAAAGGGAGCACGGTGCGGTCCAGTGTTGCCGTGGCTGGCGCTCTTGGCTCGGAGTAGGCTTAAAAAAAAATAAAAACAAAAATAACAAAAAAATGTTTCGTAGGACTAGCAGAAGTCCACCCTAAAAGGTTGTTAGCATTTTACCAATAACCCTGTATAGATATGATTATATAGATACTACCTAAATTACTCAAAAATCCAAAACAAAATGCATTCCCTTTTAAAACGATTTTAGAAACCCCATAAATGAAAGCACTATACCATAAAGTTTTATTTTTTTCACGATATCTTTTTCTCTTGCTAATTTGCCCAGAATCACTATTTGCTTTGGCTTGGTTTCTAGTAATGCATTTGCGTTAGCAACTTATAACTTTTCTAATTAATATCAAACGTTCAGGATCCATTCCTATATCAGCTTTATGCAGAACGCGGCAACTTCGGAATGTTGGCTGTAAATATTAACTTGCTCGCTTTCGTATCGCTTTCTTGTAAAATATAGGTGAAGTTTCTGTAGTTTATTTAATGGAACCGTCGTCGACTTTCTCCCGAGTTCACTAACACCCAATTCTGAACTTATCTGAAGATTGATCAGTCGATTTGTGCAGAGGAAAAGGAGAAAGCCAAGCTGAACGTGTCAGTAAATACAAATAAAGCGTCGGTTAGTTGGAGGTTATTTGTATCTCTTCGAGATCCTTCTAACTTTTATTTGCTTCACTTTCTGCTAATGGAGTTTATACTTTATGTTTATTTTGTCTGGAAATAAGACGTAAGTGGTTTCATTCAATATGCGTCTTCCAAGCTTATGTAAATTATGTTCAAAATAATCTGTATATGACAATAATTGTATGATTCTTAACAATCGTAAAGAATGATAGCCGTAATGTCAGGCGATGGTGATCGAAGGCAATGATAGAACAAATATAATTTAATAAAAAAATTAAAAGTCGAAGCAAATTATTTTTTTTTTTTTTATGCCTGATAGGTTAGCCTTTGACCACTATCTCACCTGATGGTAAGTGAAGATGTGGTCGAAGATGTTGTTCAGGCTAACCTAGAATTACTGGCTCTCAAGGATGGCTGCCGGAACACACCGTTAGGTGCTTGGCGACAGATTTACTTTAGGTAAACGTTTTATCGATATATATATATATATATATATATATATATATATATATATATATATATATATATATATATATATATATATATATATTTGGAATTGTTTAGGTCTACATTTTGATACCCTATTCGATGGGTCTGGAAGACATTTTTTTGTATTGCATCTAACATCCGCCAGATTTCTTTTTTTGTAGCAATGTAACTTGCCCTTTCAAGAAAATCGATTAAGCAGTTTAGAACCTATGGTGGAATAAAGAAACTCATAAAAATACATATATATACATGAACCCTGAAATAATAACACTCCTTTTTTTGGGCAGTCATACAAGAAGTGCAAGCGATCATTTAGAGACCCGCCTTATCATCAAAAACGAATTCTCGAGTAATGTCGCCAGTAGCAGAAATTCTTTAAAACACATACAAATAAAATTAGTTTTCAGTAACAAAATATATATGCGCCAATTTTATATGCTACATCGTAAATACTCGTAAATAGAATTTGGACGGATATAGGGGTAGGAGAAACCCAAAAAATGTATGAGTAGACAGAGTAAAGCAAGATAAACGTATGTAACGAATAAGATTGGTGATAACTTCAACATTAAGCTTTGGGTGGGTGAATTGGGAAACTGTAATGCTCACCCAACAGTCATGTATATATATATAAATAAATAAATATAAATAAATAAATAAATAACAACTAATAAAACAGACTACAGAAAGACAACATATTGTGTCGATTGCGCTAGAAGTGGGACACGAGAACAAACATTGTTTTGAGTTATTACTATTAATGATAAATGGTTAGGAATTAGTTGTCACTTTCAGATACTACACGGTAGCTGGATTTGTCAATAGTGACGTATTTGTGAGGCAAAGTTACGAATGAGTTTGTCATGTGTATGTCAGGTGATGAATGGTTCCTTCCTTCCGTCGATTGTTGCTAGTAATAGGTAGAATTTTCGATCGAATATATTTTCTTCCCCATTCTGATTGTAATATTAGGGGTGAAATTATGATATTATATGAGATTTGTACTGAAAAATTGAATTACGTTTTTTTTTATTTAACATATTTAAATTATTTATTTAATCAAAATAATTACCATTATTATCTATACATTGCTGCCATCTTATAGGAAGGTCATTTATGCCGTTGCGATAGAACTCTGGTGATCTTGATTCGAAAAACTGTGTGAAAGCATTTTGTACTGCTTGCTGGCAAGAACTCTTTTTATCACGTAGAAAATTTTCCAATACACAAAAAAATGGTAGTCCGTTGGAACATGGTCTGGCGAATACGGAGGATGACGAATGGTTTCTAATTGAAGTTCCTGTAGAGTTAAAATGGTTTCTCTTTTATTTTTTCATTCCGAGTTGTATATTTGCTCATCTATCATAACAATAAAACTTAACTTTAACTTAATTTAACCGGGTAATTTATCCCTACAAAGTTAAGTTAGTACCTAACTGCAAATTATATGCGAGTAAACAGAGCATTTTCAATTTAACCGGGTAGGTAATACAGATTTGTAACAACAAAGAGGTTTAAGGCTAAGTATATGTAATCGACAACAATACATTTTCCGCGCGCAAAAAAAACTTGCGCGATATTTTCCATAATAATAATAAATAATTTGCAGTTGGGTTTTTTACTTTTTAAATGAATATATTCTTTTTTGATTCCGTGTTGTATGTTTTCTCAGCTAATGAACGAATTTCGATTAGAATAATAACTAATCGGAAAAGTGAATCGAAATATATTTTTTTATGCGTTATAGGTTAGCCTTTGACCACTATCTCACCTGTTGGTAAGTGATGATGTGGTCGCAGATGTTGTTCAGGCTAACCTGGAATTACTGGCTCTCAAGGACAGCTGCCGGAACACGCCGTTAAGTGTTTGGCGACAGATTTTCAACTTGAGGGTGGTAGCTAACCAGGCGGGCATTCGCAAAATTTTTAATGTGTTAATGTGTCTAAATTATCTGGCATATTATAATTCTTTATTATCACTAAATAACAAAAGAGGGATATATTTCTTATACCGAATCTATTACAAATAGCACATACTTTGCATTACCTTGGCAAAGTTGCTGATATAAACAATGTGGAACATACATTAGACTAACTTTTTTCCTTTAATTTACTATTAATTTAGCTGATATATTTAATTCACTCTTTTACAAGAAAATGCTTTTCCTTTACATGATGATTTCTTCAATTATTCTATCACACAATTGCAATATAAAGCACAACAATCTTTACTTAGATATGCTTTCTTCACTTCTTTATGCTTCCATAAATTCAGCCGATTTATTTCATTCCTTCTTTGGCAAGAAGCTGCTTTTTCTCTTTTTGGTGGGTTCTTCCATTATTTCACTACAAAATCGTAATATAAAGCTCAACAACCTTCACTTAGTTCTGCACTGAAGCATTATATTGAACAATCACTTTGGAATGGAGCTACGTGATTGGTTGAAACGAAGGTAGCGGCCGTGGGAATTAACTTGACAGGGAGCCGGCGGAAATAAATTCGAAAATTTGTGTCAAATTTACGCGGGAGTTGACCTATTTTAGTATTTAACATTTAAAAGATTGAAAATTGTGAAACCTCTTAGTTTGCCTTGCCTATTTCTATAAAACGCAGTTGATGATTTTTTTAGGTAAATTAACCCTCTGATTATAAGGTTTCAATATATTAATATGCCGAGAACTTGCAGACAATAGGTAGACTTGAATAATTGCGGTTTTTGTAATAAAACCTATTACTGTATCCACTGCTGAACATATGGGTTAGCCATAATCCCCACGCTTGGCAGGTATATATGCCATGGAGGAGGTGGCCTGGACAGCGGTCGCCTCCTTTTGTGAGGAAGTGATTTTCCAAAAGGAGGTGGCAGAGCGCGCAAGGGAGGAAGACCCCCTTGCTGCGCCACTGCGAAGACGTCGAAGGGGTGGGAGAAGGCGATTGAATAATCACCTTCCCCCTGGACGTAAAGGCACTGCCAGTCTCCCAGTCTTCCTCCATACAGACGATGTTGGAATGCCGCTGGGTCGTTCAGTAGGTATACCGGTCTTCTACCGGGGAGTCCCACATAAACCCCCCATCCCCCGATGGGATGACGATGATTGACGCTGGGAAAAATGCGTAATGCATTTTTCCCAGCGTCAACAAAAAAAAAGTTATCTTGGGATTCGCAGCTTAGATAATAATTCGTTAGGAGGCGCTGCTGCCCACCTCCCGTTATTTTACCTTTCGCCTCTTACGATACCTAAGGGTAGCAATGGGGGAAGCATACCACGAGGCAAAACCTATTGCAACACTTAAATGCCTAGCAATATTAATTTGTTTATTATAACATTAAAGAGTTGTATATTTATCCATGTACCTATATATTGTAAGAAACCAGTTGACTGCTAACAAGAAAGAAGTTCATGCCTTAACCAAGAGTAAAATATTCATGCCAAATCTTCGAAAACATCGTTACTTCTATGAGGTGATATGCATTAGTAAATTTCTATTCAGATAAAGCTCTAGAAATTAACGCTCACCTTAATCCAGGTATCGTAGTGACTAGCTGTCCCTCACTAGTAACCCAATGTATGTCCGGCTGTGGGTGGCCGGTTGCTCTGCACGTTGCATATGCACCTCGTGTCGTCGGCCATAATACTCTCGAAGGAGGTTCAATCACAAAATGTGGTCTTTTGTCGCTGGTGCTTGCTCGCACTACAGTAAGGGCTGTGAGTATCCATGCTAGGTATCCTGAGAACAGAAAATATTAGCGTTAGTAAACGAACCATCTTCTTCTTTCTATTATCATACTGATGTGGGGTGCGTTCAATACTTCTTCGCTTTCTAACATATGGGACATCATAAGGACATAATTAAAAAAGTGTTTATCTTTTTGTTTTTTGGCTAGCTATTTACTGTCGCCTATATTCTTATGGGGAATGCCCTCGATGAAAGTTTTCCACAACTTTTTTGGTAATTATGGCTTGAGAATGTGTAGTAAAACCCCAATCACATCGATGTAAGCAAAGCATGCTGCTCATTTGTCGTAAAGGGACAGCAACATTACTGTCAAAATAAATTGACTGATACTTTTAAGAAACTCCTTGCGTTATAATTTGAAAGCTATGGACTGCCGTGCAGCACAGGTCATGTTTTGATCCCTACCGCCGCGCCGGCTTGAGCTTTTCCGTATAGTGGAAGGGCATTTTGCATATGCTCGCCTGGCTTGATACCACCCTCAACTAGAAAATCTGTCGCCAGAACCTAACAGTGTGTTCGGGCAGCAGTCCTTGAGAGCCAGAAAAATTACAGGCACATGAGCCTTAACAACTGTACATCTCAGGGTGACGGGCGCATTGCAATTCGTCACTAGTAACAAAATGCTTCTGTTATAGGCAGAGGGTAGTCCACTTAACATCATGTGGGCCTCGTGCTTGTTTCGTCACTAATACATAAAAAAAAGTTAATGTCGTTAAGCACTTCTTTAACACCTACGTCCTAGTATTGAGGGTATTCCGAATTTTGTACAACAATATCAAGTTTCTTAATACTATAGAATAGTTTAATCAGATTATTTCAGTATGCCAATTTCCATATTCAGTGCCAATAATGGATTTCAAACGTCACAATGGAGAACATTTTCGGTACCGTTCTCGTTAGAAAATAAGGCCTATGATCTGTTAAAACAATTTCCTAGAAACACCTACTTTTATTTACTTGTTCCGTGAAAGGCTAATTTGGAAGCTTAATTTGTAGGTAGATCGAGACACGAGAAAGAGCTTTGTGTAATTGATCCGTGTAGGAAAAATGTTCAGCCAAACATAGTAAATTACCCTTCGAGACCTTGATGACTCCCGACCATACATGTAACGTATTTTGTTAATAATGTATTCTCTTTGTTCCTATTCCTTATGATATGAAGTGACGACAACACCAACAAGTCGCCCGCCTGGTGAAACGTGAAGTTAGGTTTAGGTTTATAGAAGTTTATTCTCAAATAGGACATAAAGTCACTTACACGAGAACATGGTTAGACATAATAGACATTTTTCGTCACAATTGACAGTAGGTATTACAAAAAATAAACACAAAATTCTTTAGCCAACCATCACTTATTTAACGCTTTTTTATAAACGCTCGTAGCGAAGTTTGCTTAACCGTTCTGAACCGATCAGCAAAGTTAAGCAACGCCCACCGTGGTCATTACTTGGATGGGGACTGCTGGTGACATTACTACTGAGCGCTTCCGTGCTTCGGAGGGCACATTAAGCCGTCGGTCTCGGTTGTTGTCTTAGGATGACAGTCATTATAGCGTTGCAGTATGGTGGTAGGGCATTTTGCGAATGCTTGCCTGACACATAATGACATTTCTTTGTTTACAAAAATTATTCAGGTTTCTGAATTGGAGTATAGTTGCCTTTCCAATGCTATAAATAAGTTTACCTTCTTTAAATTTGATGAACTTGTAAAGTTAACTTTCACGCCTGTCTATATGGACTTCATATAACAGTTACAGAGACGATGACTGACTCCTGGTTCAACCAATACTCTCCCACCAGACTCATGATTCCAATAAACAAGAGCTCTTGTGCCACCGCACTGCGTTCCTCATATCGGAGCATTCTCATATCTCTTTTGCTGCATAATTTCAAATGCTACAGTTCCGTTTGCATTTGAAAATACTGTAGTGAATGATTACTACTGCTTCCAGGCATAATATCTGACGTTGCGGTGTCACTCGTCAAGACGTGTTGAAAATTCACGATTGCCCACTGCTAAACACAGCCTCCCCATTAGGAAGGCAGATTGCTATTATCTCCACGCTTTGCAGGAGTCTTGATGATCGTATTCGCAGTGTACGGTAGCAGTTTCGCGTAAGTCGCTGTCCATCTTCAGGTATTTGACCATTAGTTGCCTCTTACGAAACCCACGAGAGATGGGGGCGTGACATTCAAGGCCTGAATCCCACGAGCAATGCCCGATTGAAATTGAAAAGGCCTACAAGCTGATAAAAGGCGTACCTCTGATCTACGCTGTTTTGTTTTTAGTTTATTTGTAAGTACAATTATTAACGTTCTATTTGATTGTTTATTATTAATTTAGTATATTTTGTAGATGAATGTATTCATATCATAAATAAAACCATATCATTATCATATAAAATAATAAAATAAATTCATTACCGAATTGTTAAAACTATGTATATATTGCAAGTTCTGAGCGTGGAGCAAGTTGATACTCATATCGTGAAACTTTACAAAATTTCTATAAAATTAGAGTATTTTGTGTCATCATGTATTTATTTGTTTCTTATTACAAAAGTTTCTTATCGTTACACATGATAGCGTTCGACTACTTTAACATACTTAGATAATTGTTAGTGTGGTCGAAGATGGAGAACACAACATAACGTAACAAGGAAGCCGGTTCTCAAGGCAGTGGCCGAAACAAATCCTTATGTGCTTGGCTACTGATATTCTACATTAACTTGATAGGGCATTCACAAAATGAATTACACCGCATTTCAAAAAGTTATTGAGGTCAGCATTTAAATAGGTCTTGCAAAATAATAGAGTACAGATTTTTAGTCAGAAGGTATACCTACCTATAGTTTTATTCTAACCAAAGATAAATATCAGTAGCCAATGACACAAACTCAGATAGGTACAATAATAAGCAGAAATTAAAGTGGCCACGCCCGTATACTAGACAAATAAATGTTACTGATACAGAAAAGGGCCCATTAAGTCCGTCATATAACACGGCTATCGCGCCGCCCGCCCATCCAGTCAGCGGAATGGACAACGCTTAAAATGTCCGACGCTCCAAAAGCGGGGTATAAAAACATTTTATCGCGTTTAACAGTTGTAGTTAATTTTTAAGATTTACTGCGACGTCGTTCATAGTGCGCCATAACGTAAATCAGTGGGAACGTCTATCGTCCGCTGCCGGCTTATTTACTGCGCAACTGCGACTGAATAAAACCCGTGTCGTTGCACAATTTAAAGTTTTGGTGCCTTTGTGTGCAGGCTTTATTTCAATAAAGTTTCAATGATTCATAGCTTTAGATGATGACTGTTTTAATTTTTTTACAATTGTTATGTATTGATTTTATTATATGTAAAGGTTTTGGTGGAAGACTGAAATATTTAGGTATCTAAAAGTTGTCATACTATATATTCGTATAGTAATTTTTATCTTAATAATCAATAGTATACTGTACTACTACTAATATCAGCCGGATTGTCCACAGTTGAACACAGCCTCTACCATTATTGGGGGTTTGCCATAATCCTCGCGCTTGGCAGGCGTCTTGGGGATCGCAGTGTGAGACATCAGTTCCTCAGAAAGCACTGCTGCCCATCTTTTGGTGGCTTCGCGTGATATTCTATCTCGGGTGGTCCTCAATAGTATACTAACATATTCTTTATAGCTATTTTCATAATCCTCAACGATAAATGATAGGTAATTAACGTTGCGGCCTAGTACGATTTGGCTCGAAGACGTATTTTAATTTTAACGTATGTGTAAAAGTGGCAAAGAAGTCTACAAGCCACTTTCATGAAGTGATCGCCATTGCCATCTCCTATGAATGTCTATGTCACTTGAGGCATCACAAATACTTTACTGACCTTAACGGACTTAGCTGACTCCTTGTTTTTGGGCACAGAACGAGACACACACGGGAAAACAAAGGGTTGAACCCTTACCTTATTAACCTTAAAACTTATAACATTTTTCTTTTACCGTCTGCGGTTAAAAATATCCCGGAGCAAACAACTTAATTCAGATTTTTTGTCAAAAAAGCCAACGTTGGAAAACTGGCAAAAAACTCTTGTAACCTACTTAACTATTCGTTTGTAGAGCGATATGAAATTCAAATTGTTGAGCGCAATTATGTGCATTCCATTAAAAGTAGCGTCGTTGCTAATTATTTATGCAACGCGATGCAAGTGCGAACGTGCAACGAGTTTTGGAATTAAACGATTACGTTTTATTATATTATGCAAAAAATTAACATATGGCATGACAAAGCTTGCGTTATAGCAAAATTGACATTATTAATGTTATTACAAATAAATTAAAACTTGCCTATCAATACAAACTTTAAACAAAAAATGGCATTGGTTAACAAAAGTCATTTGTTTTTAATCGACATCAAATATTACATTACATATTTCTTTGTGTGTGTGTTACTTCACATATCTTTTCAGGGTGTTCCGATTTTGATGTTTTTTTATTCGACAGCTAGTTCTTGTCATGTTATATTATTGTTATGTCTTCTATTTAAATTTGAGTGAGATGTGATGATAAGAATTTGAGTTAGCTTTCATAATGCGTATTTAACGTTGTACGTTTGAAGTTTTTTGTTATTTTGTTCAAGTTTGAAGATATTTGCAAAAGTAGTCTGGTTTGGAGGTCAATATACATTTACTGTAGATGTTCGTTGTGATTGCTTCATTTCAATCTACTAAAACCATGAAAAATATGAAGCATAAACAATTAATATCAATTCAAAGAGTAGGTATCCAAACAATATTTTAAACATCGTGAAAACCTCCGCATCTCGCATAGGCATACGTGATCAAATACAACAGATGGACGAAGTGGCAACAAAGTTATGATAATATTTCAAAGTTCCCGCTGTAGATACCAGCATTAAAATTAAACACTTACGACAAATTTAAATTTTGACTCCTTAGCACGGTAGCTCTGATTGGATGAGTATTTGGCTAAGAAAGGATTAATGGTTGATTTTGATCCCCCTAAGTTTTTTTTTCCTTTGTCATATTGCACATATTGGTATGTGATGATAATACAGCATGTCTTAACTGCTTTAATGTGTCCACACTGTACTGCTAAAATTCATTTATATTTTTTGAATGTCCTGTAATATATGGTTCTGTTTTGTTGACAAGGTGTATTAAATAGTCATTATGCAAAGGGCTAAGAAGTTTCAGAACTATTTAGGTATGTGTATATATCTTTTTACAATGTGAATTTATGTGTATATTTGTAACAATTATAATTAATTTATAAAATCTTTCCTAAGTCACTGTACTGTTCACTATCGCATCTGTAGTATAGGTAATGCAGTTTTTTTATGTTTTTGTGCCGTAACGGACACGAACCTCACCTACTACACCTACACCTATATTTCATTACAAGCGACAAACTGCTCTGCTACCATCACCTTGAGACATAAAGTTGTAATGACTCATTGCCTATTATCACATCAGGATACATACTCTTCAAATCGGAACAGTAATTGCGAGTTTGGAGGTAGAAATAGGTATAGTGGCAGTAATTCCTTTGGACGAAATCGTTCACAAAGATTTATACTGCTACTTATCATATCATGTCAAACAAAATTATCTAAATATAGTGTGAAAAAATTTCAACAATAATTTTACTGTCGAACTCAACACTGTGGTAAAATAGAAAATTTCAAAAGTATTTGTAACTGTAAAATGTTTTTTTTTTTTTCAAATTTAATTTTGAGATTTTTTTTATTCAAACTGTGCTGGAATGGATCTATTCCAGCTCAATTGAATTAAAAAATTCTAAAAATTAAATTTGAAAAAAAAAAGAGAATGAATTTGGTGAAAATACTTATAAATAACCATAATATTTTGATATGCATATATTTTAAATTTAGGGGGTCAAATTACGGGCTCCATAGAGCGAAAATAGACCTGAGCATAATAACAAATAGAAACCAATACGTAAAGGAGAACTTAATAATTATCACATAAGCCATATCATACAACCGGGCCCCAAGATTATAATATAATTCTGATATTTGGAATACATTTTACTTAAAAACTGAACTCCTGTGATTGGGACGGAACATTCACGATGCACACCTGATGTTAAGCGGACTAACCTCTGCCTACAACAGATGCATCCCGTCACAAGTGACAAATTGCACAGCCCCTGTCACTCTGAGACATACAGTTGTTCTCTCAGTCTCATGTGTCTGTAATTTGACTAGCTCTGAAGGACTGCTGCTGGAACACACTGTCAGGTGCTTAGTGACAGAAATATACCTGTGGGTGGTAGTTAGTTAGGTGTACAATCGCAAAATGCCCTTCCACCATGCGGTGAAGCTCAAGCAGGCGAAGGGACTACCGATCGACCTATGGACTGCCTGTTTCCAAAATTTTAGGCGAAAATGATGCATTTTTTAGCTCGGCCATCATTGCTTTATGATTTCCTGGAATGAGTGATATTTACAAATTTGTGTTTTTTGCCCTATCCGATTCTACATTTCATAACATATAATTTAAGTATACCGGTAAATAGATATGGTAAATAGATATGGTAGATATGGTACCGTCTAGCACTTCAGCCGAATTATCTGCCCTCTGTTTACGGTTCATGAACACCGTGAGTGCTGGCTGGTATTACTAGTTTGATTATGACTACTCATGTTAGTTTTTATTCCGGTCCGATTCCACCTACTAATTTAAATAATATATAGGTCCTAAGTATAAAGGACACGGTGTTTTTTTTTTGGAAGGTTTATTTTATGTGGTGTTTTGGTGTTTTGATTATGGGCCCATAATGGGATAGGCTGTCTTCAGCAGTGGACAATCCGGCTAATACAGCTAATACAGTACAATTCCTCATCCGCTAGATAAGTTTATCATTATCCAAATTACGGTAAATAACATAAATTTGGGTATTCACAGTCAAGTCTTAGTCATTTGAATGTCGTGTCAGTAAATCAAAGTCACATATATTTAGTAAGGTGGTGGAGATATTACTAAAAGTGTATACAAAAGTTAGGCGAGAACAGTCACGTTCAGGAACAGAGCACTATCACGTATACACAGTAACAGTAATAACAGTTAAGTATTTACCGATGAAACAACAAAACAAAACTTTTTATTTTACACTTGTTAGTTTTCCTCTGAAACATTCATTCTCATATTGCGAAACCATTTTAGTAAGAAAGCACCTACACTCACAGCAGCTATTTTATGACAGTAATAAAAAATGACATTCCTCTTATTATCTTGGATTGTTATTGAACACTTCGTTTACTTCCCAAATGTACCCTCAAACCGTCAAAAATATCAAAAGTTACGTTTACTCGTAGCAAATGGAATAATTTGAATGAGTATGAAGAAATATTTTATATTAATATCTTCTCCCAATGTCTCGTATTACAAAGTCAGTCACAATCATGAATTAAATTTAGGCGTTCAGTAAAAACGGTATAGAACCACGTCGAGAAGAACGGGAAAACTCGGGTCCATTCTTTTTGGATATCTTTACAATTTGTAACTTACATCTATAGTAAAGTTATTACGATATAAACATATTACATAGGTAAATGACGGCGGCTTGGGTGCGGCGGAATACAATTTTGTTGTCTTAATAATCACCGATTGGCAATCAACTTATCGACAGCAATTTGCTGATTGTATAAAATACTTATTAATCTATATACATTTTACATGCAGTTAAAATTTTCCCCTTGTGAGAACTGTACCTGATATCTTTAGGAGTGTTATTATCAAATCGCACACGATTTCCTATGAAAGACTTTTTATATGTTTTTGCTAATCTAAAGCCTAATATCTAATTCTAATTCCTAGATTCGTTAACGGCGTGGTCACCACTGAATCATAGAACATATACGCTTTACGCTACTACTAGCAAACTTTATATATATAAGACTCGCTAAAGTTAAAATATAGATTTCTAAAAAAAAACCTTAGACTTGCAAGAACCCTCTACGTAATTTAGTGTAATAATTGGAGAAATTTGCAGTAATGGCAAAAAAATATATTTCAATTTTCATTTTCCCGCCATCCATAGTCGTCAGCGTTCATCTCGGAATAAACCTCCTTTAGTAACTCCTCACATATTTAGTATTAAAATATGTCTCATAACTTTTAATATTATCCTAATATAAACTTAGATTTACTAAAATTGATATTGACGTACCTCTCATCATCATCAACTTTTTATCACTTTCTATCTCAAACGTCCTAAAAAATCACTACTAACCACAGTCATTGTCCAAATCACAACACATCAGTTCCACAAAAACGTATAGAAAACCATATCTGGTGAAATATTTCTCCGCTATCGTTCTAAGTTTTCCCACCGAGTGAAATAGGAAACGGCACGTGCTACCCGGATAGCATCTGGTCGCAGACTGAGCGAGATGCGACCCGCATCCCTATTCCCTGTTCCATGTTCACCGATAGCCTATTCACCCGTCCTAATGGCAACTTAAGTTTGATTTTATGTGAGCCGGTGCGACCCTGCGGTCTATTGTGGTTGACCGGCAGGGTATAGTTCAGAAGTTGTATTAAACTGAGATAATATGAAGGGTGTGTGCTCAGACATGATCGTGAGATCTAAATTGGAGAAACTAAAATAGTAATTTTTGGAGTAAACTGTTCTTGGCCTTGTTTGTAAGGGGCAATGATTTCATTGAATTGTATTAATAACTATTTATATGGTTTGACGGCTTCGTTGGTTTATATAAGCTACTTTGGAATCTGCTTGGTGGTTCTGGGTTCAAAGCCGAGTTGGTGCTTAGGATTTAGGTGTACTCTAAATGTATGTGTCATATGGTTTGAATGAGAACTACTGTCTAACATTAAATTATATAATAAATAATCAAACGGAAAAGCAGGAGCGTAGATTTCAAGATCAAGGATATGGGTGCATAATTTCTCATAGATTGTTTTACGATATTCTAAAAATAAATATTAGTGGGTAAATCAAATAATAATAATGATATTATATATTTTCATTATTATTGTTTGAGGCATCTGCATTGAATTTGTCCGGTCATATATAAATTGTATAATTTTGACCGATATAAGTATTTATATTGCTTAAACTATTATCATTTACCAATTACTTGGTAAACTAGTCAGTGACCTTGATCGTAGATATACTTGGGTATCTAATAGTAGAAGATCTATAACATTTTTTTCAAATAGATTGGGTTATTTCCTTAAAAGTACACACTGAGGAAAAGTTTCAACAATGTTTATGTTACCTTTTACAAATATTATGGTTATTATTATTGTTAGAGAAACATATATCGTACAGACCACTACAAAAATCGGTGTAAGGGTAGAAACACAATAATAAAGTACATAGTGGAATGTGTAATACGCAATGTAATATCAAATTGAGGATGACAATAAATGTGAACGTTATTTGTTTTTACATAAAGACAAATTGAGTCATTACCATAAACACTCCAACAAGAAACTCAACGAACCGGTTTCTTAAGCCTTACTTTAATTAGTTTCCAAACATTTCTAAAGAAGAACAACACAAATAAAACAAGTAACAGTCCAGGCTATTACATTAACGAAGAGAACCTTAAATGCATTTTCCATGGAGTGCTATTAAAGAAAAAGAATGGACGTTTTCCTATCCCGGGACGCATTGACACGGATACATTTAATTGCAATCGGCAAGGGCCGGCTTTCGCATTCAAATCGCTTAATACCGCTGTAAGCTGACCCAGGGTTTTGAGTAAACACCGTAGAATATTTAAATATAACCCGTTTATATATAGGTATACCTATAATTTTATTTACAGGTAAGTATGCTCTTTACGAATAACGATCTTCTTTTCTTTTATTCTATCATTTCACGAACGACGACATAATGTAAATAAATTATATTTTACGATATGATATCTAGGCGAAAATTGCATGTATGCGTAAATATAATAACATAATAGTTTAGAATTCTGTTTATTTCGATATCAATTAACTGATAAGTAAAGTACTTATGTTATACAAAACTAAATCATAAATAAGCACAAGTTACCGTTTGCGATTACCTCTTATATTCAAAGCTATATCAGAAATTATACATCAAAATACATGGCAATAGTATACTGTTGTAGAAATGCTACTTCTACATAGATGTATACATCTATATAGAAGTAGCATTTCACTCCGAGCTTGCTGAAAGACGATTGAATTGCTGCTTTTTTATAGGGATGACAAAGATTTTTACTGACACTATCGGCAGTCGAACTCCACCGGACTGGGTGAGCGAAGTCCCCCATATAGCTCTTATATAAGGCGAAAAGCGCTTTCTGCCTCCTTCTCCTGCAGGCGCCGAGCACGCACCGCTACTTAAGGAGGGGTTGATAGCGAGCTCTAGGGCACCACTGTAGTACGGACCAGACCTCGTGTATTGCACAGACCCCCTTCCTATGTAGGCCGTAGTCCATTTGACGCCACTATCGTTATTTTCTATAATTTTGACCATATTTTGTGTCTATGGTTATATTATCATTAATGAATGTGGTCAAAATTATCGTAATTAATATAATATTTTACTACTAAGGGAGCATATTAATATAAACATACGAATAGTAGTTAAACTTATTTTGTACACTTTTGTGATAAGTACAAACTTTATTCACTGGTTGTGCCTACCTAAATACGACTTTACTTACCAGTTGCTAGTTTTGCCACAGTTTTACTTTTTTAGCTTTAACTTTTGATATATTGTCTCGTACATTGTTAGTAAATTTCTATTTGGTATTTAAGATATTAAAAATTTTATACATTACTTTAAGAGGATTTTTTTATAGCCAAAGTTAGTATATTATATTTCGTTCGCCCTGTAATTTCACTTGTTAGAGATTTTTTTTCACGACTGCCCAACAAAATGAGTGTTATGTTTTCAGGGTTCATGTATGTATGTTTGTGAGTTTCTTTATACCATTACTTAACCGATTTTAATGTATGCGATATCGTTAGATTCATCTTGATAGTGCTAGTAACATTAGCAACACAAAAATAATAATAAAAAAAACTAACTGGCGGATTTTAGACGCCATATTATATAGTAAGATTTAAAAAAAAAAACCAAACCCATGCAGCATCAAATTTGATATAGCCATATCAAAATGAAGGGCAAAAAACTGATTCCATAAATATAAATATATATAAATATAAATATATAATATATATACATAGCTTGCAGTTTTAATTTCAATGGAACGATAAAATTTTTAGCGAAAATAAATAATATGCAGTCGTGTTTTTTAGTTTTTTAATTAATTTATACTTGTTTATGTAATGGAGTGGCCAACAAGCAGACGGCACAACTAATGGTAAGCGGTTACCGTCGCCTATAGGTATTTGTAACACCAGGGCCGTGAGTGCACTCTGTAAGACTCTTTTAACACCTATTTTAAAGGTATCCATTCTGAATGTTTTGTAGTATCTTTCACACCTGAATAGTATTTTAATACTCCTTATTTGAGGCAGAATATCTCATACTGCAGTATACACCAAGTTTTTTTATCATCTACCCTTAACTTACTTAGGCTAATCTAAACATACTAATAGAACATTGTAACAAATTTATTACTATGTCTAAACTTTGCATAATTTGTTTGACATTTGAAGTAACGAAAGCATACATAAGTATCGATTGTAAATTTCCATTGAAATAAGTTTAATATAACCATGTTAGCTTGCGAAACAGAGCAAAATTACCTCTTTGTCACTTCTAGGTTTAAAATAAATTACACTAGAAATGTACGATTCATAATAATGATTCATAAAGATATTTTGAGATTGAAAATTAATTGGTATCCACCATGACGGGCTATTGCTCAAGAGAACTACCACATCGTAAATACTTACTATTAAGTTATGTAATGCAATTTGAATAAGTGACTTAATGCAATTTGGCGTAGAACTTGCAGGAAGAGTTGCAATTCATTTCACTAATGCACACGAGGGTAATTCTCACGCAGTGATAATAATATCACAAAATATAAATCTTGACCAGAGATAACAGAACATGACGGGTATAATCGGTGGTAAGTCTATTCCATTTTATTTTTTGCGATATTGACCCCCAGCATTTGACTGTAAATATTTATAATTTGTGATATATTCGTTTTGGTGTGGTATATATTTATTTTGTGATTATAAATATATATGGCACGTGGAAATAGGTACAATTCTCGCTAGATGTCAAAAAATTAGCCAGAAAAAATTGGAAATATGATTTTTGCTTAGTACGCTATAGTGCATATCATCATATTTAGGAAGATTATGTAACTTTGTGGTATTTATTTTTAAATGAACGCAAGTTCTTACAAACTTTTCAACTGTTAATTAGACCAAGCAAAATTATACAATAAAAAATACCAAATATATTTTCTACGTTTCAAATCATAATAATATCCTTAAGTAATCATATTATCAAGTTACCTGGTTTGACTAATCTAACAATAATTATTGTTTAAAAGTAATAATAATAATTGATAAAAGTAACATAATATTGATTATACGTTCATATAATTATGTATAGACAGCAGAGCTAATTAGTTGGTAAGTATTTTGGCTTCTGGGTGATTTGGTCACTCAGCGACAAACTTCAGAAAATAAATTAAATAAAAGAACATTGGTGACATATTTCTTAGAATAACAAAGTGAATTGGGAGAAGTAATTGTTTTAAGAGGTCTCGGGTATTTCATAGAGACTTCAAAGCTAAACAGTCTTTTGTGACTTTATATATGTCATCAACCTCCCGTCTCATATGACTCATATACAAGTTTAAAATTATTTCTAAACTCCTTATCTACTTGTCAAAATCAGATCAGGTGTTCAATGTTATCATTTAAAACTCATTCATACGAATGTTTAGGCCCTTGCGCTCGGTAAAATGAAGTGAGCACATAAATATTAAGTTAGTATGGAGTCCGATTTCATTAAGTGATCGAAATATTTCGTAGGTTAACATTTATTTTTAAGCAGTATTATCATTTATCGATTACTGATAAATATCTCGTTTCTGAGAATTTCCCTCCAATTCAAATTGTGATAAAAGTCTGCTTGCTGGGCAGCAAAGTTTTGACAAATAATACTCTGTAGGTAAAAGGTTTTTTGCCCCGTGGAGTTCCGGGTTAGAATCGCACCTCCCCATATCATCCCGTGGGTGTCGTAAGAGGCGACCAAGGGCAAAATACTGGAAGGTGGGCAGCAGCGCCTTCTAAAGAACTGCCAACTTACACTGCAACCCCCAAGATGCCTGCCAAGCATATGGATTTTGGCAAATACCCCCTTAATAGGGGAGGCTGTGTTCAGCAGTGGATGATCCAGCTGTTACAGTAAAAGGTTTTTGTGTGGTACTCATGATTACCTATATATGCCTATTGAGTTTGGGCTCATTCAAATACAGCCACGACGCGCAACCACCGCTTTAAATTTTGAATAAGGTATTTTGAAGCAATTATGGTCGAGCGGGAACAGCTATGGACTGCTGTGTTGCAGGGCCATGGTTCGGTGCCTACTGCCGGCTTAAGCTTCACCGCATGATGGAAGATTATTTTGAGAATGCTCGCCTGGCTGCTACTGAGGGTCTCAAGTAGCATATCAGTCGCCATGCATCTAGCTGTACATTCCGGCAGCAGAGCCAGTAAAACCTATCGACCATACTTATCGACTGTATGTCTCAGGGTGACGGGAGCAGTGTAATTCGTCACTCGTGATGATATGCACTATTATAAGCAGAGGTTAATCCGCCTAACATCAGTACGACCTCGTGCTTGTTTCGTAAATAAAATATTTTTTCTGTGATCATAAAAAGTTGATCATTAGTTCTTAAATGTTTACTAATTATTTTGCGTCATGCATTATGTTTTATGTCAATACCAATGTTGTATAAGACATTGAGTTTTTCCTTAATTTTGGATTATACTGCAGCGTTCCCAACTACATATGGTACAATTTATTTAATGTATATTTCTACTATTACCTTAAGCATAGAGAGATTCGTCAACATAGAGGCACAATTATTATTGTCATTCAAAGTTTAAATGATGTTCCAAGCTCGTTAACCCAAAAGCCAGTTAGTTACTTCACAATCTCTTCACCACCGGATTTCCTGCAACGAGGCGCCTAATGAGACATGTGATTACGACAAGTAGTCTATTGTACGACTACTAGATTTTATACTAAACTTTAAGTAGTTGTATTAAGGTGTAATTTGCCTGAAGTCGATAAAATATACGCTTTGCTGTATATTTGATAAACAGTATGATTAGTTGAAGCATCGGAAAAGTGTAAAATTGTTTATAGATAGGTTATATTATATTATCAGTGCCATTGTCATCTGTGCCAATATCGACCCCAAATTTTATGGAGCTGGGTAATTATATTACAAACTCAAAATAGCTGAGCGCGCTGCCAACTGGTAGTGGGTTGGAGCATTAGGACTGCCTGTAGGCCTGCACTGACTCTTAGGTTGCCTAAATGCTTTCGTTGTAGCAGTTGTAGATGAAGATCTACCTATTAAAACTTAAATTGTCACTTTAAGATTTTATGCAATCCAGTATTATAATTTTTTTAAATATGAATAATTCATATTTTTTGATTTTATGAATGTTTTGATTGCACGGTTGTATATGAAGATGTAAAAAAATTATGCATGTGAAAAAATGCTTCGGTGGCTTTTGCTGAACACTTTGTATAGAAATAGCATATCTCTACATACAATAGTTTTAAGATCGTAAATGTAGAATGTTTTTTGTTATTTTACAACTTGAAATAAATTCCAATCGTTTTTTAGTGAATCCTATAAGCTCCTTCATTTCGGAATACCTTTAAATGGCTTTCACCATTAGTTTCATTTGGGATACCATTCCTTAGCAACTGTTTTTTTTTTGTTTTAGAAAATATATATTGCTTTACTGTAAATTTCTTGTATGAATTCCCACATATTGTCATGTAGACACAATAAGTCCTGAAACTATACTTGTGCTTTATACATTATTTGGTGAGGACGTAGCCTTAGAATAGCGAATCATTTGGCACCAATGCTTCCATGAATATATTTTAAATCTTAATGAGCAGCAAGCTTTATATCGTTTTTTTATCAGTTGGCAAATTAAAAACGAAGTTTGGTGGTAGGGCAGCAGTAGGCTAGAACCTGCTGAGCAACAACATTAGGTGCATCGTTTCATCTAATAAAACTTTGTATTCTTACATAGTTATAAACCAACTAATTAACCTTTTGTGTACTTATACCAAGTATGTTGACAAAACGATGTACAAAATTAGTATTATTTATAAATATATCGACTTTGTAGAATACGTCTAATAATTTATAATTCAACCATTTAGTAGTTGCTGTTCCAGATTGACGAACAGGGTGAAAAATGCATATTATGGAGTCGTAATTGGTGGTGAACCACAATTAGCCTCATGATCAGACCACTTCTGATAATATTTTTTTACTTGTGTAATAGTATTGTTCTGATGGTCTATATATCCCGATAAAAATAAAATTTCAATTACCAGTAAAAGTTAAAAAAATCTACTTTGTGTGCGATCTCACTGTTAAGTCAAATATTGCACTTGGATTGTATACAAGTAACTATGAAGTATAGCTAAACAAAAAAAGATTGATATGTACACATAAAAGTATGTCATGCGATACCTCATATCTCAACCTATAAATTATAACTATAAAACTATATAAACTGTGACTTTACAATATCTCAACCACACTACGTTTCCGACCCATCTGAAAACTAAAATCTATAACCAACTTCGCACTAAAACTCCCGTTTCGTAACCAGTTACAATTCAGGATTCTTTAGTAGCCGTTTAGTAACCATTGATCGTAACCAGTTTCGATTTGGAAATAAAATTACCCAATTTATATTTGTTTATAATTGGAGTTTCTTTGGTTGCCATTTCGTAACAGTTATATGTAACCACCTTAGTTCTAGGAAGAAAATTACCTATTTAGAAGCTATTTACAATCTGGGTTTTTGTTGATCACAATTTCGTAACCAGTTTTGATATGTGATCAGAATGACCTATTTGAAGACTATTACGTATTAATATATTTCCAAAGTTATGTGTAATAGCTGTTAGTTTCATTTTTTTGGCTTTGCATAATCCCCATACTTGGCAGGCGTCTTGGAGATCGCAGTGTATGGTAACTCTTCAAAAGGCACTGCTGCCCTCTGTCTGGTATTTTCCTTACGTCACCTCTTTTACGACTCCCTCGAGAAGATATAAGAGTAAGGTGGCTGGGTTCAATTCTAGCCCGGTATCCCATGGATGCATATATTGAAGACATTAGTACAACAGAATTAGACTGCCATACATAATACACTGAGTCGTCTGAAACAAACAAATATTAGTCTCCAGTGGCCAAAAGGTATATACGCTAATACATCCTTTAGACAGGTCCTGATTGCCACCAGAGCTGGCAACTGCGTGGGAATAATAACTTCTACTTAATTATTATTTAGTAACCGGCTACGACTCGCGTAATATTTATCGGATATTGCTCCGACCATTTTCGAACTTATTTGAAGTTCTTCGCACAGCACGTATCGGAGCAATATCCGGTTAATATTACGCGAGTCCAGCCGGTTACTAAATAATAATTATGGGCAAAACTCGCGACAGTTTTTTAACTCAAGCGCTTACCCACTAGCCACTGGGAAGTTTTTTCAAAACATTTCTGTAACGCCAATCATGGTGGTGGCATTGCTACCGAATACCATACAGGAGTTACCATCTTCCGATCTATGGGAACTGATTACAACAAGCTATGGGAAAAACAGTATTTATTCATAACTAGTTACAATATGTTTTCTTTTGGTTTGGAAACTGGTTACAGACTTTAATTATGAAATATACAATGTATTCCCAATTCAGAACTGGTTGCAACTGGGTACTATATATTCCCGTGTGGCATCTGGTTACCAACTTTAGTTACAAAATAGACAACTTATTTCCCTTATATTTATATATATTAGTTTTGGAAACTGGTTACAAAATATACGAGTTATACAAAATACAAAAAATACTAGATTTTTTTATAAAATGGGGAATGTATTCCTGATCGATAACTGATTACAAACTTGGCATTTTTTTATTTACGTTTTATCCGTGTTTTATCCATCCAACCACTTTCAGTTACAATAAAATTTCAAACATATTTGTACCAAATTTTCTACCAAAGTTCACAAAATTTTGGTCAAGTGTTTGGAAGCGCTGCGAAGACGAACACACATACAAATTTAATATATACAACATTCGATTTTGGTAGGAGATATATATATATACATACAATCTATCGCCGCTAAAGATGCCTATATCCTTACAAGGATATCACTGAGTGTGGTCTTTAACAAGACTTCAGCTGTATGCCTCATGATGATTAATGTCTTTGATGTCAAAGTTCTGTAATAATGGTACAATAGGAAATTGCGTGTTATTCACAATAATAACCACGTACGTGTACAATAAATTTCATGCATTTAGTTATTAAAGTGATTTAATTAATTATACCATTGTATGTCAATTTGATTATATGATCACTGGTGATTGCCTATAACTTCGTTTGGGATATGTGATAGGTGAATGCCTATAAATTTCAGTAAACGACCAGTCAATCAAGATCCCGCACGTTATGAAAAGCGTCCGAGATTTACTCAATGGATTGAGCTACAAAGAACGTAGTTAGTTCCTTTAAAAAGTCAAAAATAACACGGACTGCCAGTTCATTGGGATTCAATGATACAGATTGAATATAGGGTACCTTTATTGTAAAAGTAAAAAAAAGTAAAAAAGTAAAAATCTTTATTTAAGCCAATAACACTTCTTCCAAATCTTGTATTGCTGGTGGTCTTCACACTAGACGTTGAAGTCTGTATCGTAAAGACCTTAATTGATAGCTGTACAGTAATAGGGTTAGTGCACAGTTGACTTTAGTACAATATTTCCGGCAAAATAGTTATAAACATACAAATTATCCATAAAATAACATCAGCTTCATACACTTTATTTTACAAATTATCCACACGTGATATTTATATTTTAACTAAATTTGTGTTATTTACCTACATGTTTGTATGTATGATGATTGATAGTTTATGTATATTATAGCAAAAGCGAAATTTTACGAAGAAAATATTAAATAGGTATATATTTTTAAAATATATAAACTAAATGTATGTAAAATATAAGTATATATGATCATATATAGAAATGATAAATAAATACGTATAGAATATATAAATTATGAATATATAACATATATTAATATGAGTTAATAAATATGAATAAATTTAAGAAGTAATCGATAAAACTTTCATAGTTAAGCGTTAATAACCAATTAATAATGATGCTTTTGGCTTCAAACACTGAACTACGTTTTATATCGCACTGATTCAGGACTTTATTATATAAATATGTTTCAATAAAAGGACTAAATCTTCTTGCAAAAGTTGTACGAATAACAGGTAATTTTAGTTGGAAAACTCGTTTATGTAGCCTATTACTAAAATCAGCAGATTTCTTAAAAAGTCTGTGTGCAAAGAGAGAAATCTGAAGTATAAATAGCTGCCGAACATTTAACATTTTGGCTTCTTTGTACAGATCGTTGGTAGTGTGAGTAACCCCCCTTTACCTCCTGATAACCTATTATTAGATGTGAGAAATTGAATTGATGAATTAAAATTATCAGACTCAATTTATTTTGTATAAAGTTTTAGTTCAAAATAAAAGAATCCTACAATTTAATGCTACTGTTTTTTTTTCTTGTGATCGTCTAGCGTTATTGTACTATTATTTGAATTTAATATTTTAAAATTATACCTATTTTATTTAATCACTATTATAAGACATAAATCCGCGGATCGTTAAAACGTAATACCTAAATTTACTTTTCCTGATGTAATAGCGAATGTAAAAATTATTTTACGTAATGTAAACTTTTACACAATGCTGCAAGAAAACAACAAACAAATACATACATGAAATAGAATCCATAAAATATTCAAAGTATGGAACCTAGAACTAGTTTAGGCATCACACATACGGCTGGCTGAACATGCATCAAACCTTTCTGTATTTCAGGTAATTCAGGAATCCCTGCTTTCCCTATGGTCGGACTGGATTGAAGAGTCCTGTAGAGAGAAAAATAAATTCTAACGTGTTCAAATGAAGTTCCTAACTACCTAAAACTTTTGTAATAAAATTGTACAAATATACTATCCTTCAGTTACGTTAAGATTAAATTATAGTTTCACATAATTAAGTAAATACGTTAGTTTTGTAAAAAAAAAGAATAATGTCTCGTCATATATGGTCAATATGTCATACTTAGAAGTTATGAAAATGGTTCCACCATAACAAAAGTAAATGTGAATTCATCATATGTGTTTTGTTTCATAAAACCCTTTGTATTACGCTTCGCTAATACTATATTACGCTTTTGTAATTTCTTATGTACGCAGTGCCTTAATTAACTAAGTTCTATTAAGCATATAAATTTGCTACAACTTCGTGCACAGAAGCTTGAAAGCATTCATGACATTTTATTTGCTGTGTATATGTGTTGATATGTAACAATTTTTAATTTGTTTCTAATGTTTGGGACTGCCAGCACGCATGGCTTTCTCTATTGGAGAAACCTTATATTCTGAGGGGGTTGTAAATCCAGCGGTGCAGCGTCTCTTGGCTATCACGCTGAAATTCAGGATGAGCGGATATCGCTAAAGAATGGCCTTAAAGGACTTATATTCTTTCCATATAACATAAAAGGATTAGAATATGGTTTGACCAAGTCACCGATCGGCCGATGCTGATCTGCCCAAATGTTCCCTGATAAATAAAGTCAAGTGATAAAATTACAATATAAAGTTTACCCTTCAGGATTATTTTTAGAATACCTTTAGGGTACGAGCTCGTTTATTGTCATTGTTACTTTGAGCTCAAGCCGTCACTTTTACACGTGCGGCTTTGTTCCATGAAATCGAGTCGGGCCTTTTAGTTTTAAGCTCCGTATTTAATTTATCTTCATTAGAGCTAGATCAAATTTAGTAATTTGATCTTTAACTAAAAAGATATATCAATTGATAATGAAACATAAGAACACTCTCTTTGTTCCCTGTCTAGATTACCAATCGATATTTTATACTTAGATACAGATAAATTCTCCTTTTTGAGTGAGTGACAACAATGAACGCACCATTTTGACATAAAATTAAGAAATTTATAGTCATCCTAACCTTTTGGTGATCTCAAAGTGCCTGACTCGAAAAGGGAAGCATACATATAATATATAGGTGTGTTACTTATAGCGCAATTAGAGCCAACTCGATCAATTGAATATCTTTGTATGCCTAGTGGCAAGTGTGTTATTGAAAGTTAAAGTCCGTGCAAAATATTAAATTTACGCATTTGCTCGCCAAATATTTGCAACAAAAGTTCTTATGAAACAAAACCATAATTTTGTGTTTTAAAAGAACAATTAATTATACTCTCATGTTCGTAATGTCATTTTCATCTTGATCAGTCAAATAAAGTATGCTTAGACAAAATTTATTGTCTCATTTTCCTATACCTCTGCAATGCTATTCACGCTTAAATAAAGATCTTTATTTAATTAATTTAAATTTCAATCATACAGATGAAGCCAATGTAAAATCAACCTAAAAGTCACACAAAAAAATAACACATTCATATAAAACATGAAACAATTAGATAACAGTTAATCTCTGCAATATATTCTATCCCTGACGGAAATCCAACCTGTATTTTTCAATCTTGCTGAATATCTAACCGCTCATCATCAATTAATCATTTGATATTTTAAATCAATTAAATCCCTTTCAAAAGAATTAGTAAATAAATGTCAATTACAATTCAGTTAGCGTTCTAAAATTTATACTTCATAAATTATTATCAATTATTTAATTAATAATAAAGTATTTGAATATTTACTGAAATAAAATGTAGTTCAAGAAATAATAACTAAACATATTGTTATCGTTCAAGTTGAATTTAATATTCTCAGAATGTACATAAATTATCAATAAAATTATAGTTAGAATATTTAATTAAAATTGTGTATTTAATATAAATAATCAAAAGCGTTTAAACTACCAGATATATTAAAGAATTAGAGATGTAACTTGTAGATTTAATTATTTGAGACATCTCTACTAGTTTAATGAAAAATTTAATAGTTATTGTTCTTTTTTAAATCAAATAATGAATTTATGTAAATGAACTTCTTATGTAACGTTAGTTAAGTCCTAAGTACTTAGCTTTTATTCGGCGACAGGAACCAGCTTAAGATGAACACACGCGCGGGTGACTTTTTGCCAAGAAAACAATAATTCTACACACTACTTGGCCAGTCAAACGTTCGCGAACCACTGAACAAACCTTTAAACATAGTCTAGTTCCTTTGAGCAGGTACCGCTGTATTCCCTCTCTTTCCTAACATATTTGTCTCCCTCACTCTTACTAAGCATTCGTTTCTCACTTCAACGCGACAAAAAAAAATTAAACCCAATGTATGTTCACGTGTTGAAAGGACCACTTGTTTCTGAGGACAAAAGTACCCTTGACTCCTAAGAATTTCAGCCCCTTATCTCTAACGATTCAAAATTTTACGATCTTGAAACAATAACGTCCCAACAGTTTCTTTATCTTACCAAATGTCCCAAGCACTTAACTCAAATTCTTCGAAAAAAAATACACGTCTTTGGTATTAATTTATTTGAAAAGAAAAAAATGTAACGTGACAACTTTGAGAAATTTATTACTTGCACGTGTGTTAAGTTTTTTTTTTTTTTGTAGATATTAGTCGCGTTAACCTTTTTTTTATGGTAGGTAGGGTCTAGACGGTTACAGTAGGATATCTAAATTTCTTTTTTAGCATAACTTTAAGAACAGATCGTTGAGCTCTCTCAATAGCAATCATAACTGTTTTTGCGGAACTTCCCCAGCTAGAGATGCAGTAGGTTAAAAGTGATTGACACAAAGCATAGTACACAATTTTTAGCGCATCCAGGTCAGCAGAATTACGTAGAAGTCGCATGATTCGAGTAACGTTACGGACCCTACCAGATAAGGTTGCAATATGTGCCTTGAAATTTAAATTGTGATCTAACGTTACACCCAAATATTTAATGGTATCAGTTCCAACTATACACTCACATGAACATGAGGAGTCTGCATACTTCAAACAATGATGTATTTTGATATCATTAAGCATTTTGTGAAAACATTGTCTTCAAATCGTTAGTAAAAATAAGATTTTTTTTTCATTTATGCTAGTTTCGCGTTTGACCACACCCTGCCTTATTTTAAGCATTGATGTGGTCTAAGATGGAGCACGCTAACCTAGAAGAAACCTATTTAGTCTCGATTTGAAGACACCCATATTGTATCCATCGGGAAAAGCTGACAACGGTAAGGAGTAACACACCTTACCGTTTAGTAACCATTAGTACCATTAGTAACCACTCTTTCGTAGTACGCATGAGAATAATGGAAGCGAAGCGCTTCGTACGAGTCCTGGGAATATCAACCATGTACTGATGGCGCCTCTCCGTTTGTCAGGACGTCCAATGGAAAAAAGGGGAGGGTGGAACTAAGTCGTGTAGTTCTTGTGCACATTCACCGAAATGTATCCGGTAAAAGACCGATAGGCAAGCGACTTTACGACGGTGCTCGAGGCTTTCGAGGCTTTGCAGCCGAGACTCCCCCAGAAAGCCTCTTACCGCGCCTCTCAATAGACTCAAGCGCCTCAAGTTGGTATTTGGCAGAACCGTCCCAGAGGTGAGAGCAGTACTTAACAGATACCTCATATAAGAACTAGGTTTAAGTAACTTCATTGTTGGAATTATTTCACTTTTAGTTAAAAAGCCGCGTAGCTTCCTTCCCCTAATTGTTGACCCGGTATCGTATAGACTATAGACGTAGTCCCTACTCAAGCTGTTCAGTATTCTTTATATGGTAGTCTATACTACAACGCACACCAATTAATGCTGTATCGTCATCGTCTCGCCTCGGAGAAACACAAGGAAAGCGCCCAATATTGAAGCGCTCGTAACATAGCTTGCTTAATCGTCCGATCAACTAAGTTAAACAACGTCCGCTATGGTCATGATTTGAATGAATAACTGTTAGTGACATTTTCTACTAAGCGCTTCCCTGCCATAGAGGACGCGTTAAGTCAACGGTACGAGTTGTTGTGTAGGGATGGCAGCTGTAACAGCATGATCATAAGGTTTTTACGAATGAGTTGTCCAAGCGGACCACTCTTGAGTAAGAATATCTGTCGTCAAGCACCTGAAGTTATGTTTCTGCAGCTGTCCTTGTTCATTTATTCTATGTTAGCCTGAACAACATCAACAAGTCCAAGAACCGCATTTTACATAATATAGTGGTCAAGATTCGCATATCAGTAATTATAAAATAAAAACATAATAGAAATCAATAAAATTATTAAAATTTGAGATCAATTATCTGCTTATATAGGTACCCCTGGCACAGATTACATAACCCTGGGGTACGTTATAACCGTCTTCCTCATTGTTCCTTTACCACTTTGTCCGACAATTTATTTGAACACTAACGTATTACGAATAATAACGACAAATTGCTAGGTACATGGCGACAGAAATTCTTCTTGAGGGTGTTAGCAAGCCAGGCTCGTAAAATGCCCTCGCACCGTGTGGTGTGGGAAGGTCAAGCTGGCGGTCGGGATCGAAGCATGTACCTGTGGCACAGCAATCTATAGCTATAACTACTCGGCTATCATTGCGTAAAAAAATTATAGGAATCAGTAGAAACACTACTGCATTTTACTCCTTAGAAACTCGAACCCTTGTTATAAAATTATAAATTCATTTTCCCTTTTTTTTTTTTACCGGCGGTATGCCTTTATTAAACAAAATACTATGAACTATATACAACACTACAGCTACTACAATAAAAGCATTTAGACACCTATAAGTCATAGCAGACTCATAGGCAGTCCAAATGCTCCAGCCCACTCCCAGTTGGCAGCGTGCCCAGCATGCTGGCAGCATTGCCCCGTTGAATTGCAATGCTTATTCGTTGAGCCAAATATGTGCCAGCATTTTGATCACGCGTCGCATCGACCAAGCGCTCAGATAGGTTTTGGAAAATACGATGAGCTCCCGGTCCCCACGGACCCAACGTCTCTACACCAAACGGCTCAAATATGTAACCCATACCGAGGTTAGCATATTTGCGTCGCTTGAGTTGCTCCGCCGAAGTAGCCGCAGCGCCAGCCCTCACGTTGGTTTCAGAAAGATGTGACGGCGCTAAAGTGTCCACGCACGTAGCGTCCCACACTAAGGGCCGTCCTAACTTCCACGGAACCAGAGTCATGCCGTCAGGTCTTTTACCATCGTCACGCATCAGACCATTCGGTTCGAGAATAGCTGGAACATTGGCGCTGGTAAAAGCCCGGCGAATGATATCGTTAAGGCTGGCGTGGCGGGAAATTCGACCAGCACTTCGAGAGCAGGAGAGGCCATGGTGACCGAGTTGATCAACTGCAGTACCACACTGGCAGTGATGTGCAACACAACACCTTGCACCCAAGCGTAAGCTAATAGCTAGACGAAAAGCGGATGGATCTATAAGGCTACCAGTTTTGTAAGAAGGAATGGCCTGTAACCAAAGACCGGATTCCCACACAGAAACAGCGAGAATACGAGCACGATCTGCGATGCTAGAACACGTATTTAAAAGATCTTTCCGTGTTAGCTCGCATAGGGGCCGATCCCACTGTTTCTGAGATGACAACATTTTTGGGAATTCAGTATTTGGACAAGCCAGTCTCCATGTGTTTTTGGCCTCAGCCAGATATGCTACATCGAAAAAGCCTAAAGATCGTGCAAGAATTTTTTCTACTAATTTGTGTGTACTGTGTACAGAAGACAAAAAAGCTGGTAATGCCACACTAGAAATTTTGCGTATCCCTATGCCCCCCAACCTCACAGGGAGGGAAGCTTGCACCCAAGCCCTATCATCCATCTCAACATTCAAAACCGACACTAACGTATCTTTTACTAAGTTGTCTAAGCTTAACAAAAGCTCACTGTGTTGCCACAGCTGACAACATCTTAAATAGTATGTAAATTTAGGAACAAAAAGGCAAAATCTTATAATTGTAAAAGCCATATGGGCGTTAATTTTGGATAATCTGCTAGAAGCATTTCTAAACTTTTGAATTTGTTCTTCGACAAATGGTGATAAAGATTCGTTAAGAATCGGTGAACCCAAAAGACGAAGCGAACTTTTTTCTACTAATTTTATATTAGGCGCAAGTAAGTTGAATTTTTCAATAATCGAAACTTTATCCGGACAAGTATCACAAACAAAAAGTTCACATTTAGAAAAATTTAGTTCAAGGCCAATAACACGAAAATCGTCTATAAGTACTCGCAAGTCATCCAAAACCGTGTTCGCATCGCCTCCTAAGGTTCCGTCATCCAAATACCAAACGTTAAGTTTTGATTGAAGACGTTGAATTATTGAGTGGATCGCAAGGCTAAAAATGGCTGGTCCCAGAGGATCACCCTGTTGACATCCTACGGAAGATAAAATAACGTTATTTTGGTATGTTAATTTTGACGGTTTGCCGTAGCATTGCCAAAGAAAAGGGTATAATTCCGGAATTTTATCTTTCACTTCAGTCAAAAGAGTGTCTCTATCTAAAGAGTTGAATGCATTTTTAACATCCACCTTCAAAAGCACATCTCCACAATTTTGATCAAGAAATGTGCGAAGTGAATGTACAGCAGCCTCACAGCCACCCTGTGAACCAAAACCGAGTTGCAGTGGTTGAAAAAGATTACTTAAAAAAGCAAACTTTTTCCTACAACCGCATTTGGCTGTGAGGCGACGATAAGTGGTGCCTACTGCTATAGGCCTAATACCACCATCTTTTTTATTTAGGGCACATAAATTCGCACCGTACAGAATTTCGGTAATTTCATTGTTGACCTGACCCGACAACATCAAATTAACCAAAGCCGTCACATCCCTTAAAAGTGTCTCGCCTACCTCACCAGAACTAAAAGATAAAATATCTTTTAAGTGCTGAGGCGTGAGGCCATCAAGGCCACCGGCTGAGCCACTTAAAAAAGATGCCACGGCTGCAGAAACATCCTGTGGGGTCACCTCAACAATTTCTTGTATAGGAGATTCGGGAAGGTGGAGACCTGCAGTTGCAGGCGGATGCTTTTCAATTAGGGAATTCAACGTATCAGATGTAAAAATAGCGATTGTATCACTCGAAAACAAGATGCGTGCCGCGTTTTTAATATCACCATCAGTAATTTTGTTTTCTACTATTTTAATAGTAGCTGAATCGAAATTATTTGTTTTTGTATTCCGCCGCAAAGGCGGAATGATTATAGTTGTGCCAAAAGATTGCTCTTCCCGTGCCCTGTATTTCACGCAGTTTTCCTTTACTCTAGTAGTAAGTGATTTTTTGTTAGACGGATCAAAATTCACGTGAAACACGTGGTACGGGAATGCTAGAAGATGCTCCCAGGCTTGCGTAGTATTAGTAGCCAAGACGTTTTTAATGGAACAAGATAAAGATTGGGCAACAGAAATTCTTGCACCCCGAGGTATGCGTTTTAATAAAGGAATGTTATTTTTGTACGAGCTTAAAACCTCCCAAAACGGTTTGGAAGGCGTAGCAGGGCTCGCAACACTGCTACTACTTACGTTTTGATTATTAATTGGTGCCGAAAGGGGAATTTCTATTTGTTTATGACACCTTGTTTGGTGAATTTTGAGGCCTTTATGACCTTTGAAATAACGAGCCTGGGGGCACTGCGGACACAACATCTGGCTATCTTGCGATACAAAGATCAAAATTTTCCCTCGATAGAATAGAAAATGAATGTTTAATAACTTTTCGCATTCAGGGAGGGAAACGTCAGGGGTATAAGTGACTCGAGTCCATTAAAGTTTAGGTATTATTTAAGTCTACGTAGCTAAGTGCAGGTTCATGCTCAAGTTTTTTACAAGTCCGAGCAGGCGTTGTAGCACATTATAAAATAAATAAAAGCAATAAAAGACGATTGCAAATGGTGCAACAAAAGCTGACCAAGATGATAGGAAGAAAACGGCAATGCGACGGGGGTTCATTTATCGGGGTTACCAGTTCAAGTACCACAGGAAGAAATCTTTTTCCTATCCTAAAAAAATATTTCTATTCATCATTTATAACTGCTATTATTAAGTTGATGTTTATATATAACAACTGTAGCTACTACATGATGGACTGTTTAAAAATCAATAAGACGTAGTCCAATTTTTGAGCTAGCCCAAAATGCTGGTAGAGTGTATAATCTAAATAAAGTATGTTTGTGTACCTCTAATAATTTAAATAATGAATTATTGCGTGTAATCAGTCAACTTACTTTAAAAAATCTTTCATATAGTTACGAACATGCTATATTTTTCACCAGTATTTTTACAAAACTCTTGTATCGTAATTCTTAACTTTGTAAACAGATGCGGGGCGACCGGCTACTTGCCACCTACTAGATTGTATGGAATATTTTATGAAACAACATTTTGTAAACTCGCAGTCTTTGTTTTAAAATGGCAATGTAAAATATTACGTTCTCTTCTTGAAAAATGCGACACAATTTATGCTTACCTACATAATTTCAATAGTAACTTAATGGCCACGTGAAAAATCAAAACATAGCTGTTTTTTTAAATTATTATAGTATGTTAATGTTTTTTTTTTAGTCTCAAAGGCTAACCTATCAAAGTTTAGCCTTTGACCACTATTTCACCTGATGGTAAGTGATGATGTGGTCGAAGATGATGTTCAGGCTACCTAGAATTACTGGCTCTCAAGGACAGCTGTCGTAACACACCGTAAGGTGCTTGGCGACAGATTTTCTACTTGAGGGTGGTAGCTAGCCAGGCGGGCATTCGCAAAATGACCTACCACCATGTTATAACGACTGCCATCTTAAGACAACAACCGGGACCGACGGCTTAACGTGCCCTCCAAAGCACGGAAGCGCTCAGTAGTTATGTCACCAGCGGTCACCCATCCAAGTCATGAACGAGGCAGACGTTGCTTAACTTTGCTGATCGTTTCAGAATGGCTAAGCAAACTTCGCTACGAGCGCTTCAAAATTAAAATGTAATGTGATTTTAATGACAGTTATTTTTTTATTATTGCCTTCATTTTTTTAAGATTACTTATATTGTAAATATACTATTCTATTCAACTTAACCCGTGGGGTTAGACTGTCCATCCTCTCATTTCTACCTGTAGGTGTCGTAAGGGGCGACTATAGGTAAAATACCAGAAGGTACCCCTTCTGAGGAACTGATATCTTAAACTGCGATCCCCAAGATGCCTGCCAAGCGTCAGGATTATGGCAAACCCCTCCCTAAATAGATGCGGCTGTGCTCAGCAGTGGACAATCCAGCTGATACAGTATTAAATTTAAAAACAAACACTCGTTTATTTTTAAACGTGAGTGGAGATATTTTATTGCATTGTAAAGTAGACGTGTTCCATTTTTTATACGCCTTTTTTATTTTCTCAATTGTTCCAATTGAGTATGCAGTAAATTATCGGGCAAATCAGGCCCTCGCGGCTCTCATAACAGCCCATTGCCTTTTTCATAAAATTTCGTTAACTTTTTGACAAAGATGTGGCTGTATCTCGCTGATTACGCGTTGATTACTTCACGCTGTATTGAGTCGTGAATTTTGAAGTTATTCAGAACGATGCCAAATTGATATCTTCATGTTTTTGGCAACACTGTCATTTATAGCAGCAATGTTTTTAAGAGACCGGTACGTTGACGCAAATACGACTTACTGTCCATAGTGAAAACCGTTATGTTTTTTAAACCACTCTTAGAATGATTAACCCACTAGGTGTACTTTCCCGAGCAAATATTCCTCGAAATTTGCCGAAAGTCTCAGCGAAACTTTCCCAATTTTGAAATGGATTCCCAGAATGATAACGCGTTTTTCTTTTGTGTAGCGCTCCATTAATAATTATTGGAAGAATCATAGTATCAGTTGTCAAACTACAGAGTTATCAGTTAATTGTCAGCCAATGAAACGGTAAAAAAAAATTACACCAAATTTTATTAGATTACTCTTATTGAGATTCCCGTTACGTTATGTTTAGATACTTCGTCCAGTCAGATATGCCCCGCTGTGATATCACGCATCATTTGTCCTAACACAGGAGTACCAGTGGCTAAATAAACTGAGCTGGTACACCACACACTTCATGGGCATAAGGGGAACATGACCTTATTTCATATCGCACGGCATCATTGTTCTAGAATTCCGTTGAAATTTCGATTCGGACATGCAAAAGAGCCAGAAGCACCAAATAACTGAGTCGGTACAAGGACAGTCGTGGACAGAAGGTGTTGACTCCCCAAACTTGCGAACGCATTGCAAATTCTTGGCAGAATAGGTTTAGTATTTCATTCAACGTTCTTTATTTTCATTCGTTGTTAATATCCTAAATTTACATTTTACGAATGCGGTTTTCGAACACCAACCATAAAAAAACATAAATTGTCCAGTCACACTTCATATAATTTAGTCCAAATACAGTATAGAAGCGATATAGTATATTCGTAAGTTCGTAGGATTAGAATCACAATTCATGTTGCCTGTAAACATCAACTTGACACATATTTGCTTACGATTCCACGACACAAGATGGCGGCTTCCATTTCCATTCCGTTGGTAAAAAATATCTCCGAGATAAGAAAAATACAAATACGATATTCATTTAAACAAAATATTTTACGTTCTGTTCATAATTAGATAAGAAGAATTTAGTTCCCATGTGCTTAACTTGGTATGGGTTGCTGTTATTTTGAACAACCGTTCATATCTCATTAGCAATAACAGAATAAGAGCAGGTGCTCCACTGTGATATTTTCTCTGTTCTTAATGCAGATAATAGTAAGAAATTATGTAATAAGGATGCAAGGTTGAATTAGATCAATTCCCGATACATACATGTTTTTCTTACGCAAGAATATCTATGTTCTCGCATAGTATTTGCTAATGGCATGAAGTGTTGCAAATATGAGCACAGCATGAGTATTATATAGTATAATATACTTACCCACGCAGCGGATAATTACAAAAGGTATAATGATTATTAATAGAGATGTGCTTACCGGTCACCGAGCGGTTGAGGAAACCGACTATCGAGCCATATATACTGGTCGGCAACTATAGACGGTAAAAGAACCGACGAGTCGGTTCGTAACTTTATTAAAATTTCTATGATTGAAAATATTCAGACTGGAATGAAATAAATTAAGTACCTACTTTCTCGAACAAATATTCAAACACTTGTTTCGGACTGCTGGCAAGTCCACTGGATTGAGCTGTAAATGAAGTAACGAATATTTACTAAAATTAATATGAAAGTTCTTTTTCTGTTCGGCCTAAAATCCAAATTCGTATAACACAAGAGTGACAGTCCAATTTTAATTTTTCATTTTCTTTTCAAATGCAGTTAAATTTTTTTGGGATTAGTCTTCATGTAAATTGTTAGTCTCCATAATGAGTCATGACGTAAAATCATTCGTTACTGAAGAGGATCAATTTACTATTAGGATTGTTATTCATACGTGTTAGACTAATTTGGATTTTAGAGTAAACAAAATAATAACTTTTGTTAAAACTTGTACCTATTAGTCAGTTGGCGTTTCTTAATAGAATTATCTCTATTGCAAATGCAAACTTCATCGAAACAATTGATAGACTAGTTGATCTTTTGCAATCGGATAGTCGGCCTTAGCTAATCGGTGAAAGTCATAGTCAGCCCATCTCTATATCAATTCAATATAAATATACATTATGCCTATGAAGTTTCGCTTGTCACCAACATCAACTAGTTCAGCTGAAGTTCTTTGATCGCAAAGCAGTTTGCAACTTGGACTTGCAACCATATTCCATTTAAAAGTTCCTCTTTTGCACAACTTTATAATATGTCCTAGTTAAGTGCAAGTAAGGTGGTTGACGACTTAATGCTTGAAAACTGACTACTACGACGTGGAAACTTAGCGAGAACTCTCCTTTTAACATTAATGACTAGCTCTTTCCTGCGGTAATAGGTTTCATAATGTGATTAAAACACCCTTTTTATGTTATTTATGTCTCTTTTACTTTAAAACGTAGTTTTCTTTCGCTCACTCGCATGCGAAACGAGGTATCTCCATCCTCTCTTTGTCGGAAATTTTCAAACATCACTTCGTCTTAACAATCCTAAACCATGCAGCATAAGTCTGTAAATACAGTTGAAGCAGTGATAGCTCAGTGGCTTTGGCTATGGACTGCCGCGCAGCAGGTCCATGGTTCGAATCCCGCCGCGGGCTTGAGCTTCACCGCATGGTGGAAGGGCATTTTTGCGAATGCCCGCCTGGCTAGCGACCACCCTCAAGTTGAAAATCTGTCGCCAAGCACCTAACGGTGTGATCCGGCAGCTGTCCTTGAGAGCCAGTCATTCTAGGTTAAGCCTGTTTTAACACCTTCGACCACATCATCACTTACCATCACGTGAGATTGTGGTCAAAGGCTTACCTATCACCAATAAAAAAAAAAAACATGCATAGGCGTTTGCCGTCCGAGATATATGTATATGTGTAACAGGTATTTGTAAATTGTAAAAAATAGCCAGCTATCTTATATTTTATCAGATGGTCGGTCTCTTTAGCAAGAGTCCATCTTGGTCGGCACCAGCGCAGTGTCACAGTGTCTTCTGATTCGAAGCACTAATGTGCAAGCACAACTTTGTTTTATAGCAAATGACGATTACTTGGCGAACGCCTCGGAGTGACAAGTACTAGCAAAACGAAAAAGGTGATACTGCAACTGTATCATTCGTTACTAGCACCCTGTCCGTCTAATCACTTGAAAACATATAAACAGGTAAACAGCAATGCATCTCGTTATATCGCAAACACTGCGAGTCAAACGTAACAGGACTATTTTAGAGCACGAGTGACTTCGAAATTTGCGTCACTCGAAGTTGCTGACAGTTACCGCAAAGTGGCCCAAGAGTACTGAAACTCGAACATCAGTGGAGTCTACCCGAATGTTCTCGAAACTCGAGGAAGCTCGTGTCAGGCAACCAGGGTCGTGCAGATGTCATTTCGTTGCGTCAATACGAACTCTGCAGGGAATTGTGTTCTTGAAACAAACAAGTACCTGATGGAGTTTCGGCGGGAAAATCGGGAATTTGACGTATTTGATATTGTTAATTGTCTAAAATGTGTTTCATATTTTCGTATAATGATAGTCTTATCCTGGAAAGAGTGGTCGCTGATTGTTCGTCAACGTTTGTAGGCAAATTTTATAGCTACCACTTAGTGCTACTATTCTTATATTCTTTTCCAATATTTCTATAAACTTTTAGTTACGTATCACTTTATCGATATGATTTCAACGCGAGTTAAAACTCGAAGCAATCGAAAACTTATTTTATAATTGTGGAAGTCAAAATATTCATGGAACTGTGAAAGTTAAACCTAAAATGTCCCAGTTTTAAAGGTTTAAAATAAAATTTTGTATTATAAATAAACAGTTGTATCACCTCGTAAAAATTTACAACCCTTTGGTCGTAAGATATAAGCTCAGAGATAAAAATGTTATTTGAATGAATTGGCAATTGAAGTTTATATTGATATTTGAGATTTCATAAACGTTCCGTCCGTGATGTGCCGGGCTAGAATGTCAACCCCCATTTTTTCACATGGGTATCGTAAGAGGCAACTAAGGGTAAAATACCGGAAGGTCAGCAGCGCCTTCTCTGAGCTATTATCGTAAGATAACTGCAATCCTTAAGGCGCCTGCCAAGCCTAAGTATTATGGCAAACGCTGCCTTAATGGGGGAGGCTGTGTTCAGCAGTGGACAATCCATCTGATACAGTTGCTTTAACGTTCTGCAGAATTACTTAAAAAACCGGCCAAGTGCGATTTGGACTCGCGCGCCGAAGGTACCCGTACCAACACAGAATGCACCAAAATATCGTATTATTTTGATACAGTTCGATATCCTTAGCGAAAGTCCAAACTGCGGATGGTCGATTTTTTTTATACTTACGTTAGATATTTGGCTATTATCGTAGCAAGTTTTACGCTTGTATATAGTATTTTAAGATAGAGCAAGTACAAAACACATTTCATTTAAGGAGACCACTATTTATTTTGAACTTTTTGTTATCATTATTATTTGTTGGGCAGTCCATCAAACTAAGACATATTCTGTAAAAAAAATACTGGCTTCATCCTACGGTTCCAAAGATACAACGGTCATACAGCCGAGTTTAAGTAATTGAGTATCTACGTTTTCTAGTACGAACATATTAAAATACGAAGCCGTTCAGCGTAATACGACCGGTCGTAGATCCTGGTGAGATCAAAAGTTTAATTGCCTTTGGAACATCTACTAAGCGCTTGGATTAATTAATTCAAGTTGGCATTAACACCAATAAGCTCGTGTTTTGGCTTATATCATTAGCTGTGAAAAACAAGTGTCAAAGACTTTCCTTTTGATGAATTCATATTTTCCACCCTTATTGGATTCCAGAAACGAAAGCATCAATGAGAATGTATGAATGTTAGATGATTTACTATGAATTTTCAGATCTAATATGAGGAATTCCGTGAAATAATACGCAGAAATAATTAATTTATCTACACCCAATCCTCTATAAAAGCTTCTGAAACCGCTAGCTTATTGCCGACATTAAACCAGTGACTTAGTACCCATAATATCTTCCAAACGAGTGTTATATTGTACTAAATTTCATAATGCAACTCCTTTTTCAAAAAAAGAACATTGTCAGGCCTTTCACTACCATATCGTCGTGTTTAAAAAAAGAACTGTTATTAGATTTCACGTCGTATCCCACCTTTTTTGTGCGATATAAGTATTGCAAAAATGTATTAGTTTTTTGTTTACAACAATGAGTGATACAAGCTTTCATAACACACCACCATATATTTCTAATGCAGCAAAGGACATTTTTAACCAAGCATTAACAGTAAAGTCGAAAATCAAAGAAAAAAAGGTGTACCAAGATTACATGAATTGGAAATTATCAATAAGTAGTATATCATTTTCTGAAGATATGCTTTTAGTATATTTTCAAGAATTATCAGATATATACAAATCTTCTTTCCTAAATATAATTATTGTGTTATTTTTTTATTCAAGTGCATTTCAATAATTGTAAGATCCAAAATATAAATAATTATTACAATAAATAAGTTTAATATTACATATACATTGCTTGTATTAGATATTCTACAATTAAACTTTCCATGAATTTACATAGAGTTCTTGCAACATTCTACACCACCATGGTTTCAGAAGAGGATTAAAAACATGGGTAGATAAAGTCTTGTATGCAACTGTACATAATTAGGTATTAAAAGACCCATATGAAACTATTATCATACTCGACTCGTGTGATAAAACCACATTCGTGTTGTAATACCCCTTATTATACAAAAGTTGCATAAAAACTATTATAATAGGTAAATATGCTGACGCACTACAATTGTATGTGACTCAGTATGTTTGCCCTCGTTAATGCGTTTATTTTCTTGTATATGTCGACGAACGCCCAATTTAAGTAAGTACTTATATTAACTAAATATACCGGCTAGCACTCACAGTGTTTAATCGAAATCTCCGACCTGTTTTCGAACAGTTCGGAGTTCATTCTCAAGGAATGCGGACAGCCTCGAGGGCTGCTTGACGCGCACTGCGGGCGGCTAAACACCGTGAGTGCTAGCCGGTATATTTAGTTAATAATCATGACAACTCACGTTAGTTTTTATGACAAAGTACTTATATATTAATAAAATCTAATATATTCATAATACAATACTAGATTCTTAATGATGCAAGTGCAATGTGGGCCATTAAAGACACCGCAGGCCTATGAGAGAGGCCTTTGGTCTACGGTAACCTTCTAACGGCGAATGCCTGATAAGCTCGCAAGTTTTATAATTGGATTATGAACCTTAAAGTGATGCAACAAAAGCCATTTTCAAGCAATGGTGTCTTTAAGAACCTATCTTTATATAATTGGTACCTACTTTGCCATATACAGTAGTAGTTCATATGAATACGTTGCGATGCATTTAAAAAGGTCCATTAAAATCAATAAAATGTTTATTTTTATTATGTTTATAATCTTATTGCTTAGTCATACATACGTAATAAGCTGATCATCTTTTCTTTTCTCCCAACACAGGAAATTTACCACCATTTTGTCGTAAGTACAATACATTTTCCTGTTACATAGAAATGTGTCGCGACAAATCTTTAAGCACAGCTTTAACATTTATACATCATATCAAAAAGGTGTCGACGTATATATAAATCCCAGATTAAACATCACAAAGGCAGGATATGTACCTACTTTACTGGTGGGGTAAATCTGCGTTTGATTCTAAGGGATCCGACATACAAACGAAATGGTTGATTCTGAACGTTCTCTTTTCTTACAACGCAAAAAGGGATACATCTATGTGCCTGTTTAACAATCTGTTTTTTCTATGTAGGTATAGATACGTTTTCTAAATAAAATAATGAATAGTGGTTGTTGGTAGTCCATCGAAGGGACATTTTATTCCATTTCGAAACTCAATACACTCGGACCTAGTAGCATAGTAAAGATTTCATATCTGTTCAATTGTATCAAACCAAACAGTAGTGTATAAAGTAACTGATATACGTACTTGAGTTCAAGATATAATCATGTTCATGCTGGTACAACCGATAGCAAGTTAACTATATATTGCTAACACCCCAAAAAAAAAATACATCCGGCTTAATACAAATACATAAAATTTCAATTGTAATAACGCTAAACGCCAGTCGCCAACTCTATTGGTCCTTACAATCGTCAGTTTTATGTCACTCTATTCAAAAAGCTGAAAAGTGCGTAACCGTTTCGTTGTCTGGTTTTTTCATACTTGGAAGTAAACTTACTTTATCACATACAATATAGTTCACGTAAATAAAAACAATGTTGGTTATAAATTTCTTCATCGTTTTTCAAGAATTGGGAATATTCACGAAGAACGAAGAAGAAGTTTATAACAACATATATTGAAATTCTTAAATTGTTATTTCTTTATAATGTATCGGTACCATTTTTTTAATTTAATAAACAATTTCGGTACAGATAATTTTTCATATATCAAGTAAAAATCAGGTCCTTGTTCCTTAACTAGGTTTAAGTTTAAGTCTGCTTTACTCCTATTCTTATTTATATACGTCAATAATTTCAATCTCTGAACAATGATAAATTAAGCAATTTACATGCCACCATAACTGCATTTGAACACGTTTATCAGTGACAGTATATAATACTCGCTTAATTTTTCCATTAGGTGAAATTATTTCATGACATCTAAATTCAACGTAAAAAAAAATAATAAAGAACTTCTGTAGTAGTTTCATTGTCCGTATCTGTTTCATTCGAGTACTATAGTAGTCGTAGATGTCATGTAGCCTGAACTCCCTCCGGCGGAATATCGGCAGGGTGTAGAGCACGCCTTACATCCGGGACAGATAAGCCACCCTTGTATCCGTTTCACGCTGGCACTCGCTTGTCGCACCGCTAAATACACGCCAAGGATCTTTTACTGCGAAACCCTTATAGAACCTTGGATGAAAACGTATAAGAACCAAACCTTTGATATATTGGAATCTATTATGTATTGGAAGTTTAGTACCTATACGTATAAGAAATAGAGAAACCAAGATTTGAAAAAGAAAAATTAAAGATTATATTAAGAATAAATAATTTATGAAGACTTTTTGGGTTGTTTATTTTTTAATTATATCTTATAGCTAGCTTTTGACCACTCTTACCTGAAATGTGCAATATATGGTAAGTATGATGAGGTTGAAGATGTTATTTAGGCTAACCTAGAATTACTGGCTCTCAAAGACAGCTGCTGGATACAGTAGTTAGGTCCTTGCTGACAGATTTTCTACTTGAGGCGTACCTTATAGTATCGAGTGGGCATTATCAAAATGCCCTAAATGCCAACAAATATGTAAGTGCTAATACATCGGCAAGGAATGTGGAATATTTAGTTTATAAAGTGTTCTCCTTTTAAGGGTTCCTTATCCAAAGGGTATAAACGGGACCCTATTACTGAGACTCGCTGTCCGTCCGTTCGTCTGTCACCAGGCTGTATCTCAAGAACGGTGATAGCTATACAGTTGAAATTTTCAACGTTAAAACAAAAAAGGTTAAAATATGAAGTCTAATGTTGTATAGCTAATGGTACAGAACCCTTCGTGTGTCCGGCTCGAACTTGGCCGTTTTTTTCTATGTTCCTTGATCCCACGCTAAGCGCACAATATGCACTCTTCTCTCTTTACGAAGCAGTCATGTGTAAACACACATGACTGCTTCGTAAAGTACAAGAATACTCTTTGTTTTTAGTTGATATGCATATGCATTTGACTTAATGGTCAATCTGGTCTGTTTGTGAGGGATGATAAAATCTATAATCGGAACTAGCACTCAAAATTAACTGCCGCAAAATACTGTAAGGTGCTGAGCGACAGATTTTCTACTTTTCTTGGAGCCTACTAACATTCAGGGAACCTCAATCCTGCAGCCGGATTCAAACCACGCGCCATATAAGTTCATGGCCATTGCCACTGTGTTGAAATAAAAACAATGTTGGTTATAAATTTCTTCATCGTTTTTCAAGAATTGGGAATATTCACGAAGAACGAAGAAGAAGTTTATAACAACATATATTGAAATTCTTAAATTGTTATTTCTTTATAATGTATCGGTACCATTTTTTTAATTTAATAAACAATTTCGGTACAGATAATTTTTCATATATCAAGTAAAAATCAGGTCCTTGTTCCTTAACTAGGTTTAAGTTTAAGTCTGCTTTACTCCTATTCTTATTTATATACGTCAATAATTTCAATCTCTGAACAATGATAAATTAAGCAATTTACATGCCACCATAACTGCATTTGAACACGTTTATCAGTGACAGTATATAATACTCGCTTAATTTTTCCATTAGGTGAAATTATTTCATGACATCTAAATTCAACGTAAAAAAAAATAATAAAGAACTTCTGTAGTAGTTTCATTGTCCGTATCTGTTTCATTCGAGTACTATAGTAGTCGTAGATGTCATGTAGCCTGAACTCCCTCCGGCGGAATATCGGCAGGGTGTAGAGCACGCCTTACATCCGGGACAGATAAGCCACCCTTGTATCCGTTTCACGCTGGCACTCGCTTGTCGCACCGCTAAATACACGCCAAGGATCTTTTACTGCGAAACCCTTATAGAACCTTGGATGAAAACGTATAAGAACCAAACCTTTGATATATTGGAATCTATTATGTATTGGAAGTTTAGTACCTATACGTATAAGAAATAGAGAAACCAAGATTTGAAAAAGAAAAATTAAAGATTATATTAAGAATAAATAATTTATGAAGACTTTTTGGGTTGTTTATTTTTTAATTATATCTTATAGCTAGCTTTTGACCACTCTTACCTGAAATGTGCAATATATGGTAAGTATGATGAGGTTGAAGATGTTATTTAGGCTAACCTAGAATTACTGGCTCTCAAAGACAGCTGCTGGATACAGTAGTTAGGTCCTTGCTGACAGATTTTCTACTTGAGGCGTACCTTATAGTATCGAGTGGGCATTATCAAAATGCCCTAAATGCCAACAAATATGTAAGTGCTAATACATCGGCAAGGAATGTGGAATATTTAGTTTATAAAGTGTTCTCCTTTTAAGGGTTCCTTATCCAAAGGGTATAAACGGGACCCTATTACTGAGACTCGCTGTCCGTCCGTTCGTCTGTCACCAGGCTGTATCTCAAGAACGGTGATAGCTATACAGTTGAAATTTTCAACGTTAAAACAAAAAAGGTTAAAATATGAAGTCTAATGTTGTATAGCTAATGGTACAGAACCCTTCGTGTGTCCGGCTCGAACTTGGCCGTTTTTTTCTATGTTCCTTGATCCCACGCTAAGCGCACAATATGCACTCTTCTCTCTTTACGAAGCAGTCATGTGTAAACACACATGACTGCTTCGTAAAGTACAAGAATACTCTTTGTTTTTAGTTGATATGCATATGCATTTGACTTAATGGTCAATCTGGTCTGTTTGTGAGGGATGATAAAATCTATAATCGGAACTAGCACTCAAAATTAACTGCCGCAAAATACTGTAAGGTGCTGAGCGACAGATTTTCTACTTTTCTTGGAGCCTACTAACATTCAGGGAACCTCAATCCTGCAGCCGGATTCAAACCACGCGCCATATAAGTTCATGGCCATTGCCACTGTGCTATCATTGCTTTAAAACTTAGTCCGGTCCCTGATCACATCACAAAAGCATGTAGAGGACAAAATATAACTTAATTATTTTCACTTTTGCTATAACTTTAAGGAATGTGTTACCACGCTGGGAAATAGGAAGCCAAAGAAGATTTATATCTAAAATCAATCAAATGATCAAAGTGTACCAAAGTACACAGCCACAAATATCTCAATTAGAGGCTACAATAAATTACTTCTGCCTTAAGGTTATTTCTTTATATCCTATCAAACCGAATAAGTTAAATCCTACTAATATTATAAATGCGAAAGTTTGTGAGTATGTATGGATGTATGGATGTTTGTTACTCTTTCACGCAAAAACTACTGAATGGATTTTAATGAAACTTTACAGTAATATAGCTAAGACATCAGAATAACACATAGGCTATAATTTGTAAAGATATTGTGTGAATTGTCGAAAATATAAAGATAAGTGTCAAGTAAGTAAGTAAAAAATCAGCCATATGCGAGACATTCTGGCGTGCGCTGCAAAAACCTTAAGTTTTACACGTACATAATGTATAACGAAAATGTTTATCTTAAATTTTCCTAGAAAAAAATCAGCAACAGCATATATCTATCTTTTATGTATAAGCCATTATCGCCAATATAGTGAACCATATATACCATAAAACATATAATTTATTTCTTATGCATATTCGGTAGTACAAATTGATCCTTTTCAGACTAATATTATTAAGATAAATGTTTGTGAGTGTGTTTGTATGTTCATTACTTTTTCACCCTCAAACGACTGGACCGATTTTGATGAAATTGGGTATGATAGATAGCGAGATAAATAACTCTTTATTGAAAACACTATAATCACAACAATATACTTATTACTAAAAATATAAATTAAAACCGAGTGTATCAACGGGTGGTCTTATCGCTCAGAGCGATCTCTTCCAGACAATCCATCAACAATAGATATGGTCATAATATTGGGCGGGGTTTCTTATGGTCTTAATAATTGTACATATAAATAACTGCTGTATAGCTTTACGTTTTCTAATGACATAGAACGGGTAGAATGAAGAAATTTAAATTGTTCCTTGAAGTAGCGCGGGGATAAAGGATTGAACAGAATACTGTAAAGGAGAGATAATATATGAGCATTCCGGCGACGACGAATAGGGAGCCACTTGAGCTTATTACGAAAATCGGAGACATGATCATATTTGCGTAAGCCATATATAAATCTTATACCTACAAATATTAATGGTATTGAGGTAGATAAGGCGCTGGATTAACACATATTATACATTTGATCATCATCATCCATCAACCCGCGGGTGTAACTGCGGGGCGCAGCTAATAACTCTGTATAAATACTAGCTGACCTAACAAAGTCATTTGACCATATAGGCAAATAATATGAAAAAAATAGTTTAATGTATGCATTTGAAAAACAGTTCACGTCGTATTCTCAGACCTGCTAAATATACACACAAAATTTAATAGGAATCGGTAAATCCGTTTCGGAAGATTTTTTTTACAAACACACGAGAATATATTATATTTTATATACTAAGATAAGTCAGTAACTGGTGTTGTGAAATTAGCCATGGTCAGTAGGTTTGCAGCTTGATTGAAACCTAAATACCAGATCACCCGTTAAAAACTATAAATATGAGCAAAAGCTTAAATAACAGTGCCCCATCTACCTATTCTTCATGTCTGTGAAGTTGTTGTGTACGATTAAACAGCTGACCGAGTCCTTCACAAAGACCACTGCTAGCACAGGCTTGGAAACGTGTTTACTCTGTATGAAGCTAGGCAAACACGACTCTGACGTCGTAGTAGAGATACAGATAATAAACTTGCACTATTTCTGAAGCGTGAAAGCAAATTGCCAGGCGTATGTATAGGCTTTCAACTGTGAAACTTATCTACATACTATGTAGCAATGTTATACTGCGCTCAAGGATAGGTCTTATCCTTGGAATATTATCTATATGAGAGTTTTTATATATGAAATATAATTTGATTTAGTTTCCTACTATACTATACCTGCGATACTATTACGCTTTTATCCATAGTATGTATAACGGTGGAATAATCTTGATACTAATATACACGTCGTAAGGCAAATGGATGGGGACGCTATGGCAACCCCAAACTTAGTTTTATGTTTGGTATAGTCATATAATATATAATAGTGCCTAAGTACTAAAAACTAAATTTTTTAAGAAGGTTATATGCTTTATGAAATGAGACCGCTTCATAATTCTGAAATAGCTACTTAATATTCATATATTTAGAATTATCCAGAATTTTCTATTTTATGCAAAATTTATGGGTAAATAATAATCCATCAATATATCTTACGATATAATATAGACCTATATATAACTAATCATATTTATACCAGGTACATTAACAGAATTAGCTAGATATAAGGATTTTTTATTAGCTACACTAAAAACATAATAGTGAATACGTAGCAGACAGTTATAAAGAAACCCCATATAAGTATTTACTCAATATCCCTTAATGATCTGTCGTCAGAAAGAAATAGATCTAGTAGATAGAATAGTAGACCGCCCATTGATACACTGGTTTTACACAAAGCCTTACCTACGACACGACTTACCTACTAACAATATGTTAAAATAAATTAACTTTGAATTCTTCGTCACGCAACAAGAATTAATAAACTCCAAGAAACAAATCATTGATTAAATTCATAATCATCATTGACTGCGATTATAAATTTTCTATAATTTACGATTCAAATAAAGTATTAAAGTGCTAATTGCAAAACACATTATGTTTGTACCTACTGAGCAATATGAATCCTATGAATCACCTACCTATAAATTTAAACGAGAGGACAGAAACTTTAACCAATTTACAGTGTACGTGAACGAAGTCAAGAGAGATCAGTACTTCAAGCACTATCTTCTAGTGTGAGCTGACGTGAACAAAAGCTTCTACAAAGGAGGCGAGATGTGAAAGAGCGTCGTAGACGGCAGCACTGGCGATAATAGAGGCGCTGTTTAGCGAATGCTCGCTTCCGGGCCGACCGGAAATGGCGTTTCGCTGCAGACAACCTTCATTTCCTGTGCAGTCCTTTTGCTCGAACCCGAGGGTCTGTCGTGTTATCTAAATATGTCTATTGTACTCATAGCATACTAATTGTGTCTTTTTTAATTCATAGTATCAGATTAAATGGAATTTCCTTTTGAGAAATTATTATTTCAAAATCAAGCTACAATCCTGGCTGCAAAGATAAAGGGCTCAGTTGCTTAATTTTATTAAATAGTATAAGCTATGTACGTACACAGTACTTACGCAATGCGTTAATTTGCTTGAAATGGTATAACAATTTCAAGAAAAACTTTCTTTACAAAATTACAAATTTCCGAGAGGAAAAATTGCTATTGCAAACATAGAAGAAAAGCTTTCTGCTCGCAGTTCTTACAAATGCATTTGGGATTCATATCACATATATTCGGTAAGACTACTTTTTAAGAAATACCTTGATATATTTTTGTATTACCTGATCCTTGTTATTACCATAAAAGGTTTTTTTTTTTTTTTTATTTTAAATCTACATTCCACAGACTCCAGGGTCCGTGACTTTTTTTAACTATGACATAATTTATTAGTAAACAAGAAATATGAAATAGGAAACATGCAACATTCCAAGGGGGAACAGTGTTAAAAGTTTTTTTTTAATGTCATTAGCACCAGCATCCAGAGCAGACCAGTATCCTCTAGCAGCACCCGTTCAAGAGTTGACGCATGTGCCAGCCATCGCCTTCCTCAACCATTTTTGAGGGAAGATGGCGACCCGACATACAACACCGCCGCTAGACAACACCTTTCTGTGAGCATGACCGCTCCGGATACCCGTGCCAACGATTACAATTACAAAAATAATTTGGGACTACAATAAAATAATATACCTACAGAAATTTACATATTTTGTTATTCTCCCACGTCACATTTTAACAGGGCCTCCATTACCGCGCTATTTCGATCTTTGATCGCCATTTTGAGGTTGTAATCATGGATGGCTTTTGGTGTCGCAACCATCGCCTTCCTAACGAACCGTCCTATGGCGTCGTTTTCATCATCTGCGTAGTATATGAAGGTTCCAGTATGCCGTGAAATTGCAACGACGGCGTGCGGGACGCTCTCGTGCAAGCTCTTGGTCTTGATGGCGATGACCGACTCGTATGTCAGTTTTTTTTCAGTCCCTGCGCTTCGTGGATGGTAAGGGTGCGTGATCCACTTCCCTCTCCGTAGCCCTGGCTTATTAGGGTCTCCTTTTCTTCCTGGGTGTGAACCAGGAATAAAGTGTTGGGGAGGGATTTGGGGATTTTTGCACCTGTGTACCTTTCAAGCTAAAGGGACTTAATACGGGGAGCTGAGGAATATATACCAGAGTATATTTCCCTCAGTGCGTACGCGACATCCATTGGGTTCCGATGCGTGCATAACAACTCCTGGGTGATGTTTGTTACCAGGTTAGGGCGGTTGTACCTTAATACGAAGAGATTTTCTCTATCGATATAAGGCAGCTGATTGACATCTCCGATGAGGACAAGTTCATCAACTCCAGATAGCCTGGAAGCCATGACTATGGCTCCGAAATGGTTCATTAGAGCTTCATCCACCGTTAGGCGGCTGTAGCTCTCTCTTTCAAAACCATTTACGAGGACTGAAGCCATTGTGTGCACCTTGGTTTTAACTAAGTCTCCAATTCGGTGCGCAAGCTTCTCCCTCAGGTCTTTCGCTGCTTCTGTAGTTGTTGTGATAATGATGTCCTTGTCCACATCTAATTGCCTTACCACCCAAGTTGTTTTGCCACATCTTGAAACTCCATTTACCCATTGTATTTTCGGTACTTCCCAGTCTTTCCAAAATTCTTCGATCTCCGATCCCCCCAAAATAGATTTCGCCATTTCGAGGATACGGTCATCTAAGATTATTTTGGTGCAATGGGCCGTTACTACAATCGGGTCATTTTGTGGTGTCGCGTATTTAGGCCTACCTAGTCGCTCCGTTTCTCCCTCGTCCAGGGACACAAATTCGCCTGTTGCATTGTATGCCGCCATATACTGACCTAACATTTTCCCCTTGATGACCTGGGATGTGTCGTTGTTGTATATCGCGGCTTCTGCCTCTTCGAGTCTCACCTTCAAAAGGTTTTCATTTTTGAACCTGAAGGACTGCAAGATGTTTTCGCAGTTCTGTGGTTGACCTCTCTGGTCGCCCTTATAATGGCTAAAAACTCTAGGAAGGCATTAGCTGCATGGCTTGTTGTTTCTTGTGCCGGGATATATCGGGGCGGACTGACCTGTCCCATGTCGACTCTCGTCCGGGTAGCTTTTGATGGTGCTTTGCCACGGGGTGGTGGTTTTGTGGGCATTGGGTTTCGGGGTTGGGATGGGTGTCGGAATAAGCTTCCCACTGCTGTACCGAAAGCTGTCAGGAATGCGGCGACACGGCCACTACTCTTTTTTGGGCTACACTCCTGGCTTCTTTCTGCCTCTGTTCTTTCTTGGAGCCTTTCTGAACCACTTTTGGTAACTGAACTCGGGATCGGATGTCCCCAACAATCAGTTGCATTGTTGTGTATGGATTTATTGAGGTAACTAAGATTTTCTCCTCTGTCTTCATACACAACTACCTCATGGTGTTCTCACTAGTTCTCATAGGTCTTATCCTTGGAATATTATCTACACTCCTGGCTTCTTTCTGCCTCTGTTCTTTCTTGGAGCCTTTCTGAACCACTTTTGGTAACTGAACTCGGGATCGGATGTCCCCAACAATCAGTTGCATTGTTGTGTATGGATTTATTGAGGTAACTAAGATTTTCTCCTCTGTCTTCATACACAACTACCTCATGGTGTTCTGAGGCTTTAATGTAACCAAGATGGTCCGCGACTTCTCCCTTTTGGTGTTCTATTACCATTGCGTCTACGCTTATCACTCGGGCTCTGTCGGCATTTTCTGAAATACTTGAGAGCAACGAACATGCTTGAGCAAAAGGTGTCCTGTCCGTCCAATCGATTAGTACGACCGTCCTGTTTTTCAGTCGTACCAAACGACATGGAGTTCCCATGGCAACCTTCACTGGCATGGGGTTGTACGTTTTTCGCTTCAAGGTTGTTTTAAAGCTGCTCCCATTCAGCAGGCAAGCTAGTCCAGGTGACAATCGGACGCGGCTCTTGGTTCCAGCCATTTCCATAAAAGGCTATCTCCAAATTCCAACTCAAATCGTTTATATCAACAATGGGTCATATCAAAAGTTACAATAGAAAATTAAATTAAATTAATTAATTATATTACATTTTTTCCACTACTCATAATAAAACCAAAATCAAATTTAAAATCTCCACTAAATAATAATGATAATTGGTCTCTGTGTCATTTGTTTACTCGTTAGTGCATGTAGCATTAAAAAAAACGGTTGATGTAGGTAGCCACAATCAAACTTATTCGCAAACACGTTCAGGTTGCTATTGGAGCTGGCTCGAAGCCTGCGTCCCAGAGATGAGCATCGCTTCTGCATCGTCATGTTGAAATAGTCTACATATATCTAGTAATAAATATACGATGACTTAGGTTTTAAAGTAGGGTCCATTTCCTCCAATCGGAACCATAAAAATAAAGTAATGGCGCTCAATTGGAGCCCCTATTGATAAGTGTCTGAATTGAATGCGAATTTTCTTATTTCAGTATCACGGAGTGGCGCTCTCAGTATCAAATATTTGTTCTTTCCCGAGCACAGTTCTATTTCACAGTGTCCATTGCTTCGGGTTGTTTGAGCGGTGACAATGAGATAGCCACTCGCGAATCCTTGTCTTGTAATGTAACTGGCAGCTTTTGTTGCACAGTTCAGAACAAGAGCATTCTGACGTTCGAGTGAGGACGACTTCCTTTGGCGTAGCGTAGGACAACACTGCAAATGGAATACATGAAAGATAGGAAAAATAATCGATAAAGTGCACACAATTAGAGTTATGTGTCGACGCGTTATATGGTTACCAGAAAACTTTGTATATTTATTGCATGTCCCATCGTCCGGACAGCCGTTGAGTTTTAATGCCAAATAAATGTTCACTAGTACTCCGGAGTTAGGAACTCTTTCCGCTAGAGGCGATTAGCACAGTGTATGAAACATTACGTTACATACAGTGGTTAAACGCCTTTGATGTTTGCATTAAAATATATATGTAAGTTTTGCCATTAGGCTCGCCCCCTTTTACATGGGGTGAACCATATGGGTGATTTTGGGTGTTTAGATAATTGTACCTAGGTATACTTTCGTGGACATAAATGATTATAATCTTGAACTCCTGGATTCGACGTCTGGGCCAGGGAGTGCTTGATATTATTTATATAATGATGTGACGAGAAGAATAAGGCACCGGCCTGATGGTATGCATCATAGCTATCATTATAGTTGCAGTATCACCATCCAATACTCATCCAAATAACGAAATCAATGCACCATTGATTTCGATAGTTCCGTAGAGATATTAGTTCTAATGTCTCTGAGTAATTTCCCTTGCTACAGTGTTCTTTACGACTAAATACAGTAGAATTTGCACACTACTGCTTTGCGGCAGAATTTCTGGCACTGCGCACAAATCTTTAAAAAAAACTAGACCCTTAAAATATTTTAAAACTAGCTGCGACCCGCGTAGCTGCGATGAGATGTGGTCATAATGAAAAGTATACGACTCTTTTCATTCAGAATCTTTTTTTTTATACCTGATAGATTAGCCTTTGACCACTATCTCACCTGATGGTAAGTGATGATGTGGTCGAGTATGTTGTTCAGACTAACCTAGAGTTACTGGCTCTCAAGGCTCTCAATCTAAACTATCTATTTCGTGTTTTATTCCTCACGTCGCCGCGTCGTCACACACTAAGTTTCGCATTTATAATGTGTGTGATAATTAGCCATACTTATAACAGACATTTAAATATAATTGCAGGCATGAGTTTTTAAAGAAAATCTAAAATGTCAGTAGCATGATATTATCATGTTCGCTCGGTCGATTAGTAGGTACCTAATTTGATTGTTTGTCTTTGGACATCGTATTTTATTTCTATTTTACTCTAAAGTTATACTTATTATTTTCGTGACGTTAATAATAAGTATTATTTGTACTTAAAAATACAGCGTGATGTGAGCTGCTAATATGTAAATATTTGAATAAATTGCTTGTGAAATAAAACTTTGGAATAAATTCTCACATATAATATATTAACCGATCCATTCTACGTTTTTTTCCATGAATCCGTGTGGTGCAGTGCAGCTCAGAGTGCAGCTACATACTCATATTAAATTAATATAGCGCTACTTTCTGTTCGTCCCAGAGGTTACATAACTAGCAATACCGCGAGAATATTTCGAAATGGAATGAAAACATTGGAAATTGAATATTGAATTTTATTGAAATTGCAAGAGCACTCTACAAGTATGGTTATTTTATAAAACGTTAAAGTAAATATGTACGTGCATAACATGAAAAGTTCATAACATGAATAGTCTCAGACAACACGTAAAACTTCTTTACGTAAATAGTCAATCCCACTGATATTGTCTTATTGTCAGTAAAACGACGAGTTAACAACGGGTATTATTTATTTCCATTTCCGGTGCATTAAACTTGTCTCTATGACCTACAATTTGCCCGTGGGGTGCCGGTTACAATGTCACCCCCTCATCTCTTCAAGTAGCTTAGTCGTAAGAAACGACTAAGGGTAAAATACCTGAACGTGGCCAGCAGCACCTTCTGAGGAATCGCTATCTTATATTGCGATCACCAAGAGGCCTGCTAAGCATGGGGATTATGGCAAAGTCCTCCTTGATTGGGGAGGTTGTGTGTGTGGACAACCCCGCCAATACGGTACAGTAATGTATATATTATAATGAAGTGGGCCCGAATCCCACGAAACTAGTCGGGCGTCGTCGCGTTCTCGACTATAATAATTATCGTAAGTGCAAACCGTGTATAATAAATTAATATGGCAAATACTTACGTAAGTTTTAATAATGATATATTATAATGGTTAATTTTTAACCATAAACGTTTCATAAACGTGGACAAAAGTGCAATACATAATATTACCTATCATGTAATCCTTTAAACTTCCTATCAGGTGTAAGTAATGTGCCTACAACTTTTACAGGAGTAAGGAATCTCCCCTTTATATGTAACAATATTCATAAGGTACTTGAAGACCAATCCGCTATTGCGATAGTGTTGGTAACAGTTTATGGAATTAAAATGATATATAAACACGTAAGTAATATGGTGGTTATTCAGCCATGGAACTTGGTAACAAAATTAAAAACTTTTGTATTTTGCATCATTTTAGTTGGTAGAACGTAACAGAATGATGGTACGAATGGGAGGGAGGGAAGACTTTAAGGTTTTTTCCCACAAAGAAAAAGGTTTAAAATTCAAAATACTTAACATAATTACAGGAATGGTCCCACATATTTCTACACAAGTTAATTAATATGATATCTCAAAAACCCCGCCTCTTCTTTTAGATATTTTGTTGGCATTTTTTACCCTTTTTTACGCTTTTTATTGCTATTAGGATCGTTTTTGACACCAATTTCGAGTGATGGTAAATGATAATGTGGTTGAAGACGAATAAAGAATAGCTACCAGAACACTATTAGATGCCTGTTGATAATTTTTCTACATTAGTTTAGTATCTCGTTATACATTTGAACTGGTATACCAGACCATAGCCGACCAAAAAAGTAAAGTGCTTATCTACGTTAAACATATCAGCCGTAGAATTTAACGCACAGTTTCGTAAAAAGACGGTAAAATATTTACTTTTTCCCCCATTTACCTGTAACGTACTTAGTTAACAGTAATGTATGCGGTGTGTAACGCCATGATAAATGTCGGGAGCGCTTCGGAGCGCCGAACACGAATAGGCTTTTAGGAACGTTGTCCACCTGCGACCGAAGAACTACTGTGGGATTTGTAATGCGGTATGATACAGTTTTTGTTAAAAGCAGCAGTTAGCAGTCCTGGTATCAGTCTCAGTTATTAGTAAAGCACTAGATGTTTCATTATTAATAATATTTTTATAAGGTACATATCAATTAAATAAGTATTTCTTATAAGTATTTTTAAAATATTCACATTTTACGGATATCTGCAAGGTATCGGATGAATCTATTTGGTATTAATTAGCTTCATGTTACCTAATGTTTTTTCTTCATGATGAAGATATATTGATTAATTACCCATAATATATATATATATATATATATATATATATATATATATATATATATATATAAATATATTGAGACATACACTTGCTTAGTCTCATTGTGTCTGTAATTTATTTTAGGCAAACCAACAGCAGTATATATGCACATATATATATATATATAACACAATCATTGGATTATATATAAATTGCTTTACATGCCACGTGGCCACAGAACTGCCCAATGTCTGCTTATTATCTGCAACCACGTTATCACTTACCATCTGAGTAGACACTGCATCACAATCTGAGTAAACAGACGAGACCATCTTATTTCTCAGGTTGTCATGCAAAAGCTAGCGCAGCTAGGTAACTATATTGTAAATTTGATAAAAAATAGTCACGGTCAATTTCGATTCTATAGTTTATAATATACTGCTTAGGTTATTTTTCATGTATTTTCCTAATAACTAGGATATAGCCAAATCACACGCGAGCAAAGTAGCGGGTACGGCTAGTGATGATAATAATAATTGCCAAAAGAAACATAAAAAAAATCATGTGGTGAAAATTGAAAAAATCGCATTTAAATTTCATTTGCTTTTATAAAGACTGGTGCTGTTTTTTATGTTTTGCTTCTTTACGTTATGGGTCAAAGTTTCTTAGCATACACCTCTTAGATGTATGTAGTAGATACGGCACTTGTACATTTTTTGAGAAAGGTTGCAAAAAATAGTCAATAGTACCTCTTATACAGCAAAATAACCTGAAAATAAACGTAACAAATATCCAACAACTGGGCAATACTGAAGCGGTTCGTAAAGAATTCCAAGAACGTCGAGAATTCATTCCTCGTGTGAACGCCCATCGGCGGTTAGACGTGAAAGCTCACACGTAGATGCACTCAGGCATAAATTGGGGGCTAGGACCCTGCTTTTTAAATTATATGACACATGTATTTATCACAGTCGAATTCTTTTATGGTCAATGGACTGACCGATGGACTGTACTAAAGAGTTTAATGGTACAAAAATACATTCGTTCTTATTCAGACTCATTTTACATTTGCCTAATTTCTTATATCTATTTGCCTAAATAATTTTGCAGGGTATTTTTTTAAATAAAATCGAACTTAATAAAGTGTCTCAATTTATATTTTTGTTGTTAGAATTATAACATGTTTGCAAGGTTACAAAAAAAAATTATGTATTACTAGTAACTCATATAACTTTAGAATGCTATTTGTCTTGACTGAAGTATTCAAAGTATTGTTATTTTAACAAATTCTTATGTACCAGACGAAAATCGCTATGCGCAGCAATATAGTTTAAAAATACAACCCCAAACAAATTACTAAACTTTCCCCTGAACCCAAATCCTGAGTACGCCTATGACCCGTTCTGAAAGGTTTTATCGCAAGGTACGGAAGTGGCGCCCTCTGCAGATAGCATCTAACTCTATGCCTTTGTAAGCCTGGGAATGTTCTTTTCATTGGTGCAGTCCATTCAGTGGTAAATATGCTACAAAAAGACCTCTAAATCGTTGAAATTTCGTACCAATGTTGTTTGTTTGTTTACAATGTTTGTAACTACGATGATATTTATATGCGAATGCTCGCCTAGTCAGCATTCGCAAAATACCCAAAAGAGTATGATAGTTATCATAGTCAAATAGAAAATGTGTCGCTAAGCACCGAATAGTCTGGTCCGGCAGCAATATTTAAGAGTCAGTAAGTACTTATGAAATAACAGGCACATGAGACTTAACAACTGTATGTGTCAGGGGCAATTCATCAGTCGGCAAAATCGGATAACATTAGAAAAATAAGTTTCTTGTATGGTGACCTCCTGTATATTGAATTAATAATAAATACAAATATATTTACATTTTTGTATTTATTATTAATTCAATATGTGTCACAACGGCTAGCAGCTATAATAACACATGTTATACGAAATTTTTTAGGGACCTTCAAAAGATACATGCCTATAAAGGACGCCGCCCAATGGAGGCGGAGGGTTATATTAAATAGAGTCCAGTTTTCTGATACGGAACTCTAAAATCTTTCGTAAAATGTATGACGTGAAATATCAAATGACAATAATTGTTCTAGTGCGTCATTGGCGAATAGGGCTCATATTCGATTCTGATTCTGATTCATGACTCTGTAAATTATTTTATTAATTTTCCGATATCTTTGGCCGGTTGAAAGGTACCATCTCATAACGGAATTTTAGGTAGGAACATACATAAACTTACGCTCTAAATCGCTTTGGTTTTTATATGTATTGGGCTCGTTGACAAAATGCGTAAAATAATTTCAGTTACAGGTGAAGTGTAATTGTATAAGGATAAGGTATTGGTTTTTTTATTATTCATAATAGGTTCGCGTATGACCACACCATGCCTGATATTAAGCTTTGATGTGGTCTAAGATGGAGCACGCTTACCTAGAATACACAAAATTACTCTTGATTTGAAGACGCGAGGAGTTCCACTTTTCAGCAATACGAATATGTGTAAATGTTATATATTCAGTTATAGTGGAAGAACTTTTAAGACATAACCTTTCTTTTATCTCCCGCTAAATGGAGTAAACAGAGCAAGTATTATGAATTCCTGCTGTTTCTATTTTGTCGAAGTTTATATAAACATATAAAATGAGTTAAGCATCTAAATCTTATTCATACCTGTCATAAAACATATTAACTTTATGCAAAATTTCATGAAGCGACACCAATGAAATAAATAAATTAATTAATTAAATAATTAAACGGCTTATATATTTATTGGCTAGTTTTTGAACACTGTATCAGTTAAGTTCAATTGTTAACAACCTATTTACTACATAGCCAAAAATATATCATTCAAAAATACCTAAATTCAAGAGTACATATATAAATCACAACTCAAGCAATTCATTCCCTTCTAAACAGCAGTAAAAATCGCCAGATTATATCTCTAACCTTCTTAGTGGCATTCATCGTGTGTCGGATTTTGTTTGCGGCCTCTAGCGGCACTCCCCCGATAAAAGCCTCTTTGTGTCGGCCCTGCGAGCTCCGCACTATGTGCGCCGTGGCCGGAGTAACTCTTTCAATGCAAGATTGCACGCTCGGGGATACGTGGATTTTGAATAATAGATGCTACGGCGAAAGAATACCTTTATACGGAAATAGTGAGCCATGCCTTATCTTTCAGTTATTCAATAATATTGTTGGTTGTCGTTTTCTGTGAAATAGTGATAATATGAGTAAATGGTTGGTGAAGAGTGTCGATCAAAAACCTTACAATTGAAATCGATAAAATAACTTTCCTTTCTGTCCTCAGAACATAACCAAGGGTTTATAAGATACTGTAGAATATAATACGTAAGAACTCTTATATTGCCTAGTTGCCATTAAAGATTTGATATTTTTTATCATTTGCCAGGGGGCAATATCCCAAATTTGGTTATATATAAGGTGAATTCCTCTTCTAATGATTATTGTTATGGATTCTGAAATATGCACTATTTACGGATCTTTTAGCAACAAATCCGTGCTGGAGGTTTTTCACAACTGCTAGCCTAATTCATTTGCTTTCCAATTATTTTTTGGAACTCCTCGCCCTCGACAATAATATTCACATCTAACTCATGCCTAAATGTGACCAATTATATCTTTAACAAATACAGGTTGCGATATTTTGAAATCCAATAACAATATCTCGGTTTTTTCTTTCATTTTCGCATATAGGACACAAATACCATAGCCGCCACCCACAGCACGCGTTCGAATCAAACTTTTTTTAATTCAGATTTTTATTCCGTTACAGCGCAGCGACTGCATAATGTAATCGGAGTACTGAGTTCTATCTTTTTCAAATAGTAGTAATAATCATCACATTTAACATTCCAACCTTTTAAGTGACATTCACAGTGTATCGGATTTTGTATGTGGCACTCTGTCGATAAAATTTTCTTTTGCACGGTAGTTATAAGGAGCTGTATATATGCACTGTGCTCTTTGTGTCGACCTTGCGGTTGCTTGAGCTCTTCGCTATGTGCGTCGTAGCTGTATTAACTCTTTAATTGCATAAACTGCGTGAATTGCACGCTCGAGGATATGTGGTTTTTAATAATAAACGCTACGGCGAAATAATTCATTTGTACAAAAATATTAAGAAACGCCTTGTCCAATTTTTTTTATTCATAATGTTTCGTTGACCTTCTGTAAAAAAGTTATTTACAGGGTCAATGCAAACATAAAAAAATATAACCATTGGACTTACTCGTATTGGACACGAATTTTACAAACAGCTCCTATAGAGATCAAGTTGCGCTCTGTTTACAAAATATCATCTATGTCGTTATTTGCTTTACCCGTCACCTTGTGACATAGTTGTTAAGTCTCATGTGCCTGTAATTTCACTGGCTCTCAAGAACTGCTGCTGGAACACACGGTTAGGTGCTTGGCGACAGATTTTCTACTTGAAGGTGGTCTCTAGCCAGGCGGGCAGTCGCAAAATGCCCTTCCACCATGCGGCGACGGCAGCGATACCTTTTCAGACGTCCTTGCCGTGGTGTAAAATCCGAAGGAGAGAAAGTCAGTTAGCTAGTTTTTGCTGGGATTTAATTTTTAATCGTAATCAAAACACCGTCTCGCCTTAGTTTCAGCTTAGAGTCTTTTCAGACAGATCACTAAAATGTTACATTGGATATAAAATCTTAATTTCGCTAACTACCTCTTCCTTCAATCTGGTCATAATAATTTAAAATGCTGGTGAACACATTTATAAGATAAATCCTACTATACGGTGCTATTATCAATTCAGAATATACGAGAAGAGTCTAGACTACCCCATTTCAAACTAAAAAACATTCCCTGATATTCAACCGCAATATTAATTTAGAACTTTTACTAATGAACGGAGTTAGTTGTAAAGAATATATTTTCTCTTACATTTTCTAGTAACAAACTGAACGCCACAATGATCTCCGCTCTGCAACTGAAGCACGTACCACTTTAACCTCCTCTCGTAGCAGAATTGCTACGCCGTAGCTGATATCTACACCGAAGTCTCGTAGCCTGTTTAGCCCTACGGTTTGAGATAAGGCTGAATTCAAAATTTCCCGCTGAGATAAGCTAATGAGTATAATTTTTCCGGGAGATCCCACTAGCATACTAAGTTAGTTTTGCACGAAATACGAGAAAAGCGTCGGGTTTTATTAAACTTTATCATTTTGTGAAATCTCGTGGCTTTTGCATTGAAGACTGTTTAGATTTTTGTTACTTTGATAAGGGCATTGGTATAATTCAATTACCAAATTAACGTGTGTGACAATAGAATGTGTGTAGGACTTTATTCGACAAACCTTATTAAAACTAAATTATTTTTTATGTGTAGCTGTATGTATGCTATTTATTTAAGCAATCACTGGATAGCAGTCTCGTCAAGTGGAAAATGAAGAGGTCGTTGATACTTGCACAGTTACACAATGCCGTACGGATAACCAAAGCAACAAAATGCATATTTTTGGAAAATCGACTAATGACAAAGGTTTTGTAAATTGACTTAGTATGAATCCTGTAAAATAAAATGGCAACTTTTTATATATATTTATTTTATTTAAAGCTGATAGGCTAGCCTTTGATCACTATCTCATCTGATAGTAAGTGATGTTGAATTGATTGAAATTGTTATTCAGACTAAACATAATTAAATTACACAGCTTCAGGAACACACCGTGAGGGTTGACAGATTTTCTACTTGAGGGTGGTAGCTAGCCAGGCGGGCATTCGCAAAATGCATTACCACCACGCATCTTGCACCATGCACAAACTTTTTAGTGACATTGAAAAAAAATATTTGTTATGTAACGTCTTGAAAGCATTTAACTTGACCAACTTAACATCGCCAGACTGAATCTAGAACCCAGTTCATTCGTTTGACCATCGCCTCCTTGTGACAATAATTTTTCACTGTGCTGTTATCTGCGTAACCAATGTTAATCCTATTTCTTTTGAAAACGTGAGGGCTTATTGGATATGGTTATGAATTGCCACTCAGAAAGTCCGTATATGTTCTTGCTGCTGTATTTGAGAGCCAGCAATGAGAGATTTAGTATGTTTTATAATACCTTCGATTCTATCATCACATAACATCAGGTGAGATTTTAGTCAAAGGCTAACATATCAGAAATTTAGAAACATATGACAAACTGAAACGTAGATACGTTTACGAGAAGAAAATGTAAGAACTTATAAATCATAAGCTATACTAAGTCACAAGAACTTTTTTAAATTTAACGTTTTACGCAAAGTCAAGGTCATAATCATTTATTTAATTTAGGCATCTACGACGCTCTTATGAAGGTCAATGACAAATTTTAATATTGAATATTAACATTGGACTGCTACATTCTGCAAGAAAATGTATAGAGCTACTGCGAGAAGAATGGGCAAGAAACTCGGGGCCATTCTTTTAAACATCTTTATAGAATGTTACATACTATATATCGAAATAATTACAATATATGTTTAAATTATGTAGGTGACAGGTGACATGTTGGCAGTGGTGGAATTGTCCAAGCATTTTTGTCGTTCAAGTAAGCACAAACTGTGTAGTACGATTTCGTAATCAGAATGTTTTTCACATGGGACTTAAATTTTTGTTCTGTGAGAGTTTGGGAATTTTATTATAAAACCGCACACAATTACCGAAGAAAGATCTTTTATTTATCTTTGCTAATCTTAAACCTGCAAATGCTATTTTATTTTTAATCCTATTTTTGTAATCGTGATTGTATATGACCTAGAATGACATTATTGGATCTCACTGAGATAGGAAATATGTGTCAGACTAAAAGTTCACACCCTTCCACAAAATTTGATCATTTAAATGTGTGTGCAGACAACAATTTAACATACGCCTCAATGCCTGAAGAAGTAATGATATTGACGAGGCTGCATTTATTGCGTCACTAAACTATTTAGTACTAGCTTTCCGGGCGCGGCTCCACCTGCGCGTATATCGGTTATCGCGCAAAAACATTAACCTCTTTTTGCGCAGTTGGATAAAAACTATCCTATGTTTTTTCCCGGGTCTCAAACTATTTCCATACCAAATTTCATTCAAATCGGTCCAGTAGTTTTGGCGTGAAAGCGTAACAGACAGACAGAGTTACTTTCGCATTTATAATATTAGTACTGATGTAGGGGCAAAGCCATTGAAGGAGCGTTCATTTTAAGAGTGACATATTCTTCCCCATTGTCTATTTCACTATTTCGTCGGTACAATATACATGCTGTAATGACATGCTTCTCATTTGAATTATTTTACTTGAGTTGGCTTTTACGCATTACTACTGCCCAACGGATGAATTTAAAATCATTGTTGTTTACAAAATTACACCATTGATATTTATTTTTTTATGAAACAGTGATGGCACTGTTTAAGGACATATACCCGCCAGCCAAAGCATGAACTTTTATATAAACTCAACTTGTTATTTAAAAAAAACTCGCATGTAAATATAGTGTATTATTAGACCTATCGTTTCTGGCTTAAATTCTTTTTCTTTTATTTGACTAATATTTTTTTTTTATTATATAGCGTTTAGTATATAGCACTCGTTTTTAGGAGTTTGAGCCAGTTATTCGTAGCACGATTTATTTAAAAAGTATAGAACACATGTATAAATAACTTCCCATTATAGAAAATTCATTATATTCCTCATGTTTGTGGTGCAATAGAAATATTAAAAATATGCTTATTTTTCTTGAAAGAGATGCTTAAAGTTGGGTCTTTCTTTTATCTAAAATTAAGAGTTTTTGAGCTAGTGTAATTTCAAAACTGTATAATTTAATGAAAATCTGATGCACCACAAACCTAGATATTAGGGTAGTGATTACGTAGGTAAAAAATCATTGAGTTTTATTCGCTATTATTAAAATGAGATTGGAGCTGCGTTTTGTATGGGGGCGTTCGTCTAAAATATACCCTTAAGCCATTGTAGCAGCAATAACTGTCAACTGACATTCAAGGGTACGTGTTGCGAATTCCTTGAAGTGCTTGAGCGTCAATGCACGATGATTTCTCATTTTATGAACGCCTGCCTGGCTCCCTAGGTACCAACTCGTGTAGAAAATATGCCGCCTAGCAACTAAGTAGCGTTCCAGCATCTGCGCTTGAAAACAATTTCGATTTTAAATTTAATTTATTTATCATTTTCGCTCACACCTCCAACTTAGGCCATTGCGGTAGCCTATCAAGAACAAACAAAAACTGTACCTTACCTCGTGAATACATGTTCATAGCAAAATAATGTTTTTTTTTTTAAGCAGTACAGTAACATTTTGCAGTATTTTTTTTAGTAACAGTAAATTCTCGTAATCCCAAAGAAGCGCCGTCAACATTTCAGCGCCTCGACAAAGCCAGCTATTCGTTATTTTGTTAAATTTTTCTTCGTGTTTTGGTTTCGGAGATATTGCAGCCAGATTTATAGCCTTTTATCCTCTTACAATTAAATATGACTCCTTGCGAAATATTCCTGATATGAAATATTATCAGAATATTTAAATTTGAATATTCAAATTTTTTTTATAAGAATATAAACTCTCATCCAAAAAAACGGATACTTTAGATTTTCTTTCCTTACTTTAACAATAATAATACAAGAACGAGGTTTTAAATTTGACGATGTATAATTGGCATATTATTTGAAGTATCTTCGCATGATTCATTACGGTCCTGTTTTGCACGCCAGACTAAATAAACATTTTTTTTATATTTTCATCACACAATGAGACGATTTTGTTAGGTTACTTATTACTTATACGGATACGTTGCGATACTATGTAACATTTTTCTATTGCTGATAGGATGCCTTTGACTACAATCTCACCAGTTTTATTGTATTGCTATTCTTGTTGATGCTGGTGAACAGACTTAACCTAGAATTTTCATTGTAGGTTAAGCCTGTTTACCAGCTTCAATTTTAGCTCTCAAGGATAGCTGCCGGAACATAAAACGTAAATAATACAAGTAAATTAATTCATTATTATTTTAGTAAAAAAAAAAGAAAAACTTTGTGCCTATTATTGTGTATGTATTTTCATAGTGTGCCTTACATAATGTTTTAAAGATGTTGTTCTGTTTGTCTGTGTATTTTCGTGTGTGACGTCACCTGCCGTTCCCAACGCAAGACCAGCACTGGTTGTTGGCAGCTAGCATAATGCTGAGTTGGGGTCGGCTTGTGGCAAAAAAACCATGATGTAGGTATTGTACCTACATAATATGTTGAAATATTGTATTTTTTATTTTATCTGTTTTTGTGTCACAAATTAATCTAGGTCTATGTCTATGAACACACGATTAGGTGCTTGGCGGCAAATTTCCTATTTGAGAGTTAGCTAGCCGGGCGGGCATTCGCAAAATAATCTAGAACCGTGCTGTATCAGAGTATTTAGCCCACCTGAACAGCTTAACCATCCTAAGATAAAAACCGAACCGACAGCTTAATGTACCCTCTGAAACACAAATGCGCTTAATAGTGAGAAAATACCCCACAATCACCGATCTAAGTAATGACTGTATTGAACGCTGCTTAATCTTATTAAAACTAATATTCACTACGAGTTACGCCCTTAAGTTTATACATTATGTCCGTACAATTTTTGTCTCAAAAATACAAAGATTCTTCCATATCTTCTTATAGGATATCGTTAATCAGACTACGGGAAAAATTCTGAAGAGCACACTGAAAAAAAGTTATGTAATTTTTTTTATCAATTACCTGATAGTTTATTAACAATTATTAGTAACGGAAGGAACCTACCAAATATATACCATGATTCAGAATCCACTCAACTGTTTCGGAGGAGCTGCTTGTTACCACTCAAACACACAACACATACTTACTTTCGCATTTATAATGTGCACATTATTCCTATATTCATAAATCGCAAAAGTAGGAGAGCCCGAGTGTTTGAAACACGTATACAATAATTTAGCGGGAGATATAACAACCAAATCACTTTCCCTTTGTGTTTTTATAGCCTCTGTATTGTTTACACCCGCACTCACAAAACATTATCACTATCCAAAAAACAGTAACGGCATCATGGTATAGTTAAATGTAAAATATTTCTGCTCCTACTTACCTGTTTTATTCGATATATTGTTTAAAGCGCTCGTAGCGAAGTTTGCTTAGCCATTCTGAACCGATCAGCAAAGTTAAGCAACGTCCGCCGTGGTCAGGAGTTGGGTGGTTGACTGCTAGTGACATTACACTCAGCGCTTCCGTGCTTCGGAGAGCACGTTTTTTTTTTTTTTTTTTTTTTTTTTATGCCTGATAAGTTAGCCTTTGACCACTATCTCACCTGGTGGTAAGTGATGATGTGGTCGAAGATGTTGTACAGGCTAACCTAGAATTACTGGCTCTCAAGGACAGCTACCGGAACACACCGTTAGGTGCTTGGCGACAGATTTTCAACTTGAGGGTGGTAGCTAGCCAGGCGGGCATTCGCAAAGTGCCCTACCACCATGCTGTAACGACTGCCATCCCAAGACAACAACCGGGACCGACGGCTTAACGTGCCCTCCGAAGCACGGAAGCGCTCAGTAGTAATGTCACCAGCGGTCACCCATCCAACTCCTGACCGCGGCGGACGTTGCTTAACTTTGCTGATCGATTCAGAATGGCCAAGCAAACTTCGCTACGAGCGCTTCATACGTTAAGCCGTCGGTTGTTGTCTTACGATGGCAGTCGTTACAGAATGGTGGTGGAGCATTTAGCGAATGCCCACCTGGCTAGCTACCACCCTCAAGTAGAAAATCTGTCTCCAAGCACCTAACGGTGTGTTCCAGAAGCTGTACTTGAGAGCCAGTAATTCTAGGTTAGACTGAACAACATCTTCGACCACATCGACACTTACCATCAGGTGAGGTAGTGGTCAAAGGCTAACCTATCAAGGATAAAAATAATATATTGTTCGAAGACGTAAATTTGGTATGGAAGAAATAGGTACGTAGTCGAAGTCAATGGAACTATGCAATTTCGCCCATAAAAATAGTTAAATTGTAATCAATATAGGCATAAAAAATCGTAAAATGCAATTATTTTATCTTATCTTCTTACCGCTGTCATCATGTGAGCTTTGGTACAAAATGTCTTTATACAAGGACATAGATGTAAAAAGATTTGGCTTCAGTGTCATGGCTGGCCGTCTTTTTAATACTGGACCAACCGAAGTTATATATCCTCTACCTTTCAGATCAGCAGTTTGACAGACAAGAAGCTACTTCTGAACTAACTATAACAATCATTTTAGAAATTTGGGGGTTAAGAAGTAAGAAACAAGTAGAGAGAAAACTGTACTATCGCAACTTTGTTTATTTTACGACACCATGCCTCGGTGTTCTCAACCATGATCGTGGTGATGCAGGATAACAGTAGACGGTTATGCTGGATGCGCCACAGTGATGAAGAATTATGACCGCTAGTAAACAGAGTGAGATCGCGAAGACTCAAGAGTTCTATCTACAAGGCGAGCATTGTAATTGCTTTATGGGGAGGCCGAAGGCAAATCTTCAGCATAACCTGTGGGTTAAAAATCAACCAAGTGTAATGATTTTGTGTCTTCTCATTTTCACAATACCCATATTATGAGAGCTGCAGACTCAAAACCTGATGACAGAATACTTTTTAATTATGCCGTCATATATATGGATTCGTCTATGCCCATACTGTTTATTGAATTCCATTATGGCACTTTTGCTGTGAATTATTTGGCAACTTGCTAGCTACCACCCATTACACGATTTATGTTGTAGCTCACCGATGTGTAGCGAATAAAAAACGAGTGACCTGGATTTTGAAAGAATGTTGGTTTTAGCTTGTACTTTTGTTAGCAGTACTGAAACATTGTATTGTACTCCAGATAACCACATTCTTCGTTATAATAAATGAACTTGTAATACTTCATGTAACTCCTTGTGACATCAGAAAGCAATTTTTATATACGGTCAGAATAGACATTCTTTTTCATTGCTAATAGGCCAATATCTAAATTGTTCTAAAATAACTAGCTCACAGAGATTGCCAGATTGTGAGGCGCTTGGCAACTTGGAGGTGGTACCTTAGATTCATAAATTGCGCTACCACCGTTTTGATATTTTGAAGAGTAGGTTTGTCTGGTGGTTCTTATCCGATCAACTATCTTAAGAAAAGTGGACAAGAAGCAATTCTCATACAAACGTAGTTTAGTAATATTTTAAATGCCAGGTGTCTAAACTTGTTGAACTTTTGTATGCACATGCATGCAATTATTTTACAAAATTATTAATAGATTAAAATTATACAATATTATCTTAAACTAATAGTGTCACATCATTGAATTCGATAGAAACACAATCGATCAAATAATCTTCACTCCGAACAAAAACTAGCAATCAACACAATCATGCAAAGTTCTATAGTCGTCAGTTTGGAACTCTGAGCATGAATGGCCGGCTTTAGTTAGAGGGTTCGCGCGTAATCCGTTTTCCATTATCGCGTTGGTTCGTGACCCGTCTCCGCAAATCCGATTCCTGATGGAAGGCTGCAAGCTGAACTAGGAATGCATAGCCTTTAGTAGAGCACTATTCAACCTAGAATCAAAGAAAGTTCAACTTTTATAGAGTAAGCAGTCAGTAACAATGTCATTAAGGAACATTCCCAGAATATCTACATACTTGCTAATCACATCATATCCGTGTCGCCGATAAGTCTTGTCAATGGGTTATGCGTACAAATTGAAGCTCACGGCAAACAGAACAATTGTAATTTTTTTTTTGTGCAATTGTTTTTATTTACTGTATCAGCTGGATTGTCCAGTCTCCCCTATTAAATGGAGTTTGCCTTAATCCCTTGGCAGGCTTATTGTGGACTGCAGTGCAGCAGTTCTTCAGAAGGCGCTGCTGCCCAACTTTCGGTATTTCACCTTTAGTCGCTTCGTACGACATCCATAGGAAGACTTGGGGGGGTGACACAAGCACTCCACGGTAATTGTCGGTATTTAAATATTGGTTGACTATGTCCTAAAACTTTGTTTTATTTAATTATTGACCGTTTAATCACATTAACTACTCGCGTGATTGCAATATCAGTGACTTATGACGATGTATTTCTACTATAGGCCAGGAAAAACATTGTCATGAGTTTCTTTTTATTTGCTAACAGATACTGTAGGAACAGAAAAGTATGAAATTATTTCCATGACATTATTTGTACTGCTAACCCTCTGTTTGTTATCTAGATGTATCTACTTATAGAATAATATATCAATATAATTAGGTAAATATATTATGTTCTACATGTACTTAGATTCGAGCTGGCAATATTAAACCCATTTGCACCAATTGATGAATACCGATGCCCAATTCACCTAATCCTGGAATCCAATTTCAATTGTATTGTTCCACTCGATGTCCGCTCGCACAAAGGCAGGCAACTATTTAATTGAACAATTTATGGATTAATATGACCACGGCCAATATTCAGTGAAATGTATAAAATTTTGCAACATGTGACTGAACTATAGGAATGACCAATTAATGACGTGGTTTGCCCCTCAAATGTATTTCCATGGGAAAATGAATTAATTGAGTACTTGTTTTTCGTTAACATTTTGTTTTGTTTTCCATCAATGATAATGCATTGGTATTAAAGTATGCAATACCGATTGATGTAAATACATCCATTGGTATTACATGATAAACTGTATAATAACATACCTACACGTTATCATGTTATACCGTTAAAAATAGATACATACAATTAAGGAAATGAAACAAATAATAAATGATCTCGCTTGTCAATGAAAGTAAACAGAACATTTAGTTGCAATAAAAAAGTAGTTAATGTGCAATTAAAAAAAACTTTACAAACCGTTCTATTTTCCATATTTAGATATATATATTATTTCCATATTTAGATATATATATATATATAGATTATATGTTTTTATATGTATATATGTTGTTGCCTAAAATTTAATCTCAAAATTTCTAATCATTTGTCGAATGCAGAACAGAACAAACCACTAAATTCATTACGACTCGCCGAGCACATACATTGTGTAAATGGGACAATACTGCGTCCCGAATGTTTCGAACCATTACAGGGCTGATCAAGCGGCTCAACGCGCATATACCCGACTGATTTACCCATGGAGTCCAGACGATACCTAGAACTAGGAATTAATGGTGCTTACACATACCCTTTTGATGACAAAAAATATGTAATGATGATAGTTATGTATAGTGAAGCTCTTAAATATATTATATATATGGTGTCCAACCAGACTATGTACATTTATTTCTATCTTCTACTCTGACGTCCATTCATTACTTGCAGACAAGAACAAACCTTAGTTTTTAAGAGTTCGATGGAACAACGCCATAAGTAAATACAACCCACTGAGCAGGCATTTCCCAATACGTAGATTCACAAGTTAAAATAAATGATACAATACTGGCCCAACTATTCCAAACCGTTGAATCCAAGACTGAAAAAAAAAACAATATCATCCATTGTAGTTATGATTCAGGTTTGAGTTTTGCGAAAAACTATAATCTAATATAATTTTAAGAGTTTCTACCATATAAGGTGTCTCTGGTTTCAAATAGAGAATGGAACAAAGTGGTAAATTAATTACAGTCAACCACTCTGGCTTTTGCCCATGTGATCCACTCATACTCGTATTTACAAGTTTAAATGAGATAGTTCTGCGTCCCAAGTGTTCCAAGCCATTGGGCGGATCAAAAGGTATTTTGTGGCGTTATCCAACTGATATGCCACCCATTGAATCCTCATACCTGCGTCACTTTCATGCATATTGTCTAAACTATCTAAAATAATATAATGAATAGGAAAGATTTGATTGTTCGTTTGTTTGTTTGTTTGCATTGAATAGGCTCTAAAACTACTGGACCGATTTAAAAATTCTTCCACCATTAAGATCCTTTTTTTTCAGGGGGGAAATGCCTTCGCACTGCCCCTCCGCCACGGGGGTAGTGGAGGGGGATATGTGGGACTTGAACCCACTAAAAACCCCCGTGAGCAGTCCTCTGCCGAGGTGGGGCAAGACAGGCATTAGCATTCACCATCTTGCCCCAGCGGCGGTAGGCCCGAACTTAATCGGGCCTCTCCGCCTGTGGAGGGGCGACCTTGCTCGCCAAGGCCGCCCCCCAAACTTGTGGGACCGTGCAAGCCGATGGAGAATCCCCCGAATCTCCACCAGTGACCCCACTACAGAGAAGGGAGTTGGCGGGCGTACTGCCGCCTCCTCGCCCCTGTTCGCCTACGCCGGAGCGGGGCAGCATGGACGTCGCCCTCCCACCATTAGGATTCTACATTAACCCTGAAGAACATAGGCTATAAATATATTTAAAAAAGTTAGGGATCCGTATGAAAACTTCGATAATGTAACCCAAAGTGGGAAAACAATACCATAAAAAAATCATTTTATCGCGTACGCTGCGAAAATAGAGCATAGTGATGACTACATGTTAAAGAAGATATCAATATCTATAAAAAATGTCCGCACTACTATAAGTATAACTATCACTGTTATGTCACAATAACTACTTTCTCATGTGTTTAAATTTACAATTTTTGTTTAATACCCTTGCGAAGCCGGGGCGGACCGCTAGCGTCATATAATTTTTTAAATAATTATATAGTTTATATAAAGTCTTTTTTATTTTTCATGTCAGATTACAATTTTATGATATCTTTCTCTACTTCTCACCTTCATAAATTAAAGATATTATTTTCCGGAAAATAATATCTTCAATTTCAAGAGAATCTATTATTTTAAACTTCTAGTTTATTAAGTTTAGAGGGCAGTGATCCAAGTCTGAATCTTCTTAGAAGCAGGCGTTCGCAGTTTGCGATGCAAAACCAACTAAGTAATTAACTAAATTACCGTCCATTGCGCAAGCATTATCTTTTGCACCCCGCATACATTCACAGGTGTAAATGGGACAATACTGTGACCCGAGTATTCCAGACCATTGGGTGAATCGAACGGCTCAACGCGGTTTGCCACCCATTGAATCCATACATAATCTGCAACGCACGTGCCTATACGAATCAAATTATGGCACGTTACAGTTCTATTATTGGTACTTTTTTTGTTAATGTTATTGTTACGAAACATACACAAGGCCTACTAATCTCAGCCTATAACAGATACATTTTGTCAAGTAAAGAACTGCATTGCGCTCATAATATAAACAAGAAATTCTACATTTAATTTGATAGAATTGCGCTGAAGTTTAAACAATGCAATGTATCAAATGCTCAAATCATGATTAACTCTTTTGACATCAGTTATACACTATTCATTAACCGACTTCCCAAAAAGGAGGATGTTCTCAATTTGCGTGTATTTTTTTTATTTCACATTTCGAGTGGCTCCCCCCCCCCCCCCTTTTTATGCACACGATATTTGACAATCTGTGAAAGCAGGTCTTACATATTTATAAAAATTTAATAAATAAACAGTTGCCGTAGGATGCTCTGTATATATAAATCATTCATTAGTTTCACGAAATCAGAGATACATCTACGTTGTCTGCTGTTTTAATTAATATGTACTACTCTTCGTAAGTACTACATCTTTTCATTATTTTAATGAGCGCTGACAAAAATTACAAACTCATCTATCTACACGTTGATAAATCAGATGTGTATGTCTACAAGGATATACAACGTTAGTTTAGTTTTGCAGGACAACTAAAGTGACATTACGGAGCAGGTGCAGCAAAAGAACAAAGATATGTCCTTCTTTTCTTCTTGAAATTTTCAAGAATTTATCAAAATTTTTAATCCTTTTTTTGGATCCCATAAGACAAAACGAGTCCCCTTTACTAAACCATACTACATATAATAATACTACGTACCTACACTGTCCATCTGTCTCTCTAGTCGTCCCACCTTAAAATGGTTGTGTATTTTGGTCTTTCTGTGTAGGTAGCCGATTGAAAGTTTCATAGAATATGTATCATTATGGCGGACTCAACAAATAATAATTAACTATATGTAAATAAACTAGTGACTCTGTAAGCTATTAACCTCGCGACTGATATTTATTAAAAGGTTTTCAAGTGCCATATCTTCGCCATATTGAATGCTCGCCTGGCTAGCTACCACCCTCAAGTAGCAAATCTGTCACCAAGCCCCAATCTGTCACCTAACGGTGTGTTCCGGCAGTTGTTCTTGAGAGCCATTAATTGTAGGTTAGCCTGAAAACAACATCTTTGACCACATCGACACTCACCATCAGGTCAGATAGTGGTAGAAATTCTATTTAATTATTGAACCGGCTCACAAAATTTCACGTTTTTCTGTAGTCATCAAAGAACCTTCTTTGATAGGTATATGCATATTGTTGTGCCATCAAATCAGGCAACCACACAGCGACACCGCACCGCCAGTGATCGAACAATACGCGTAATGCGGACTGTCATTATGCACTTCAAAGAGCGCGAACTACAGGACCAGCACAAAAGCGACAACCAACAAAGTTCCGACGCTATCCCGCAATTATCTAAATGCAAGCCTCCCTAGGTGTCGACACTGTCGACTCGGCACCACGAACGTGTAGACGACGCACAATTATTTAACTCAAGCAATATACTAGGCTGCCGTCGGTTGGTCTTTGTAATTTTATTTTTTGATCATTCTGAACACGTATTGATTACCTTCGTAATAAAGCTACTTATATAGTAAACTATTATTAATATCTTGATCCTTGTATTTTCATATCAGAAGTAAATATATTTAGGCAATTTAATTTAAACTATTACGGAAAAAACATTTTTTTGTTTACACACAATTTACCGTTTTGTAGGCAAAATTGTAAGTGGGTAAAGTGAATAAAGGGTTAAAAATGCTTCACGATAAAATGAACATAATTTGTTATATTGAAATTGCTAAAGATTATAAATAACTAGCTTTCCGGGCGCGGCTCCGCCCGCGCTTATGTCGGTTATCGCGCAAAACATTGACCTCGTTTTGCGCAGTTGGATAAAAACTATCCTATGTTTTTTCCCAGGTCTCAAACTATTTCCATACCAAATTTCATTCAAATCGGTCCAGTAGTTTTGGCGTGAAAGCGTAACAGACAGACAGAGTTACTTTCGCATTTATAATATTAGTACTGATTTCAGAGCCGTCAATAAAATTCCCCCAGAAATGCTTCCAACTTCGTTCTAAAGATAAGCACATGAGTAGTAGTGAACAGCCAATCATAACTCCTACAATGGATAAGAATTACAAAGAATCTTATTTTCTTCAAGCTACTGAGCATATCCATGCTGAAAAACATCAAGATCGGTTCATCAGTTTTAACGGAAGCCTTCATTAGGTGATGGTGGAGTGTTGCTCTGTAGATTTGACATATAAAAGTAGATTCCGAGAATTCCGAAGTTCCTACAAAGTCTTTCGCAATTAACGAATTTCTAAGAAAACATCAAATAGTAATTTAATACAATCTTTCCATCCATAAAATAAGTAATTCTTCCCGGCTCTTGTTAATCGCGTCGCCAGGGGCGGTATAATTCGGACTGCCTTTTAAAATGTGCTTTTAGCCACCCCGTAATGCGATGTCGTTTCAGCAAATTGTAATGGACGCCATGAAAAATTAAAATTTTATGACATCTTTGCGAATTTCCGAGGAAAAATGGTGGCCGAAAGGGAAGGTGTTAATGCCAGCTAGAATTTAACAGAATCATTTTATATCACAGAGGCGATTAAGTAGTCGTATTTTGGAAAGAAATAAAAGTCTATTTATCTCTGTGTTGTGAAATATAAAATGTAGTAGGCGCACAACGGATAATTATTGTATACGTTTTGATCAATCTAATATGGAAGTTTCTTAAAAATTTATTGATAAATTCAATACTTTTCAATAAATTATTGTGAAAGATGAAATACAATACACTGCCAAACTTACCGATTTCGAAAATTTGCATATTTGAGTTATAATTCTTAAGGAATAGTTATTGAATATTATTATGGATATATTTGTCCCTGCGTAAATAATATCTACTACGTGCATCATTGTCTTATTTCATCGTCTTCTTCTGACCATTATCTCAAGTATGTGTTGTCGGCACAATATGTTGAAGAACATCTTCCAGATATTTTTTTTATATTACCCTCAACCTTTAAGTAATGAAGTCGTTAAAAAGGAAAAATAGCCCTGCTGAGCGTCTAATGTGCATTGCGTTGACGTGAGCCTACCTACCAGACACTAGTAGGTAAGGTAACGGCTAAAACCTAGGTTAAGAAAAAAATAATTACACCTCACGTAACCAACATAAACACATCACTTACTATCAGATGAGATAGTGGTGAAAGTAACCTATCAGATATACAATTAAATAAATCGGGTGGCAAAGAGACAATTGAATTAAGATGTTTTTTACTCCAGCCTTCTTACAAATCAATGTTTTTTTATTCCTGATAGGTAAGTTTTTGAGCTTAAAACAACTCAAGTGATTTTAAAATATGCTTTTTTTCGCACACGATCGTTTTACATTCCAGTTTAGTTTTAATAAGCTGTTATTTCAAAAAGATACCAAACAGGCTTTTATATTTTTTTCATTTACGATAGAATGACAAGTCAAGAAGTTTCTCAACTTAGGTGAATAATTAATTCATATTACACCACTATCTCACCTGATGGTAAGTGATGATGTTCCGACCACATCATCACTTACCAGTGGTGTTGTTCAGGCTAACCTAGATTAAATGAGGCTATATTACTATATATAACAGATTTTTACTAAGTACTAAATTTTATCTTTCTAGAAACACTAGTAACCATAAAAATACTCCAAGTCTTCCAGTATTGAAAAAAACGCAAACAAATACAAAAGTAGAATGAAAGCTGCAAGAAAACATCTTTTATTTGAAGACACTGAAAGTTATCCGAATTCTAAACACAGGTTCTCAAATAAACATTCTGATAGTCTATAATTATTAGATATAGAGCAAAGCCAAGCCTCGATCAAATCCCGCAGGATTATGCAGGAATTCAGCGGATTAAGCCTTCATTACTGTTGTTCGGTAACTTGCCAGGAATGCCCGCCTAGCTCAAAGCGAGATTTATACCGGATATATACCTACTCCGGTTTATAGCGGATATAGCGAGAATTTGCGATCAAAACATTGGAATACCCGCATAATCGACAATACGACTGTTTTATGTTAATAAAGCCATACGGATTTCTCAAAGGTTATCAGGTATCGGAATGGAAGGTACTTAAAATAAAAATTCTGTCTGTGTTTTCCTTCCCACGTTGAAAAACTCGGTAGGAAGGTATGGAATATGGGTGTGAAAACGCAAGTGTCCTAGACACGTGACGTTTTAAAAAGGGTATATGATTATGTAGGTAATCTACTTTGTGTCAGCTTTAAAAACGAAGAGATTTACGTTTATGGATATTTAACGTGGGATGAAAAATTAATCCCTGTTTTGGTTAGGAAAAGGATGACTCACAGCGGGATTTGATCCCGCAACCTTTCTATCGCATTACAAATTATACTATGGAAGCTGGACAGTCTAAAATTTCCCACTGTTTGGATAGACATAATATATTTAATGTGAAGCCTAACAATTCAATGTAAACTGGTTTAAATGGCCATATATTAAGTGTGAAACCTCATCTTACCAATGAGACAGAAACTTTCTACTATGGCTGGTATATAGATATTTTATGTATGCAATACCAATTCAATGACGCCTTTAATTATATAGATATATTATTTTAAACAGTAAAAAACTTTAACAAATGGTTGCTTAATAAATTTGTATTTAGTCATGTGAACTCTTTTTAATGATGCATACTATTAACAAGATCATTCATTCGCCTAAGGTAGTTACTGCTCACTATCGACAAAAGTTGATATTATCATAAAATCATCCAAGTATAGAAATATATGTTTCGGTTAATTGACAATAATAATTATTTAGGAACCGGCTTGGACTCGCGTAATATTTACCGGATATTGTTCCGACCACTTTCGGACTTATTTGAAGTTCTTCGTCAGGGAGTCACGATTGTGCAGTGTCGAGTGCGGGCCTCACCACGTAACTGGCATTAATTGGCTATAGCTTAAAAATGCTCAAGCGATTTTAATCGTTCTACATTCCAGTTTAGTTTTAATAAGCTGCAGGCTTTTATATTTTTTTCATTTACGATAAAAAGACAAGTCAAGAAGTTTCTCAACTTAGGTGAATAATTAATTCATATTACAGTTAAAGATATCAATCACTTATTCACCTCTTTACTGTTTGATATATGGTGTGATAAGTTACCACTGGCAAAAGCCTTTTCTACCTCTTCTATAAAATCTGGACGCCCTTTTGAAATTTAATACCCATATACATTTTATAGTAAATTTTAGTTAATAAATTCTATATATTTATGTAAGTATTGAAAACAGTCGTATAACACTCGTGCCGCATTAATTGTCGCAATCTCGACATGATCTATTATAGCGCTCGCCTACGACTCAAAAAAGCCCTGTCCCTGCGGCCTACGGGCCGAGTTTACAATATCGTAGCCACGATTAGAATAATTAACTCGCCGCACTCGTATCATAATGTACCTATTAATCGTGCACACGCTAACGAAACTGCGGTACCATCTTCACCACATTACAAAGCTAAGTTCATAATTTCCAAAATTTATTCGTGTGTTACTTACATATAGAAATTGATTATTCTATATACGAGTAAAGTATAGTTCTAGGCGAGACGCGACCGCGAACTTTCTGCCTTCCTTGACAAAGACCACCGGATGTGAACTATACTTAGTTGGACCGTTGAAATGTATGAGTTACCTCCGTTGTGAAAACCAAATATATTTATAGTAACGTTCGCTTTCACATATAAATCAGTAATTGGACACATATCTACCATTGAAAGCGCGGCGCTCCAAAGGTGCTCGTGCGTGAATCGAGCCGAACGACGCTGTTTGCGGTCCGACTTGAATTAATCGATTCAATCGTCCGGATGATTCGAATGCATCGCTTCGAGCGCCGCCTCTGTATTTCACACTACTCTATGTAACGGTTTTCCCGATATTGTGGTGTACAATGCTATTTTCACATAGTGCCCATTGATTCGCACAATTAGGAGTTCGTAGTTGAATTTGAGCAAAAATATTTCGTATATCTAATTTTTGCATTTTCATAAATTGGTACTTATTTAAAGTACAAAAAAGGCTAATTTTTAAGTCATTGTGTTTTTATAATTATTAGTTGCTGTAGCGTATTTGGTTATGATCCTATTTTGTGCATATAATATGTCCTACTATAGCTATTTGTACATATTTATTGATTCAATTTCCATACGAATAACTGTATTTACCACGCATAAAGCTTTTACAAAAAATAAATAAGAATACTAATATAAAATATAATATTTAGTATTTTTATTTTGGAAAAATTTGAACTTTCAAACGCAAATTAACAAATATTATAAATTAAAACTAAAGTTGTAAGTATCAGTACTTCTTGTATCTTGTACCTATATAAGGAATAAGAAAATACTGGGTATCTAAATATATAAATCTCAAAAAGTTAGAAAGTAGCATTTCCAGTTACTAGACCTACTAAAGTTAATCTATTTTTTTATGCCTGATAGGTTAGCTTTTGACCACTATCTCACCTGATGGTAAGTGATGATATGGTCGAAGATGTTGTTCAGGCTAACCTAGAATTACTTGGTTCTTAAGTACAGCTGCCAGAACACTGTTCGGTGCTTGGCGACAGATTTTCTACTTGAGGGTGGTAGATAGCCATTCGTAAAATGCCTTCCCACCATGCGGTCAAGCTCAAGCTGGCAGTGGGGATCGAACCATGGACCAGCGCCACCGCAGTCCATAGCTATATATAACCACTCGGCTATCATTGCTTAAAACTGATTGCATTTTACTGACTCTCATCACCGTGAACTGCACTCAGATCTGCCCAAAACCTATCCTCATCACCGAACTTCTTTGACACTCTTTCTCAGTTGTCCTTATAGGGAAACACCTTACCAGTGGATTTCAAAAAAGCTACGTCCAAAAACGCGTTTTAGCGCGACGGATTCGTAATTTTACATTACTATAATTCATCCAGAAACCTCTTTATATAAAATGACATACATAAAATATTTAAAACATATCTAGTTATAATTCCGCCTAATTTTCTTTCTTAGCCGACGTGACGTCTTAAATGCCAAGTGGCTTAACCGTTTCGTTCCTACATAAAGCGTCATCAGGAGGTCATGACTCTTCGAGCACATTATAGTGAAAATTATTTTAGCTCGTATTAAAATCGTTATAAACTGCATGTACCTTTTTTTTACGCGAAATTTTAACTCACGGTAATTAATCGTTTTTGAGAAATACTGTTTTGATTTTTTTATTTTAAACTTAATCCATTCTGTATTGCACTTCGTTACATATATGTTGAATACACAGATAACCAAATACTTCACATAATGTCTATATTTAATAAACAAATATTGTATTTACAACACAATATTTTGTCTTTAATATTGTACTACACTGCTTCCTAGTTTCTTGCACAACAATTACTGATACAAAACGCTATACATTGCAATAAAAACTTGCGCAGTTACTTGTGCAAAATAATAAATTAATTAATATTTTGTTGACCCCAAATACTTGGGATATATATAAGAGACGATAATGATTCAAGATAAGCATACATATGGTGATAAAAGTACCATCAAAGGCATCCCAAAGTACAATTTTAGTCACCAACTAATACTAATACAAGTGCTAACCTACAGGTAGCTATAGTCTTTCAGAAGCGTGTAGCAGTCTCCAAGTGCCTAATTTACCTCAAACGGCCGCACGAACTCAGAAGGCAGGCCTCAAGAGTTGTCATGGACTTTAAGAGGGCTTCGTACAAAAGGCAGTTTCAACAAGTACTAGCCTTAGGTCTCGCGTTGAATGTAGCGTTGCTTTGAACCAGGAAGTGGGTTATTTCCAAGCACTCAGACAGTTTCTGGCTTGGTTGTCACAACTCGCACTCTGTAAGCTTCAATCTAATCTCGTGAATACGAGTAATTAGCTAGGTCATTTGTGCAATTCTAATGAATCAGTACTAATATTATAAATGCGAAAGTAACTCTGTCTGTCTGTCTGTTACGCTTTCACGCCATAACTACTGGACTGATTTGAATGAAATTTAGTATAGAAATAGGCGCGATAACCGACATACGCGCAGGCGGAGCCGCGCCCGGAAAGCTAGTAGGAAATAATTAAGAAACAGTAAATATTTAGTTAAGATTAGAATTAAATTAAATGTCTCTTTAGAAAGGCTCTGCCTTAGTGGGTAGCACCGCAATGTCCATATTCTAGCTATATTCTAGCTCGGCACCCTACGGGCAAATAGCAATACAATATTATCACTGATTTATTCATTGCTCACGTGATTATCTTGGTAAAATTTTATTACGTGGTCAGTACAATGCCTTTCACGTTGAAGGATATTAACGCTTTTTTTATTAAACTAATGACGCCCATTGACAATTTCTATGGACTGCCGCACTGGGGGTCCGAAGTAGAAATCTTCCCCAGGGCTTGAGGTAGACCGACCAATAACTTTGCGAATACTCACTTAGCTAGTTGCCCCTTAAGGTGAACGACGTCTATGGTAGGAAATTTTTATATATTAATTATAGATATTTTGTTTTTTGCTATGGTTTCTTAAAAGCATAAAACTCATTGAATTGTTTAAATTTGGTTACGGGTAAGTATACTTTATTTATAATATTTTTGACGAGGTAATAGAATGATTATTGATATCCAATTACTTTTGAAGAAAATTAGACCTATTATTTTAAGCTGTCGAATATTATGAACATATAAAATAATCCACAAGAGCGAAAAATCTCTCTAAATTTTAACTTCCATGACGCGAGTCTCCTCATTAAGTTGAAAATCTGTCGCCAAGCTCCTACGATAGTTTCTGACAGCAGCCTTTGGAAATCTGTCCCCTGTTTCCCCTGATGCTCACCCTGTTTCCCCTGATTGCCTATCAGCAATAAAAATGCCTCAAATGAAAAACAATACCTTGTTAAAATTTCATCTTGAGCTGCACTCGTCTACTGAAGCACGATATACGAGTATACTTTATCGAACGAACAAATTGGGTTCTTGAAACGTTCTTCAAAACAAGGCAAACGAATCCTTAAAACAATATCCAATCTGATTGTATTGTTAAATCAGATACGCAAATAGCGAATCCGTGCGATCGGGTCATGAGTGGTGCCACAGTTTACGTAAACAGATAATGTTTATGTTTATATAACAAACAACTATAATCATTATTATTTCTAAGTAAACAGGTAATGTAAATACACATGAGGGCTAGAATTGTATTCCTGCCCCATCTAAGGTGACTAGCAGCGCTTTCTGAAGAGTCTGACGCCATCTTACACTGTGATTCGCAAGGCGCCTGCCAAGCGTGGAGATTATGGGAACCCTCCCCTCTTAATGGGGGAGGCGTTAGTTCAACGGTGGACCTTATTGCTGTTGACGTGAAGTAGAAGGTAGATTGAGATTAACTTCGCCATCACTTCATATTGAAACACCTCGAACTGAAGTTAAAAGTACTAAATAACAAAAACGAAGTGAATATTTAATGACAGTGGTCGTCGCAATTCTGTATAGCTTGCGCTATGTCAATAACAATGCAATAGAAATTTTCAACGGTTGCTCATACAAATGCCCGTCGCGGCTCGTAACTGTGAGTGCCAATTAGAGTTGTGCACCATTGTGCGATTATAGCAACAAAGTGTTATAGCGACCACTATGTACGATATAGGACATTTCAACACAACACATAATTTTTTGCTGGACCGCTGAATTAGTGATACAAAATGCTTTGATCGATATGGCTTCAGATATTAGATGTGTTCCATATCCTCATATTGGATGTCGTAAATGGTGACTAAAGGGTAACATGAGATCGAAGTGCAGCATGTGAATACTCACGTTGTACTTAATGCACTGATTATCCTAATGGTAGTGGGTATACAACCAATGAAAGCATTCCCAAGGTCCTTTATGTTGTTATTGAAGAAATATTATGTTGACCCCGCATGTCTGGCTACGAAGGTGTAATCATCGTTCTACAAATGTGTGTAAAATCTGATGAGATTTATTTATGATCATTGACGCGGATTATTTTAAAATAAGAACTTAATCGTATCTATATTAAATAGCTTAGCAATAATCCTTTTATAAAAGTTCAGGATCGTATCACATGACTTTACACATGACATTTTTAATCGCATGATTTGATATACGAATATACGTTTTAATGCAGCGAAAATCAGTATATCTTGTAATAATGCCCAAAACAAACGACTGGCTTATAAAATAACAACGGAATGAAACATTTTTAGCACAAGTGGGATCTGACACCGTGTCCACCCGTTCCTGGGACATTATGCTCATCCAATCCAACGTACCGTGGTGAAATGACTCTTAGTTCAAATTCATCCCTTTACTTATTACACGGAACAACAGTGTGGAATGAACAAGAGCGTGGAATCCTGCTTGTTGTTAAAAACATCTATCGTTGTGATTTCGTATTTTGCTTATAACGAGCCACTCCCAAAACTGCCAATTAGTCACACAAAAAAGTACTTATTTTGCTGAATATGACAGCCCTTTTAACGCCATCGCAATCGACCTCTGCACGTCGTGCCTTATCTACATCAAGAGCCCCCATTCATAATTCGAAGTGGCGTCTATAGCGCTGCACAAATTGGTGACCAATAACCGGAGCCCAGCCACATTCATTATTTTAACACCATCTATCAGCGCTTTAAAACGCAAATAAAAACGCTATAACACATATTTAATGACGAAATAATAGCGGTAATTCTAATACATTAAATATGCATACACATTCAGAAAGATTATAGCAGGTTTTTATAGCTTTAAGTGCAGTATTATGCGAATAAAGTTCAACCCTTAACTACATTCATAACTTTGAAACACGAGTTAACTCTAAAATGAAAGTTTAATGTAACGTTCAAACAGCATCACTCGCTTTGAATGGGCGAATGTACTTACAGTTCTTAAAGCACCCTTACGAGTATTAAAAATACCACTTTTCCTAATAACTGTACGCTGCATATAACACGTAATATTGCATATTTTCGCGGGCAAGTATACTTGTGAAATAATTTATGCGCATTAGTTATGAGGCTGGAAGAATCGCGGAAATGCTGAGCGGTAGTAAAACGCTTCGAGTCACTCGCCCTGAATGGGAGTCGAGTGGGTAATTGGAACTGCGGCATAGCTGATTTATTTGCTCGGTTGTTCATGGGATATTACCTTTTTTATTTAGTACTTGTCGTATATAATGTATCGCGTTATTTTAATCTTTATTGATTAAACTGGAAGACTACAGGCTAATAACGTACCATAAATAACGATGAAAAATTTGAGCAACGTATCGCCTTTATTGAAAGCTAAACAGGAAAAACGTAGAATTTATTCTTCATCAAATTGAAATACTGGTTGATGCATAAGTTAAATAAATAACAGCTATTTTCACTCAACATTATGGATTTTTATTTACTTGTATTATTTGAAAAAGCATACTCGTATATCGAAGTAGTGATGAACAGCCCCATTATAAAAGGTTTTTCAATATATAGGGACGCGCGAACTTTGACAGCGCATAACGGCCATCTTGGCAAAGCGATACCTGTCAAATTTGGCATGAACACATTAGTCGTGACATTTCACCATGGAACACTAAACGCTTCAACAACGCGTAGAAATTGTTAAAATGTATTATTAAAATCAGTGCTCTATTCGCCTAACGTTCCGTGCATTGCGTCCAATTTATAACTTTTTTTTTTTTTAGGGAGGACATAGATGCTGGCTACCGCCTGTGCGGTCGTCCAGCTCCACCGGGTTTTGGGCGAGGGCCTGGCCCTACAATAGCCCGGGAGGGAGAAGTGCCGAAGGCACTTCTCCCGAGACGGGCGTAGAAGGCGAAAAGCGCCTTCTACCTCCGTCTCCTGCGGACGCCGAAAACGTACCGCTATTATAGGAGGGGTTGACAGCGAGCTCAAGGGCACCACTGTGGTTCGGACCTCGGCTTGTCTCACTGTCGAGAGACATGGGGGGGATCGGAGCAAAATGCCTCTGTGCAACTGCAGTGTTGCACAATTGGGCCCTACTGAATAAAACTCTTTGACTATTTGGAGAGCAATTTATCGTGACCTTGTTTTTGCCTCGAGCTCGCCGGCGAGCTCGGTGTTTGATTGTGTGACCTCTAATTACCTCACACCTGGGGATTTTACCTCGACGACTTGCGGATAACGCTAAAGCTGCCAATGTAATGACTGCGATGGGGTCATCCGGGTCGTCTAATACCTGCCGTGGTCGGCGACGGGGGGGTTTGAAAAATGGGATAGAAGAGGCGGTCGAGTAGTTCGATGCCTGGACAACCAATGGGTTCGAGTGGTGGGGCGCTCGATCAAAGTATCGGCGAGCGCAGTCCTTATTGAACTGCGCTAAAGAGGGAAGGTTTAGGTCGCAGTGCAACTCGGTGTTCCGGACATACCACGGAGCGCCGGTTGCACTACGAAGAAAACGATTTTGAATGACTTGAAGCTTATGGAGATGGGCCTCACTAGCATGACTAAACACTACTGATGCGTAAGTCATGATGGGGCGGATGCAGGCAGTGTAAAGTGTCTTCTTATTACTAAGAGACATTTTACTCTCTTTGCGAATCAGGGGACCAAGGCGACCCATTACAAAGGCCGCTCTGTTTCGGACGGTTGTTATATGATCGCTAAAGGTGAGATTCCGATCAAGGGTGACTCCGAGATATTTTGTTTTACTAACCCAGGGGATGGGTTGGTCAAACAAAGTTAAAGGTTGCGGGTAACGGGGGCGAGTCTTCTCAGTAAAGTACATAGCTGCACTTTTAACTGGGTTGACCGCGATGCGCCATTTACGGAACCAGTCACCGATCTCGGTGATGGCCCGTTGGAGGGCGAAAATGGACTTTCTGCTGATACGCCACCCAGTGGTATAAATAGCGGTATCATCCGCGTATTGGGCCAATAGGACGTCTGGCTGAGAGCGTGGGATGTCGCTGGTATACAGCGCGAAGAGAATGGGTGATAGCACGGAGCCCTGCGGGACTCCGGCTCTGACTGGGTGGGGGGAGGAGAGGGTGCCTTCCACGCGATAGCGAAAGCTTCTGGCTTTAAGGAAGTCTTGTAGGATGAGCACAAGACGTTCTGGCACGCCAAGTTGGTATAGCTTGTAAATCAAGCCATTGTGCCAGACTTTGTCAAAAGCTTTCGCCACGTCGAGGAAGACTGCTAGCGTGGTCTGGGGTTTGGGGTACTTGTTAAAGCCCTCAATGATGTGCTCCGTGAGGCGGTGCACCTGTTGGACGCATGAGTGTCCGGGTCTGAAACCAAACTGCTCATCTGGGATAAGGTGGTGTTCCTTAGCATGGGACTGGAGGCGGTTTGCAAGTAACCGCTCGTAAAGTTTGCCTAAGGCACTGAGGAGGCTGATTGGGCGGTAACTGGTGGGGTCAGATGAGCTTTTGCCTGGTTTGTGAATGCCAATGACAGTTGCACATTTCCAGGTGTCTGGGAATAAGCAGTGGCTCATAGCAGCATTGAAGATGCTGACTAGGAGATGGATGAGAGGAGGAGAGAGGGTTTTAAGAACCCTGTTGGAGATGCCATCGGCACCGGGGGATTTGCGCGGTCGGAGGGCCTTGATCAGTCTCGCCACCTCAGCGTAAGTCGCTAAGGTGGCAGGTGGGAGTTCAGAGGTGACCACAGAGCTTTTACGTTCGACTTCAGCATCCACCGAATCGAGGTGAGCTTGGTCAACGTGATCTACGTTAGGGGAACACTGAGCCTCTAGGCTATCAGCTAGGCACTCAGCTTTGTCTTCGTCAAAGAACGCTGGGACTAGTGGGACTGGTCTGTATAAGGGAGGCATGTCGTTATGGTTACTACCTTTCATACTTCGCGCCAAGTTCCAATAAGCATGGTGGCTTGGCACGAGGTTTGAAAGTTTATCGCCCCATTGTTGATCACGCAACTCAGACATGCGACTTTGAACCATGCGTTCAAAGTGGCGTTTCTTAGTTTTGTTCTCTTTACTGGGGTAAGAGTCGTAATGTCGGGTCACTGCTTTACTCTCCGTCACCAATCGTCTCACATCCGCTGGAATGACAAGGCGCCGGTCGTCCGGCACTATGACCTCCTTTGTAGATGCACCTACTACGGTGGAGAGGTGATTGGTGAACGAATCGATCGCAAGGGTTACGTCATCTTTTGTCAGGATGTCGTCAGGGATCTTGTCTAGGTCCAATTTATAACTGACCGATATCGGACGATGATAACATTTTTTTATGGCCTAGGTTAGACGGTATGGATCTCACAAACATGTGGTTCCAACAAGAGGGCGCCAATTGCCATACAGCACGGGAAACATTAAATTTATTGGATGAGAAATTCGAAGGCTTCGTCATCTCGCGTGGTGGCAACATCAACTGGCCACCAAGATAGTGTGACTTAACACCGCTCGACTACTTCCTGTGGGGTTACGTGTAGTCTCTAGAGTATGCAGACAAACCACAGTATTTTTTTTCAAATTGCCACCCTGAAGGCCTACATAACACGCTCCTAGTGTAATTGAGCCACATTTGTGCGAAAACGACATCCAAAATTGGTCCACCAGGATACACCACCTACAGCGGAGTCGCAGCGGCCATTTGGCAAAAACTATATTCCATACATAATGTCAGCGTGCCCCGTGGGGTGCTGGGTCAGAATTGCACCTCCCCATATCATCCCGTGGGTGTCGTAAGAGGCGACTAAGCGAAAAATACTAAAAGGTGAGCAGCAGCGCCTTCTACAGAACTGCCAACTTACACTGCGATCCCCAAAACGAAGGCCAAGCGTGGGTATTATGGCAAATACCCCCTTAATAGGGGATGCTGTATTCAGCAGTGGACGATCCGGCTGTTACAGTACAGTACAGCACAATACATCATTCTCATATAGGTATATAATGATCATTTTAAGAAAGCTTTGTTTCACCTCTGGGTACAGAATCCTGAAAACAAATGATTACGAATAAATATGTGACGAAATAAATACAATACAATTATTTGTATGACCAACAATTATTTTAATAATTGTAATATATGTTATAAAATATTTTTTTTATTAATTTTTCAGTCATAGTCTTGCGAGAAAAAACACCACTTTTTCTATTTCTTCGCCGAAACCTCCATATTATTGTTATAAACACGTGTGTAGCAACGTTTTAAGCAAGGAAGCAGCCTAATAATATAAAAGAAAAGCACACCAATAAGAAAAGCAGCGCGCGAAGCCTATATTCAGATCTGAAGAAGAAGAAAGAACAGACCGGTTGATAAAAATACAAACAGTCTTATGTACCTATATCTTAATTTTACACGAAAAATATCAAATATTTTAAGATTTTTTTTAAGTTGATACGTATAATTTATGGTTCTCCAACCGTTCGATTTTCAAAAATACTCATATCCTATGACGCGAAACTTAAATTTCCTCCCGAATTTGTAGTTACGTTCGGAGCATGAGTGACGAAAACAAATGTCTACATTGATCTTAATTTACGTATAGATACACATATTTTAAGACCAAAAAATATATTATACTAAGGGCCTGTTTCAGAATGTTCGAGTAAGTTCCGGTTTTACAACCCAGAACATATTTAATAAATAAAACATTATCTTTGCGTTTCACAGTCATTTATTTTGTCTATCCATCGGTTAAATCTTGAAACGCGCTGCATATTAACTATTAACTGTCATTTTTGTCATTCAGTTATTTTATGTGTTGGTTAGCAACCCGAAACATTATTATGACATTCTGATACGGACCCGAAGTATCACATTTTTTATCAATTACAAATCTTTAATTTCATCCAATAATATGTATCCTATTAAAAGCTTTGAAAGACTTGCATATATAAAGTTGAGGATTAATAAATGGAGACCTACGTGCCTACTTGCAGTATACAACAAATTACGTGTGAAAGCGGATACTGCTGTCCTGTCACGAGTCATGAGTGAGATGTGGTGAGACAAAGCTCTTGAACGGAGCGCTCTCGAGCTGTGAGGCGAGGGCCCTCCGCCTCACTAATGGCCACTCGCAGGAAACTCCCATCGATCCCCCAATTTGTCTCTGTGACTCTCTGAATCCTAATGTAGAGTTGGCTTTAAATATCTTATGATCTTCTGAAGCTTTCAACTTGAGCCGCGTAAATGATTATGAACCTATAAGAATGAGAATTCAGACCGTACATACCTAAAAATTTCTAGACCAATTTATGTAAATATATTTTGTTCAACAGGAAAAGATATTTTGAACTTGTATCTTTTAAATTTATTGATATATGTTATGTAGCTAAAAATAATGTTGGCTTATGGTAGAAGTGTTTAGCATACTTGTTATACTTAGTAGCAGTGGAACTCTTTGTGAACGAGTTCGTTCGGGGCAGTACAGCCATCATACCTATATCTACCGTACCGTAGACGAAAGGTACGAAGAGTACGGTACCCTACATCTCCGAGTCCGACTCGCACTTGATAATTTTTTAGTATTTGTTGTTATAGCGGCACTAGAAATACATCTGTGAGAATTTCATTTGTCTAGCTATCACGGTTCATGAGATACAGCCTAGTGACAGACAGACGGACAATGGAGTCTTTTACTATTTTTTTGATTGTGTCCCTTTGGGTACGGATCCCTATAAAACAAGTAAAGTTCACCATCATTGACCACATAATTATGTACCGACTAGCGACTGGTCAGATATTGGTCAAAGACTAGTACATAATACCGAAATCAGATAATGTTCACCTCTAAAAACAACTATACTTCCACGTTATATGTTTTAGATTGACTTTCACCTACCGAGTTATATTGGAATAGTGAAACACAAAATACAAGCAGCATACAGTGAGAAGTTCTCGAATGAAGGACCCTTCAACCGTGGGATCACGAGAGCTCTCTACGATTCGTCGATTTTACGCTCCAATATGACGTTTGTGCCGCTTGCAATAAGAATTATATACATTATTAGATATTGATTGATTAAATATCATATTATGTAGGTGTTATAATAGACATTTATAAACAGTTTTAATAAAAAAAGAATTATGACCGCTAAAACTCAAGCTCAAGGCACAAGAATAAAGAACAGTACCGAATGAAAGCTTACTAATCAATATCACGGCCGTCAGTCTTGCCATATCAACAAAAAAGTATTCAACCCCAATATAGATGTCATTACTATAGTAATCGGCACAAAGCATCACTATTTTTTTTTCTCAATTAGGTAACCTAAACTGTCAATGCCCGTTTCATACTCAATCAATGTTAAATGTTGTATGCACTAATTGACAACCCAAATGCTTTCAAATGTTCAGATCTTTCATAGAATTTGTAGATTTCTGGATCAATATAATGTACCAAAAATCCATTATGCAGTCAATTGATGGCAGAGCTTTTTCCCATATATTTTATAAAGTCACGAAACTTTCCACATTTAAGCACTTGCCGGTTGTTTATCGTTAAACACAATCCAACGTTTCACGCTGCCAAGAGGCGTCAAGCTTCGGTCGACAAAGAAGGCGAGAACAATGCCTGGAGGGTACGACCCTCGCAGCAATCAGCTAAAACGGAGTTCTGCAGGGAAAACGCCCTTTGTTTTTATTTGTATGACAGCACTTTTTAAGAAATGTGACGTTTTTACGATCTCAAGTAACTATTAGTGTTGTACAGAGGGTACAGAGTTAGGTATCTGTGGGGGTGAAAATAAACAAATAGTCAGGTCAATTTAGACATTCGAAGTTACATAACTTCCCACCAAGCTGAAAATCTGTAAGATTGTTCAAAATATGATTAAATACACACATCAAAAGTGCATAGGGATCATATATATTTTGAACTATAACTGACTTGTTTGGCAGAAAAACGAAAAAGAATAGGTTTGTTGCCATGTTTGTTGTAAAATTATATTAATTACTAATCTGTGTTTCTACCATTAACACTAATCACACAAGCACAGAGATTTGGCATGCTTAAAATCAGTTCAACAAAATCACTTTGAAGAATGGCTGCCCACGTTCTTTGTAACAAGTCAAAAAGTTTGTTGTGGGGTATGCACGGCATCCATACTTGGCAGAGCTCTTCTTTGTAGCATATCCCATGCATGTTCAATGGAGTTGAGGTCTGGCTATTGAGCAGGCCAAGGCAGAACGTTGATGCGAGGCAAGAGTACGAGTTAAGACTATAGCCGTATGTGGACGTGCATTATCGTGCATTAAATGAAACGAATTACCCAAACGGCTTCGCAAAGGGATGATCACTTATGAAACAATACTCTCCGCATAAATCTGAGCATTGTGGTTGCCCCTGATCCAAATGAGATCGGTTTAAAACTTACTTGATTTTCACGAAAACGTACTTGATCCCTAGGCACTTTTGATGTGTGTATAAAATTTGAAAGCTAAGTAGTACCTCATAGGTGGCGTGGAAACGTGTGCTATAACGATAAAAATTTTTGAATCGTTATATCTCATAAACAGTGGCTCATAGAAAAAAGTATTGGTTCATTTTTTGTAGATAATTTTATGATCTATAATTTTTGTTTGCAGTATTGTTATGATAAAACTTCTGTTTTGGTAAAAATCGCGAAATACTCAATTTTTTTACTTTTGACCTTGAATAAAAAAAATCCATACAGGGCAACGAAGGAGAACTTTCAAATTTTATTTTTAATCATATTGTAAACAAATTACTGATTTTTAGCTTCGTGGGAATTTATGTAGCTTTACTCTTATTTCTGGTCTAATTTGAACGGACTAAAAGAAAATTTAACTAGTTTCTAACATTGAAAAATTTGCAAATACATAATCGGCGTCGTGTTGATTTAAAAACACTCTAAGCACACACTTTCAGAACAAGTTTTTTTTCAGTCTTTATATATATTATAAAATAATGTACATGCACGGATACTGGATCGATTGTGCGTCATTTACCTACAATGAAGAATCAATAATACAATAATCATAAAACCTATACGATAATTTTAAACTAGTTTACGGGTAATTGTCAGCTACCTTTGTCCCTTTATTTCATTGTATCTGAAAATTGTTTTTCCAGCTAATTGAGTACAGCTGCAAACTGCCTGACCATTGTTGATGACATTTAAATAGGAGATATTGATATATAATAGGAGATATTGGATCATACTGCAACAAAAATAAAACATAGTTGTCGGATATACACAAAAAAATTATGCATAATAATCGAATATTAAAAAAATATAACGTTGGCTTTGGGACCTACCTCGTATTTGGATGTTCTTTTAAAAGAAACTATACATTGGTTTGTTTGTGCCACCAGCCTCTCTTACTACGGTTTAGGGCGATCAGCCATAGAGTAAGGGTAGGTAGGTTGTACCACGTGAAACTCAACAGTGCCCCCTGTACCTAAAGCTCCTTTCAGCCTCAAGCCTTAATTTAATAAAGAAATTATGTATATAAATATATATTTGTTTTATTTACTTTAATCATCTAACGGTGCATCTATGCGTTTTGTAAAACTCTTCGTAGCGTTACTACGAAAACACAGGTGGATTATGTTTAGGCTCAATACGGACTGCAAATGTATATAAATCTAAAATAATTAGCACTTTTATATAACACAATACTTTAATTTTGCTACCCTTATGTATCACGCGGAGCCGATATCGTCCATTAATGAATGACATTTATTTTTTATCATTATCTATGATGCGCACAGATTTATAAATAAATACCTTAGGTGATTCAGATCTTCCAAGTGCCTAAAATGTCTCTAGTTAATTCGCATTCTAACGGTAGCCCACAAGTAAACTTCGTAAATAACGTCATACATAAAGCGATACTACTTATAAAAAACCGCCCATGTGCGAGTTGGACCAGATCAAAGGTCCGTACCTAATAATAAAGTTGTTGTTTGTATTCCAACACTTGTGCATCCATACTTCCCTCGAAACAAGCATAGATCAGTTAGAATATTGGACACAAGTATCTTAATGCGTATGCATATAGGTACAAATAATCAAACATTTTTAAAATATCGTTTTTTTATTGATTCTAGGTTAGTCTCACCATATCTATTCTTACAAGCCGTAGTGTTCGCATTACCGTATTCCGGTGTAAAGGGTATGGGTGCCGGTGAAATTACGGGCAACTTTATGTCAAAGGCGCAGTGCAGTATTTCCGTGTGACGAAATGCATCTGTTATAGGCAGAGGTCACCGCAACACCAGGTGCGCCTCGAGCATGTTCCATCATAATCAGATAAAAAACAATCTCACCTGAGGGTAAGTGATGATTGTGTCGAAGGTGGTAACAGACTTAACGTCTAATCAAATTCAATCAATTGTAAAATGCCCTACCACCATCCAGTAAAGCTCAAGACCTCGGCGGTATTCGAACCATGGACCTTCTACGCAACTATTACCACTGGGTCTTCACTGCCTCCTCCTCAACATTTGTTTCAATTCCAATCAAAGCATGATAATTCCTGGTAGTCGCTCAGTAGTGTTAGATCGAAATACAATGAAATCTTCTGCCTTTGTGGTTATGCGAATAAATTCAGGAAACACTGATATTATCCGCCACTATTGGTGCTTATTATCCAGCTCTTGTCGCGTTTCCGGCGGAAGCGGAACTCGGTGCAGTGGCCAGCGGAATCGGACGTTCCGGCACGTTCCGGCCCGTTATCCGCGCGGCACTTCCGGCTATTGAAAGCAGTACATAATCTGTCATGATAGATATATGATAAGATGAGATTAGCTGTTCAAAGAAACGTTGGAGTTAACAACTGTAATACACTTACCTACTGTTTGATGTAAGCAGGGTTTTGTTTATTGATGGACTCGGGCGGTATTTATTTTAAAAATCACACTATTATAAAAATGCAAAATTTTGTGAATGAGGGTGTGATTGTTACTCCTTTACGCTGAAGCTGTGCAACCGATTGAGATAGACTTTGAAATAACGATTGTTTGGGTCTTTGATTTATACATTGGACACATTTCACAACATCTTCATCAATTATATCTCTTATCATTGTCTACGCGGGATAAACCTGTGCTATTTATAAATACAGTCTCCGGAGGCTATAATTGTGACCGACATATGATAATAAGCCCATCAGATATTACAGTGCACCGAAACATAAATGGCGGAACGATTCTTCTATAGAGAAACTAATGTTACGTTATGATACGATACGCTAGTTAGCGAACGCAATAACATTAAAAGACATTTTCATCCCACCATCTCGGAAAGAGTATTTTTAATCTTCAATATCTGAGTGGAAAAGCCGTTTTTATTCTCTAGAGGATAAAGTAAATTGAATTTAGAACATCGTGTGCACTAAGTTTGTGAATTAAAAAAACATTAAACCTATTTACTGCTACCTCTATGGTGCCGAATATATCATACAACTTTTTTTTAATTTGTTAAAAACTCAGACTCGGAACCTTCTTGGTGTTCTTTTTTCAATTTGCTTTGTACGCGGTTCTTTACGCGGCATTTTTTCACGTTATTGTTAAACCTTATATATTTCCTCACTGAGGTGGAATGAAAAGTTACGTGTTGCACTCGAGTGCAAAGATTTTTCACCTCGTGCTCTTTTGATTCCCTCGCTAACGCTCATGATTCTAATTTTGAATCACTCGCTGCGCTCGTGATACAATTTTAGAATCCTTCGCTTGCTCGGTCATCAAAATTGAACACGCGGTTAAAAAGCAACTTTGCACTCTTGTATAACAAATAACTATCATCACATCGCATGAGATATCCTAACCATATACCTAGGAGTATGGTTTAATCTATTTAGACCCAGTATACTGTGTTTCTTTCCAGTGCCCATGCAGTTCCAGCAGTGAGCCACTATCTGTATACGTGCAGTGTACGTTACACTTTGTGCACCACGATTGTTAAATTTGAATTGATGTGGCTTGGGAAACTAATCTTTTTGTGGGAAGTGTTGCAATATACCCGTATATCATAAAATTACTTATGTGTAAAGGACTTTAAATAACTCTTATATTTCTGAGGTTATAGTGATTGTTTATATATATATATATACCTCCTCATTATTGTTTCAAAAACAACGTCTGGTAAAAGGTGGAGATGAGAAACGTATACATTTTGTCAGTTTATTTGTTTTCGGAGATATGTTTGAGTTTTAGTGACAGAGGGATGTGTTTGTGGGTGACCCAAGGGTCACTTCGCCACCACCTAGCACCCTACTATAACGTTAGACCAAAATAAATAGACATATTTTAGGATATATGAAGATATTCATATACTATTTACACATAATTTACAAATAAAAATTAGGCATAACAATGAACTTGTTTATTATGCCTTCAAAAAATAAACTGCACAGCATGTAATAATAAAATTGTACCTCCAAAGCAGTTTATTCAAAAACAACTGTGACAAGAGAGGACTATGCGAAATTACGGAACTCAAAATTTATGCAAGTCAATGGGCATCCGTTTTATTATATCCCAAAAAATGTTTAACAAAAAATAGAACCGACTTCAACACCCAAAAGTGTGAAAAAAATTGTTGAAGTCGGTACCATGATAGTTCAAAAGTACCTATTATCACAATATTGTGCGCATGGTACCTACTTTGACAAGTTATTTCACACTTTTGGGTGATGAAGTCGGTTCCATTTTTTGTCAATTTTTTTTTTTAAATCTTTTTAGTGACCCTTGCTGCTTACGGGATCGATTGTCATTCATTCTCAACGAAGATATCATCAAGATAGGTACATATTTTCCAGTTATTGGAGTGTAACTCAAAAAGGCTTCACCGATTTTGATGAAATTTGAAATGGGACCAAACGACAAGCATCAGCTTTCAAACAGAAAAATAATTTTCAAAATCGGTTCACCCATTCAAGCGATCTGAGGTAACAAACATTAAAAAAAAATACAGACGAATTGAGAACCTCCTTTTTTGGAAGTCGGTTAAAAACGGACTTCATTCAGGGGACTATATCTATTCTCGGCGTACATCAATTTGCTGATCTATGGTACCGACCCAAAATAGCCTTCTTGAGATTTTACTGTGGAACATCAGATTTCCGATCTAGGGTAATATAGTTTACCTAATTTTTTGTTCGTTTCTTTGGAAGTATGGTATACAATAAAATCTAATTCAATTTCGAGTTATTCAGTAGTTAACTGGCTTACAAATATAGTTACCGCATTAACCATTAAATTAGTGTTGGGAATGCACGTACTCAAAGTGGTAAATTTTAATGAACCTCAATAATTCCCGCGTGAAAATGCAGCAGCCGGGGTTGCCGTGGGAAGCGACTTGGAGCTACGAATAAACTCGTAGAGTGTGGTAAAACGCGCTAAGCCGGAGCAGGTTACACCTATAGACTGGTCCATGATTAAGTACAGATTGACGTCAGATTGATCGAATAATATGTGCTAACTGATTGATTGATGAATCCGACTGAAAGACTGGCTTACCATACTGATACCTGATCGTAATGCGGAACCCTAAAAGAGCAAGGCCTGACCCCATAATGCGTGTTATCTATTTATAAACGAGTTCACGTTTGGTCTGATGGTCGATTTGACTGACCGTGTAATTTCCTTCCATTCAATCAGGCATCAGTTTCATCGGGATCAAGGTCACGGAACTGATGCCAAACTTTACGTGTAATCTTCGACTAACACAGTCATATTTTTAATATATGTAGTTATTTTTGCAATGACTTGTAATTTTATAATGTTTTGTAATAAGAGACAGTTCTTCTAAGGACTCAACAATTAAAGCTGTATATAAAATTCAACACGAAATGTTAGTATTTATTTAATAGTTAATTATATCGCTCAGCTTATACTCCGTCACTATGGGTCTTACAAATCCTCTCCATCCAAAGGTTACCTTGAAGAGATTGCTTTTAGTAATAAGGCCTCCCATAGTAACACTATTATTGGATTTTTTTTATTTATTATCTTCCGTGGTGTAAAAATATAACCTTATCTATCTATCTATCCAATCATTAGTAGGCGATTTTTCGTTTAAAAGATTTTTTTAAAGTTTGGATATCTATAATATGCATAAGTTTTATGACTCCCTGTCCGGCAATTTGTCCTCACGCACCTGCAGAGCGTCGATTCGCCCTGACAATTGTTGCCTTTTACATTTACAGCATAATTGCATTATGTACAGTGCTCGTAATTGTTAATTCGGACGCGTCGAATCATTTTTCAGCATGAACGCCTGCCAATATGATATGCTATTCTGATTGATTGTAATGAAATGACTGACGGCTGACGGTTTCATGTGGAACTAATCGTTGTATGTGTTAATTTTTCGAATAAAATTGTTTGATTATTTAGAACTGTAAACAGTACAAGTAAGTGTAGCACGATAGTAGTAGTAACAATTTGAAGCAGTGATGGCTTAGTGGCATTGGCTATGGACTGCCGCGCAGCAGGTCCATGGTTCGAATCCCGCCGCGGGCTTGAGCTTCACCGCTAGGTGGAAGGGCATTTTGCGACTGCTCGCCTGGCTAGCGACCACCCTTAAGTAGAAAATCTGTCGCCAAGCATCTAACGGTGTGTTCCGACAGCAGTCCTTGAGAGCCAGTGAAATTACAGGCACATGAGTCTTAACAACTATGCCTCAAGATGACGCAGTGCAATTCGTGACTTATGACGAAATGCATCTGTTATAGGCAGAGGTTAGTCGGCTTAACATCAGGTGGGCCCCGGCTTTGTTCCGTCAAAATAAAATAAAAAAATACTGTTTTTTTATGGGATAGTGCCGAATCTCGCAGGATGCCACCTGATGTAAAGTAGTAACCTCTACCTTCGCTATAAGTGACGAACTGCACTGCACCCGTCATCACCACGTAACATACAGTTGTTAGGTCTCATGTGCCTATAATTTACTGGGTCCCAAGAACTGCTGCTGGAAATAGTGTGTACTATTAGGTGCTTGACGACAGATTTTCTACTTGAGGGTGATTGCTACCAGGTGAGCATTTTCAAAATGCCCCTTTCACCAAGCCGGCGGTGGAGATCAAACCAAGGACCTGCGGCAGTCCATAGCTATTATAGATCGACTACAAACAGCTTCAAAAATGAGACAAAAAAAATTTTTTGCTAAAAATTCAACGACTTCAACACCCAAAAGTGTGAAATAATTTGTTGAAGTCGGTACCATGATAGTTCAAAAGTACCTATTATCACAATACTGTGCGCATGGTACCGACTTTGACAAGTTATTTCACACTTTTGGGTGTTGAAGTCGGTTCCATTTCCTGCAAAAAAAAATTTTTCACACTTTTTAGTGACTTTGCTACTTACGGGATCGATTATGATTCATGGTTAACGACTATATCATCGAGCTAGGTAAATATGTTTCAGGTATTTTAGTGTACCTAACTCAAAAATGTATTGACCGATTTTGATGAAATTAAAAATGGGAGCAAACGACAAGCATCACCTTTCAAACAAAAAAAATACAGACGAATTGAGTACCTCCTCCTTTTTTGGAAGTCGTTTAAAAATAAAGAAAGGACGTCTAAAATTGTACTATTAGGAAATAATTGTACTATTAGCTTTTGAAAGTCTGTACCTTTATGTTTCAAACCCTCTGAGCTCACACACACACTTTCACAGACTGATCTTCACAACAAGGTTACGAATAAATCATGTCAACAAGTTATTCCATAGTTTTCAGTGTTTATAGGAATTATTTCAACGCGTTTCGCTACTAGGAATAATTTCTCAATCGTGAGATCGAAGAGTCAAGACCTCAAGACCTGATGAAGCTTCGTGTAGAACCGAGACACGTTCAAAACTCTTCCAGTTAAGCTACGTGTCTTAGCGTTTGTTACCGCTCTATGAAGTCAAAATACTTATCTTATTACAGATAATAGGTTCATTTTTCCCGTATACGGAACCCCAAAAAAATGTGTCTCAATTTCTCACCTATAAGGTGCTAAAAGTCACAATCTGTGCCAATACAACGTATGGGTATACGTTGTATTGGCACAGATTGTGACTACACATCCTACTATGATAGTGACATATCTCACACGTGTAATCCTACCCCGTTTCTGGCTGATTGGCTAACCACAGGAACCGGACGTGGCTATGATAACGCAACGGACCGTGCTACATCCGGCCAGCGAGCGACACCTTCCTCTACTTCCGCTTCGTTATCCATTCTCCCTGAATCCTTGCGTGGCCTGGATTGTAAAGTGTTGATTTAACTTTTCCTGCTTCCAATAAAGTTGAGTTTAAATATAAATACGAGTATGTTGTTTTATCAATACGTGCTCTAAGAGTAAAGGGATATTTTAGGCGGGGTTTTGATAATATATGACTTTTTTTTATTGCTGATAGGTAAGCCGTTGACCACAATCTCACCTCATCAGGTGAGATTGTGACTCACGTACCATTGTAAGTGATGATGTAGTCGAAGGTGTTAATACTGGCTCTCAAAGACAGCTGCCGGAATACACCGTTAGGTGCTTGGCGACAGATTTTTTACTTGACGGAGGCCGCTAGGCGGGCATTCGCAAAATGCCCTACCACCATGCAAATTATCTCGGTTTGGTAAAAAATAAAATCAGATAAAAGTGGACGTATCAATATTAACTTATTAGGGACCGGCTAGGACCTAATCAGTTAATAATGATATTTTTAACCGACTTCCAAAAAAGGAGGAGATTCTCAATTCGTCTGTATTTTTTCCTCCTACCTCTGATCTCTTGACTGGGTGAACCGATTTTGAAAATTCTTTTTTTATTTGAAAGCTGATGCTTGTCGTTTGGTCCCATTTTAAGTTTCATCAAAATCGGTCAAGCCGTTAAGATTGAAAAAATTTTTTTAACAAAAAATGGAACCGATTTCAACACCCAAAAGTGTGAAATAACTTGTCGAAGTCGGTGCCATGCGCACAATATTGTGATAATAGGTACTTTTGAACCATCATGGTACCTACTTCAACAAGTTATTTCACACTTTTGGGCATTGAAGTCGGTTCCATTTTTTGTTAAAAATTTTTTTCGGATTACCGGCGTTAGATTTACCGGAAAGATTTCGATTACGTGCTCGTCGCTTCGCGCAATCGTGTCCCCCAGACGAAGGACTTCAAAACAGTCCGAAACTGGTCGGAATCTTTCCGATAAATATAACGTGGGACGTTCCTAGCCGGTTCCTTATAAGTTAATATGGATAAAACTCGGTATAATTTCTAAGTGACATATCATAAATTGAAGAATGCGGAAAGTGTTAATGTCACAGTTCTACTGGCAATTCGTAATCTTTGTGTTACTCACGAAGCAAACAATCGTAATGTGTAAGATTATGGCAAAATATATAAGCCTAAGTATGGACATAAATATATATATATTTCTACCACCACAACAAACATAATACACTGTTTAACAGTGCTGTAACAATTTAACACTGTTGGCCAAATCTGCATGACCTCTTGACACTCAGCGAATACAGCGAGCAGAGGGAAATTTAAAATTTAAAAATAACTGACTGTACTACAAAATAATATCTAATATGTACCTAATTATTATCATTATTGTTTTGGTGTCAGTTAAGTTATTACCGATTAGTCACCCCGTGACCACAATTACTGTTAAGTGTTTGAAACTTCGCATTGCCGCGTCATCGGAATAAAAATAATGATAAGCTTACCTACGCAATTAAAACCGTTGAAATATGTTGCTTTACGCCCAAAGTGTTCAAAATCAAAATTTCTAGACACGGACTTCCAAAAATATGTTTCCTTTGAAAATGATCTATTTTAATTTTGATGAATAGATATTTACTGAATTGGCCAATATGAGAATTGGACATTATCCGTATAGGACAAATTACGACTTAGAAGCTTTACCTATTAGATGTTTTATGAATAAAATAATGAATAAAAATAAAATAATAACTCGTTAAAGCCCGCTGGACATAATTTTGCACAATGTATGTGAAACGGACAATGTTCGCCGAACCGCATTATTTAGAAATTCTACGTTTTAATGTAGCGATAGACTAGCCTTTGACCACTATTTCACCTGATGGCATAGAATTATCTCTCAATACTAATTTATTTCTATCATCCCATGTAGACCGCAAACTTACTGAATAACGCACTATAGAATCCTAGGAAATGCAGTCGTGTAAATTATAGCTAACGCTAGAGTGGTCCCTTTGTGACAAAGCGAAGTGACGCCTGAAGAATAGTTCGCGGCAAAGCGACCAACACGCCTTTGTTCCCTGTTCATTTCACTAAAGGAGTTCTCAGACGCCATCAGAGTGAATTTTTGCTTTAATTGTGGTGAATGACACGTTTCATAAGATTTTGCAGACTTTAAATGTTCAATTATAATAGTTTAGAAAATTTAAGTAATAATAATGCCATGTATTGCGATACCCGATCGTTTCCCGTTTGTTTGAGCGCGAACGGTGCCAGAGCTTTTAAAATATTGAATTTATATACTAAAATTCACCTCAGGTGTACCATTCCCCATACATGTAATATATCAAAAGTTGCGCCTCTCCGGTAGCGCACCAGTCCACTACTAAACAATAAAATTACACACGTTTGGTACTAAATGTTTGCACCCGACAGGAATAAACTATTTTTGCTCCAACATTACAATAGATATATAGGTACCTCGAGGTTTGGATCATGTTGCTTTGGTTATGGTCATGAGCGAAATCGTCTCATACATACAGAAGTAATTAGTTAATAATTACTAATTGAGTTTAACAATTTGTTGCTTAACTGCCAGTTATAGTATCTACACGATAGCAATCGAATTATCACAAAAAACTTACCATCCAAAAAGAACTTATCAAAAAATAAGTACTTATAGTGTTTAAGCGTGAAAGGCACTGTAGGTAGCAAGTAAAATTACTGGGCGAATGAGAACAACGTCTCGGAGTATCGAGCAGCGCAGTCTAGCAGCCCTTAGTGAGTAGTATAGTATTTTGTGCAGTGTAGTGTCAAGCAGGGTGATAACGGTGACCCTGCAATTTTACTGTCACGGACAGAAGTGGCTGACTTGTCCATCTTATATTAAAAAATCTACATAATTCGTATCGCGATCCAATAAAACGCTTCGCACATTAACACACAAAACAATCGCAACATATTTCCAGCACTCCCGAAATTCCCGATATTGATAACAAACAATCAGTGAATGACCTGATAACATGATAATGATAATGCATGGAGATTGTATCATTTCATTGACTAATGGAATATATACCTACAAAATGACTGAATGTATGTGCAATTTATGTCGTCAGGGTTGCATAAGATACACGATGATCGGTGATTTTGAGTTTTGAGTAGCTTGGTGTGGCCATGTAGGATGAAAAACAAAACGTTACAAAAGTGATTGACAAATTCAATATCCAAAAATCAATCTCTTCATTTCGGGTGACAGCAGTTAAACTAGAGGTCGACATCAGAAAGTATTGATGTTAACTTACGTTCGTTAATTTATTTTATTTATTTATTTATTAAAAATATAAGCACGGCATTACAGTTACACCAATGCGCCGTGATATACAGACATATTATTTACAAATTTATAATAAAGTACATAATTATTGAAACAAAAAACATTTTGGATTAAATAAAATAAAATGTAAATTAAAAATAATGAAAATATCGAATTTAAACAACAATAGAACTTTTCCTTACACTATCAATCTTCTCACAGTACCTCAAACATGCATCACATACTTTCATCCATCTATCAGCGAATATATCACACTGTGGGGCTGATGCCAGAAGTCCATTCAATAGTCTTAAAGCTCGTACGAGAGGCGAGTTAGAGTGCGCCACAGAGCGCGACCGCGGCACTGCCAGTAAAACGTGATTACGGGGCCTAAGAATGTAATTAGGTACAGGGGGAACAGACAGTCTTACGACTTTTGTCACCAATTCAGGGCAATCGGAATCACCGCGCAAAATCCGACAAGCTGTCATGAGTAGATTATAGTTACGCCTAGCCTCTAAAGAATTAAAGCCGAGTACTCCAAGTAAAAATATTGTAGGATATAGGAAAGGATAATATCCATACAATTTCTTGTACAAGAATCTCAAAAATGCCTTTTGTATCTTCTCCAGACGCAAAGCGTAAGAACTTTCGTAGGGATGCCACACAATTGATGCTGCCTCAATCTTACTCCTTACAAGAGCGGTATAAACCAGTTTTATAGCACTAGCATCGTGAAATTCGCGGGAGTTCCGGATGACAAAACCCAACCGACTATAGCAATTGGCTGCAAGTACCTTCATATGTTCATGAAAGTTTAGTCGCGTATCGAACGTAATGCCTAGGTCCTTAATGGTGTTGACTCTGACTATCGGTTCCGTACCCAATAAGTACTGCATTTGTAAGGGATCGCGTGCGCGTTAAGTACGCACGCATTGTGAAAGTCATCCAGACGCATGTCGTTCGATCATCCACGCACTGATATCCCGAAGGACTTTGAGTGAACGGCTTTGAGCGTTATAAGTTTCATGTTCAGCTTGACAAGTGACAAAAATTTATTGATTCCATACACTTTCGAAATGGAAATAACAATTACTACGTAAAACCAAAAGCACAAACTCAACATTATTTTATATTACAAACATATTCGCCAGAATCTAACTTTGTTCCACTTTTCTCGTCAATGTGACTCATCATCTGTCAAAATGACAGGAGAGCGTTTTTCACCCTACTATTTTTCGAGGTGACCGGTACCCGGTTCACTCGCCTACGCCCGACCTTGTTAGTGAATGGTTTGGTGTGATCGCAAGGACGATCAAACAGACTTTGAGAACGCCAAAGTGCAATCAGTGCGTCATCGAGAGATGATACTCGTATTAACGCATTCCTAGAGTAGTAGCTTCTTGTCAAAATTTATGAACCTCATTGATATCTTTGTTTCGAGTGACATCCGTCCAACTGTAACAGTACCAGCTGTGTGAAAGTATCAACTGTTCCCAGCTTAGTACTTTATACACTAATTAAGTTTGATAGCTGTCTTTTGAGATGAAGAACTCAATGAGAACCACCAATTCTGTAAATATAAATAAAAAAATAACAACAAAGTATGCGCGTTTCGTAATGCATTGCGTTATTAGGTGTATTATATGGTCAGTAGTAGGTACCTACAAACAGTACACCGCCTTGAACGTAAAAGATGATAAATAATGACTTTACTGTGATATATCTCACAAGGATCTGTGCATAACTTCACTCGTATGTAGTTTAATTATTTTAAATTGGAATAAAAATTAAGCGAACAGCACATAATTTACTCACCTACCACTGTAAGTACCTATAAAGCTCCTTAGTTTGACTACCTCCATCTTAGACCACACCAATGCTATACTACATCAGCCCGGGTGTAGTCAAACGCGAACCTATAAAGCATAAAACAAAAAAAAAAAACCTTAACATAATTGGCATCCATTTCAATCAACACTCAACATAATTATTCAAAGAACTACAAGGAGCTTTTTGTTATTATTCAAACAACAGTAAAACTTTCGGTATGTAGGTATTATTCCGATAAAATTACAACATTATTATTCCAACAAAGGTCAAAAGCTTTCCATTCACGAAGGCACGCTCCTGCAGATTTCTTTAGCGCTGTTGCAACTACTATAGCCTACCCAAGCGGCATATTATACTGTACCTTTATCGTTTTACTGTATGTACCAAAAGCATTTCACCAACGTAGTATACAGCCGAGATCTACCCGTATACTACCTACACGTACTTAGTGAGTGATCAGGTATGTAATAGAAAATGTTACAATTTAAGATTCATGCTCAATACCTACTCTACGCGATGATGACGTACATACAAAATTCAAACCTCAACACGTTCGCCCCCATTCGAAGCGTAAAAAGGCCTTCGCAAAAAGCTGGTGCAAACAAGCTGTATGGCGGAACTCCCATTGGCTCGCGTGAAAAACTTTATAGATAGACATGAATTCGCTTTTAGGAGTCTGATGGATGCAGCGATGCTCCCAGCGAGCGCTGCGACTGGAATAGGAATCCAGTGAGACCACAATTTACTTTTAAGCTTAGTTTCTCGTCTGCAGATTGTGAGGGAAATGCGATAGGTAGGACTTGGAAGACGTATATTGATGGTTTCTTTTATTTATCTCTCACATTTGTCTTATACAGGAATAACCTGTACTTAAATATTTTATATTTACCAACAGCTGTCAAATAAAAGGCACTCTTCTCTCCAACTGTGTGAAAGTAACACCAGTCACAGTAGAAATTTTAAGCGTACAATAGTTGTATATAGTATACTAAAGAAATTGAATTGAAAATTGAAATTACAATGGATTTCAGTAATAACGCCAATGAAGGAATCACTATAATTCCGTTGCTATAGCCGAGAGTCACCATATTCTTCTCAGGAATTATTATGTTTCCTATTATTATCATCATCATCACCCGGAATAGTTGAAGAGAGGCATCCCCCATAGAGCGCCACAAACCGCTTGTAACCATTGGCTACCCGCGACTTTAACGATGTTATCAGTCCACCTAGCGAGGGGCCTACCAACTACGTCTTCCGGTGTAATGTGGTAACCACTCGAGGACCTTTCTTTCCCATCGATTATCAATTCATCGAGCAATGTGGCCCGCCCATTGCCACTTCAACTTGCAAATTCTGAAAGCTATGTCGTATGTACCTGTGACTTATGTCATTTGAGAAGAAACATCGAGCACAGCTCTCTCCTTAGCACGTAGAGCTTCTCTGAGCCTATCATTATAGGCATATTAAAACAACCTTAAGGAAGCCAAAAAATTATCATCACACCGAAAATTACTGAGAACTGATTCTTGGATTTAACATTACCTACCTGAACATTTACATATTATTACATGATTTTTTCCTTATTACCAAATCACCGACTCTTACTTACTTCCTTCAATTTTACAACACAGTGCACCTCGAATAAGTGTGTATTATAATAGCCAGGCTGCATGTGTGCAGGATATCCAGTGGATTTACGAGAATACGAGTCTTGGAGCAGCGTGTTGCGGCTGCGTTGGGCTGAGGTTGGGAGTGCGGTGCGTGACGACCGCGGCACGTAGCGGTGTAGTAACAATGTAGACTAGGATAAGCTGTAAAATGTATCACAGTACGAGAACGAAAAATATTTCAAATGTCTATTATCTAATCTAACGCACGTCTTTAGAGGTACGTAAATCAAATCACTTTATTGCCAGGGTAAGGATCTTCATCAAATGACTTATTGAACACGAACTTGGGTTTGTATAACTGTTGAAGTTTTATGTTATTTTTACTATTACGTACTGCCTTTGACTATAATCTCACTTGATAGTAAGTGATATTTCGGAGAAGGTGGTAATAGGTACTTTAGTATAGGAACTTGCTCTTAGTAACAACTGTCGGAAAACACCTGGATGAGGTGCCTAGGCGGACTTTCGCAAAAAGCTTAGGCCTGAAATCTCTTTAAAATTTTCCCTTGGAAAGGGATTTGGGAACTTTTAAGAGCATAAGGGAATTGATTGCTGAGAAAAAGAGTTCAGCACTAAGTAGTGTCAAAATTCCCTTGATTTGGTAAACCTGTGAAAGTTATTACAAAAAATACGGCATCAACTGTCATAGTGACAGCTGTCACATATAAATCAGACTTTATTTTCATCTTCCTATTACACTTGAAGATTTCTTTCAAACTTGCAAAAAACCTCTTTACAGTCATTCTCCAAATCCAATCATAGTCACATGGATTTCCAAATCATTGGCTGAACTCTCCTTTGATGAGTAATCAATGGCCTATAGGGGATTATACTTCTAAAAATTACAAAATCACCTTCAAAGGAAATCTTAAAGGGATTTGGGAACTAAGACCCGCAATATCTAAATTTAATAGGAGCATAAGTATCTCAGTACTCCAATCATTATAACTATTTTAGATATCCATTGTAAAAATTCCCTCCATCGGCCCCTACACTTCTGCGGCTTTCAACGCCGCTGGAGCTAATGGCCCCTATTCATGCCGAGTGACACTCGGGAAAACGTCACATTGTTGCGAAACTACGATCCGGGACGTGTCTGCCATTCAATGGGAAGCCTTACATAGCGTATGTACCGATATTTGACCGAGCGAAGCTATTGCCTGAGTGGCTAGTTAGCGGTGTCAGTCTTGTATATTTTTTTATTACTAGGTCAACGACAACTTTTTATTTTCGAAGCTATTTTACGTATACCTACCTATACATAATGTAGGTGAAATTGTCTCAAGTGTCATTAAGATAAAAATACTTAAGGCCCCGAATAGGGCGAGAACAGAAATTCTCACAGTAAGTGGATAAAGTTAAATTAGATTTTTAAACGAAAGAGTGTTCACACAGAGTATACATTTTATTACAGATATAATAATAATATAATATATAATACATTATACTGTTGGATACCATAACAGAGAAAAAATACCAGTATATCTCTTCTTACGTATATGTAAATATTTGCTGCATAGGTGCACAGCAAAGCTCTTCACCAAGTCAATGATTTTATAAACCAAATGGTTCGAGTATACTACTAAAAAGATCATTTGCAAGTAAGGTTAGCGTTAGACGGGCCGCAAGCATAAAACCTTAAAAAAATTTGAATAGTCTATGTAATCTTTGCTGGATAGCCGTTGAATATATGCACAAGTTTAGAATCATGTACAAGTTTAAACTATTTTGTTTTGTTTGTAGGTCAACTGTACCGATTTCACCGTTTGAATTAAGAACAAAACGCGTTTCACTAAACCAAGTTTAGCATTAAACGAGTTCAATTAACCGACGACTTAGACGTCAAAACGATTTCAACAGCAACGTTTGATCGCGTTTGGTTTCCATGGCAACGATGGCAATCAATAAATTCAATACAAATATTAGGATTGGTGCATTATGTAAGATTAGCAACAGGCTGAAATTTGTTGATAATATTGAAAGCTCTGGAAACACTTTTAGTTAATCTAAACTTCGGAAATCGGGCGTTAGAAGCTTGGTTAAATTTATGTTGGTGAAAGTCTAACTGGAGTTCTAAACTCTGGGAATCACTTAAACTTCGTTTAGCTTGAATTGATCGCGTTCAGTTCCTACGGTGAAATCCACCCTGACAATTGGCCTAACTCATTCTTTCTCTGTGATTTTGGTTTGAAGTTTTTATTTTATGTTTGCGTTGTAGTCATACTAGGGATACCTAAGCGCTGGAAGGTGATGATCACGATGATTGTATATTAAAATTTACTACTTTAATTGAAACTCATTACAACCGCACATGATTGTACACGTATGTAGTTAATATTACCAACAATCATCATCATCGACATTTCTTTCGTTTTCCAAAAATATATTTCCTGTTCGCATTGCATTTTCCACGCTGCAGTTTGAAATATTGTGTTTCGCTCGACAGCAAAGTTATTTGGCGTCTTGTATTTTGGGGGATTCAAACCGATTTTTCAAAGGACCTTCGTTACGCTCAGGATTCAGTAATTTAATTCTAAAATCCTCCGATCCCTGATGTTTTAATGAAACTTTGCGTCATTGCTCACAATGAACTATTACTTGTTAAGAGTAGGCTGTCTAAAAAATAACTTTTTTATTTATATCTGCGGCATGCCTTTATTAACAAAATACTACGAACTATATAAAACCCTTTAGCTACTACATTAAAAGTATTTAGAGAACCTAATTCACTGTAGACCCATAGGCAGTCCAAATGCTCCAGCCTACTACCACTTGTCAGCGTGCTTAGCATGTTGGCCGCAATGCTCCGTTAAAAATTAATAAAATAAAAAAATAAAAGTTAACCAATTAATATCTTCAACTCTTTTGCGAATTACGTTGGTAGTTGTTCATTGCAAATACCTAATGTTGGTTGCTTATTACATCAAAGTTTTCCCGCGTATAACTTGAAAATGGGAAGGCGAACTCACGACACCCACCTAATATTTGAATAAGAGCTTACTTGTTTTGGTAATACTTACTTCAAAACCGCAATATTCTTGAATATTTCAGACGGCACTTACCAAAGACTCTAGGGAACATAAAAGACTAGGTAAAGCCCTTTTATAGCGACTGGTAAGGGTCTTTCGAAGTCCATTTTGTGCTCTACATTTTCTCGTTTCTTTTTTGATGAAGATGAAAGTCGGTTATGTTGTTACTAAAATGTTTGTTTTAAGAGGATAAAGCATAAAATAATTTACTTTTATACATTATATTGGGGTACGGGAAAGTGTATTTGTACATCAAACAAATATCTAATCAATACGAAACACAGTAACAGGAATCTTCGGAAATAGAATATTTGACGTTACTGCGGGTTTTTTATTTTCATTTGAATAGGTTGATATGGGATATGCTAATAACATATTAACATCAATAATATATTGTATTTATGTTTGGTGCATACAACCGTCTGCCTGTCGTGAATTATATTCGTAAATTATTAAGTATATTTTAAATAATCTATGCACCACTAATAATTTTTATTTTTCGAATGCCCGCCTGGCTAGCGACCACCCTCAAGTAGAAATCTGTCGCCAAGCACCTAACGGTGTGTTCCGGCAGCAGTCCTTGAGAGCCAGTGAAATTACAGGCACATGAGACTTAACAACTATGTCTCAACGTGGCGGGTGCAGTGCAATTCGTGGCTTGTAACGAAATGCATCTGTTATAGGCAGAGATTAGTCCGCTTAGCATCAGGTATAAACCTCGAGCTTGTTCCGACACATAAAAAAAAAACACCTCAGAAATCTTTCAGCCATTGTAGCGCAATGGGAAGCCAATGCTTACACACGATCAGTCCTATTTATAATCTATTTTGGAGAATTGTTATGGAAGGCCTCATAGTGATGAACCTAATGAAGTAAAACGTATAATATATATTAGACTACCCTTTATACTACCCTGACTCACCAACAGATATGTAAAATGGTCGTTTAATACAAACGACCATTAACAATATTTTACTGTGCACCACAACTAATTATTGATAAAAAGCTCAAGTCGACTGTTTATTTAAAAAATGAAACATACCTATTTTAACCATTGGTTATATTAACTCACTTTAGGGTTAAAATGCTGATATTATGAATTATAACTAAGGTGATTTTAATGTTAGCATAATTTACGTCGCTGCGTATATACCATTTTTGTACGATCCGCTATGTTTCTGTACTTTATTATTGGTTCAGTACATACGGACTTCTTGACCCTGGTGAAATTCTAGGTTAGCCTGAACAACATCTTTGACCACATCATCACTTACCATCAGGTGAGATAGTGGTCAAAGGCTAACCTATATATATATATTATATATATATATTGTAGTATACAAAATAACAAATTAACGAGAGGAAAAATGTTAAGTCAAGTGCGGGATTCGAACCCGTATACTATAGGTACTCTAGGTACGGTTACGTTTACATTTCACTTCATTGATTAATCAAGAATTAAAAATACCACGGAACTAGACAACGCAAACAATACGGTGAGATCAACATAAACAATATAAAAAGTGATGTTTAATAACAAAGACGGACACCTGGCATTAAGTTAACAGACACTGTATTTAGTAGTTACCTACTCTATAATAATACAATAAAAGCATTTACTAAGACAACCTATAAGTCATAGCAGACTCACAGGCAGTCCAAATGCTCCAGCCCACTACCAGTTGGAAGGGTTCCCAGCATGCTGGCAGCATTGCCCCGCTGAATTGCAATGTTTATCCGTAATTGGATGTCGCGCAGATAAAAGTCATGCTACAATACTCATGTACCATTAATTAAAAAACATTCCATTACTTAACCCTTTGATTTCTGAGGATGGTGGACATCAAAACGCAGTTTTTTAAGCAACTGTTAATTTATAGCAAAACGATTAGGCAATCAATAGTTATGTTGAATTAGAGCGTACGTACTCCGCTGGCTGTGTCGGTTTCCGAGTTGCAGCGTACAGCCCGCTAATTTGTAACACTACCTTTTTAAAGTTGTGATATAATTTCTTAAATAGGGAAAGTCAACATTAAAGGTCAATACCATTTATATAATACCATATTATTTGGCAGGCGTTTGTGGATATTATTGTTGTTCCTTAGAAGGCGCTGGTTAATTATTTTACAAGGCACTGCTGAAATGTTTTAACATTAGTCGCCTTCTACGGGAATAGATCTCATCTCTCTGGGCGGTGACATTCTAGCCTGGCACCCCACGGGCCGCCTGCTACTGAATTTTTCTACGTTATGGTGGTGACAAATAACAATATATTATATTAAGGTCACAATCACAAGATGAGTTTGAGACCCTCCATCTGGTTGTAACAAAAAAAAATATAAGAATGTAGGGTAAAAGTTTGTAAACCTTAGAGCTAAACTGGTCGTAGGGTAGATGAGATGTAGGGTTTTAAAGGGGATTGAAATGATGTAAATGATATAAATATGTCAATTGATATAAGTAGCTACATATAGTTCATAGTATTTTGTTTAATAAAGGCATACCGCCGGTATTAAAAAAAAAGTAGCTACATATCAAATTGTTATTTTTTTATAGCTGATAGGCTAACCTTTTTCACTATCTCACCTGATAGTAAGTGATGATGTGGTCGAAGATGTCGTTTAGGCTAGCCTAGAATTACTGGCTCTCGCCAGTGCAATTCAAATATTTATTGGCCTTATTACTGAGAATGTTACTTTCGGCAAGTCATGATTTACAATACATTTTATATTAAATTACAAATAATAAGTATAAATACAAGCCATTATATAAAAGTTATCAAACAATAATATACAAAAGCCAAAATGAAATAAATTATTACACATCATCGTTTTTTACTGAGACTTCGCCGTCCGTCCGTCCGTCTGTCACTAGGCTGTATCACAAGAACGGTGATAGCTAGACAGTTGAAATTTCACAGATGATGTATTTCTGTTGCCGCTAGAACAAATACAAAAATTTGACCAAGTGCGAGTCGGACTCCCGCACGTTTAAGCAAAAAAAGGTTAAAATATGAAATCTATTATATATATACATATATATATATATATATATATATATAGTTCACGGTGAAGTAATAGTAGTTGTAGTATGAAGCAAGAGAACAGGATACTAAATAAAAAAGAAGGCGCTAAAGTATCAAATAGTCCGAATTTTGTGTATCTGCATGGTGGTAGGGCATTTTTCGAATGCCTGCCTGGCTAGCTTCCACCCTCAAGTAGAAAATCTGTCGCTAAACACCTAACAGCGTGTTCCGGCAGCTGTCCTTGAAAGACAGTGATTCTAGGTTAGCCTGAATAACATCTTCAACCACATCATCACTTACCATCAGGTGAGGTAGTGGTCAAAGGCTAACCTGTCAGACATAAAAAAATAAAAATAGGTATTTTAAGTCATAAGTAAATATTTCTTATTACCTTGGGATAAAAAAACCTTCAAATCACATATACCCAACGATTGACAAAGATATATAGAAACCATATCTTATACAGAAAAATATCTACGTAGATACTTTAATCGACAGTAATTTAAAGTAAAGTACTAATTGGGCTCACATATATCCAGCTAAACTAAAATGGATCTTTCAAAGCAAACATTATTGACATAGTCTTCCATCGAAAATATGAAGTGTGAAAATAAAATAGGTATTAACACCCTCCTAAACAAATATTTGTGGGCCGCTAAACTAACCGAACTGACACTCCATCCTTTCATTTTCCACACCTATTTAACCGTACGCAAACAAAATCATACATTCATGAATAAATAACGCGCGATCCCGAGGGAGGGCGGTCGGCAAATCATTTCTGTTTCGTTTCCCGCACGAACTTCAGTAATAAAAACGCCGTCCACTTGTGCATTTTGAAAGGAAGTGGGAAAAAAGTGAAAAATATGTGCGTGGGTTGCAGTGAGCCAGTTACTTGATTCAGTTTTCTTTAACCATAAACTCTAAATACTATGTACCGAACAACCTGGTGACAGTTCTAATACAACATTTATCTTCTCCTAACTTGACCGTACATAATACTTACTTATTTTTTATATAACGTCCTCTGTATAGTCACTCAAATACCTATTTTCCACCGGTGAGTGGTGAGTATTTAGATTTCTTTATCAATTCTCTCACCGATTTAAAAATTTTGAGACATAGCAATGTCAACCCCGTCAACGTAAAAGATAACGCAGATGTATGCCCTCGGAACCGTTTCAAGGTACTGTGGTGTCAATAACGTCGTCACGGTAATGTTATCTACAACATTACCGTGACGTCGTCTCACCTCATTATCAGGACCATTGATTTCAAAAGTAAAGATTACGTACGATATGAAAATGTACGGCAATTCTCACTGACGAAAAGTCAGCGCCTTTTCAGACCAGGATTTCGTAAACACTACTTTAGCGTCAATAACGGGTGTGTCCCATTACTGACGCTAACGTCGGTCAGTGTCACTCGTCGGTGTTTTGACACCACAAATGTTCAACACATGAACATGGTGATCGGCCCATCCTATGCAACACATTAAGGTGTTTGTGCACTTTGATTTTGTGCCAAATTATCTCATATTATCTCTTATTCATTAAACATGTGCTCAATAGAAACATATCAATCCCTATATAAATTCCGTAAAAAGTTCATAGTTACTGTTAAATTCAGCCTTTAAGATTGTCTGTGATTATGTGTTGTGTATGGAGTATCATCCAAATAAGTAATTATTCGTAAAAATAATTTGTTCAAAGACTTTTTTATAACCTGAGAGTGGTAACTGACAACATGACATAACAAGTTTACATGTAGGTTAAAAATGGGAACTGACGATGTTTTGTTTCTAGTTTGTTACAGACTTTCTACTTGAGTGCGTGTGTAGCCAGACGAGCATTCCCATATGCCTAATACTACTTCGCAGTGAATCTCAAGACACAGGTAGAATTTGAAACAGTGACTACATGTGTCTTTCTTCAGGGACAAAAATGTGTCGCTAATGAAAGACCGCTGACATTCATCATCAGACACGTTGAATATAATAATGTGTGTTTAGAAATAATCTTTAAGGTATCTCTCATTTCTTTGGCTATCAAGAAAACGCAGTCACTGGAACCAGCAACTGGACGACTAGGTTGTATACCTAGAGCGTCACCACAAAAAGTGGCATAACCGCGAGTATTCGGCCGGCACGCAGACTGGCAGAATTTAAATTAACCACTTCATATTCCGGTTCACAGGGCCTGAAATATTTATATCAGACCGCGGAACTGGAGTCAGGCGAGCTCGCATCATTTTATACGTATAATACCTATGTGTTAGTATACTGACATATCAATTTCATCTTCATGCGTGGCTATACTATAATCAAAGTATTAGAAAATAAATGAAAAAATACATTGATCTCTATATACATATATCGATGAAAAAATAACGGTTTACGGCAAAGACTCTGTTTTACCTTTTGGGAGTTTAATATATACTTAAATACGAAACTTTTGTGAAGAAACTCTAATGGTACATGCATAATCTGCTTTACCTACTTATTTATTACAAATTGTATTACCTAAATATGGCGAGTGCAAAAAGTAATTTGAATCTGTATTCAAAATTTCAAACGCCTTTGGGATTGTTAGTAATCTTCTAAAAGAATTTGTCTATTCTGAATTCGTTGCGAATATATTGTTTCTATCATTTGTTCATCTTTATCTACATCTACTATATGTTTAGATGAATAATACCTATGTATAAATTATTTGTAAATAAAAAAAAGATCTTGGAGTAACATACTGATTTTCCACTATCGCTATAGAATCAAATTTCATTTTTAGGGTTCCGTACCCAAAGGGTAAAAACGGGACCCTATTACTGAGACTTCGCTGTCCGTCCGTCTGTAACCAGTCTGTATCTCAATAACGGTGATAGCAAGACAGTTGAAATTTTCACAGATGTATTTCTGTTGCCACTATAACAACATATACAAAAAGTTGGCCAAGTGCGAGTCGGACTCGTGCACGTTATAACAACAAAGGTTAAAATATTAAGTCTAATGTTGTATAGCTAATGGTACGGAAACCTGCGTGCTCGAGTCCGTCACTTGGCCGATCTTTAAATATGTTACTATATGATTTTTTTAAGTTTATGATATATATATATATGTACCTACATATGTTTTTATCACATTATTTTTTTTATTTTTTGAACACCCTAAACCGCTAATTTGTAAATTCTCTCTATGTAAGGTTACCTGTAAGAAGTTGCTGAAGCAGCCCATTTTCAATCTGATGTTTTAATTTGTTTGTAAAAACATATTGTTTACTTAAGATTGTTGATCAATAAAGAATTGTGTATTGTATTATATTGAATTGGTACTTGTAACTCAAAAACTAGCTCACATAAAATTATATAATTTTGTAGCGCCTTTCGTCGCGCCGTCGTTCTTAAACCAACAACTTTGCTAAGATTGCTTTTATGGGTGACCGCATCTACTGAGCGCTTACATACAGTGGCCGGCCATGTTGTTGCTTGGAATGGCCATTGTGATAGCAAGGTGGAAGAGCATTTTACAAATAGCCGCCTGGCTAACTACCTTCGAACAGAAAATCTGACTCCAAGCATATAACGTTCCTATTGTAATACCAGTTTACCTCCTTTGGCCATATTATATATTATTATAACTGACCAACTGGTGAGTGATGAGATTGAATCCAAGGGCTAGCCTATTAAAAATTAAAAAAAAACCTATTTTGTTATCCTTGCTTTTTATTTCTCGCAGGAGTAAAAGTAGAGTACTCGCAACGGGGATAAAGCTGTCTTCCTCAATGCATATCATGAAGGATTCAAAATTCACCCGTGACATAAGACTCGTAAGAGATTGCGATATCTACCTTATTTAGGAAATTTATTTAACACTCCAGAAAAATTGCATAAAGCTGATTATAATTAATTACTTTTTGCTAATAATTTTGTTAAATACATAAGTCATATTGCCTAATATATACTTGCGAAACTTATTTTGTACCATACATTGTTGAATATGTGCCTTCATTCATGTAAGTCACCGCAGGCAAAATTGCAAAGGAGAAAATCTGAGAAACGTCTGAAAAATTACTTTTCAAATATACAAGGTGTATCTTCGATCTATCTGTGCCGTACAGGGGTTAAATTCAAATCCATGGGTTCCGTGTGTTGAATCTTGAATCGGGCTTGAGCTTCACTGCTTGGTGGCTGAACTTTTGAAGAGCTCGTAGCTAAGTTTGCTTAGCCATTCTGAACCGATCAGCAAAGCTAAGCAACGTCCGCCGCGGTCATGACTTGGATGGGTGACCGCTGCTGACATTACTACTGAGCGTTACCTTGCTTCGGAGGGCACGTTAAGCCGTTGGTCCCGGTTGTTGTCTTAGGATGGCAGTCGTTACAGCATGGTGGTAGGGCATTTTGCGAATGCCCGCCTTTCTAGCTACCACCCTCAAGTAGAAAATCTGTCGCCAAGCACCTAACGGTGTGTTCCGGCAGCTATGCTTGAGAGCCAGTAATTCAACGTTAGCCTGAACAACATCTTCACCATCATCACTTACCATCAGGTGAGATAGGGGTCAAAGGCTAAACTATCAAGCATAAAAAAAAATGTTTTGCAATTGTAAGCTTCTTTAGATACAAATATATTATGTGCAGAACGTACGTCGTATTACAATGTGCCTATAACTAGATATTAGGTACAGATTACATTAAAACTAAAGTTCTATTTCATTCTACACAAGGTATAGATACAAAATATTTTCTATAAAGACTAGTGCAGGCCGACTTACATGGTCATAATACGAAAATATTTCAAAAAAATATTGACTATATAATTAGGTATATAATAGGGCGCTAGATAAAAAATTTGAAATCAGGCATTCGTATCCATGTGAAATATATTATTTTGTTGTGAATGCCCGCCTAACTACCTACTCAATTAGAAAACCTGTCACCAAGCAGCGATCATTGAGAGCCAGAAATTTTAGTGTATATTTAGCATGCTAGAATGTCTAGTATGCTAAAGGGTCAAGAATACTAGTTCCTACCTCAAGCCATACAACGTAGGTACTTACAGTAGCTTATATTGTCCAGTATGGAAATGTTCACTTATCAAAAAGCTAGTTCTATATTGGCTATTAACTACACTAGTCGTACGTTGAGTGTAATTATGTTACGCACAAAAACTAATTAAAAACAAAAATAGTTTTGTCATCGCGAATTCAATCTCCACTATGAAAATTTAAGTACATGTCATATACTATTGTATGTCATGTATTACTTTGACCTGTTTGGATGGTATGCCGCTTGTTCAGGAAAAGGAAGCAATGTAGTGTAATGAAATAACTAATTATATTATTATATGTATCTAAGAATTCGTATATTGCGTAGGAGGAGGATATATTGCGGAGGAAGGACCGAGGCAATAAATGTCTGTTTTGAGGGTTCCGTACCCAACGGGTAAAAACGTGACCCTATGACTGAGACTTCGCTGTCCGTCCGTCCGTCTGTCACCAGGCTGTATCTCAAGAACGGTGATAGTTAGACAGTTGAAATGCTCACAGATGTATTTCTGTTGTCGCTATAGCAACAAATACAAAAAGTTGGCCAAGTGCGAGTCGGACTTGCGCACGTTAAAACAAAAAAGGTTAAAATATGAAGTCTTAGGTTGTATAGCTAATGGTACGAAACCCTTCGTGCGCGAGTGCGACACGCACTTGGCCGATTTTAAAGATGTTTTCTGATTTTTCATAATGGAATTGTGAAGGAACTCACACGAGGCCCACCTGAAGTTAAGCGGTAACCTCTACCTATAACAGATGCAATTCGTCACAATGGACGAAATGCACTGCATCCATCTGAGATATATAGATGGTAAGTCTCATTAGCCAGTATATTATTACAAGCTATAATATACTGGCTCTTAAGAACTGCTGCCGGAATGTACTTGATAATAGATTTACTACTTGAGGGTGGTAGCTAGCCAGCCAACCATTTTCAAAATGCCCTTCCACCAAGCGGCCGGCGCAGCTGTATGAATCAAACCATGGACCTGCCCCACGGCAGCATAGCTAATATCGCTCTGCGATCACCGTATTCCATTGCTAGCTTTGAACAACGCACAACTTTTTTCTATACATACGACTTTTTTCTATATAAGGCTTTTCTACAATTACCAAATACGAGTAACCCCACCAACAAGAGAATGCATTAGTAACTCAACAACAAAAGACTTCCAAACGAGATATTGATCTAGATTCTAGAATAATGTAAGTAAAGTTTGGTTAATCTCAGGTACTTCTCCTATTTCATTGCCACGATACTCAATATGCCTGGGTCGTCTCTCATCGTTGGATATTGAATAATTGTGGTTGATCTCTAAATTATCAACACATATTACGTAAACACGTAGCCAGCCTAATGATATAACCTTTTTTAAGTGTCAAATCCTCAAATAACATTGCATTGTCGTAAATGCAGTTTGAAACGTCATTTATATTCTAATTAGATGAATAGAGCTACACGTAAAACGATGCACTTCAACACTCTGTAGTTTTTTTGGGTTCTATTTGCGCTATATCTAAGTTTTTTCTTCTTCTATCGTCAATATTTTCAATATTGCGTTGCTGTCTTTTAGCCAACAGGCATCTTCTCATATGTTGCCGTTTTATAGAACGGTCACGTGGATTACAAAATCAAATGTCTTGCTCATTTCAGAAGAAAAGCCTGTAATTGGCATTTCCTCATAACCTTAGTCACTTTAGCACAATCTTGACAGCGCTAACTTCCTACAAGCAGAATTTCTTCTTTTTTTGTTGAAGTATAAGAGCACCTTACAGTGTGTCTCGGCCGTTTTCCTTGTGAGCCAGTTCCCATTCTTTATTTTTATAGCTGTTAGGCTAGCTTTTGACCACTATCTGACCTGATCATAAGTGATGATGTGGTCCTTTGACCACACGTTGTTCAGTCTGACATTACTGGCTCTCAAAGGCTGCTGTCAGAACATACCATTAAGGGCTTGGGGACAGATTTGCTACTTGAAGCTTGGTAGCTAGTCATGTGGGCATTCAGATAATGCCCCATACCATCACGCTATAACGACTGCCATCCTAAGACAACAACCGGGACCGACGAACGTGCTTTCCGAAGCACGAAAGCGCTCTGTAGTAACGCCACCTGAGGTCACCCATCCAAGTCATGACCTCAACGGACAGTGCTTAATTTAGCTGATCGGATAAGAACTTTTAAACAATTATCGCTACCAGGGCTTCTGTTCTATGTTGAGCTTGAAAAATATCGTGGAACGCATGTTCCAATATCAAAAAGTGATATGTTAGGTGAAAGATTAGCTTTTCAATAATAAAAAAACAATTCAAATTATATTATGGTTATTATCATACTTGTAAAAATTACTTCGGAATATTACCGTATTGATAGAGTTAGTAGGTATAGTAGACTTATTTATACAAATTCTTGAGCCACTTTTGTGTGTAAAGGCACAGAATAAAATGTAGGTACTAACGTAAAGGTGTATATTTATTCTAATTGTGGTTTTAGACAAATATCGAATACTTAGAATATTGACGTAACCTTATACAGCTAAAGTCATTCATTCACCTCTACAACAAAATAGAGATGTGTCTGCGTTGTTTATGTGCCTGACAAATAAGACAAGTGCTCTCAGGTATATATGTAATAACTATTTCTCATTATATGTTTGCGAATGCAGGTAGCAATGAGTAGTTTATAAAAATATCACCATGGAATTTTCCGATGGGGTAACCTGGAAGTGTCTAAGCACCTACCATTTCTCTGGACATGTTTTAATCCTGTGCAATAGGCGGGGAGCCTTTTTTCATTTAATGGGCACAGTTACAAACTTTTTAATAAAATAGGTTAATAAAATACAATAATGGTCTGACTCAGGAATCGAACCCAAGACAATATTAGAAAATCGCGCTTTCGTCACTACACTTTATTTGAGCTTAGAAATAATACGAATCTCCTTCTGCTGGTATTTTTTTAAACCAAACAACGAGTTCACCTCAGCACCCAGTATGTATAGTAAATTTACATGGCAATGTGATTTAGATACAGATACGTAAAGTGTATATACATAAACGTAAATCAAAATAGTAACGCCCTCTGTCAGATCATGTTACTATCTCGACAAATATGATCGATAACAGTCGTGACAAAAATTATGTGTACCATATCTCTATGGCAGTCTGTGTGTTGAACAGTTGAGTGTTAAACTTAGCACGACCGGGAAAAAACCACACACTTCATAGATCACGGATATACTTAAATTGCTCAAAACAGCGTAGTGTTTGTGACTGAGAACAAGTCACCAATTAGCAAGTCGAAGTATATTACTATATAATATCATTGAAAACAGCAAAAGCCATTATTTACATCAGCCTTAGAAGGAAAATAGATCATAATGGAAAACGCCGTAAGATTTTTTTGAGTTTATTTTACAAATTTTGTTAAATAAGTAGTACTGTTTGAATGGATAATATTATTGAGACATGGCACTTATCGTATTTTCAGAAATTGATTTATGCAATATTTCTATTGCTGTCAGTATCAGTTCCCTTGATACATTCTGAGAACAGCAATTCGAAGGAGAAGGGAACCACCACATCTTCTCCGCCTGGATTTAACCCGTTAGAAGATTTAATCCTTAATCAAGGCAAAAATGGATTTGAACCGGAACCTGCACTATCGAGGGTGAAAAGGCAATACAGTGAGTAAAGTAAAACTGAATTATTATACCTATCTACTTTCCTAGCTATGTTAGGAGCCATAATCATTGTTATATATATATATATCTGATACTATCGAGGGTGAAAAGGCAATACAGAGAGTAAAGTAAAACATAATTAATATATCTACTTTCCTATCTATGTTAGGAGCCCTAATCATTGTTATATATATGTATATCTGACGACTGCATCATATTTAGATTATTATAAATTCAAATGACATGAAAACTTCATGAATGAAACTACAATATCATCTTGGCCAATTGAGAAGTACAACAAGAGAATTCAAAATGTTTCTTAAAATGCTAAATGTACTGTATTTCGGCGAAGACGCGACTAGAGCTCGTCACAAAGATGTACCTCTTTCTAGTTTATTTAATTAATCCTGATTCCTGAAGGAGTTCTATACAGCAATAATTCTTATCTATAGTAAAGTCCATGGGGTAGAAATTATTGTGGCAAGCGCAGCTTTAGTAGCCGTTGATAAAAAATTACGTATCGTCTCTTACTGCTAACGGTTCCAAGCTGAGGTTTCCATGTCAATCGCTGATAATACATAGTCTTTTGTCTGTTTTTAACCCCCGATATAAAAATAGGAGTGTTATAAGTTAGACGTATCTGTGTATCTAGGGCATCGTAGGCTTTTCGTAGTTCCTAAACGAATGAACCGATTTTGATGTGGTTATTTTTGTTTGAAAGCTGACGTTATCGAAGTGATTCTTAGCTTCAATTTATGAAGATTTGTGTCGGGTTTACTTAAAATTTTTCAAGTTTATACTTGTACTTTATGGGACAGTGATTTTATCAAAGATAGCATTCATCAGAGTTACTCAATATATCTTGGATATCATAAGTGGGTTACTTACTAAGGATTTCAGCTATAATAGGTAAAAGAAAGTGCTGAGCTTGAAAAATTCAAATTCAAAATCATTTATCCAATTTAGGCGTCTACGACGCTCTTATGAAGGTCAATTAAAAACTTTAATATTGAAATATTGTACATTGTACTGCCACGTTCAGCAAAAAAAATATAGAGCCACTGCGAGAAGAACGGGCAAGAAACTCGGGGCCATTCTTTTAAACGTCTGTTTACAATTTGTTGAGTTACCTGTATATGTTGAGTTATAAGTATTTTCCACACAATTAATACTTATCTAAACTATAATAATAACATAATAAAGAGGAAAGATTTGATTGTATGTTTGCATTGAATAGTCTCTAAAACTGCATTCAACATTATCCTTGATGAACACAGGGTATAAAAAATTTTCAAAAAGTTGAGGACCCGTATAAATACTACGATAAAGTAACCCAAAATGCAAGAAAAATTACAAATATCGTCATATATCGCGTACTCTGCGAATTTTTTTGAAAATAGAGCAGTGTTTTATTACAATTTTATAGAAGACATCAATATCTACAGAATTACAGTTAAGTCACAATAACATTTTTTTTAATGTGTTTAAAGTTATAATTTTTGATATTGTTGTTAAATACCCGTGCGAAGCCGGAGCGGACCGCTAGTTAGAAATATTCTTGGATAATCTCTTAATGCACTCAATTATAAACCATTCTAAGGACCATCTCGTCTAACTAAAAACAACAAGTCTTCCAAGCATTTTTTATTTTCGTATTGTTCAGTGAACTTGTCAATCATATTTCCATTCTTCCTTGTGGTGTTCTTTCGGCCCAGTTAGTAGACGTGTTAATTGAAGATGGAAGATAAGATTTTACATGGTAATTTATTATTTACTAGCTTTCCGGGCGCGGCTCCGCCCGCGCGTATATGTCGGTTGTCGCGCAAAAACATTAACCTATTTTTGCGCAGTCGGATAAAAACTATCCTATGGTTTTTCCCGGGTCTCAAACTATCTCCATACCAAATTTCATTCAAATCGGTCCAGTAGTTTTGGCGTGAAAGCGTAACAGACAGACAGACAGACAGACAGAGTTACTTTCGCATTTATAATATTAGTACTGACTAACAAAATTTATCAACGTTTTTGGGAAATGAAAACTTATAATTAGTTAAAGAGAAAAGTTTTGATTTTTCGTATATTTGCATATTTGTTTCAATGGGGAAACTCAAAAGGTTTTTGAATGAAAGCTACATTATTAGCAAATAAGTGACTACTAACATAAACACGGGAAAATAAAAGTTTTTTCCCTCTTAATAACTTCGTCACGTATGCATGGTACGTATGATCTTCTTTGTACGTATTATAATTAGATTAAGAAAGACTTTTGTTGTTTACTGTACTTAGTGAAAAAAGGACAAAAATAAATATACTAAATTTATTAGAATCGGAGGCGTCAGCCACAGGTGCGTCGACCACTGTGGGCCTAAGCCACGAAACCCGTGGATTCGACTGTGCTAAGGAAAGCCAGAACATGTGTAAAACTGGATCGGAATAAATCTATTGGACGAGATTGTTTTTGGCAAAGCAAGAACAAATATGTGTGTGGACAAGGTATTCTACAATACCTATGAACAGGAATTAGCAGCATATATAAGAGGGTTTAGCCAGAAAAAAGATTACGATTTTTCGGATGAGGAAATATCTGATTTCCCTTGTTTTAGGAAGGAACCTTAGCTATACAATGGCATAGACCAAACTAGCTTTCTACAATTTACTTTGAACTTCGGGTAGATAGCGCTACTACTCTGCTACAAGTGGTAATTCTCTTGAAATAACTTGAGCCAGACCCCAGCGTACACGGCCATTATGTATGATTAATGCATATATACATAATAATAACAAATATTTTTAAAAGTATCTTAAGTAAACATTAAATAATAAATAAAACACTTTAAAAGTATAAAAATATATATCTAGTGACAATTCCGCCTAGTCTTCCTGTTATCTACGTTCGTCTCGATCGTCCGCTCGGTGAGTCAAGACCTCCTGAAGATGCTTCGTTTAGAAGCGAAACTAGTCGGATATTCTTCCGGTTAGGCTGCGTGATGTTTGTGACGTCACGTAGATAACAGGAAAATTAGGCGGAATAGTCACTAGATATATATTTTTATACTTTTTAAGTTTTTATTTAAATATTATGTAATGTTTTCTTACGATACTATTAAAAATATTTGTTATTATTAAATATGGATATCCGCAAAGTAACGCCTGAATCTATTCATTACTTACATATATACAATTAGAAATTGTGTTTTGAGGAAGAATAGTTTTACGATATGTGGCGTTATTGCTCTCTACTCATACAGAAATAAATCACATAATGCTAATTAACATCTCAACAAATATAAAAGGATTATACGAGATAATTGGAAATTGATTTAAAGTTTAAAGATGATGATCATAAAAAGTTTTCTGATAGCACCCAAAAGAATTGCGAAGTTAGATATGATAGAAGTTCTGTTCTGTTTTTTTATAATAAGTAAGTATATGTAGATTCCTTACACTATTATATATACAACTTATATTATTATCTATAACATTCTGTCATCTGTGCTATTACGTCCTTGCACATAATAATTATAAATTGTCAAATTAAAAAAAAAATAGTTCTGAAAAATAAGTAAATTAATTAATGAAGAGATTAAATGATTTTAAAATTATACATATATGGTTTTCTTCGCAGATATATGTGTAACATCGCATCACATCTTGGAATATGCATTTTCTACGAGTATAACATACTTATGTTGATGTTATCATGCGAGAGGTAGGGCATCACTAGGTTCACTACACTCGGTGGTATCGTTTAACTTTGCAAGATCAACCGTATACCAGGGGTAATGGCAAGTGTACGGTGCCTCTGAAGAGAGACCGAGGGTTCCGTATCAATCCATACTAAAATTACCTATAAATGCGAAAGTAACTTTGGTCTATCTGTCTTTCTGTCTCGCTTTCACGCCAAAACTACTGGACCGCTTTAGATGAAATTTGATATGGAAGTAATTTGATACGCGGGGAAGGACATAGGATAGTTTTATCTAACTGCGCAAAAAGAGGGTAATGTTTTTGCGCGATAACCGACAGACGCGCGGGCGGAGCCGCGGCCGGAAAGCTGGTACAGAATATACTAAAAAAAATTCGTATATTTTTAATACATATCCAGATCATTAGTGGTAGACTGACCGTTTTTTAATATGTGTATAATTTTATAATATTTTTTAATATATATATTTGATATACATGTATATAGGTACGTATACTACGTATTACCGTTTTTACGAATGAGTAATATATAGGAATAAATGAAAAAACATTAACAAACGCGTTTCTTGTAGGAGTTTTCCTTTTTGAGTGCATATTTTTGGTATTATTATTATTTGTCACGCATTCCGCCATGCTTGTACATATTTAGTGAAAATTTCAACCGTGTATCTAACCATTATAAAGATTTAAAATTTTAAAGGTCGTACGGGCGAACGGACGTACAGCTGAGGCTCAGTAATAAGGTCCCGTTTTATATGTTAAAACAGATACTAGGAATGTTTGCCGAAGTCCAATAAAAGCTGGATGTATTTACACATTCAATTGCTAAAGAAAATGTTTAGCCAAGAACCAGGGGCCTTCAGACATTACCCTTGATTTTTATGCTTTGTTGTCTTGTCATTTCGGTGTTTCGTTTTTCACGTAACATTTTATACATCTTTGTAGGTAATAAGAAAATTTTTGTATCGAATATATGAAAGATTCAGACTCCAGTTATGAAAATAATGCCTATGAGGGTGTAAAAAACATAATCTCAATCAACTCTATACACTATAGCCAACAAAACTAGTTATTATTAATAGCATCTCATTGGAAATGAATTGACAAAGCAAGGTTTTAAAATTAATTAATTCACAGAATAAAATCTTTTTACTTTTTGAGAAGCATTACTTATATGGATTTTTTAACATACCAGCGTTCATATTTCAGTTAGTAGGTAATTATATTCAAAACCTTGTAAGCTAATATCATTACGTTATTTTTTTCTATACGGTTAACGTTTGACCACTTTCTCACCTGATTGTAAGTGATGATAAGTATGAGAAAGTTGAATTATGAACAAATGTGATTTACAGGCTTATCATAGAATGCGAACTGACTCCTAAGGATAGCTGCCGGAACACACTATTAGGTGCTTAGCGACAGATTTTCTAATTGTGGGAGATAGTTACGTAGGTCATTCGCAAAATGCCCTACCACCACGCGAAATAAATTATTTTGTATCTTAGACGAGAAAGTCAAGAGGTGGCAGGGAATTACTCGTATGCTTATGCCCGGTGGGTTTGCTGCCAGCCTCATATAGAAAATCAAATCTTGGAAGAGTAGCCACTATTGACAATACTACTGAGCGCTTGCGAACTTCGGAGGACACGTTAGGCCGTCGGTCCCTGTTGTTGTCTTAGGATCGCAGTCATTATAGCATTGTGGCAGGCCATTTTGACAATGCCGTCCTGGCTAGCTACCACCCTCTAGTAGAAAATCTGTAGAAAATCTGTTAGTAAGTCCTTGAGAGCCAGTAATTCTAGGTTAACCTGAACAACAAGTTCGACCACATAATTTACAATCAGGTGAGGTCAAAGGTTAGCCTACCAGGTTTTAAAAAACGGGAGGATTAGGTATGTCAAATATTCCGAATGAGGGAGGCCGTTATTCATCGTTCTTAAGGCTGTTGATGTGTGATATGTGATTATTATTGTTTACATGTAACTAAAGTAAATATTTCAAACGATATTTTGTTTTCCAGGACGATACCCATACCCTTACCCGTACCCAATTCCTATCATTGTCGGAGGTGGATTCGGAGGTTTCGGAGGGTTTAGAGGTCGAGGATTTGGAGGTCCAGGATTTGGAGGTCGAGGTTTTGGAGGTCCAGGATTTGGAGGTCGAGGTTTTGGGGGTCGAGGATTTGGAGGTCGTGGCTTTGGTGGGGGCATAGGTGGACGAGGTATCGGCGGTGGTTTTGGTGGTGGCCGAGGTGGAAGAGGATAATTACAATCACTAAAATGAATTTACTATGTTATAGATATAAAACACAAATAATAAAAATTTGCTGACTTTTATTAAAGCAGGTAATCGTAATCATATGTATGTTAGGTGCTTATAATTACACCTTGGAGAACTAATAATGTTGTGCTTTTGAAGATGGATGTTAAAAATGCATTCAACTCTTTAGATAGAGGCACCCTTAAGACTGATGTGAAAGATAAAGTTCCGGAATTGTACCCTTTACTTTGGCAATGCACCGGCAAACCGTCAAAATTAACTTACTGAAATAACGTAACATACTAAAATATCTTCCGTAGTATGTCAACAAGGTGATCCGCTGGCACCAGCCATCTTTAGCTTTGCCATCCACTCAATAATTCAACGTCTCCAATCAAAACTTAACGTTTGATATTTGGATGACAGAAACTTAGGAGCAATGCGAACACTGTATTGAAAAACTTGCGAGTATGTACTTATAGACGATTTTAGTCTTATTGGCCTTGAACTAAATTTTTCTAAATGTTAACTTTTTGTTTGCGGTACTAGACCGGATAAAATTTAGATTACTGAAAAATTCAATTTTTTTCGCTTTATACAAAATTAATAAAAGTCATTCGTTCCTTCTATTGGCTTCACCGATTCCTGACGAATCTTTACCACCATTTGTCAAAGAACTTCAAAAGTGTAGAAATGCTTCTAACTGATTATTCAAAATTGACGCACATATACACTCGAGAGCAATGAATCCGGGTCACTTAAAGAATGTTAAAAATCTCGGAAACTAAAAATGATAGGTTAATGCAATAAATTGTATTTAATAGACAATGTAATACTCCTTAAATGAAAGTAAAAAAAATATGAGTCACCATACATTTTATTAACACAAAATTACATAAAGAAAAAAACTGCTGATCTCTCCTTAAAACAAAAATAGGAAACATGAAATTTTTGAACTTTATTACGATTTTCTTGAATTTTAATACTTCGTATTGCCTCCTCGTGCTTCCATTACTGCGTTTACGCGGTTTGGCATGCTGTACACCAAGTTCCTTATACGATTTTGGGGAATATTCTCCCATTCCTCTGTGAGAGCAATTTTGAGCTCACGAAGCGTGATTGGGGGAGGGTTTCGTTGTTTTACGCATCTGCCTAGCTCGTCCCAAGCATGCTCGATCGGGTTGATATCCGGGCTGCGCGCTGGCCACTCCATACGAGTAATGTTCATCTCTTGAAGGTAGTCATTCACAATCCTACCTGTATGAGGTCGGGCATTGTCATGCATAAATATAGCATCCTCACCTAAATTGACCATAAATGGACCAACGTGATCATTGAGGATTTCTTCCACATATCTTACGCTAGTTAAAGAGCCGTTTTCTATGATCACCAGCTCTGTGCGACTTTCAGAAGAAATTCCGGCCCACACAAGTACAGACCCACCACCGTAGGCTACTTTTTCTTCGATGCATGCTTGATTGAATCTTTCCCCTGGTCTTCGATACACTCTGTGTCTTCCATCGTGCTTGTAGAGCATAAATTTTGATTCGTCGGAGAAAATAACTTTTGACCAATCTTCAATACTCCAATTTACGTGGCTCTGGGCATATCTTAGTCTCGAAATACGATGCCCACGCTCCAGTTTAGGGCCGTTTGCAGGTCTAAGGGGTTTTAAGTTAGATTCAGCAAGCCGACGTCTTACTGTCCATGCACTTGGGTTACTTCCTCCGAGGCGTCGAAACTGATTGGTGAGTTCAGTTCCTGTGAGAAAGCGATTTCGAAGCATGGTGTTCACCAAGTATCGGTCTTCTCGTGCTGTGGTACACCTGGTTCTGCCCGTTTTATGGTCTGCGTAGGTTAGAACCAGTTTCTTCGTAACGTCGGAGAACTCTTTGTACTGTTGACAGCGACACACCGACAGTCCTGGCTGTATCGCGCTGACTCCGGCCGGTTTCCAGCATTGTAAGTATTCTGGTGCATTCTTCAGGCGTAAGCGACATAATTTCAGCTTGAATAATGAATATAGAGCACTATCAACATGGTTTATGTACCCACATAAATGACAGATTACAAACAAAAGCAAAACCAAATGCTGTAATTTCGTAGTTCCATCTTCGAAAGTGGCCCTTTTTCAAATTTGATTTTTTTATGATATAACTTTACAATAACTAAGAAGTTTTAATACCTTCATTTAAGGAGTATTACATTGTCTATTAAATACAATTTATTGCATTAACCTAGCATTTTTAGTTTCCGAGATTTTTAGGATTCTTTAAGTGACCCGGATTCATTGCTCTCGAGTGTAGCTTTTACAATTATTAGATTTTGCGTTTTTGTTGGGGGGCATAGGGATACGCAAATTTAATTAGATTTAGCTGGCAATGCTCCTATGGCATTGCCAGTTAAATCTAATTAAGTATGGCATTACCAGCTTCTTGTCTTATGTGCACAGTACACACAAATAAGCAGATAATAAAATTCTTTCAACATATTTAGGCTCTTTTGATGTAGCATAGCTTGCTGAGGTCAAAAATACATGGAGACTGACATGTCCAAATACTAAATTTCCAATAATTTCTAATCACAGAAACAGTGGGATATGCGAGCTAGCACGGAAAGATCTTTTTAATATGTGTCCTAGCATCGCAGGTCTTGTATTCCCGCTGTTTCTGTGTGGGAATCTTGTATTTGGTTACAGGCCATTAATTCCTACAAAACTGATAGCCTTATAGGTCCATCCGCATTTCGTAGCGCTATTATTTTACGCTTGAGTGCAAGGTATTGTGTTGCAAATCACTGCCAGTGTGGTACTGCAGTTGATCAACTCGGTCACCATTCGGTCGAATTTCCCACCAGGCCAGCCTTAACGATATCATTCGCCGGGCTTTTACCAGCGCCAATGTTGCAGCTATTCTCGAACCGAATGTTCTGATGCGTGATGATGATGATAAAAGACCTGACGGCATGACTTTTTGTTTCTGTGCAAGTTAGGGCGGCCCTTGGTGTGGGACGCTACATACGTAGACACTTTAACGCCTCCACATGATTCTCAAACCAACGTGAGGGCTGGCGCCGCAGCTACTTCGGGGGAGTAACTCCAGCGGCGCAGTTATACTAACCTCGGTATTGGTTACATATTTGAGCCGTTAGCCGTAGAGACGTTGGGTCCGTGGGAACTGGGACTTCATTGTATATTCCAAAACTTATCAAAGCGCTTGGTCCATGCAATGCGTGGACCAAGCATTGCAATTCAACGGGGCAATGCTGCCAGCATGCACAGCACGCTACGAACTGGAAGTGGGCTGGAGCATTTAGACTGCCTGTGAGTCTGCAATGACGCACAGGCAGTCTTAAGTGCTTTTATTGTAGTAGCTGTAGTGTTGTATACAGTTCGTAATGTTTTGTTAATAATAGCATACCGCTGGTTAAAAAAAACTTATATTTAAATATCTACCTACTTATATACCGTAATCTTTAAATGTTATATTAAGTAGGTATACTCACAGAAAAGAGAAAGCAATTTATATCTCTATGGGTGTACTGGTAGGTATACACAATTTTTATATCAACGGTGGAACCAAAGAGAAAGGGGGATCTTAGGATTATACATGACTTCCCCTAAGCCTTTTTTTTGAGGGGAGGAAATGCCGTCGCACTGCTCTACTACGGGGGTAACGGAGGGGGACGTGTGGGACTTGAACCCACTAAAACACCCACGAGATCAGTCCTCCGCCGAGGTGGGGCAAGACAGGGTCGCATTAGCATTCACCATCTTGCCCCAGTGGCGGTAGGCCCGAACTTAATCGGGCCTCTCCGCCTGTGGAGGGGCGACCGTGCTCACCAAGGCTGCCCCCCAAACGTGTGGGACCGTGCAAGCCGACGGAGAGTCCCCCGAATCTCCACCAGTGACCCTACTACAAAGAAGGGAGGTGGAGGGCGTACTGCCGCTTCCTCGCCCTTGCTCGCCTACGCCTAGTACCTATAGGAGCGGGGCAGCATGGACGTCGCCCTCCCTGACCCACTCCGCGGCCTACTTCTGCGCCATGACTGCTTCGCAGAAGGAGACCACTGAACTTCCCCTAAGCCTAGGTCAACAACAGTTATTACTATTCACTTATGTATTGATTTTATTTCATTTGCCTACTTGTGTGTGTAAAAATGCTCACCACCAAATTTTGATGTATTATAATGTCTCAACTACACAAAGGTCGACATAGTCGTCGCGTCGCGTCGTCCTGCGACATTGATTACCTACCATTTTTTGCCACTGAAATAGTTCGCAAGGCTTGTAATGTGTGGTCTTTAGTTCCAAGAAATTTGATAGTAAAGCTTCGAAATAAAAATATCGTACTAAGAACTTTTTGCCTGTGCGGGTAGGCGAAAAAAAGTGATTGTACAATAATATAAATTTTCTACATAACTGCGTAATTTCAATGTCTAACTAAAAGTTCCTGCCCGTACCTGCGGAGAGTGTTATCCTCACATTAGCACAACCATATCACTGTTTTTCTTGACTTGAGTTTTGAAGGCACATCACTTTATTCACAACATACAACAAACTTATGTTCAACTGCAAAACTTGTTCGTACCAGTTCGTACAGAGGAAGGATGCCCACCAAGCACCATATATTACTAATCTGACAGCCAACTTTCCGTTCATATAATATGACTGCATTACACTGACTAAATGAACCACTTCAAGACTGAAAGCTCTGTCGGTAACATTGGTTCTTTACTCTGACAAACTTACTTAATTGCTCTGAGGTTCTTGAACGAATATTCACGTTTCGGATTTTATCGCGCAAAGAAACTCCGAGCATAGCTCTCTCCAACTCGTTGAGAGCTTATCAAGACACTTTATTAATGTTGCCATGTTATTAACTACCTCTAAAATAAAATTATCAATAAAATTGATCGAACATACCAGTATGTTCGGGTATGTTTATGCAACCTGAAAACTCTCTTTGTGACAGAACTTAGTCGGGTGACGAAAGGTAAAGTATATTTTTTATAACAAAACAAGCAATCCTAAATGTTCCAGTTTATTATAAAAAAAATAGTATTTTATTGCTAAGGCCGCGAAATAGGCAATTGCAGGTCTAGTATGAGTTTGAAGGCCGAGCCATAAGCGAAGACTTCACTGATACGAAACAAGCAATTGCCATTTCCGCCGAGGCTTACAGGGTTATTGGTAAAATGCTAACAACCTCTTAGGGTTGACTTCTGCTAATCCTAATAAACATTTTGATATTATTAATTTTTGGTTTTGAAATAACGAGGACGACCTGATGTTGAAAGTCGCTTGTGGCTGTAATGTATTATATTATATAGACAATGATACCAAAATAATGACATCTTACTTATTAAAGATTATCATACTACTGTGGCATTCGATGCATATTATTTTACGATCGATGCATGAGGCCTAAAGGCACCACTTTAGAATCATATTGAAGCTAATTAAAATTTCTACAAATTCTTATCTCATGACCTATTTTCTGGAACTATTTGTTTAGAATAAAATAAATACCCACCCATATTTGAATGGCACTATCTCCTCAACCAATACACCTAGGGAGCTCAGATTAGCCTCAAATTGTAGCAAATTTAGTAAATATTACAAAAAGTTAAAATTATACTAGAAACTTTATAGTATACGATGATCTAATTCCATGGTTCGAATCCCGCTGCGGGTTTGAGTTTATTTGAATAGTGTAGGTATATAGCTAATAATATACAAATGCCTGAAAAATATTTCCTAAACTAGGTATTAAGTAATTGATAGACTTTCATTACTTTTAAGAAGTTTAGAAATTCTGTACCAGAAATGATAATATATTAAATCTTCTACTTTTACAAAATTTTACAGACAACAAAATACGGAATTATATTATCCATCTAAAACACTGACCAATTCATAGCAAACAAATCCTACGAGTCTTATTAAAAAAAGATAAAAGAATACAATATTTAAATGTCACAGTCAGTCTGATACATCAGCCAGCATTTGCTAATGTCACTCACGCGGAGACGTGCGTGGGTTGGGTGATTTTCCTGTCATTTATTCTCAACTTAAAAAAGTACTTTGTGATTCTCAAATATTCCTAATCTATTGGTAAGATATTGAGATTAATGTATGTACTATTTCAATTATTATTGTAGTGTTACACATAATTAGAACTCTTTATGTTTTTTTAGCAATGGACGGCTCATACGACGAAATAGTTTCGGATAATCCATTTTTTGCCGAACTAAAGCAAGATTATGGTAATTTATTTCAACACTGCATTACCCAGTCATGGGTAATATGTGTACCTCGCGTTGGAAGTTTGAACACAAGAGTTTTTACTATCGAAGATTTCTGTGCCCATATTTTGGTACCCAGTGATGAATTACCAGAAACACATTACAGTACGCTCACAGAAAAACAAGTGACTGTAACGAACAAAGTGATCACGTTGGAAGTGACCAAAGGATTGCCTCTTCAAAGCCACATCTTGTTTGAAGAGACATTTTATACTGAAGATTTTATAAAATACAAAGTTTGGTGTATTGAGACTCCTTTAGAGCCAACTGCGACAGCAGATAATGCAACTTCTAAGGATCACCTCTCGTCTATAAACGACTGTATAGATCTTTTGTGGACACAAGCAGCTGGCCGACAAGTGTTAGACCAAATAGAACAAAGTGTACAATTGTTTTTCAAAAAACACACCACCTTGCCTATAGCTGTGGGATCTCTCAGAGATACCATAAGTGAACTTTACACTCAGTGCCTTCAAATCGCTTTACAAAACAGAAGATTAAGAGATAAATCGAAGTCAAACAAACAAGTTCTGGAGAATTTAAAATTAGCTGTTGAAAGTTACATGCAGCATTTATTATTTGATTCACTCTTCAAACCAATCTGCACGTCATGCGCTTATGAGGACGCTCATCTGAATAAAAAGATAAGAAATATGTGTGATATTCAATTGAGAGACTTAGACATCAATAGAGAACTATATCATGCTGTGCCAAAAGCAAAGCAAATACTCTCCAAAATAGACACATTCCACACAGTTTTAGAAAAGATATTGTGCATAAAACAGGCGTTAAATGCAATCAGTAAGAAGGATCACAGTAGCAATGTTGTTTTACTTACTGCTGATGACTTGTTGCCAGTGTTTGTGTTTCTAGTCATCAAATCAGTTTTGCCCAACTGGTACAGTCAGCTAACATACATGAAGGAATTCAGATTCAGCAGTGTAGGCAAAGGCGATGGTGATGAAAGTGCATTTCTTATAACAACCCTAGAAGCAGTCATTGAACACATACAATCTGGTGCTTTAGCTGGGTCTCCAGACCCAGAAGCTTATTATTATGAGAGCAATCTCACAGAAGAGAATTTGAACAACAAACAAAGAAGAAACAGTTTGACAGAATCTGTTTCCACTTCAGATACAAATGCAAATGAAAATACTTTAGAGTACATCTTTGAACTCATTAAAGCCAATCATTGTGATCAAGTGCAGGCGATTCTTCTCAAAAACAAGAAGCAAGTTCAACACATTCAGAATGATTACATCCTGAAAATAGCCATAGAGAATGAATCATCCAATGAAGAGGATGATGACCTTGAATTGGAAATATATCAAAAACTTTGTCATCCTCTATGTAACTGTAAAAAATGTTGCTCAAAAATTTCTAAAAATCTGTTGAAAACATCCCCTACAGTGTCGTCTCGTGACAGCCATGGGCTCACAGCATTGCATGTGGCATGTATCCATGGAAAAGCAAACATTGTTGAATCTCTGATTGATATGGGAGCTCAAATCAATGCAACAGATTTAAATGAATGTACACCTTTACATTATGCAGCTTCAAGAGGGCATCAAAATGCACTATTATTATTACTTCATTCAGGAGCCAATATCAATCAGACAAACATTGATAAGAATACTTCGCTTCACATGGCTGTCAATAATGGACATTTGAACTGTGTCAAAGCACTAATATATTTTGCTGAACACAGCAGATGGAAGGTGTTCATAAACTGTGTTAATGAAAGTGGAAACACACCCTTACATTTAGCTTCAAAATGGGGATATGAAGGCATAGCAAAGATATTAATTGAGAATGGGGCTGAACCATCACTACAAAATCAAAATAACAAAACAGCATTTGACTATGCCCATAACCTAAGAATACTACAAGTATTGAATTCTTGTACGCCTAATTTGTATGAATACATTCATATTTCAGGCACAGATTTGAAAGTGTTAAATTGCAAACTGGATAATACAGCTACTGAAAACTTTCAAAACTTAAAGATTGAAACAAGCAATGCAGCAAAGGCAGTGGAAAACTTAAAACTAATTGAAAGAATATTGAAAGCGATTAGTTATGGAGATGTCAAGCTTGCATGTTTTTACATGAATATAGACTATGCAGCTTATTTGGAAACAAATATTCAGAAAAGGATAGCATGCCATCCCCTTTGTGAATGCCAAGCTTGTAAAAAAAAGACAGAATCATATTCATCAGATTTTGATGTTAACTTTAGTGACTCAAATGGATTCAGTGCGCTGCATTATGCTGCATGTTATGGATTGGATGAACTCTGTAAAATCTTAATATGTAACAAAGCCAATGTAAACTGCACTAATAAGAAAGGACAGACTCCTTTACATTTAGCCGCTCTGAACAATAAAACACATGTAATACGCGTTTTGCTTGACAATGGAGCAAATATAAATGCCATAGATTCTGCCGGTAACACGCCATTGCATGAAGCAAGTGACATGGGCAACATTGGTGCTGTGAAAATTTTAGTCTCCTTTAACCCAGATGTGACCATGTTAAATGGTGCGCAGAAAACTGCTTTGGGTCTTGCCAAACAGAAAGTACATTTGACTATAATTGACTTGATAGACAAGTATACCCTAATGTAACAAATTTGATATATTCTTCAAATTGGGATATTTTTGATAATCTATTTGACAGCTTTAACTGTACTCACTCATCATTTACGTTACCTACTTCTAAGTATATTATGCAGTGTTCAAGTTTCTGTAACTACTTAAAACAAAGGTCAGAAATATGAGATTGTTTTACCTTTTGTCTGTTGGCGGATTTTATTAAGACAATTATTATTATATAATATAATTTACACATTCCACCTAGTTATATAGGTATTATTTAAGTTGCATTTGAACTGTTATTCTTATTTCAATGTGTTCTGACTGTCACACAATGTAGGGATGACAAAAAATAATTTATGTGTAATAGTTATGTTATGACTCCATTTATAATGAAGTTAATTTTATTGCTTTTTCTCTTAATACTCTTAAATGCACAATATATCACATAATCTTGGTAGGGCAGGTATATTTTTTAAGTTGTGTTGTGTATTATATTTTTGTATCAACAGCTGATTTTTCAGATCACTGTCATCAATTTTAAGGACTCAAAGTATTTAGTTTTAAGGTTTTTTACTGGGCATTATTTTATTTTCTGTGCCATAATCAATGACCTACTCAACATAAATCTGTACATAAAGACTGATTATGATCGCTAGTTTTAACTATTGGACTATGAAATATTATACAATTCTTGCCAATATGATATCTTGTGTGTGTTAGTGTCCTGAAATGTTAATAAATAAAAGGATTTTATATATGTATTTTTCTGTATTTCCAAAAAAAAAGTGTACAACACTTTGAGCATCAATATATTAATATTTTAAAAACATATTTTAGTAACAATTTCCTTAAAATATCACTTCATAAAATTCCGTCCTTGTGCTAATCTCCAAATTTGTAGAATTAAAATAGTCATTGAGAGACACACTACATATTAGTGTCGCAAACAAATAAAAGTTAAATTTGTAATTATATAAAGAGGAACATAGTGCCTAAAACCTATTTGTTTGATTAGATTACACCAATCTTACTTTTCTACAAATTAGCATTGCACTTACAATAAATTAACATAAATAAGTATATCTTCATAAAGTCATGTTACAACAATTAAGTATACAGACAGCACCATTGATTTAAAAAAAATATGACGGAAATTATTTACTAAACAAGAATCAAGAAAATCTAATATGGTTCTTCCAATTTCAATTCCTAAAAAAACAATCAAAACGCAGCCTCTTTTTAGTGTGAAAGTCATTTGGACAGATTTTTGGCCCATATTCATTGAAAAACCAAATGCAGATATATGTGTTTCTACTAATTGTAAATTGAATGTTGCAAAGAACATGTTTCTGTGGTCACTGGTAAATGAGTTTAATAATAATAGGTTATTAACCAGAAATATAGATTATGTTAAATACAATCTTAACATCAACATAATACGAATAGTTTATCTACTTAAATTACAACATAGCCACTCTCAACATCACAAATATCTTTTTGCATATAACATTTTAGTGAAAGCCTAAAGAGGAATATGTCTAAATTAAAACAATCATGTCTGAAAATTAGAAATTAGTAAAAAATAGTAATTTAACTATTATTATGTATAATATAATATATCAATATATGACAATGATAACGGGAGTATTAGCTATAGTTATAAAAGATAGAAAATTTACCAAAAAAATAATATTAAAATTCTATGAAAACGAATGGTCCCGAACATAACATTAAGATTTTAATAATAAAGTAAATTACGTCACCACTTTTACTTAGAGATCTATAGTACAAACTTTCCTTAGTCTATAAATTGGCCTTATATCCTAACCCCCATACTAATAATCATTCTATGTCTTTACTAAATGTCACTGATTACTGTGCAAAACTAACTAGGGCACAGTACTAAACAATATTTGATACAGCTACTATTAAGGGGGTATAAATTCTTGTATTTAAAAACTAATTTGTAAAATCTTGTGCAATATTACTAATAACATAATTTAATCAGACAAACTAAAAGCCACTAACATAGTATTAACCTAAAACAGGTTCATAATTTCACTTATCATTCATTTGCATTAATGAAACTTGTTTTGACTAGTTGTCTGATCGCTTTGCTCTAGATGAATTCACTGTGGCGGTAAAGTCCACACCGGCATATCTTCTTTTTTCTTTTCTTTCTTTTTGCAGTTATGCCTGTCCCTGAGTATTACATCATCTTGCCTTATTCTATAATCCGCTGCCTCTGTCCGCCAATTATTGAATTTTCGCGGCGATCCCTCTTTCCTATGTCGGATTTCTTGATTGCTTTCGTCTACGTACACTCTGCTTTTGACGAAGAGTTCGTTTCTCTCAGGATCGCACATGTCCCGTGGAAACTCTTCCTCGTAATCTTTATCATCGTCAAGTTCGATGACGTCTTCTCTACTAAACGTGAAGGAGTGGGGGTAGTAAGCTTGAAGGATGTCTTCTTGTCTGTACTGCTGCATTTGTAGCCACACATGGGGGAGAAGTAACGGAAACCTTCGAAGCCAGTATGTGACGAAACCGTCGGGTATTTTGCCGATGCTCTCTCGCACGTTTGGGTCTAGTTCTCTGTAGTGATGTTTCTGAAAATAAATATAAAAGAATTCTATAATAATCACACAGTTCCGGTTGGCGAAACAGATATTGATGGACGAACGTTACAATGTGAGTCGAGGCGAAGCAGAGCATATATTTAGTGAATTCGTAAATGCCTCTTTATCGTATGGCTTCGATGAATTTCCAGAATTAATGCGCGGAAACTCGAACTAAGTACTATGAAATCAACAATTATTACTATTCATACCAGAATCAATGACAAACGACAATAATTTATTTGAAAACTTTCAAGCGCCAAATATGTTTATTTCATTATGAACAACTTTCTATTCGCAAGTTACTTCGAAATTTAAATATAATCTATGATAAGTCACCTCTTTGGTTGGCATCATAAGGAGTAAAAATGTAGTTCCATTTTTAAATAACTCGTCAATTATAAGTTTTTATAAAATGTGTAACGAAACTTCTCAACCCGACAGATTTAGTTTTTCATGCTAACTTTTCCGGATGCTGCTGCTCGCATTTAGTTTAGCAACAGGGCGATTATGTAATTTCATATTCGTTGATTGTGATTTGTGATCCAATAAATGTAAAGAATAATTTCGGTTAATTGCAAAATTATTATTATTCCTGAAGGCTTGCGTAATGCAACATTGTAAGTATAAGGAAACATTCATGAATTGGTCACATATCAGTACGTAAGCCAAGGTGAGGTCAATTTTATATTAATATTATTATTAAATTTAGTTCCTTGACCTTCGGACGGAAAATCTTTCCTTCATTTTCGGGCTCTAATCATGTACAGTCTTATTTCCATTGCAGTTTCGGCTGTTGACTAGCATTGTGAGAACTATGGTACCAATCAAAAAATATTACAAACAAAGTAACATGATAGGCACATTGACACATCTAAGAAGCATTTTGATTTATCTCAAAGAAAGTTGTAAAAATAACAAGAAAAATCCAATACATCAAAGCGATATCGAAACAAGCAGGCCGAGCGGTAAAAGCTATGGACTGCCATGTCGCAGGTCTATGGTTCGATTCCCACCGCCGCGCCGGCTTGAACTTCACCGTATGGTTGAAGGGCATTTTGCGAATGCTCGCCTAACAGTGTGCTCCGGCAGCAGTCCTTGAGACCCAGAAAAATTACGGGCACATGAGACTTAACAATTGTATGACTCAGTGTGAAGGCGGGAGTGCAATTCGTTCGGACGAAATGCATCTGTTACAGGCAGCGGTTAGTCCGCTTAACATCAGATGGGCTTCGTGCTTGCTCCATCACAATCACATTAAAAAAAAAGTATATTATACTTGAAAAGTTTGCGCTCTTTATATTTGCAAATTTTTAAGGGTAACACACCGAGTGCATATTGATAATAAAAAGGATTTCGATTTGTCATTACAAAAATGACAAATCGAATACTATATATTAGGGTGTGTTGCACAAACAAGTTTTTAAAAACTTGTAATTTTTTTTGACAAAATATGCACTTACAACACATTCGTTATCAATTCATTAGCATAACAAGTTGTCACGGATGCATGTATGTAGGTCATTAACAAAAATGAAGGTGACACGAGAGAACAAGTTGTTTCAAATTATGTAATAGCAACGAGGGCGACAAACTGAATGGATTTGACAACCGATTCAAACTGGAGAAAATCGGCATTCAGGTCATGTGGATCTTCAACAAAAAATAAGTTAGTACATCTTATTTTTTGTTATGGAGATCCATATGTACAAAATGCCGATTGTCTCGTACATAATATGTATGAGACAATCGGCATTTTGCATATTATATTGTTGCCATGCCTGTATGTGGGCAGAGGTGTGTAAACACCTACGTTTCGCCAATCGGGTTTTGTTCCCAGGTAGGGGGCGAGCCTCTTGCCATTGACGGGGCACAGATGCAGGGCCATACAAAATATTTTCTCTAACACATTGGATGTAACAATAATATATTACGAATAATATGTTAACGCTAAACGCTTAAAAAATAAAGCGTTTATAAAAATATTATATGATATAAATCTTGGAATGTAACATGAGGTCTAACTTAATTATTTATATTTTCTAAATAAATCCATAACGTATTACCAATGCGCCCAAACTAGGCCAAGCCTGTACCTTGGTAGCCCAAATAAAATGCTTTTGAGTAAACCATAAGAGTGTATTTTATGCCTGATAGGTTAGCCTTTGACCACTTTCTCACCTGATGGTAAGCGATGATGTTGTCGTGTTAAATAGGCTTAAACTATAATTACTGGCTCTCAAGGACAGCCAAAACACACCGTAAGGTGCTTGTCTACAAACTTTCTAGTTGAGCGTGGTAGCTAGCCAGGCGGGCATTTCAAAATACCCTACCACTATGCTATAACAACTGCCATCCTAAGATAACAACCGGGACCGACGACTTAACGTGCCATCCGAAGCCCGGGAGCGCTCAGTAGTAATGTCACTAGCGGTCACCAATCCAACTCCTGACCGCGGCAGACGTTGCTTACCTTTGCTGATCGTTTAAGAACAGCTAAGCAAACTTCGCTCCAAGCGTTTTATTGCACAACAATTCAAAACTTTAACATTTATTATGAAATAGATTAGGCTAATTGCATTTAGTAAGTAGTGCAGCAATTCATTTATAGTAGATATTTGATTACTTTCGTAATCATGGTCAGTAAATGATGGTGAAAGTATCAAATATTATATTAGTAAGTATGTACGCTTATGACTTATGACATTGATATGTACCTAGGTCGTTTTACTAATATGGACATTGGATACGATAAGTTATTGATTATGTGGAATGAAATTTCTCATTCTCATTTCACTTTCTTTTTCTTGAGCGTTCCGACAGCAGTCCTAGAGAGCCAGTGAAATTACAGGCACATGATGTCTCAAAGTGACGGGCGCAGTGCAATTCGTGACTTGTGACGAAATGCATCTGTTATAGGCAGAGGTTAGTCCGCTTAATATCAGATGGTGCGCTTGTTCCGTCACAATAACATAAAAAAAAAACAAATTCGCGAGGGCTCAGTGCCGTGTACATGGTAAAGTTAATGTACGAGGCCGCTCCCTATTGCAGTGAACGTAGAGAGAAATAGCGTAATGTGGCTGTAAATACACCTCTGCCTACAATCTTAACTTGTGTTCAGTCACGATGGCATTTAATCCCCTTGTAAGAACGACGTTTGGTTAAGTCGCCCGCGACTTTAGATTGTGTCTAAAGTCGCGCACATAGAAATTACATTTTTGAAGGTTTTATGGGCAACTTATAGAAAAGTGTGCATTGGTATTCAAAAACATGTCAAGATAACTCGAGCAATATTATTTTATACTCGCGAATGTCATAGTCTTGTGGAAATGTTACCAAACTCATCTACAGAAGCAATAATCTGTTTAATATTTGAATGTCCCGCAACAGACGTGTATTTTCGCCTTAAAAGGAAAGGCGGTGTTCGTTTCTCCATACAAATGTATTCCCCTATTTTCTTATTGGATAATGCATTAAAAATGTCTCGTTTGACCATCATGATCAGAGGACCGCCAGACAAATTAGAAAAGTCTTTAACATAAAAGAAAGTGATATCATTATACACTTTCTTAAAATTTTAGCCAAGAATAATTGATTCGGTCATTCCGTGCAGTTTTGGATGAGAGAACGGGGAAATATGAAACATCGATTTCGTGAATTACCTATTCCTACTTCTTGCATGCACCATTCTCTGAAATAGTTTTTTTTAAAGTGACTGTGCCTGAACAAACACGAGACCCACCTGATGTTAACTACTAAATTCCGTCTTAACAGATGCATTTTTCACGAGTGACGAATTGCACACGCCCGTCACCCTGAGAATACAGTTGTTAAATCTCATGTGCCTGTACGCACCGGAACGCACTGTTAGGTGCTTGGTGACAGATTTTCTACTTGATGATAAACACAATGATAACGGTAGCAAGCCAGGCGAGCATTCACAAAATGCCTTTCCACCATATGATAAAAGCTAAAACTGGCGGTGGGGATCGAACCCTGTACCTGCGGCTCGGCAGTCCATATCTTTTACCGCTCGGTCATCATTGCTTCAGGGCCCAAAGTCTCACCTTATTCCGAATAGCTCTCAACAGATGCGCCACTCGATCCCCTCTGTAAGTGCGACGTGCGCGCAAGTCGCCTGCGACTTTAGTGCACACGTGCGCGCGCCAATCTCCTCTCACGACGCATCTCGCGCCCTTTTCTAGCGGATGCTCTGTACCAAACGTGTTGCAGCTTTCTACTTGATCGCTTACATCCTGATAACAAAACACAAATAAATACATAAATAATACCAACATCGTATTTTTTGCATTAACGCCTTCTAAGCGAATAATAAGACAAGATTCTGAACGAGATTTCTGATCTCGAAGCTTGTTGTGAGATTTTACTTTTACGAACGTAACTCGTTCTTGTGTGTAATCATTATACTTTTTTATTTCTTTTCTGTAGCCGTGTGTTGCGGCAGCTAGCCTTGAGAGCCTGTTTCCATTCTTGATGTAGCTTATTTACTATCCTCGACATGGCATGACTTACCTACCTGTAAAAAAATATTACATACAAAAGTAAGCAGGTAGCCTGTTTGATATTAATTTGATAGTTTCATATAAGACCGCCCATATACCTAAGCTTCCTTAATAAACTGTCCATTATCATCATTAAATTTATTAAAATATGCAATAAGAGTCTTTCCCGGGCATATTACTGCTTTACACTGAAAAACGCGACAAAACCAGGGCCAAACTACTCTAATTCGGCTATGTTTCGAATTTCGGGTGAGAAAGAGAGATTTCTGCAAAACACGTTATGGCTTACTTTCGTTTAACTTCGTCGTAGCATAGACTAGCAAGCATTTGCCTGCATAGATTCTGAATAACATTTTTTTTAATCGGATTCGAATGGTTTGAACATTTTTACCCAAATACGAAATATTAATTTATTCATTTGCTTTTAAGTAATCAAAGTAGAGTTGTAAATATGCAGAAATAAAATAAATGAATCATATTCGGATCAAAGTCATTATTTAGTGACATGTTGGCTATGGCTACATTACTAAATCTTGGTAGAGTTTAGGCGGAATCGTGAAAAGCTTGGTAAAAATACGCATTCTTCGCTCACGATGAAAAGTACTTATACTTATAGCATTCATAATACTATAATTGCCTATACTGTGTACGCTTTTTTTTTTTTTTTTTTTTTTTTACCGGCGGTATGCCTTTATTAAACAAAATACTATGAACTATATATGTACAACACTACAGCTACTACAATAAAAGCATTTAGACACCTATAAGTCATAGCAGACTCATAGGCAGTCCAAATGCTCCAGCCCACTCCCAGTTGGCAGCGTGCCCAGCATGCTGGCAGCATTGCCCCGTTGAATTGCAATGCTTATTCGTTGAGCCAAATATGTGCCAGCATTTTTGTACGGATTGATATGGAGAAAAAATAATTGCAACGTATATTATGTTATTGCCAGATACATTTACACTCTTTATGACTGACGAACGATGTGGTCCAACCACAGACTATATCAAAGAACGAACTTCGTGCAGCAAATTCAATTTTCATTGTTTAAAGTGTAGCTCGAAACACGAAAACTAAACTTCGGTTAATTGTTGTAGCGGCCCAGGTTTGGCTGTGGAGAGGCAACATATACTATATGATAACTAACCATTATTTATATTCTTCAATTGCCGGGTCGCACATAATGTGTTTTTAATTCATAATATTTAATTTCGTTTATTTTATTTTTTGTAAGGTTTAGTTGATTTTCCAGACTCCAGGGTCCGTAACATTTTTTAAATTTACTGAGAAATTTATTAAGTAATTACATTAGTATGTCGAGCATTCTTACATACTTAGGGGGGGGGGACACAGCTACAAGGGATGCTAATTATACCTAGTATATACTATTACTAAACAGTTGCAAACAGGTTTGCACAGGCATTCCGAACGGACCAGTGTCCTTAAGCAGCACTCGTTCACGAGTTGACTCGCGTGCCAGCCATCGTCCTCCTCAACTATTTAATTTTCATATATATGTATCATTCTTTATCCTGAATAATAGTAATTTGTTCAACTGTTCAACACGTGAGCAAAGTTGTTTCTTGGTGCAAGTGTCAACTTGCACGACTATCTCGAGCTGGCGGTACAGCCAAGTATGGAATTACGAGCTTAGTAACTCTGATACAGACTACTGAGCTTGGAGAGGGATATTAAATCAATACCTTAGAATTTACAAAAATGTATATCATTTGATTATTAATTTATTTGTAAAAGATAACTAAAGTGTAACAACAGATATTTCTGACTAAAATTAACATATTTAACTTAAAATAATAAAATTTTAATAAAAACTTAAAATTACTACAAACTAATCCAATATTCCGCTACCATTAGGCAGTGGTCCCAAAATGCTGGCCGCATTGCCACGTTGTATGGCAATGCTTATCCTCTGTCCAAAGTATATGCCAGCATTTTGGTCACAAGTAGCGTCGACCAGACGTTTTGAGAGGTCTTTGAATAATAGTTTGGCGCTCGGTCCCCACGGTCCCAGCGTTATTATTATTTTAGTTTGATTATTTATTATTATTGTTACTATATAATTAATAAATAATTTAATTTTAAATTTAATAATTATAATATTTTTAACCAAAATTATTCATTATATAGATCGTATTATAAAAAAAATTATACATAGAAAAGAAAATACAAAATGTCAATAAAATCTATATGGCAATTTAAATAAATTTAAAGATACTAAATGACAATACAACTACAACTAACAAAAAAGCTCGCCCCCGGTCGCACCTACTCCAAAGGTGCACTTATATTTTTATATATTTTTTTTATTTTTCTCATGTTTATTACTTCAGCGAGCAATATTTATAGCCAGTTTCACTCGGGATAATGTAAGATTTCTATACTCCATAAACGATACCCCATACATACACATCTGTTCCGGATATTTAAAAGTGATGGTTGAATAAAGAAACTCACATACGTAGAAAGATGAACCCTAAAAGCATTTAAGTCCTTTTGGGCAGTCGTTTAAAAACAAAGAAGTGTAATTTACGATTTAAATTAATAATATTGAATATTTGTGATCACATGTGTAAACTGGTTTCTGAACAAGTGACCACATGGTGTTGCTATTTATTTTATCCTGCGTCGATTAATTTCAAAAGTTGTTATTTAAAATTCGAATTACATTTCTCCACGCTCGCAGCTAAAATCGATATAGCTGCGAGTTTTTGAAATTCTAAACGGCATTTTTCGTGCCGGAGACATTTAATTGTTATCACTTATCTCATTAGCGTTCAGCATTTGACACATCCAGCTCGAAGGACCTAACATTTTTAACATTACTAATATATAGGAGTATTTTGCAGCAGATAAAAAAATATTTGTATACTGCTCAACTACGTTTACCTATAGTTTATTTTTCGGCTTCGATCAACGAGGGATCTGCTAGCCGTAGCAAAGACAAAGTCTTGGCAGTACTAAATTGATCCGCTGAGATTTTAATATCGTGCTAAGTCGACACGTAGTTACTAACCTAAATCTTACCTGTAAATAGTTAAGTATGCTCTGTTTTCCCCAAAACATTGGATACTTCAGAACTGTCTCACACGGAGGACGAGCGTGCGGTCGTGGAGATATCATCGCACGTATCAATATTTTCGTTACCAAGACCTCTTCTTCTGGTAGAACTCTTCTGAAATAGAAACAAAGTATTACAAATCTTACTGTTTGTTACATTAATGGGTGATAGTTATTATAGGTTTTGCATGGATATTTGGAACAGAATTTTTATTTGCGAGTAAGTGCTATATTTGCAAATTTCACACGAAGGAAGTCAAGGGCAGATGCTAGTATAGTACAACTTAAGGCGATCACCGTAGTGAAACGCGCACTTTTGGAATCTTCTTGTACTGAAACTATGAGTTCAAAATATGCGAAAAAAATATATCATATTCTTTAATTCTTTATTGAGTGAATTAGGTGAATTAGTTTTTATTAAAACTTATTAGTTCTTCTGTAATAAATTGTAATCGGCGACCCTTTTTAGATTGTTTTTTATTAATTTAAGAGGCATAGTTGTATTAAATGCAATGATTCTTTTTTTAAAAAATAGCTAATACTATACTCTAATGAACTACTTACTAACTTGTGTTGAAAACATTTTTATGAATTTTTGCCACAAAATTCTCTGATCGCGAGAAGAAATCGCAACGAAAATCAGTCTGCCCGCAGCGCTCGGGCCGTTTGGACGTGGGATCTGTGCCGTTCGTTACGCCATCATTATTGTGCATTTATTTTACGAAATATTGCAATATTTTTTTACCATACGTTAATTTGGAAGTCATAAATTATTGAAACTCAAGTAAAACATTTATTGGGGAAGTACTTTTGTTGATATTGATTTATAAAATCTTTATAATAACTTTTTTGAGCGAGTTGATTAAAGTTCAGACACGGCATTGTTAATTCCTATTTTAGTAGGTATCTAGACTTTTAACCCTTGGTAAAATATTTCATTTTGTTATTATTATTTTACTGTACAATTAAATGAGAACCTATTCCCAATACCCTTAACACACTTTCCGAGACGACCAACTACTTTCTAGGTATTTATATATCCAATCATCCAAATAAAGGGAACTTACCTATATCTCTTTTATCTCTTTGACTTTAAAAGTTAAATGCTTAGTATGTAGTTAGTCGGATTGAAATGTGTGTTACATCTGTATGACTCCCCTGTTCTTTCGTACTACCTCTAAAAGCATGTACCCGTAACTTTTGAACCGTTACTTCAGTAGATAGTTTCAATTTTCATAGCAAAAGTGATAATGTGTACTATTATTATAATTTTATTTTATATATTTTAATTAGTGGGGTTCCTAAGGAAAAGTGACCCGGTACAATTCTTCTCGTACAACTTTTAATGGCAGCAGTCGAATGAGACTTGACAAAAACCAAAATGACATATTCAAGATGGCAGGTAAAATTCAAGTTGCTCCGATCCGTCTGAAAATCAATATCTGGGTGGTTTTAGGCGTCGTTATTCCGAATTTAGAAATTATTTTTCGATGACATCATTTTTTAAGATGGCCGACGTACATAGATGTTTTGAAACCATTGACTTAAATTGTTCTATGGGAAGGAGTCATGAGGAAAGAAAGTATTCTAAACTGATAATAACAAAGTGGTTTTCGTGATATGATAATAATGGGAAATCATAAAAATCACGCCTGCCAATTGAAGATATATGACGTATCTGGTTAAACGGTTACAGATAAGTAAAGGAGTTTTGAACAAATGACATAGGGAATCGAGAGAGCAGTCAAATGACATGCAAAAAAATCCAAAATAGCAGAATTCAAGATGGCTGCCATAAAAATGCTGAAGTGCGATCCTCCTGAAGTAAAGCTGAGCTTCAGTGTGATCGGAGTACTTTGTATGGTACCACCCTACGTGCTCTTCTTCTTCATCATACTACATTTAGAGCACGGATAGTGCGTGAGTTCAAAGGGCGAGTGCAAGGCGAGACTGCAGTCTGATTCGTGTGAGTGACTTGCGAGGCCGAAGGCTGAGGTCTGACTTGGGAGTATTTTCCATATATTCAACTGGTCTCCATGATGAATGGCCGCGATAACTGAAGCACCTACGAGTGGGGTTCTTTAACCAATGTGACTCAGAAACTTGGTACGATTCTGCCTGTACCACTTTTAGTAGCGGTAGGGTGAATCTTATATGGCGGTTTCATTACAGTTATCTTTTATTATTTTTATTATCTTTTATTTTATTATTGAGCATTGCATTGGGATTATACTTCTATTAAAATTTTGAACTTTTATTTTCATTATATTTGTGTTTATTATGTTGTCTCATAAATAAACTCTAAAATTGCAAAATGACTTTCTATAACTGAAATTATACCTATGCATAATATTTATTTATCTATAGATATATAGATATATGATCAAGAGTAAAATTGCAAGTTTCTGTTTTAGAGTTGGTAAGTATATGACAGTAACCCAGTGGTTGGTGCGGATAACGTCCTATAAGTTCAAGTACATATTTAATATGACGAGTAGGATATGTTGTGCTGTTTTTGGTTGCATGAATTCGTCCAAACTAAACACATTAATTGTAAAATAGCTGCAGGTATCTATAACCAAGTAAAAGATATTCCCTGTTCTCCACCTTGTCCATGTTTGCCAAAACAATTTTTGATTAAGCTTTATACTTTAAAATTCAATAATAAAGCATGTCATACGTTTCAGTCGAGGTTCAAATATTTTTTACTACCAATGAAAAACAAGGGGAAAAAACAAAGGGGGAGTGTTGGTTCCGACACTAATGTATGGGAGTGAAAGTTGGGTATGGCAGAAAAAGCATGAAAGTAGAATAAATGCAGTGGAGATGAGAGCATTGAGAAGCATGATTGGAGTCAAACGGAGTGACAGGATAAGGAATAGTGTGATAAGGGAACGATGTGGTGTGAATGAGGATGTAGTGACCAAAATCGAGAAAGGTATGTTAAGATGGTTTGGACATGTAGAGAGAATGAATGAAATGAGATTGACTAAACAGGTATACGTGGGACAAGTGAACGGAAGTGTTGGAAGGGGAAGACCTAGGCGAACGTTCCGAAATCAGATTGAAGATGTTCTGAAAAAAGGCCAGGTCAGGAGTACCCTAAATCGACGCTTATGTATGAAAGGATTGATAAGTGTAGATGAAGCAAAAGAGATATGTAAGGATCGTAGCAAGTGGAAATCTGTGGTCTCTGCCTACCCCTATGGGAAAGAGGCGTGATTTTATGTATGTATGTATGTAATGAAAAACAACACGCATTTTTACACATTTCCTATTCAATTTACAAAGTATTTTATCTAAACTAATAGAGGAAAAATTTGATTGTGTATTGAATAGGCTCTGAAACTAATAGACCGATTTGAAAAATTCTTTCATCATGAGAATCCAACATTATCCCTATGAACATAGGCTATAGAAGATTTTCAAAAAGTTAGGTCCTATGTAAACTTCGATAACGTAATCGATAAGGTATATCGCATACGCTACGGAAATCATTGAAAATAGAGCCAAGTGATATACTACAATTTTATAGAAGACATCTATAAAAAAGTCCGCAGTACTATAAGTCTCACTATTACAGTTATGTCACAATAACTGGTTTTTTATATGTTGAATTTATAAGTTTTGATTTTTTTTGTTGTAATATATAATACCACGAGTATTCAACAAAAAAAATCCGGGGCGACTCACTAGTTTGCTTATATAAAAAAGTATATTTACAATCACAAAAAGAAAATGGAAACACAAAGTAGGCAAATGTAATTAAAATGCTGGAGGCGAGCAGCCCTATCGTACCCCCGTACCGCGCGGCTGTAGGTAGTTATTTCGAGGACAGGGCCGAGTTTAAATACTGTATAGATAATATTACCGTGTTTCGTACCGCTTCATGAAGTCAAAGTACTTTTTTGAGCACAATATTGAGATAATACTTTTGAATTTTAAATTATAACCTCGTTTTATGGACCCTATAATCTCAGCAAACCACAAACCAATTAAGCTCCTACAGGTTCTTACTTGCAAATTCTGTTGATATGCATAATAGCCACCTTTCTACCAAATTTCAAGAAGATCGACTAAGGCAATCGAGATTCATTGACGGGGAAATATACACTGCTCAGACCTCCACCGAGACCTCGCTTCGCTTAGTCTATTAAAAAAATATCATTACCTACAAGTGATAATATTTTTTTACCATAGAGATTTGCAGTAACTGCAGATAAAAATGTTGTTATCTACACTTCTGTTCTGCCGCTTCTAATAGCGCACGAAACTCTACAATTTTAGCGACGCTATCCGTGGTACGGTGACTAGTGCCGCCGTGCGACTGAATATTTTTATGAGTTAAAAGTTAACGCCCATTTCTATTAGCTCCGCCCGAATTAGAAATTATTTTGACTACGGTCTTGCCCTTAAAATCGAGCGTGCGAATTCGCACCATTGTTTCCGTACATCTGGATCGACGTGTGCGCATTCGATCGTTTACCAAAGCTTAGTAGGCAACTACAGGCTCATGAGGACCAAATTCGTGAAGTACTGAGTGTTCGGACCGGCCCGTATTTGTTATGGGCAAGATATATATCGTAATAACAAGCGGGACATCGGCTCGTTATTTCGACATTCGATAGTCGGACTCGCGCACGAAGGGTTCCGTACCATTAGCTATACAACATTACACTTCATATTTTAACCTTTTATGTTTTAACGTGCGCGAGTCCGACTCGCACTTGACCAACTTTTTGTATTTGTTGTTATAGCGGCAACAGAAATACATCATATGTGAAAATTTCAACTGTCTAGCTATCGCCGTTCTTGAGATACAGACTGGTGACAGACTGGACGGAAGTCTCAGTAATAGGGTCCCGTTTATACCCTTTGGGTACGGAACCCTAAAAAGTTTATAATAATAATGCACTATTGTAAAGTATGAGCTCCGTACCGTTTACCGATTTACCCTTGTACAATCAGTTCAATTAAGAATGCATTAGTAGAATGGAAAATAAGGCGACACTTAAACGCATACAACTACGCCCAGAAGGCAAAAATCTCGTGATCTGTGTCTAACACTGGACACGTGTTAGTGCCTCAACTATTACATAATATATCGGACTATTAAATTTAAATAAGTTACGTTACTTAATCATAGGTCAAGCCGCCATCTTTCAAGCGTAGTATATATGTAGTAGAAACATGCAAGGACATACGACCTTTGCTTGTTTACACTATTCAATAAAAAGCAAAAAAATAAAAAAGAACATGATATAATACTCGCTACGTGCGTCACTAATGAAACATTTATGATAAAAAAGAAAAAGTTGTATGTGCGTCAAACTAATAACATTTGCATAGATTATCAAAATGCATATATTTTTTCGTTCCATGACAACACACCATTTTTTGTTTTGTTTAGAATTATTGCTGCTATCAGCACCTTCGTCCACATCATCACTTACCATCAGGTCGAAGGTGTTAATAGGCTTGACCTAGAAATACTGGCTCTCAAGGACAGCTGCCGGAACACACCGTTAGGTGCTTGGCGACAGATTTTCTACATGAGGGTGGTCGCTAGCCAGGCGGGTATTCGCAAAAATGCCCTTCCACCATGCGGTGAAGCTGAAGCCCACGGCGGGATTCGAACCATGGACCTGCTGCGCGGCAGTCCATAGCCAAAGCCACTGAGCTATCACTGCTTCTGCTGCGCGGTAGTCCATAGCCAAAAAAATCTCGTTATGTGTAGGTATAATTTTTAATATAATGACCTAAACCTTAACTGCATTAAACAAATAACATATGAAAGTCAAGTTTTTTGACCTAACAATCTGCTGATAGTCGCGATTTCCCGTAAATGGCAATAAGGATCAGGTTTGTCAATTAACATTTTAATGACATTTTATTCTTTTTCGGATCATAAGGTATTTAACCACTACCTGCGCCACGCTGCATGTTATACTATACAGGAAAAAAACTTTAATGTATTATATGCATTAACGATACAAATCATTTAAAAACTTTTTTTATTTAATCACGTTCGGGTTCGTCGCTCAGTTTAATCGTACATTCGTCCCTTGGTTTAAAAACTTGTTTTGTATTCAAATTAAAACATTAGTTGCCATTAGGGTTGTTGTCTGATACCAATAATATTAAAATGTAGTGACTCTGATCCATTCATTACATTAAAGAAGAATATAATTTATACAACGCAAAAAATAAGTAAAATCAAATGCGAAAGAACTTCACAGAACAGAGATTTGCATACGTGTATTTTATACGACATTAAGGCACTGAGGCGCCATGGTCTCTTTTTGTTCTCACACAGATTATAGTCGTAATTCAGAACAATGTTGATGTCTCACTTCGATTACTGTAACAGCCTGATCATCCACTGCTGAAGACAGCCTCTTACGACACCTACGGGATGATATTTATTTGATATTATGATTGTTCTTTCTTTGCCAAATTAATTGTTAAATCTACCAATCAACCACTTTTTATTCCAAACTTAATCTGCAACAAATAATACTGTGCTAGGAAGAGACTAGTCCACCCACAACACAGGGTATCCTAGTGTGGGGGCTAGAGTGACATGTAGACAACTTTGTTAAAACCTACCTAGTAAGTACATAGTATAATATTCTTTGACTATCATTTTATGCAATGTTTTCCTTGATACTTATATTTGTACAACCTACCTAACTTTAATAAGTAAATACATACCTAAGTTTTTAAGACTATATATTTTTAAGTTTTGTCTTTGTATGTTTAATATTCACTTTTTTGAACAATAAAAATATTTGTATATATGGGGAGGTGCAATTCTAACCCGGCACCCCACGGGGCTTCGATTCGCGCCCGATTATTATAGGTATATACATATATATACATCGAAATTAAACGTCAAGTGTGGCCACGACTTATTGCTATAAGAGAGGTCGCCCACAGTGACATTTTTCTGCGATTATCTGAAATACTTAGAAATAAAAATATTAAATACTATTATTTTAAATACTTAGCTCGCAACTGTATCTCGAATTGCTGTCGCTGGTCCTACGTCATCGCTCAAGTAACCACGATTCTAGATCGCTACTATCAAGATACAATCGTGCGCTGTAATGACTACGTGCCTGTGGGTGCTACAGTTTCAGGATATATTCGTCAAGACAACGTTTATAGGACAATTTAAAACAACCAAAATAAATGATTCTGTGTCAGATCATACTTTGTGTATGTGATTAGTTCAACGCATCAGTGTAGTCTGCCTGTCTGTGCCTTCACCACCGCGGTCCTTATCCCCCACAACTAATTAGATGTCACCCGAGCATTTGCGCGTTTGCATCTATACAGCAAAGCCGCGACAAACGATCAAAAGTAGTGCACGCGCGAATCGTATACCACTGAAACGCTGCACAATCAAAAATTTGATGAGATCCGGTTAATAGTAAAGGACGCCCACGGCGTTTAACGGCATTGTAAACGGAGCTAGCCATTAACTGATAACTCAGGAGGCGGTATTTTATCCACATCAAAGAGAATTATAGCCATAAAAATACGGATGGTGGCTATGCTAAGTGTAAATCGTTACGCGATTAATCGTGTACATGTCTTGTGGATTATTAAGATACAATATATTTTACTCTGTATGGGTTTTCCTGTGGTTCGGTAATAATGCAACAGATTCATATTCATAGCTTGTCCTTTCATGCCTATTTTCGCCCGCACGGGGATCCGAGCCGCATGCGAGTGACAGCATGCTCCTGGCCGCGCGCGTGCTGCCCGGGTGATAGGGAAAACTTGTATGAAATTATAGGATGCCGGCAACCAACATGCGGGCTAGATAGCCACCCGCACGCGGGTGGCTATCCGCGTGACAGGAAAAGCAGCTTTAGCCGCTGCAATATACGTGTTGAAAATGATAGTAACTTTGTTGCTAAAATTTGTTACTGACGATAATGCACTTGTAGCCACTAAGTTAAGTTTACATTGTATAGAGATAATTGTTCCCAAAATCTTTCGACGCTAGCGCAGGTGTGAACGCAGCATAAAAACATGTTTGGTAGGTAAGTCTATCGAACTCAACTTTTTTAATAATTTTATTTTAGCAATAAAAAAGCCAACACGTGATGATAATGATGCAAAGTTCTTGGTCTTCTTTTTGTATGTGCAAATTATATGAATCTTTAGGACGTTCACCGACAGTGCATTTGTCTTTACCAACGGTCGGCTATCCTTTAGCCATTTATGCATGTGTTGGGTTGATTAAAGAGTTCCTTAGGAGGCTTCCAAGGTAACCGCTACCTAGCAAATTATAATAATATTGGCATTCAGAGTTTAGGATTATGCAGCCAGTGTATTACAGGAACATAATAATTTAAATTTCACATCTATACTCGAGTGGTCAAATATTCAGCTTCTCGTGGATCAATTGCGTGTTATAAGTAGTACGCACACGCATTATATATTGACTATTAACTCCCTGTTGAATGGTGTCGCAGTTGATTTGATCTCAACGATTGTTTTGATTAATAATAATTAAAAATAACAAGAATTTTATTTTTACAGATCCATCCCGTTATGTTTTGAGAGTTAACCAGATAATATATATTTATAAAACCAAGTAAGAGTTGCAATAACAGATATTCTGTAAAAAAAAAAACAACTTGCTTCCTCTTACGGTGGCAAAGATACAGCCCCATAAAAGTCGTTACACAGACTGGCTTAGTTACAGCTCCCCGTTTTTTAGTACGGTACCCTTAAAACGGTAGACATGTTTGTAGACGGTTAGGGTATCAAGCCCAAACAGAAACGGTATTTGTACGATTCGATTCAACCTCGGAAGTGAATCGTAGTATTATATTTCTTCATACTTCTCCTAATAATGTGATCGGAAACTCAATAGCAGGGATCTCTTCTAATATACAAATGTTCATGATTCACATCTTCCAGCAATCACATAATTATTGCAAAACAGCATAATTAGGACACCATAATACCTATAAACTTAATCAGAACCCAAATGATATCTCTAGAACATTTACTAACCCCCACAGTGCCCTATGACGGACTCGACTGATATAATAATAAAAAAATCGGCCAACTGCGAGTCGGACTCGCGCACGAATGGTTCCATACCATTAGCTATACAACATTAAACTTCATATTTTAACCTTATTTTGTTTTAACGTGCGCGAGTCCGACTGGCACTCAGCCAATTTTTTGTATTTGTTGTTATAGCGGCAACAGTAATACATCATCTGTGAACCATCTGTGAAACATCACCATTCTTGAGATACAGCCTAGTGACGGACAGCGAAGTCTCAGTAATAGTCCCGTTTTTACCTTTGGGTACCCCTAAAAATGAGGGCACCAAATTCGCGTTTGTTCAGCGAGTCTCAATGCACCCAGTGCGTTAAGCCAGGGTATGCGGATTCGAATACGACAAAAGAACAACATTTTTTGCTCTAAAAAAAATTTCAAATCCTAACTTCTCTTGGCGTGCTTTTTTAAAAATCTAAAGAATAAAAAATTGCTTTTTTATTCTTTAGATTTTTTGGTTTATTAAGAAATACGAAAGGGTAGCTCATTAAGAGAGTTGAGTGTTTAAAACAGCTTTTTTACGATCAGATGAAATCTAGTAGTCTGCTTGATGGCCGCACCTTCCCCTACGACGGTAAAAGTAATAAAATTAGTACACTAAATCCAGCTCCGACGCCAGCCAAACTCGATAGCACAAGTGTGTATAACCGGGAGACGCGGAATTTTGTGCTGTAAAATTTATTATATGTAATTGATATTCAGTTAGCACGCGATAGGCTTTTATTGTATTTGGAAATCTTTCTATGAGGTATGAAAAAGCTCCATTTGCAACTTATGCCAATATTTTTAATACCTGATATGTTTATACCCTTTGACCACTATCTTACCTGATGGTAAGTGATGATGTGGTCGAAGATGTTGTTCAGGCTAACCTAGAATTACGGGCCATCAAGGACAGCTTCCGGAACACTCCGTTAGGAGCTTGGCGACTGATTTTCTACTTGAGAGTGGTAGCTAGCCGGTAGGGCGTTTAACTAATCTACCAAGCAAATAGAAAAGAAAGCTAGCTAACTGACCACAGTCTAATCAAAATTCCATTAAAAGCAAAAGCCTCGCATTTTTGAAGTACCCGAGGGTTCTAGTCACAAAACCCAATATTCGATATTGCAATGTTTGCATCATCGACTATAAATATTTTGGCATTACATAAAAATCTACACGATCTCTTAACAAAAATCGTAAATCGTTTTATATTACTAGCGGATCGCAACGGCTTCGCACGGGTACATAAAAAAAAAATCTTTTTCAAAATATTCTATTGCTTATGTTCATCAGGGATAATTTAGAACATATTATAATGGTGAATGAATTTTCCAAATCGGAACAGTACTTTTTAAGTTTATTCATTACATACAAGAATACAAATCTCTTTATAATATAAGTGTAGACTAGCTTTCCCGCCGCGGGTCCGCCCGCGCTTTTGTCGGTTATCGCGCAAAACCATTAACCTCTTTTTGCATGGTTGCATAAAAACTATCTAATCCTGTCCTTCCCCGGGTCTCAAACTATTCCCGTACCAAATTTCATCCAAATCGTCCAGTAGTTTTTAAGTTTATTCGTTGCATACAAAAATACAAATCTTTCTTTTTTATAATATTAGTATAGATATGATGTGAATACAGACTACGTCGATCTCCTTTACCAGTCGAGGCGACTACTAGAGAACATCATCAGGGCAAATTTACGATATTGCATTTCGTTACATTTAATAGGGAGAGATTTCCCTCGCACTTTAAATGGACTCGACTGTAAATCGATCGTTGACCGAAAACCTTTTTCGGCAAGATGCTAGTGGACACAGTCTATATCCACTAGCGGTTTAAAACAGTTCGTATCCTGATGGTTCGGGAGGCCAGTTAGAACCGAGGTACGATTCTCCACTGGTCGAACTGAAAAAGGTTGTGCCTTAGTTGCGTACCATCCACAGACAAAGGGTTTGTTTCTCGGCCCTTACGACAAACCGAACCCTATAAGTACATTATTGGAAGGGGAGGCGTGACCCCGCGGTCTCCGAACTAGTTTTCTATTGATGGAGCATTTAAATCGTGTCTTGAATTCGTTTGTAATGAAGTTTCCAACGTCTCTGTAATCCTAATAGACTTCAGATTGTCTATCCTATTTCTCCATCTCCTATATTTCATCGGATAATAAAATCTACAGGAACGAGGCACCCCATGCTCGATATTCCAAAAAACGAACTTAAGTACGTGGAGACAAGTGAAACTGTGATCAAACTCTTTCCATTTGGTTACACAAAAGACAATGAGAGATTATAATAGAGAACAAAAGAGATGGAGCATACCCCAGCTATTGGGATGAATGACGCGGGTTCGAATCCCGCACATGACTATAATTTTTCCTCTCGTAAATTTATAACTTTCTAATTTAATCCGCAGGGCATGCGTTATTGCAAAAAGAAAAATTACTGATGTATGATATGATCAAATGAAGCCTAAAAAAGTCACCTAATCGCCACTAAATTTGATCTGCAAATAGGGAATCTTCTTTAACATTTTTGAAACAATACCGTACGTCACGTAAAGCTATCTCACAGATACTTTCCCCGTTACTACTTGAATATATGTTTTTCATATATTGTTATCCATTTGACCGGCAAAACACCCACGTCAGGGCTCTGCGAACTCCATGAGCATCTGATGTGCTCGAAACCCAGAGCGACGTATTGGAAAAACTATAAACAACATGTGAAACTAACGAGAATTTCATTTCAAATTATGTATTTCAGTGTTGTACTGTACCACCATACCACCATACGTCACCATACTGTATCGTCCACTGCTGAACACAGCCTCCCCTATGTAGGGGATATTTGCCTTAATCCCCACGCTTGGCAGGCGGCTTGGGGCTCGCAGTGCAAGATGGCATAATTCTTAAGAAGGCGCTGCTGCCCATCTTCTAGTATTTTTCCCTTAATCGACTTTTACGACACCCACACGGGAAGAAATGGGGAGGTGCAATTCTAACCCAGCACCCCACGGGGGTTTTCAGAGTTGAGCGACTTTATAATTCTAAATTAATACGCCTGTGTAGAAGCATACTAAAAACATTTCGAAACAATACTCACTCAAGTTGTTCCAAATTGTAGTCTCCAGTAAGTATGTTGGCCTGCCTCCTCAATACGTCTCCGAATGGATGCTGTCCCTTCGACAGCACGTAGTAGAACACGCAGCCGAGCGAGAATATGTCCACCGAAGTAGTCTGCAAAAGGGACAGTATATTTATATTCGTTTGAATGTAAGACAGACTTGTATCTATCACTTGATCACTTTTGATATGGTATGTATAAAAACAACTGGTCCAATACTCAGTTTGATTAGGTTATTTGAAGCAATGATGGCCCATCGGAAATAGCCATTGACTGCCACCATGTATATGGTACAAATCCTGTGTCGGTTTGAGCATGGTGGTAAGTCATTTTGCAAGTGCTCGCCAGGCTAGCTACTACTCTTAAGCAGAGAAAACTGTCGTCAAGCACCTAACTGCGTCTTGCGGAATTTGTCCTTGTGAGCCAGTATCGATTTTAGCCTATATTTGACTTGTTTACCATTCTCGAATACTTGAACAGTCAGTGAGATATATTTGTAGAAAGCTTAAGTTATCAAATGTATATTCAGTTTGGTAATTTTACTATATTTTCAGTCTACTTTTTTTGTAGTCGAATGGCTAATCTAGCCAGCCAGGAAATGTGATCAAATATGGCTTCTTTTATCCTAAAGAATAATTTGAGTGGCATATTTCAATCATACAACCCCTGCGGTTTACTGCATTTCGGCTTCTCTGAGAACATTCAACCAACTTACGCGTATTACTAATGCTGCGAACAGAGGAATAGAGGAAGCAACTTGGATATGATGAAACTACTGCCAGACTTACATTTGTGTGTCATACCTATTTTATCTTAAATATAACCAAACTTAGCAAAACTACTCGATACGCGATTGAAACGCATTAATAATCAGTTGCATTGAAACAGCCTTGCGGATATTAAAAGTGCGAGTTACAGCGATAACAAGAAAAACAATATATTGTTCAACTAATTACCGATATACAGGGTTATTGGTAAAATGCTAACAACCTCTTAGGGTTGACTTTTGCTAGTCCTAACAAACAGTTTGAGATGGTTTTTTTTTGTTTCAAAAAATTTTTTTTTTGTTTTTTTGACGGATTAAGTACAATGACCACCCGCTGTTCAGTCTCTTGTGCCTGTAATGTATTATTTCATATGTTTTATTACTTTGCAAGATGTAAATATTCAAAGGGAGCACGGCGTTGTCGCGGCGGAAGCTCTTGGCTAGGAGTAGGCATTAAAACACAAAAAAAAATCCAAAATGTTTGTTAGGACTAGCCGAAGTCAACCCTAAGAGGTTGTTAGCATTTTACCAATAACCCTGTATAGATGGTGATAGGACCTACCGTCCTTTCCCCGTTGATCATTTCCGGTGCGATCCACCCGTCCGTGCCAGTGACGCCCGATCGTCGGGAGAAGCTGGCGCGGCCTATATTCAACTTCTTGGAAAGACCGAAGTCAGATATCATGGCTCGAACTTCTCCAGTGCCCGTCGGCATCGATAGTAGCACGTTGTGTGGTTTTATATCTCGATGTACTGTGGAGTAAAAGGGTTTGTGATAAAGGTTTAATAAATTCACAGCTTAATTTGTGCATACCTTATAACTATATATTTTTTTATTGTTCATAGGTAAGCCTTTGACCACAATCTCACCTTGTGTGGTGCTTGATGACAGATTTTCTACTTGAGGGTGGTCGCTAGCCAGGCGGGCATTCGCAAAATGCCCTTCCACCATGTGTTGAAGCTCAAGCCCGCGCCGGGATTCGAACCATGAACCACTGAGCCATAACTGCTTCCAAAATAAATATATTCAAAAATAGTTGGGTTTTAAAGAGTATCTAGCAGCTCTATTGTTATATTTAGTTTTTTATTAATAAGGAATCCAATAGTTGCCTATGTTCAATGGCCGTTATTCTGTTATGCACCAAAAAATAACTTAAATTAAGTAGAATACAAAATTCTCATTTCGTGAATGCTAAAATCCACATTGGTATACACCAGAAGAAGGAGAATTCCAAATTAATAAATATTTCTATAACATTTTGGGTGATTTTACCCAACGAAATTCCAATTTACTTAACGAAAAATCTACATAAAATTGAATTAGAAATTAATGGATTTTATGTTGTCACTCTGAAGTGTCATACTAATTTTAATCATAATATTAATAGAATAATAATTTTCGAATTTCATTTATTTTAGTTCAATGCATAAGAGTTACGACATATATATTCTTATCTTGTGAAATAAAACCAAAAGTTATATTTTTTAAATATTAAATTGATATTAAACATATCTACTAGGTACTTTTAAATAATGTTGTAGGTACTTATTTTTTTTATATTGTTAAGTTTGCAATGACGCCTGCTAGGCGAATTACATTACAAAATTACAAATATACGAGAGAAAAAATTATAGTCATGTGCGGGATTCGAACCCGCGTCCATCAACCCCACACGCGGGTTCGAATCCCGCACATGACTATAATTTTTTCTCTCGTAAATTTGTAATTTTGTAAGGTTAACTTATTTGTATACTATTTTGGCTATATTGTAGTAAATAGTTAACTAAATAATATTTTTGTAACACTGTATGGAAAACAACATAAATAATATAAAATCTCCATTACAATTTTTCACACGGATTTTTTTATCGGTCGTCGTTACGTCGTCAGTTAGTATTTTTTCAGGCCAATGAAACATAGTCGGACTACATTTCGGGGGGTGACAGTCACCCCGTGACCACGATCACTGCAAAGTGTTTGAAACGTCGGGATAAAATAATGAAAAATATACGCGATTTGAACCGTTTAAAGTTGTTTAATTACTATGCCTACTATCTAAAGGTTGAAAAACCTGCAGTCTGATTTACAATAAGAAATGAGAACCTAACTAAACCTTATTGTTTACTCGTACATACATACTTACCAATATCCATAGAATGTAAATGTGATAGACCCATCGTGGCCTGCCTTAGAACTTCAACAGCGTCGATGGTGCATTCAAAGTTCAATTTCTTTTCGACGTAGTCTTGCAGTGTTGCCGAACACAATTCCAGGGCAATGTACCTGTAATAGTGGAAATTATTATTTTATTTATAACTATACATATGCTTTATATAATCAGGAAGGCCTTTTTAGCATGAGTGTTTTTAGGTTAAAAGCACTGTAGCAACAGCGAAGCCGCAACTGTAATACACAGGCGACATTTTCTACCTCAGCTCTTCATATCATTAATCACTGTATAGGGGGGCCCTTTTCAATCCCCGTAGTCCCAAACTTTATCGCGGTGTCGTGGCGTATTCAACTGGGTTCCTAGAATGTCACAGGAAGACACCAGCCGATATATATGACTGCGTGCAAACAAAATGGCGGGAACTTACCCCTTAGCGGCTCGCTAGTCGCTCTGTCAAAGGGGGTTTATTTGGAAACACCTATCTTAATGTGACTGCAGTCCACTAACGCAACGAATTAGATTCTAATAGACCTCCCTGACTCCCGACGTTGAAGCACGTCGCCAACTGAAGTAGGGATGCTCCCTTACTGCCGAACTGTTGAACGCCCGGCTCCCAAAATAACGGTGCCCGCACGAACAGAGATTTGTAGCAGACTGACTTCAAAATTAAAAAAGGTGAACGGCCAGCGCTCGCGCCGTGCCGCACGCACACATTCACAAATCCATCACGTCATCGCTGAATGACATGCATAACAAGATTCGCGTCCGCGCGAATATGAACACTAATCGCTCCGCGATAGGATCCAAAACCGATTCTATAGCTTACTTTTGTTCATCGAACAATCACTGCATGGTATAAAACAAAGTCAATTACCGCTGTCTCTCTATCCCTTTGTATGCTTAGATCTTTAAAACTACGCAACAGAATTTGATGCGGTTTTTTTATAGATAGAGTGATTCAAGAGGAAGGTTTATATGTATAATACATGAATAATATAATAAACATTGATAATTTTAGAGATTTCTAATGTGATGTCGTAAATAAACACATTTTTTGCGCTAACTTTGCAAACGCTGGCTGAACCCTACGAGATAAATAAAAATAAGTTACTACAGTATAGTACACCTTAAAAAGGGCTACAAAAAAAGTGCGCGATGGTATATGTCTGTCTCTTAGGAATAACCCTCAATAACTATTTTTTATCCTTTAATTTTAACGATAATTATTGTTTTATTTACGAAGCTATTTTAAGCAATACAGCATTAATCTTTATCCAATTAAGGACCTTAAATACATTGTGCATTTAATATAGATCAATTATGGCCCTTTACAGCATGTTATAAATTTAACTTAATATTTTCGAAGATATTACAGATTATTTAGTATCAGCATTGCACCCGTGCGTAGTCCGGGGCGGGTCGCTAGTAATATAATATGACTATGTTGCCAAAACTTCTGTAATGTCTACTTAATAAATTCATTATATAATGTTGTCGATTCTACTTAGGTAATACTGCAAGTTTCTTGATTTTGATAATGAAGCTATAGTCTGTTTTTTTAACAAACGAGTACTGAGTATGTCTCTCGCACATGTCCGATATTGACAGAGTAAGATGGGTCATATCCATCATTGGTTAATGCCTTTGTTCTTGTTTTGAAATTGCTAAGGGTCGTTCATATTCAATACTTCTGAAACTTACTTTAGAAAAAATAGGTAATTATTTTATGATTTAAATTTGCATACTTAGTATATTCGTAAAATAAATCTGTTCGCGTTTTTAATATAAAACACTATATTAATTAGTTATAAATGTTATGCAATAGAACATATAAATCAAATAATTCTACTTCAATTCTTTTAATCTTAAAAATTATTGTCGTTCTTCTGCTTACTTGTTGACTTAGATACAATTTTTTTTTCCAAACGATCTTTGTTTTGCTTACCTTAAATTATAAGTTGCAATTTTAGTATTGATTCGTTACAAGCAATTTTTTCGACGCGCAGGTAGTCGAAAGCACCCCACTAGGTGGACTGACGACATCGTGAAAGTCGCTGGTAGCCAATGGTTACAAGCGGCTAATAGCCGTTCTTTGTGGCGCTCTATGGGGGAGGCCTTTGTTCAACAGTGGACGTCTTCCGGCTGATGATGATGATGATGAGGTAGTCGAAGACTCAACCGAATGTCACTACATGTAACTACAGAGTTCATGTGGAACGGACTTAATGTTACTTCACTTAGAACTTTGGACTTTATGTTGACTACGTGGGCCAATAGCAACGCAGTAAAATTTTCAGTACTCGTTTGTTAAAAAAAATAGACTATAGATATTAGACTTATGATACTTTCATTTGTTTTCAAAGTATATGCCTTCCTGATTTATACACTTTTGCATTCACTGGAACCGTTGTAAAAATCAGTTGGACCAGAGATACTAAATAAAAAACAATAATATTAAATGTAGTAAGTTAGTGTGTTTGCTATCAGTTAACTAAATGTTAATTAATAATGTTGTATGCCAAGAGTCTTATAGACTTTCTTATTCACTTTTGTCTTATAGACAGACCTTGATTATAATATTTTCGTTAAAATAATAAAAAAGATCTACAAACCACAATTTTCTCTATTTTATTTTTTTATATACAAATAATATTCTTCCTACAAACGTAGTTTTAATTAGATATCGGATCCTCCTTAAAATTAATCTCGTTATCATCTCAAAAATGTACTGTATAGTAATAACATATTTAAAATATCACTAGATGCAAGCGTGCACTGCGGCTGAGTAGACAACGCGTTGGGGAAAGGAAAACATTAGTACCTGTACTCACGGGTTCGAACCCAGCTAGAAGCCAATTATTATTATTGCCAATTATTAAAGAATTTTAAGCCAGTATTTAACTATTATTATATTTTAATCAAACTCAAATAATACCTGAACTGCTTGTCCCGCTCCGTGCAGTAATATCTGACGACGTGCGCGTGAGCATCTGATTCTCGGAGCAGCGCCACCTCGCGGTCGGCGAACGTAAAACATTCAGGCAACAGCCGTTTGACAGCCACGTCCCGTTTGTCGAACATACCTCTGTGGAAACGGAAAATGTTGGAATTATTGTTTTTATATGCATGAAAATTATCGATAATACATATCGCATATATTAAAAAAAAATCTTTTTATTATTTATATTTATAGCTGATAGGCTAGCCTTTGACCACTATCTCACCTGATGGTAAGTGATGATGTGGTTAAAGATGTTGTTCAGGCTAACCTAGAATTACAGAAACTCTGGCTCTTGTTTCAGCTTTTCAAAAATCTGCCTTACTCCACGTCGTCGTATCCATAGTTAATTTTATTCGATTCTTAAAAAGTTGGAAAAAAACGGTTATGACCGTGATGTCTAAAACGCAAAATACATATAGGTATCTAGCAAAACGCCTTAAACGCTTAATGTCAAGTTTTAACACCTAAAATTAAAATCTATAAGAGGATTAATGTCAAAACGAAATAATGTCTATTGTGTAAAATAAAATAGCTGAAATGCAAAATGACCACTTTTCTCTAAGAGGCTTAAACGCAGAATTTATTTGATTCAAGATGACTAATACGTAGGGTTACCATTCGTAAGGAATTATCCTGATATGTCAGGATTTTTGAGCCCTTATAAGGACCATTCCGCCTGGACTTGGACAAAGTCATGATTTTTGGATTTTGAAACAAATCATAGAAATGAAGTTTTATTTATTTTTATTTGATGACAATGAACTAGGTACATTTCCAAAGAATAATAATTAACAAGCAAAAACAAAATAAAATAGATACTAAAATTTTCTTATGTACTAAGATCACACAAGAAAAATATCAAGTATGCGCTGACAAACTTTCAGCTTTTATATAATAATGAAGATCTGGGGTTCACGGGCGCTAGCTCTATATGGTTTTGTGCAGATGTTAATTCAAATTGCAAAGTACCTGATCTTCTAGTTTTACCAGATTTTATAGATGAAAATGTGGCGTTTTCGTCATAGAGTGCCAGTAACACGAGATACCCTAAACGCATTCTGCCAGATATGAATTACTTCAAATCAAACACGCAGTTTACCAAATACGCGACTAACCAACCACCTTATTTTGTTTGTTTTTATGTTATATAGATGTATTTATCTGATATAGAGGATTCCAAGTGCGACATTCAAGTTAGTGTTACTGTCGGAATCAACAAGAAAGTGTTATGGATTGCATTCAACAATTTCTTTAATTTTATGTGATGCTATGTCGCTAATTATGAAGTCAGTTATGCCATTGTCATTAACAACATTAAGCTTGAAGTTCTTTTTTATGTGTTCGACGATGGTAATCTTGCTAGATCTAGAAAAGGAACTAGCTCCGTTTTGTGCTAGGCGACAGATTTTCTGATGTGGTACCTGGCCAGCAAGTAAGTGCCTACATTATTGTATAGAATTCATCAGGTATAGAGATTACTTATATCTAGGCACTAGATTGTAGGATAGTTAAAAGAGTAAATTACACTGTGTTTCAAGGTCCTGCTTATAAAAGTGGATAGTACGTAAGTTTGACTCAAGTGATTTTAACTCTGATTGAGTGTCTTAACTATACACGGACATAGTTGGGAAGGAAAGTTAAGACTCAAGTAAATTTCCCTCTGATACAATGTCTTACCTGTAAACGGGGAAGGTAGCAAATTTCCACTCAAATGAATATAACTATGATTCAATGTCTTACCTATTAAAGGAGACAGTAGGTAAGTTAGACTCAAGTGAATTTAACTTTGATTCAATTTATTACAAATAAATTGGGCAATTAGAACAGTTAGGAGCAAGTGAACTAAGCCCTGATTCAATGCCTTACCTATAAAAGGAGACAGTAGGAAAGTTACACTCAACTGAATTTCACCCTGAAGCAATGTCATACCTATAAACAGAGACGGTATGCAAGTTAAACTCAAGTGAAGTTAACTCTGATTCAATGTCTTGCCTATTAAACGAAGATAGTAAGAAAATTACAAACAAATGAATGTCACTGATTCAATGCTTTAAATACATAAACGGAAATATTAGGAGCGAGTGAACTTAACTCTGGTCTTACCTATAAACGAATGTGCCCTCGCACCCTTTACCGAGCACTTGGTCAGTAAAGAAGCTAATGCGACCGATCTTCACTTCGCCATCGCCCACTTCTATCAACTGTCCTGTGACTTCCCCTGTAGACGCGGTCGATGTATTTGAACTTCGGGAACCGCCTTGTGAAAGCTGCTGGAACTCGCGAGCCTGAAGACAATATTCACGCTGTTTTAGATAAGTTTAACATGTTTAAAGGTTAATATGTGAAATTGCTCGTAGGTGTGTAAAACTTTGAATTGAACACAAATTTTATCCTAGAAATGGATCGGTGACAAAATGACGGCAAAAAGGTGGTCGCAAATCTAAACCTTATGCAAAACAATAAAGTTAAATTAAACTATTAAATGTCACGTTACTTATTTTGATATATTAGCACTAAATTCCTTCAAACCTTTTTTGAGCATTTATTATTGTGGCCACGAGTAGATTTTTAACCCATCACATATTTACAAGGACGATTTGAAAAGTTCTCGCCTTTGTTAAAAAAATGCAATTATATATGCAAAATGTAATTGGAAACCTAACCGCGAGGGACACTGGTCTAAATATACTGAAGATAAGAAATTAGTTTACAAACAAAAGCAATTATTGTTTAAAAATGTACGCTCCAACTAATATAACTAAATGTAATTATGTTAATGGTGTGCACTTGCAGCGCTTTTACACGCACTGCACACAATACAGCGACGACCGAAGGACCAATTATACTGAGAAGGACGCGTTTATTGCGTCTATTACACTATTTTGCATATAGGGCTTAATATATTGTAGGGGCGTGCATTACTAGACTGAAAGATCTTCTACTTGTAGTATCATTGTACCGTGTGACCATTATAATATGGCACCTGGTCGTACGTGGCGTTTATCGCTGTCCTAAAGGACTAGAATACATTTTAGTCGGGAAGTAAGATCATCAGAACTTCAACGTGAAATTTTAGCTTAACATAAAGTTATATTACAGCTCTGTGGTAGTGAGTGCCGGCTGCCAAGCATACCGAACCTGGTTCAAACCCTATTTTTTAATTTTTATTTATTTATTTATATATAACTAACATTTACAAACCTACCGCCAAACTTCACCGCAATTTCAAGTAGACAATCTTGCGCTTTGATAACTAGAGATGTACTCTAGCACTGCCATGGAGAACATTCTAGGTGTAGCCTGCCTATATCATGGTCGACCACATCATCACTTACCTACAGGCTAGTAGGCGGTAAAAATCTAGGCTGGTCAAAAAGGTAACTGGTATTTCGATTGTTTTATACTTTACAAGTTGAAACAAGACAAATTTTACTGGATTAAAATAGAACTAGGAATAACAACCATCAATGAAGTGTGAAGAAATCATGTATTGATTAATTATTACAATTACTTGTTTTAAGTTTGCTTGATACTTGCTGTATGACTAACACAAGAAACAATACAGTAGTTTCATCGTTTGTAATGGTGTAGGTCTTATCTTAATCGAGTGCGGATTTGTAGAGGTATGTTATCGGTTTTAATCGAGGATGAATGTAATGCGAAATCAATGGGAAAAGAAACATGCAAATGCGTGAAATAAAAATTTGTCAACTCAATTTTTCAACCCCTTCCATCGCTCTGAGGGAGTCGTAAGAGATGAAATACCAGAAGGTTGGCTGCAGCTTTTTCTGAAGAACTGCCATCTTACATTGTGATCCCTGCCATATGTGGGGATTACGGCTAACCTCCCTAACGGTGGCGGCTTTTATTCAACTTTGTTCAGAAATTAGTTTTACTACTAATTTAATGTTTTTATGATAATATACAAACCCTTATTACAAAGTGTTTGGGACCGTCAAAGTATGTCGTTCTCTAACAAGACAACAGGAGCACATATTGTACCACGTTTTGAAGCAATGATGGCCGAGCGGTAATAGCTATAGACTGCCGTGCCGCAGGCCCATGGTTCGATACCCACTGCTAGTCCGCTTAAGCTTCATAGCATGGTGGAAGGGGACTTTGCGATTGCTCGCCTAGCTAGTTAGCGTCAGATTTTCTGACGCCAAGCACCTTATGGTGTGTTCCGGCAGCAGTCGTTAAGAGCCAGTAAAATTACAGACACATCAGACTTAACTACATACTATGTCTCAAGAGGATGGGCGCAGTGCAATTCACGACTTATGACGAAATGCATCTGTTATAGGCAGAAGTTAGTCCGCTTAACATCAGGAAGGCCTCGAGCTTGTTCCGACACAATAACATAAAAAAAAGTTTGCCTTCGATTTCCAGACATGCCTCAAGCGTGGCGCAAATCCTCTTTGCGAAATACCCCGTCTATAGTAAACCCACTTCTAATAAGGAAAATAAGGAAACTGAAAATGGTATTGAGCCTTTAATGCGCAGGAACATCATTTGACGCAACGAGTGGCATTCTGCTTCCTTGGCGCATATTTTCATGTAGTCCAACTACAGTACAAATGGAACAGTACTAGATCTGAAGCAGAATCAGCTAATTATTAATGCTAATAATATATATTATGCCTATGTTGTTCTTTAGTATTGTCACACAACTATCATGAGAACAAAATTCTTGAGAATTATTGCATCAACATTCAAAGACACAATAGGTAAGATCACATCACATCAGTTTCTCCACCACGTAAACATTCAAAGGAATATACCTTTTACACGCACGACATGGAATGAAATGTATTTCAAACAGAAAACATGCAAACTGCATCTCATTTTCAACGATACTTTCACTCAAATATGAACTTTATCTCTATGACTTTAGATTCGATACAGAGTGTAAACAACATGGTAATACAACGCGAACATTACTTCAGACAAATTTTAATTACGTATTGATAAAAGCACGTGTACCAACACGAGGTACTAGCCATGCGACGAAAATGTGATGCATTTTTAATCAACAAACAAAGATAGATAAAAAAGTTATTACCTGATATCTGAGATACCAGAACATGCTGACGACCAGGCCCATGAGTATTATAAGCGCCACTTTCAAGGCTTTATTCTCTTGCTGGTGAAGCCATGTGTGACCTTGTTTGTACCACAGACTGGGTCTAAAGTTGAAACCTTCGAATAAATCTTCAGTTTGCACGGACACTGATATGGAATTAGATTTCAGGTTTGTTTCGCTATCGTCATTTGTCTCGTTTTCAGCATCTTTCTCTGCCTCCGAGTGTGTAGTATGAACTTGTCCGTTGATAAGTTTGAAAGCGCTCGGTGAAGATTCGCGAACGTTGAAGAACTTCGATTTAGGTATCTGTGGCATCCAGGATGTCGTCAACTCCGGCACTTTGTAGTGCCCTAGTAAAAGATAAGGCGCGGCTACGTGCAAATTAAGGTCATTGAGTTCGTAGTGCACGTTTTTCAGGGGCTCATATTCTGAGTTTTTCATGTTGGCAGACTCAGCTCCTGGGCCTTCAAGGAGCAAAGGCCGGGAGTGTCCCGTAGATATCGTTATAGTATTCTTATCGACGAGAGACGATAACGCGTACAAACCGTGATTATGTTCACCTACGTACAGCGTCGGGCTGAAATATTACAATTACACGGTTATTTGAGTCAATAAATGCTTAAAATAGAAACTCCATTCATTTTAGGTGAACGGTGATTGTGATTATAGCCGGTCGCCAGCATGATTTTTATCTAAATAATCGGTTCGGTTCAGTGAAATTCATTATAGGGGCGTAGTTTTCGAATGAGTCAGAGCGAGAAATTAATACGAAAAAATTTGAGCGAAGTAATTATAGACAATTTTATAAAAAATTAATAGATAGATAGATTTTAGTTACACTATAGAACTTGAAATTAAGTAACTAAAACTAGTTTCCCTTATATTCAAAAAATACGATTTAATGCTTTGTGCGTGCGTGCATATCCCCAAAGTGTTAGGACCAGGTGTTTTTAAACAGCCACAGTTTTAAACGTACTATAAAAGGCACGTCTATAAATTTGACATATACTGGAAGCAATTATATATTCAGGACTCGGCATAAAAGAGCCTTTATACCAGTGGAGAGACAGTTTTTGACTAGAAACACAACTCAATAGATATGGCTTCAGGGCAAAAAGCACGGAAAACGAAGACAAAGCGATATAAAACTGCGCAAAAGAAACGAACCGGCAAATCTTCAACCCAAGTGCCGTATTGTCTAAGTAGAATGCTAATAAAAATAACTTCACTTTTTTAGACTTGAAGTATATTTATACTATCTTCTTAAACCACGCATACAGTGGTTAAAATACATTGCATTAAAAGGGTATAAAATCTAAATAAGGTTTATCTTTACTATCATTCTATATTGAGACTACGAGGGCTGCGGGTCTGGAATATTTCTCTTATTATCTTCTCTTATGTTAGTTGTTAGGTACGTGATTACTAATCATTTTCAAACTAAGTTTTTTCATGTTTTAAACTTTTAGTCGTCGTTCTCTTTTCGAAAACAAAATCGGAACAAAAACACATTTAATCGTCTTTGTCCGAACTGTTCCTTTGATTATTATAGGAAATAAAGTTTCATTGTCCAACCCCGGAATCGATACCGCGACCTCTCGATGGTATATCGTGAATAAGTAGGTACCTTATTTTTTCTTTTATAAAAAACTTGCCAAGATCCGCATTCTTCTCGATTCGTTTAAATTTTCATAAAAGTACCTAGGTACGTGTGTTAAACACGTACATAGGGACCGTCTATTAATCACAAAGGCATGAATATGGGGAGGGGGTATATAAAAATCACGAAATATCACAAGGGGGGAGTGGGATGTAGTAAGAAATCACGTGTATTTATTTTCATCAGTTCATGTACTAGTACAATATAGGTTTTTTGCATGATTACACCATTCCTTAAAAAATATTTTTATGCCTATCAACCTATAACCTTTTTTTGGAAACTTTTTTGTGATGGTCCTTAATTTCAGAATAAAATTATATTATACTTTCTACATGTATTTTAAAATAGCATTTAAAAAAAATAAGATTCTTAAACCTCACGAGCGACGCATCACCAATGGGGAGGAGGGTGTTTAAAACGCAAAAAAAATCACGTGATTTATGAAGGCCCCATATTATATTAAGTAATAATAGCTAGCTACTTACTGTAATTCAATATTAGAGTTCTTTATTCCCTGTCCATTAGTGACAGTTGTCGCATCTTCCATGATATGATCCAGAGTGTCGTCTCCGATAGAGTTGAAAGGGACAGATATAAGGCCATCTCTATCTAACAGGTACGCCGCAACTACTGGCGTCTCGAAATTGTGAGACCAAACGAGATCGCCTGTCTTGCGGTCGAAGGACATAACTCGGCCGCTCGACGTTGATGTAAAGTGGATTATGCCTAGAAAAAAAATCAATGAACAAATAGATTTCATTAACGTCCCTGTACTGTAATTGGATTGTCCACTACTGAACATAGCCTCCCTTCATAAAGAGGGGAATGTATCATCCCCACACATGACAGGCGTCTTGTAGATCGCAGTGTAAATAGTTCCTCAAAAAGCGCTGCTGCCCACCTTCTGGGTAATTACCCTTAGTGGCCTCTTACGATACCCACGGACTGGTAGTGATAGGGGAGTGACATATAGCCCGGCTTCCCACGGGTTTCATTATGTTATAGGATATCATTAACATATCCAACGAATATTGTAAATGGAAAAGTTTTATTATGCGCCAACGTCTTTCTTGCGTTATGTGAATTGTGTCTTTCTTGCTTGATGATTGAGCGGGTTTTGGTGAAAATTGGAAAATAGGTAGTTTTTCTAAAATGCTTAACGTACATCTTAACTTTATGACAACGATTTTTGCCAATAGTAACGCAAAGAAATTTTAAAAAGATCTGAAACTGAACTCTCTGTATATAGTATGATTCAGCATAGGTTTTACTTCTTTCCCTCGAGAGATAAGGTATGTAAAGAAATCTATGACCAAAACTGAAAACGTACGAAAGAGCCAAGCATACGCAGCCTTGAAAATCTATCAATATAATGGCCATAGCTCAGTAAAGTCTCACAGGGAGTAGATGATGGAACGAATGAGTTTGGACTTAGAGGGTGATATCAATTTGATCAAAATAAATCTTTCGAAAACCCAGGAGTGTATTTTCAGTTTTATGCAAAGATATTATATATAAAAGGAGGTTTTTATGTTATTCCTTTCAATCTTACTCCTACTCTCTGGGATGCGTCTGTTTCTATAACGAACCAAGTTGAACTGATGGGTGGAACACTTACACTGAAACTCAATTTTAGACTATATAATGATACCAGCGAAAAGCTGGAATAGGTATCTGATAGGCAAGCATGTTCCGCCGTCGACTGCATCGTCACTTTCTATCAGGTGAGACAGCGATGCTTGCTTATCTAATATAAAAAAAGTCCCGTGGAAATTGCAATATTTCACATCAGGGTATCATGTTATTTTTGTGTGGGGAAGCCAGTGGCACAAAGCTTTTATACCGCTATTCACCTCGTAGGGTATGAAGCATGTATCAACTATTCCGCATCTGTATTCTGGAATTATGACCGGACTTGAACTTGACAAGTCCGGCCATAATACAACCTTCCAAAATACTGCAGCCATTTTAAAGCAGTGATGGCACAGTGGCATTGGCTATGGACTGCCACGCAGCAGGTCCAGGGTGCGAATCCCACCGCGGGCTTGAACTTCCCTGCATGGTGGAAGGGCATTTTGCGAATGCCCGCCTGGCTAGCGACCACCCTCAATTATAAAATCTGTCGCCAAGCACTTAACGGTGTGTTCCAACAGCAGTCCTTAAGAGCCAGTGAAATTACAGGCACATGAGACTTAACAACTATGTCATATTATTATTTTTCTCTTGGTTCGATTCCCGGTTCAACTATGTAATTATTGAAATATCTATGAATGCAGATTAAATTGTTATTTTTAAATTCAAATCATGTTCCATCTACACTAATCAAGGTACTCAAGGTCCCTCCATGTGGCATATATCCGTGGGACGCCCTGTATATTTCATAGATATATATATATTATCTAGAAGTCTTCAAATACAGAGTTAACAATAAATTATCTTCTAGGCAGGCATGGCGACCGCGTTTTAGCTTTATGAAACACGCTAAAAAGAAACTCTCAGTAATAATCTGTAACTATGGCCGGTAAATCGCACTAAGCTCCCGAGGGACATCGCAAGAATATTACAAAAGACAAAAATATAGCTAGCGAAACATGGGAGTTTAAATACCTCAGCGATTTATATTTTATTTTTATACCACCGGAAAATAATGACAATGAAATTACTCCGTTATACCGGAAAATCAATTTAAATATGGAGATTATACACAACACAGGCATACTACATATGTTCAAGGGTATGTAAATACAAATTGAACATAGTATGCGTCGATACACCCAATCATAGACGTGTCGGAAAGTCTGCTAAGCAAAACGACTAGGTAGGCAAATCGACCAATTACTACAATGTCAGCATCGTAATATAGCTAGGGCGAAGCAGCAGTGAGGCTAAGTAGCAGAATGTCAGAATCGTAAGTTTCTGTCTTGACTGACTGACTCATAGACAACGGACGTACAGCCTAGATCTAGCCGCTAAATGTGGAGACAAGAAATTAGGTAGTGATGTTTATGGAGGAGAGTGTATTCCCTCGGACTCTGGGTTTACGTGGGTGAAGCCGCGATGTTCTGAGTCTAATGTTGTTGGTATTTACCTATATAATACCTTTGTATTCATTTATGGTAGGATTGATTTTAATATGATTTTGATCGTAAGCATGATTCGCGTCCTTGACATTACGATACTTAGGTACATTGCCTGCTTGGCCGTTTTGCTTAGACGTTTCGAGTGTTTGACATTATGCTATTGGGTCAACGTGCCATTTTTATGATTGATATAATGCTATTTGATCGATTTGCCTACTTAAATGCATAGCAGTAGTTCCGATACGAAGGCTCAATGTTGACTCTAACATAATACTTTGATAAGAACCTTAGTGATTAATTTTTCAGTATCGAAAATAACCTTCATGGTCTTGCGACGAATACATATTATTATTATTTTAGGTATATTATGTCTAGTTAGTTCATAAGGTGACCTTACATATTGTTGCCTACCAATTTATATAATTACAATTTTCGATTATATCATTAAATTCGTAGAACGCACAACGGTAACAGAGAAAATAGTAGTTAACTGTAGCATTGTTACCACAGTTTCTGTACCGTAACAGGCAGATTAGTCTACTGCTGAACATTACCTCGCCCTTTTAAGGAGGGGTTTGCCATAATCCCTAAGCTTGGCAGGCGTCTTGGGTATCGCATTGTAAGAGTTCCTCAGAGAGCACTGCTGTCCAACTTCCAGATTTACCCATAGTCGCCTCTTACGATACCCAAGGGAAGAGATGGGACAGTGACATTCGAATCCGGCACCCCACGAGCCGTCCACAGTCATATAGGTGCCGGATTCGAATGTCACTGTCCCATCTCTTCCCTTGGGTATTCCCGGCACCCCACGAGCCGTCCACAGTCATATAACTATATGACTGTGGACGGCTCGTGGGGTGCCGGATTCGAATGTCACTGTCCCATCTCTTCCCTTGATTCATTATTTAAACTAAATTTATTCTGCCTTAAATTATGTTTGAATACTTTACATGCATAAATAATGAGAAAGTACCTAAATTATTCTGATCGTTAAACTACACGTAAACATTGTAAAACTTTATTAAATGGATAAACTAATTGCGAAATACATCACTCGTTTACATTAACTTCATATTTTTCCTCAAGTTATGATTTAAGGTTTTCTGTCAATCTAGGTTTAAAATAAAACAACATAAAAGTTGGTAAATAAGGCGGTGACATGTGCTAAATAACTTGAACAGATGTTTAGCAAAAATATTTAGTTTGTAGAAGTCAGAATATTGTTAGTTAATCTAAATCTAATATTTTCTAAGACCAAGTTCCGAAACGCATTTCCGTAAAATTATATCTATGGCATAAAATTGCGAAATTGACTCTAAAATACGCTTACATTTCAAATATCTTAATTATTCAGGTATGTATGTGTTTAAAAATTAAAACAATAAAATAGCGAATCCGTGTCAAAGGGTACAATACTTAAATTACCTACTAGTTTTGTGTATAAGCATTCATAATTTTTCACTCAAACTGACCGTTATTTTACCATCACTTCCGGTCTGTCACTCCTACACAGTCCGATAATCACTTTCGGAATTCTGAATTTCAAAACTTGACAGCATCTTAAGGGTTGGATTGGATAATGCTATGAGGTGTGACAGGTATTACCCACTTACTCTTGTTTGTTCGGCGATATTCATTGGTCCAAAATTAATTGGTATTCTGGTCATAAACGGAGATTGATTTTAGACTAATCTTAGACAGAAAGACCTAGCTATCAGGTTTCGTGTCATGTTTTAGGTCTCCTGCCTTTAAATCCCTCACTGTGCTCAGTATTCTATATGTGTTAGATACTTCAATTTTAAGTGGTCACTCACACCAAAAGACAACTTTGCTCACTTATTGAATAAAAACTATTCTCTGATTCCTCAACAAAAAATTATGCCTTGTATTGTACGTTGTTAAAATCGAAAAACAATAACACCAGCATTCTTGATATATAATACGTGGAGTCTTTAAAACCTATTTAGATTATTATTGTTATAACGAAAAAATTACATGAGTTTAGCCATTCTGAACCGATCAGCAAAGCTAAGGAACGTTCACCTCGATCAGAGTTGGATGGGTGACCGATGGTGACATTACTACTGATCGCTTCCGTGCTTCGGAGAGCACGTTAAGCCGTCGGTCCCGGTTGTGGTCTTACGATGGCAGTCGTTACAGCATGGTGGTTAGGCATTTTTCTAATGCCCGCTTGGCTACTACCACACCCAAGTAGAAAATCTGTCGCTAAGCACCTAAAGGTGTGTTCCGGCAGCTGTCCTTGCGAGCCAGTAATTCTAGGCTAGCCTGAACTACATCTTCCATAAGGTGAGACTGTGGTCAAAGGTTAGCCTGTAAGCGACAAAAAAAAACATTGATAATATCACCTGCACCTGTATAAACAGAGTTGGAGCGCCCTACAGATACAGTTACCTTATATCAACGAACATTTCCCAAAAACTTTGATAAGTAACCAACATATCCCAATCGACGTGAACGCCCCGTAATTAAATAACGTACTTATGACGAAATACATTGTGATAAGGAATAAGTCACTGTTATTTATTCTGTGACAAAGCCATTCTAATATAAATTAATTATACTTTTAAGTCAGTTTACGCTTTATTGGACCAAATTACATTCTATGCAAAGTAACCGCAAACATCAATTAAGTATATAACATCAACATCGATTTGATAAGATCCTATGTGACCATTTAGATAACTTGTGATGGGTTTGAAGCAGTGATGGCTCAGTGACATTGGCTATGGAATGCCGCGCAGTAGGTCCATGGTTCGATTCCCGCCGCGGGCTTGAGCTTTGCGAATACCTCCTGGTTAGCGACCACCCTCGAGTATAAAATCTGTCGCCACGGCAGCTGACTTAGAGAGCCAGTAATTCTGGGTTAAGCCTGTTAACACCTTCGAACACATCATCACTTACCATTAGGTGAGATTGTGATCCAAGGCTTTTACCTATCAGCTATAAAAAAGGGGTGACTGTATATTTAAAAGAAAGCTCAAGTGTCAAACAAAAATTTGAAGGCACCTTCGCGTTAGTTAAATTTTAATTTTATTGATATGTGAAAAATTACTTAACCAAACTGAAACAAATTTATATGGCACCTGTGAAACATTTTTAATTTTTTCTTTCACTGGAATTACCACTACGGTCTACAAGTCTCTTCGGTACGGAAAACATATATTTAATCCAAATATTCGAACGAACTACATTTTCTTTTTAAATCGGTTTTTAAAATAAATTTCCACACTCGACACTGGTATACTAATTACCTACCTCAAACTCTTCAGAGTAACACAGTCAATCAACACTCGCTTCGATAGCTATAGACTAGACCAATCTAGCGCTCGGAGAGACAACAGCTGCGAATATACAGCTTCTTAAAGAAACTATACCCGTCGAAAAGGGCCCATTTAGTAAAGTAGTTTTGCAATCATTTTTACAAGGCCGAAACGCCACCGGTAGCATTATTTCGGCGTGTCACAGATTGCTTAAATTTAGATTTACGTGACCAAACAAAAAATACTTAATAAAAACAAAAACTCAGTTCGCTTCTACAATGTCAACAAAGGGAAACAAAGAAAATGAAACGAAAAGTGCAAACATGCAAATAAGCGCTAGAAATAGAATTACCGTGAATCTTGTTCGTTGCGAGATCCCAAATCTGAATTAAGAACTTTAAGAAATGATTCTCCTTACCATAATCATTGAGCATATCCTTTCCCATGGCATGCGAAGAGTAGTCGAAGAAGGTGACGTTCCATTTGTGGTTGTTGTTCTTAGAGTCATGCATGAGGATATTGTACTCTGTCCGAGCAACATACACGCCGCGTTTCTTATCCGGATCACAGGTGTCATCCTCTGATCCTTTGAATATCTTTGTTTTGTCAAATCCTGTAACAATATTATACTTAGAAGCAAGATTCACAGGCATCTTTTACACGCAAAACCACACATTGAGTAATCATGGCTTATCTTTTTTTTTATGTTACTGTGACGGAACAAGCTCGAGGCCCACCTGATGTTAATTGGACTAACCTCTGCCTATAACAGATGCATTTCGTCACAAGTCACGAATTGCATTGCGCCCGTCACCATGAGACAGTTGTAAAGTCTCATGTGCCTGTAATCACTGGCTCTCAAGGACTTCTGCCGGAACACACCGTTAACCAAAGTTATCAAACCATTAGGTAAGGTTGCAAACTTTAAAGGCAAGTTGGTTTGTTAGTGTACACATCTGCTAAGAAAGTATTTAACGCAAAAGTCCAATGAAGGGAATGTACGGGGGAAGGGAGAAGTTTGTTTTTTATTATGACATATACACATTTTGAAAGATTATTTTATAAGTATACCATTTGGAGTCTATCGAATCGTACCGGTTTGGTAAGGGTTTTATTTTAAAGGCCACTCGTAGCTCGCGAAGTAGCAGTTTTTTTAATGTGTCCGCGTAAAGACCTTTTACCTTTAGCCTTTTACCGGTTCCGTACTTACCTAAAAGACTAAACGAAGTTCTATTAATGAGCCTTTGCTGTCTGTCTGTATGTCACGGGTCACTAAGCTCCTAAACGGAATGAGTTAAAAACTTGTTATTTTTTGTATAATGTTCACCCAAAGATAATATAGGACTAACAATATAATTATGTAGCCGAAATAATATATTTGAATTCTACGAAGCAATCCGCCTGCCTGATATTAAGCAACTGTCACTAAATATAACAAGTTCAGACTAGTCACAAGAAATAAATATTTTGTACCACACTACATTGAGCCCGCTACCTAAGGCATTATAGTTCTTTAATCTCATATGCATGAAATTTTACTGGCTTGTTAACTAGCCCATCAATCCCAACACGACGATATGAACACTGACTGCCGCTCGATGACTGAATAAATTCCCAATGTGGAGGTTACCAACCAGAGGCCTTCCTCGCCAGGTATTAGAAAATAATATAACCAATCAGCACCGTCCCCTATGACGGTAAAAGTAATACAATTGGAGCACGAAATTTCGGCTCGAAACAGCATGCCCAGGTGGCCGAGCGGTTTAGGCATCGCGAGTTCGATTCCCATGCGGGGCATACAATTTTGTGCCCCAATAATTTCTCAAATATAACCTATCAGGATGATCTTTACAGTTTAACAACCTGAGAAAGTCAATGTAATTTCCACAATTTGACATTTAAGTAGTAGTCTAACCTGAAACATGCTCCCGAGATCCTGTCAAAGGATCAATCATAAACCATGTGTCACTCTTCTTCCCCGTATACAGTATCCCATCAGAAGATCGACAGGGAGCATTAGCCACCAGCTCTGGTATGGTAAATGGAAGCTTCTTCAGCATTTGGTCTCCTCTAGGACCATACATGTAGAGGAACCCATGGCGAGGGTCTGGGAGAAACTGGGGCATCAGATTTGCATGTTGTGCTGGAACTTTTACCACTGGTTCTAGAACAATCAACAATTAGATTTAGTAATTCCAAAACCGCTGATTGTATGTTTAACATTGGTCATGGGTTATTAGTATTCATGTAGCCAACCAAGGTGTTTAACAATGCTTATATTATGAAATGTCGACTTTAGTCTGTACTCTGAGAGCAGGGCATTGACATTACACCTTTACTAATTATAACTGTTACATTACTTAAACAAATGTATGCGTTTTGCTACACTAAATGCTGTTTCATAATTTTATGCAACAATTAAAAGTAAGGGGTAAACCTAATCAACAATATCTATAAAGATTTTTTATGAGCAAATAAATATTAAGTAGCTTGATATATGCATGTAAAAATAGCATTCCATTCATGGCAGATAATAAATCTCATTACAAAGGTGTGTAACTCATAGGTCAAAGTTGATAATATCTGTACACGCTACAATGATGCAAAGCATTTATCTTGATGACATGTAAAACTATAGGATGCTACACAAATATTAGAATGATTTAAAAAAGTAGTATTAATAATAATTGATGCAGCTTTTATTTATCACCATGTGTTTAAACAGATGGCTACAGTTTTTTTTATCTCAAATGCAAATGAGGTGATTAATGATGGTGTTATCTGACATTGTCAATACTTAATTAATGAACTAGAATTCAATGAAAATAAATTCCAATAGCAACATACATTGTTTTTTTATGATATTATGGAGATGGAGAGAAAGATAACTTTTTTCTACAGATCACCTATGCTTTTTTATGTTGATCACTGTCTTACCTCTTGGTAAGATTATGTGGTTTAATATGATCTTGAATACATCAACCTACAATTGGAACTGGTTTTCAAGAGTAAAATATTGTGCATGTCTTTTGAATGCAATTTTTTTTTAATTAACACAACATTTATTTTATCTTCCAGAAAAACCTAAAACTCCCAGATATGTGATTTCCTTTTCATTATGGTATCTAAATCCATTTATCAGATTAACAAAGGAAGGATTTAAAATAAAAATATAATTATTTTGAGCCTCATGTAATATGTAGGCTATGAATTATCTTTGAGTGATTACCATTCTGTTACAATTGAAAATTTTGTTTATTGTAAAAGGTGATTTGAGACAATACACAATATTTGAACCAATTAATATAGGCATATATACTTAGTCCTTAATACTTAAGTAAGTAATAAGTTCTTAATATTGGCATATAAATAAATCCACATAGTAAGTACACAATTTTGTTTTCTTTTATAAATATATTTACTAACCCATTGGCATCTGTGCGAAGAATGAACTGTGGACGAGTTTATCCATTAATGAATTAAATTCTATTGTTCTTGTTATCTCGGATGCCAAAGGATTAATCATACATTTGTAACACCAGGGAAGTTCAAAGTATGGCATTGGAAATATTTGTTAGCAATGAGGGTACTCTTTACCTATGATACTCTTATGACATTATCCAAGGTGACAATCAGACATTTTGATGGCTTACCATCATTCATTCTTCACAATACAGACAGTGTTGTACTATTGTTCTATACAAAGGCAGATTGCCAAGTAGGAAGACCAGAAAATAATTTTGATTATACTTTGCATGCAACAAATGACTGATGTGAAAATGTTGACCAAAATTGATCACAGCTCTGTTATTAAATTTGTGACAAAACAAGGAAAATCTAAAGGAGCTTTGCAGTGAAAATCTTTTATCATTATTTTCGATTGCATCATTACCCAAGACAAAATCAGTGTGTCTCTACCACCCTGAAGACAAACACAAATCAATGCAAAAAGGGTGCTCCGAAGAAGTTCCAATTCACACAATTTGAAAGCTTATGGCCAGTGTTCTGGGACTGGCTAAAAAGGGCAATGTATTGCAGCAGCAGACTACACAAGCACTATGTATAATTTATTGGAGTTTGTAAATGGCAAGGATAACTGACTGTGGACATATTGGTCATTCACAACAACACCCCCATTCACTGAACGCACATTACCAAGGCTGCTATTCAGAAATATTATGTACATGATAATGAACATCGTCAACCTTACAAGCTCAGACACATTATGACAGTTAGTTTATTCTGAAGGAATTTCTGACAATGAAGACTGAAGAGCTCAAGGCCTTAAGTATTAATTTTTCAGAGAAGAATGAACATTATTTTTGGAGAGTATTGACAAAGTGTATCTCATTCTTAGAATAGTATTGAGATTTTATTGAGATATATATATACCTTTTCTATTATATCCATACTGAGAATACTTTGAACTCTCTTCATACATAAAAAAAAATGAATATGATTTGTTTAGCATTTATACAACACAAATTATGGAATTAGACCAATAGTGAGTGACAGCCCATAACTACATAGCTGTTTTGGTTTTAATGAAATTTCAAATGCTGATAAAATTAAATCTTCATAAAAAGATTTCTTTTCTAAATGAAATATATTGATGATTCAGACAGTTTTTTTTTCCAAATATACATGATTAGCAGAGGTCGGAATTAGGTAGAGTTATTTATGTACTTGCATCGAAATGTTGATATTAATATGGATTTTCCCGGGATTTATATTACAATCCCGTGTGGCCAACAATATTACAAATATATAATAATAAAAACCCCAGAGATAGACAAATACTGAATTACTTGACAAGATAAAACAAATAAAACGAAGACAATTGACATAATATTCTATCAGTACTTACATTAATTCACAATATTTTTTTTAAGTTTTATGTTGCCGCACACTAGGATTTTTTCCTGTAAAGCGGATGCGTTTACAAAGGTTTAAACTCGCACTTAAACACACACCCAGACCCATAAAAACTACTCATAGATCATAACTATATTTGTTCCATGCGGAAAAATATTTCAAATGATTCCATTAGAGAAATATCAGGTTTCTGACAGCTGTCAAAGCACTTAAGAAGCCCGAACTAAAATATTTATCTGCACTTTAAAATTCATCTCGGGATTTGAGGCATATCCACTTTATTCTTTCGCTATATGAAATCAGTGTAAGTACATAAATAACTCTACCTAATTCCGACCTCTGATGATTAGTAGACTAAATTTTACAATGACGAAATCTCTCAAGCAATCATTTTGAATGAAAATATAATGGTGTGATTCACCACATTTTATCTGCTTAAGATAAAACATGCAAATTTGCAAATCTGTTGCAAAAACATCTAATACCGCATCTACCTTACAAGCTTGATGTTTAAAGGATAACTCTTCAAATCAATTATATTTTTTGGATAGTGTACATGAACAGATATTTTTATATCTCCACAGGGGTAGGCAGTAATAGCTGAATATTCACATTCCCATTGGTATTTTCAAATCTGAATTGGTTAACAAAATGCCCACAAGCCTATTGTCACCTACCAAACAGTTTCAAACTCCAGCCTGCGGCATATAAGTTAACGGCTGACCCTAAATAAAATGGAGGTTGTCATGGTTAAGTGATGCATTATGCCACTTGATGATAATTACCTTGGTCATAACATAAATTGTGATACAGCTAAGGAAGTGGATTAAAATAATATTGAAACCAAGTAGCTCATTGTTGTAAGCTTTCTACCAAGTAAATAATGTTTTGGTCGCACAATTTTACATAAATTGTTCATAGGAAATAAAAGAGTAAAACATGAAGAAATATGATAGTTTTGTTATCAAGCTGAAAAATGCTAATGATAAAAATAATGTGGAGTAATTGGGGTAGGTTAATTAATAAGAAGTAGACAAGTATGGTTGAAAAATTTGAAAATACATATACTTACCATCTTTGAGTTTCCAGATAACATTTCCTGCTAGAGGCTCTACAGCAACCATGCCTCCGCCTAACGTGGCAAAAAGCAGCGGCCGGTCGTCCAAAGCACGCGACAATTCCGTGTTTTTCTGCAACAAAGACTATGCCTTCAGACTTTTCCAATGTCCATTCAGATTAAAAACATCATAATGTTAACTGTAGTTCTGAAATCAACGCCAACTCTCTTTCACGTCCCACCTTCGCATCTTTCTCGATAAGTGTACCGAGGCCGCTGGACCCAAACACAAACAACACTATGACCAACACTTTCATGGTTGTAGTGCACATTATTTCACTTTAAAATTATCATTTAAAAAATGTCCCATAATTCTGCGCAAATTAAGCTAAATACACGACAATACAAATTAGTTGAGAGGAGTATGTACTATGTAAGAACTTGTTAAATCTTCGTCCTCGTCCAACAATAAATAAACTAAGACGTCAAAAACATCAAAAATTAAAAGACTGTCAGTGTCAAGGAGAAATGTCAAAATTATCAAAAGAGATAACACTTAGGGCACGTTCAGAACCTAAAAGCATTTGGAGTGCAACATTTCATCATCAAAACGATCGTTATATTATGGATGCAATTTTACCTAACATGACAGTGAACTATCTAGCCTTTGAACAATAAAAACTTCAGACTGACTAAAGGAGTAAATACACCAAGCGCCTGGCGGTAGCGGAGCTGGCGGGCGCGGGGCACTTGCCGCGCGGTAGGCGTTCACACCAAATTCAAAACGGCGGCGCGTGTGGGCGCGTGCCCGCCGCCAGCGTTGCCATATATACAGATTTCTCCTAATTTATAATGATTTTCGATGTGCGATACAGATTACCATTGGCTACAAATTTTAAGAATTTTCACATTCTAGTGACCTAATTGCAGCAATCTGCTTAAAAACATATCAAAATAAATAATCTACTCATACTCATGCCGTCGGTAATTATAGTGCTTATGACTTCTGAAATAAACTAATATTGTATTGTATTATTATTAAATGTTGTCAGCAATATCTTATCAAGCCTTGTCGTATTTATAAGAAACATTGATGGATATGTATAGTAACACATAGTTAGGTGATTAGTGATAGATAGATTTGCTAGTATAGTGTGGTATATGGCCAGGCGTTCATTAATAAAATAACCTACCTCAATCCTATAACGACTGCCATCCTATGACAACAACCTGGATCGATCGACGACGCAACGGCTTCACGTGAACTTATAGGCATATAGGAGCGTAATTCTAAATCCCACTAATAGTGACCCATCCAAATTAGAGTATTGTATATATAAATTATCGATTTTTGACCTAGTAGATAGATAACTTTTGCTCTTTTGGCGACATAGCCCACTGCGCCCTGTACTGCAAGACACGCCACACGTACGCATTCTTGATATTTTTTTTATTTATACCTACTTCACGTCACGCCTACCACACTCCTTCGTGCTTCGCTTCATCGCCTTGATCAGCAACTATAACGCTACGTCACTAACCTATCTATCAATATTTCATATAGATGCGACAAGACTCACGCTTAGATCAATTCTTCTGATATAACTCCATAATCATCCATCTAATAACTTCAGGAATTCCTTCATTAAGTCAACTCTCATATTTTTCTAAATCAGAAAGTCATGACTCTTATAACTAGTGGCTCTCGGAACCATAATCCTAGAATCCCTTGCATAGCTTACAATTGAGTAAAGGTGCACTGCGTACGCACATGGGGAAATGGGTCACAATTTGATGTGACACAGGCAATTTGCATTTCTTCATTACTCCGGAAATGGAACCGACTTCAATACTCAAAATTGTGAAATAACTTGTTGAAGTCGGTACCATGCGCACAATATTGTGATAAAATGTACTTTTGAACTATCATGGTACCGACTTCTACAAGTTATTTCACAATTTTAAGTGTGCAATTCGGTTAATTTTCAGGTTCATTATATTTTTGTGACACTACTTACGGGATGGATTGCCATTCACTGTCAATGAATATAATCATCAAGATATGAAAATACATTTTACTTATTGGAAAAAAATACAACTAATCAAAAATACCTAGATCGATTTTGATGAAATTTAAATGGGATCACACGGGAAGCATCAACTTTCAGATAAAATTAATCTTCAAAATCAGTACACCCAGTCAAAAGTTCTGCGGTATCAAACATAAAAAAAAGACATGCTGAGTGCCTTCTACTTTTTTAAAGTCGGTTAAAAAAGGTTGCATATACACAGTGTCTAATGTTGTATTGATAATGACACGGAACCTTTCGTGCAAAAGTCCGACTCGTATGTAGCCATATTTTTCTTAGGATTTAATCACCTCCGTTTTGGTAAAAAAATCTAAAAACTGATTCAACTAATTTTTTATGTAATTATCTAACCTACTTACAATTTTGCACGAGATTCAGTTGCGAACTGCGACTTGTAGGGGAGAATACCTGGACAGATAGAAAAACATTTTTGTCCAAGCCGAAACGGAGACGCTTCGTGCTCACTTGGTTATAATCTCAATTTGTTTGGTCCGGCACTCATTTCCTTATCAATTCTCTGTTCCATAAAATACCTATTCCAAACAGTAGGTAAAATCAAAGTCAATAAAATCCATACATCAATATTCCAATCAGAATGAAACGTAGTGCATAAAGAAAAGCCAAAGTTGGTAAGTAGTAAAAATCCAAGTGTAACCTGCTCCGAAATATTCTTAAAATAGACACAATAATTAATCAACACTTTTGTCAATTATTTTTTTATATGGCAGATATAAGACCATTTTAAAGTTTTAGAACCCCATATAACTATCGTTTTGTAAAGTTTCAAAAAACTGAATCGCCAAAAAAATTCAATAGACATATCGAACCTGAAATCAGAATCGATACTTCTACACAACTTTTTAAAGTAATAAGCCTTAGCTTAAGCATTTCAGACTTTACTACACGCTGTGATGAATTAGATTTAAAAACCGATTACCAATTTTACATTTTTAAACCACAACCACACGCATACAAATTTATACAGAGCAGAGCTTCGAAAAAGCAACTTCGTCATTAAATAGTAGTTCTTTGATTTTATCCTAATGAAAACATCGGAACCATCAACAAAACTAGTAACACCGAGGAGCGCGGTTGCGGTGATGTTGGCAGCGCTGGAGGCGTGCGCATAACATTATCGAACTTGAGGACTATATCAACATTAACGAAGATAAATTAAAAGATGGAAAATAAATCCCGCCCAGCATTAACGTGTTCAAAAAGGAATATTTGAGGGAGTTGGAAGGTACTTTTATGAATATATTGGAGTAAAAAATTACAAATACTGCATATATTAATGATGAATTATTTGGAATTGTATGTTTAATTATGTTATTGGTATACCTTTTTAATTAAATAAATAAAGAAAAAGGACAAGCGTGGAGCAAGCTTACAATGCAAAGTATTAACTTTCTAGGTGTCAGAATTTAGTGTTTATAGGAAACTTATAGAATTATTTTTACAATCATTATATGTTTTAGGCAACCCCCAAGCAATTTAAAAAAGCATGATACAACATGAAAACACGAGCTAGAGATACCAAAACAATAATTCAACACAGATTGGCAGCCCCCTCATGCTATATTGTTGCAAAGCATACTCCCCCAGGGCTGGCATGATGGCATTTCGCCTTTGGGAACCTATAACGGTTTTTAACTCCGCGTCGTCATAATATGTTAATACTGTTCATCAATGACATCAAGCTTATCTCCATTATCTATTTGCTCGCAATCCGAAAATACTTCATCGCTATTATTCATTTAAGTAAAAATATTAAATACAATACATATCTCAGTTCCAGTACATAGCAAAGATGGTGGCGTTTTGGCGTCGCGCGCCGTTTGAGTTCGACTGGAGTCACCGATTTGGTGACTCAGCCTTAGACATAATGACACTTAAAGACACTGGACTGCCAATCTAAGACAACTACCAGAACCGAAGACTAAGTGTTCTGCGAAGCACGGAAGCCTTCAGTATTAATGCAACTAGCGGTCACTCATCCAAATCATGACCGCAAAGACGATACTTAGTTGATTGGTCAAAACGATTACGAAAGCTACGATACGAGTGCCTCAAAATTTATTGTGATCGGGCGTTTTTTCAGCCCCAATTTGCCCCTGTCACAAAACTCGTTCTGAGTTGACGTATATCAGCTTAATATTAGCTTCATTGGTCAAGTCGTTTTATAAACTTAAGACTTATAAAAGGGATTTTAACATTTCCGTATACAAGCAAATATATCAACCTACCGCCTTTTTATTCTTTTCATGGAGAATATATGTGACATTATGTAGTAGAGGGCACTCATAACTTAAAAAGAAAATAATATGTTCCGTAAGATGATACCCTAAGGTGTCACGTTTCTGAAATATTTGGACTTAAAAATTGCCATATGAGAACAATGACAATGATCATAAATGCATCTTCCTCTTCCCCGGACCGACCGTGGTGATCGTACGTGTGTTTACAGCGATACGTATTTATTTTTATTATCTGAGGGATCAGGGTATATTGGACGTAACGCGGTTTTATATGAAGGTGCAGATCAACAACCAGTCTAGTTTGAGCCCTCTTTAACTTTATCTAAATACGAACGCCGGCCAAGGAGTGATAGCAACAGCGCAGGCACGTGGACTGACTGGCTCATAATATTTTGTTTACTGCATTACATGTCTACTGTATATTTGCAACCGACCATGATTATTAGCCGTTCCACGACAGTAAAGAGTACATATTGTAGTATCCTTGTAGGTACTTTCCATAAAACCTATTTCTATGGACTCGTCTTTGGATAAATCTGCCTCAGACTCGGAGATTAATTTGGCGGGAACCTTAAATTAGACTCCAACAAGTTACGTATTTCAACGGGTCAAGCGAACGAGAGAGAACCTGGACGAGTCTATTACTAAACAACTGGAAGATTTTAAAACCAAAATAAAGAAAATGATGTCCAAACAAGGGAGTGAGATACAGCAGGTAACCACTACACTGAAAGAAATTCAACAGTCAAATCTCAAAATAGAAAAATCTATTGAGTAGGTACCTGACTATTCAAAAAGAAGAATATAAGAAGATGATTCCATTTTTGGAGAATCAAGCTAAAGAAGACAAAAAGTACATCACAATACTTGAGGATAAAATTAAAAACTTGCAGATTGGGAGCCGTAAAACTAATTTTGAAATAAAGAACGTGCCAAGAAAGAATAATGAATCCAAAGACGATCAAATTCACATTCAATTCACAATACATTGAAATGGTTTTATGCCTTTCCAAAAACATAGATTGTACATTAAATAAAACTGATATTAAGGACATATACAGAATCCGTGGGGAAAACAGCGAAACGCAAAGGACACCTATTGTTGTCGAAACTAGTACTACATTATAAAAAACTAATTTTCTTAAGCTGGGAAAAGCTTTCAATTCTAGACCCAAAACTAAGCTATGCTGTAAGCATTTAGGATTTAAAACTCAAGAAGATAATCCTGTTTTTGTTGGGGAGCTCCTGTGAAGGGATCTCGACTATATTTCCTTGCACGCGACCTTCCTAAATCCATGACCTATAAATTCTGCTGGACTGTCTATGGAAAAGTGATGTAAGAAAGAACGAGAATTCACCGATTATTAGAATTAGAAGTGAAGAGCAAGTTCATCAACTACTCCAAAACAAATAACTATCTATTATAAATCACTTGCAATGGCTTTGGCTCAGCCTTTAAAAAAAATCACACATATTTGTCATCATACACATCTACAAACTAAATAATAACAAAGAAATAACACACACACCTTGTTACAAACTATAACTACAACCTCTTTTATACTTCCTTCTAATTTAAACTATGTCATGTGACTTTTCTGATTTAAACTGTCATTCAATATTTACTTTCTTACTAATAAATATTGCTAACTAAAATACATGTTTTACATTATTAAATTGGCGACGAGATGGACGCCGAACAATTTGCTAAATTCCTAGATGTTCAAAACAAGCAACAGGAACAAATTTCACAACTAATTGCACTTTTAGTCACAACGTCTACGAGCCAACACGTACATGATATATCGACTAGCAGCGTGACGAGCGCTTGCCTTTCATCACAACCCTCTAACAAGATGAGTATACTCAAGAACTTTGATATGAACAAATTTAACCCAGACGATAACTGTCGGGTGGAAGATTACATCGATTATTTCGAAACAAAGTGTACAATTCACAAAATTGACGACGAGAACCTTAAGAAAGACATACTTCTGAATTGTTTCACACCAGAAGTATTTAGGGAAGTAAAAACTGGATTAGCACCCAGATTCGACACAAGTAAGTACATTGATATACGCACAAAACTTTTGGATCTCTATCGTGTAAAAAAAACAAGGTACAGAGCATTGACAGAATTTTGGTGCTGTATTAGAGACAGAAATGAAACAATGGAACATTACGCTAATCAATTAAAGGCATTAAGTAAAGATAGTGGCTACGACGGATGTTTTTTAGAACGTCAACTTAGAGACCGATTTGCAACAGGCCTAAACCATGTTGAGCTAGAAACGGATTTAAAACAGAAATGGCCTGATTTAACGGAAACACACGAAGGCCAAATGAAAGAGGTAACATTTTCACAAATTTTTGCAGTTGCACAATCTCGTGAACAAGCCGAACATGACACATTTTCATCAAACATAAAGAAGATTAACAAAAGCGTATCAAAAACTAGCTATCAACATCCAATGAACTACAAAAGGCCGTGGAAGTTACAGTCGAATCAGTGTTATCGATGTGGTAAACACAACAAACATGATTTTTCAAGCTGCCCAGCTAAACATCATACTTGTCAAGAATGCAATACAGACGGACATTTTGAAACGTGTTGTATAAAAACTGGTCAAGCTTACATCATGAAACATAACAAGGAACCAAAGAATAAACATAACCATAAGTTACAAAAGATAACAAAGAACGACTCATCATCGTCTGACAGTTCTTTGGAAGACAGTGACGAAACAGATGTCAATTTCGTATGTAACGTAACAAAAAAACAAAACAAAGATTGTAAAAGGATCGATGTCATAATAAACGACAAGAAATGTACGATGGATTGGGATCCAGGATCAGCATATTCTATAATAAGTACAGCATTTTGGAAAAAAATTGGGTCACCACCCTTAACAAGAGCACCAAAGCTTAAAGCATACTGCAATTATAAACTTAAATCTAAAGGCCTCACAGACTTTACAGTGGAAATTGAAGGCAGACAGAAAATATTACCAGCAGTGGTTATGAAAGACGCCAACCCAATGCTTTTTGGATTACAATGGAGTGAAATGTTTGAGATGGAGTTTCCTAAAGCTGTTTATTCTATTAAAAGCAGATCACCTATAAGTCTTAAAGAAGTATTAGACAACCATGCTCAATTATTTGATGGTAAATTGGGCAAAGTAAACGATTACCAAGTCAACATTCACGTTAAACCAGATGCAAAACCTGTACATTTACCAGCACGTCCCATAAAATTTGGTATTAAAAGAAACATTGAACAAGAATTGGATCGTCTTGTATCTGAAGGTATTATAGAGAAAGTAGACCCCAATTTAACACCAGTAGATTGGGCGACACCCACAGTTAATGTTGTAAAACTAAATGGAAACATAAGAATTTGCGGAGATTATAAGACAACACTTAACCCTGTTTTAGTGAAACATCTACATCCTGTTCCACTGTTTGATCAATTACGACAGAACTTGAAACATAGCAAAATATTTTCAAAAATAGACCTACAAGATGCATATCTTCAATTTGAAATATCAGCAGATTCAAATAAATACCTGACAATCTCAACTCACAAAGGCTATTTTCAATACAACCGGATGCCGTTTGGAATTTCGACCGCACCATCAATTTTTCAGCATTACCTCGACAATTACTTGGTGATCTTCCTAAAGTAGCAGTATATTTCGATGACATTGCAGTGACAGGAGCGGATAAAGATGAGCACTTACATTTACTATCACTTGTTTTTGATCGTATACAACAAGCTGGACTTAAGGTAAATTTAAAAAAATGTTCTTTTTTCCAAACAGGAATCGAATATCTCGGACACACAATTGATCAAAATGGCATACGCCCAACAAAAAAGAAACTTGAAGCCATTATTGACGCTGCAGAACCAACCAATTCGAAAGAACTAAAATCTTTTCTTGGTTTGGTAAATTTCTACGAAAGATTTATTCCCCACTTACATGGAATTTGCGCAGATTTACATGAACTCACTAGTTCTCGACACAAATGGCGTTGGACGAATCATGAAAGCCATGTTTTTGAGTCTACCAAAGCATGTATTGCGGTTTCAAAGCCCTTGGTAGCTTTTGATGAGAATAGACAACTGTTTTTAGCATGTGATGCATCAGAAAAAGGTGTAGGTGCAGTACTATTCCATAAAAATACAAACATTGATCAACCCATTGCATTTGCTTCAAGAAAACTTCGCTCTGCAGAATCTAAATACTCAGTTATTGATCGTGAAGCTCTTGCGATACTTTTTGGAATTAAAAAATTTGACCAGTACTTACGTGGAACAAAATTCACCTTAATTACTGATCATAAACCTTTGATACACATTTTAGGTACTCAACGTAATCTTCCGAAATTGGCAAATAACCGACTTGTAAGATGGGCCTTAATAATTGGTAGTTACAATTATGACATTTTGTATCAGAAAGGAGAAAATAATATTCTAGCTGGCTGTCTTTCTCGATTACCCAATGTCAAGACCCAGCCTTCTAAAACAGAACGTTGTGTACACAAAATTGAACTTCACCTTTTGGGAAATAAAACGTGTGATTTACATCTATCCGAAGATATTATAAAAGAAAAAACTGCAAAGGATACAATTCTAGCAAAAGTTTTACAGTGTTTAAAAACAGGCTGGCGAGATTCAGAATATACAGGTGAAATGAGACATTTTTTTAGGAAGCGCAATGAACTTTCAGTTGAGAACAAAATCCTTTTGTGGCAAGGTAGATTAGTAATACCTGAATGCTTACGTCATAAAACACTAACGTATCTTCACCGAGGGCATCCTGGAATATCAGCGATGAAAGCACTCACTCGTTTTTACGTCTGGTGGCCATCTATGGATGAAGAGATTGATAAATTTGTTAAAATGTGCAATCGCTGTCAAGCAAGCCGTCCACACAATCCTGAATTACCAGTCTTTTCATGGTCAGTGCCAGAACAAGTATGGGAAAGGATACACATTGATTTTGCGGGACCATTTCAAGATACCTACTGGCTAGTATTATGTGATGCCCTATCAAAATGGATTGAGATAAGACCCATGAAGCGTATAACAACTAAAAATTTGAACTCAATTCTAGACGATATATTTTGCACATTCGGATCTCCTCGAATGATCGTATCTGATAACGGTCCTCAATTCACCTCTTTAGAATTTAAGGAGTATTGTAAGAGTCAAGGCATTTTGCATGTAACATCTTCACCTTACCACCCACGCACTAATGGCCTAGCAGAAAGACTTGTAAGGACTTTCAAGTCAAGAATGTCATCTAATGAAGAAAGTCAATCAAAACAAGCACTTAAAGAGTTTCTCTTCACTTATCGGAATACTCCCCATAGTACTACTGGAAAATCACCTGCACAGATGATGTTTGGACGGCAGCTAAATTGTTTGTTGTCTAATATTAGACCTGACAAGAGGAAAAAGTTACAATATCAACAAATAAAAGAAAATATTAATGTATCTTCATCAATGACCCCCAGTTTTTCACCAGGTGATAGTGTATATGTCAGGACACGACAAGATAAGGAGTGGCAAGCAGGGTCTGTGGTTACACGTACAGGCAAATACTCGTATGTTCTTACCACACCAAGAGGAAAACAGCTACGGCGTCATGCAGATCATATTCGCACACGAATACCTTCACCTTTACCATATACAGATAGCATCCGTACATTGATGCCTACAGAGGTGGAATCGGCACGAAATTTAGCATCATTTTCTCACACCTCTGAAAGTTTTAGAAATGCTGACGAAACGGCTAGAGCCTTAACATCAACAAATAAATCACCTTCTATTGAGTCACCAATATTGTTATCGCCTCAGTCACATGATATTTCTGGAGCATCTTCTTCTCCTATTGGGTCCACTTTTAATACTCCCATTTCGGATATGTCTACTCCAAGTCCTGTGACTGTACCACCGCGCCGAAGTCAACGTACGGTGAAGCCGCCTCGGCGACTTATTGATGAATTGTGATTATTTCAGAGCTCACTTTAGGGTGGGACGAATGTTACAAACTATAACTACAACCTCTTTTATACTTCCTTCTAATTTAAACTATGTCATGTGACTTTTCTGATTTAAACTCTCATTCAATATTTACTTTCTTACTAATAAATATTGCTAATTAAAATACATGTTTTACATTATTAAACACCTCATACCCATTTTGGTAGTAGCTGTATACACATTTTGGAAATTCAAATAAGTACATAATAAATACAAGTTAGTTCTAAAATTTAATTCTGCAGATTATATATAAAAAAACAATACATACTTTGAAATAACAACAATTGCTTCGTTAATAAACTATGGGTGGATGATATGGAAATAGACAATATTAAAATTGCACATACTACATATGGAATGTGATGGCTCAGATGTGGATAGATTGATTCGCGTTAGTAGAACTGACTTGACTATTATATCTCAGAGTATTTGGAGCATAATATAGCGTAATTTTGATGATTTTGTACTTTCTCTGACAAATTTTAAATTTGAGACCGATGTAATTATTCTTACAGAATGCAGACTTAGCGATAATAAACCTACACCACGACTTGTGAACTTCAGCTGCAGCTACATTACTACTTGTCAACACAATCAAAATGACGGAGTGACGGTTTATATTAAAGAGAAGCTTAACCATAGAGTCAAAGAAATACAACTGGCTCAGGCATCCTATCTACAACTGAATGAACTGAAGAAAACAGTCCTGAGTATCTATCGATCTCCGTCGAATACTAATACAGACAGTTTTATTGAATCACTTAGTACCCATCTTGAAACTTTAACTCCTCAGAAAGACATTATTTTAGATGGAGATATAAATATTAATAATCCTAATGAAACAAACTCCGTATCAATGTAGAAACAGATTAAGTTATCTTAATGCACTGACGACATATGGTCTTCTTCCAGGGCATACATTGCCAACTAGGAAAAAATCATGTCTGGATAATTTTATGCTCAAAATTTATATAAAGAAGGTATCGGCATTAACAGCTATTCTACACGCATGTGTCACTGATCATTGTACTACATTACTAAAATTATCTAAAGTTAACAATAATCAGTATAAAAATAAATCTAAAAAGACTAGACTTTAAAAGAGCTCTTAAATATTTACAAGATCAAAATTTGTCCCAATTACTCTTCTGTCATGACCCTAATTTAATAACAAATCAACTTATAAATACATTGTCGGAATCTATACGACTTAATACTAATATCAAAACATGTACAAGTAGTAAACGGATACTCTAACCTTTGATAACACCTGGTATTCTGCGCTGTATAAAAAATAGAAATAAACTTCAAAATAAATGCACTAAAGATCCACACAATGAAATCCTAAAAATTACTTACACAAGGTACAAAAACTACTGCAACAATCTTATCAAAAAATTTAAAAGAATGTATGAAAGAATATTACTTGCTAATTCTATAAATAATTATTAATTGCTATGGTAAAACATTGAAACTATAACCTATTCTAGTAAAAACAATAATACAAACTACGAATTGCTCAATACTAAACCTTCTCCTTCTGAACCAGTCAATTTGATTAATGAATATTTTATTAATATTAGCAAAGAACTTGCTTTAAAATTTTTACAAAATGTTGATAATACGAGTATTTTTTGTGACTCGTCGAATCAAATATCCCAGGCTTATTCCATGGTACTTTTAGATACTGATATAGGAAGTAGATAGAATATTAATGAATCTTAAATCAGATAGCGTGCCTGGTTGGGACAATATATCTACAGGATATTTGAAATATATCTGACTTACAATTGTTCCTATTATAATTACTCACCTCGCAAATGTCGCTCACCTAGTAATATATTGGCACATCTACTTTTACAGGAACAAAGATCAAAGATTTATAAAAGTTTGAAATTATTTTATTGGTTCATTTTACGCCTTTTTGCAGATTTTGTAGATTTGTCTACTAGTATAGACGTCAATATATAATCAGGGAAAAAATATTTGCTTCAGGTTTTCAGGATACACTTCACAAAGGTCAATGAAGTAGAAAAGTCATGCATTTGTGCCGTTGTCACTTTGAACCACATCCAAAAATGTCATTTATACACGTGGAACCATAATACGTTTCAATATGTATACAAAAAATGGAAGTACTCGTCGATGGAAAATAAACTTTTTATTGTGAAATTAACATACATGAATAATGTACTTAAAGTTATTTAAAGGTGGAAGTTGCCTTTGGCCCCTTAAATATAATCAACATCAAATTATAGAAAAATTAAATAAAAATGTAATAATGGCTGTCTTTGTATAAATCTTGAATAAACACCGTTTATAAAATGGAAACTTACTATGCAGTTAACCAAAAACTTAATAAGCTACCTACTGCTTTTTATTCAAAATAATAAAATCCTTGGTATTAAATGTTATTAGTAAGAGATACTCATAATGGTATTCATATGTTCG